>CM077164.1:95670323-96892101 GCA_039583875.1 Platanthera guangdongensis | reverse complement strand
GGTAAGACCCGTAGCCCAACCTTGATTTCGGGGACGAAATCTTTGTTTTGTTTATTGGGATTTGTAACATCCCATTTCCAACTAGACCCCAAGAGTGGTTTGGCCATGACTAGGTCATGACAAAACCCTAGGAAGCCAGAAATGGGCAAGAGATAGGAGGCCAAGGTGAGGATCACCATGGTCTGCAAATAGTAAAATTTTGAACAATGGTTTAGAATGACAATGGGGCTTCACCATGGCCCAAGACCCACCACAATACTCCCAAACATTTTGGGAGACCCATTAGAGCCAAAAGGACCCATTAGGGTCAACCCAAGAGGCTCAGTTGACCAAGGTCAACCCTAGCCCTAAATGGGTCAAACTAGCCTACTTAGGGCCAACTGACCTACTCCTAGCCTAAAGGACCCCACCTATGCCCTCCTAACCCTAAAGTGAGGTCAATGGGTCACCAAGGATCCATAGGGGTGAACCCTAATGGTCATGTTGACCCAAGTCAACTCTAGCCCTAAAATGGTCAAAGTGACCTTACCAAGGGTCAAGTGACCTTTAAGGTGCCAAGTCAACCCTACCAACCCTACATGGACCTTAGGGGAGGCCAATGAATCACCCAGGACCCAATGGGGTCAACCTAGATGGTCAAACTGACCAAGTCAACCCTCATTTAGGGTCAAGTTAACTTAGCCCAAAAGGGCTAACCCAAGCCCAAGCCACTTCTCCCTTAGGCTAAACATTCCCATGACCATCATAATCAAGTGGGCTGCATTTAGTGTGTGAGGCTGACTAGTCAACCAGAGGTGACTAGGAGAGAGAAAGGAGCTCCTCTCCATGATAATGGAGGAGAGAGAAAATGAGGAAGGAGAAGGGGGAAGTGAGAGGCCGGCCAAGGGAGACTAACAGCCACCCATTATGGCTGCAATCAACTCCTCTAGGAGAGAGGAGTTGATTCCAGCTGTTTCCCGGCCACCAAGGGGGGGTTCAGCCCCCCTCCACACAACCCGAGCCAACCTTTAATGGTGTTAATGGCTATTGAAGAACCAGCCTCTCCTCTCCCCCATTTGCCATTTAAACACTTCAGGGAGCCGAGGGGATCATTTTAGAGCATTCACCTGGAGGAGACGGGCCATTCCACTGTGCAGTTGCAGAAGCCGAGCGCCGCCGCCGTCGTCAATGGCATCCCGCCGCTCCTCTCGCATCCAAGGCCGCCAGGAAGGTCCTCCTCCTCGCTTAACCGCGGTTAGATCCTAGGAATCATTAGGCTTGAGTTTCGGGATCTCAATTGAGCCCGATTCAATCCGGGATTTCTCCTGGTTTCGGCAAGGAAATCTCTTGCTTTATCCGCCGGGAAAACGCCTCTCCGGCGGCGGAGCCGCCGCCTGACGATAGCCACCACCTCAACGGAGGTGTTGGTGACGGTGGCCGGCCGGGGAGGAGGGCAGGGGCTGGATCGCGCGGCAGGGCTTGGAAATCGCTCAGGCGGGACGAATCTCAGCCGTTGGCTCAATGGGGACGATGACCAGATGCCGTTGATCCCTGCGCCAAGATTCGCGCTGCATCAAAATCAAACTATAGGAAATTAATGATATTTATTTCATTCTGTCACACTTTTGATATTTAATGTTTTAATTCTTAAAAATAGCAGAGCTCTGTATGAGAAATGGTCAACACATGAATTGTAGCCCTTCCTGTCTACTTTTTTAAAATTGGTTTGAACCCATTTAGGCTTCTGTTAGACCAGGGCACCCTTTTGGTGGGACATACCCTTAGGGCTAGGCAGTCACAAAATGGAGTGCCCACTCTTCACCCCTAGCCCAAATTAGCTGAAATTTTGGCAGAGAGTCTATCTTAGACATACCTAGGCCTGCCAAAAATGGGAATTTTGAGAAAATATTTCTATAGTTTTTGTAAATATTTAATAATTATTAGGTAAATTAAATAAGTGCCCTAAACACCTCCAAACCCTCCCAACTTTTGGTGCGTGGTCCCTGGGTTCCAATTAGGTACTGTATAAAATATCATTTAATTTGGATGTGTTTTGAATAGGTTTTTACCCAACCCTATTTTATACCCTATAAAGGGCATTTTGGTCAAAAGTTGCACTTTTGGTTTTGAGTGACCAAATCACCTCAACAGAGGCTGAAATTTGGGCCACTGGCTTGTTATGGCACTTATCACCTCCCCATGGAATATGGGGTAGGGAGGAATAGATTTGCCCTAAGTTCCTAGGTCAAACCCTGAGGAGGGACCTTTTGGCCTTGTGAAGGGTATGAGTCCTAATCACCTTGAATGAACTCCAATTTTGCAAGGAGGTTCCTAGGATATATAGAACCCTCTGTTTAAAATATGAGCTAATTTTGAAAAGGATAGGGGCCCCAAAACCCTAACCCTAGCTTAGGTCCTAAATCTTGTAGTGTAGGTTTAGGTTACCTAAACATCTTGAAACTTAACAAAATTTGGGTAGAGAGGGGTTTAGGGTATTTAGAGCCTCTGATAATTTTCTTGAGGAATTTTGGACAATATTTCTAGCACTTCATTAGTAATCAATGGTAATGCCCTAATAATTATTTTGGCTATTGTGGTCTCACTACCCATCAAGAGGGTATGAAACATGGGCAGAGTTAGTTTTAGGTTATGATAATCATGTATGAATTTTGTTGGAATTTCTGGATATCTATTTAGGGCATTTACTTCACAGTGTTTTATTTCGATCACATATAAATAATTCCTTGTCAGAGGCCATTACTTATCTGTAAAAAATCTATGGCAACTTCACTGCATAGTGTTTGTAGCTCAATGGTATATCATATATGGAAATTTTGTTGGCAATATTATTTGAGATTGATTAGCATACTTTGTTCATTAACCCTTAAATTAGAGAGTTCATAAGAAAATCAAATATAGCTTTATTTCCAAATGAAAAATTATGAAACTTTTTCTAGGGTACTTTTATCCATCGCAATCATCCCGAATTTTCTCTGAATTTTTGGAGGTGTTATTACTATAGAATCTTTTAAAATGACTTTTTATGGGGCATCTTTGAAATTTAATTTAAGGCCTAAACCTTGCTGAAAAATTGGGAGATTAGGATTTAGGGTTGATTAGGCATTATGTAATTATTATAAATTTAGTGGATTAATAGCTTGTCTGAAAATGGTACTTCATGTTCAAACCTGGGCCTTTTGGACATTGGAATAAAAATAAATTAATTATCAGACAAATTAGGAAATTATGGATTTCTGGTTTTATGCTTCAAATGTCTTTTTAGACCTCTAATAATTATCATAAAGGTACTGGATGAGTATTTCATGTACTTCCCTTTTTACGGGTCATGTAGCTTAAGTGGTCTGCATATAACAAAACTGCAGGATTTCATTTGGATGTGAATTAGGGCAATTATGATGGGTCCTGATGGATTGTTACAAGGACAAGTGGAATGGGCTGCGTCTTGGGAAGATGAGTGAGTAAGGTGTGGATCTGTCTAGGGTATAGACATTTGGGTCCGACGAAAGATCGTCCTACCCAAGGAGAGTGGAGTCAAATTACCCTAGGATTAGCATATCGAAATATGAGAAAATAAAGGGTAGGGAATCAACCAATAATAAAATAAGTACCTTGCGAAAGGGAACGTTGGGCGTAATCCCAACATAGTTCCTAGTGCCCCTTGAGAGCCCTTCACAGGGAATACCGGGGGCAGTCCTGGGTTAACGTAAACTGTTTAACAAGCTGAAAAGAGTAACTTAGTAATTAGGGTTGCACAATCCACAATACTGATGGCACCATAGGTTGGATAGGAGCTTCGGCTCGGATGGCTAAAAGGCGGACTTTAGGTCCGGGGAGCTTCGGCTCGATTGCTTGAGTCAGACGTGTTGGTCCGGGGGGCTTCGGCTCGATTCTTGATTACGCTAAATTGCATGTGCATAACAGGGAAGGAAATTAAGGTGGTGGGTCTTCGGTATTGGAGGGGTCGATGCACCGACGCCAATACGTTGACTCGGCAAGTGTGGTTAGCACTTCGCCAACAGAAGTCCGGTGCGCCAGCGGCAAGAGTACAGCAGGAGTCCGCTTCGTGCACCAAGCGTTGAGGCGTACGATAGGTCTGACCGGTAGTGCTTTACTGGTTTAGAGGTGGGCGAGGCCCAACCCACCGCTTCCGTCTGCCACTACGGAGGTATCCTGGGAGGTTACGGCTCCAGAAAGGGGGAACTAAAGGTCTGTGTGCACAGAGTCGGGTGTGTGTGTTGCACTTGCATGTCCATCATACCCACTTGCATGTCATGGCATAATCGTTACCTTAAACCTTGACACCTAAAGTATAAGTGGAATGGGACGCTTATACCTTAGGACCTGCTAAACGACCCCTTAGTCTATAAGCTTGTGTGGGCAAGTTTATAAATTAAGGTTAATTTTGATATTTTTAGTTACTGCTGTTTGACCACCGACACCCCAGCGTATAAATCGGTATGGGACTTTTTATACGATGGGAGCCTTGCAAAAGACCCCTTGGCTTATGTGTTTTTCACATAAGTGATGGTTACATTTCATATTACACCTTATTGTCTTTATATGTTATAGAACTTGCTAGAATAGGACCGCTGCCATCTGCTTTTGATATTCTCCACCTTCAAGTCCTCCCTTTCTTCCTCTCCGCTCGGTGCCTAGGAGCCGTGGGGGAAGGGGTGGGGGATGATAGGACTTAGTCTTTTAGACTAACGGTTTTCGAACCGCATCATTTAGGGGATCGCGGAGACCAGCATGGAGGGGCAGCCTCAGAGACCGGTGCGCTTGGAGGTGGGGCAGTCTAGCTCCGGAGTACACACAGCCGGGACCGTGAGTCTCGACCCTGAGCAGTTTTCTACTTTTGTTTCTACATGAGAGATCTTGTAGTGAGGATTTGATGTACCGGGCATAAGCCCGTTTTGCTACTCTGATGTTGTTTTCTGTGGACACTCCCTTCGTGGAGTTATATTTATTATGTCATGTGATTCTCTGTGGACAGATAGTTTACATTTACTTCATTATTTTGCTACTTTTATGTGATCGAGATGGCCGGCAGAATCGGCGCTTTGTGGTGAAGACTCTTCAGGGCGTGAAGGAGTCACCGCAAAACGGCGGTTCTGGGCCTAAGACCCCGGTGTCCAAATAGAAAAAAAAAGGGGGTCTTACACTTACACAGATACAGCTGATCAGGGATCAGATGTTGGAGGCACACAGTAGGCAGTCCAAGTACTACGATGCGAGGCATCAAAAGGTAGAATTCATGTGGGGTACAGGGTGTTCATGAAGATACATCTGGTGCATGGTGTCTCGTGAGTGCGGAGGCACAAGAAGCTCAGCCCTTTGGTTTATGGGACCATGCTTGATCGTGGAGCGGATCAGTCCTTTGGCACACAGGATGGAGCTGCCGCTAGAGTTTAGGACGTTGGAGGATGTCTTCCAAGTCCCTTCGCTTCGGAGAGCTCTCCTTCGGCCAGAGTAACATATTACCACTACAGCAGGCCCGGTAGCACCTGATAGATAAGTACGTTTAGAGTTAATCCGGATGGATGATACAACGACTCGAGTATTGTGGAAGAAGAAGGTTCCCTTAGTCTAGCTGTTGTGGTCCAACCGCGGATGGGAGGAGCACATATTGGAGCCGATAGATCTGATGTGTGAATAGTACCTGGAGCTTTTCGTCAACGGTACCTTTTAATTGTGCTTAAAGTTCTTAAAATTCTCGTCCATAGAAACCCCATAGACCCGAACATGAATTTCGGGGACGAAATTTATTTTTTTGTTTATTGGGATTTGTAACATCTCATTTCGTGTTAGACCCTCGCACGAATATTAAGTCAAGATAATTGACTCAAAATCGGAAAGTCTCGAGTGATTTCGACATCATTTGAAAAGGCGTCAAGTTATCTCAACGAATTGAACTTAGGAATACTCGAGAAATTTTAGGCATCGAGTGATCTCGATGCCATTCGACAAAGTGTCGAGTGAACTCAACGCCACTCAACATGGCGTTGAGTGGTCTCAACGCAGTCAACACTGTTTTACTTGAACTCTCAGGGATGTTGTTGGCGTTGAGTGGTCTCAATGCCACTTAACGTGGCGTTGACGGGTCTCAATGCCAATCAAATCTTTGACTTAAAATTGTTGGAATACTGAGGAAGTTGAGTGGTGTCAACACCACTCAATGCGGCGTTGAGTGGTGTCGACACCACTCAACACTTTTTACTTAAGATTTTGTTGGAATGCTGACGGCATTGTGTGGTGTCAACACCACTCAACGCGGCGTTGAGTCGAGTCGACACCACTCAACATTTTTGAATTAAGATTTTTCTGGACTGCTGAAGGCGTTGAGTGGTGTCGACACCACTCAATGCGTCGTTGAGTGGTGTCAACACATTCAACACTTTTTTACTGGAGAATTGTTTTCAGTCTGAAAAGCTGTGTTGGTCGGTTTACTTTTTTTATACCATCTGAACCGGGTTCAGGTAAAACAGTGATAGGACACTACAGAAAATCCATTAAATGGATTGATCTTCTCAACAAGATTTACATTTAAATAATAATTGACGGTCAAATAGAATGGTGACATGTGGCAGCATGTGGGAAAAGTCATGCTCAATGACGGCCAGCCATGCCCGACCATTCCCAGCCACTCCTCTTAAGTCAAAACCTTTAAACCAGCCATCCTCACATCCATTCCACCCCACCATCACCCTTAGTGAGCCCTAAGGAGCAGAGGATTAGTCGGATAAATTAGCAAACGAGCTAGCTCGTCGGATAAATGGTCGGTCATGTCGCACCACCACCAAACCTGCCGTCAAGCTCGTCTAAGGTTCCGTTTCTCCTCCCATCCCTCTGTGATTGTCTTTTAGATCCATTAGGAGAGATGTCGAGCTGAAATGATCTAGATTCCATGTGAGAGGGAGCATGACGAGCATATCTTCTTGCTCGGGTTTGCCAGAGGAGCCATCTTCGGCGGACACGTCGCCGGGAAACGCTAGTAGCCCCCTCAATGGAGGTGGTGGCAACAATCGCCGGCGGGGGCGGCGGCCAGATGGTTTGGAAATACCAAAGAAAGCTTCTACATGTGAGGCAATCTGGACCATCGGCTCATTGGGAAGATGAGCGGATGTCGTCCATTATGTGTCATGATGACGTCAGCAAAGTCAAAAGTCAACCAAAATTCAAATATTGCGAAATTTCTGTCAGAGACATTGGCGGCCAGCTATTATCATTTTTTGCATTTCTAAAGAATATTTCGTCATTAAATATTGGGGCCCACACACAGCAAAGAGCCATTGAATCAGGAATTAATGGAAAACATGGGATGATTGGCTAAATCTCGGCCATCAATCTTGGTGGTGGAACCCACTGCTCAATTGGCCTTCATAGAATCAAAAGAAGCAAATCGGCCAGAGCAATTAATCAATTCCTTGTCTAGGTTTTCTGAAAACGAAAGTACAGCCTAACTTCATCTTCTTCGTCGCCATTTTCGTCGAGCCTGAAGAAGTTATTCTGCATAGAGAACCTTGCTTCGGAAAGAGATAGCTGAAGCAATCCCCATCTGCAACAGCAGGATCAGAAGCTATTCTGAGGAAGCAGATCTACAAGTTCTGCCGAGAAAAGTAAGCTGGTTGAAGAAAAAATTCTGCTGCCTACTTATTGTCTTCAACAACAATATCTTGGACTGATATCTGCTTAATCCAAGAAGAAGAAGACACAGAGATCTTGCTCTGGTTTCTATTCATCTCACTCTTTTTTTCTTTTTCTGTAAAGATTCTTGGTGAATCTGGAGTTGTAAGCCTATATTATAAAGGCTGAGGTCTTAGTGACCTGTGTTTGGCTTTGTGTCGGTTGATAGATCTTTGTGACATGGGGTTGTCTTAGTGCCTAAGTTGTAGGTTTGTGTGACTTGTGTGGTCCTGCGGGATCTATGTTGTAAGCTATTAAGTAGCTGAGTTCTGGAGGGAGAGTCGAATCTAACACACTGTTAGATAGGCGTAGTGGGACAGTGGATGTATCCAAGATTGGGGAACCACTATAAAATTGTTGTGTCATCTGTGAAAGTTCTTGAAAGCTGATAACTAACCTAAACATCAGGCACATAAATCTGAAAACAAGTTAGAAAATTTAAATAGAGACAAAAACCGATTCACCCCCCCCCCCCTCTAGGTGTTTTTCAAGTTCTACCATTCTCCCAGTGACAATAGATACTCTTTAGCCATACCTGTTAGAAGGTAACAGAACTCACTTGAATGGAATAGGAGGCTTGGAGGCTAGTGGCTACACTGGAGCTTTGCCCTTTCCTTTGGGATAGGTAACTCTTGTGTGACCCTTGAATCCCAAACCTTTCTTACCCTTTTGGGAGGTGATGTTGTCTATCAAGGGTAGCATTGAACTTGAATTTGAATAACTAGCTACTATCCTCTTCTCCCTCACCAGCAGCTCTTCCAGATCCCTTATTTAGTTTTCTTGGCACTATATGGTGCCTATCTGAATGAAGGAAATAATTTCTAGTTCACTAATTTCCTTCACCTTCAGATCCAGTAGGGAAGGAGAGTCTGCATGCTGGGAAGTAGCAAGCTGAAGAGAAGAGATCTCCTTAGCCAGCTTCTTAGCCAGCAACTTTCTATTCTTGAAGGTATTCAGCAAGACACCATACCTGTCAACAATAGAAATGACATCTTCCTCAGATTGAGAGTTTCCTTCATCTCTTGATGAATGATCTTCAGAATCTGGACTCGTCTCATAGCTTGACTCAAAAGAAGACTTGGACAGAGAGAGTACCTTCTGTTGACTAGGCTAATCATGGCTCGATTCTTCCTCAGACATAGCCGTCAGCCCATGGCAGCAACTATCTTCTTTTTCATCTTCATCCACCTCTGAATCACTATCTGACTGTGATAGAGGGGCCCAGATTCCACTTCTGACAACAAGATACTTTTCCTCTTCTTCCAGCACAACAGTAATTAGCCCAATGAATACTTCATCTTCTTCTTTTTCTTTTGTTTCTGATGAGGTAGAGTTAGACCAGCTCTTCTTTTCTTAGCAATGATGGATTTCTCCTTCTTGCCTGAAAGCTTCATACTCTTGGTTGAGCATGGACTTTCTGTCATCTCTGACTTCCTCTATCCCCTCCATGTAGATCACAAGTGTGTCCCGCATTTCCTTTGCAGTTGTGCAGTGGATCAGATTTTGAAGGGTAGAATCATCAATAGCACGGACAATGATATTCCCAGCCCTTTTGTCCGTGGTGGAAGGATGACTTCATCCTTTGTCATTTCAGAATATGTCTTGGGTGTTTGGACATTTGCATCCAGAACTGAAACTTTCATGGGGATAAAAGGTTCCTCCTTGACAGTAATTTTAGATCATAGGGTCAGCTGCTTTCATGAACAACCTAACCCTCTCCTTCCATATGCCAAACCCTTCTTTCTTACAGATTGGAAGCTACATGGCACCCATCTCCTTATAGTTCACTCCTGAACCATAAGGACCATCTTTTTGTTAGCCTTGTATATATAATCAGACTGTTAAGCCTTTTTGAGCAACCTTCCTTTGATAGCACTTGAAATTCTTCATTTTCAAGGTCAGCTAACACCTAGAGGGGGGTGAATAGGTCTTTTTAATTTCTTTTTAGAGTTTGTACTCCTAGATGTAAGTTGTGATTTGTTTACTTAGGCTTTGAAGACATTCATAGAAGACACAAGCAATTTATAGTGGTTCCACAGATTTTGTGTACATCCTCTATCCTCTCCTCCTTTCTAATAGTGTATTAGATAAGGCTCTTCTCCAATACTCAGCTCCTTTAGATCTTACAACTCGATCCCACTGGACCACTCGGTCTCCTTCAAGACCAACAACTCCGGCCCAAGTCCCTACAACTTAGTGATTCAGCAATCACCTACCTTAGGCTCAAAGGCCCTACAACTCAGGCTAGGACAACCCTACCTCAGATCCAAGTGATCCTATAACTCACGCCTAAGCCCTACACTCAGATCCAAACTGGATCCTACCTTAGCCTTTATAATCACATGCCTACAACTCAGATTCACACAGGAATCTTACACTCAGATTCATGACAGGATCCTACAAAAAAATAGAAGAGGGGTGAGATTATTTGACACCATAGAGATTTCCCTGTGTCTATCTTCTTGGGTTGAGAGGGATTCTGCCCAACTTATCCTCAACAACAAGATGAAAAATATCTTCAAAAAATTGTTACTTATGCTAGAAGAAACTGTTGTTGAAGGCTGTAGATTTGATGGTGCTTTTCTTCTTCAAACAGTTACGAGGATTTTGCAGACCACTGAAAGCTCTGTTTCTCTTCTCTATCAGAAATAGATTCTGAACTGCTGTTGCTGGTGAAGAATGCAACAACTAACTTTTTTCGCTTTAAGGTTAACTGAACTGAACATGATCTCCAAGCTCGGCAATAATGTTGAAGAAGATGATGATGTTCAGCCACTATGCGAAATCAGAAAAACCTAAAGGCTACTTTCCTTTGAGCCAATCTTATCCTTTTATAGTCAGCAAATCAACGGCTCTTTGTACTGTGGGCCTAGCCTAAAAAGCATGAGTAACCACCTTCCATGTGCAGAAAACGACAACAGTTGTCCGTCGGTGCCATTAAAGGCATTCTGCAGCTTTCCCGCAAAGAATTTGAACTGTGTTGACTTTGTTGACATTTGCTGATGTCAGCGATTCTGGACTTAGCCAAATTCTCAAAATCACTCCAGACGTTGAGTGCATTAAGTGAACTGGTTTTACTCAACGATTTTGGACTTAAATTATTCTTCAGCTCTTTCTGCATCCATGGAATTGAGTGTGTTGAGTGGTTGGCCTTCACTCAACTCCATTTGCCTTAGGTCCTTCTGAACCCTGCCAATTACTAAGGCATTGAGTACACTGGCTTCACTCAACGCTTCTGTACTTAGAAATCTTTCTTCTAACTAGAGGCATTGAGTGTGTTGACTTCACTCAACTCTTCCTGCCTCCGATTCATCTTTTGAAAAGTCGTTAAGTGAACTGGCTTCACTCAACGCTTCTGGACTTAGTCAAATTCCTGTTTCTTCTTATGCTTTGAGTGCAGCAACATGACTCAACTCTTCCTTTGGCGTTGAGTGAACTGGCTTCACTCAATGCTTTTATACTTAGTTAGATTTTTCTGTCATTCTGTAACACCCCATAGTTGACAGCAGAATTTTTATCACTGTCGCCAAGCGATAGCGGGTATCTCCTAATGGAGATAGCGACGTTCGTCGATCTGCACTCGACGAATTCAATGCTTTCGACGAAGTCAGAGTGGAGACGGTGGATATCGCCGGATAGCGATAGTGATAAGCGTTGAGTCAGCACTCGATGCGCTCGATGCACTCAACGTTTGAAAGCGTTGAGTGGCTTGATATCGCCAGGCTATAGTGAATATCGTCGGGCGATAGTGCCACGTGGCGTATGACGTGTCATATGGCGGTCAAAGCGGTCTAAGCGACTCAGTCGATGTCGCTGAGGGGCGACAGTCGATATCCCCTGGCGATTGCGCCAAAGTTGACCAGTCAACCCAAATCTTGGCCTTTGCTTTGTTTTGATGGAGAGATCATGTGGCTAGGGTTACTCCCGAGTCCACTTAACTAGAGAAGGATCGGAATGAGAAGTCATTCTCTTTTCATCTCTCTCTCTCTTCATTTCATCCAAGTTCTTGAGAAGAGAACTAAGACTGGAGCTAAGGGTTTGGGAAGATCTAGGTGAAGGTGCTGAAGGAGATTTCCTCATCGAAAGTAGGATCCGAGGCTAGATCCAGAAAAGGCAAAGTGAGGCGCTCACTTCCATCCGCATAGAAAAGCGTTGTCATGGCTCCGAAGAGAATGATAAGGGTAACAATCTTCCTTCTTGGACATGTGAAGTCCTTATTTTGGAATATACATGGAATCCCCCACCAAAAGGTGGAGTGTCGAGGGATTTATGTTGGGTTCATTCATGAAATCTCGAATAAGTCTTGCATATAGATCCGGAAATGTGTAGTACGGAATAGGCATGTTGTGTGAAGCCCATCCGAGCAGGTTGGTCTGGATTGGTGATGTTTATTTTGCGAATCGAAGAAGACTCCGAGTATAAACGAGTAATTTACGTGGTTTGCAGGGTTGTAACTATGAACTGGAAGTAGCAGGAAGTACTAGAGCTGCACTCCAGGAAAATACCGAAGAAATACCATAGTTTGGAAACTGTTGGCTGTCGTTGGGCGACAGTGAGTATTGCCAACACTGATAGCTCTTGGTGAGCTATTCCCAGTCTCTCAGAGATAGGCTTTCACACTCACAAGTTAGATGGGAGCTATCGCCAGTGAAAACCACGATCGTCTGGCATTAGCGACAAAACACCCCTTCTGTACCCAACCCCATCCGCATTATGGATGTCTAACCGGCATACCTACGTTATTGGTGTTCGTTAGTATCGCATAAAGAGAGTCTTTGGCTGTACGTCGTAAAGACTTGGAATGCTCAATGTTTACTGTTGGGTCTGAGACCTTTGAACGGTGGTGGGACCCTAGCTTTTCTGGTACACCGATAATGTGCCCTGAGTGCATAGAGCGTCGGGCCGTGCGACTGACGTTTGTGATATATTAAACTGTGTGTGAGTGCACGTTTTGTGATATATCTGCATGGGAAAATGCTATGCCTACAGGGAAAGAATACCACTGCCCCGGGAAAGGGGTATGGTTGTTATAAATTGGTCAGCTGAAAGCTGACCGTTGCCTTGTTTACCACCATTGCGGTGGACTGTCCTTGTGCAAATGCTGGAGAGTCGAGCGGGAAATAGCAGACTGAAGCCCTTGCTGCTGCTATACTGGACCTCAAAGGCTGAATGAAGAATTTTATTGTTTTCTTGTGTGGCCGGCCTGCGTGCCGATGTTTGTAATCCGCACTGGTAAAATGTAACTGTAAGTCCTTAAGACAATAACCTTTGTGTATCTGTAAGTGACTTTCCTATGCTTTTATATATAAATGGTGGTTTATATATTGGGGACATTCAAATGGTTTATGCTTCTGTTAGAATGCTCTGAGTTAGGATGCGAGTTCTCTTCGATTTTAACATGTAACCTCGCCGCCGGTTTGTGGAATATGGTGTGGGGCCACGACCGGACCCTCTAATATATTTCATGTAACGGATGGGGGTGTTACAATTTGGTATCAAATTGTCTCGGTATTCCTCCTTTAAATTCGTGGTCAAACTCTTTTGCGGGGCGACGGACACGTGTAAGTGCGACCCGTTATAACATAAATGAACTCAAGAATGTCACTAAGGAATGCAAATACATCGGTTTGAGGAACCTGCGCATTACTACAATGTTGTTATTGCTTTTGCAACATCACTAAAGTGTGTGTTTTACAAGTATAGGTGGCTCGAAGTGGTGCAGGGCAGTCTGAGCCCCAGTGTTTTGATTAGAGTACGGCACCAAGTGAGGTGCCTACACCTCCTCCGTCTGTGGAGAGAGTATGCTTAGTTGCTAAGGCGTTGTTTGCAATGATCCATGCATAACATAATGGGCAGGCGCAGCCTACGGTGGTGCCAGGACAGGTTGGTGTGTGGCCCATACCTATTGAGGCTATTGTAGATCCACGAGCAGCAGAATGACAACTGAAGTAGTTTATGAGCTTCAATCCTCCTATGTTCGCATGGGTAGCATCCCTGATGCAGGTAGAGGATTGGCTTGCGTGAGTCATGAGGAATTTGACAACAATAAGAACTAAGGAGGAATAGAAAGTCACCTTGGCCACTTTCCTGTTGGAAGGAGAGGCTCGGCTTTGGTGGGACGAAATGGAGCTACACCACTTAGCGGGAGACAACTAACAGAAGTCTCGATAGAGGAGTTTTCGAGACTGTTCTTGGCAAAGCACTTGCCATCGACACAACGAATAGCCATGCAAAATGAATTCTATCTTCTAACACAGGGAGAAAGTAGTGTCGATACCTACACACATGAGTTTACAAGGTTGGGACGTTATGCGGGGTCTATCTTTGCTGACAACGAGCGCAAAATCAATCGATTCTATGAAGGGTTGCGGGATGAGTTGAGATTCCCGCTCTCGAGTTCGGTGAACCATGGGTTTCTAGCATTGGTTGATACAGCTCATGTGTTGGAGAAAGATATGAAGCCGGTACAGGGAAAAAGGGACTTGGCTGTGAGAAAGCCTGAGTTCAAAGTGCCGCACCCGGGAAAATCGAACTACCGAAGGAAATGGGGTAAGAGATCCAAGTCTTCTGGACAGGCTCCCTCTAATGTTGCTTCTGGGGAAACTTCTAGGCAAGGACCGCGTACATGCTATACTTGCGGCAAACCAGGACACTTTACCAGCGATTTTCGGAGTGGTCCTAAAAAGGGCGAGAAGAATACATGAGCGTCATATGCTGAAAAGGGATAGGCAGTGGTGGAGTCCTCTATATCCCAGGCACAGCCCTGAGTATATAATCTTGGCCAATAGGAGGCCATAAATCAATGCTACGTCATCACAGGTATGAGTTAAGATATTGTTTTACTACTTTTTATACTACATACCTTGTGTGTAGCTTGTGTATGATGTGTTTGTATTAGGCTTTGTCCTGAGTCAGCACTGTCCGGCATGAGCACTGTTTGATACGGGTGCTTCGCATTTGTTTCTATCTGTGGACTTCCTATCACGGATCAGAGTGTCGATTCGTATAACGGCAGATAGTGTGAAGGTGTTATTACCGAACGGATGTGTGATGCATGCGGATAGGACTTGTTATGCGGAGGTACGGATAGGAAGTCAGGATTTCGGATTGGAAGCATTTGTGTTGCCGATATCGGAATTTGATGTGATCTTTGGTATGGACTGGCTCTAGGAGTAGCGTGCCTTTATCGATTGCAATTCAAAGGAGATCGCACTGGGACAAAATATCGAGCTAGAGACGAAATTTGCTGGTATGCGAGGATCGTGCAAATTGTTGATGTCTGCTCTCCAAGTCGTCAAAGCTATTCGGAAGGGCGCGGAATTATTCTTCACGCTTATAAAAGGTTGTTGAGCTAAAATCTAGTGTGAGTGATGTTCTTATTGTTTCGGAGTATACTGATGTGTTTCCTAAGGAGCTTTCAGGGTTACCGCCCTAGCGGGAGAATGACTTCTCTATTGAGTTAGTGCCAGGTGCAAAACCTGTAGCCCGCTCGCCAAATCATGTAGCACCAAAGGAAATGTCGTAACTAAAAGTTTAACTACAAGAGTTGCGGGAATAGGGATATATATACGCCCAAGTATGTCACCTTGGAGCACACCTGCTCTCTTTGTGAAAAAGAAGGATGGTAGTTTGCGTTTGTGCATCGACTATCGAGAATTGAATAAGCTGACTGAGAAGAACAAGTATCTGATACCATGAATTGATGACTTGTTTGATAAGCTAGTGGGATCAACTGTCTATTCTAAGCTGGACTTAAACTTTGATTATTACCAGTTGAGAATTCGAGAATGTGACATTCCCAAGACAGCGTTCGGAACACGATATGGTCATTATGAGTTCACAATAATGTCGTTTGGGCTGACAAATGCGCCATCGGTGTTCATGGACCTAATGCACCAAACGTTTCGAGAGTAGTTGGTCCTATTTGTAATCATCTTTATTGACGACATTCTAGTATACTCTCAGTCTGAAGAAGATCATGTGAAACATTTATGGATGGTGTTGCATGCCCTGAGAAGAAACAAGCTCTATGCGAAGTTCTCAAAGTGTGTGTTCTGGCTATTGTTGGTGGCTTTTCTTGGCCATGTGGTGAGTGGAGAAGGCATTGCGGTGTATCCGTCAAAGAAAGTAGCCATACGGGAGTGGTCGGTGTTGTCTTTTGTAGCCAAAGTCAGGAGTTTCCTTGGACTGGCGGGCAACTACATACATTTCGTAGAAAACATATCACGGATCACCTTGACTCGTACCACACTAACGAGGAAAGATCAGAATTTCGTCTTGATGGCGAAGTGCACGCGAGAGTTTGAAGAGCTGAAGAGTCGCTTGACCATGGTGCCAATCTTGATGTCGCCATGTTGTTCGGATGGCTTTGAAATCTACAGTGATGCATCAGGAAGCGTCTTGGGCTGCGTTCTTCTTAAGTTTGGAAAGGTGATCGCTTATGTCTCACTCCAGTTGAAAGTGCATGAGCGGAACTATCCCGTCCACGACTTGGAGTTTGCGGCGTTGATTATTGCACTTAAACATTGGCATCATTATTTATATGGCGTGAAAGTGGATATATTCACGGACTGTAAGACCCTAAAGTATCTATTGGATCAGAAGGATCTCAACATATGACAACGTAGGTGGACGAAGTTCCTCGAGGACTACACTTTCTATATTCATTATACTCTCGGGAAGGGAAACGTCATCTCAGATACCTTGAGTTGTAGGACTCCGGTAAGAGCATGTTGGTTGTAGATCCATGATGAGCGTCTGATCCATAAGTTGGAAGCTTTAGAGATTTCTTGTGTTGACAAGAATTCCACTGTAAATGCATGTCTGAACTGGACAGAGGTACAGTATGACCTTGCAGACAGGGTTCGGCGAGCAACGGAACTTGATGAAAGTCTACAACAATAAGTAGTTGATGGGTCAAACGCCCAATTCTCCTGGGATCACGGCCTTTTTGCGAAAAGACGGTCATTTTTGGGTCTCGATTATGGGTAAGATAAGAGAAGAAATGACATATGAGGCTCACTTCACGAAGTATTCAATTCTCCGAGGAAGCACAAAGATGTACAAGGACATGAAAAAGCTGTTCTGGTGGCCGGGTATAAAGAAAGACATAGCACATTATGTTGCTAAATATCTTACCCGTGCCTTAGTGAAAGCAGAATGTCAGAAGCCTGGAGGTTTTCTTTAATCGCTACCTATTCCGGAATGAAAAATTGATGACATTTCGATGGATTTTGTGCACGGTTTGCCGAGATCTCAATGCAGGAACGATTATATTTGGGTGATCGTGGACCGGTTGAGTAAAGTGGCTCACTACATTCCGAACAAGAGTGGCGATCCAGTGGAAATATTGCCAAGCTTTACGTCGAGTAAATAGTACGATTGCATGGTGTCCCCAGTAACATCGTAAGTGATCAAGATGGGCGCTTCACTTCGAATGATTGGAGGCTAATACATCAATTATTGGGGACAAAATTAACGTTCAGTACAGCTTTTCATCCACAAACGAATTGCTAGACTGAGAGGACCAATAGAACGATGAAGGACAAGCTCTGAATGTGCACCTTAGATTTCGGGAAGAGGTGGGAAGACCATCTCTATATGATAGAGTTCGCCTACAATAATACCTATCAAGCTAGTATAAATATGGCGCCTTTTGAAGCTTTGTATTGTAGTAAGTGTCGTACACCATTAGCTTGGGTAAAAGCAGGCGAGTCTAAGTTGTATAAGCGTAAGGAAGTTGAAGAAGATAATTCGATGATACGCTATATCCAGGAGAGGTTACTGATAGCCCAAGAAAGGCATGCAAAGTACACCAACGCCAAGCACCGAAATGTAGAGTTTGCAGTAGGCGAGTGGGTATACTTCAAAATCCAACCATTGAAGGTCGTGTCCATGATTCAGCGCTTGAAAAAACTAAGTCCGAGGTATCTTGGTCCGTTTGAAGTAGTAGAGAGAGTTGGAGAACCTGCCTATCGACTAGCTATTTCAGCAGAATTGAGTGGATTGCATGATGTATTCCACATATCAGTACTTCAAAAGCCGTCAAAGAGCCAGCTTAGGTGAATATGAATGATCAAGTACCGGTCGAATCTGGGCTAACGACAAAGGTTAGGCCAATTTGGATCGAGGATACGACGATCAAATAGCTACGGAACAAGACAATAGGGATGGTCAAGGTCCGGTGGGACCATTGTGGCTGTGAGGAGCTAACATGGGAGCGGGAGCAGACCATGAGCGAGGAATATCTTGAGTTGTTTGTATAAAATGTTGTAACATTTTAGAGAGTATATGTTGTAACATATTTGTTGCTGTCTTTCTATGCAAATTTCGGGACGAAATTTCTGTAAGGAGGGGAGAGTTGTAACACCCCAAAGTTGACAGCAGAATTTTTCTCACAGTCACCGGGCTATAGTGGGTATCGCTTGATGGCGATAGCGGCATTTGATGAGTTGTAAATATACGTATTTTTACGTACGTTATTTAAGTCATTTTAGTTTATTTTCGTTATTTTTAGTTAGTTTTCAACTATATAATTTCCTTTTTTGTATATAATTTTCTAACTTAGCTTTATTTTATTTTTCAGAAATTTCAGAAAAAGACAAAAAAAATCAAAGTACACGCTCGTGTAATTTGGTCACGCAAGTGACTTAGGCGTGTTACTTTAATTCCAACAGAAAGTTGTCTCCTGCAAAGAAAAAAGTCAAGTCACGCTTGTGTCCCGTCTGACATGCCCGTGATCAGTTTGACACACCCGTGTCACGCCTGCTGACTCGACATTCGTTGAGCTTGATTTAGCACTCGACGCTCAACGTTCGTCGAACTCGATTCGAAGATTTACTGAACACGCTTGTGACACACCTCTCGACACTCAACGCCTCTGCCACTCAACACCTCTGCTACTCAATGCCTCCGCCACTCAACACTAAATTCCTCCGCCAGTCAACACTCAACGCGTCTGCCACTCAATGCCTTCCCAAATTATACCTTTCAGACACGCCCGTGTCGATTCAGAACACGCTCGTGGCTGCCTCGATTTCCAGACAAGACGTCGCCAGCGCGGTATGGATTTGAAGTTTTGGCAAGTCATGCCCGTGACTTCCACAAGGACATCCCCAAAGTCAAACGACAATAACTACTCGGCTTCAACTCGGCGCCAGTAGCTACATACCCCCATTACACGACCGTGACCTGGTCGTGTAACCCGAAAATTTTTGTCTATAAATAGATCTCAGCTGTAAGGTCTAAGGGTTCGAATTTTTGGACCATTTTGCTATTAGGAGGGCTGCGTAGGTGCTTTTCATTATTTGTAAGGAGATTTTCTCCCCCTCACTTTTTGGTTTGTTTTAGCTTTGTAATCAACATTTCATCTTAATAAAATTAGTTGCTTTTTCCTCCTTACGTTGTTATGGATCACATCTATGTGCCCCACCTTCAGCAATCTTATTTGTCTTTTATTTTTCTTTAATTTCTATGTGTGTGTATGTGTATGGGAGTAGATTTACTCTTTTATGTTTTCGTTCATTTTACTTGGTTTTGTTTAGATTTAGGATTTTGTTCTTTTTATTTGATCCTTATAAATTTATAAAAGTGTATTCAAAGTGGATTTTATTTTTCTTTAACTTAGATGTTCTCTTTTAGGTTGGAAAACATTTTGTTCTTTTTTAAATTTATTTCCACTTTTTACACACTTTTATGAAGTTATAAGAATGAATTTATAATCGTTTTCATTTTTCAAACACTTTGATTTTGCTTTTATTTCCAAAAACTTTTTCTCCTTTAATTTTAATTTCTTCTTTTTATGCATTTTTAGTATATTCTAATGGTAAAAATATATTTGTTTTAAGTTTTAGATAACTTCGTTTTTTCTCTTTTTTGTATTTGTGCGTGAGTGCATGAGTTAGATTTTATTACTTTCAATTTTTCCTATAGAGTGCGTGCGTGTATGAGATAGTTTTTTCTGCTTTCATTTCCCGCATACTCGTTTGTGTAGGGCTTGTCATTTACAGTTTTCATTTCCCGCCTACTTGTTTGAGTAGGACTTGTCATTTTCTGCTTTCATTCCGCCTACTCGTTTGAGTCGGACTTGCAATTTTATCGCTTTCATTTCCTGCCTACTCGTTTGAGTAGGACATTCAATTTTATCCCTTTCATTTCCCGCCTACTCGTTTGAGTAGGACTTGCACTTTACTGCTTTCTTTATTGCTTTCTTTACTGCTTTCTTTTACTGCTTTCATTTCCCGCCTACTCGTTTGAGTAGGACTCTCACTTTCAATTATGCGTTTTCTTTTCGTAAGTCATTCTCATTCTGATGAGTGACTAATCACTTTTATCCCTCAATATCGAAGAGCATTGGGACAGATAAAATCTCTTTAAATAATTAAACGTCCTCCTTTTCTCTTTAATTAAATTAACTTAAGGTTTACCTCGGGTTTACGACGCGTAGAACCACATATTGATGTGTGGTCTCTATTTTTGTTATCCATACGCTAGCTAGCCGAGAGGCCGTGCGTATGGACCGATCACCCTTGCGTAAAGGAGTTCTGCACTAACCCTCGAGAGAGGAGGCGTGGAATTCTACCATATTTTGTTCCCCTCCTCCTCAATAATGGGATTCTCAGCATAATGCAGGCATTAAGAGGAATCCTTCATCGGACGAGAGCCCGATCGAATAGTCTTAATGTTCAGGTGAGCGATAGTTCTAGAGATAGGTGAGCTCATTTTATAAAACCTCCACAGCCAAGTCTCCGTCTTAATTAATTTGAAGTTTATGATCTCTAATTATTAAAAGTCATTTTAATTCAAATTCATTTCGGTTCTGTTGCGCTAACTCTTCATCCGCTTTTTTGTCTATTTTTGTTTTTATAAAAATAATAACCCGACAAGTTATCTTCGGTAAAATAATAGTCCTGCATGGAAGAGTAGAAATAATCAACCCGTCCCCGAGAACAATATGACCCCGATATTCCCCACCGGAATATCCTGTATTACACGCGATAGGTGCACTTGCCTCCTTTGGTTAAAACTCAGTTTCAACTTTTTTATATTTAATAAGTCTGCACGCCCCGTCCTTCCAAAATAAAAACCTATCCACTTACTAAATAAACCCGTAGGGCGCCGCGAGTTTTAACCATCAAGTTTTCTGCGCCGTTGTCAGGGATTTGGTAAACCATCAAGATTTTGGTTCTATTTTCGGAAACTTGGTAAACCAACAAGATTTTGGCGTCGTTGTCGTGGACTTGATAAATCATCAAGTTTTTGGCGCCGTTGCCGGGGACTTTGTAAACAACCAAGTTTTTGGCACAGTTACTGGGTAATTTTCATTTTGTTATTTTGAAGTATGGAAAACTATTACTTTTACCTATTTTATTTATATATATAACAAAAAAATATCCAACCAAATAATAATAATAATAATAATAATAATAATAATAATAACAATAAAAAAATATTCTTTTAAAAAAATTGTTTATTATTATTTCATATATATTTATCTAAAAAAATAAAATGAAGTCATTTCCTTAAAAATCTAAAAATTATATATTAAAAAACTTAAAATCTAAAAAAAAATCTAAAAAACTAAAAAACTATAAAATCTAAAAAAAACTAAAAAAAAATTAAAGGCTAAAAAATTCTAAAAAAGTAAAAACATAAAAAAACATAAAAACCAAAAAAACTAATAAATCTACCTAAAAACCAGCAAAAAAATAAAAAAAAACCTACTTAAAAACATCATAAAAAATAATATAATAATTTGTTATTAAAAATACATATATAGCAAAAAAAACCTACTAAGAAAATTCCCAAAAATATGTTTTATTTTAACTTTTTATTTTTCAAAAACCCAAAAATATTTTTCAAAAAAATTAAAAAAAAACTTGCAAAAGTACAAAAATTTTTGTTATCATAAATATATATATGTGTGTGATTTCTCGCCTCATCATCGCTCCGCGCTATTGTATGTGATAGGGGAGCGCACTTCTGTAACACCCAAATGACTAAGACGTTAGTACAATACGGAGTTACACACATACTTGCACCCTTCCACATGCAAACTTGCGGCCGAGCTTATGTTTTTCGTTTGTTTGTTATATTTTTCTTCTTTGTTATTAATAATGCAGGGTTTCAAACAGAGCCTCCCTGACCTCGTCTCACGAAAGTTTCTACCCTTCATTTTTATTTTGTTTGTAAATACTGCATTTTATATGTTTTAATTCCGCATACTTATATTGCAACATTGGGGACAATATTGGATTTACATGTGGGGGTATTTTCATATTTTCTTGTATTGCATTTCTATATTCTGCACTCATTAAAAATACGAAAAAGGCAAAAAAAAGACTAATTAAAACTCAAAAAAAAATCTTGCTTTATCATCAAAAACTCAAAAAAATTCAAAAAACAAAACAATTTCAAAAAATTATAAAACAAAAAATCCAAAAAAAGATTTTGTTTTTTTCTTTGTAAATCTTTTTGTAAATAATCTTTCTCTTTCCCCCTCTCTCTTCTTTGTAAATAACATCTCTTTCTCTCCCTTTTCTTGTAAATAAATTGATAATTATGTTAAAACATCAAAAAAATTTAGAAAATCCAAAATAATAAAAAGAAGAGAATAACTCTAAAAAACCAAAAAAAGATAATAATCAAAAACACAAAAAATGATGAAAACTCCATAAAAATCCTAAAAATATTTGTTTATTATGAAACAAATAAATCAAATATACCGTTATTAACCCTTTTTGCTCTCCAAAAATTTTCTTGTGAGTTTATTTATAAGTGACTTTTATTAATTCTTTGTTTACTATTTATTTATTTATTGGAGATTGATAGATTTAGATATCTGCAGTTAAGTTTTAAAGAATTTATTATTCTTTTATTTTTTTTATTTAGATAAGGGACTTGTTTTCAGCACCACTTCTAATTTATTCAAATAGTTGCACATTTATTTTGTTAGAAAATAACAACCTTAGATTTCAATTATAAAGGTTGCTCTCAAAATTTTTTTTATTAAATCTAGTTTTCTATCTGAAAAAAACTTATCTCCCTATTTTTTCATATCTTACTTGGCATGATTTTGATCATTAAAAGAACCTATGTCAATGAGAATAAGATTTCATTCCGTAAACATAGGCATCAAATATTTTTAAAAGATTATATTTTACGGAGCAAGAGGATAAAATTCATTACTCCTATACATATACATTGGGTTATTATGAAGTTGTTCAAAAAATTAAATGTTATGGAAAATAAGAATTCGTTTTCCTAAACATCCACATTCAAATAAAAATTTCATTAGAGGTTTGAGCGAAAAAATATACCTCACCTCTAAACCAAAGCACTCTTCATAAACCACAACATCCCCCTCCGCCATATTCAAATGATTCTAGATTTGATTTTAAAATCTTTTTGAGAGCATAATTTTTAAATTACATTGTTTTCTTTAATTCTTATAAGCTAAAGTTTCTATAATTCCAATCTATTTTTGTGAACCTAACAAATACAATTTTTTTTTCTATTTGATTATATCGAGAAGTTTTTAGCTAAAACTCTTCCACTATTTAAATTTTTGTCATAATTTAGGACATAACTCTTATACCCCTGATAATTGTTTTGATCTTTCTTTCAATTAATTCAAGCGGTAGCTAAATTTAGGATATTTTTTTAATTCCTCATAAGTATATCTCCAATTTTTGCTCTGGAATGGCAAAAGCTTAAATATGGGGGTATTTGATGAGTTGTAAATATACGTATTTTTACGTACGTTATTTAAGTCATTTTAGTTTATTTTCGTTATTTTTAGTTAGTTTTCTGCAATAAAATGTTCCTTTTTGTATATAATTTTTAAACTTAGATTTATTTTGTTTTTCAGAAATTTTCAGAAAAAGACAAAAAAAATCAAAGTACACGCGCGTGTAAATTTGCCTGTGCGTGTTACTTTGATTCCAACAGAAAGTTACCGCCTGCAAAGAAAAAAGTCAAGTCACGCCCATATCCCGTCTGACATGCCCGTGTTTAGTCTAACACACCCTTGTCACGCCAGTTGACTCGACGTTTGTCGAGCTTGACTCACCACTCGACGTTCGTCGAACTCAATTCGACGCTTTACAAAACACGCTCTTGTCCCGATTCGACACGCCTGTGACACACCTCTTGACACTTAATGCCTCTGCACTCAATGCCTCTGGTAGCCAACACTCAACAACTTTGACATGCAACACATCCGCCACTCAACGCCTCCGCCAGTCAACACTGAACACCTCCGCCACTCAACGCCTTCCTCAATTATACCTTCTAGACATGCCCGTGTCGATTCAGAACATGCCCGTGACTGCCTCGATTTTCCAGGCAAGATGTCGCCAGTGCGGCATGGATTTGACGTTTGTGACATACACGCCCGTGACCGCAGTTTCACACCCGTGACCGTAGGTTCACATTCGTGACTTCCACGTGGATAGCCCAAAAGTCAAACGGCAATAAATGCTCGGTTTCAAATCAGCGCGAGTAGTTACACGCCCCCATTACACGCACGTGACCTAGGCGCTTAACCCGAAAACTTTTGTCTATAAATAGATCTCATTTGTAAGGTTTAAGGGTTTGAATTTTTGGACCATTTTGCTGTTAGGAGGGTTGCGTAGGTGCTTTTCATGTTTTGTAAGGAGATTTTCTCCCACTCACTTCTATGTTTGTTTTAGCTTTGTAATCAACGTTTTATCTTAATAAAATTAGTAGCTTTTTCCTCCTTACGTTATTATGGATCTTATCTATGTGCCCCACCTTCAGCAATCTTATTGTCTTCTGATTTTCTTTATTTTTCTATGTGTGTGTGTGTGTGTGTATGAGAGTAGATTTACGCTTTTATGTTTTCGTTATTTTTACTTAGCTTTATTTATATTTAGGATTTTGTTCTTTTTATTTCATCCTTATAAATTTATAAATGTGTATTCAAAGTGGATTTATGTTTTTTTAACTTAAATTTTCTCTTTTGGTTGTAAAACCTTTTATTCCTTTTTAACTTTATTTCCATTTTTTACACACTTTTATGAAGTTATAAGAATGGATTTATAATCGTTTTTATTTTTCAAACACTTTGATTTTTCTTTTATTTCCAAAAAACTTTTGCTCATTTAATTTTAATTTCGTGTTTTTATACATTTCTAGCATATTCTAACGGTAAAAATATATTTGTTTTAAGTTTTAGATAACTTCATTTTTTCTCTTTTTTGTATGTGTGCGTAAGTATATGAGTTAGACTTTATTACTTTCAATCTTTCCTGTAGAGTGTGTGCGTGTACGAGATATTTTTTTCTGCTTTCATTTCCCACCTACTCGTTTGAGTATGACTTGTAATTTATAGCTTTCATTTCTCATCTACTTGTTTGAGTAGAACTTGTCATTTTCTGCTTTCAATTCCCGCCTACTCGTTTGAGTAGGACTTGCAATTTTATCGCTTTCATTTCCCACCTACTCGTTTGAGAAGGACTTGTAAATTTATCGCTTTCATTTCCCTCCTACTCGTTTGAGTAGGACTTGCACTTTACTTCTTTCTTTACTGCTTTCTTTTACTGCTTTCATTTCCCGCCTACTCATTTGAGCAGGACTTGCACTTTCAATTATGCATTTTCTTTTCGTAAGTCGTCCCCAATCTGATGAGTGGATAATCACTCTTAGTTCTTAGTATCAAAGAGCATTGGGACTTGTTGATGCACGAAAACACAAGGGAGGTCGAGCACAACCAGCTAACTGTTCGAACACAGGGGGAATAGGGAGACTGCGAGTAGCGATCTACTAAGCGGATGAGAGCTGGAAGAAGAGCAGGGCCGTGAACCACGGCAACAACAGACTTCGCCCGTCGCGGCCTGAATGCCTCTCTTGCGACGGGCTTTCCCTTGATTGAAGAAGGATATCGTTACAAGTGAAAGGAAAAGACTGAGGGAAGCAGAGCAAGGGGGAGTCCGCAAGGCACAGGATTCGAGTCTGCAGCCTGTAACAAGTAGGCTCCTGGGTCCGAGTCAGCGTGCCTTGAGTGCACCACCTCCCCCCTATTTATAGGATAGGGGGCCTGCCCAAACGGGCAGGGCTAAAATAACCGGCTGCCCGGGGTACAGGAGAACCGGGCAGCGGTGACGGGAAGCAAAAAGAAAGAACATGCCAGTCCGCACAGAAGTGGCGAACTGGGCTCGCGAGCTGGAGCTTCCACTGCTGCTGGGCGCGCCCATTGGAGGGCGGCGGCCTGGGCGGACGAGATACTGCGTCCGCCGCTGGAGAACCTTTTACCCAAAGCGTCGGCGGACTGAGCGGACAGGTCCTTGCGTCCGCTGCTGGAGTATCACCCTTGGCGCCCGACTGGTGACAATGCCGGACTGGGCGGACTGACAAATCCTGTCCGCGCCTGCTGAATGGGGGGCTTTGGAATCTTGCAGTATGTTGCGGACTGAGGGGTTAACATAATCCCCGCACATTTTTAAGTTTCCAGAAAACTTCGAAAATGTTTCCTTAACCGCCGAGTCCGCAAACCTCGAAAACACCGCCAACGCTATAAATATCGCTGGAGGGTCTGGATCTGCTGAGATTCTCGATCGACACGGGGCGCTATTCACCACTTGCGGTCTCCACCTTCCAGTCCGGCATGGCTAGGCTTGGAGCTTTCTTATCTAGCGTTACTGCAAAAGGCGACCTGGAGCCGACAATGCCTATGAAGACCAAAAAGATTGTAAAGAGGTCGACAAGAAAAGATCCTGTCCGCTCCACAGGAGAGAGTTCCCAGAGCCAGAAGCCTGCGGAGAAAGCAGTCCGCCATGTCGATGTGTCTGTTCGCGGGGATGCCGTAGTCGACGCCGAACCATTGAGGAGTGAGAAGATGGCAACCTTTTAGGACTCCGCCCCTTCTCAGAAAACCGCAACCTCGGCGGACACTGCTGGCGAACACATGGAGACTGACATATCTTCCCCCAATGCCTCGGTGCAAATCGTTGACTTGGACGAAGAAGACCGGCGGACTGAGGTAGAGGACGACGCGCCCTCAAAGGCATTGTCTGCTGTGAATCCTGAACCTGTCCGCGCTGACCAGCCCGATTTAGGGGGGTCCGCCGCGGATGCTGCTGAGAAGACCGCCAAGAGGAAGAAGAGGAAGAGAGACGGAGCGACCGTCGCCGAGCGGGTTGAGAAGAAGCTCCGTGCAATGAAGGAGAAGAACGTCTCCAAGCGGACTGGGGAAGCGGACTTACAACACAGGCCGCGCGATAAAGAAGTTCCAGACGGCGATCTGGTTACTCCGGAGGCCCAAATCCAGGGAGAGAATTCCCTCTCAACGGTCAGTCTATCCACGGATGAGATATTTGATTCCATAGACGTCGATCAACTTGACTTAATCCAGGACTCCTTGCTGGTTGTACTGCAGCAGAATGAGGCGGAGACTACAGGAGATAAGGGTGATGAACTCCCTTCCTTGTCCGCTGCGGAGGAAGAGGAGAGAGAGACTGAAGGAAAAGATTGAGGAGCAAAAGAAACAAATCGTCGCTCATGTTGCTGCGGTTGGGGCGGCCTCGAAGCAGGCCGCGGCGGACAAAGCCGCTGAGGACCTGCGGGTTGCCGCGGAGCTGCTGCGGTCAGGTAAACTTCAACCAGCACCTAAATATTTTCAGCGCAAGTGGCTTTACAGGTCGCCGCCGCGGACGTCAAGACCGATCAAAATTATCACCAAGACGGACGATATCGTGGTCTCAACAAGTGCGGCTGCCGAGAGAAGAGCAAGAGTTCACCGCGAATGGAAAAAGCGGTTAAGCGCCTTTGACCCGGAGCGGGCAAGGCGGCCAATCATCTTCGATAGTCGGAAACTCGCTGCCGCTATATCTAAAAGTGATCTTTTATCCTTTCTTTTAGTCCGCCGCGAACTGCCTTTGAATGCGAAGTTGACTTTATTTGTTGCAGGTAGAAAGTCGCTGCCGGGCTCCATCGAGAGTGGCGAGATCGTGGTTACACCCAACACTGGTGCTGACGCGGTCTCACACGTGGAGTCCGCGGAAGATGAGCCGCCCAGCCTAAGTACGATAAAAGAGTTAGAGAAGAAATTTAAAGCTGAAATGCAATGTGTCAAAGCAGAGTTAGAGAAAGCGGCGGAGCGCGAGAGGGCGTCCGCGGCGCGCGAGAAAGCGTCCGCGGAACGCGAGAAGGCCCTCAAAGACCAGGTCGCCAGCATCTCGCGGGCGCTGGAGAGGTCTGAAAGGGAAAAGAAAAGGCTCGCGGATGACGTCCGATACTACAGAGGCAAGCACTTGGCGTCGGCTCGTGAAGGAAAGGAGAAGCGGACTGCTGAGGTCGCTTGAGCAGAGGCCGCGGGCATCAGATCGCGTTCCTCCTGAGATCGCGGCACCAGCAGGTGGTGTCCCACATGCTGCGGATGAGGAGCCGAGGCCGGCAGCGGAGCCAATGGTGCCTCTCAGCCGGGTAGACCGGGAAGCCGCCCACATGCACCGGACCATCAATGTCATCCACCACCACCTCTGTCGTGTGTATAGTGAAATTCTTCAGATAAGCGATCAGGCGGCTCATCTATGCCGGGATAGGACGAAGAAGCCTACGCGAACTGAAAATAGGGACCGCTGAGTCCGCGGTGCTTCTGATTCTTATATGTTTAATTTGTATAATCGTCTGTATAAGCGCTTCAAACAATGCTGTGTGATGTGTGATTGAACTTTTATTGCAATCTATGCGGACTCAGATTATAAATCCGCAATTTTATGTTGCTTTATCCTTGGCATGATCTGTGGTGGACTGTGCGGACTAGCGCTGTGCCCGCTTCTTGTTAACCTGCAGGTGGGAAAATACGCGACCTGGGCGGATAGGAAACTGCACCGGCCACAACTTGGTTCTGAATTTCCCTTAGAATGTTAATTTGCCTTTGTATCCGCGTTATTTGTTTGGCTGCTTTTTAATTCTTTGCGGTCTGTGCGGATTGAATATGCGACCTTCGCGGACTGACCAAAAAGCTGTCAGAAGCTTTATCTATAAATACTGCCTTCTGCTTTCTCTATGTAGGAAATTGCTGAAGTAAACGGAATCCTGCGGCCTGCAGCATGGTGTCCGCGCGCACTGATGCTGCAGTCGCCTTCCATTCTGCCGATCACCGAAAATGTACTTTGACAGAGGCTGACCTGGCTGCCTTCGTTGAAAAGAAGATGGCGGACTCAAACATACTTGTCCGCCTACCCGCCCATCAGGAAAGGTTGAACTTTTCGACGGCGACCCAGATCGCCATTCCCGTTGATCATTTCGATAGAGGATTCAGGTTCCCGCTCCTATGGGAGCTTGCTGCAATCTTTGAGCACTATGGGATGGTCCCTGGCCAGCTCGCGCCGAATACCCTTGCCACGATCTGCAGCTACATCTCTTATTTGCGATCTGAAAAGATTGCTTTCTCAATGAACATCTTCCGCAAAATATTCTCCGTCCGCTCCATAACCGCCTCCGGAGGCCGCCCCTATAAGGGAGTAATCTACTTCTACTGCAGGGGGATGAAGGTAGTGGGTCTTCCAAACAAGATCCACAACTGGACCTCAAGGTTCCTAATTTTTGAGGGCGACCTTGGGTTCGCGCACACGTATCCGCAGGTGCGCGCGGACTCCGTCTTTAAAAATGTGCAGCTGGACGACCTGGAGTCCGCAATCATCGAGTTCTTAGCGAACGCCAGGCTTGATATCGAATACTACCTTCCGCTGCTGGCAAACTTGGCGGATGTTATGCCTGAGGACAGTAAGTAGTTTAGCGGACTCAACTTTTGTATCCGCCGCGACCATGCTGTTTAACTCTGGTTCTCTTTTTGCAGCGACCTTGGCGGTGCCCGCCAACTTGCCGCAGACACCTAGCGGCTTCACTCCTACACAAAGGGAGAAGAAGGAAGCAGTTGCCAGAAAGAGGAAGGAGGAAGGGGATCCCGCAGCGGACTACTCTTCCTCAGAAAGTTTCTCATTGAGCGGGTTCGGTATCAGCCAGAAGGACCTCAGGGGGAACCCCATGGTCCATTGGCACAGCAAAAACAAACACGTCCGCCTATCCACCACGCTTCCTTTGTGGAAGAGTCCGCGGATATCACGCCACGCGCATATCGCGATCTCCGCGCTGTATGGAAAGCGCAATCTGGGCGACCTCAAGAAAGTGTCCGCCGCCGACCTCCCTCTGCTGGCCTCCCAGGCTTCTGCGAACAGCGCGGTAACAAACCACTATGTCGCTACTTTGGCCAGGGACCTGCTGAGACAGAATGAACAACTTCAGAAGGATAACAAGGTGCTAAGGGAAAGGAACGCGGGGCTGGGAGAAAGGAATGCTCGGCAAAGAGAGGAGCTGGGGGTGAGTTGAATTTGCCGCGGTCTTAAATTTCTATCCGCCGCGATCTGTTTGATGTTTGTAATTTTGTTTTTCGCAGGTCGCCTACGACTTGGAGAACAATAAATTCCAGGCCGCCACGCTCCCTTTTGTGATGGAGACTGTCGAGGTCGCTGTTGAGCGACTTGCCCGCGATGGCCTCATGAAGGAGGGAGTGGTCGGCGTCCCTTTTCTGGAGATCTTCCCTGAGCTGGCCCCTCAGGTCGCAGCGATGGTGAAAGCTAGAAAAGGAAAGGATGTCATTGAGGAAGGTGAAGATGAGGAAGAAGAAGACGACGAAGAAGAAGAAGAAGAAGAAAAAGAAGACGGAGGCTCGCAGGGCGAAGAGCAAGGCGCCAGGGAAAATGCGGACGATGCTGCATCGAGCCGACGAGGAGAGGAGCTGTCCGCAGAGTCCGACACCTCTGCATCTTCGTCTGCTACTGGGAGCTCGCATAGCGGGTCCGCCACTAGTACAGGATCAGGTAGCAGCGGGAGCGGCTCGGGGGGCTACTCTCCAGAAGTTGACATCATCGGTAACAGCCCTGCACCTCCCGAGAAGAAACAGAGGACTGATTGATCAATGTACATATATATATATATAGTTTTTTGTAAAAGTGGCGGACGCAAGATTGCAGTCCGCCGAACATATAGAACGATGTAAATAATTTTTTGATGGAATAGAAAGGATATTCTTGTATGTGTGCTTCCTGCAATGCTCTTTTTTCCACGCTCACCGCACTGATACTTAGCAGTCCGCACGATGCGTTGATTAATCATAGCATAAAGAAGAATTTTGTCAGGCGGACCCTGTTGAGTTTAAGTTACGGTCCGCTCACCACATCATTTAACGAATCTTGCTGATTAAAGAATTAGACATCAACTCATTCAGTATCCGCCTCAGAGAACAGCCAGCTGATAACAATGCCTGGGGTACTTGAGTTATAGCTGTAGTCCGCAAGCCAGACCGCACATAATATAAAAGCACATTGATTATTAACTTATCAAATAATGCGAGAATCATTCTGCGGACTGAGCGGATACAGAAAACCAATCCGCTTATAACAGGAATATAAACTTGAATATGTACTATCCTGCGGACTGAGCGGATACAGAAAACCAATCCGCTCATAATAGAAATGATCTATAGCTTGCGACCAGGTGGGCAGGTGAGCCTGAGCGGCATACTTTCCTCACCGGGCTTCAAGCTATAAGATCAACCCAAGTAGGTGGACGGATCGGATAGAGAAAACCAGTCCGCTAAAGATAACCAGCTTGCAATCCCAAGGAAACTTCCAAACTGTGCGGATAACGAATCCAGTCCGCCAAAGATAGAAATGATCTATAGTTTGCGACCAGGTGGGCAGGTGAGCCTGAGCGGCATACTTTCCTCACCGGGCTACAAGCTATAAGATCAACCCAAACAGGCGGACTCTGCGGACAGAGAAAACCAGTCCGCTAAAAAATAGAAATGACCTATAACTCGCGACCAGGTGGGCAGGTGAGCCTGAGCGGCATACTTTCCTCACCGGGCTATAAGCTATAGAATCAACCCATACCGGCGGACTGAGCGGACACAGAAGACCAGTCCGCAGATAATTCCCTGCGAAGAGCAAGATGCTCACTTGGCGGAACGGTTCCCTGCCCTCTTGCCTGGAGTACAGTCTAAGCTGTGGGTCTCCTGCAGGCACTGCTTGAGGGTACCATGGAGTGTTCGAGAGTTACAAGCTAAGATGACCCGCGGGCAGGTGAGCCGGAACGGCATACTTTCCTCATGTGATCATCGAAGTTGTAACAATATCCCTAAAGCGGCGTGGTAGAGCTTTACACCCACCTTGCCCTCCATAATGTAAAGGTGGGGTCAGGTACCTGCCGGGATCCGAAGCCCAGAATCCAACCGCGCTAGAGCCTGCAAGCTCCCACTACACGGTGCGAAATCTCCTCGCAACACGTGGTCTTCGTGGTGTTACGCTAATGACAACGGCTCTAGGGGAGGTCTAGCTGAACTCGGCGATGTCTCCTGGTATCAGGGAACCGTTATAGGTCTTTGGGAGAGAGAGAAAACACTAGAAAAAGGTGTTAGTATGGATCATAAAACATATTTGCAAAGCAAACATAAGAAAGAAGAAAGAAAGTTTAGGTGCAGAACCGTTTTTTGAATCTTTCTTAGCGTTTCATCTGTTATGATTACAACAAAACACTCGAAGAAGTGTTAGCAAGCAGTTTCTATTCATAATAGTTCTTGAAGAGGATACACAAAGTAGAAAAAGGAGGTTTAAGAATAGAATCGCTTGAGATCATCCCCGCTCCAGGTGTGCGGTATATCCTCTCCTTCGTATGTCTGCAAGCGATAAGCGCCGCTTTTTAATGCTTCTTTGACGACAAAAGGGCCGGCCCAATTTGGATTAACCTTTCCAACTGAACCAGCTCGTGCAGCAGCATCAACCTTCTTTAGAACTAGATCTCCCACTTGGAAGTGTTTGATCCTTACATTCTGATCGAAGTAACGGGTCATCCTCCTTTTGACCTCTTCCTGCCTTATGGCTGCTTGATCTCTGATCTCATCGATGTGTTCCAAGCTGAACCTCATCTCCTCATTATTCAACTCAGCCCAATCATCAACACCTTCTCTTGCAAGCAGCACTCTGGGTGACGGGACTTCAAACTCAATCGGGATGAGTGCCTCTGAGCCATGAGAAAGTTTGAATGGAGTCTCCCTGGTTGCGGATGATGGCGTTGTCCTAAGGGACCAGAGGACTGATGGAAGCTGATCAGCCCAACTGCCCTTGAGATTCTGCACTTTCTTTTTGAGCAAGTTGAGGATCTGCTTGTTGGAAGCTTCCACCTGGCCATTGCTTCTGGGATGATGAACTGATGCAAAACGCAGCTCTGTTCCGATCTGCCTGCAAAAATTTATCATCTCTGAGTTGTTGAATTGTGGCCCATTGTCAGTGATTATTGTCATTGGTATCCCGTGCCGGCAGACAATTTCTCCCCAAATGAAGTTCTTGACGATCTGAGTAGTTGTCTTAGCCAATACCTTGGCTTCGATCCACTTGCTGAAGTAGTCGATCATTACGATGATAAAACGCCGTTGCCCGCTTGCCAAGGGAAAAGGACCAATGAGATCCATTCCCCAAACCGCAAAGGGCCAAGGAGTTGCAATCGACCTGAGGGACTGAGCTGCTTGGTGCTGAAGTGGAGCAAACTTCTGGCATTGAACACACCTTCTGGCGCAGATCTCTGAGTCTTTCTTCATTGTGGGCCAGAAATACCCTTGTCGCAGGACTCGTTTTTCAAGAGTTCTTGCTCCAGAGTGGCTTCCACACTCTCCTGAGTGAACCTCTTGCAAAACAGTGTGAGCTTCTTCTTCTGAAACACACCGGGCCATGGTTGAGAGGAAGGTCTTTCTATAAAGGATTCCCGCCACTAGAAAGTAGTGAGCTGCTTTTATTCTGAACTTTTTCTTGTCTCTAACTGTATGATGATAATTTCCTGTTGACAGATATAGGATGAATGGGTCCATCCAAGAGGCGTGTTGATCTACTTGCATCAGATCTCCTTCCACCACTGCCGGACGGAAGAGCTCGGAAGTTGTTCCTCCTGAAGGCATCCCATGCTTAGAGAGAAAATCAGCCTCCTCATTCTCTGTTCTAGGGATATGTTCGATGGTGAAGCTTTTAAACCTGCCGACTTCTATTTTCACAAGAGCTAGATATTTTTTCAAGACTGGCTCCCTTGCTTCGAAGTTGCCGAGGACTTGCGACGCCATTACCAGAGAATCGGTTTTGATGTGGACATGATCGATCCCTAATTCCCTTGCGAGCCTCAAGCCTGCTAGCAGAGATTCATATTCAGCCTGGTTATTTGTTACTAGAAAGTAAAATCTGATGGCCTGCTCCAACTTGACTCCGTTTGGATTGATGAGAACCACTCCTGCTCCAGAAGCACTTCTACCTGAGGCACCATCAACATAGATGGTCCAAGCCAAAGGTGACCTTTCTGTCTGATCAGAACTGGACTCTGGCATGTCAATCAGAAAATCTGCTAGGACTTGAGCTTTGATGGCTGTCTTGGGCACATAAGAGATTTCAAATTCACTTAGCTCTATCGCCCACTTAGCTAGTCTGCCGGAATGCTCGGGCTTTTCCAACACACCCTTCAAAGGTTGATCGGTGATGACTTGGATTAAATGTGCTTGAAAGTATGGGCGAAGCCTGCGAGCTGACATGACCAGTGCCAAGGCTAACTTCTCCAGGATCGGATACCGCGTCTCTGCACTCTTCAGAATATGGCTGACATAGTAGATTGGGAATTGCTTTCTGCCTTCTTCCCGAAGAAGAACGGAGCTGACGGCCTCAGGGCCAACCCCTAGGTACAAGAAAAGAACCTCTCCTAGGCGGGGGCTCTGAAGCAGAGGCGATGAGGTAAGCTGCATCTTTAACTGTTCAAAAGCCTGGGAGCACTCTTCTGTCCATTCAAACTTGGATGCACGCCGGAGGGTCTTAAAGAAGGGGGCACTCCTATCTCCAACCCGAGAAAGAAATCTTGCAAGACCTGCTAGCCTTCCCCCTAACTACTGAACTTCCTTCGGTGAACGAGGGGTAGGCATTTCAAGAATAGCTTTTACCTTGTCAGGATTGGGGGCAAGTCCCTCCGGAGTAAGGAGATGACCAAGAAACTTCCCCTTACTCGCTCCAAAAGTACACTTCAAAGGATTGAGCTTCATCTTGTATCTACGCAGAGTAGCGAACGTCTCTGCTAGATCTAGCAAGTGCAGCGAAAACGATTTACTCTTAATCAAGAGATCGTCTACATACACTTCTAGGTTTCTCCCTTTCTGATGGTTAAACACACGGTCCATCATCCGTTGATAGGTCGCGCCAGCATTCTTAAGCCCAAAAGGCATCACAAGGTAGCAATAACATCCATCGTTAGTAATGAACGACGTGTGAGGAACGTCGGGCTTATGCATTCTTATCTGATGATAACCAGAAAACGCATCTAAAAAACTCATGTATGAGTACCCTACCGCAGAATCAACTAAAGAATCTATCCGAGGCAAGGGGTAGCAATCTTTAGGACATGCTTTATTAAGTTTAGTAAAGTCTACACACATTCGCCACTTTCCCCCTGGTTTTTTAACCATTACAACATTTGAAATCCAGGTGGGATATTGCACTTCATTAATAAAATTTGCCTTGAGGAGCTTCGCAACCTCCTCCCTTATTGGTTCTGCAAGCTTTGTTGCCACGTCCCTCTTCTTCTGCTGGATAGGCTTGCAGCCGGGATCAACATTCAGGTGGTGGCAAGCAACATCAGGATCCACCCCCGGCATGTCTTCTACTGACCAGGCAAAGACATCCAGGTTCTTTAGCAGGCAGGAAATCAACTCAGCCTTTTGATCTTCAGGTAGCTCCGAGTTGATGGAGAGTTTCCTCTCCTCCCCTTCAGCAATGGGGACTCCTTGCGTCACCTGGGCAGGTTCCAGGTGAGCACCTTCATCAGCAGCAACTTTCGAACTGGGAGAGGCTTCTGCAGCTTCTGTTGGAGTAAGGGAAGGGCTGGCTTCAACCATGTTGACAGTGCGGACGTAGCACTCCCTTGCTCTTCTTGGGTCACTCCGGACCCGGCACATCCTCCCATCGGCGAAGAACTTGATGGCGAGGTGGTAAGTGGAAATCACTGCTTGGTACTTGTTCAGCAGGGGCCTGCCGAAGATGGCATGGTAGCTGCTGGGGGCGTCGACCACTATGAACTGTATCTGCTTTGTTGCCCCTCCAAGCTTCACTGGCAAGGTGACGCTGCCCTCCACCTCTTTCCTCTCTCCTGAGAAACCATAGAGCGGCCCCTCAGTGGAAAGCAGAGGCTTTCCGGTCCTCAGGGCCTCAAAAGTAGACTTAAAGAGGAGGTTGACCGAGCTTCCTGTGTCGACCAGAATCCTATCCACTGTGAAGTCTCCAAGCACAGCCTTGATTACAACTGCATCATCAAATGGATTGGCTGTTTGAGGCAGATCTTCTGGGCCAAAGGTGACCACCTCTCTTGGGGGAGCAACGGAAGAAGAGGCCACCTCCGCCTGGGTGACCCTTGAAATTGATGACTTCCGGGTGGACTCGGTCCCTGCTCCACCGTGGATGAAGAAGAGGCGCCCCAGAATTCCTTCATCGTCTGCATCGAAGCACTCCACCGGGACGTTGATCGGCCCCAGACGGCCTTCGTCCTCTACATCCACGCACTCCTGGTATGCCTCGGCTACCTCTTTGCCCTTTGAGGTGGATGGCTTTGAAGAGGAAGGAGAATCTTTCTTGGCCAGGTCAATCTTGCCCTCGGCAAGCAACTTATCTATCAGCGCGTGAAGGGCCTTGCATTCTTCAGTCAGATGACCCTTTTCCTTGTGGAACTGGCAGTATTGTGAATTATTCCTCGGCTTCCACAGCTTCTGAGGCTCTTGCCTCTTCTCTTCTGATCTCCTTTGCAGGATCTGGATGACTTCGTCAAGGTCCAGATCTGCAGGGTCCTCCATGGGACTTTCATCAAATTGGCACGGGGCAGGCAAGGCTGCCTGCTGGAGGATGGGAAGAGCTTGAAAAGGAACGGCGGGAGTGGCGGCCAACGACAGTCTCTGCTCATGAAACTGTTGATGGCCTTGGAATGGTTTTTTTGTTGCGGAAGTTCCTGCCTCTTTGAGACGGAGGCTGGAAGTCTGGACGAGGTGGCCTGCCACGAGAGGAAGAAGCGGAGGCATCCCTTCCTTCAGCCTTGGATGTCAGGGATGAAACATAGGTCGGATTAGCATTTTCCCCTTCGATGAAACGGTTGACCATGGCGATCAACTCTTGATAGGTCTCAGGAGCCTTGGTTGTTGCTTTAAACTTCAGAGGGCCTTCTCGGAGGCCAGGGATCAAGGCAACTTTATAATAGTCGGGGTTCACATTCCTCACCCCCTAAATTTTCTTTGAAAGCGATCAACGAATCTTGCTTCTGATTCGTTATCCCTTTGCTTGATCTCGAATAGGGCAGCTGGCCCATTCTTCCTCTTCCTTGAGGTAGCAAACCTCAGCAGTAACTGGCTACGAAGCTCCGCAAAAGAAGAGATAGTGCCCGAAGGCAGCTCGTAGAACCATTCTCTCGCTTGCCCTTCGAGAGTGGTGACCAGCAGTTTACACTTAATTGCATCTGAGAGGCATCTCAAAGCAACTGCCCCCTCAAATGCCTGGAGATGAGAAACTGGATCTATTGCTCCCAAATAGAATGGGATGCGAGGCTCCCTGAAGTTGCTCGGAGCCGATTCCCATCGAATTCGGTCAACAAAGGGAGACGGGGGTGTCAAACTCTGCAGGGTAGAAAGGACGGACTGAAGCCGAGGAGTCCGCGGGCTCGGCGGACTGGCGATCAGCAAAGTGAAGTTGGCGGGCAGGAGTGCCCCTAGCAGCTTCTCTGAAGAACTCTCTGAAAGCAAACTCTTCCTCTTGAGGGCGCAGAGGGGCTGCGGTCTGAGCAGGGTTCCGAGGAGTTTCTGGCGACTGCCGAAGCGGAGTTCGGCGAGCTGGGGTCTGGCGGACTGGCGAGTTCGCTGGGTCCGCTGCGGCCTGAGGAGCAAGCCGCTGGGCCAGCGCGAGCAGAGCTTGGCTGATTGTGTCAAGACGCTGGTCGGTCTGCCGGCGAGACTGCTCGGCCTCAAGGCGAGCTTGCTCAATCGCGTCCCAAAGGGAGTCTTCTGAAGAGCTGGAGCGGTCTGAAGAGCGGGCTCTGCGGTCTGACATCTTGCGTCCGCTGATTTCAAAACACTACTCGGATCTGAAGGTCGCGTGTTAACTGTTGATGCACGAAAACACAAGGGAGGTCGAGCATAACCAGCTAACTGTTCGAACACAGGGGGAATAGGGAGACTGCGAGTAGCGATCTACTAAGCGGATGAGAGCTGGAAGAAGAGCAGGGCCGTGAACCACGGCAACAACAGACTTCGCCCGTCGCGGCCTGAATGCCTCTCTTGCGACAGGCTTTCCCTTGATTGAAGAAGGATATCGTTACAAGTGAAAGGAAAAGATTGAGGGAAGCAGAGCAAGGGGGAGTCCGCAAGGCACAGGATTCGAGTCCGCAGCCTGTAACAAGTAGGCTCCTGGGTCCGAGTCAGCGTGCCTTGAGTGCACCACCTCCCCCCTATTTATAGGATAGGGGGCCTGCCCAAACGGGCATGGCTAAAATAACCGGCTGCCCGGGGTACAGGAGAACCGGGCAGCGGTGACGAGAAGCAAAAAGAAAGAACACGCCAGTCCGCATAGAAGTGGCGGACTGGGCTCACGAGCTGGAGCTTCCACTGCTGCTGGGCGCGCCCACTGGAGGGCGGCGGCCTGGGCGGACGAGATACCGCGTCCTCCGCTGGAGAACCTTTTACCCAAAGTGCCGGCGGACTGAGCGGACAGGTCCTTGCGTCCGCTGCTGGAGTATCACCCTTGGCGCCCGACTGGTGACAAAGCCGGACTGGGCGGACTGACAAATCCTGTCCGCGCCTGCTGAATGGGGGGCTTTGGAATCTTGCAGTATGTTGCGGACTGAGGGGTTAACAGGACTGATAAAATCGCTTTAAATAATTAAAGGTCCTCATTTTCCCTTTAATTAAATTAACTTAAGGTTTACCCCGGGTTTACGACGCGTAGAATCACATATCGATGTGTGGGCTCTTTTTCTGTTAGCTGAGAGGACGTACGTATTGACCGATCACCCTTGGGTAAATGGAGTTCTACAGTAATTCTCGAGAGAGGAGGCACGGAATTCTACCAGATTGGGTGCCCCCCCAATAACAGGGTTCTTAGCGTAATGCGGTCATTAAGAGGAATCCTTCGTCGGACGAGAGACCGGTCGAATAGTCTTAATGTTCAGGTGAGCGATAGTCCTAGAGATAGTTGAGCTCATTTTTATGGAACCTCCACGGCCAAGTCTCTGTCTTAATTAATTTGAAATTTAGCATCTCTAATTATTAAAAGTCTTTTTAGTTCAAATTTGTTTCGGTACCGTTGCGCTAATTCTTCATCGGCTTTTTTTAAGTCTATTTTTTGTTTTTATATAAATAATAACCCGACAAGTTATCTTCGATAAAATTATAGTCCCTCTAGGGAAGAGTAGAAATAATCAACTCGACCCTGAGAACAATATGACCTCGATATTCCACACCGGAATATCTTGTACTACACGCGATAGGTGCACTTGCCTCCTTTCATTAAAACTCGGTTTCAACCTTTTTATATCTAATAAATCTATGCACCTCGTCCTTCTAAAATAAAAACTTAACCACTTACTAAATAAAATTGCGGGGCACCGCGAGTTTTAACCATCAAGTTTTTTCGGCGTTGCCAGGGACTTGGTAAACCATCAAGTTTTTGGCTCCGTTGCTGGAAACTTAGTAAACCAACAAGTTTTTGGCGTCGTTGCTAGGGTCATGATAAAGCATCAAATTTTTGGCGCCGTTGTCGGGGACTTGGTAAACCCCCAGCGTTCGTCAATCTGCACTCGACGAACTCAACGCTTTCAACGAAGTTGAAAGATATCGCTGAGTGGCGACAGTGGGTATCGCTGAGTGGTGACAGTGGGTATCGCCGGATGGCGATAGCGATAAGCGTTGAGTCGGCACGCGACGTACTCGATAAAATCAATGCCTGAAAGCGTTGAGTGGCTTGATATCGTCGGGCGACAGTGAATATTGTCGGGCGATAGTGATATGTGGCGTATGACGTGTCATACGTCGATCAAAGTTGTCAAAGCAGTCTAAGAATTTCACTCGATGTCGCCGAGTGACAACAGTTGATATTGTCAGGCGATAGCGCCAAAGTTGACCAGTCAACCCAAATCTTATCCTTTGCTTTGTTTTGATGGAGAGATCATGTGGTATGGGTTACTCCTGAGTCCACTTAACCAGAGAAGAATAGGAATGAGAAGTCATTCTCTTTTCATCTCTCTCTCTCTCTCTCTTCATTTCATCAAAATTCTTGATAAGAGAACTAAGGCTCGATCTAAGGGTTTGGGCAGATCTTGGTGAAGGTGATGAAGGAGATTTCCTCATCAAAAGCAGGATCTGAGGCTAGATCCAGAAAAGGGAAAGCGAGGCACTCACTTCCATCCACGTAGAAAAGCATTGCCATGGCTCCGAAAAGAATGATAAGGGTAATGATCCTCCTTCTTGGACATGTGAAGTACTTATTTTGGCATATGCATAGAATCCCCCACAAAGAGGTGGAGTGTCGAGGGATTTCTGTTGGGTTGATCACGAAATCTCCAGTAAGTCTTGCATATATCCGGAAATATGTAGTATGGAATAGGCATGTTCTGTGAAGCCTATATGGACAAGTTAGTCTGGATTGGTGATGTTTATTTTGTGAATCGGAGAAGTCTCCGAGTATAAACGAGTAATTTATGGGGTCTGCGATATTGTACCTGTGAACTGGAAGTAGCAGGAAGTACTGGAGCTGCACTCTAGGAAAATACCCATGAAATACCAAAGTTTGGAAACTGTTGGCTGTCACCGGGCGATAGTGAGTATAGCCAACGACGATAGCTCTTGGTGAGAAATTTGTGTTTTGAAAGTCCAGTGTTTCTGGAACTACTGGTGGCTGCAGGTGTTAAGCCCGGAATCCGCGACCTGTTCGCGCAGCATTCCAGACCGGGCGGCCAACACAAGAAGTCCAGACTAAAATAGCGATTTAAAAGAAGTCCAAAGTTGATCCCAAATTAATTTAAAATGAGGGTGGCCAAATCACTTGAACTCAAGGAGAAATCAAAGTTAAACAAACTGATTTCCTCTAGCATTCACGAGTTCTACCCGATCCAAGTTATATGAAAATATTCTGAAGAATAAAAGCTTGAAAATCAGATTTTTATTAAGGCACTATTTTCAATATAAATCAGATAAATTACTAGCCTTCTAATCCACCATACCTCACAAATATTATAGAAGAAATCACACAAGAGAGGTGTAACATTCATCAGACTACTAGATCCCTAGGAGTGGTTTTGTCATGACTATGGCATGACAAAACCATAGGAAGCGTCAATTTAGGTCGGAAAGTTAAATAGAAAATATTTGGGCACGGGGCATTGAGTGTGTTGTGTGCACTCAATGCCATGGATTGATTGGCGTTGAGTGCGTTGAGTGGACTCAATGCCATAGACTGATTGGTGTTGAGTGAATTGAGTGCACTCAACGCCTTGGACTGATTGGCATTGAGTGTGTTGAGTGCACTCAACGCCATTATACTTAGAGGAATGTCCTGGCTTGAGGCATTGAGTGCATTGAGTTCACTAAATGCCACAGACTGAATGGCGTTGAGTGCATTGAGTGCACTCAACGCCATTTTAAATAGAGAAAAATCTGGCTCAAGGCATTGAGTGCATTGAGTTCACTCAATGCCATGGAATGATTGGCGTCGAGTGCATCGAGTGCACTCAACGCCATTATAGAACAAGTCGGATTCATCGAACTCTGAAAATAATTCATCAAACTGAGTTCGGTGAATTGAGCCACTTTGGAATTAGGAGCATATTCGTCAAATGGAGTTCAACGAACGGAGAAAGTTTGATGAACTTGTTCAGAGTTCATCGAACAGAGTTCGACGAATAGAGCAAGTTGCTAAACAAGATTCAGCCTTCATTAAGCATGGCATATTCTTCGAACGGAGATCGACAAATAGAACAGATTCGTCGAACGGAGATCGACGAATAGAGCAGATTCTTCGAACGGAGATCGATGAATAGAGCAGATTCGTCGAACGGAGATTGACGAATAGAGCAGATTCATCGAATGGATATCGACGAATAGAGCAGATTCGTTGAGCGGAGTTCGACGAAAAGGATAAAATTCGTCGGACTGAGCTTTGGAATTGGTCAATTTGAGGAGAGAGAAAAGCTTGAGATTAATGGCCATCATGGTCATGGAAGCTCCATAACTCCCACTTTTATGGGGCTTTTATTCCTCTGAGGGAGAGGAGGAGTTTCTAGAGGTGGTCGGCGATTAATTTGGTTCAGCCCCTTATTTGGATGAAACCGAAGCGGTGGCATTAATGGCTATTAATAGAGTTTAATGATATTTGGGAGTTACAAGCCTCCTCTCCCAAATTCCCTCTTTAAGGACCTTCACCAGGGCAAGGGCAATCATTTCCCCCGATTCCTTTTAATTTCCGTTGAGGATGGTGTAGAAGTTGCAGAGGAGCCAGAAGCTCGGTGGCCAAAATGGTAAGGAGGCAAAGGGCACGTCTTCAGGCCCCAAATCAGGTCCTCCTCTACTCCTTCTTCATGGGTTAGATCTTAGGAATCCTTAGAGATGAGAATCGGGCTCAATTGAGCACGATCAAGTGGAATTTTTCCATTGGTCTTCCGTGAAAATGAAAATGTTGGGTTCGCCGAAATCCGCCGCCTCCGGCAGCCAAACCACCTCCGGCCGGTAGCCCTCACCTCAACGGAGGTGGTGGTGGCGGTGGTTGGCCAGGTAGGTGGCCGGGTGGCCGGCAAATGGACTTGGAAGTGCTCCAGGATGGGTTAATCACAGCCTTTGGCTGGAGGAAGAAGAAAGTCAGGAGTCGCAGGATCATGCTATAGGATTCGTGTTATTAATTCATCTTATTTCATTTTTTGTCACCGGTATAGGTCTGTTTTAAATTAATTTTTAAAAATATTTAGGTGCCTATTCAGAAACAATGGCCAATATGAAAATTGTAGCCCTATGACTATAGTTTAATTTAAAATTAGTTTGAACCAATTTGGAGTTCAGGTCAGACCACAACACTCTTGTTGGTGAGGTCTATACTTAGGCTTGTTCAGAGATTATTTTGAGTGCCCCAACCTATTATTTGTCCTGTAAACAAGCCATCCAAATGACTTGAGATTTTGGCTGTGGGTCATTCTTACCTATAACTAGATCATATCCAAAAAGGGAATTTTTGAAGAATATTTGCATAAAGTTTTTGTAGAAATTTAATAATAAATGTATGAATTATTTAAAGGGTCTAACGACCTCTAAACCCACCAAACTTTTTGTATCTGGCTCTTAGTGTCATGGAAAAACTATGATAAAAATCTCAGCCCAATTGGGTTAGATTTGAATAGGTTTTGGTGAAACCAAAGTGTGGCCCTTTAAGGGTTAACTAGCGCCAGAGTGAGCTTAGGTCATGGAGGGGCCAATTCTTACCCAAAGGGGTTGGGACTTTGGCCAGAGCAAAATGGTTAGTTTAAACAACCTCACATCGAGTTTAGGGTGGATTAAGGTGGATTTGCCCTAGAACCCTACTTCAAACCCTAAGGTTGAACTTGGGGGTTTGTGAAGGACATGGAGTGATATGTCCTTGTATGGACTTATTGTTTAGTCCATGTGATCTTAGGGTGGTGAAAAGCCCTAAGAAGGAATTTGGTACTATTTAAACACTTGCACTCCACTTAAATCACTTGGATATTATTTAAGTCTATACACCTTAAGGAATAAATAATGGGTCTTATGACCTTGGATCCTTATGAAATATTTGTAGAAGTAGTTTTATAGGGATATTGACGTCTGAGATTTATCATAGGATGTTTAGAAAACAGTACCTCATACTTGTTGGTATAATCTCCACCTTGCCCCTTTTGATGATTTTGAAGTAACCATGGTTAGATTAACATAGAATGATGTGAAACTCTGGCGAGGATAATTAAATATCATTTAGAAGCACTAGTAAATTATTTGGATCATTTGGGCTTTCCCTTTTAGTACTTCATGTGTAAAGTGAACTAGTGCATCTTATATTGGAAAATAGATAATAAATACAATATCTTGCTGGAAAATTATGTTACTTGGCCAGAGAATCTTTTATGGCATAATAAATTCTAGAAAATTATTACATGTTATTTTGATGAGTTTAGAAGAATGTTGCTTCACAAAGTGCACTTTAATGGAATCATTTGAAGTATTTTTATACATGGCTCACCGACATTGGGATTTCATGAAACTTAGTCAGTAGTGTTTTGTGATCATTACAAGTATCTTGTAATTGCTATATATTTTTTGACTATGATTTATGGTACTCCCTTCATTAACTCTAATTATTTAAATTACCTTGAATTAATTATTTAGAGGTCATTACATGTATATAAATCTGTGAAATTTGGTATATACTGATATATTCCTATCATATAGTGTTCATAATTTTTGGGTGGCCATAATTTACGGAAAGCTAGTACTTCATGTTCAAAATTACCCATGACCTAACATTTGGGAAAATCTAATAAATGCTAAATTAATTAGGAACATTACAAGTCTTTGGATTTAGTCTAAATATGTCATGATAGACCCGCAATAATTATGTTAGGATATTTGGATGAAAATTTGGAGTATCTCCTATCATGTACATCATATAGCTTAGGTTGGTCTGCATTTAGTAAAATCGCAAAAAATTTCATAATATGTGGAATGGACATAGGGAGATGGGTTATTGGTTTACTGATCTTGGTAAAGTGAAAAATAAAAAGAGAGCTTCATTACGAGTTATGATGAGGAGAGAGTTCGGTTGACTAGTGTTAAGAGGTGCTCGGGATCGACGAAAGATCGTCTTTCCTATGGAGAGAGAGAGAGAGAGTCAAAATGCACTAGGGTTAGATCCATAATAATGATTAAAAGAGATCAGGAATTGGGTAATAACCAATAATAGTAGGTGCTTTGTGAAAGGGAGCTTTGGGCTTCAGCCCATCGTAGTTCCTTGTGCCCTCGAGAGCCCTTCACGGGGAATGCCCTAGGCAGTCCAAGATTAATGTGAACCGTAAGACTAAATAGAATGGAAGAGTAATTAGAAATAATATAGGGTTACACTTACACTCACACTCCCCGGTGTTGTGGGAGTTAGGTTGGGTTTCACGAGCGGTAGGCTCGGTGGTTTGGTGATGGGCAGGTTAGCCCGGCGAGCCGACGGCTCGGATGGATTTGTGACGGACGTGTTAGTCTGGGGAGCTTTGGCTCGGTAGATATTTGTGAGTGATGGGATTGTCTGGGGAGCTTTGGCTCGGTGGGAAATACATTAATATTGCACGTGCATAAGATATAAGATGGTTGGTCTTGTTCATTGGAAAGTCGTAACACCAAACCCAATACGTTGGCTCAGTAGGTGTGGTTTTGCACTTGGCCAAACAAAGTCCGGTGCAATAATCGGCAAGACTACGTCGGAGCTCCGCTTAGTGCACCAGTGATGAGGCATACGATAGGTCTGACTGGTAGTGTTGAAACCGCTTTAGAGGTGGGCGAGGCCCAACCCACCGCTTTCGTTTGCCACTATGGAGGTATCCTACAAGGTTAGTCTCCAGAAAGGGGGAACTAAAGGTCTGTGTGCACAGAGTCGAGTGTGTGTGTTGCACTTGCATGATTCACATCATGTCATACTTGCATGTCATAGCATCATCATTGCATATAACCCCTGACACCTATTGTATAAAGTGGTGTGGGACGCTTTATACAATAGGCCTTGCAAAATGAATCCTTGGTCTATAGGTTTTTATGGACATTCCTATAGGTCATTGTTACTTTATTAGTTTACTTTCTCATAATGTACTTGTTCACTTGTTCTCATGTATACTTATACTGCTTACCTACTACTGCTTACTTATCCTTCTTATGGTTATATACTCATGTTAGACTAGTTCCGCCATCACCTGCACTTGTTCACTCCTCTCCGCTCGGTGCCTAGGAGCCGTGGAGGAGGGGTGGGGGATGATAGGACTTAGTCGTTTAAACTAACGGTCATTGAGCAAATCATTTTAGGGGATCGTGGTGCCGCACTAGGAGATGCAGCCCTAGAGGTCGGTGCGCTTGGAGAAATGACAGTCTAGCGCGGGAGTTCTGCCAGCAGGGATAGTGAGTCTCGATCCTTAGTAAATATTATATATTTGCTTCCGCGATTGAGTGATTTGAAGTGAGGATTTAATGTATCGAGCAAGAGACCTCTATAGTACTTTGTTTTATCAATTTTGTGGACTCTCATTCCGTGGAGATTTATTTATATATATGTGATTCTGCTGGACTAGAATTGAGTTTTACTTTACTCATGTACTATTTATACTTTTACTCTTCCTTTCTGCGTTGGTTATGGCCGGCAGGATCGATGTTTTGTAGTGACGACCTTCCCGGGCGTGTTGGTGTCACTGCAAAGCGGTGGTTCTGGGCATAAGACCCGGTTGGTTTTGCAAAAAAGAGGGTCTTACAAACTGGTATCAGAGGGAAATCTCGATCGAAAGAGTAAAAGTCCACTAACCCTGGGTCACCCCCTCTTGAGTTTAGTTTGGGAACAAGCTAAGCATCGGAAGCATGGTGTGCCCATATGGGGGATCACATGTAAATGTCCACTTTTAACTATGTTTGGGGTCAAATTTCTTACAATTGGCCTTTGTTATGCAACCCTGACACATTCTACGGCGCAGGGCATAGCTCGACAAACTCTGAATGTTGCACCACCTCCTCCGGCTCCCACTTCGTTCCTGCAGCCATAGATGCGGCGGACTCTGACGGCAATTCTGGAGGCTTTCAAGGCCCAGCAGGCTCCAGCTCCTCAGCTAAACCCGAGGGCCATTTGGTTGAGCATCTTCCGAGGACTCTCTCCCCCATCTTACATTGGGACGGAGACGGCTCTGAGGATGGAAGAGTGGCTCGATATCATTTTCGAGATATTGACCGAGATATGGTGCTCGTGGGAGGAGAGGGTACCTCTGGTGGTCTCCTGCTTGGAGTCTCATGCCAAGAGATGGTGGAACACACTTCTGGATACGACATTTACAGATCAGCAGGTTGTTGACGTTACTTGGGTGGTGTTCAGGGCCGCATTGTTGGAGCACTTCGTTCCACAGTCGGCAAGAGCCGACCTGGAGGACAGGGTCCTATAACTGAGGTTGGGCAACAGGACGGTTGTGGAGTACCACCGGAAGTTCAATCTCTTAGCCCGGTTTGCGGACTCCTATCAGTTGGACGAATCATGGTATACGAAGAGGTTCTATAAAGGCCTTCGAGAGGACCTGCAAGCGGCTCTTTTGTTTGTATCTGATGGGCCTATACCTCAGATTCTGGAGATAGCAAAGAGGTTAGATGCTGATTGGCACATGACTCGAGGCCGGATGATGCCACCTGAGGATCAGGGTCGCGGAGGCAGGAATGATCAGCGAAGGGCCTCTTTGCTGATAAGAGAAGGGCAGAGGACCAGCCCCGCCAAGAGGTGAGACAAGAGCTTAGGGTGCCACTGGTATTGGCCCCCCCAACCCCTTCAGGTGTGGAAGATACAGAGGCCCGGAGTTGTGGCACTTCCTCCGCCCGAGTGCTACAATTATCATCAGGTAGGGTACATACGGAGAAACTGCCCCATGAGGGGGGCACCTTTACCATCACCACAGGCTGCCTCGCCCGCTCAATAGTTTGCAGGAAGAGGCCGTGGAAGAATACGTGGTTTCTAGGGTAGAGATTAGAGGCAAGATAGGGAGAAGGTGTATGCTCTGTACTTGGCTCCACCTTGGGACTCGGGCACGGTGATTGCAGGTATGCTGTTAATTTTGGTTGTTATTTACTTTTGAAATATTTGAAACAACAAACAACATTATCATACTAGGAAATAAAACCATAGGTTCAGTTACCTAACCATATCTAAATAAATAGGAATAGTTATGGTGTGTGGCAAACCTGCCCACACCTTGGTGGAAACGGGGGCGTCGCACAATTTCATCTCCGAGGAGTTCGTAAAGGGATGGGAGGAAGTCATACATTATTCGGGAGTCACCACGAGGGTGCGTCTCCCCAACAGGATGGAGGTCTTAGGTACTGCTAAGTGCCTCATGAAGTTGACGATTGATGGTCTGACACTCGAGGCCCCGACAACGGTCTTGAGGATGTCGGACTTCGACCTGGTTCTGGGCATGACATGGCTCACCTGTAACCAGGCCTAGATAGTCTGCTGATAAATTGTAAATATACATATTTTTATGTACATTAATTAAGTCATTTTTGTTTATTTTCTTTGCTTTCAGTCAATTTCTTTTAATAAATTGTTCATATTTTGTTAAATTTGATTCTAACTTAACTTATTTTGATTTTCTAAAATTTCAGAAAACTTCTCACAAATTGACCTGACACGCCCGTGTCAGCCAACCCGACAAGCCCGTGTCATTTCCGTTCGACGATCAAGACTCGCGTTAGACGAATTCCGCGCTCGCCGATTTCCGATCGACGATCATCGAACACCCCTCACGCCCGTGATCTGGGGCGTGACCGCTCCATCAACCTCAATGAAATGTTCCACTCGACGATCCTCCAGTCGATTTTGCCGCTCGATGACCTTCCGCTCGACGATCGTCGAACCCCTGACACGCCTAGAGTCACGCTGTGACCTGGGGCATGACTTCTCCACCTGGCTGACAAAACCAGCGCAACGACTTTCGACGCGACCCGCGCCCAGATCCACCATCTTGACACGCCCAGCATCACGCCCGTGACAGGGGGTGTGACCACTGCGTGACCGACACGTGTCGAGCCCGATGTCCACTTTGATGTCAAATCGACTGTCGCATTTTGTACAGAGCTGACACGCCCCCCCCCCCCCCCCTACACGCCCGTGTCAGGGGGCGTGTCTCCTGAAATTTTCTTCTATAAATTCTAGTGTTCTGCTTGAGTTCCTGTTCCCCTTTTTGAACCATTTTGCCTTAGGGAGGTGCTTCCTAGATGTATTCCAATGTTAGGCAAGGGATATTTTCTCCCCCTCTCCTTAGTTTTTGTCTTCATTCTTTTGTAACTCTTGTTTCAGCTTAATAAAATGTTATATTTTTATCTCATTATGTTATGTTGGAATGGATCTAAGCCCCTCTTTATGCAATCTTATTTATGCTTTGTTTTAGCTTTATTTTCGTTCTTTAAAATGCGTGTGCGTGTGTGTATGAGGTTAGAGTTTTACTTTTATGTTTTCATAAGTTTTGTTTACTTAGGTTAGTTTAGTTTTTGGATTTTTTTTCGTACTCTCTATTTTCATTCTTATAAAACTATAAAAGCGGTTATAAAAGTGGTTTTTGATTTCTTTTAACTTAGGTTCTTTAGGATTGTAAAACCTTTCATTCTCTTTTAGTCTTATTTTCACTTTTTAGGCGTTTCTATAAAATTATAAGAATGAAAACATAATCGTTTTAATTTTTCAAGCATTTTCATTTTTTCTTTTATTTCAAAAACTTTTTGCTCCTTTAATTTTTTCGTTCTCTTTTTTATGCATTTCTACCGTATTCTTGCGGTAGAAATGTATTCGTTTTAATTTTTCGGGCATTTTCATTTTGCGTTTATTTGCAAACCTTTTTGCCTGTTTAATTTTTATTTTAACTTTTTATGCATTTTTACTGCATTCTAGCGGTAGAAATGTAGTTATTTTAAAGTTTTGATAACTTAGTTTTTTTTCAATTTCTGTTGTGTGCACATTTATTTCCGCCTACTCGTTAAGAGTTAAATGACGCATTGTTTTATTTCATTTCAGTAGATTGTGTGGAGTGTGTTTACTTTCCTGCAGTGTGCGTGCGTTTTCATTTATGTCGAGTGTGTGTGTGTGTGTTTTACTTTATGTCGAGAGAGTGTGTGCGTGAGTTTTACTTTATGTAGAGTGCGTGCGTGTGTTGCATTTATTTAGTCCTACTAGTTTGAGTAGGACCCACTTTCTTTCTCCCGCCCACGAATTTACGCCGGGACTCGCAATTTACAGCTTTCTTCAGTCCTACTCGTTTGAGTAGGACTTGCAATTTTTGCTTTTTTTTCCTGCTTTCATTTACTGCTTTCTTTTACCAATTTCTTTACTGCTTTATTTTCTGCTTTTCCTGCAAGCCGTCCCCATTCCGATGAGTGGCTAACCGTTCTTAGCCCTCGTTATCGAAGAGCATTGGGATAGATAAAATAGCTTAAAATAATTAAAGGTCGTATTTTTCTAATTAATTAATTTCTTAAGGTTTGCCCGGGGTTAACGACGCGTAGAACCACATATCGATGTGTGGGCCCTATTTCCGTTATCCATACGCTCGCCGAGAGGCCGTGCGTATGGATAGATCACCCCTTGGTAAAGAGAGTTCTGCACTAACCCTCGAGAGAGGAGGCGCGCCAACTCTACCAGATTGGGTTCCCCACCCAATAGCAGGGTTCTTAGCGTAATGCGGGCGTTAAGAGGAATCCTTCATCGGACAAGAGCCCGGTCGAATAGTCTTAGCGTTCAGGTGAGCGATAGCCCTATAACTAGGTGAGCTCATTTTAGTGGAACCTCCACGGCCAAGTCTCCGCCTTAATTAATTTGAAATTTAGGAGCTCTTTTTATTAAAAATTTATTTTGGTTTTAATTCAATTCGGTGTCATCGAGCTAAGCTCTTCATCAGCACAACCTTCATGCTTTCTTTTTTGCTTTCATTTTCTGTTTTTATGTCATTTTTATTATATATAAAAATATAACCCGACAAGTTAATTATCGATAAAATAATAGTCCCCTCCAGGGAAGAGTAGAAATAATCGAACCGACCCCGAGAACAATACGACCTCGATATTCCACCCGGAATATCCTGTACTACTCACGATAGGTGCACTTGCCTCATTTCATTTTTTACTCGATCACAACTGTTTTATATCCAAAATAAATAAATACGCGCGCCCCGTTTTCTAAATAAAAAACCACTTCCGCTTTACTTAAATAAAACCGTCGAGTCGCCGCGTGACCGTAAATATTTTTGGAGTTTTAACTAATCAAATTTTTGGCGCCGTTGCCGGGGACTTTTCGAATCGTTATTTTGAACCCTGGAAATCTATTAATTTTACCTATATCTATATATATATATATAACAAAAATTTAAAATGGCCAAAAAAAAATTACTACTACTACTAATAATAATAATCATAATAATAATAATAATAATAATATAATACTAAAAAAACTTCAAAAAAAAGAAAAAAATGAGTTTATTTTATACTTATATTTTCATATATATTTATCTATAAAACAAAAACAAAAATGAAATAAGCGTTGTTTCCAAAAAAAATTTAAAAAACTTATAAAACAAAAAAAATTTGAAAAACTATAAAACTAAAAACAACTACAAAATCTTAAACATGAAAGACCAAAAAAAAATTTCATTATTTTTTATGAAAAAGAAAAAAAACACTTGAAAAACCTAAAACAACTAAAAGCCAAAAAAACAAAAATCTAAACACCAAAAAAAAAAAACAAAAACTAAACAAAACCTACCTACAAAACAAAAAAAAATACAAAACCTACTTAAAAACACCAAAAACATATAATAATTTGATTTTAAAAAAAATATTTTGTTTATTTTATTTTAACTTGTTTTGTTTTAATTCGACACTTTTTCACTCTTGTCCGCGCTAGGGGTTGTATTTTGTAAGCACTCATAAGCTAAGACGTCAGCTTCGAGTCACACGCACTTGTCACCCCCTACCGCCCACAACTCCTTTTTAGCCGAGTGTATCTTTTTCGTTTTTATGTTATCTTTTTGCTTTTTTTTTCTTTCCTCTACCTAATGCATGGCTTCAACCCGGGTCTCCCCGTACTCGTCTTCAGGGAAGCTTCTACCCTCCCCCTTTTCTTTTTTGTCCATATTTTATTTTGTATGTTATTTGTTCTGCATACTTAGGTTGCCACATTGGGGACAATGATGAGTTTAAGTATGAGGGTGTTTTCTATTCTGCACTTTTTATATTCTGTACTTAGCAAAAAAAATACAAAAAAATGCAAAAATCAAAAACTCAAAAATTATTTTCCTTATTTTTATAATCAAAATTTTTTTTAAAAAATTCATAAAACCAAAAAATTCAAAAAATTATAAAACAAAAAGTTCAAAAAAATTCATAAAATAAAAATTCAAAAAAAAATTCTTTTACTTTGTAAATATTTTTTTGTAAAAAAATTAATCTTTCTCTCGCCCCCCACCATCTTCTTATTTGTAAAAGCTCGCTTTTTAGCATGCCCGCGGCGTTCGACTCATCGAACCAACCACCTAAATAAGGGTCTGTTCGTGGGCTGCATTCGAGTATTTACTTTGTACTGTTTTTGTAAAAATCTCTCTTTCCCCACTATCTTGTTTGTAAATAATATTTCTTTCTCTCATCTTTCTTATAAATAACTTATCTAAAAAACAAAAAAATCAAAAAAGCAAAAAATGATATTAGGAAAATAAGATTTCATTTTCCTAATAATCAAAAAAGCAAAAAATATATGTAGAGGTTCGAGAAAAAATTACCTCGCCTCTAAATCCAAGCCCTCTTCATAACCCGCCAAACCATTTATCCTATTTCAATGATTCTAGAATTAATTTAAAATTTTTTATAACTTTTAAATTGCATTATTTCCTTTAACTTCGTTTAAGCTGAAGTTTTTTGTATAATTCCAATCCATCTTTGTTAAACTAACAAAAATAAATTTTTGCTTTCTATTTTATTTTTTTTCTAGAAGTCTTTTTGAAACTCTTCCTCTATTTATAACATTTTCATAATTTAGGATTTAACTCTAGTAACCCGGATATTTATTTTGATCTTACTTTTAATTAATTCAAGCGGTAGATAAACTTAGGATTTTTTAATTCCTTATAAGTTCATCTCCAACTTTTGCTTTGAAATAGCAAAAGCTTAAGTATGGGGGTATTTGATAAATTGTAAATATACCTATTTTTATGAACATTAATTAAGTCATTTTTGTTTATTTTCTTTGCTTTCAGTCAATTTCCTTTAATAAATTGTTCATATTTTGTTAAATTTGATTCTAACTTAACTTATTTTGATTTTCTAAAATTTCAGAAAACTGCTCAAAAATTGACCGGACACGCCCGTGTCAGCCAACCCGACACGCCCGTGTCATTTCCATTCGACGATCAAGACTCACGTTCGACGAATTCTGCTCGACGATTTCCGCGCTCGCCGATTTCCGATCGACGATCGTCGAACAACCGTCACGCCCGTGATCTGGGGCGTGACCGCTCCATCAAGCTCGACGAAATGTTCCGCTCGACGATTTTGCCGCTCGACGACTTTCCGTTCGATGATCATCAAACCCCCGACACGCCCAGAGTCACGCTGTGACCTGGGGCTTGACTTCTCCACCTGGCCGACAAGACCAGCGTGACGACTTTCGCCGTGACCCGCGCCAAGATCCACCTTCTTGACACGCCCAGCGTCACGCCCGTGACAGGGGGCGTGACCACTACATGACTGACACGTGTCCAGCCTGAAGTCCACTTTGATGTCAAATCGACAGCCGCATTTTGTACAGTGCTGACACGCCTCCCCTACACGCCTGCGTCAGGGGGCGTGTCTCCTGAAATTTTCTTCTATAAATTCTATTGTTCTGCTTGAGTTCTTGTTCCCCTTTTTGAACCATTTTGCCTTAGGGAGGTGCTGCCTAGATGTATTCTAATGTTATGTAGGGATATTTTCTCCCCCTCTCCTTAGTTTTTGTTTTCGTTCTTTTGTAACTCTTGTTTCAGCTTAATAAAATGTTATATTTTTGTCTCATTATGTTATGTTGGAATGGATCTAAGCCCCTCTTTATGCAATCTTATTTATGCTTTGTTTTAGCTTTATTTTTGTTCTTTAAAATGCATGTGCGTGTGTGTATGAGGTTAGAGTTTTACTTTTATGTTTTCATATGTTTTGTTTACTTAGGTTAGTTTAGTTTTAGGAATTTTTTTCGTACTCTCTATTTTCATTTTTTATAAAACTATAAAAACGGTTATAAAAGTGGTTTTTGATTTCTTTTAACTTATGCACTTTAGGATTGTAAAACATTTCGTTCTCTTTTAGTCTTATTTTCACTTTTTAGGTATTTCTATAAAATTATAAAAATGAAAACATAATCGTTTTAATTTTTCAAGCATTTTCATTTTTTCTTTTATTTCAAAAACTTTTTGCTCCTTTTATTTTTTTCGTTCTCTTTTTATGCATTTCTACCGTATTCTTGCAGTAGAAATGTATTCATTTTAATTTTTCGGGCATTTTCATTTTGAGTTTATTTGCAAACTTTTTTTCCCGTTTAATTTTTATTTTAACTTTTTATGCATTTCTACCGCATTCTAGCAATAGAAATGTAGTTATTTTAGTGTTTTGATAACTTAGTTTTTTTCAATTTCTGTTGTGTGCGCATTTATTTCCGCCTACTCGTTAAAAGTTAAATGGCGCATTGTTTTATTTCATTTCAGTAGAGTGTGTAGAGTGTGTTTAATTTCCTGCAGTGTGCGTGCGTTTTCATTTATGTCGAGTGTGTGTGTTTTACTTTATGTCGAGAGAGTGTGTGCGTGAGTTTTACTTTATGTAGATTGTGTGTGTGTTGCATTTATTTAGTCCTACTCGTTTGAGTAGGACGCGCTTTCTTTCTCCCGCCCACGCATTTGCGCCGAGAGGCCGTGCGTATGGACAGATCACCCCTTGGTACAGAGAGTTCCGCACTAACCCTCGAGAGAGGAGGCGCGCCAACTCTACCGGATTGGGTTCCCCACCCAATAGTGGGGTTCTTAGCGTAATGCGGGCGTTAAGAGGAATCCTTCGTCGGATGAGAGCCCGGTCGAATAGTCTTAGCGTTCAGGTGAGCGATAACCCTATAGCTAGGTGAGCTCATTTTAGTGGAACCTCCACGGCCAAGTCTCCGCCTTAATTAATTGGAAATTTAGGAGCTCTTTTTATTAAAAGTTTATTTTGGTTCTAATTCAATTCGGTGTTATCGAGCTAAGCGCTTCATCGGCACCAGCTTCATGCTTTCTTTTTTGCTTTCATTTTCTGTTTTTAGGTCATTTTTATTATATATAAAAATATAACCCGACAAGTTAATTATCGGTAAAATAATTGTCCCCTCCAGGGAAGAGTAGAAATAATCAAACCGACCCCGAGAATAATATGATATCGATATTCCACCCAGAATATCCTGTACTACTCACGAATGATGCACTTGCCTCCTTTCATTAAAACTCGATTACAACTGTTTTATATCCAAAATAAATAAATACCCGCGCCCCGTTTTCTAAACAAAATACCACCTTCGCTTTACTTAAATAAAACCGCCGGTCGCCGCGTGACCGTAAATATTTTTGGAGTTTTAACCAATCATCTGCCTTGTGAGGAAGGTTGTGCTGAGATATGACGACACCTTCACGACCTTCGAAGGTATTAATCTCGTCTACCATAGGATGCTATCTACTACTCAGGCCGTCAAGGCCCACTTGCAGGTTGATGAGGTTTATCAGGTGTTCTTTGAGATGGTCGAGGTCAAGACGACTGTTGATGTATGAAAACAGGAAGGGAGTCGAGCACCACCAGCTAACGGTTCGAGCACCAGGGAAAAGAAGGGAAAAGGGAAACTGCGAGTAGCAATCTACTAAGCAGATGAGAGCAGAAAGAAGAGCAGGGCCGTGAGCCACGGCAACAACAGACTTCGCTCCTCGCGGCCTGAATGCCTCTCTTGCGACGGGCTTTCCTTTGATCGAAGAAGGGTGGTTACAGAGTTGATTACAAGTGGAGTAAAGGAAAAGGGGAAGAGATGAGCAAGCTGGAGTCCGCAAAGCCTGAGATTCAAGTCCGCAGCCTTTAATAAGTAGGATCTTGAGCACGAGCAAGCGTGATTTGGGTGCACCACTTCCCCCTATTTATAGGACGGGGGCTTGCCCAAACGGGCAGTGCTAAAATAACTGGCTGCCCGGGGTACAAGAGAACCAGGTAGCGGTGACGCGAAGCAAAAAGAAAGAACACGCCAGTCCGCGCAAAGGGGGCGGACTGGGCTCGTGGGCTGAGGCTTCCATTTTCTGCTACAAGGCGCGATCCTGCTGGAGGACTGCGGCCTGGGCGGACGGGACACTGAGTCCGCCGAAGAGGGATCAATCAAGAGCTCTAAAGGCATGCCGAAGTGGGCGGACGAAGCATTGAGTCCGCCATTGAGGGGATCAACCTTGGGACTGCTGAATGGTGCTGCTCTACCGAGCTCGGAGGACTGCCAAAATGAAAGAATTAGTGCCTAACCACCTAAAGGGGGGTGAATATGTGTAATTCCTTTTTCTTTTTAAGACAGCAAATCTATACAGCTAATTACTTAGCAGCAGTTAATTTTAAAGCTAACACAACGCAACATTCACAAAATAATTCAATCATATATTGCACAGAGATTTTATAGTGGTTCCCCAAGGTCTGGGTACATCCACTTTCCCCCTTCGCCTATCTAGCAGTGTGCTAGATTCGGCCTAACTTCTTCTCTTCATCTCAGATCCTCAGATCTTACACCTCAGAACCCAACAAGGCTCCTACAGCTCAGGAAATCTGCCCTACCTCAGCCTACACAAGGCCTACAACTCAGAGATATCAATCTCCTATAACTCAGGCTCACAGCCCTACCTCAGCCTTCAATAAGGCCTACCACTCAGAGAAATTACTCTCCTACACTCAGCCTTTATAATACTGGTTACAGCTCAGATCTAGAATAGATCCTACAGAAATTTTATTTAACAAGGTATTATACTACCTCCCTGGTAGAGAGAGAGAGAATGGATGGCTTCTTGATCAGTTCTTGGAAGAATCTAATGGCAGAGAACAAACTCTCTTAGCTTTCTTCAAAGCTTCTTGAATCTGAACTCAGTAGGGTTGAACTCTTGAGAAGTTGATCTTCAATCAGCTTTTGACTTGTGATTCAGATCTCAATCTGAATCTTTCTTGGCAGCCTGGTTCAGTAACTACACTTCTTAGATGGAGCTCTCTCTCTCCAACTTCTTAGATCTTCTGTCGAAGGTCTTCTTTTTTTTGTGTTGTTAGTTATCTGTGTATGTTCTTCAATCTTAATTGTAATTACCACCTGTTCTGTTCAAGGAGAAAACCTTTATATAGTCTTCCTCTATGGTAACCGGCTGATCCGGTTTCTAACAAACTTCTGACAGCTTTGACAGTTGTAGTAGACCGGTTAGAAATGGCAGCTGTCAAGTCATCCAGTCACTTCTTGAAATATTGTCTCTGTCTGAAAGTGTCGAGACTGAACTTCATCATGTGTCGACACAAGTAGACTAAGTGTCGACACAAGTGGACTAAGTGCCGACACAAGCCTTGGTGGTGTCGACACTGCTCCTTTGTTGTTGTAACAGCTTCTCGACATTGCTTCTTTAGAATATGTCGACACTGATTCTGTGTGTCGACACAAGCCTTCTTTTCTTTAACTTTGTTGAAACTCTGCTATGTGTCGACACAAGTCCTGTGTGTCGACACAGTTGATGTCGACAAAGTTTTCAGTGTGTCGACACTACCTCTTGGTGTCGACACAGTTGATGTCGACAATGCTTCACAGTGTGTCGACACTGCCTCTTGGTGTCGACACAGTTTCTTCAGGTGTCGACAAAGCCTTTCCTGGGGTCGACATAATTAACTCCAAGTGTCGACACAGCTTTTATCCAGTGTCGACACGGCTTTTATCCAGTGTCGACACAAGCCTTCATAAGTGTCGACACATCTTCTTCTGGTGTCGACAAATGGACTTAGAAATTTTTCTGCATTTCCTGCAATTACTTAACCTACACATATAAACTCAAAACAAAATCAAATACACCTTGATGCATATCATTGAGTAGGGTGAGGCTTCTTTAAATCTGGTACACATTTTCCAATGTACCCAACAATCTCCCCCTATTTGGAGAAGTCATAACCCTTAGTCAATGATATATACCATTCATAACAAATACACATTATGATGTATAACAACATTATATGACAGGGTAAATACTTAAAACAAAACATATATAACAAATTATCACAGAATAACAATGCAACCGGAATTAGCATTAATCATGTTTTGTTCAACTTTCAAAAGATTCTTTCATAATAGTTTTACATAGATTTTAAACACTAAAGTTTACAATGTGATAAAATCTATTAAAGCTAATCTAATGCTGCTCTGGCTCCTTGATGACAATCCCTTTGCCTGATTGGACCTTGGCTTGTACAGGAGCATCAGTATCATCAGCTGGTGTTTTTCACTTTAGATCTTTCTTCTTAAGTTCTTCAGCCCTTATTTTTTGTCTTTCAAAGTAGTGAAAGGGCTTAGGGAAATATTTTCTAGGCTCCTGATCATTAGAAGGTAGCTTCCCAAGTTTTGTCTTTCTTCTTTACTGAACTATGGATTCTTGCCTGGCTTCATGCTTTTGTCATTCTTGTGCAGAGTACCATTTACCCCTATCATGGGTTTTATCCTTTATAGCTTTCCAAGCAGTCAGTATAATGTTCCTGGATGTTGGACTTCACTGCTCAAAATCAGGCTTCAATTCTGCCTGTTCTCTGAATCTCTTCTTAGACAATAGAGTTTCTTGCTCTTTGTTCAAAACTTCTTCTGGCACTGGCATGTCTACTTTCTCAAGAATAATATTTTTATTACCCTCTGGAGGACTGTACATAGACTGTACTTCTTGATGTATCATCTCAAAATCAGCTGGAGGATAAATTACTTGAGCAACTTCAGGTTGTTCACCTCCAAATAAGCAGGATGTATTCCAGACTCAGCCACATTATCATCATCACAAAGGGTTGGATATCCAAGTGTGGCTCTGATGCTATTAGAAATCCATTTAGCATGATCAGATCCAGCTTTGACTAATACTCTCTCCCCCTTTATGACTTCTCTGGCAACATGATCTCTAAGGTCATCCTTTTGATATCTTATTTGTTCATCCAGAAAATTTACACCATCTTTATAAAAAGACTTCAACTTCAGTAGCTGTGCAGAAATAGTCTTTTGAGAATCTGTAATAGCTGTTTGAACAGCAACTAATCCTTCCTAGAAGTGCTTATCAAACTCTGCTTTGGCTTAAGTCCTCATTGTAGTCTGGGCAGTATAATTATTCTTCATTTCTGTAACAATCACTTATGTGATTCTGTCAGATTTTCATTCATTCTAATTTGATTCTCTAAGACATAGCCTTGCTTGACAGCTATATCATCAACTTGAGTCTTGAATTGCTCTTGATGTGTGGCAAGGAAAACCACAGCATTGCCTCCTTTGTGAAAACAATTTATCATCTCTTTCTTATGTTGATTAACTCCAAAACTTATAGATTTTATATCTGTAGGCAAGGAGAGTTGTAGATCTTTGTGAGTCTCATCCATATACCTCTCCATGGTTATCCTTTGCTCATCCAGCTTTACTTGGAAAGATATCAGCAAAGAACTATAATCAGTTACTGGGGCAGGTTGAGGAGCCGTTTGTAAAGCCCTTTTATAATTTTGGCTTCTCCTTTTGAATGCCATCAGCTTCCTCTTTTTAGCTTGAACTTTTGCTTCATCTTCTCAAGCTGAGGTGCTGGCAATATCAACTCTATCCTTAGGACTAGAAGGCAATTCCTTTTTAGTCCTTGGTAGCTCCCCCTGAGTTACTTGCTCCTCCTCAACTCTTACTTTCTCCCCCTGAGATCCTACTTGCTCCCCCTCAAGGTCAACTTGCTCTCCCTCAAAAGCAGTTTTCTCCCCCTCAAAACCAGCATGCTCCCCCTCAATATTAGCTTGCACTAAATCAAGAAACAACTCTTCTAAGGTAAACTCTTGTTGAGTAGGCACTGGAGATTCTCTTATCTCTGGAGCATCAGCAACTGCAGATGTATCCTCCATGATTACATCTTGAACTTGACTGTGTTGTTGTGTTGGCTGGTCAACATCAATCAAAAATTCAGTTAGTGTCTCATCCTTATCATTAAGAATTGATTGATTCACCTCTTGAATTACCTCAAGGATTGTTTGTGTAGCCATTTCACTGTCCAAGTGAGTTGGCACTTCCTCATGGTGAGGCTCCCCCTGGAGTGGATCCAGGTGGATGGGGCTAGCAGATGGTTGCTCCCCCTGCCTCTGGGCATCTTCATTTCTTACTGGTGTCTTTCCAGCATTATCAGCCTCTTCCTCATTAGAACTAGAAGCTGCTTGCTCCTCTGAACTACTGGAAGTTCAGGAACCATTTTGGCTTTCTTCTGCTTCCTTTGTGGTGGAGCTTCCTTCTCTGGAGTAGGCATGTCCTTATTTAATACCCTCTCCCACCTGGAGATGATCCTGATGTCCATCCTTCTCATATGATTTATCTTAGTCCCAGCTGACTGCTCCATCACTTTAGGTATTGTTCCAGCTAAATACAAGCTCACAATTCTGCCCAAATTTGGCTTCTTTATACTTTCCTTAATCTTGTCAAAAATGACTACTGACCAATCAGTGTTTAGTCTATAGATGATTCTGGTCATAAGGGTGAACATATATGCAGAAATTCTATCATGCCACCCTGGCTTACATAGAATCACTTTTCCTACAACTTCAGACAAGAAATTCCCTTGCATATTCATGTCTTTCCTGTTTAAAGCTGAGCCAATCTTCATGGTGGAATTCAGTCCACACCATTGAAGTGCTTCCCTTATCTTAGATGCTGGTACATCTTCTTCTTCTTGTGTTCTGGGCAGGTGAAGAACTTTCCTTAAACTCTTCTGGGTGATTTTCACCTTTACTCCATGGACTGTGGATCTAATTTTTAGTCCAGTTTGATCTAGGGTAGCAGCACTAAAGAATTCTAGAGTTTCTTTCTTCCAAATCTTAGTTGGTTCAGAAACTAGAAATTCCAACCCATTCTCTGAAATTAGGGTTACTACTCCTGTAATTTCTGATTCCGCTTCATCAAATGCATTCCGAACCAATTCGTATCCTTCATTGACATTATCCTCGATCTTTGGCGCCATTAGGGTTTAGAGAAATCTTGAATTGACATGAGAGAGTTGTCGACACAAAGTTTTGGTCTCGAAACTATGGAGAGTGTGTCGACAGACAATGTGGAGGACTTATTTATACCTTCCTAAAAATGAAGGTGAAAAGGCACGTCAACAATCACTGAATGTGTCGACACTGTTGAAAAGTGTCGACACTGACTACTTTAAGTCTCGACAACGGTGTTGACTACTATGTGTCGACACCAACTATGATGTGTCGACACAAATATCCTTAACTGACGACTCAGTGTTTGATTGTCGACATAGGCATCTGCATGTGTCGACACCAAAATAGTCGATAGAACTTATGTGTCGACACTTATTCTTAGTGTCGACACAACTATCCTGGATGTGTCGACACAACTTCCTGAAATGTCGACACCAATTTTCTTGATGTGTCGACATCATTTCCCTGTAATGTCGACATAACTTCTATGTGTCGACACAGATAACTCCTTGTGTCGGCACAATTTTACTTAGTCAATTTTGTTAAACTAATCTATGTTCAACATTCCTAATTCAATTTTAAATTTATTGAATTTAGTTTCATCTAGAGGCTTTGTAAATATATCTGCAATTTGATAATCTGTTTTTACAAATTCTAGTGAGATGTCCTCTTTCTCTACATGTTCTCTAAGAAAATGGTATCTAATTTATATATGCTTAGTCCTACTATGTGAAACGGGATTATTAGCAATACAAATTGCACTTGTAGAATCACAAAGCAAAGGTGTTCTACTTACCTGAATATCATAGTCTTCTAGCTGGTGCTGAATCCACAACAGCTGTGCACAACAACTTCCTGCTGCCACATATTCAAACTCAGCTGCGGAGATTGCCATACTGGTCTGCTTCTTACAGCTCCAAGACACTAGTCTTCCTCCTAGAAATTGACAGGTGCCTGTAGTACTTTTTCTATCTTCTTTGCAACCTGCAAAGTCTGCATCCGAATAGCATGTCAGTAGAAAATCTTCATTCCTAGGGTACCAAAGGCCTAGATTAGGTGTGCCCTTAAGATATCTCAAAATCCTTTTGACTACAGTCAGATGAGATTCTTTAGGGCAGGATTGGTACCTAGCACAAACGCATGTAGCATACATGATATCTTGTCTACTAGCAGTCAGATATATGAGGGTGCCAACTATTCCTCTATACAAAGTTTCATCTACAGGTTTCCCTGCATCATCTTTGCTAAGAGATACACTTGTCCCCATAGGAGTTCTCATGGTAGTGGATGATTCCATACCATACTTCTTTATTAACTCCTGGGTGAACTTAGACTGTGATATGGACAAGCCATCTTCAGTCTGTCTTACTTGGAGACCCAAGAAGAACTTAAGTTCTCTCATACTGCTCATTTCAAATTTTCCTTGCATAGGTTTTGCAAACTTTCTACAAAGATTACTTTCAGTAGACCCAAATATTATGTCATCAACATATATTTGAACTAGCATTATCTTTCCTTTGGATTCCCTAAGGAATAGAGTCTTGTCTATTTTCCCACTTGAGAATTTATTCTCAATGAGGAAATTAGACAGGGTTTCATACCAAGCCCTTGGGGCTTGTTTCAACTCATACAAAGCTTTCATAAGTCTATAAACATAATCAGGTTTGAAAGGATCAACAAAACCTAAGGGCTGCTCTACAAATACTTCTTCTTTTAGATTTCCATTTAGGAATGCTGATTTTACATCCATTTGGAATACCTTGAAGCCTTGATATGTTGCATAAGCAAGGAACAACCTAATTGCTTCCAGTCTTGCTACTGGAGCAAAGGTTTGATCAACATCAATACATTCTTCCTGCCCGTATCCTTTTGCAATAAGTCTTGATTTGTTCTTCACAATGATCCCATTCTCATCCAGTTTGTTCCTAAAGATCCACTTTGTTCCAATGATATTGTGGTCTTTTGGTTTAGGAACTAATTTCCAGACCTTGCACCTCATGAACTGATTCAGCTCCTCTTGCATGGCATCAATCCAATGTGGGTCTAGAACAACTTCTTCAAATTTCTTGGGTTCTACCTGTGATAAGAAGCTAGAGCATAGAACTGTATTTAGATTCCTGCTCCTTGTTTGTACTCCTTATCTTGGATCACGAATTATCTGATTTGTTGGATGATCCTTTAAGTGTCTATTAGCTGGAGGTATTCTATCTTCAGGTTGAACACCTCCAGCCTCTTCATTAAGCTGCACCTCTTGGTTTTCATCAGTATCTGGTGAGTCTTGTACTCCCCCTGGATAGTAGCCACCATTTTCCACTTCCTGAATTTCAGTTGAATCTTCTGTAATGGTAAGAGTGTCCATTCTCTCATTTATACCTGTAGAACTGCAAGCACTACTTGGCAACTCACAATTAATCAGTCTTATTTCATCAAAGACAACATGTACAGACTCTTCTACAACTTGAGTAATCAAGTTGTAGACCCTATAAGACTTACTATTGTTGTTGTACCTAACAAATATCCCATCTTGGGATTTGACAACAAACTTAGTTAGATAAGACTTGTCATTGTTAAGGACAACACTTACAACCAAAGATCCTAAAATAGGACAAGTTTGGTTTTCTGTCCTTCATAATCTCATAGGGATCTTTTTGTGGCTTTTGGTGATAGTAGCCCTATTGATCACATGACATGCAGTGTTTACTGCCTCAGCCCCGAAATATTCTAGTAGAGAAGTGTCACTCAATAAAGTTCTACCAGTCTCAATCAGTGTTCTATTCTTTCTTTCAGCAATACCATTTTGTTGTGGTGTTCTAGGTGAGGAAATTTCTTGAAAAATCCAAAATTCTTCACACAGTCTTGTCATACTCTCAGATTGAAATTCAGTACCATGGACACTTCTGATTTTGACCACAGTACTGTCCAGCTCATTCTGAATTTATTTGACAAAACTATATAAAACACTTGGGGTTTCAAATTTTTGTCTCAGAAAGAACACGCATGAATATATAGAATAGTCATCTACCACCACAAAAGTGTAGACCTTCCTACCTAGACTGTGAACTAGCATAGGACCAAAAAGATCCATATACAAGAGGTATAGACACCTCACAGAATCCTTGTTCTCAAGGCATGGATAATCTTGCCTTTAGATTCCCTAAGGAATAGAGTTTTTTCTATTTTCCCACTTGAGAATTTGTTCTCAATGAGGAAACTAGACAGAGTTTCAGACCAAGCCCTTGGGGCTTGTTTTAACCCATACAAAGCCTTCCTAAGTCTATATACATAATCAAGTTTGAGAGAATCAACAAAACCAGATGGCTGCTCTACATAGACTTCTTCCTTTAGATCTCCATTTAGGAAAGCTGACTTAACATCCATGTGGAATACCTTAAACCCTTGATATGTTGCATAAGCAAGGAACATTCTGATAGCCTCAAGTCCTGCTACTGGTGCAAAGGTTTGATCAAAATCAATACCTTCTTCCTGCCTATATCTCTTTGCAACAAGTCTAGCTTTATTCTTTATAATGATTCCATTCTCATCCAACTTGTTCCTAAAGATCCACTTAGTTCCAATGATGTTGTGGTCTTTTGGTTTAGGAAGTAGCTCCCAGACCTTGCATCATTTGAAATGATTCAGCTCCTCTTGCATGACATCAATCCAATGAGAGTCTAGAACTGCTTCTTCAAATTTTTTTGGTTCCATTTGGGATAGGAAGCTTGAGTAAAGAACTGTACTCAGATTCTTGCTTCTTGTTTGCACTCCTTGTCTGGGATCACCAATTATCTGATTGGCTGGATGATCTTTTAAGTGTCTATTTGCTGGAGGTAGTCTTTCTTCAGGTTGTAAACCTCCAGCATCTTCATTTAGCTGCACCTCTTGGTCTTCTTCTGCATCTAGAGAGTCTTGTACTCCCCCGGGACAACAACCACCATTTTCTACTTGCTGAGTTGCAGCAGAACCTTCTGTAATGGTAAGCTTGTCCATCCTATCAGTTATACCTGTAGAGCTGCAAATACTACTTGGCAATTCACAGTTAATGAGCCTTGCTTCATCAAAGACTACATGTACATACTCTTCTACAACTTGAGTAATCAAGTTGTAGACCCTATAAGCCTTACTATTATTGTTGTACCCAACAAAGATCCTCTCTTGGGATTTGGTAGGAAACTTGGTTAAATAAGACTTGCCATTGTTAAGTATATAGCACTTGCAACCAAAGATCCTGAAATAGGATAAATTTGGTTTTCTTCCCTTCACAATCTCATAGGGAGTCTTTTTGTGGCACTTGGTGATAGTAGCCCTATTGATTACATGACATGCAGTGTTTACTGCCTCAGCCCAGAAATATTCTGGGAGAGAAGTGTGACTCAATAGGGTTCTACCAGCCTCTATCAATGTTTTTCCTTTCAGCAATACCATTTTGCTGAGGTATTCTTGGTGAAGAAAATTCCTGAAAAATCCCAAACTCTTCACACAGTTGTGTCATACTTTCAGACTGAAATTCAGTACCACGGTCACTTCTGATTTTGACCACTGTACTGTCCAACTCATTCTGAATTTTTTTAACAAAACTATTAAGATACTTGGGGTTTCAGATTTTTGTCTTAGGAAGAACACCCAGGAATATCTAGAATAGTCATCTACTACCATAAATGTGTAGACCTTCCTACCTAGACTGTGAACTGGCATAGGAACAAATAGATCCATATGCAAGAGGTATAGACACCTCACTGAATCCTTGGTTTCAAGTCTATGAAAAGAGGAGTTGGTCTGCTTGCCTTTTTGACAAGCTGAGCATATCCCATCTTTTATACACTTAACTTGAGGACCATTCCCCACTAACGTTTTGCTAAAGAGTTGGCCAATAGTCTTGTAGTTAAGATGGGCCAGCCTCTTGTGCCATTTAACACAATGAGAGGCTCTCTCATCAGCTACAAGACAAATAGGAGAAAAATTATTCTCACACTCAAAGTTAAGACAGTACACATTTCTCTTTCTATATCCTGTCAATATGACCTTTTGATCACTTGACCTTTTGATATGACATTCATTCTTAATAAATGAAATGTCATATCCTAAATCACTCAACTGACTTATGCTTATAAGGTTGTATTTCAAACCATTCACATATGCCACTTGTGAGATAGTAATCTGGTTATTAGAAATGTTACCAAACCCTTTGATGATTCCTTTTTCAGGACCACCAAAGGTTACTTTAGGGCCATCCATGATAGGTGTGTAGTCCTTCAGCAACCCCCTTATTCCAGTCATGTGCCGGGAACATCCACTGTCCAAGTACCATATTGGGGCATGACAACTTGGACTCACCTGCAATAAAGAATTACTTAACCTTAGAACCCAAATGAATTTTAGGTCCTTGGTTCATGTTAGCCTGAAATTTAACAAATCTTCCTGCAGCTTTTCTAACAGACAGAATGCTACTCTCCTTAACACTAGAATTGTGCCAACAGTCTAAGGCAAAGTGGCCTACCTTGCCACAGCACCAGCACTCAAACTTGTTATACCTTTATTTAGGTACAACCTTAGCTGAATTGTTTACAGCAGGTCTCTTGTTTTGTGTTGGGACTTTGCCTTTAGAATTGAACCTAGTAGTCCATGCTGTTTTCTTAAACCCTAACCCAGCCTTACCCTTTTGAGGCACAAACTCATCAATCAAGGGTAATATAGATTTTGGTTTAGAAAAACTAGCTACAATCTCCTTTTCTTTCTGAAGTCTATTCTCTAGACTTTTAATCTGATCATTCTTGAATGTGATTGTGCCCATTTAAATAACAGTTATGTTTTTCAATCTGACAATCTCATTCAGCTTTTGATCCAGCAACTTCTCTGAATCAAATGTAGGCATCTTAAGATCTGCAATTTCCTTAGCCTAAGTTTTGGCCAAGTTTTTGCTTTTCTTTAGTGCCTGCAACAAGTATCCATATTCATCTATCAGCTGATGAATATCACCTTCAGACTCAGACCCATCCACATCTCTTGATGCAGATGTTGCTGACTCTGACTCAGTACTGCAATCTGAATTTCTAGAAAGACATTGTACCTTACTAGGACCAGGCTGATCCTGGCACTTGTCTTCTTCTGACATAGCCATCAGTCCCTTGCACTGATGGTCTTCTTGTTCATAGATAGAGTTCAGCACTTGCAGAAACTCTTCTTCATCTGCTGCATATAGACCAATGTATGCCTCAGCTTCAGATTCTGACTCTGAAGAAGATTGGTATGTCAAGCTCTTCTCCTTCTTAGCAACAAAGGATTTCTCCTCCTTGCTCTGTTGTTGAATCTTCTTTTTATCTGCAGACTCTTTTCTTTTATCTAGACACTCAGCCACAACATGTCCAGGCCTATTACAGCAGTAGCAAACTATCTTTGATGTTGTAGATTTGCTTGGCTTAGACCTGCTCCTGTCCTTCCTGGATGTCTTCCTCTTTTGATAATAATCATCCTTAGGCTAAGATGTGGAAGGCTTAGACTTCCACTGCTTCTTCTTCAGGAATCTCTGAAACTGACTTTTGAAGGCAGCAAAGTCTTCAGCTGAGTCACTGCTTTCTGAACTTTGGTTGTCTGAATTATCTGAAGCAATTTCAGCAACGATCTTAGGAGGTGATGGAGACATCCTCCTATTCTTCCTAGTGGCTTCAACCTTGAAGGCCACAGACTTTTCTCTATGCTCTCCTTTTGCACTTTTCTCTTCCTCTGTCCTAGCCATCAACTACATCTCATATGACAGTAATTTTCCAAACAAAGTTGGAGGTGAGATATCTGCAAGTTTGGTCACTTCTCTAATGACACAAATCTTAGTGTCCCAATCCTTTGTCAAGGATCTTAGGAATTTATCATTCAGTTCATATGTACTGAATATTCATCCATAGGACATCAGCTCATTTACTATTCTATAGAACTTTTTATAACATTCAGTTATACTGTCAGACTTTCCTTGTCTGAAACTCTCATATTCCTGGTTCAGCATAGACTTTCTATCTTGTCTGACTTCTTCAGAACCCTCCATGGAGACTATCAAAGTATCCCACATTTCCTTGGAGGTCTTGCAGTGAATCAAATTTTGAAAGGTTGCATCATCTATGACACTTACTATGATATTCTGGGCTATTTTATCCATAGTTGTTAGGATGATCTCATGCTTAGTCATCTCTGAAAAATCTTTGGGAATTCTTTGGTTGGCATGAAGTACTGAAATCTTCATAGGAATATAAGGACCTTCCTTCACTGTAATGTAGATCCTTGGATTAGAAGCCTCCATAAACAGTGTGACCCTTTCTTTCCATATTCCAAATATCTCCTTTCTGCATATGGGTAATTTCATAGAACCTAGTTCCTTATGATTTTCTCCTGAACCCATTTTCTTGATCTTGAATCTGCCTTAAGGATCTAACTCAGACTGTTAAGTCCTTCTTTGAGTAACTTGGCTCTAATACCACTTGAAAGAATTAGTGCCTAACCACCTAGAGGGGGGGGGGGTGAATAGGTGTAATTCCTTTTTCTTTTTAAGGCAGCAAATCTATACAGCTAATACCTAGCAGCAGTTAATTTTAAAGCTAACACGGCACAGCATTCACAGAATAATTCAATCACAGATTGCACAAAGATTTTATAGTGGTTCCCCAAGGTCTGGGTACATCCACTTTCCCCCTTCGCCTATGTAGCAGTGTGCTAGATTCGGCCTAACTTCTTCTCTTCACCTCAGATCCTTAGATCTTACACCTCAGAACCCAACAAGGCTCCTACAGCTCAGGCAATCTGCCCTACCTCAGCCTACACAAGTCCTACAACTCAGAGATATCAATCTCCTATAACTCAGGTTCACAGCCCTACCTCAGCCTTGAACAAGGCCTACCAATCAGAGAAATTACTCTCCTACACTCAGCCTTTATAATACAGGCTTACAGCTCAGATCTAGAATAGATCCTACAGAAATTTTATTTAACAAAGTATTATACCACCTCCCTGGTAGAGAGAGAGAATGGATGGCTTCTTTATCAGTTCTTGGAAGAATATGATGGAAGAGAATAACATCTCTTAGCTTTCTTCAAAGCTTCTTGAATCTGAACTCAGTAGGGTTAAACTCTTGAGAAGTTGATCTTCAATCAGCTTCTGACTTGTGATTCAGATTTCAATCTGAATCTTTCTTGGCAGCCTGGTTCAGCAACTGCACTTCTTAGATGGAGCTCTCTCTCTCCAACATCTTAGATCTTCTGTCGAAGGTCTTCTTCTTTGTGTTGTTAGTTATCTGTGTATGTTCTTCAATCTTAATTATAATTACCACCTATTCTGTTGAAGGAGAAAGCCTTTATATAGTCTTCCTCCATGATAACCGGCTGATCCGGTTTCTAACAAACTTCTGACAGCTTTGACAGTTGCAGTAGACTGGTTAAAAATGGCAGCTGTCAAGTCATCCAGTCACTTCTTGAAATACTGTCTCTGTCTGAAAGTGTCGAGACTGAACTTCATCATGTGTCGACACAAGTAGACTAAGTGTCGACACAAGTGGACTAAGTGTCGACACAAGCCTTGGTGGTGTCGACACAGCTCCTTGGTGTTGTAACAGCTTCTCGACACTGCTTCTTTAGAATGTGTCGACACTGATTCTGTGTGTCGACACAAGCCTTCTTTTCTTTAACTTTGTTGAAACTTTGCTGTGTGTCGACACAAGTCCTGTGTGTCGACACAGTTGATGTCGACAAAGTTTTCAGTGTGTCGACACTGCCTCTTGGTGTCGATACAGTTGATGTCGACAATACTTCACAGTGTGTCGACACTGCCTCTTGGTGTCGACACCGTTTCTTCAGGTGTCGACAAAGCCTTTCCTGGTGTCGACATAATTAACTCCAAGTGTCGACACAGCTTTTCTCCAGTGTTGACACAAGCCTTCATAAGTGTCGACACATGGACTTAGAAATTTTTCTGCATTTCCTGCAATTACTTCACCTGCACATATAAACTCAAAATAACATCAAATGCACCTTGATGCATATCATTGAGTATGGTGAGATTCTTCAAATCTGGTACACATTTTCCAATGTACCCAACACAAACCGAGTCCGCCTCTAGCGATCCTGGGACCTTGGAACTATGCCAGTGTTTCGCCGATCTGGGCGGAATGAAAAATTGAGTCCACGGCTAATGAGGTAGGTGACTGGAATCTTGTACGTGTTGCGGACTAAGGGGTTAACATAATCCCCGCACATTTTTAAGTTTTTGAAAACTTCAAAAATGTTTGCTTAACCGCCGAGTCCGTAAGTCTCATTAATGCTGTCAGTGCTATAAATATCGCTGGAAGGCCTGGAACTGTCAAAAGTTTCCAACGTTATGGGGCGTTACTCCCTCTTGTAGTCTCTACTTTGCAGTCTGGCATGGCGAGACTCGGAGCGTTCTTCACTAGCCTCACTACAAAGACTGAAAAATCAACAACGCCAATAAAGACAAAAAAGGTAATAAAGCGAGGAGGGCCGTCAGTCCGCTCTGTAGGAGAGAGCTCTCAGAGTAAGAAGCTAGCCATGGAAGCAGTCCGCCAGACTAACATGCCTGCGAATGAAAAGCCCGGGAATGCCCCCGTATCTCACTCAGAACAGCCATCAAAGAGTGCGGACAGAACGCTGAGTCCGCCAAGGACCGTTGGCAAACAAAAGTCTGCGAACTCAGCGGACACGGTTTGCACGAATAATGAAGCCGAAGTGTCTTCACTGAATGCTCAGCAACCCGTCATTGTCCTTGACGAAGGTAGACGACCTGCAGGAGAGGAAGTTGGGAAGGACGCGCCTTCACAGGCGCTGGTTGTTGGGAATCGAGAGATCGTCCGCGAGAATCTGCCGGACTTAGGGAAAGCTATCGCGGACTCCACTGAGAAAAAGTTCCCTTCTGAGAAGAAGAGGAAGAGAGACAAGTCTACTGTGGCCGAACGGGTAGAGAAGAAACTACGACCTAGGAAGGGGAATAATATCTCCGTGCGGACTGGGGTTGCAAGCTTGCAGCACATGCCGCGGGAAAAAGAAGTATCTGAGGGCGACCTCGTTACTCCGTACAACCAAATTCAGGGAAATAATTACCTCTCGACGGTCAGTTTATCAACTGATGAAATATTGAATTCCATAGACGTCAAGCAGCTTGATCTCATCAACAAATCCTTGTTGGATGTGTTGCAACCTGACATAGAAATCCCCAGAGCTAAGACCATCGAACTCCCCTCTTTACCCGCTGCTTAAGAGAAGGAAAAACTGAAGGAGAAGATTGTTGAGCAGAAGAAGCAGATCGCTGCTCATGTGGCGTCAGTAGAGGCGGCTTCGAAGAAGATCGTGGCGGACAAAGAAGATCGCGGCGGACAAAGAAGCTGAAGACCTGCGAGTTGCCGCAAAGCTGCTGCGGACATGTAAACTCCAACCGGCGCCTAAATACTCTAACCATCAGTGGCTTTATAGGTCGCCACAGTGGAAGTCAAGGACAATCAAGATCATCACCGAAATTAACGATATAGTTGTTTCGACGAGCTCTACGGCTGAAAAGAGAACCAAAGTCCACCGCGAAGGGAAGAAGCGACTAAATGCTTTTGACCCAAAGCGCATAAGGTGGCCTATATTCGATAGTTGGCAACTCGTCGTTGCCTTTGCCAAAAGTGATCATTTATCTCCATACTTTGAGTCCGCTGCGGACTGTATTTGAATGTGAACTTGACCTTCTTTGTTGCAGGAAGGAATTCACCATTGGGCTCTGTCGAGAGTGGCGAGATTGTGACCATGCCGGATACTACAGCTGATGCGGTCTCGCTTTATGAGTCTGCAAAAGGTGAGCAGCCCGGCCTGAACAAAACCGCAGAGTTAGAAAAGAAATTTCATGCTAAAATTCAAGAAATCAGAACAACGTTAAGGAAGGCGGTAGAGCGCGAGAAGGCTGCGGTGGAGCACGACAAAGCCTTGAATGACCAGGTTGCCAACATCTCCAGGGTGCTGGAGAGGTCCGACAGGGAAAAGAGGCGACTTGCTGATGATGTCCGCTTCTACAAAGGAAATTACTTAGCGGCGATTCGGGCTGACAAAGGCAAGCGGCCTGCTGATGTTAACCCCTCAGTCCGCAACACGTACAAGATTCCAAGGTCACCTACTACATCAGCCGCGACCTCAATTTGGCAGTCCGCTTGGCCCGGCGAAGCCCTGGCATAGTTCTAAGGTCCCTGGCTTGTCAGAGGCGAACTCGATTTGGCAGTCCGCGGAGCTCGGCAGAGCAGCAACATTCAGCCGTCCCAAGACTGATCCCCCCAGCAGCGGACACAGTGCTTCGTCCGCCCAGTTCGCAATGCCTTTTGATCCCTGTGTTGATTCCACTTCGGCGGACTCAGTGACCAGTCCGCCTAGTCCTCCGTCCTCCGGCAGGATCGTGCCTTGCAGCAGCAGATGGAAGCTTCAGCCCACGAGCCCAGTCCACCCTTTTTGGGCGGACTGGCGTGTTCTTTCTTTTTTGCTTCCCGTCAACGATGCCCGGTTCTCCTGTACCCCGGGCAGCCAGTTATTTTAGCCCTGCCCGTTTGGGCAGGCCCCCGTCCTATAAATAGGGGGAAGTGGTGCACCCAAAGCACAATCACTCGTGCCCAGGAGCCTACTTGTTAAAGGCTGCGAACTCGAGTCTCAGGCTTTGCGGACTACAGCTTTCTCAGCAATTGCCCTTTTCCTTTTCTACACTTATAATCAACTTTGTATCCATCCTTCTTCAATCAAAGGAAAGCCCATCGCTAGAGAGGCATTCAGGCCGCGATAGGAGAAGTCTGTTGTTGTCGTGGCTCACGGCCCTGTTGTTATTTTTGCTCTCGTCTGCTTAGTAGATTGCTACTTGCAGTTTCTCTTTCCCCTTCTATTCCCCCGTGCTCTAACCGTTAGCTGGTGGTGCTCGACTCCCTTTTCCGTTTTCGTGCATCAACAGTTAACACGCGACCTTCAGATTCGAGTAGTATTTTGAATTCAGCGAACAGACATGTCAGACCGCCGAGCTCACTACTCAGACCGCTCCAGCTCTTCAGAAGATTCTCTTTGGGATGCCATCGAGCATGCTCGTTTTGAGGCTGAGCAATTCCGCAGACAGGCCGATCAGCGTCTTGATACAATCAGCCAGGCCTTGCTTGTGTTGACCCAGCAGATTGCTCCCCAAGCCGTAGCAGAACCTGCGGACTCGCCAGTCTGCCAGATCCCAGCTCGCCGAACTCTGCTTCGGCAATCTCCAGTCACTACTCACCATACTGCTCAGTCTGCCGCTCCTTTGCGGACTCAGGAGGAGCAGTTCGCCTCCTTCATGAATTTTTTCAGGGAGGCAGTCAGGGGCACTCCTGTCCGCCAGCTCTATTTCACTGATCGCCAGTCTGCTGAGCCCGCGGAATCCCCAGCTTCAGTCCGACCTTTTTAACCTACTGAGTTTGAGACTCCGTCTCCCTTCGTCGATTGAATCCGATGGGAGTCGGCTCCAAGTAACTTTAGAGAACCCTGTCTTCCAATCTATTCAGGGGAGACTGATCCAGTTGCCCATCTCCAAGCGTTTGAAGGGGCAGTTGCACTGAGATGCCTCTCCAACGCCATCAAGTGCAAGCTTTTGGTTACCACTCTCGAAGGACAGGCGAGAGAGTGGTTTTATGAGCTGCCTTCAGGCACGATTTCTTCATTCGCTGAGCTTCGCAGCGAACTAATGCTGAGGTTTGCTACCTCAAAAAAGAGAAAAGATGGACCAGTTGTTCTCTTTGAGATCAAGCAAAGGGACAACGAATCAGTTGCGTGGTTTGTTGATCGCTTCCAGAAAGAGATTCGGGGATGAGGAACGTGAACCCCGATTACTATAAGGTTGCCTTGATTCATGGCCTCCAGGAAGGACCCTCAAAGTTTAAAGCAACAACAAAGGAACCAGCAACATACCAGAAGTTGATAGTCATGGTTAATCACTTCATTGAAGGCGATAACGCAAACCCCACCTATGTATCATCCCTGACAGCTAAGGCTGAAGGAAGGGTTGCTTTCGGCTCTTCTTATCATAACAACCACCATCACAGCAAAACTCCTCGCCCTGATTTCCAGCCTCCTTCTCAAAGGGGCCGGAATTTCCGCCACAAGAAACCCTTCCTCGGCCATCAACAGTTTAAAGATCAGAGATTGCCGTTGGCAGCCACTCCCGCCATACCACTGCAAGTGCTTCCCATTCTTCAGTAAGCAGCCCTGCCGGCTCCAAGCCAGTGTGATACCAACTCCGTGGAGGAGATTACATGTCTGGATCTTAATGAAGTCATCCAGAACTTGCAGAAGAAATAAGATAAGAAGAAATAAGGGCCTCAGAGAGAGTGGAGGCCATGGAACAACGCACATTTCTGCCAGTTCCACAAAGAGAAGGGTCACTTAACAGAAGACTGCAAATCCCTTCGTCTGCTGATAGAAAAACTGCTTGCTGAGGGAAAGATTGATTTTAGTAAGAAAGACTCTTCTTCGAAGCCATCTACCTCCAAGGGCAAGGAGGTAGCTGAAACTTATCAGGAATGTGTGGAGGTAGAGGACGAAGGCCGTCTGGGGCCAATTAACATTCCAGTTGAATGTTTTGATGCCGATGATGGAGTCCTGGGGCGACTCTTCTTCATTCACGGTGGGGCCTAAACCGAATCTACTCGGAACTCCTCGATCTCAAGGGTTACTCGAGCAGAGGTTGCCACTTCTTCTTCCTCTACTACGCCAAGTGAGGTTATCACTTTTGGCCAAGATGATCTACCTCAAACAACAAATCTGTTTAATGATGTCATCGTGATTAAGGCTGTTATTGGAAATTTTACGGTTGACAGGATTCTCATTGATACTGGCAGCTCGGTCAACCTATTATTCAAATCAACCTTTGAGGCCCTAAAGAATGGAAAGACTCTGCTTTCCAACGAAGGGCCACTCTATGACTTCTCTGGTTAGAGAAAAGAAGTCAAAGGAAGCGTCACCCTACCAGTGAAGCTTGGAGGAGCAACGAGGCAGGTTCAATTCATAGTGGTTGATGCTTCCAGCAGTTATCACGCCATCTGTAACGCCCCCGATTTTTCTGCAATTATTTAATTCTCGTTTGGCGTTACGTTGATGCATTTCCGGCATGTGCCGTTTGTTAGAGCGTGGTCTTAGCTCTTTAGGTTCCTTGTGTGGTTGTTGGTACCCTTTTTGGAAAGATTCCCTAGCAAGCCGGGTGTGTTTTGGTGACCGGTGTTGATGCACGAAAACGGACAGGGAGTCGGGCACCACCAGCTAACGGTTCGAACACCGGGGAATAGGGGAGGAAAGGAGAAGACTGTCGACCAATCGGTTACTAGCGGTCGCGGCTAAAGGACCGGAAAATGGGGGCCGCTGGCAGCGACAACAGCAGAGTTCGCCCGCCGCGGCTTAAATGCCACTCTTGCGGCGGGCTTTCCTTTACTTAAAAAATGAGAAACAGTTACAACGAGTAAAAGAGGAAGTCGGCCGGACTACAAGCCGCAATACACTAGACTTGAGACCGCAGCTCTTAACAGGCGAGCTCCTGGATCCCAGTCAGTGTGTCTTGGGGAGTGCACCCACCCCCTATTTATAGGCTCGGGGGCCTGCCCAAACGGGCAGGGCTAAAAATACCGGCTGCCCGGGGTACAGGAGAACTGGGCAGAGGTGAGGGGAAGCAAAAGAGAAAGAAACAAGAAAGGAGGGAAGCCGCGCGGCCTGGCGGATTCCTCCTGGCGAGCTGACGGCTGAGTCCTTGGGCCTTGTCGCTGAGCAGGGTCGGCGTTGGCAGCAGCCTGACATGGAGACTGCCCGGCTTGGGAGGCTTGGCGGCTTGAGTAGGCAGGCCGCCCGGTCTGGAAAGCTGCGCGGGCAGGTCGCGGATTCCGGGCTTATCATAATCCCCGCACATTTTTGAGTTTTCAAAAAACTTCGAAAATGTAGAACTAGGCCGGAGACCGCGACTGCTTCATCGTCGTCTATAAAATCCCCTGACCCTTGACATTCTTCAGGATTCCTGCCAAGCCACGGGTCGCTACTCGCCACTTGCGGTCAGAATTTTGCAAGCCGACGCGATTTCTCTAGCGATGGATGTGATGTCATCAATGTTAGCCCGCAACAAGAAACCGCCAGAAACGAAGCAGAGCCGGAGCCAGAACTCGGATGATTCTGCCCGTCAGACTGCCAAGAAGACTGGGAAGCCGGAGACATCAGCGGCTTCTGGAGCTGAAAAGAGGCCGACAGAGATCGTCGGCGGACCATCGCAGGCCGCAGTAGATCCCAAAGCGGTTTCGAAGGCTGCTCTACTGCAAACCGGAATTGCCAAATCCTTCGACCTGACTTTCTCTCCATCAGGAGAACCACTCCTAAAAATCGGTGGGACGGAGGAGAAGAGTGTTGAATCTGGGAAACCGTCCGAATTGCCGGGCAAGGTCGACTTAATCGTTGTGGATGACAATGAGCCGGAGAAGGCGCAGGAACCCGAGCGGACTTTGGTTGAACAGCACAAGCGGACTGAAAAGGTGTTCGGCTCCCTGAAACGGCGGAAAGAAAGGAGCGAAACCCTTGAAGAAAGGATGAAGAGAAAGATGAGGAAGCTGCATGCCAGAAACCGTAACATTTCCGAAAAGACCGGCGCGGACAGTCTGCAACACAGGCCGCACGAGAAGGAGGTACCCAAGAACCCGCCCACACCGGATTACAAACCGACCAAACTGGAGGGTACACCTGCGGTTAGCGATTCGCTGAGCGAGCTCCTGAAGGGCATGGAGACTCTCTAGCAGCAAGACGCGCTATTGTCGACACCAGCGGCCTCTGAGGAGGTTGACCGCCCCGACATCCAGGTTATTGGGGAGAAGCCTGGCGAACCGGCTTCCGCGGCTTCTGAAGGAGCCGAGAAACTGAAGCATCGCGAGAAGATGGAGGAGATGAAGAAACTGATCGCCGATAAGCCGGTGGTGACCGCACTTCCATTGCTGCAAGGTAAACACCGGGATGTTAGGCGAATTATTAAATTCTACAAGTCGCGGTCAAGGAAGAAGGGGGCGAATATTATATTAAATCCGCCGGCCAGCTTTTTCCTGACCACGGCTCAACTGAAAAGCCGAGCTAAGGAAACCGAGCGGCTATGGAAAGAAAAGCTGAAGAGGATAGATCCTGAGCGGCTCAGGCGGCCAGTGATTAAAATCCATACCGCGGCCTCTGGAGGAGATAAACATCAAACCAGCGGTCTTATCCTACCGATTTCCTTACTAGAAGGTCGCAACAATCCGGCTGAACCTGACTGCGGTTTTTCTTCTACAGGTGTACCGGAGACCGCGATGAAACCGGGCGACTTGACGTCATTTTTGTCTATGCTGCCACCGCCTCCGCCTCCAAGTGTTCGCGAGAAGGAGATGGCCGACTTCCAGAAGGACGTCGGCACGCTGCAGGCGGCTTTGGACGCGGCCACCGAAACCCTGCAGATTAAAGATGAACAGCAGCGGGTTGCCCAGGAGGCCGCGGAAAAAAGGATCCAAGAGTTGCAAACCACCCTGTAACAAGAGACCACAAGGTTGCAAACTGCGCTTGAGCAGCAGACCGCGAGGCTGAAGACTGCGATGGAACAAGAGACTGCCAGGCTCCAGACCGCGAGGAAGGAAGAGACCGCCAGGCTCCAGACCGCGATGGAAACCGCTGAGGCGAAGATTGCTGAGATGCAGGTCGCCCTGGAGCAGGAAAGGACGGAGAAGTACTTGCTGATGGCCGCGCGGCTGGAAGGAGACAGAGAAGAGATCCCACATGCTGAAGGCGGTGAGAACCAAGACCTGCCGGCGGAGACCGGCGGAGAACAACGGCCTGCACTACCAACTCCTGCAGAGTAGCCGGGCACTAGCCGCCCGGCCTCTGGCAAAAGTTCGCATCCGCCGGTGGCCGCGGCGCCTAACCAGGTCGCAGTTCCAAGCGGTCTGGGGGTCCAGGAGATCCCCATGATACCGTGTGCGAGAGTAGAGCGCGACGCTGCGCGAGTTCATCGGTCTCTGCATGCGCTTCACAATCTGGTTAGCCAGGTGTACGTTGCGATTGTGCAGACCGGTGAACAGGTCGCGCACATAGGAAGAGACAGGCCGGAAGACGACAAACGATCCTGAGCGACTTGAGAGAACTAAGCCGCGGGACATTTGAATATTATGTTGTAATATATATTTTTTCTCTGGATGTTGAACAATTTGATTGCTGTAAACTGCTGTATTTTATTATGCTGCGAACTGAATGCGGCTCATGCGGTTTGTATTTATAATCCACATGTCTGCTGCTTTGTTCTGAGAAATCTAAAGTTTAGGAAAGTAGCCGCGCAGTCTGGCGAACAGAACGCCGGCTTGAATACTTGATATCCACATGATTCGCCATAGAATTTTTCTAAGTGCAGGGAAATAGCCGTGCGGACTGATGGGCTAAACGGCGGCATGGTCACTAAGCCGAACTGCACTTCCAGCTGACTTAGGCCGCGCGGCGTGCGACTAGCCGCGATTTGACGTTGGGCACTGTAGCTTCACGGATTTTCTATAAATAGAGCAGATCCCGTAGATTTCATCACAAATCAAGAAGGATGCGGGCTAAGTCCAAGTCGTTGCGGTCTGACAAGGCCACTGCGGTTAGGACAGACGCGGCCTCCGCTTTTCACTCAACTGACCACAAAGAATGCCGGCTTACAAAAGCCGAGTTGGATGACTTTGTCAAGAAACACATGCAAGGAAGTCCGCTGATCGCGCGGCTTCCCCGACAGGATGAGCGGATCAACTCCTCCAATGCAAATCAGATCGCGGTCCCCATCGACCACTTCGACTGCGGCTTCAGCTTCCCGGTCCTGCTAGAGGCCGTAGCGGTCTTCGACCACTACGGAGTTGTGCCCGGACAACTTCCCCCAAACTCGATAGCCGCCATCTACAGCTTCATCTCCTACCTCAGGTCGGAAAGAGTCCGCTTCTCTATGAGGCTCTTCCGAGAGTGCTTTTCGGTGCGGTCTATCCCGGACTATGGGACGAAGATCTCCCGGGGGCACCTCTACTTCGGCTGCAGAGGGCTGAAGATAAGTGAACCTGGCGAACAAGATCGCGAACTGGCCGGAGCGGTTTCTCATCTTTGAGGGAAACCTGGGGTTGCTGCCAGTCGACCCCCAGATCCGCGAAGAGGCCGCCTTTGGGAGCAGCGGCTTGGACGACGTCGAGAAGGAGATTTACAACTTCTTCAAAGGCGAGCGGCTTGATGTAAACCACTACATCCCGCTGTTGCCGTCGCTAGTAGGAGTAGAGGCGGAAGACAGTAAGTTCCAAGCCGGCCGAACTGCATACTTAGCCGCACGGCCTGATAACTAACATTGCTTCTATCTTTGCAGCTGCTGTGGTGGTCCCGCTGAACAAGCCGCAAACTCCTGGCGGCTTGACTCTCACTCAAAGAGAGAAGAGAGCGAGGCGTGCCAAGCCGGCGCGGGTTGCGGAGGAGGAGGAGTCGGACTCCTCTGGAGAGTTCATTCTGTAAGGAACCGGCAGCAGCTTGAAGGATGTCCACGGCGATCCGGCCTTGCGGTGGAGTCCGGACGGCAAGTCGGTGACGATCTCCACTGCCCTCCCCTACTGGGGAGCAGAAGAAGTAAGCCGCCACGCCAGCGCGGTTGGCGGCGCGCTGTACGGCAAGCGCAACTTGAGGGCTATGCGACGAGTTCCTCCAGACGACCTGCCGCGGCTAGCCGCGCAAGTCGGCGCGAGGAGCTTCGTGGCAAGTCACTTCATGGTCCTTGCCTACAAGCAACTGATGAAGGAGAACAGCGGCCTGAAGACACAGTTAGGCGAACAACAAGAAGAGAACAAGCGGCTTAAGGAAAAGGAGGCGGTAAGTCATTAACAATACTCGTGCGGTTAGCATTATGTAACCGCGCGACCTTACCTTTACTTTTTGCTTTGCAGGAAATGTATAACCCGGCCAATCCCATCTTCCAAGACCAAGTCTTCCCCCAACTCGTCCAAGGGATTGATGGAGCGCTTAACCGCCTCCGCAACCTTGGCGGCTTGGCCACCGGCTTCACCGACTTTACATGTGCCGACATCTACCCCTCCCTGAATGAGCATGTGGCCGACGTCTATAGGTCGATCAAGGGCAAGGCCAAGGTCGGGGAAGAAGTCGGCGAGGTGGTCGGAGACGCGGTGGAAGAGGTCGGCCAGGGAAGCCGGAGTCCACGCACATCGCCTGAGTCCGGCGGCCAAGAATCGGAGACCGCGCGGCCAGACTCGACAACTTCTGGCGGTTCAGCGAGCTCCGCAACTAGCAGCGGATACTCTCTATCATCCGTCGACATTGGCGATGGCAGTGATTTGGATTCTCCTGCGACTAAGAAGCTCAAACCGGGCGATTAGAAAATCTATAACTTGTTTTTGTATTTTGAACTTTTTTGAAATCGGCGGTATTGTTTTTGTAACCGCGCGATTATTACTTTGTAATACTTAATGAAATGAAAATGAAGGCATTTTACCTTTCTTTTTGTTACATCTCACTTTTCTTACTTGACTAAGTCCGCGCGGTCTCAGTTTAGCTTCCGATTTAAAATATAAGTATGTAAACCGGCTGAGTTTGCGCTGCGACTTCAACAAAGCTATCCGCAAGAGAGAGATATTTTCCTGCGGTTTATACCGGAGTGCACGTCGACGATAAGCCGAGCGGCTAATAACTTAAACCGCAATTTTCCATGATGAATTATTCAACGTTATCTGCTGGAAGAGCTGAATTGCCGCGGCTTGCTCATACATAAACCGTGACCGCTAAGCCACGCGGCCACTTGTCGCAGTCGGCAGACATCCATAACATTAAAATATTAGATTGCGGCTAGGGCGAACTCTAAAACGAATTGCCCATTTGATTAAAGGAACAAGAATAGAGAAACAAGCTTCGGCTTCCGATAATACAGGCCGATATAGGCATATGGAAGCCGGGAATTTTTGAGACGATAGTTCGCTGATTAGCTAATATAATTAATACCATAAGTCGGCAGATCAAAGCCAGGAAATAAGTGCCAGACGCAGGTCGGGCGACTTCCTTTCCATTTGAATAACAAACCGGCAATTGATATATTTGAGCCAAATAAGATACTAAATAGCGGATAGGCGGACGTAAGTCGGCCGAGTTCCCAAATATATTAATGATAATCCGACAGGTAGGAACAGGAAAGTTAAAAAACTTAAGCCGGAATATGAAACCGGGCGGCTTGTGTAATTAATTATACAACCTGCACAGGCCGCTTAATAAAGCCGCGAGATAGCGGATAGGCGCGTGTTGTCCTGCAAAAATAGGTGAAGACATGCACTTATGTGTCAATGTGGGCAGGTGCGTGTGGCATTGCTTTCCACACAAAGAACACATAAGCGGGATCGAAATTCTTAAAATCCATGACCGATGTCAAGCGGGACAAGTACGCAACGTCTGCGACTGAAGTCAAGCTGGAAAAGTACGCAATGTCTGCGACGAAGGTCAAGCGGGACAAGTACGTAATGCCTGTCTGTGACTGAAGTCATGCGTGACGGGTACGCAATGTCTGCGACTGAAGGCCAAGCGGAAAACCCACTACACATCTGCGACTGAAGTCAAGCGGGATGTGGAGGGCTTAAGAATTCGAAAGGGGCTCTTGCCCCTACATGCATGCATATTGGCATAAAGAGTAAAGCTAAAAATAAGCTTCAAATGAAAAAGTAACATTTGCATGATGTTAAGGAAGTGACAAAGGATATATATCTGTAGTTTTATCATGCCTCATTAATACCGATTGTGAAGGAGATGTTATGTACTATTCTGAACATAAGCACTTTTCTTTATAGAAAGAAAGAGGAATCACTGCTTGAATTATTGAGCAAGAAATGAAAGATTGCCTTAGAGAGTTACTAAATAACATATTCTTGCAACTTTCCAGCTCTTACAAGTTGATTAGCCAATTCCCTGAGAGCTATGCAATCTTCTGCTAGATGACCAATATCTTTATGATACTTGCAAAAAAGTTGCTCGTGCCGATACTTGATTTTGGATTTCATACGCCGAGGCTTCTTGAACTCAGGCATTCCCTGAATGATTATCAAAAGATCTTCCATAGGAATTTTGAACTTAACATACTTACCTGAACCTTTTCCATACTTTGGAATTTTATCCTGGAGAATATAAGGAGACTTGCAATATTCAACTTGCAAAACATCTTGTGAGGAAATAGATTGCTGTTGACCAGAAGTCCCTTGAGATTGTTTAGCCATTTGATTCAGAAACGAAACATAACCTTTATTTGCCTCTTCGCCCATTATGAATGTATTATGAAAGCATTTATGAAAGCATACAAGTAATAGTCTTGATGGACGCTACAAATATCTAAAACCTCCTTTTGAAACCGATCAACAAAATCTGGATTAGACTCGTCAATTCTTTGCTTGATTCGGAAGAGAGCTCCAACGTCTCTTTTCCGCTTCCTGTAAATAGCGAATCTAGAAATAAATTGACTTCGAAGATCCTTAAAGCTGTTACTGATCGAGGTGGGAGGCTATAAAACCATTCTCTTGCAACATTGCCAAAAGATATAACAAAGAGTTTGCATTTTACTCCATTTGACACTTTTCTCAGTGAAATAGCTGATTCAAAAGCTTGCAAGTGAGAAAACGGATCATCACAGCCAGAATACTCCGGGAGACGCGGGACTCTAAAGTTATCGGAGACAGTATCCCACTGAATTCGATTAATGAATGGAGAAGGGGCCTCTTCTTCTTCCTCACAAAGAGGTTCATTTGCAACAGATTCTAGTCCACGCTCAACACTGTTTGCAAAAATTTCTCTATGAGGGTCAACAACCTCACTATTAAAATACGAGCAATCCTGCACTTCTGAGAGATCTGTAGTCACTGAGATGCAGCTTGATTTATCATGACCCTTTGCAGGATTCATCCTAAAAAGAAAGAATAGCCGAACTTTTTCAAGAGACCGCAGAACAGCGGCGGCTTAACGTGGCGGCTAGACGATACTGCAAACCGATAAGAAGACCGGCTGAAAAGAGAGCGGATAGAATGCCAGGTTCCACAGTGCGGGAGGCGGGCTGAAAGCCTTAGCCGGCGAAGTCGAGGCTTGCTCGATAGGCCGCCGAACTCTAGAGGATAGAGCGGTCTAATTAGCTAGACCGCTGATTTCATCGATTAGTCGAGATCTGAAGGTCGCGTGTTAACTGTTGATGCACGAAAACGGACAGGGAGTCGGGCACCACCAGCTAACGGTTCGAACACCGGGGAATAAGGGAGGAAAGGAGAAGACTGTTGACCAATCGGTTACTAGTGGTCGCGGCTAAAGGACCGGAAAAGGGGGGCCGCTGGCAGCGGCAACAGCAGAGTTCGCCCGCCGCGGCTTAAATGCCACTCTTGAGGCGGGCTTTCCTTTACTTAAAAAATGAGAAACAGTTACAACGAGTAAAAGAGGAAGCCGGCCGGACTACAAGCCGCAATACACTAGACTTGAGACCGCAGCTCTTAACAGGCGAGCTCCTGGATCCCAGTCAGCGTGTCTTGGGGAGTGCACACACCCCCTATTTATAGGCTCGGGGGCCTGCCCAAACGGGCAGGGCTAAAAATACCGGCTGCCCGGGGTACAGGAGAACCGGGCAGAGGTGAGGGGAAGCAAAAGAGAAAGAAACAAGAAAGGAGGGAAGCCACGCGGCCTGGCGGATTCCTCCTGATGAGCTGACGGCTGAGTCCTTGGGCCTTGTCGCTGAGCAGGTTCGGCGTTGGCAGCGGCCTGACATGGAGACCGCCCGGCTTGGGAGGCTTGGCGGCTTGAGTAGGCAGGGCGCCCGATCTGGAAAGCTGCGCGGGCAGGTCACGGATTCCGGGCTTATCAACCGGCGAGACCTCTCGGGAGATGCTTGTGTTTTGGCTTCGGGTAGTGATAACCCTAGTTTTGTTCGTCGAAAGTTGATTTCGACTTCTCCGTTGCGTTCGTAGCGTGGGTATTTAGCTACGGTGCAAATTTCGTCGAATTCCGAGGATGTTCGGGTTTCGCGTCGTTTTGTATTTTATTTATATTAATCTGATATTATATATTATATATAGGTATTTTGTTTAGATAGTAGCAGTTATGGTGAATAGGTGGCTGACAGCGTTTGGATTGGCTAAGAATAGAAAATATTTGGGATTTAGCCGCTATCTATATATAGCCTTAATTAGAAAAGAGATTGTTGATGTTCTTTGTCTTTTTCGGAATACAACTGCCGTCCCTATGCAAGAGAGGATAATCGGCGGGCTGCCCTTGCCTTCCACCGCCGATTCCCAGAATTTTAGGGGGCGGAATTCGATTTCGAAGGCGGATTTGGATTGCTCTCTCCTAGACCAACACTCTGATGAAATTTTCGTCTTGTACTGTGCTGCTGGTGCCGAGTGAGAGGAAGGGGCCTACCAAGCTTCGCTGGAATTTGAGGCAAGTGGTGCTCCTACCCTTGCCAAGCTTTTCTCCTTTTTATGTTCTTATTTGCTGTTAACATACATTTAGCCCGAGATCTTTTATTTTGCTCTGTTTTCCCATCAAAAAAAAATCATGTGGATCTTGAACCCTTAGGCCATTCCAAACTTACTGAACGTCGGATCTAGAACCATGAATGCCCCTCTATGTTTTTTCTACTTTCTCAAGTTCTGGAACTCCAGGTTTTTGGCCGGGCCGCTATAGTCTTGACTTTTATCAAATTGTCACTTGTTAATCTCGGATTGGGTAGTATTTAGCCTTTTTATTAATCCTTCCTTGCTGTTAAGTTTGCCCAGTTCGGGTGCTGGGGGTAGTGTATATGTTGGATTTGACCTTCATGTATGGTGGTCGTAGCCGGGTAGGATAGGTAGCATTAGATTCAATTTCTGCAAGAGTTCTATTTGGAAGCGTCGACAATGTTGAGTCCACTCAACGTTGCCTGAGATCGATGATCTCCCTTTGCCAGTGATCGACGAAGATCGTCAATCTGAGTTCGGCGATGATCGTTGAACTAAGATCCACGATCTTCGTTTGCATATGATCGACGAAGATCATCGATCTGAGTTCGACGTTGATCGTCGAACTAAAATCCACGATCTCCCTTTGCTAGTGATAGATGAAGATCGTCGATCTGAGTTCGACGTTGATCATCGAACTAAGATACACGATCTCCGTTTGCCTATGATCGATGAAGATCGCCGATCTGAGTTCGATGTTGATCGTCGAACAAAAATCCACGATCTCCGGTTGCCTGAGATCGATGAAGATCGTCGACCTGAGTTCGACCTAAATCGTCGAACTTATATCGGTGTTTTCCTGTGTCTTGAGTTCGACGAAAAATCGTCGAACTGAGCTCGACGATTCCTATAAGCTGTGTTCAACGATTTTTCCCTCTGTCTTCCTTTATTTTCTTGAGTGAATACCGTTGGGTTTGAGGTTGTTTGTCGGCTATTTTCTGAATATCGAATCATGTGTTATGCCAGGTAGTGGTATTTTGACACTCTAAAGGAGTGGGATGGTTTTGTGTGCGAGCCGTGGCCGCCACCTTTTAATCCCAGGTACGGGCTGGGTATTGCCGTGGCTGCCACCTTTTAATCCCCGGTACGGGCTGGGTATGTGGTGGCCTTGTGCTGATGCAGTGAATTTTTTGTTGGAACTGTTTGTTTGGGGGACTGTTTTTGGTCACCAACTCAGGTGCATGTTGTTTTTTTACTACTGCCATTACTCACAAGCTAGGACTGTTAGATGTTTTCTTCCTTTATAGATTGCAACATGTTATTGGTATACGTTTGCCTTGTAGCCTCTGCAGGATTTGAGCAGGGCTTGTTGTTGTTTCCTTGTACTTGGTGTACTTAGGCTTACTTGGGACAGCCTTTGTTTTTACTGTCATGTTTACTTACTCTCCTTAGTTCGATTTTGATATAATGCTCTTATTCAGATTTTCTTGTTTTACTTGCTGAGGTATTCTTTTCTTCTCTGAATGCCTCAGGTTCTGATTAGTAGCCGAGTAGGCGGCTAGTTTTGATGTGCTGTTGCTGGTGATCTCTTGTACTGTAGAGATCTGTTTCTTGGTCTTGTGAGGTAGTTTTCTGTTTTTCTTAAAGACATACATGCTCGCCAGTGGGTTCGTGTCAGGTTGTTGATGCCCGCTGGTGGTTTTTGCTTATGATACTAGATATGATTCTTTTACTGCTACCTTTCTGGAGATAGTCTATTTGCTCTTGGGAAGATTTATGCTGGGTTGCTAGTTACTTTTAAACCTAAAAACACTATTATAAGTATATCTCATGATCAGCATGTTTATAAAACTCATACACTACTTTCCAAGCAACGTAAAAAGGATCATTTTCTTACTTATAATATAAAATAAATCTAGAGTCTTGCATAGTATAAGTTGACCTCGGGGGTCACTTATGCACTCTCATAGGATGTCAAATATAAATAAAGTATTTTCCGCTGCGTATAAGTATAGTTTTTAAACTGTGGACTAGATGATCCATTGAGCCGAGGGATACGGCCTTTAAAAATATATCTTATTTTTTTAATCATTAAACTTATGAAATTTCATAGTTTAGTTAGCTGGTGTTCGCCTGAGCGTCGACAGTTATCCCCTGCTCGACGTGGCATCACGACGCGTGTTTTCTTATACTCTGATACTTATTAAATTCGGAGAAAATGCGGGTTATGACAGTTGGTATTAGAGCCAGGTTGCTTGACAATTTGTCGGGCAACCTTTCCTTGTAGGTATTAGATGTTTAGTGTCATATCATACACACACCGATATGTCATCAGCACGTCTTGGCTGAAGCACGAACACTACACTCATAGCATAATATGAAGTATACGAGGGATATTATGTAGTATGGGATGCATAATATGTGTCTGTATATGGATCCACCATAGGGGCAACATGTGGGGGTTATGTAATATGGGATGCATAACCTCACCACATGAGTGCGACTAGCACGTTTATTTTTTGTTGCATGAGAATGTTATGTAGTATGGGATGCATAACATTTTCATGTGTACGCCACTCATGACATGCATTAGGGCCTTTTTAGAATGCATAGCACAATCATGCATAGGATAACATTGCATAAGCACAACGCGCCAAGCTAAAGATTTGCAGGATGACATATGTACACACATGGTTTTAAATCAGAAAAAGAATATAAATTCATGCATTCCCGATCTAGGCACAAGAGTTAGTTGATGGTGGTTAACCATCCTAGGTTAGGCATATCATCACTTTTGTAATACAAAATAAAATCCCAGAGCAAATATAGCAGTTAAAGGTTCATATTTATGTATGTATTGTCTGTACTAGTAGTTTGTTCCAACTGTTGTACTAGGTTTGGACCTCAGTTTTTATGGTTTTAGGATGGCGAGACGTCCTTCGACTAGGTCGACTCCCATGTCTGAGGGTGAGTCTTCAGGAGCACAGAGTGATGCAGTGATCGAGAGCCTGCGATAGAGCAACGATTCCTTGACCAGGTAGATGGTGGAGATGCAGGCCCAGATCCAGCCTCTGGTGGCAGTTGTGGCAGGACAGACTCAGGGGGTGCAAACCCCTGCAGGGGGGTCAGCTGCTCCTCCCTCTCCTGCTCCCCTGAGACCTCCAGTGGTCGTGTCAGCAGAGATGGCCTTTATTTCTCAGTTTCAGCGACTTAGCCCTCCTACATATGATGGGAAGGAAGATTTCATGGTCATAGATGATTGGTTGATCTCCATGGAGGAGATGTTCTCGTACTCCAGTATTACAGATGATCAGAGAGTGATGATAGCCGCCTATCAGCTTAAGGGTTTGACTAATAGTTGGTGGCTTAGAGAAAAGTGGAGCATGGTAGCTGGTTTCTCTTGGGGATTATTCAAGGAGATTTTGTAGAGGAAGTTCCTGCCTTCGGTCGAGCGTGACCGACTAATGAATGACTTCCTTCACCTGAAGCAGAGGTAACTCACGGTCAGTGAGTACGACATAGAGTTCAGTAAGTTGAGCCGGTTTGCCCCTGGGTTGGTGAGTGTTGGAGCAGATCGAGTCAAGCGGTTCCTTGGTGGCTTGAGGAGCGAGGTTCAGCAGTTGGCTAGTGCTTATGGATCAGAGACTTATGCAGGGGTAGTGGAGGCTACTCTGAAAGTGGAGGCAATTGAGACCGCAAAGAACAGAGGCCAGCAAATGAGGAAGGACAAGAGGAAGTCTGCTGAAGAGAAGAACCCCCAGGTACTCGATGCTGCTTCGGGAAAGAAGAGCAAGGTAGTGTGTAGCTTCTGTGGCCGGTCAGGCCACACTGTTGAGAGGTGTTTCAAGAAGGCGGGAGCTCAGAAGAAGGAGCAAGTTCATGCTATTCAAGGTGCTCCCAGGAAGGATGTTTTCTGCTCTATTTGCAAGCGAACCGGGCATGATGCTGCCCAGTGCTGGTCCAAGGATAAAGTCTGCTATCAGTATGGACAGAAGGGCCATATCAAGACAAGGTGTCCTCAGGTCCAGCCTATTCTTCAGGCAGTTCCACTTCAGGCTTCACCTCCGCCTCAACGTGTGGACAAGGGCAATGGAAAGCTGATCGTGATCTCTTTCGAGGTGGCTCAGACTTCGACTCAGGTCATCTCAGGTTAGTTGTTTTTCTAGCTTGAAAGTTTTATTTTCTAGAATTGTTACAATTTTTGTTTTGGTGGTTCCTTAGTTGCTTATGTACTCCTATAGGAAAATTTAAGGTGAAGAACCGTTGGGTGCATGTTCTGTTCGACTCCGGCGCTACCCACTCGTTTGTGGCTAGAACTTTTGTAGAGCATTATTGGTTGATTCTAGATCAAGTTCGTGATACCTTCCGCGTAAAGTTCCCTTCTGGTGAATCTGTGTTATCAGATTTGGGCATTTTGGATTGCCCTGTTTTGTTGGGGGACTTCCTTGCGAAGGCAGACTTGAAGATGATTGATCTAGAGGACTTCAATGTTATTCTGGGCATGGACTTGTTGTCTATGTATGATGCGGTTATTCAGTGCAAAGGGAAATGCTCGGACTTCATCAAGGACACGGTCAGCCTGGAAGTGTGTATGCTGATCTGTGTCAAGATTCCCCTGTCATTTCTTTGGTATGTGCTCAGAAGTTTTTTCGTTATGATTGTTTTGCTTGTTTAGTCTTGGTGGTTGGGACTGCTGTTAGTGTACCGCGCTTGGAGGAGATTCCTGTTGTACGTGGTTTCTCTAATGTTTTTCCTAATGACCTTCCTTGTCTTCCCCCCAAGCGGAATGTTGAGTTTGTGATTGATTTGGAACCGGGTATGCGTCCAATTGCTAAGGCGCCGTATCGGATGGCCCCTCGTGAGTTGGAGGAGTTGCGAGTCCAGTTAGACGAGTTGTTGGCAAAAGGCTTTATCAGGCCGAGTTCATCGTCTTGGGGTGCTCCTGTTCTATTTGTGAAGAAGAAGGATGGGTCAATGAGGCTGTGCATCGATTATAGGGAGCTGAACAAGGTCACCATTAAGAACAGGTACCCTCTGCCGAGGATCGATGACTTATTTGATCAGTTACATGGTAGCACGGTGTTTTCCAAGATTGATCTTCGTTCTGGCTATCATCAGCTCATGATCCGTGAGGCAGATATTCCACGGACTGCGTTTAGATCGAGGCATGGACATTTCGAGTTTCTAGTGATGTCGTTTGGTTTGACCAACGTACCATCAGCTTTCATGGATATGATGAAACAGGTGTTCAAGGACTTTCTAGACAAGTTCGTGGTGGTATTCATCAATGATGTGTTGATCTACTCTCGCAGTGCTGAGGAGCATGAGCAGCATCTGGCGCTTGGTTCTATCGGAGTTGAGGAACCACAAGTTATTCGCCAAGCTCAGCAAGTGCGAATTTTGGTTACCTCAGGTCTCGTTTTTGGGCCACGTGGTGAATAAGGTGGGATATCGGTCGACCCGGAAAAGATCGCAGCAGTGATGGATTGGAGCAGGCCGGGCACGCCCAAGGAGATTAGAAGCTTCCTAGGGTTGGTCGGCTACTACAGGAGGTTCATGGAGTGTTTCTATACCCTGGCTACACCTTTGACCAGATTGACCCAGAAGAACACGACTTTTGTTTGGAGCGAGAAGTGCGAAGCAGCCTTCCTGGAACTAAAGAACAGATTGTGCACTGCTCCCATTTTGACCCTACCTACTGATGGCGTGGAGTATGATGTGTACGTGGATGCTTCGCATGTTGGTCTGGGTTGTATTTTGATGCAGGCTGGGAAAGTGCTTGCGTATGGGTCAAGACAACTAAAGACTCATTAGAGAAATTACCCAACGCATGACCTTGAGTTTACAGCGGTGATTTATGCGCTAAAGTTGTGGAGGCATCTACTTTATGGTGCTCAGTGCAAGATCTTCATAGATCAAAAAAGTCTAAAGTATGTGTTTACTCAGAAGGAGTTGAATCTGCGCCAACGGCGGTGGCTAGAGTATGTGGCCGATTATGATGTGGAGATACATTATCATCCGGACAAGGCCAATGTGGTGGCTGAAGCCCTGAGCCGGAAGACGGGGAAGATCTTTAATCTCACCGTTGATCGTTTAGTGGAAGAGTTCCTCCTGATGGATATTTCCGTGGGACGCTGTGACTTGCAGAGCAGTTTGGCAGTGGCAAAGCCGTCTTGGATTTCACTTACCAGGTTGCACCAGAAGGATGATCTGGATCTTCTGCACTTATACCTCAGGACTGAGAGAGAGGAGTTGCCGGATTTTTCTATCAATGATGCTGGTACCTTGAAGTACCGCGGCATGTTTTGCATCCCCGCTGTTGGAGACATCAGGGTTATGATTTGCAGAGAGGCTCATGGATCCAGTGTTGCCTACCATCTAGTATCTACAAAGATGTATCATGAATTGAAGCAGATTTCCTGGTGGTATGGTGAAAGAAATAGTGCCTAACCACCTAGAGGGGGGTGAATAGGTGTACTTTTTTTTTACTTTAAGGCAGACAAACTGATTTGTACTTTAAGCAGCAAATGCAAATTCTACAACTATCACAACACAGCAACCACAGAAACAAACATTCACAGAGTGCACACAGTGTTTATAGTGGTTCCCCAAGGTCTGGGTACATCCACTTTCCCCCTTCGCCTATCTAGTAGTGTACTAGATTCGGCCTAACTTCAGCACTTCTCCTCAGATCCTCAGATGTTACAGCTCAGAACCACAAATAGGTTCCTACAACTCAGAGTGTCCCCACTCCTACAACTCAGGCAGAAAGCCCTACCACTCAGTCTTCAACAAGACCTACACTCAGGCTAAACAACCCTACCTCAGCCTTTAACAAGGCCTACACTCAGAGAATTGATTCTCCTAGACTCAGGCTCAAAAGCCCTACCTCAGCCTTTATAAATTTAGGCTTACAACTCAGATCCCTTAGGATCCTACAAAAAGATAATAAAATGTTTTTAGATCACCACTCAGTTTGAGAGAATGAAGAGGGCAATCTTCTTGATTAGTTCTTGATAGCACTGATTCCTGAGATCAACTTTGTCTTTGCTTTTTTCAAGGCTTCTTGAGTCTGAACTCAGTAAAGATGATCTTCTTGAAGTAGACTGGCTGGGAACTTCCTTCTTAGGATGGAGAATTAAATCTGGATCCTACTTTGCAGTCTGGTTCAGAATCTGCTTCTTAAGAGATTTGATTAAGTCTCTTTCTTGACTTCAATTACTGGAGTTCTCTCTCTCCAAGTAAATCTGAAGTTTCTTCAAAATACTGATTTACAGTTTTCTCTGGATCTGTATTGATCTTCTTAAGCTTCTGATTGATTGATGATTGATTGATTTCTTAATTGTGTTCAATGCTCTTCTGTTGAAGGAGAAAGGCCTTTATATAGTCTTCCTCGAAGGTAACCGGCTGATCCGGTTTCTAACGAACTTCTGACAGCTCTGACAGTTGCTGTTGACCGGTTGAAATGGCAGCTGTCAAGTCATCCAGTCGCTTCTTGAAAATACTATCTCTGTCTGAAAGTGTCGAGACTGATCTTCATTATGTGTCGACACAAATATACCAAGTGTCGACACAAGTGAACTAAGTGTCGACACTAGCCTTGATGGTGTCGACACAACTCCTTGTGTTGTTATAACATCTTCTCGACACTGCTTCTTCAGAATGTGTCGACACAGATTCTGTATGTCGACACAAGCCTTCTGTTGAATGTGTCGACACTGATTCTGTGTGTCGACACAAGTACTTCTTCTTTAATACTTAGATGAATTCTGCTGTGTGTCGACACATGCCTTCTTGTGTTGAAACTTGCTGAGTGTTGACACATCTCCTTTGTGTCGACACAAACCTTATTTTACTTTAACTTTGTTGAAGCTTGTTGAGTGTCGACACAGCCTCCAGGTGTCGATACATTTGATGTCGACAAAGCTTCTCTGGGTGTCGACACTGCCTCTAAGTGTCGACACAGATTATGTTGACAATTCTTCACAGTGTGTCGACACTGCCTGTATGTGTCGACACATTTCTTCTGGTGTCGACTCTGCCATTCTTGGTGTCGACACAATCTACTCCAAGTGTCAACACAGCTTGTAACACCCCAGTTTTGCAAGAGGGTCAGTCTGTAGTCCTGGAAATTTTTTTGGGTTTCTGGCAGGAGGCACACGGCCTGCGACACGGGCGTGTCGCAGGGCATGTCGGGGCCGTGTTGACACTCGACCCAAGTGTCGACACGTTCGCTCGACAATGTGTCGAGAGTAGGGCACACGGCCTGCGACACGGGCGTGTCGCAGGGCGTGTCGAGGCCGTGTAGACACTCGGCCCAAGTGTCGACACTTTCGCTCGACAGTGTGTCGAGAGTAGAGCACACGGCCTGGGACACGGGCGTGTCGAGTCCGTGTCGACACTCGGCCCGGGTGTCGACACTTTCGCTCGACGAGTGTCGAGACTGGGGTACACGGCCTGTGACACGGGCGTGTCACAGGGCGTGTCCCGCTTGGTCGACGATCTTCGCTCGACATTTTTCTGCGGTGTCGACACAAAGCCTGTCGACGGGTGTCGAGACTTGGCACACGGCTTGGGACACGGGCGTGTCCCAGGCCGTGTCACCTCTCGGGTTGGTTTCGGGGCCGTGTCGATGGAGGCACACGGCTGGCCACACTGCCGTGTCATTGGGGACACGGGCGTGTCGGATTGAACACGGGCGTGTCGGATGCCCGTGTGCTGTTCCAGGCGCGTCGATTTGAGACGGCGAATGAGGCACACGGCCCTGGACACGGGCGTGTTGTAACAACCACATCCGTTCATATGGTATATTCTAGAAGGTCCGGCCGGGGCCCCACAGTATATATCACAAAACAGGCGGTGAAAGTACAGAATGATACCAGAGTAGCGCATCGCACCTATCACAAAACATTCTAGCGGAAGCCTAGACTACAACTGGAACTCCTCATGAATGTCCAGATGGGCTTCACACAGCATGCCTATTCCGTACTCCATTTCCGGATCTATATGCGAACAAAGGGGATGTCAAGCATCCACCCAAAGATTTCCAAAATCAGCCACCTCTTGGTGGGGGAAATCACACGATATGCCAAAAAGAAGCCTTCACATGGCTAGGAAGAAGAGTCGTTACCCTTGACGACCGTTTCGGTGCCATGACCTCAAAGCTTGCTTGAAAGACTCGCAAGAGCGTTTCTTCCGCAACGCCGGCTTCGGAACTCTCATCGGTAACCTATAGCACCACCACCAGCAGCCCTTCCCTTTCTTCCTCCTTCTTTCTCTCTCTCTTTCTCTCTTAACTTGAAGAAAGATCAAGGCCAAGGAAAAATGAGAAGAAATTCTCAATTTCGGCCTTTAGGAACAGAGGAAAGCAATTTCAGCCCTTGGATCCTAGCTGAAGAAATGGACGGCCACAAACCTGCCAGAAAAGCTAAATTTAACTTGACACGGCCTGTGACACGGCCGTGTCCCAGGCCGTGTGCCTCAAGCGGTGGTCAACCGACCTATCCAAACCAGTGACACGCTCATGGGACACGCCCGTGTCATGCGCCGTGTCACCAACACGCCTTCAGATACGCCCGTGTATGTGGCCGTGTGCCTGGTCGAAAAAAGTCCCAAAACATCCCGAGACTTCACACGGCCTGTGACACGCCCGTGTCTCAGGCCGTGTGCCCTGACACGGCACAAAGACACGCCCTGTCGAAATCCTTCGTCGGGCTGAGTCAGTCGACCCGATTTGACACACCCTGTGACACGCCCGTGTCACAGGCCGTGTTCCTCGAGTCTCGACACTCGACGATCGTCGAGTAACAGTCGTCGCGCATACGACACGACCGTGGACACGCCCATGTCCTGGGCCGTGTGTCTCCTCTCGACACATCGTCGAGCGAAAAATCGTCGACACCAAGGCCGATCGTCGACACAACCTCGACACGCCCTGCGACACACCTGTGTCGCAGGTCGTGTCCGCCGACACGCCCTGGGACACGCCCGTGTCCCAGGCCGTGTCACCCAAAAAGTCCTGTTTCAGAAATTTGGACTATTACAATCCTCCCCTCCTACAGGAAATTTCGTCCTCGAAATTCAGACACAGGAAAGGCAACAGTAAACATCAAGAAATATGTTACAACATATAAAATTTTATGTTACAACATCCTTTCTAGAGATTACACAAAAACAGCTCAGGGAACTCTTCTCGCATGGTTTGCTCTCGCTCCCATGTCAGTTCTTCACGGCCGCAGTTGTCCCATCGAACTTTCACCATGCCGACTGTCTTGTTCCGCAACTGTTTCTCGGCTCGATCTTCGATCTGAATGGGTCTAACTTTCATTGTTAGCCCAGACTCCACCGGCACACGAGCATTCGCGATCACTTGAGCTGGATCTTTCACGGCCTTCCGAAGCACCGAGATGTGAAATACATCATCTAATCCACCCAAGTCTGCCGACAGAGCTAGCCGAGAAGTCGCTTCACCAACTCGCTCAACCACTTCAAAAGGCCCCAAATATCTTGGACTCAACTTTTTCAATCGTCGAATCCTGGAGACACCTTTGAATGGCTTGATCTTCAAGTAGACCCAATCGCCAACCGCAAATTCCACGTTCCGGTGCTTGGCGTTGTAGTACTTCGCTTGTCGATCTTGAGCAATAAGCAATCTCTCTCGAATAGTCCGGATGGTTGCGTTTGCTTCATCAACCTCATTTGGTTTAAAAACACGAGCTTCGCCCGCTTCTACCCAAGCCAAGGGAGTACGACACTTTCTTCCATATAACGCTTCATATGGTGCCATCTCAATGCTCGCCTGGTAGCTGATATTATATGCAAACTCTACCATATAGAGATGATCTTCCCATCTCTTTCCGAAGTCAAGGGCGCACATTCGGAGCATGTCCTCCATTGTTCTGTTGGTACGTTCAGTTTGGCCATCCGTTTGGGGATGAAAGGCAGTACTGAAAGTCAACTTCGTTCCCAACAGTCGGTGAACTAGCAGCCAATCATTTGACGTGAATCGCCCATCTCGATCACTTACGATGCTCCGAGGAACAACGTGAAGCCGCACAATCTGGTCAACATATAACTTTGCCAAACTTTCAACTGAATCATCCCGCCTGTTCGGGAGAAAATGTGCCACTTTTGTTAGCCGGTCAACAATCACCCAAATGGAATCATTTCCTCGTTGCGATCTTGGCAACCCGTGCACAAAATCCATGGAAATATCATCAAATTTCCACTCTGGGATCGGCAGTGACTTCAAATAACCGCCCGGCTTTTGGCATTCCGCCTTCACCAACGCACATGTTTGGCATTTAGAGACATAAAGGGCAACATCTTTCTTGAGCTCTGGCCACCAGAAAAGCTTCTTCATATCGTTGAACATCGTTGTGCTCCCAGGGTGAATGGAATACTTTGTAAAATGCGCTTCATACATCAATTCTTCCCTCAGTTTCCCCACATTTGGGACGCACAAACGGTCCTCTTTTCGCAAAAGACCGTCAATCAAGGTGAATTTGCCCTCTGGCCCTTCATTCACATATCGTAAGAGATCTTCATCCAACTCCGTTGCCCGTCGAACTCGGTCCGCAAGGTCACATTGCACCTCGACCCAGTTCAAACATGCAGTGGCAGTGGAATTCTTGTCAACACAATAGATCTCTAACGCTTCCAACTCCTGGATAAGACGTTTATCATGCCTTTGTAACCAATTCGCTCTAGCCGGAGTCCGCCGACTCAAGGCATCCGCAACAACATTCCCCTTCCCGGGCGTATAGTCAATCTCGAAAGTGTAGTCCCCAAGGAACTCCAACCACCTTTGTTGTCGCATGTTCAAGTCTTTCTGCTCCAAAAGATACTTTAAGCTCTTATGATCGGTATAGATCTCCACCTTCACACCATAAAGGTAGTGTCGCCACAACTTGAGTGCAAAAATCACCGCCGCTAGTTCCAAATCATGGACGGGATAATTTCGCTCGTGCACCTTCAGCTGGCGTGAGCCATAAGCAATAACCTTTCCGCTCTGCAGAAGAATGCAGCCTAAGCCGCTCCCTGAGGCATCACTATAAATTACAAATCCATCGGTTCTACATGGCGAAGATAACAACGGCGCCGTGGTCAACCGAATCTTCAGCTCTTCAAAAGCTCGTGCGCACTCAGGCGTCCAAACGAACTTCTGATCTTTTTGCGTCAATGTGGTGAGCGGCAAAGCGATCCGCGAGAAGTTTTCCACAAATCTTCTATAGTAGCCCGCAAGTCCAAGGAAACTCCTGACCTTAGCCACGGAAGACAACATTGGCCACTCCTCTATGGCCCTTATCTTCGCTGGATCCACTGCAATGCCTGCTCCACTCACCACATGGCCCAAAAATGCCACTAACGATAGCCAAAACTCGCATTTCGAGAACTTGGCATTGAGCTGATTTTGCCTCAACGTGTTCAACACCAACCGCAAGTGAATCTCATGCTCGGCTTTGGACTTCGAGTACACCAGGATGTCATCAATGAACACTATCACAAAGAGATCCAGGTACTCGCGAAAAATACGGTGCATCAGGTCCATAAACACCGAGGGCGCATTACACAGTCCAAATGGCATGACTGTGAACTCATAGTGCCCATAACGCGTTCCAATGCGGTTTTGGGAATGTCACCTTCCCGAATTCTTAACTGGTAATAACCAGACTTCAGGTCCAACTTCGAATAGACGGTCGAACCCACCAGCTGATCGAATAACTCATCAATCCGGGGTATCAGATACTTATTCTTCTCGGTCAGCTTATTTAGTTCACGGTAATCAATACACAACCGCAACCCACCATCTTTCTTCTTTACAAAAAGCACAGGCGCGCTCCAAGGTGACATGCTTGGGCGTATATAACCTTGCTCTAGCATTTCTTGTAGTTGAACCTTCAACTCCGCCATCTCTTTTGGCGCAACGCGATATGGCGAGCGGGCCACAGGTTTCGCACCTGGCACCAACTCAATTGTGAAGTCAATCTCCCGCTGGGGTGGTAGCCCAGGGATATCCGTGGGAAACACATCTGTAAATTCTGCCACAATCGGAACCTCGCACAAACTGGCCTTAGGCTTAACAGCCTGAATTAGTGCAAAGTAACACTCCACACCTTTCCGAACAGCCTTGACTACCTGGAGTGCAGACATCAACGTCCCTCCCACTCCTCGCATACCCGCGAACTTTGTCTCATGTTCGGTATTCTGGCCCAACATGATTTCTTTGGACTGGCAATCAATCATAGCATGCTGCTCCGCAAGCCAATCCATCCCAAAAATCACATCGAATTCCGATATTGGCAAAAGAAATGCAGTCAAACTGAAATCCCGACTTCCTATTTGGATCGCCACATCGCAAGCTTGATCCGCAAGCATCCAACAACCATTCGGCAACACCACTCTGACGTTATCTGTCTTTGCACGACTGGGTATCCCAAGTCGCGTAACAAACTCACTAGACAGAAAAGAATGCGATGCACCCGTATCAAACAGTGCTCGCGCCAGCGTGTCCCGAATCATCACAAAGCCTATGACAAACATGTCACACACACAAACCGCAAACATAGGGGTACTAAGCAAAGCATACAAACAATAACATATGCAAAACTAAACTCATACCTGTGACCGCGTCACTCTGCTTGATGGCCTCTTGCAGGCCAAGATTGTATACCCGGGGTTGCGCCTGCGAGGCAGAGGAATCCACCACCGCCTTTCCTTTTTCCGCATAAGATGCTCCCGCCTTCTTTTCACTCTTTGGCGGCATCCTACAATCTCGCGCAATATGCCCCATTCGGCCACAATTGAAGCAGATACGAGTATCTGGCTTGGAGGTCGCCCCTGACGTTGCTCCCGTAGCAACGGATGAAGGAGCTTGTCCACTAGGCTTGGACTTCTTGCCCCAACGCTTCTTATAAAATGGTTTCCCAAATCGGGGCGCCTTCCACTCTGGTTGGGCTACATCCAAAGCTCGCTTCCCTTGCACCCTTTTCATATCCTTCTCCAGCGCGCTCGCAGTGTCAACCAATGCTTGGAAGCCTTGGTTCACAGAACTTGACACAAGGAACCTCAACTCGTCCCTCAGTCCTTCATAGAACCTGTTGGTCTTCCTCTGTTCATCAGCAAAATTAGAACCCACATACCGCCCCAAGCGAGTAAATTCATGCAGGTAGGCGTCCACACTGCCATCACCTTGGGTCAACCGTTGGAATTCATTTTCCATTGCTATCCGCTGAGCCGCGGGAAGGTGCTTCGCTAGGAAGAGTCTGGAGAATTCTTCCATGGATACTTGGGTTAACGGGCGACCCGCCAAATGATGCAACTCCATCTCATCCCACCATAATCGAGCTTCTCCTTCAAGCAAGAAGGTAACTAAAGTAACTTTCTGGTGCTCCGCCGTTCCAATCGCCGTCATCACTCTCTTGACGCGCGATAGCCAATCCTCAGCCTGCGTCGGGGTTCCCGCTCCCGAAAACGTAGGCGGATGGAAACTCATAAACCGCGTTAGCTGCTTCTCAGCCGCTCGAGGAGCCACATCCACTACAGGTTCCGGCCTTGCCGCCACCTGTTCTGGCCTCCCAGCCGCTTGTTCCTGCCTAAGTGGCTGGCCTTTGATCATGGTAAATAAGGCATCCGCAACTAAACGCACATGTTCCGCAGACGGTGGAGGTGTAGGCACCGCGGCTGGTGTCGTACTTTCATCAGAACGCTGGGGCTCAGACGGCCCAGCTCCACTTCGTGTTACCTAAGGTGGACAAGACACACACATTAGCGGTCGTACCCAAGCAAACAACACAAAATAAGAACACGCAGGTTCCTCAAACACACAAATATGCATTCCTATCATGGACATTCAGGAGTTCATGCGTAGACTTTAGTTTGCACAAACACGTGCTCGCCACCCCACAAAAGAAGTCGACCACGACTTCGAGAGGGAAAGACCAAGACGACCGGTACCAAAAATGTAACAACCCCATCCGTTCATATGGTATATTCTAGAAGGTCCGGCCGGGGCCCCATAGTATATATCACAAAACAGGCGGTGAAGGTACAGGATGATACCAGAGTAGCGCATCGCACCTATCACAAATCATTCTAGCGGAAGCCTAGACTACAACTGGAACTCCTCATGAATGTCCAAACATAAAACTCCACATTTTATATCATATAGGAATTTCGTACAACAAGTGAAAAAAGTTGGCCTTATGGCCTTACAGAGCTATCAAACAGTGGCCTAAACAACTTGGCGCGCAGGCCGGCCACAATAAAAGAAAACGCACAACAACACAGAAAGCCTTCGAGGGCTAGCAGCAGTAGCAGCAACAACAGCAGGAACATCAACCTCTATTCGTCCCGCTCGGCTCGCCAGCACCTGCACAGGGACAATCCACCCAACGGTGGCAAACAAAAGCAACGGTCAGCGTTCAGCTGACCAAATTATAACGACCCTACCCCTTCTCTCGGGGTAGCGGTATTCTTCCTTGCAAGCATATTCAAGCACAAGTATGGCAATATATCATCAAAATGTGCGTTCACGCACACAAGCCATCACAACCGTTCGCCACCCGGCCCAACGGTTCGTGCACTCAGGGCACATTCTTGGTGTTCTGGCAAAGCTCTTGCCCACCACCGTATTAGGGTCACAACCCCACGGTACATCTCTTAAGCATTTACTCCATGGCGTGCAGCCGGAGTTAGTCTTCCTACACAGGGATGGCCCGTAGCCCCCATTGTGTCATGGCGCGCAGGCCGAAGACTCTTGCTATGCGCTCCAACAGACCGCACCTTTTGGTCTCACATCGGACGGACATAGCGCAGGTCAGATCCTCCACCCCCCATTGCTCAAATCGCCTTGCCTTCTCCGAGTACCGCGTACTCATGGCTATATCAAAGGCGCGGGTCGGTCTCACCAATCCTGTTCTTGGCATTCAAGCCTGAGTATTTCGCTATACTCATTTCCTTAGCACAACAGCGGGTCTTTCCTGGGCCTCCCAGTACTTCCTGTGACTCTCTTCACAGGTGGACACCGCACAAACACAAATGTCAGGGGTCTTTCCTGGCTATCATGCCAGTACTTCCTGTTACTCGCTTCACAGGTGGACACCCTACGACATCAAGCATCACAAAGGGCCTTTCCTGGTCACACCAGTACTTCCTGTGCCTCATTCACAGGTTGGACCCAAAAATATCACATGGCTATTTTTCCTGGGCTACCACCCCAGTACTTCCTGCTACTCCTTTTTGCAGGCATAACCCGTAGACTGCTTAACCTACACATTATCACGGAGTCTTCTCCGGTTCGTATGCAACATCACCAATCCAGACAACATGTCCAGATGGGCTTCACACAGCATGCCTATTCCGTACTCCATTTCCGGATCTATATGCGAACAAAGGGGATGTCAAGCATCCACCCAAAGATTTCCAAAATCAGCCACCTCTTGGTGGGGGAAATCACACGATATGCCAAAAAGAAGCCTTCACATGGCTAGGAAGAAGAGTCGTTACCCTTGACGACCGCTTCGGTGCCATGACCTCATAGCTTGCTTGAAAGACTCGCAAGAGCGTTTCCTCCGCAACGCCGGCTTCAGAACTCTCGTCGGTAACCTACAACACCACCAGCAACAGCCCTTCCCTTTCTTCCTCCTTCTTTCTCTCTCTCTTTCTCTCTTAACTTGAAGAAAGATCAAGGCCAAGGAAAAATGAGAAGAAATTCTCAGTTTCGGCCTTTAGGAATAGAGGAAAGCAGTTTCAGCCCTTGGATCCTAGCTGAAGAAATGGACGGCCACAAACCTGCCAGAAAAGCTAAATTTGACTTGACACGGCCAGTGACACGGCCGTGTCCCAGGCCGTGTGCCTCAAGCGGTGGTCAACCGACCTATCCAAACCAGTGACACGCCCATGGGACACGCCCGTGTCATGGGCCGTGTCACCAACACGCCTTCAGACACGCCAGTGTCTGTGGCCGTGTGCCTGGGCGAAAAAAATCCCAAAACATCCCGAGACTTCACACGGCCTGTGACACGCCCGTGTCCCAGGCCGTGTGCCCTGACATGGCACAAAGACACGCCCTGTCGAAATCCTTCGTCGGGCTGAGTCAGTCGACCCGAGTTGACACGCCCTGTGACACGCCCGTGTCACAGGCCGTGTTCCTCGAGTCTCGACACTCGACGATCGTCGAGTAACAGTCGTCGAGATACGACACGGCCGTGGACACGCCCATGTCCTGGGCCGTGTGTCTCCTCTCGACACATCGTCGAGCGAAAAATCGTCGACACCAAGGCTGATCGTCGACACAACCTCGACACGCCCTGCGACACGCCCGTGTCGCAGGCCGTGTCCGCTGACATGCCCTGGGACACGCCCGTGTCCCAGGCCGTGTCACCCAAAAAGTCATGTTTCAGAAATTTGGACTGTTACACGTGTGCCAGGCCGTGTTCGGCCCAGGTCTTTTATTTTCCAGGCGGATCGTGGCCATTCTTTCCCAGATTTTAGGATCTGACGGTTCAGGACTGTTGTTGGGGATTTAAGTCCGAGAATAGGGTTGGAAACCCTCATTCGTCTCCAAGCTTTCTCTTACTAAAGATCTTGAGAGAAGTGAGAACAAGGAAGAAGGACAAGGAGAGTTTGGGCTGTAGGAGGGGTTTCGGTGCTCCAAATCGCAAGCCGAGTCCGGATCCGTGAAGCTTAGATCGTTGCAAAGATTTTCATCCGGCCATTTTGCCATGGCAAGGAAGAGGAGTCGGAAGGTAACGACACCTCTCCTCTCGGTCTTAGGATGCATGTCTTAGTATCATTTATTTTCTTTCTTTCTAGTTTTTGGGCACCAAACTCTCAAATGAGAGGGGTTTTGGTTTGCCAAGGTTCAAGAGGAACCTCCGGGTTGATTGAGTCCGTCCCCGACATGTTTTTGCATTAGAGATCCGCTCCGTTAGTGGATTAGGCATGGTGGGTGAAGCCGTTGTCGCGACCGTTAGTCTGACTCGGTGATGTTGCATAAAAACGCTAAGGACTCGTAGAGATTCCGTTGCGGCAAGATGCCGTTTGTGTGGTGGTGATGTTTTCCCCTTTTTCTCAAGTGAGTACGTGTAGTCGGAACCGGACAAGGTTAGCTCCTCGCGGCGGTAGATGTTTTCCTTGGTGGACAAGGTTAGCTCCGCGCGAGTTGGAGATGTTTTCCTTGGTGCGCGGAAACGCTGCAGTACAAATGAGGGACTAGGGTGGATTTGTCTTGGTTTGTGTTGTGCTAAGGCGTGGCTAGGTCTCCGTGGTCGGCTGGCTATCCCGTGACGTTCACGTCATGTGTGGAGAGTGTCCCGGCAAGACTAGTCCCCTTCTGTGTGACTGACGAGAATGACAAGCATGAGGACAAACCCGGGCAATGAGGCCATGAGCGGGTGGGGTCCGGCAAGGCTTCTTAGAATCGGTCAGTTTTGTGTTTGTTGGAATCCTGACACGAGACGTTAGAGCTTGTAGGCAAGCCCGGGGTTTGAGACCTTGAGCGGGTGGGGCCTTGACAAGAATTCCATGAGGCGGCCTGTGAGCCGTTGGGGGAAATGGTGATCCCCTTTGTTTGCGGCTTTATGCCAATGGGGAATCAATGAGAACCCATATGATGTGATGATGTGCTAGATGCATACGAGTTAGGGTGCCTTGGGTGAAACCCGGGCTATTGCATACATGATTGCATAAGTAGGCCCTTTTTATATTATGCTCAACCAGTAGAGAACATGTATGATGTATGTGACATCCAAGCCTGTTTTCCATAGTTGCTTTTCTTGCTTATGATTATTGCCTACGAAGTGCTAACCTGCAGGTTGGAGGGGTACCCCAGGGTCCGTTAGGGGCGGCCGGGAGGAGATGTGTTGTTGCACAGTTTGAGGTCAGCCTTTGCTGACCCACGTTACTAATAAATTTTTCAGGGCAAGGATCGCATGCTGGAGCTAGCTCGCCGGCCAGAAAGGCCTAAGCCTCATGAAGTGTTTTTCTCTTTTTGTAGCCCTACTTATGAGTTGTTATGTTTGAGACTCTTGTTGTCCGGCTTGCATGCCGAGGTAGACTAGGAGTGCTGAGCACATTCATGATTGATGTATTATTTTCTTTTGGACACTTGATGTAAGGCCTTAAGGCCATTTGTTTTAGTCTTTAGTGGTGGATAACTTCTAGTCCTGTTCTGTTTCCGCTGTGTTGTGCAAAGAGTTTTGAGTGTGGGTAGCTATATCAACTTTTAATACTAAAGCTGTGGCGTCCGTATGTTGTGGGGCCCCGGCCGGACCCATATTATACGTTCATTACAGGGGAGGTGTTACAATTTGGTATCAGAGCGAGGTTAGGTTCAAGGTCAAGCGCAGAGAAGTTATCCACATAAGAGTAACGCGGGACCATGAGTGTCCTTATGGTTAAGTCTTGAGATTTGAGACTGAATCCTTGTTTCTTATTTCTTGAAGAGTGCAAGCAACGAGGCGGGAACGTCGAGAGCAAGAGAAGAGCTTTCGGCGAGCAGTGCTACTGCTCCAGGTCTGTTGGGCACGGGCGTAAACCCGGCCGACTTCTGCCGCATGCTTGTAGAAGCGATGGTGGCAGCTCAGGCTGCAGCTCAGGCTGCAGCAGCAGCTCAGGTGGCAACCCCTGCCACACCGGACACGGCGACTGCCGTGCCAGGCAGAGAGGCCAGGCGAGCGGAGCCTTTGGCGGAAAGGGCGCTGGTCAGACATGGAGACCGACACATGAAATACTTCCTGAGTTTCCATCCCCCGTCATTCAAAGGAGTGGGTACGCCAACGGATGCGGAGGACTGGTGGATTCGCATTCAAGAGCTTCTAAGGGCGGCAGAGACGCTAGAGGAAAAGAAAGCTGAGTATGCGGCTTTCATGTTGGAAGGAGATGCCAAGTTATGGTGGGTGAGCCATAGCGGCCGCCAGTTCCCGGGACGCATTCCGTCGGTGGAAGAGTTTGGGGATGCTTTCCTAAAGAGGTATATTCCAGTTTCTACACGTTTGGCCCTTCAGAGGCAGTTTCTGCATTTAATGCAGCGAGACAAGACAGTAGATGAGTACGTGCAAGAGTTCACCCGGTTGGGTCGTTACGCGGGAACGACTATGGTAGATGATGTAGAGAGGGATAACCTCTTCTACCAGGGGCTGAGGGAGAATTTGAGACAACCCCTCATCTCCATGAAGAGAGCCGGATTCAATGAACTAGTTGAGGCCGCCAGGATTTTGGAAAGTGATTTGGAGCGAACCCAACGCCGTAAGGGTTTTACTCCCAAGCAAGGGGAAGGGAAGCCTTCCCAATCTCATGGGAAGTCTGAAGTGAGTAGGTGGAGGAAGAAGCCTCACACCTCCAGATCGGGTGAGAAGAGCAATTGGACGTCGGGGGGTTCTCACTCTAGGGGACCGCCGACGTGCTACAACTGCGGTAAGGTGGGGCACATAGCTCGTGTTTGTCCCCAAGGAGGAGCGGGGCAAGAGGCAAGGCAGGAGCAGACTGTGCGCTCCGGCCCCAGTGCTGCGGAGAAAGGAAAGATGGCGGAGTCGAGCGCTTCTCGGTTCCAACCGGTGCAACCAAGGGCCTACAACCTTGGATAGCAGGAAGCGATCCGCCAGACTGATGTGGTGACAGGTATGAAGAAAATTTAAGTTTAAATTTTGTGCTTCATCCTTTTAGACTTGTGTGTGATGTCTATGTTGTAGGCTTCGTGTTAGTTTCCGGATACCCCGCTAGGGTATTGTTTGATACGGGAGCATCGCACTACTTTCTTGCGGAGAGCTTCATCCGGAGAATAGGAGTTGAGTCTTTCTCGGCGGACGCGGAGTTGAAAGTGTGTATGCCCAATGGGTCATCCATGACCACCGGGGTCAAAGGGCGCATCTGTTGGGAGCTAGACGGAGTCGACTTTGTTTTGGTAGCGGCGATTTTGCCATTGGTGGAGTTCGATGTCATCTTGGGCATGGACTGGCTCGCAGAGCAGCGCGCCAGTATTGATTGCCTTTCTAAGGTGGTGACCTTAAGGAGGAAAGGGCAGACAGAAGTCAAATTTGAGGGCCTTTGTGGAGTGGCTTGTTCCCTGATTTCGGCTATGCAGTTGGTGCGGCGGTTAACCAGGGTGGTGTAGCGCTTGTAGCGTTATTGGAGGTTCGTCTTTCCCAGCTGTCTATTGATGAAGTGCCCGTAGTGGCAGAGTTCAAGGATGTGTTTCCGGAAGAACTTCCTGGAGCGCCTCCTCGGAGGGAGATCGATTTCTCGATCGAATTAGTGCCGGAGGCTAGGCCGGTGCCACGTCCTCCGTTTAGGATGGCACCAAAGGAGTTGGCTGAACTTAAAGTATAGTTGCAAGAATTGTTGGAGCAAGGGTATATCAGACCCAGTTCTTCACCGTGGAGTGCGCCGGTGTTGTTTGTAAAGAAGAAAGACGGTAGCATGCGGCTATGCAATGACTACCGAGAGCTGAATAAATTGACCGTCAAGAATAAGTATCTGATTCCTCGGATAGATGATTTATTCGACCAATTGGTAGGGTCAGTGGTGTATTCAAAATTGGACTTGAAGTCAAGCTATTATCAGTTGCGAATTCGGGATGAGGACATACCCAAGACTGCCTTTGGTACAAGGTATGGACACTTCGAATTTACGGTGATCTCGTTCGGGCTGACGAACGCACCATCTGTGTTCATGGATCTTATGAATCGGGTATTTCAGGAATACATGGATTCTTTTGTGGTTGTCTTCATTGACGACATTTTGGTGTATTCCAAATCGCAAGAGGAGCATGAGACCCACTTGAGAATGGTTCTGCAAGTGTTGAGGGAGAATGAGTTGTATGCAAAATTCTCCAAATGCGAGTTCTAGTTGGAGAAGGTGGCATTTTTGGGTCACGTGATTAGCGGGGAAGGGGTGGCTGTGGACCCAACAAAAGTTGAAGCCATTAGAGATTGGCCGGTTTTGAGGACCGTGGCGGAGGTCCGAAGTTTTCTTGGACTAGCCGGGTATTACAGAAGGTTCGTGGAGAATTTTTCGCGGATAGCTCTACCCCTCACCTCACTCACACGAAAAGATCAAAAGTTTGTGTGGACTCAAGAGTGTAGCCAAGCATTTGAGGCACTGAAGGAGAGACTAATGGCGGCTCCAATCCTAAGTCTACCGCAAGGGACCGAGGGATTTCAGATCTTCAGTGACGCATCGGGATGTGGTTTGGGTTGCGTTTTGGTGCAACATGGGAAGGTGATAGCTTTTGGGTCTAGACAGTTGAAGCCTCATGAGAGGAATTACCCCGTCCATGACTTGGAGTTGGCGGCGGTAATTTTTGCGTTGAAAATATGACGGCATTATGTTTATGGTGCAAGGGTGGAGATCTTCACGGATCACAAAAGCTTGAAGTATCTCTTGGATCAAAAGGACTTGAACATACGGCAACGCAGGTGGGTTGAGTTTCTTGGAGACTATGAAGTGACAATTCAGTATACACCAGGTAAAGCCAATGTGGTGGCTGATGCCTTGAGTAGGAAGTACTCGGGGCAAGGTAATTGGATCGAAGCTCATGATGAGCGGTTGGTGCGGGAATGAGAGTCCCTTGGTTTGGAATGTGTTGCAAGAGGCGAGTCCAGCGAGGCTCGGTTGAACTGGATTGAGGTGCAGAACGACTTGTCCGATCGCATTCGGGAAGCGACTCGGTTGGATGTGGAGTTTCAACCTTTTGTGTTGGAGGCTCAAACGGGCGAGAGCAGCGCCTGGGAGATGATTGATGGGATTCTGAGGAAGGACGGAAGGGTTTGTATACCGCAGTTCGGCAAACTCCGTGAGGAGTTGATGTTTGAGGCTCACTTCACAAAGTACTCCATTCACCCGGGTAGTACAAAGATGTACTTGGATATGAAGAAATCCTTTTGGTGGCCGGGGCTGAAGCGGGACGTAGCTTTGTACGTGAATCGCTGCCAAACTTGTGCCTTTGTGAAGGCCGAATGTCAGAAGCCGGGCGGGTTCCTGAAGCCCCTCCCAGTCCCTGAATGGAAATTTGATGCTATTTGGGTGATCGTAGATCGCCTAACCAAGGTGGCTCACTTTATCCCAAACCGGAAAGAGGACAGCGTGGAGAAGCTGGTGGAGTTGTATGTTCGCAACATTGTGCGACTGCACGGAATTCCTAAGAGCATAGTCAGTGATCGAGATGGACGGTTTACGTCCAAAGACTGGAGATTGGTTCAGAAGAGCTTGGGCACGAAGCTAAAGTTCAGTACGGCGTTCCATCCTCAAACTGATGGGCAAACGGAGAGAACGAACCGTACCATGGAGGATATGCTGAGGATGTGTGTTCTTGACTTCGGCAAAAAGTGGGAGGATCACCTCTTCATGGTGGAATTCGCGTACAACAACAGTTTTCAAGCAAGTATAAAAATGGCGCCATACAAAGCTTTGTATGGGAGGCGGTGTCGAACACCAATGTCTTGGGCAGAGGCGGGAGACACCAAAATTTTTGGAAAAGAGGTGGTAGTGGATGCTTGTGACTTGGTATGGACCATTCAAGAGCATATGAAGGTGGCGCAAGACCGACAAGAAAAATACTTTAATGCTCGTCACCGGAGGTTGGAGTTTGCGGTAGGTGATTGGGTCTATTTGAAGATCAAGCCGTTCAAAGGCGTCTCACGGATTCGCCGACTCAAGAAGTTCAGTCCGAGATTTTTGGGGCCTTTTGAAGTTATTGAACGGGTGGGAGAAGCAGCCTATCAGTTGGCGTTGTCCGCGGAGCTGAGTGGGTTGCATGACGTATTCCATGTCTCCGTTTTGAGGAAAGCCTTGGTGGAGGCTAGTGTGGTGATTGAGCCGGCATCGGTGCCGATTGAGGAAGACTTGAGGATGCGAGTCCTCCCAATTGCTATAGAGGATTCGGAGACTCGACAATTGCGGAGCAAAGAATTTAAACTCGTGAACGTTCGTTGGGACAACAGCGGTCGTGAGGAGTTCTCTTGGGAGCGAGAACAGGCCATGCTAGAAGATTATCTGGAACTCTTCTTGTCAGGTACAATTTAAGTTTTGTACCCTTTTGATTTGAAATTTCGGGACGAAATTCTGTTAAGTGGGGGAGAGTTGTAACACCCCAGTTTTGCAAGAGGGTCAGTCTGCAGTCCTGGAAATTTTTTTGGGTTTCTGGCAGGAGGCACACGGCCTATGACACGGGCGTGTCGCAGGGCGTGTCGGGGCCGTGTCGACACTCGGCCCAAGTGTCGACACGTTCGCTCGACAATGTGTCGAGAGTAGGGCACACGGCCTGCGACACGGGCGTGTCGCAGGGCGTGTCGAGGCCGTGTCGACACTCAGCCCAAGTGTCGACACTTTCGCTCGACAGTGTGTCGAGAGTAGAGCACACGGCCTGCGACACGGGCGTGTCGCAGGGCGTGTCGAGTCCGTGTCGACACTCGGCCCGGGTGTCGACACTTTCGCTCGACGAGTGTCGAGACTGGGGTACACGGCCTGTGACACGGGCGTGTCACAGGGCATGTCCCGCTTGGTTGACGATCTTCGCTCGACGTTTTTCCGCGGTGTCGACACAAAGCCTATCGACGGGTGTCGAGACTTGGCACACGTCTTGGGACACGGGCGTGTCCCAGGCCGTGTCACCTCTCGGGTTAGTTTCGGGGCCGTGTCGATGGAGGCATACGGCTGGCCACACGGCCGTGTCACTCGGGACACGGGCGTGTCGGATTGAACACGGGCATGTCGGATGCCCGCGTTCTATTCCAGGCGTGTCGATTTGAGACGGCGAATAAGGCACACGGCCCTGGACACGGGCGTGTGCCAGGCCGTGTTCGGCACAGGTCTTTTATTTTCCAGGCGGATCGTGGCCATTCTTTCCCAGATTTTAGGATCTGACGGTTCAGGACTGTTCTTGGGGAGTTAAGTCCGAGAATAGGGTTGGAAACCCTCATTCTTCTCCAAGCTTTCTCTTACTAAAGATCTAGAGAGAAGTGAGAACAAGGAAGTAGGAGAAGGAGAGTTTGGGCTGTAGGAGGGGTTTTGGTGCTCCAAATCGCGAGCTGAGTCCGGATCCGTGAAGCTTAGATCGTTGCAAAGATTTTCATCCGGCCATTTTGCCATGGCAAGGAAGAGGAGTCGGAAGGTAACGACACCTCTCCTCTCGGTCTTAGGATGCATTTCTTAGCATCATTTATTTTCTTTCTTTCTAGTTTTTGGGCACCAAACTCTCAAATGAGAGGGGTTTTGGTTTGCCAAGGTTCAAGAGGAACCTCCGGGTTGATTGAGTCCGTCTCCGGCATGTTTTTGCATTAGAGATCCGCTCCGCTAGTGGATTAGGCATGGTGGGTGAAGCCGTTGTCGCGACCGTTAGTCCGACTCGGTGATGTTGCATAAAAACGCTAAGGACTCGTAGAGATTCCGTTGCGACAAGATGTCGTTTGTGTGGTGGTGATGTTTTCCCCTTTTTCTCAAGTGAGAACGTGTAGTCGGAGCCGGACAAGGTTAGCTCCTCGCGGCGGTAGATGTTTTCCTTGGTGGACAAGGTTAGCTCCGCGCGAGTTGGAGATGTTTTCCTTGGTGCACGGAAACGCTGCAGTACAAATGAGGGACTAGGGTGGATTTGTCTTGGTTTGTGTTGTGCCAAGTCGTGGCTAGGTCTCCGTGGTTGGCTGGATATCCCGTGACGTTCACGTCATGTGTGGAGAGTGTCCCGGCGAGACTAGTCCCCTTCTGTGTGACTGACGAGAATGCCAAGCATGGGGACAAACCCGGGCAATGAGGCCATGAGCGGGTGGGGTCCGGCAAGGCTTCTTAGAATCGGTCAGTTTTGTGTTTGTTGGAATCCTGACACGAGACGTCAGAGCTTGTAGGAAAGCCTGGGGTTTGAGACCTTGAGCGGGTGGGGCCTTGACAAAAATTCCATGAGGCGGCCTGTGAGCCGTTGGGGGAAATGGTGACCCCCTTTGTTTGCGGCTTTATGCCAATGGGTAATCAATGAGAACCCATATGATGTGATGATGTGCTAGATGCATACGAGTTAGGGTGCCTTGGGTGAAACCCGGGCTATTGCATACATGATTGCATAAGTAGGCCCTTTTTATATTATGCTCAACCAGTAGTGAACATGTATGATGTATGTGACATCCAAGCCTGTTTTCCATAGTTGCTTTCTTGCTTATGATTATTGCCTACGAAGTGCTAACCTGCAGGTTGGAGGGGTACCCCGGGGTCCGTTAGGGGCGGCCGGGAGGAGATGTGTTGTTGCACAGTTTGAGGTCAGCCTTTGCTGACCCACGTTACTAATAAATTTTTCAGGGCAAGGATCGCATGCTGGAGCTAGCTCGCCGGCCAGAAAGGCCTAAGCCTCATGAAGTGTTTTTCTCTTTTTATAGCCCTACTTATGAGTTGTTATGTTTGAGACTCTTGTTGTCCGGCTTGCATGCCGAGGTAGACTAGGAGTGCTGAGCACATTCATGATTGATGTATTATTTTCTTTTGGACACTTGATGTAAGGTCTTAAGTCCATTAGTTTTACTCTTTAGTGGTGGATAACTTCTAGTCCTGTTCTGTTTCTGCTGTGTTGTGCAAAGAGTTTTGAGTGTGGGTAGCTATATCAACTTTTAATACTAAAGTTATGGCGTCCGTATGTTGTGGGGCCCCGGCCGAACCCATATTATACGTTCATTACAGGGAGGTGTTACACAGCTTCTCTAGGTGTCGACACAAGCCTTCTTAAGTTTCGACACTGCATCTCTAGGTGTCGACACATTGACTTAGAAATTTTTCTGCATTTCCTGCAATTACCTTGATGTATATCATTGAGTAAGGTGAGGCTTCTTCAAATCTGGTATATATTTTCCAATGTACCCAACAATCTCCCCCTATTTGGGGAAGTCATAACCCTTAGTCAATAATATACATCATTCATAACAAATACTCAATATGATGTATAACAGTATTATATGACAGGGTAAATACTAAACAAAACATGTATAAACAATCTTCTCAGAATAACAATGTAATAGATTGAACATTAAACATTGTTTTGTTACAACTACCAATAGTATCTATAATCAAAAGTTTACATGGATTTTAATGCAAATGATTACAAAGTTGTAAACTTAAGAAACTTCTATTTTGTGGCTGCTCTGGCTCCTTGATGACAATGCCCTTGCCAGATTGAATCTTGGCTTGAACTGGAGCATCAATATCATCAGCAGGCTTCTTTCCCTTAAGATCTTTCTTCTTTAGTTCTTCAGCCCTTATCTTTTGTCTCTCAAAATAGTGATAAGGCTTAGGGAAATACTTGCTAGGCTCCTGTGCATTAGGAGGTAGCTTCCCTAGTTTAGCCTTCCTTCTGTACTGAACTATGACCTCTTGCCTAGCTTCATGTTTTCTCCACTCTTGGTCAGAGTACCATTTACCCCTCTCTAGGAAATTATCCTTTGCAGCCTTCCAAGCAGTCAGAAAAATATTTCTAGAAGTTGGGCTCCACTGTTCAAAATCAGGTCTTAACTCTGCCTGTTCTCTGAATCTCTTCTTAGATAATTGAGCTTCTTGCTCTTTTAATACTGCCTCTTGCTCTTTTAATACTGCCTCTAGCACAGGCTGTACTACTTTCTCAAAAATAATATTGTTATTATCCTCAGGAGGGCTATACATAGATTGTACCTCCTGATGTATCATCTCAAAATCGGCTGGAGGGTAGATTACTTGTGCAACTTCAGCTGGCTCACCTCCAAAATATGCAGGATTTGTCCCAGATTCTGCTACATTATCATCATCACACAAGGGTGGATATCCAAGGGTAGCTCTGATGCTGTTTGAAATCCATTTAGCATGGTCAGAGCCTACTTTGACTAATACCCTCTCCCCCTTTATGACTTCTCTTTCTATATGATCCCTAAGATCATCCTTCTAAAATCTGATCTGAGCATTCAGATAGTTAACACCATCTTTATAAAAAGGTTTTAGCTTTTGGAGCTTTTCAGTAATAGCCTTTTGAGAATCTTCAATGACAGTTTTAACAGCAGTTAAACTTTCTTGTAAGTGCTTATCAAATGCTTCTTTGGCAGTAACACTAACTGCAGTCTGTGCAGTAGCTATATTTTTCATTTCAGTGACAATCACATTATGTGAATCAAACAAGTTTTCATTCATTCTTATTTGATTTTCTAAGACATAGCCCTGCTTAACTGCTATGTCATCAACCTGTGTCTTTATCTGCTCTTGGTGAGTGGCGAGATAAACCACTGCATTACCTCCTTTATGAAAACAGTCAGTCATTTCTTTCTTATTTTGATTCACCTCAAATCTGATAGATTTTATGTCTTGAGCCAGATCAAATTGAAGTGATTTATGTCCTTCATCCATATAATTTTCTAAAGCCTGCCTTTGCTCATCCATCTTGATCTACAAAGCCACCAACAAGGAACTATAATCAGCAGTTGGAGCAGGCTGTGGAACAATGGTTTGCAGTGCTTTCTTATAGGTCTGGCTTCTCCTTTTGAAGACTTGTAGCTTTCTTTTCTTAACTCTAGCAGCCTCTTCATCTTCAGAAGCAGAAGTACTGGCAATGTCTACCCTTTCCTTACGACTAGGATGCAAGTCCTGTGTAGTCTTAGGTAACTCCCCCTGCACCCTTTGCTCCTCATTCTCATTTCTTGCAATTTCCTCCTGAAACTCTACATGCTCCCCCTCAAGATTGACCTTCTCCCCCTCAAAAGCTGCTTTCTCTCCCTCAACATCAGTCTGTAATAGATCAGGTAACAACACTTCTAGAGTAAACTCCTGTTGAGTATGGACTGGAGAATCTCTTATCTCAGGAGCATTATCAGCAACTGATGTGTCTTCCATGACAACATCTTGTGGTTGACTATGTATCTGAGTTTGCTGATCAGCATCAATTAAAGATTCAGTCAATACTGCATCCTCAATATGGAAAATTGATTGATTAACTTCATTGATTACCTCAAGAATTGTTTGGGTTACCCTTTCACTGTCTAAGTGAGTTTGCTCATCCACATGTTGAGGCTCCCCCTGGAGTGGATCCAGGTGAATGGGGCTAGTAGATGGTAGCTCCCCCTACCTATGGGCATCTTCAGTCCTTACTGGTGACCTTCCAGTAACATCAGCTGCTTCCTTATCAACTTCATCTTCATCAGAACTGAAAACTACTTGCTCCTCTGATCTACTTGAGGATTCAGGAGCCACAATGGCTTTCTTCTTCTTCTTCTGTTGAGAAACTTCCTTTTCAGGAGTAGGCATGTCCTTGGTTAACACTCTATCCCATCTTGAGATTATTCTGATGTCCATTTTCCTCATGTGGTTTATCTTAGAACCAACAGCTTGGTTCATGACTTCTGGAATACTTCCAGCCAAGAACAAACTCATAATACTACCCAGATTGGGCTTCTTTAGACTTTCCTTAATCTTGTCAAACATCACTGCTGACCAATCAGTTTTGAGTTTGAAAATGATCCTTGTCATTAAACTGAACATGTGAGCTGATATTCTATCATGCCCACCTGGCTTGCTCAGAATCACCTTCCCAACTATTTCAGATAAAAACTTTCTTTGCATGTTCATCCCTTTCCTTGTAAAAACTGATCCAATCTTCAGGTTTGAATCTAATCCACGCCATTGCAGTGCCTCCCTTATCCTTAATGCAGGTACATCTTCCTCTTCTTTAGTTCTAGGTAGATGTAGAACTTTTCTTAGACTTTTCTGGGTGATTTTTACTTTTGCCCCATGGATTGTGGACTTAATCTTGAGTCCAGTTGCATCAAGGGTAGCTGTACTAAAGAATTCGAGGACCTCCTTCTTCCAAATCTTGATTGGCTCTGAAACTAGATACTCTAACCCAGTCTCTGTAACTAGGGTTACAACACCTTGAATTTCTGGTTCCGCGTCGTCAAAGGCATGTCGCACTAGCTCATAACCTTCATTGATGTTCTCTTCTAGCTTGGGCGCCATTAGGGTTTGGAGAAATTTTGAATTTAGAGAAGAGAGATATCGACACACAAGTTTGGTCTCGAAATAATGGAGAGCGTGTCGACAAATAATGGTGAAGACCTATTTATACCTTTCTAAAATCGAAGGTGAAAAGGCGCGTCAAAATACTTAAAATGTGTCGACACTGTTGAAAAGTGTCGACACTTATTTCTAATGTCTCGACAACTATGTGTCGACACAAATATAGTCGATAGAATATATGTGTCGACACCTAAACATCTCAGCTCGACGATTAGTCGAATCTCTACTCGACGAAATTAGTGTTAAATCTAAGTATCGACACCACTTTTGGATGTGTCGACACCTACTCTGGATGTGTCGACACTACTTCTCTAAAGTGTCGACACAGACTGTCTAGATGTGTCGACACCATTTCTCTGAAATGTCGACACCACTTCTATGTTTCGACACAGACAACTACTTGTGTCGACACCATTTTACTTAGCCAATTTTTTTAAACTAATCTAAGTTTAACATTAATAATTCAATTTTAAACTTATTTAATTTGGTTTCATCTAGGGCTTAGTAAACATATCAGCTATCTGATTATCTGTTTTACCATATTCTAGGGAAATGTCCTCTTTTTCTACATGTTCTCTAAGAAAATGGTATTTAATTTCTATATGCTTAGTCCTACTATGTGAGACAGGATTATTTGCAATAGAAATGACACTTGTAGAATCACAAAATAAAGGTGTTCTACTTACTTGAATATCATAGTCTTCTAGCTGGTGCTGAATCCATAATAACTGTGCACAGCAACTTCCTGCTGCCACATACTCTGACTCAGCTGTGGAGATGGCCACACTAGTCTGCTTCTTACTGCTCCATGACACCAGTCTTCCACCTAGAAATTGACAGGTTCCTGTAGTACTCTTCATATCTTCCTTGCAGCCTGCAAAATCTGCATTTGAATAACCTATCAGTACAAAATCTCCATTCCTAGGGTACCAAAGGCCTAGATAAGGTGTGCCCTTCAGATATCTCAAAATCCTTTTGACTGTAGTCAGATGAGATTCTTTAGGGCATGCTTGGTACCTAGCACAGACACATGTAGCATACATGATATCTAGTCTACTAGTAGTCAAATACAGTAGGGAGCCAACTATCTCTCTATACAAAGTTTCATCTACAGGTTTCCCTGCATCATCTTTGCTTAGAGACATGCTTGACCCCATAGGAGTTTTCATGGTAGTGGATGATTCCATACCATACTTCTTTATCAACTCTAGGGTGAACTTAGACTGGCATATGGACAAGCCATCTTCAGTCTGTCTAACTTGGAGACCCAAGAAGAACTTAAGTTCCCCCATACAGCTCATTTCAAATTTTCCTTACATAAGTTTTGCAAACTTTCTACAAAGACTACTTTCTATATACCCAAATATTATGTCATCTACATATATTTGGACTAGGATAATCTTGCCTTTAGATTCCCTAAGGAATAGAGTTTTGTCTATTTTCCCCCTTGAGAATTTGTTCTCAATGAGGAAACTAGATAGGGTTTCATACCAAGCCCTTGGGGCTTGTTTTAACTCATACAAAGCCTTCCTAAGTCTATATACATAATCAAGTTTGAGAGAATCAACAAAACCTGATGGCTGCTCTACATAGACTTCTTCCTTTAGATCTCCATTTAGGAAAGCTGACTTAACATCCATTTGGAATACCTTAAACCCCTGATATGTTGCATAAGCAAGGAACATTCTGATAGCCTCCAGTCTTGCTACTGGTGCAAAGGTTTGATCAAAATCAATACCTTCTTCCTGCCTATATCCCTTTACAACAAGTCTAGCTTTATTTTTTATAATGATTCCATTCTCATCCAACTTGTTACTAAAGATCCACTTAGTTCCAATGATGTTGTGATCTTTTGGTTTAGGAACTAGCTCCCAGACCTTGCATCTTTTGAACTGATTCAGCTCCTCTTGCATGGCATAAATCCAATGAGAGTCTAGAACTGCTTCTTCAAATTTCTTTGGTTCCACTTGGGATAGGAAGCTTGAGTAAAGAACTGTACTCAGATTCCTGCTTCTTGTTTGCACTCCTTGTCTGGGATCACCAATTATCTGATTGGCTGGATGATCCTTTAAGTGTCTATTTGCTGGAGGTAGTCTGTCTTCAGGTTGTATACCTCCAGCCTCTTCATTTAGCTGCACCTCTTGGTCTTCTTCTGCATCTAGAGAGTCTTGTACTCCCCCTGGACAGCAGCCACCATTTTCCACTTGCTGAGTTGCAGCAGAACCTTCTGTAATGGTAAGCTTGTCCATCCTATCAATTATACCTGTAGAGCTGCAAACACTACTTGCCAATTCATAGTTAATGAGCCTTGCTTCATCAAAGACTACATGTACAAACTCTTCTACAACTTGAGTAATCAAGTTGTAGATCCTATAAGCCTTACTATTGTTGTTGTACCCAACAAAGATCCCCTCTTAGGATTTGGCAGCAAACTTGGTTAAATAAGACTTGCCATTGTTAAGTATATAGCACTTGCAACCAAAGATCCTGAAATAGGATAAATTTGGTTTTCTGCCCTTCACAATCTCATAGGGAGTCTTTTTGTGGCACTTGGTGATAGTAGCCCTATTGATTACATGACATGCAGTGTTTACTGCCTCAGCCCAGAAATATTCTGGGAGAGAAGTGTCACTCAATAGGGTTCTACCAGACTCTATCAATGTTCTATTCTTTCTTTCAGCAATACCATTTTGCTGAGGTATTCTTGGTGAAGAAACTTCCTGAAAAATCTCAAACTCTTCACACAGTTGTGTCATACTTTCAGACTGAAATTCAGTACCATGGTCACTTCTGATTTTGACCACTGTACTGTCCAACTCATTCTGAATTTGTTTAACAAAATTATATAAGATACTTGGAGTTTCAGATTTTTGTCTTAGGAAGAACACCCAGGAATATCTAGAATAGTCATCAACTACCACAAATGTGTAGACCTTCCTACCTAGACTGTGAACTGGCATAAGACCAAAAAGATCCATATGCAAGAGGTATAGACACCTCACAAAATCCTTGTTCTCAAGGTTATGAAATGTGTATTTGGTTTGCTTGCCTTTTTGACAAGCTGAGCATATCTCATCCTTTATATACTTAACTTGAGGACCATTCCTCACTAACTCTTTGCTAAAGAGTTGGCCAGTTCTCTTATAATTAAGATGAGTCAGCCTCTTGTGCCATTTAACACAATGTGAGACTTTCTCATCAGCTACAAGACAAATAGGAGAAACATTGTTCTCACACACAAAGTCAAGACAATATACATTTCTCTTCCTATATCCTGTCAAAATGATCTTTTGATCACTTGACCTTTTGATATGACAACCATTCTTGACAAATGAGATGTCATATCCTAAATCACTCAGCTGACTTATGCTAATGAGGTTGTGTTTCAAACCCTTTACATAGGCCACTTGAGTGATAATAATTTGGTTACTAGAAATGTTACCAAAGCCTTTGATGATTCCTTTTTCTGAACCACCAAAGGTAACTTTAAGTCCATCCTTGATAGGTGTATAGTCCTTCAGCAACCCCCTAGTTCCAGTCATGTGCCTGGAACATCCACTGTCCAAGTATCATATAGGGGCATGGCCACTTGGACTCACCTGCAAAACAGATTACTTAACCTTAGAACCCAAATAACTCTTGGGTCCTTGGTGTAGGTTAGTCTGACCTTTAACAAAACTACAAGTAGCTCTTCTAGCAGGCAGTTTGCTACTCTCTTTGACACTAGAATTGTGCCAACAATCTAAGGCAAAGTGGCATATCTTGCCACAACACCAACACTCAAACCTGTTGTACCTTTGTTTAGGTACTACCCTGGCTGAAGTATCTACAGCAGGCTTTATGTTTTATACTGGGGTTTTGCCTTTAGATTTGGACCTAGCAGTCCAGGCAGGTTTTTTAAACCCTAATCCAGCCTTACCATTTTGAGGTACAAACTCATCTATCAAGGGTAAAATAGATTTAGGTTTAGAAAAGCTAGCCACAATACCTTTCTCCTTCTGAAGTCTAACCTCCAGATTTCTAATTTGATCATTCTTAAATGTAATAGTACCCATCTGAATAACAGTAATGTTTTTCAGTCTGGCTATTTCATTCAGTTTCTGATCTAACAACTTGTCTGAATCAGCAGCAGCCAATTTAAGACTAGCAATCTCCTTTGCCTGAGTTTTGGCCAAGGTTTTGCTTTTCTTCAAGGCCTGCAACAAGTCCCTATATTCATCAATTAATTGATGAATATCTCCTTCAGATTAAGACCCACCCACATCACTTGATACAGATGTATCTGACTCTGACTCAGTACTATAAATTGAACTAGAAGAATAACTTTGTACCTTACTTGGTCCAGGCTGATCCTGGATCTTGTCTCCTTCAGATATAGCCATCAGTCCCTTGCCCTGATGTTCCTCATGCTCATAAATTGAGTTCATTAGCTGCATGAACTCATCTTCTTCCTCTTCAACAAATAATCCAATATAGGCTTCAGCTTCTGATTCTGTTTCTGAAGGTGACTGATCTGTCAGACTCTTGTCTTTCTTAGCAACAAAGGACTTTTCCTTTTTGCTCTTAACCTGAATCTTCTTTTTGTCAGCTGACTCCTTCCTCTTTTCAGGACAGTCAGCCACTACATGTCCCTGTCTATTGCAGCAATAGCACACAATCTTTGAGAATGTAGCTTTGCTTGGCTTGGACATTCTTCTGTCATTCCTGGATGACTTTCTCTTCTGATAGTAGTCATCTTTTGGCTGAGAAGTGGAAGGCTTAGACCTCCACTGCTTCTTCTTCAGAAATTTTTGAAAATGCCTAGTAAAAGCAGCAAAGTCTTCATCACTTTCACTGCTATCTGAATTCTTACTATCTGAATTATCTGTGACAGCCTCAGCAATTAATTGAGGTGGAGATGGAGACTTGCTTCTATACTTCTTAGTGGCTTCAGTCTTGAAGGCCACAGTCTTTTCCTTGTGCTCTACTCTAGTATTCTTCTCTTCCTCCTTTCTAGCCATTAACTGCATCTCATAAGATAGCAGTTTTCCAAACAAAGTTGGAGAAGGTATGTCAGCTAGTTTGGCCACTTCCCTAATGGCACAAATCTTGGTGTCCCAGTCCTTAGTCATGGATCTTAAGAACTTGTCATTGATGAGTACGATTATGATAGGCTTTTTACTATCATAATTGTAATCATGTCTACTATTTTCTGCCCCTTTTTGTGTTGATTTCATGATAATAGTAAAGAAATTGTCGTATCATAGATAGAAGAGCGCATTTAGAAGTCTTTGGCAGTCCTTGTAATAAACTATTTACTGAGTCTTTCATTTTTTTTATTGCAGGTAATGCCAACCAATGGACCTAAAAGTCTCGGAGCAAACAGAGGAGTTCACGGAGTCTACATGGATGATGACAGGACGAAAATTTGGTGCACACGGCCAGACACACGGCCGTGTGCCTACCCGTATCCTATGCACCTGGAGCTGAAGAATTTAGGCGCAGGAGATGGAACCTCACACGGGTATGGCACACGCCCGTGTGCCTACCCGTGTCATATTTGAACACGCCTGCCGACCAACCCGTGTCTGAAGAACACGGCCGTGTACATACCCGTGTCATCTGACACGGCCCACTACCAGACGCGCCTTCTCGTCGGGAACCGCCTAGGAACCGTCCACACGGCCTGCCACACGGCCGTGTTGGAACCCGTGTCCGACCTGTTTGCAATGGGACTATAAATTTCCTGTAGCAAATATTGTTTAGGACTTTTGGATCATTTCTGGATTGGAGAACTGCTGGAGGCCAAAGGGGAGCATCCAAGACAAGGAGGATTGAAGGGTATTTCATATGTATTTTTATTTAATCATTAACCCCTTTTTATCCTTCCTTTCTCTTGATGATCCAACTTCAATTTTCGTTTAGTTTGCATGAACTCATATTTGAACATTCTAGTAATCATGTATCACTTTGTTTATGTTAAATTTGTGGTATTTTATTTGTGTTTATGTTTGCAAACAAAGAGTTTAATCTTTCTTATGATCTACTTTTTAGCTTTACATAATTTGCAATTTGCTAGATTGAGAAATTGGTTCTTTGCAATGATATTTGTATGTTGATATTGTGATGTTAATTCTCTTTGTAATTCAAACTCTATGATCGAGAGATATTTTGGTTGGAAAATTAGAACACGAGTAAAAGGATTCATGGTAATTTAGAGATAAAATTCATGAATTTATGTAGTAATAAGGGTACTTTACTTAATGCGAACTTGAGGGTTGTAAATTGTTTGAGAGAAAATTTACTATCTTAGGTTTAGATTTGGAATTGCTCGAAAGAGAATTTTGATGAATATTTAACCTTTACATTGCAACAATTTTAATAGTCTTTTTGTTCCATGATCACTTAGAATTGAACTAATAAATGAATTTGTTCATGTAATTGTTTAAAAGCTTGTTGAAGTATTAGACCGGGCGGCTTAGCGGTCTGATCCAGCGGTTTGTTGACCGAGCGGCTTAGCGGTCTGATTCAGCGGTTTGTAGACCGGGCGGTCTATCGGTCTACCTCTGCGGCCTGTTCTATCCTGCTGGAGTTGCCGAGCGGTTAGCCCATCTGTCTAACCGCGCGGCCTATGCGGTCTCCATTATTCTAGCCGCTCAGTACTGTAAATGTTTAGTCCCACATTGTTTGTATACTCTCTTTCTTATCTCCTCCATTCTATATAAGGGAGGTCATACCTTTGTAAATGATATCTTTTTTGGATAATAAAATTTCAATTATTCAAAAGTTTGTTCGCTTGTTCTCTACTTTTCGCTTCTTGTCTCTACTTTCTAACATGGTATCAGAGGACACGGTCATTTCCTCTTGATTCTGTGCGCCCTCTGTTGTTCTCGCCTTCTTTTCCGCGCTCTGCGACTTGATTTGCGGCTTGCCCTCTCTTCTATCCGCGCGGCTTGTTTCTATCCGCGCGGCTTGTTTTTGTCCGCCCACCTGTTCGCGCGGCTTGCTCCTTCTTTGTTCTCTTCTCCTACTCTCTTTGTCGCAGCGACCTGTTTCGTTGTCGCCGCGCTCCTTGTTCTTTCTTGCCTCTCCGACTTCCTGGTCGTTGCGGTCTGTCCCTGTCCGCGTGTGTGTTGTCTCTCTACTCGCGGTTTGCTGCTGTGATCTGCCTGACCGTGCGGGTTGTTCCTTTCTCACCCGCATCTTGGTCGCGGTCGCCAGCTCTTCTCCTCTTTTCTGTTCGCTCGGGCTTCTCAGTTCGTGCGACTTCTTCCCCGCCGTGCCTTTGACCGCCTTCTAGCCGCTGCTGTGATCTGCCTGACCGTGCGGGTTGTCTCTTTCTTACCCGCATCTTGGTCGCGGTCACCTACTCTTCTCCTCTCTTCTGTTCGCTCGGCCTTTTCAGTCCGCGCGACCTCTTCCCCGCAGTAGCTCTTTCTAGCCGCTACTGTTCGCGCGACTTCCTCTGTTTTCTAACCGCTCCTGTTCGTGCGGCTTCTTCTGCTTCCGAGTTCTATGACTACCTCCGGTCTCACCACTACTCCTGCAGCTCCTTCTCCTCCTCCTCCTTCGGGCAACCTTGGCACCCTTTCCAAGCTTGTGGGCTCCAACTATCCCGATTGGAGCGTCTCTTTCACCTTTATCCTTCGTTCTCAACGCAAGCGTCATCACCTCACCGATGACCCTCCTCCTCGCACCTCTCCTGAGTTTGATGACTGGGATGCGAGTGATGCTCTTGTTCGAACCTGGCTGGCCAACAGCCTTTCTGATGAGTGCCTTCCCGTCATTCGCCATGATGAGACGGTCAAGGCCGCATGGCTTCACCTCGCTGCTCTCTATTCTAAGGGGGGCCAGACGTCCCGCATTTATACTCTCTATGCGGACCTCTTCGCCCACCCTTCCATGACCCCAGCTGCGGCTTATCAGCAGGTTCAGGCTCTTGGGGCTGAAATCCTCCAGAATCGCCCCTTCTCCGCGGACTTGGCCGACCAGCACAAACACTTCCAGGAACTCCTGGTTGTTTGTTATCTTCTTCGTCTTCCCGACTCTTATGATATGATCCGCCAGCAGATCTTGGGTGAGGCGGAATCTCCTACTTTGGATGCCACTGCGGCTCGCATTGCCGCCGTTACTTTGCTCCTCCAGCGGCCTCTGTTGGCCTCCCCCCCTTCCCAGGACTCCTTTGCTCACCAAGCTCAACGGGGGGGCCCGAGTGGCCGAAGCTCCTCTGGCGGACGGGGTTCCTCCCGGTTCTTCTGCTCTCACTGTAATCGTACTGGCCATACTGTTGACCGCTGCTGGCAGAAACATCCTCATCTTCGCCCTTCCGGTAATGCTCCTTCGGCCTCCGCCTCTTCTAGGTCATCTGCCTCTGTGGCCACGACGTCAGGTAGTGCCCACATCGTTACCCAAGGTAAATGGCTGATTGACTCCGGTGCCACCAATCATATGACAGGCAACCCTCATTGCTTCTCCCGTCTTGAGACCCATGACCGCTTACCCCCAGTTCGTGTGGCGGATGGTTCCCCGTCTCCGGTTCATGGGACGGGCATGGTTCAACTCACTCCATCGCTTTGCTTGGAGGATACCCTCTATGTCCCGAAGTTCCCGTGCAACTTGTTATCTGTTACTACTTTATGCCGGCAACTTCAGTGCTCCGTTTTATTCACTCCCACTACTTGTTCTTTTCAGGACCCGAGGACCCAGCGGACGATTGCTATTGGGACTGAGAGCGGCGGTCTCTACTTCCTCGACGATGTTTCAGCTCTTTCTGCCTACTCCTCCTCCACCGATCTCCTTCAGTGGCATCTTCGTCTTGGCCATCCTCCTCCTCGGCTTATTCGTCAGCTTCTGCCCCACTTACATCCCACCAGTTCTCCGCTCAACTGTGATGCATGTCAGCTTGGCAAACATCATCGCTCCTCCTTCCCACCGAAGCAAAGCCGTGGCTCCTCTCGCATTTTTGATCTTATTCATTCTGATGTATGGGGTCCTGCTCCTACCCTCACAGTTGGTCGGGGCAGTTCCTATTTTGTCACTTTATCGATGATTTTACTCGATGTACCTGGGTGTATCTCTTAAAGGATCGCTCTGAACTATTTTCTGTTTGGCAATCTTTTTACTTTATGATTAAGACTCAATTTGCTATTTCTATTAAAGTCTTACGTTCTGATAATGCCAAGGAATATCTGTCTCATGAGTTCTCCGCGTTCTTTCACCAACACGGCCTCATTCATCAAACGACTTGTGTTTACACCTCCCAACAGAATGGGGTGGCGGAGCGTAAAAACCGTCACCTGCTTGATGTTGCGCGTACTCTCATGACGCAGATGCACGTCCCTCGCTCCTACTGGGGCTACGCTGTGCCCCTCGCTTGCTATCTCATCAATCGCATTCCCTCCACAGTCCTCCACGGCCGGACTCCCTTCTCCCTTCTCTACCCCCACCAGGAACCTTTTCCTCTTCCTCTCCGTGTCTTTGGCTGTACGGCCTTTGTTCACGCTCCCTCCGCTACCCGCGACAAGCTTTCCCCCCGTTCCACCAAGTGTGTCTTTTTGGGGTACTCTACCACTCAAAAAGGCTATTGCTGCTTTGACCCCCTTCTCCGCAAGCAGTTTGTCTCCGCAGATGTGACTTTTTTCGAAAATGCTTCCTATTTCTCTCCTTCCTCTTCTCTTCCTTCTCTTCCTTCTGATATCTCCGTTCCTTCCACACCTCTCCACGTTTTCCTACCTTCGTCTCCTCCTCCACCCACTCCTTCCCAGTCCGTCTCCCCACCCACCCCTCCACCCTCCTCTCCGCTGCCGTCTCTCTCTAGTCCCGGGCCAGCCTTCTCCGCCACGGACGCTCCGGTCGCTGACGCTCCCGTCGCCGACGCTCCCGATGATCTGGATGTTCCCATTGCCCTTCGCAAAGGGGTGCGGGCGTGTACTCAACACCCGCTCACGGCTGTTGTTTCTTATGATCAGCTTTCTCCTTCTCGCAGGTGTTTTGCCTTGGCTATCTCTGCTACTTCTACTCCCCGTACCTACCAGGAGGCTCTCGCTCTCCCTCATTGGAAGTCTGCCATGGATGAGGAGATGGCTACTCTTACTGAACGGGGTACCTGGACCCTGGTTCCTCCTCCCGTGGGCACTGATGTGGTTGGCTGTCGCTGGGTCTTTGTTGTGAAGTTTCGCCCCGACGGCACTGTGGATCGCTACAAAGCCCGACTGGTGGCCAAGGGCTTTACTCAGACTTATGGCGTTGATTACTTTGATACCTTCTCTCCGGTTGCTCGCCTCAGCACCATCCGAGTTCTCTTTTCTGTGGCTATTAACCGGGCTTGGGCTATTTCCCAGCTTGATGTGAAGAATACCTTTCTCTATGGCGATCTTCAGGAGGACGTCTATATGGAGCAACCTCCTGGGTATGTTGCTCAGGGGGAGACACGTGTCTGTCATTTGAAGAAGACCATTTATGGCCTAAAGCAGAGCCCTCGGGCATGGTTCGAAAAATTCAGTGGTATTGTGGCAACCATCGGCTTTCAAAGGAGTTCGGCCGATCACTCCTTATTCATTCGCAAAACGGCCTCGGGACTGGTGGTTTTGGCCGTATATGTGGATGATATTCTCCTTACTGGTGATGACCGAGATGGGGTGGACTTGACGAAGAAGCACCTCCGTCAGCACTTGGTCACGAAGGATATGGGCTCCCCAAAATACTTTTTGGGGATAGAAATCTCTCGGAAACCTGACTCCTTGGTTCTCTCTCAACGGAAGTATGCCCTTGATCTTCTTCGAGAAGCAGGCTTGACAGGTGCCAAACCAGCTCATCTTCCCATGGCTGTTGGAGAAGACAAAACGTGGACGGATGAATCGCCTCCTCTATCTGATGTCACACAGTACAGACGTTTGGTAGGGAAACTCATCTATCTCACGGTGACTAGACCCAACATCGCCTACGCTGTAGGAAAGGTCAGTTAGTTTATGCAAGCTCCCAGGGAGTGTCATCTTCAGTCCGCCCTGAAGATTTTAGAGTATATCAAAGCGGCACCGGGCAGAGGGTTACTCTTCCAGAAGAATGGCCATCTGAGGGTTGAGGCCTACTCAGACTCAAGTTACGCGGATGACAAAGGCGATCGAAAATCCACGTCAGGTTTTTGTACCTTTGTTGGAGGTAATCTCGTGAGTTGGAAGAGCAAGAAACAGTCTGTTGTTTCCAGATCCAGTGCCGAAGCAGAATACCGGAGTATGGCGTCAACTACGTGTGAGTTAAAGTGGTTGCGGGCTCTCATGCTTGACCTGGGCGAGGTATATGATTGTCCTCTCCCTATGTTCTGTGACAACAAGGCCGCTATACACATATCCAGAAATCCGGTCTTCCATGAGAGAACGAAGCATATAGAGGTTGACTGTCACTTCATTCGGGAGGAGATTTTGAAGAAATAGATTTGTACTCCTTTTGTCACCTCTGACAAGGAGTTGGCAGATATCTTCACCAAGCCGGTTTCTACTTCCTTCTTCTGCATTTGTGACAAGCTGGGCATGATTGATATCTATGCTCCAGCTTGAGGGGGAGTGTTGAAGTATTAGACTGGGCGGCTTAGCGGTCTGATCCAGCGGTTTGTTGACCGAGCGGCTTAGCGGTCTGATCCAGCGGTTTGTAAACCGGGCGGTCTATCGGTCTACCTCTGCGGCCTGTTCTATCCTGCTGGAGTTGCCGAGCGGTTAGCCCATCTGTCTAACAGCGCGGCCTATGCGGTCTCCATTATTCTAGCCGCTCAGTACTGTAAATGTTTAGTCCCACATTGTTTGTATACTCTCTTTCTTATCTCCTCCATTCTATATAATGGAGGTCATACCTTTGTAAATGATATCTTTTTTGGATAATAAAATTTCAATTATTCAAAAGTTTGTTCGCTTGTTCTCTACTTTTCGCTTCTTGTCTCTACTTTCTAACAAAGCTTCATGTCTTTTATCATTTTTACTTCTCCAATACTGAATCATCCAAATGGTCATAGTTAGGCTAATGTAGTTAGATATCACTTTTATTTAGAGGTATGATAATAAAGAGAGGGTGAGTACGAGTAGTTGAAGCGACCCTGTGGAATACGACACGAGATGTAGATTTCTCATATACTATGATTGATAGGTGCACTTGCCTGAATACTAATTAAATCTAGTTTAAGCCCATCTACATAGTTGTATTAGAATATAGAATGAAATCACATTGAGTTATTACTTGTTAGCAAGCAAAATCATCAGTCATTCAACTCATAGTTGTTGAATTCTCCTCCATAGGACATCAACTCATTAACTATCCTATAGAACATCTTGTAACCTTCTGTAATGCTATCAGACTTTCCTTGTCTGAAGCTTTCATATTCCTGATTTAACAAAGACTTCCTATCTTGTCTTACTTCTTCTGATCCCTCCATATAAACTATTAATGTGTCCCACATTTCTTTAGAGGTTTTACAATGAATTAAGTTCTGAAAGGTTGCATCATCAATGACACTAACAATTATATTCTGGGCTCTCTTGTCCATAGTGGCCAGAATGATTTCATCTTTAGTCATTTCAGAAAAGTCCTTGGGAGTTTTCTGATTTGCATCCAGAATGGATATCTTCATTGGCACATATGGGCCTTCTTTAACTGTAATATATATCCTTGGGTCAGAAGCTTCCATAAAGAGTCTAACAATCCCTTTCCATATGCCAAATATCTCTTTTCTACATATTGGCAATTTTATGGACCCCAGCTCTTTGTGATTCTCACTAGAACCCATTTTCTTGATTATTGTTTGTTCTGAATCTGCCTACAGGATCTTACTCAGACTGTTAAGTCCCTTTTTGAGCAACCTCCCTCTGATACCACTTGAAAGAAATAGTGCCTAACCACTTAGAGGGGGGTGAATAGGTGTACTTTTTCTTTTTACTTTAAGGCAGACAAACTGTTTTGTACTTTAAGCAGCAAATGCAAATTCTACAACTATCACAACACAGCAACCACAGAAACAAACATTCACAGAGTGCACACAATATTTATAGTGGTTCCCCAAGGTCTGGGTACATCCACTTTCCCCCTTCGCCTATCTAGTAGTGTACTAGATTCGGCCTAACTTCAGCACTTCTCCTCAGATCCTCAGATCTTACAGCTCAGAACCACAAACAGGTCCCTACAACTCAGAGTGTCCCCACTCCTACAACTCAGGCACAAAGCCCTACCACTCAGTCTTCAACAAGAGCTACACTCAGGATAAACAGCCCTACCTCAGCCTTCAACAAGGCCTACACTCAGAGAATTGATTCTCCTACACTCAGGCTCAAAAGCCCTACCTCAGCCTTTATAAATTTAGGCTTATAACTCAGATCCCTTAGGATCCTACAAAAAGATAATAAAATGTTTTTAGATCACCACTCAGTTTGAGAGAATGAAGAGGGCAATCTTCTTGATCAGTTCTTGATAGCACTGATTCCTGAGATCAACTTTGTCTTTGCTTTCTTCAAGGCTTCTTGAGTCTGAACTCAGTAAAGATGATCTTCTTGAAGTAGACCGGCTGGCAACTTCCTTCTTAGGATGGAGAATTAAATCTGGATCCTACTTTGCAGTCTGGTTCAGAATCTGCTTCTTAAGAGATTTGATTAACAAGTCTCTTTCTTGACTTCAATTACTGGAGTTCTCTCTCTTCAAGTAAATCTGAAGTTTCTTCAAAATACTGATTTACAGTTTTCTCTGGATCTGTATTGATCTTCTTAATCTTCTGATTGATTGATGATTGATTGATTTCTTAATTGTGTTCAATGCTCTTCTGTTGAAGGAGAAAGGCCTTTATATATTCTTCCTCGAAGGTAACCATCTGATCCGGTTTCTAACGAACTTCTGACAGCTCTGACAGTTGTTGTAGACCGGTTGAAATGGCAGCTGTCAAGTCATCCAGTCACTTCTTGAAAATACTGTCTCTGTCTGAAAGTGTCGAGACTGATCTTCATTATGTGTCGACACAAATAAACCAAGTGTCGACACAAGTGAACTAAGTGACGACACTAGCCTTGATGGTGTCGACACAACTCCTTGTGTTGTTGTAACTGCTTCTCGACACTGCTTCTTCAGAATGTGTCGACACTGATTCTGTGTGTCGACACAAGTACTTCTTCTTTAATACTTAGTTGAATTCTACTGTGTGTCGACACAACTCTTTTGTGTCGACACATGCCTTCTTGTGTTGAAACTTGCTGAGTGTCGACACATCTCCTTTGTGTCGACACAAGCCTTATTTTAATTTAACTTTGTTGAAGCTTGCTGAGTGTCAACATAGCCTCCGGGTGTCGACACATTTGATGTCGACAAAGCTTCTCTGGGTGTCGACACTGCCTCTAAGTGTCGACACAGATTATGTTGACAATTCTTCAGAGTGTGTCGACACTGCCTGTATGTGTTGACACATTTCTTCTGGTGTCGACTCTGCCTTTCCTGGTGTCGACACAATCTACTCCAAGTGTTGACACAGCTTCTCTATGTGTCGACACAAGCCTTCTTAAGTGTCAACACTGCATCTCTAGGTGTCGACATATGGACTTAAAAACTTTTCTGCATTTCCTGCAATTACTTAACCTGCACAAATAAACTCAAAGCACATCAAATACACCTTGATGTATATCATTGAGTAGGGTGAGGCTTCTTCAAATCTGGTACATATTTTCCAATGTACCCAACATATGGGATGAAGGGTGATATAGCCCGATTTGTTGTTGAGTGCCACACTTGCAAGTGTGTGAAGGCCGATCATGGAAGGCCTGGTGGTAAGTTGACTTCATTGGAGATCCGACTTGGAAGTGGGAGAGTATCTCTACGGACTTCATTACGGGCTTACCGAGATCTCCAAGGGGATTTGATTTAGTTTGGGTGATCGTGGACCGATTGACGACGTGTGCGCACTTCGTACCCTATAAGATAGATTACCCAATGAAGAAGATAGCAGAGCTGTACTTGAACGAGGTCATCAGATTACACGGTGTGTCAGTTAGCATCATTTCGGATCGAGACTACCGTTTTACATCTCGCTTCTAGAGGAGTCTGCAAGATGGTTTGGGTACAGATTTGAGGTATTCTATTGCTTACCGCCCTCAGACCAATGGTCAGACTGAGCAAGTGAACCAAATAGTTGAGGATATGATCAGGTGCTACATCTTGGACTATGGTGGAGCGTGGGATTAGCGTTTGCAGCTTATGGAATTTGCATACAACAACAGTTACCAGGAGAGCTTGCAAATGGCGCCGTTTGAAGCTTTGTATGGGAGGCGTTGCAGAACTCCCTTGTTTTGGATCCGAGGTATGTGGGCCCGTTTAAGATTGTTGAACGGATTGGCGTGTCAGCATATAGGTTGGATTTGCCGGCAAACTTCCCAAGGGTTCATAATGTATTTCATTTAAGCTAATTACGGAAGTGTGTGCGAAGCAGTGGTCAAGTCTTGGATGTTGTGCCCTAGTTGGAGCCTAATCTTTCATATGTTGGGGTGCCGGTCCGCATCTTGGATACTCAAGATCGCGTGCTGCGGACAAAGTCTATCCCGATGCTGAAAGGTCTATGGAAGAATCGGGATTTGGAAAGCGCAACTTGGGAGTTAGAGTCGGCTATGAGGGAAGCTCACCCTCATCTGTTCCCTTGATTTGATTGGTACGTTTTCTTTCTAGTAGCTCTTGTTTTGTTACTTCCCTTCTATAGTAGAAGTTGTGCACGTAAAGTTTCGGGATGAAACTTTCTTTTAGGGTGAGTGACTATAACGCCCCCGATTTTTCTGCGATTATTTAATTCTCGTTTGGTGTTACGTTGACGCATTTACGACATGTGCCGTTTGTTAGAGCGTGGTCTTAGCTCTTTTGGTTCCTTGTGTGGTTGTTGGTAGACTTTTTGGCAAGATTCCCTAGCAAGTCGGGTCTGTTTTGGTGACCGCTGAGACCTCTCGGGGGATGCTTGTGTTTTGGCTTCGGGTAGTGATAACCTGAGTTTTGTTTGTTGAAAGTTGATTTCGACTCCGTCATTGCGTTCGTAGCATGGGTATTTAGCTACGATGCAAATTTCGTCAAATTCCGAGGACGTTCGGGTTTTGCGTCGTTTTGTATTTTATTTATATTAATGCGATATTATATATTATATATAGATATTTTGTTTAGATAGTAGCAGTTATGGTGAATAGGTGGCTGGCAGCGTTTGGATTGGCTAAGAATAGAAAATATTTGGGATTTAGCCGCTAGCTATATTTTGCCTTAATTAGAAAAGCGACTGTTGATGTTCTTTGTCTTTTTCGGAATACAACCGCCGTCCCTGTGCAAGAGAGGAAAACTGGCGGGCTGCCCTTGCCTTCCACCGCCGATTCCCGGAGTTTTAGCGGGCGGAATTCGATTTCGAAGGCAGATTTGGATTGCTCTCTCCTAGACCTACACTCCGACGAAATTTTCGCCTTGTACTGTGCTACTGGTGCCGAGTGAGAGGAAGGGGCCGACCAAGCTTCGCTGGAATTTGAGGCAAGTGGTGCTCCTACCCTTGCCAAGCTTTTCTCCTTTTTATGTTCTCATTTGCTGTTAACATACATTTAGCCTGAGATCTTTTATTTTGCTCTGTTTTCCCGTCAAAAAAATCATGTGGATCTTGAACCCTTAGGCCATTCCAAACTTACTGAACGTCGGATCTAGAACCATGAATGCCCCTCTATGTTTTTTCTACTTTCTCAAGTTCTGGAACTCCAGGTTTTTTGGCCGGGCCGCTGTAGTCTTGACTTTTATCAAATTCTCACTTGTTAATCTCGGATTGGGTAGTATTTAGCTTTTTTCTTAATCCTTCCTTGCTGTTAAGTTTGCCCAGTTCAGGTGCTGGGGGTAGTGTAGATGAATGTTGGATTTGACCTTCATGTATGGTGGTCGTAGCCGGGTAGGATAGGTAGCATTAGATTCAATTTCTACAAGAGTTCTGTTTGGAAGCATCGACAGCATTGAGTGCACTCAACGCTGCCTGAGATCCATGACCTCCCTTTGCTAGTGATCGACGAAGATCGTCGATCTTAGTTCGACGCTGATCGTCAAACTAAAATCCACGATCTCCGCTTGCCTGTGATCGACGAAGATCGTCGATCTGAGTTCGACGTTGATCGTCGAACTAAAATCCACGATCTCCCTTTGCCAGTGATCAACGAAGATCGTCGATCTGAGTTTGACATTGATCGTCGAACTAAGATCCACGATCTTCGTTTGCCTGTGATCGACGAAGATCGTCGATCTGAGTTCGACGTTGATCGTCGAACTAAAATCCACGATCTCCGGTTGCCTGAGATCGACGAAGATCGTCGACCTGAGTTCGACGAAAATCGTCGAACTTATATCGGTGTTTTCCTGTGTCCTGAGTTTGACGAAAAATCGTCGAACTAAGCTCGACGATTCCTGTAAGTTGTGTTCGACGATTTTTCCCTCTGTCTTCCCTTATTTTCCCGAGTAAATCCCATTGGGTTTGGGTTTGTTTGTCGGCAATTTTCTGAATGCCGAATCGTATGTTATCGCAAGTAGTGGTATTTTGACACTCTAAAGGAGTGGGATGGTTTTGTGTGCGAGCTGTGGATGCCACCTTTTAATCCCAGGTACGGTCTGGGTACTGCCGTGGCTGCCACCTTTTAATCCCAGGTACGGGCTGGGTATGTGGTGGCCTTGTGCTGATGCGGTGAAGTTTTTTGTTGGAACTGTTTGTTTGGGGGACTGTTTTTGGTCACCAACTCAGGTCTATGTTGTTTTTTTACTACTGTCATTACTCACAAGCTAGGATTGTTAGATGTTTTCTTCCTTTATAGATTGCAACATGTTGTTGGTATACTTTTGCCTTGTAGCCTCTGCAGGATTTGAGCAGGGCTTGTTTTTGTTTCCTTGTACTTGGTGTACTTAGGCTTACTTTGGACAGCCTTTGTTTTTACTGTCATGTTTGCTTACTCTCCTTGGATCCATTTTGATATAATGCTCTTATTCAGATTTTTCCAGTTTTACTTGCTGAGGTATTCTTTTCTTATCTGAATGCCTCAGGTTCTGATTAGTAGCCGAGTAGGTGGCTAGTTTTGTTGTGATGTTGCTGGTGATCTCTTGTACTGTAGCGATCAGTTTCTTGGTCTTGTGAGGTAGTTTTCTATTTTTCTTACAGACATACATGCTCGCCAGTGGGTTCGTGTCAGGTTGTTGACGCCCGCTGGTGGTTTTTACTTATGATACTAGATATGATTCTTTTACTGCTACCTTTCTGGAGATAGTCTATTTGCTCTTGGGAAGATTTATGCTGGGTTGCTAGTTACTTTTAAACCTAAAAAAAACTATTATAAGTATATCTCATGATCAGCATGTTTATAAAACTCATACACTACTTTCGAAGCAACGTAAAAAGGATCATTTTCTTACTTATAATATAAAATAAATCTAGAGTCTTGCATAGTATAAGTTGACCTCGGGGGTCACTTATGCACTCTCATAGGATGTCAAATATAAATAAAGTATTTTTCGATGCATATAAGTATAGTTTTAAAACTGTGGACTAGATGATCCATTGAGCCGAGGGATACGGCCTTTAAAAATATAACTAATTTTTCTAATCATTAAACTTATGAAATTTCATAGTTTAGTTAGCCGGTGTTCTCCTGGGCGATGACAGTTATCCCCTGCTCGACGTGACATCACGACGCGTGTTTTCTCATACTCTGATACTTATTAAATTCGGAGAAAATGTGTGTTGTGACACCATCTTTGACAGACCCTTGCCGAATAAGTATCAAGCGGTGGTCTCAACTTACCACATCGCGATCAAGTTTTTTGCTAATGGAAGGATGTGCAGGGTCAGGAGTGACCCAAGGCGAGCAAGGGAGTGCTATGTTCGCACTGTCAACATGACTAAACCCAGTCCTCCCATTGCTCTAGCAGCAGCTACAGAAGCCTCTCCAAGTTCAGAAACTGCTGCAGAGAGAGAAGGAGCTCACCTGGAACCTGCCTAGGTGACGTAAGAAGTCCCCATTGCTGAGGGGGAGGAGAGGAAGCTCTCCATCAACACGGAGTTGCCTGAAGATCAGAAAGCCGAGTTGATCTCTTGTTTGCTGAAGAAACTGGATGTCTTCACTTGGTCAGCGGAGGACATGCCAGGCATTGATCCGGATGTTGCTTTCCACCATCTCAACATTGATCCCAGTTTCAAGCCTGTGCAGTAGAAGAAAAGAGATGTGGCAATGAAGCTTGCTGAACCAATAAGAGAGGAGGTCTCGAAGCTCCTCAAGGCAAATTTTGTTCGTGAAATTCAATACCCTACCTGGATATCCAATGTTGTAATGGTTAAAAAAACCAGGAGGGAAGTGGCGCATGTGTGTAGATTTCACAAAACTTAATGAAGCGTGCCCCAAAGATTGTTACCCCTTGCCTCATATAGATTTTTTAGTTGATTCTGCGGTAGGGTACTCCTTTATGAGTTTTTTAGATGCATTTTCTGGTTACCACCAAATAAGGATTCAAAAACCCGACGTTCCTCATACGTCATTCATTACCAATGATGGTTGTTACTGTTACCTTGTGATACCCTTTGGGCTTAAAAATGCTGGTGCAACCTATCAACGTATCATGGATGTTAACCCCTCAGTCCGCAACATCCTACGAGATGCCAAGACCCCCTTTTCAATACGCGCGGACTCAATTAGGCAGTCCGCCCAGTCCGGCAAAGCAGCGGCAATCAGCCACCAAGGATGGTTCCCAGCGGCGGATTCAAGGCTCTGTTCGCCAGTCCGCCATGCCTTGGGATCTCTGGATTCTCCTCAACGGCGGACTCATTGTCTCGTCCGCCCAGGCCGCCGTCCTCCAGCAGGATCGCGCCTAGCAGCAGCAGATGGTAGCTACAGCCCGCGAGCCCAGACCGGCCCTTCTGCGCGGACTGGCGTGTTCTTTCTTTTTTGCTTTCCGTCACCTCTGCCCGGTTCTCCTGTACCCCGGGCAGTCGGTTATTTTAGCCCTGCCCATTTGGGCAGGCCCCCAATCCTATAAATAGGAGGGAGGTGGTGCACCCAAGGCACGCTGACTCGTACCCAGGAGCCTACTTGTCAAAGGCTGCGGACTCGAATCTTGTGCCTTGCGGACTCCAGCTTGCTCTGCTCTTGTCTTCCCTTTTTCATTCACTTATAACCCAACCTTTCTTCAATCAAGGAAAAGCCCGTCGCAAGAGAGGCATTCAGGCCGCAACGGGCGAAGTCTGTTGTTGATGTGGCTCACGACCCTGCTGCTTTTTCCTGCTCTCGTCCGCTTAGTAGATTGCTACTCGCAGTCTCTCCTTTCCCTTCTTTTCCCTTGTGCTCGAACCGTTAGCTGGTGCTGCTTGATACCCTTTGCATTTTCGTGCATCAACAGTTAACACGCGGCCTTCAGATTTGAGTGTCATTTTGAATTCAGCGGACAGAAATGTCAGACCACAAAGCCCGCTCTTCAGACCGCTCCAGTTCTTCAGAGGACTCTCTTTGGGATGCAATTGAACAAGCTCGCGTTGAGGCCGAGCAGTCTCGCATGCAGACTGACCAGCGTCTCGACGCAATCAGCAAAGCCCTGCTTACGCTAGCCCAGCGGCTTGCTCCTCAGGCTGCAGCCGAACCAGCAGACTCGCCAGCCTGCCAGACTCCAGCTCGCCGAACTCCGCTTCGGCAGTCGCCAACCAGTCCTCGGAATCCTGCTCAGTCCACTGCCCCTCTGCGCCCTCAGGAGGAGCAGTTTGCTTTCAGGAATTTCTTCAGAGAGGCTGCCAGGGGCACTCCTGCCCGCCAGCTTCATTTTGCTGACCGCCAGTCCGCCGAGCCCGCGGACTCCCCTATTTTAGTCCGCCCCTTCTACCCTGCCAAGTTCGAGACTCGGTCTCCCTTTGTTGATCGAATCCAATGGGAGTCGGCTCTGAACAACTTCAGGGAGCCCCGCCTTCCCTTCTATTCAGGAGAGGCTGATCCAGTCTCTCACCTCCAAGTATTTGAGGGGGCAGTTGCTTTGAGATGCCTCTCAGATGCCATCAAGTGTAAACTCCTGGTGACCACTCTCGAAGGACAGGCGAGAGAGTGGTTCTACGAGCTGCCTGCGGGCACAATTTCTTCTTTCGCTGAGCTTCGCAGCGAGTTGTTGCTGATGTTTGCTACCTCAAGGAAGAGGAAGGATGTGCCAACTGCCTTCTTTGAAATCAGACAAAGAGACAATGAGTCAGTTGAGCGATTCGTTGATCGCTTTCAAAAAGAGATCCAAGGGGTAAGGAATGTGAACCCTGATTATTACAAGGTATCCTTGATCCATGGCCTCCGGGAAGGACCCCTGAAGTTTAAAGCAACAACCAAGGCACCAGAGACTTATCAAGAGCTGATTTCCATGGTGAATCGATTCATAGAAGGCGAGAACGCCAATCCAACCTATGTTTCATCCCTGACAGCTAAGGCTGAAGGAAGGGATGCCTCCGCTCTTCCTCTCACAGCAAGCCCCCTCGCCCAGATTTCCAGCCTCATTCTCAGAGAGGCCGGAACTTCCGCCACAAGAAACCATTCCTTGGCCATCAACAGTTTCAGGAGCAGAGACTGTCGTTGGCCGCCACTCCCGCCATTCCATTGCAAGCTCTTCCTATTCTCCAGCAAGCAGCCTTGCCTGCTCCAAGCCGATCTAATGCAAGCCCCATGGAGGATATAGCAGATCTGGACCGTGATGAAGTCATCCAGTTCTTGCAAAAGAGGTCAGAGGAAAAAAAGCAAGAGCCTCAAAGAGTGTGGAAGCCAAGGAACAATACGCAGTATTGTCAGTTCCACAAAGATAAGGGCCACTTGACCGAGGATTGCTAGGCCCATCGCATGCTGATAGAGAAGCTGCTTGTCGAGGGCAAGATTGACTTGGCCAAGAAGGATTCTTCTTCTTCGAAGACATCCACCTCAAAGGGCAAAGAAGTAGCTGAAGCATATCAGGAATGCGTGGATGTAGAGGATGAAGGCCATCTGGGGCCGATCAATGTCTCAGTGGAGTGCTTCGACGCAAATGATGAAGGGGTTCTGGGATGCCTCTTCTTCATCCATGGAGGAGCAGGGACCGAGTCTACTCGGAAATCTTCAATTTCAAGGGTCACTCGAGCAGAGGTGGCCTCTTCTTCTTCTGTTGCTCCTCCAAGTGAGGTTGTCACCTTTGGTCCAGCAGATCTACCCCCAAACAGCCAATCTGTTTGATGATGCAGTTGTAATTCAGGCTGTTATTGGGGATTTTACAGTTGATAGAATTCTTGTTGACACCGAAAGCTCGGTCAACCTCCTGTTCAAGTCTACTTTTGAGGCCCTGAGGACTGGAAAGCCTCTGCTTTCCACCGAAGGGCCACTCTATGGCTTCTCCGGAGAGAGAAAAGAAGTGGAAGGTAGCGTCATCCTGCCCGTGAAGCTTGGAGGGGAAATTAAGGAAGTGCAATTCATAGTGGTTGACGCTCCTAGTAGCTACCATGCCATCTTCGGCAGGCCACTACTGAACAAGTATCAAGCGGTGGTTTCCACTTACCACCTTGCCATCAAGTTCTTCGCATATGGAAGGATGTGGCGGGTCAGGAGTGACCCAAGGAGAGCAAGGGAGTGCTACGTTTGCACTGTCAACATGGTTAATGCCAGCCCTTCCCTTGCTCCAGCAGCAGTTGCAGAAGCCTCTCCAAATCCAGAAGCTGCTGCTGATGGAGGTGCTCACCTGGAACCTGCCCAGGTGACGCAAGGAGTCCCCATTGCTGAGGGGTAGGAGAGGAAGCTCTCCATCAACTCGGAGCTGCCTGAAGATCAAAAAGCCGAGCTGATCTCCTGCCTGCTGAGGAACCTGGATGTCTTTGCCTGGTCAGCAGAAGACATGTCAGGAGTGGATCCTGATGTTGCATGCCACCACTTGAATGTTTATTCCAGTTGCATGCCTATACAACAAAAGAAGAGGGACATAGCTACAAAGCTTGCAAAGCCAATAAGGGAGGAGGTCGCAAAGCTCCTCAAGGCCAATTTTATTAAAGAAATTCAATATCCCACCTGGATATCAAACATTGTAATGGTGAAAAAGCCAGGGGGAAAATGGCGAATGTGTGTAGATTTTACCAAACTTAATAAAGCATGCCCCAAAGATTGTTACCCCTTGCCTCGGATAGATTCTTTAGTTGATTCCGCGGTAGGGTACTCTTACATGAGTTTTTTAGATGCGTTATCTGGTTATCACCAGATAAGAATGCATAAGCCAGACGTGCCTCATACGTCGTTTATTACCAATGATGGTTGCTATTGCTATCTTGTGATGCCCTTTGGGCTTAAAAATGCCGGTGCAACCTATCAACGGATGACAGACCGTGTGTTTAACCATCAGAAGGGGATAAACCTAGAAGTGTATGTAGACGATCTCTTGATCAAGAGTAAGTCGTTTTCGCTACACTTGCAAGATCTAGCAGAGACGTTCGCTACTCTGCGTAGATACAAAATGAAGTTTAACCCTTTGAAGTGTACTTTTGGGGCGAGTATGGGGAAGTTCCTTGGTCATCTCCTTACTCCAGAAGGACATGCCCCCAACCCAGATAAGGTGAAAGTCATTCTTGATATGCCTACCCCTCGTTCACCTAAGGAGGTTCAGCAGTTAGGAGGGAGGCTAGCAGGTCTTGCGAGATTTCTTTCTCGGGTTGGAGATAGGAGTGATCCTTTCTTTAAGACTCTCCGAGGAGCATCCAAGTTTGAGTGGACCGAAGAATGTTCTCAAGCCTTTGAGCAGTTGAAGAAGCAACTGACCTCAACCCCTCTGCTTCAGAGTCCCCAGCCGGGAGAGATGCTTTTCTTATATTTAGGAGTTGGCCCTGAGGCTGTCAGCTCTGTTTTTATTTGGGAAGAGAGCAAAAAGCAGTTCCCAGTTTACTATGTTAGCCATATCCTGAAGAGTGTGGAGACACGGTACCCAATTCTTGAGAAGTTAGCAGACTCCGTCCGTACTTCCAAGCGCACTCGATTCAAGTCGTTACTGATCAACCTTTGAGAAGTGTGTTGGAGAAACCGGAGCACTCAGGCTGGCTAGCTAAATGGGCAATAGAGTTAAGTGAATTTGAAATCTCTTTTGTGCCCAAGACAACCATCAAAGCTCAAGTCCTAGCAGACTGCCTAATTGACATGTCAGAGTCCTGTTCTGATCGAGCAGAAAGGTCACCTTTGGCTTGGACCATCTATGTTGATGGTGCCTCAGGCAGAAGTTCTTCTGGAGCAGGAGTGGTTCTCATCAATCCTAACGGCGTCAAACTGGAACAGGCCATCAAGTTTTACTTTCCAGTAACTAATAACTAGGCCGAGTATGAAGCTCTGCTAGCAGGCTTGAGACTTGCAAGGGAACTCGGAATCGATCATGTTCACATCAAAACTGATTCTCTTGTAATGGTGTCACAAGTCCTTAGCAACTTTGAGACAAGAGAGGCTATATTGAAGAAGTATCTGGCTCTTGTGAAGATAGAGATCGGCAAGTCCAAGAGCTTCATCATTGAGCATATTTCTAGAACGGAGAACGAGGAGGCAGATGTTCTTACTAAGCATGGGGCTGCCATCAGGAGGAACAACTTCCGAGCTCTTCCGCCCGGCAGTGGAGGAAGGAGAATTGATGCAAGTAGATCAACGTCCCTCCTGGATGGACCCATTCATTCTCTATCTATCAACAGGAGATTTCCACCATTCAGTCAAGGATAAGAAGAAGTTTAGAATTAAAGCCGCTCACTACTTCTTAGTGGCAGGAATCCTTTACAGAAGAACTTTCCTCTCTACCATGGCCCGGTGTGTTTCAGAAGAAGAAGCTCCCCTTGTTTTACAAGAAGTTCATTCAGGAGAGTGTGGAAGTCACTCGGGTGCAAGAACCTTGGAAAGACGGATCCTGCGGCAGGTATATTTCTTGCCCACTATGAGGAGAGACTCTGAGGTCTATGCTAGAAAGTGTGTTCAGTGCCAGAAGTTTGCTACGCTTCAACTCCAAGCAGCTCAGTCACTCAGATCGATCGCAACTCCTTGGCCCTTCGTAGTTTGGGGAATGGATCTCATTGATCCTTTTCCCATGGCAAGCAGTCAACGGCGTTTCATCATCGTAATGATCGACTACTTCAGCAAGTGGATTGAAGCCAAGGCACTGGCTAAGACAACTACTCAAGTCATCAAAATTTCATTTGGGGGGAGATTGTCTGCCGACATGGGATACCTATGACAATAATCACTGATAATGGGCCACAATTCAATAACTCAGAGATGACAGATTTTTGCAAGAAGAACGGAACAGAGCTGCGGTTTGCATCAGTTCATCATCCCAGGAGCAATGGCCAAGTTGAAGCAGCCAACAAGCAGATCCTCAATTTGCTCAAGAAGAAAGTGCATAATCTCAAGGGCAGCTGGGCTGATCAACTTCCATCAGTCCTCTGGTCTCTTAGGACAACGCCTTCATCTGCAACTGGTGAGACTCCGTTCAAGCTTTCTCATGGCTCAGAAGCACTCATTCTAGTTGAGTTTGAAGTCCCGTCACCTAGAGTTCTACTTGCAAGAGAAGGCATTGAGGACTGGCTTGAGCTGAATAATGAAGAGATGAGATTCAGCCTGGAACACATCGAGGCAATCAGAGATCAAGCAGCCATAAGGCAGGAGGAGTTTAAAAGGAGGATGACCCGTTACTTTGATCAGAACATAAGGATCAGACACTTTCAAGTGGGAGATCTAGTTCTAAAGAAAGTTGATGCTGCTACAAGAGCTGGCTCAGTTGGAAAACTCAATCCAAATTGGGCCGGCCCTTTCATTATCAAAGAAGCATTAAAGAGTGATGCTTACCGCTTGCAGACATATGAAGGAGAGGATATGACACATACATGGAGCGGAGATGATCTCAAACGGTTCTATTCCTGAACCTCCTCTTTTCTGTTTTGTGTATCCTCTTCAAGAACTATTATGAATGAAAATTGCTTGCTAACGCTTCTTCAAGTGTTTTGTCTGTGTAAGCATAACAGATGGCATACTAAGAAAGATTTCAAAAACGGTTCTGCCCTTGAACTTTCTTTTCTTTCTTATGCTTGCTTTGCAAATACATTTTATTAATCAAAGGATTCATACTGACACTTTTTCCTAGTGTTCTCTCTCTCTCTCCCAAACACCATTAACGGTTCCCTGACACCAGGAGACATCGCCGAGTTCAGCAAAACCTCCCCTAGAGCTGTTGTCATTAGCGTAACACCATGAAGACCACGTGTTGAGAGGAGATTTCGCACCATGTAGTGGGAGCTTGCAGGCTCTAGTGCGGTTGGATTCTGGACTTCGGATCCCGGCAAGTACCTGGCCCCACCTCTGCATTATGGAGGGCAGGGTGGGAGTAAAGCTCTACCATGCCGCATTTGGGATATCGTTACAACTTTGATGATCTGGTGAGGAAAGCAATGCCATGCGCACCTGCCCACCGATCATCTTAGCTTGTAACCCTCGAACACTCCATGGTACCCTCAAGTAGTGCCTGCAGGAGACCCACAGCTTAGACTGTACTCCAGGCAAGAGGGCAGGGAACCGTTCCGCCAAGACAACATCTTGCTCTTCGCAGGGAATCTACTTAGTGCGGACTGAGTTTTTATATCCGCGCAGTCCGACGGTTTTCTTTGGGTTGACCGTATAGCTTGTGGCCTGGTGAGGAAAGCAATGCCATGCGCACCTGCCCACTTGGTCGCAAGCTATAGGTTATTTCTTCTTCTTAGTGCGGGCTGCTTTTCTTTATCTGCGCAGTCCGTCGGTTTTCTCTTTGGGTTGATCTTATGGCTTGTAACCTGGTGAGGAAAGCAATGCCATGTGCACCTGCCCACCTGGTCGCAAGCTGTAGATCATTTCTTGTTCCGGGCGGACTGGTTTTCTTTATCCGCGTAGTTCGCCAGTTTCCTTGGGTTGATTTTATAGCTTGTGACCTGGTGAGGAAAGCAATGTCATGCGCACCTGCCCACCTGGTCGCAAGCTATAGATCATTTCTATTGGCATATGCGTGAACTGTGAAATTATATCAGACCAGTCCGCTGAATGGCTTCCATATATTATCATTCTGAATTGCGGACTGCTTCTAGAACTAAATGAAGTCCGCCTGATATTGTTATCAGCCGATTATTTTCTTTTTCATTTTTAAGGCGGACAATGACTTGATTGATAAATGGAATTCCCTAATCAGCAAGACTGATTATAGATGATCTTTATATCTCACGGACTGCAATTGGAACTCAACGAAGTCCGCCTGACATTTTCTTCTCATTCTTACGGCGGACAATGGTCGTCTAATCAGCAAGTTAAAAAGCTCACAGTATAATCGATCAGCATGTCGTGCGGACTGCTAAGTGTTAGATCGAGCTTAATTGCATTAAATGCAAAAAAAGAACATTGCAGGAAGCACAGATACAAGAATATCCTTTCTATTTCATCAAAAAAAATTTCTTACATCTTTCTATCTATTTGGCGGACTGCGATCTTGCAAAAATACATTAATCATCTGCAGTCTTTTATTTCTTTCTGGAGGTGCAGGGCTTACGCTGTCGATGTCGACTTCCGGAGAGTAGCCCCCCGAGCCACTTCCACTACTATCCGATCATGTGCCTGAGGCGGACTCGCTATGCGAGCTCCTGATAGCAGAGGAGGATGCAGAGGTGCTGGACTCGGCGGACTGTTCTCCGCCTCGCTGGCTTGGGCCAGTGTTGTCCGCTGTCTCCATGGCGCCTTGCCCTTCGCCTTGCTCTCCGCCTTCTTCTTCTTCTTCTTCTTCTTCTTCGCTTTCCTCTTCCTCGATGATGTCTTTGCCCTTTTTAGCCCGCTCCATCGCTGCGACCTGCGGTGCCAACTCTGGGAAGAGCTCCAGGAAGGGGACGCCATCCACTCCCTCCTTTGTAAAGCCGCCGCGGATAAGTTGCTCAATGGCGACCTCGACGGTTTCCTTCACGAAATGGAGCATGGTGGCTTGAAAGCTGTTGTTCTCTAAGTCATAGGCGACCTGCGCAAAACAAGAGCAAACATCAGACAGATCGTGGCGGACTGCAAATTAAAGCCGCTGCGAATTCAACTCACCCCGAGCTCTTCTTTTTGCTGAGCAACCTTTTTCCCTATCCGCGCATTCCTCTCCTTTAGCACCTTATTTTGTTGTTGAAGCTGCCCATTTTCCTTTAGCAGGTCTCTGGCCAAGGTGGCTACATAGTGGGTTGTCACAACACTATTCGCGCCAGCCTGGGAGGCTAGCAGGGGGAGGTCGGCAGCGGGCACTTTCTTCAGTTTGCTCAGATTACGCTTTCCGTAAAGGGCGAAAATCGTAATTTGGGCATGGCGGGTTATTTGCGGACTCTTCCAGGAAGGGAGCGCGGTGGATAAGCGGACGTGCTTATTCTTGCTGTGCCAGTGGATCATTGGGTTTCCCCTAAGGTTCTTCTGGCGTATTTCGAAGCCGCTCATCGTAAAGCTTTCGGAAGAGGAGTAGCCCGCCGCGGGATCCCCTTCTTCCTTTCTCTTCCTTGCAACTTCTTCTTTCTTCTCTCTTTGTGTAGGGATAAAGCCGCTTGGAGTTTGCGGCAGGTTGGCGGGTACCGCCAAGATCGCTGCAAAAACAGATGAGTCACTAAGGTCGTTGAGGATACAAAGTTTGAGTTCGCAAGCAGCTTACTCTCTTCGGGAAAAACGTCTGCCAAGCTCGCCAGTAGAGGAATGTAATGCTCAATGTCAAGCCTGGCATTGGCCAAGAACTCGACCATGGCGAACTCCGCATCATCAAGCGGCACGCTCTTAAAGGCGGAGTCCGCGCGCACTTGCGGATAGGTGTGCGCGAACCCTAGGTCTCCTTCAAAAATAAAGAACCTAGAGGTCCAGTTGTGGATCTTATTGGGAAGGCCCACAACCTTCATTCCCCTGCAGTAAAAATATATCACCCCCTTATAGGGGCGGCCTCCAGATGCGGTTATCGAGCGGATAGAGAACATCTTGCGGAAGACGTTCATGGAGAAAGCAATCTTTTCAGATCGCAAGTAGGAAATGAAGCTGCAGATCGCAACGAGTGTGTTGGGCGCGAGCTGGCCCGGAACCATTCCATAGTGCTCAAAGATTTCGGCAAGCTCCCATAGAAGCGGAAACTTGAATCCGCTATCAAAATGATCCACTGGAATAGCGATCTGAGTCACGGTTGAAAAGTTCAGCCTTTCTTGGTGGGCTGGAAGGCGGACAAGGATATTTGAATTCGCCATCTTTTTCTCAACAAAGGCCTCCAGATCGGCCTCAGTTAAGGTGCCCTTTCGGTGGTCGGCAGCGTGAAAGGCAACAGCCGCATCGGTCCTGGCGGATACCATTTTGCAGGCCGCAGGGTCCTTTTGCTACAACAGTTTTCCTGCATAGAAAAAGCGGCAGGGCCATATTTATAGTTATAGGGTCTGACAGCTTTTTGGCTAGACCGCACAGCTCGCATTTTCAATCCGCATAGTCCGCAAAAATCCAATCATTCACGCAACAAAAGTTAACGATAACGCGGACACAAATATAGATTCACATGCCAAGAAAAATTCAAAGAAAAAATTATGGCGGGCACAACTTTTGTCCGCCCAGTTCGCGATGTTTCCTTCCTGTAGACGTCAAACATGTGAGGCGGACACAGTTTCAGTCCGCTAAGCTCGCAAAATATCCCACCAGCAGAAGATAAATTACGTGAAGCGGACACAGCATTAGTCCGCACAGTTCGCCACAGAACAGCAAAAATAAGCAACAGCATTTGCTGATATATTATTTAATCTGCACAGATCGCAACATAGTTCAATCTACAACAACATTGTTCAAAAAACGCACACAATTATACAATCAAACAAATTAATAGTTCATGGAATCGCGGACTCAGCGGTCCCTAGTTTCAGTCCGCGCCGACCTTTCCATCCTGTCTCTGCACAAGTGAGAAGCTTGGTCTCTAATTTGAAGAATCTCGTTGTACAGGCGGCAGATATGATGATGGATGACGTTTATAGTCCGGTGCATGTGGGCAGCCTCCCGTTCTACACGGCTAAGGGGAACCATTGGCTCCGCTACTGGCCTCGGCTCCTCGTTCGCAACCTGTTGACCGCCCGCCGATGCCGCGACCTCCGGAGCAGTGCGATCATGCAATCGTGACCTCTGCTCGGCGACCTCAGCAGCCCGCTTCCCTTTCTCTTCCCTCGCTGACGCCAAGTGTTTCCCCTTGTAGAAGCGGACATCGTCCGCGAGCCTCTTCTTCTCCCTATCGGACCTCTCCAGCGCCCTGGAGATGCTCGCGATCTGGTCTTTTAGGGGTTTCTCCCGCTCCGCGGACGCTTTCTCGCGCTCTTCCGCCTTCTTTAACTCTGCTTAGATATTCTGAACTTCAGCTTGAAATTTCTTTTCTAACTCTTTGATGTTGTTCAGGCTGGGCAGCTCATCCCTTGCGGATTCCTCATGCGAGACCGCGTCAACACCAGTATTCGGTGTAACCACGATCTCGCCACTCTCAACGGAGCCCGATGCGACTTTCTACCTGCAAGAAAGAAGGTCAACTTCATCATTCAAAAACAGTCCATGGCGGACTCAAAGAAAGGATGAGAGATCACATTTGGATATAGCCGCAGCGATTTGGCGGTTATCAAAGATGATAGGCCACCTTGCTCGCTCCGGGTCAAAGGCGCTTAACCGCTTCTTCCATTCGCGATGGACCTTAGCTCTTTTCTCAGCAGCAGAACTTTTTGAAACCGCGATGTCCTCAGTTTCAGTGATGATCTTGATTGGTCTCGACTTCCGCGGCGACGACCTATAAAGCCACTTACGCTTAAAATACTTAGGCGTCGGTTGAAGTTTACCTGACCGCAGTAGCTCCGCAGCAGTCCGCAGATCCTCAGCGCTCTTGTCTGCCGCAACCTGCTTCGAGGCCGCCTCCACCACAGCTACATGAGCAGCGATTTGTTTCTTCTGCTCCTCTATCTTCTGCTTCAGTCTCTCCCTCTCTTCTTCCTCCATATCAGATAAAGAAGTGAATTCGCTATCTTTTTTCCCAGTGGCTTCCGCCTCAGATTGCAGTACAATCATCAGGGATTCGTTGATTAGATCTACTTCATTGATGTCTATAGAGTCAAGCATCTCATCCGTGGTTAAACTGACCGTGGAGAGGGAATTGTCTCCCTGAATTTGTGCCTCCGGTGTAATCAAATCGATGTCTGGAACTTCTTTGTCGCGCGGTCTGCTGTAAGTCCGCTTCTCCAGTCCGCTTGGAGATATTCTTCTCTTTCATCGCGCGCAGTTTCTTCTCAACCCACTCGGCAACGGTCGACCCGTCCCTCTTCCTCTTCTTTCTTTTAGCTCTCTTCTCGGCAGAGTCTGTGGAGGCCTCTCCTAAGTCGGGCTGACTCTCGTGGACAGTCTCAGGGTTTGCGGCTATCAATGCCTTTGAAGGCGCATCCTTGCCAACCTCTTCTCCTAAAGTCCGCCTATCTTCTTCATCCAGGTTAACGATGGGCACCTGGGCATTGGGGGAAGATATTTCGGACTCATTATGTACACCAACGGTGTCCGCTGAGTTCGCAGTTTTCTGGGAAGGGGCAGAGTCCGACAGAGTCACCATCTTTTCACTTCTCAGTGGTTCAGCATCAAGAACTGCGACATCCTCGCGCACAGATACATCAGCGCGGCGGACTGCTTTCTCAGCAGGCTTCTGGCTGTGGGAACCTTCTCCAGTAGAGCAGACAGGATCCTTTCTTGTCGACCTCTTTATTATCTTCTTGGTTTTCATAGGCGTTGTCAGTGCTGTCTCGCCTTTTGCAGTAAGACTAGAGAAGAAAGCTCCAAGCCTTGCAATGCCGGATTTGAAAGTGGAGACCGCAAGTGGTGAATAGCGCCCCGTGTCGATCGGAATTTCCAACAGTTCCAGGCCCTCCAGTGATATTTATAACGCTGGCAGCATTAATGAGGCTTGCGGACTCCGCGGTTAAGGAAACATTTTCGAAGTTTTCTGGAAACTTAAAAATGTGTGGGGATTATGTTAACCCCTCAGTCCGCAACATCCTACAAGATGCCAAGACCCCCCTTTCAATACTCGCGGACTCAATTAGGCAGTCCGCCCAGTCCGTTAAAGCAGCGGTAATCAGCCACCAAGGATGGTTCCCACCGGCGGATTCAAGGCTCTGTTCGCTCAGTCCGCCGTGCCTTTGGATCTTTAAATTCTCTACAACGGCGGACTCAGTGTCTCGTCCGCCCAGGCCGCCGTCCTCCAGCAGGATCGCGCCTAGCAACAGCAGATGGAAGCTCCAGCCCGCGAGACCAGTGCGCCCCTTCTGTGCGGACTGGCGTGTTCTTTCTTTTTGCTTCCCGTCACCGCTACCCGGTTCTCCTGTACCCCGGGCAGTCGGTTATTTTAGCCATGCCCGTTTGGGCATGCCCCCCATCCTATAAATAGGGGGGAGGTGGTGCACCCAAGACACGCTGACTCGTGCCCAGGAGCCTACTTGTTAAAGGCTGCGGACTCGAATCTTGTGCCTTGCTGACTCCGGCTTGCTTTGCTCTTGTATTCCCTTTTCCTTCACTTGTAACCCAACCTTTCTTCAATTAAGGAAAAGCCCGTCGCTAGAGAGGCATTCAGGCCGCGACGGGCGGAGTCTATTGTTGCCGTGGCTCACGGTCCTGCTACTTTTTCCTGCTCTCGTCCACTTAGTAGATTGCTACTCGCAGTCTCTCCTTTCCCTTCTTATCCCTTGTGCTCGAACCATTAGCTGGTGGTGCCCGACTCCCTGTGTGTTTTCGTGCATCAATAGATCTGATTTTATTAAATCATATTATTTCAAATTTCTGTCCTGTTTACTGGTCAGTTTATAATAAATATTAAAAATACTTAGGTGCCGTTTCAGAAAAAGTTGTAAACATAAACATTGTAGTTCTATGACTTTACTGTAATTTAAAGTTAGTTTCAACCAATTTAAGTAAGTGGTTTGACTACAACACTCATTTTGGTGAGCACTATACCTAGGCTAGACCATAGACTATTTTGAGTGCCCCCAACAATCCATCCATCCAAATGACCTAAAATTTTGGGTGGGGATCATTATTACCTATACCTAGCTCATATCCAAAATTGGGAATTTTTGTAAAATAGTTTCCTAAAGTTTTCATAGAAATTTAATAATCCATGTAGGAATTATTTATTGTGTCTAATGACCTCCAAATTCTCTCAAATTTTGGTGAGAGCTTCTTGCGGTCATTATTGGACTCTGTATACACTTTCATCCCATTTGGTGATGATTTGGTTGGGGATTTAGTAAACCCTAGATTTGGCTAAAAGGGGTAAAGTAGGTCAAAATGCCCCTTGTGGGTTTAAGTGGCCAAATCACCTCAACAGAGGCTGCAATTTGGGCTACTGGCTTGTTATGACAGCAACAACCCCCACATGGATTATGGGGTGGATTGGCGTGGGTTTCCCTAGGACTCAAGTTCAAACCCTAAGGTTGAACTTTGGGGCTTGTGAAGGACATAGGGTGATATGTTCTTGAATGGACTTGGGGTTTTGTCCATGTAATCCTAGGAGGTTGAAATGCCCTAGGAAGGGATTGGGCAGTAGTTGGACACATACACCCCACTTAGACCACTAAATAAATATTTAGGTCTTTACACCCTAGGAATTAATTAGTGGATCATATGACCTTGATTCATGATGAAATTTTGGTAAAAGTATTTTCATAGTGTTAATCATCTCTGGAAATTTTGTTGTGAATTTTGGATCAATATGTTTAGGGATTGCCCTAATTAATAATTTGACTATTATGATCACACTGCCCATTGAAAAGTCATGAAAATTTGGCAGAGGTAGTTTTAGATCATTTTGATCATATATGAATTTTAATAGAATTTTTGGAGACATAATTAGGGCATCTACTTCACAAGTTCATAACTTTGGGAACATGCTAAATAATTCTTACAGAGCTTAATACTTGATGAAAAATTATGAAACTTGATAATTAGTGTTTCTAGTTCCGTATGCTCATATGAGAATTTATTTGGAATTTGTAGATGGATAATTGCTATACTTTGTTCATTAACCCGTTAACTTGGAATATTATCAGAAAATCAAATATAGACTTTATTTTTCAATGATAAATTATGAAACTTGATCTCGAGTACTTATATGCCCTTACAATCATCCATGAATTTCTCTGAATTTTTGGAATTGTTAATGCAGTAAATTCTCCTAAAATGAAATATTATGGGATATATTTGAAATTAAAATTAAGGGGTTAAACCGTACTGGAAAATTTTGAGTCTTTGGATTTTGAGTTATATGTTCATATTGTATTTAACAAAAATTTGGTGGAATATTATCTTATATTAAATTGTACTTCATGTTCAAACATGAGATTTTTGGCTACTAAATTAAATAAATAAATTATCAGATAAATAGGAAAATTGTGAAATTCAGGATTTAGTCCACAAATCTCATAATGGCCCTCTAATAATTATTATAGGCGTACTGGATGATTATTTGTTGTACTTCCCATTTTACGGGTCATATAGCTTAAGTGGTCTGCATATAGTAAAAATTGCAGAAACTACGTTGGAGTATAATTTGAGCACATGAGATGTGATTAGTGGTTGACTGGTTTGGATAGATAAAAATAAGTTCACCATTAGAATATATGATGAGTAGAGTTTGAATTGGTTAGTGTTAGGCGGTGCTCGGGATTGATGAAAGACCGTCTTCCCCATAGGAAGGAAGTGTTTAATGCACTAAGGCTAGGTTCAGTAAAATTGATTAAGGGTCGGGAAATCGGGTAGCAATCAATAATAGTAAGTGTCTTGCGAAAGGGAGCTTTGGGCGTAATCCCATCGTAGTTCCTAGTGCATTCGAGAGCCCTTCATGGGGTAAACCTTGGGCAGTCCTGGGCTAACGTAAACGGTAGGAGTGATAAATATTAAAGAGCGACTAGAATAATTAGGGGTTCACTTTCACACACCCCGGTGTCTCGGAAAGTTGGTTTGACTCGGTTGATATTTGTGGAAAGGGGCAGGATGGCCCGGCGAGCTTTGGCTCGGTAATGGTTTGTGATGGGCAGGATGGCACGACGAGCTTTGGCTCGGTCGCTGTTTGTGACGGACGGGATGGTCCGGGGAGCTTTGGCTCGGTGCTGATACATAAAGTTGCATGTGCATAAAATTAAGGTGGTGGGTCTTCGGTATTGGAGTGTCGATGCATCGATGCCAATACGTTGACTCGGCAAGTGTGGATATCACTTCGCCAACAGAAGTCCGGTGCGCTAGCCGGCAAGAGTATGCAGGAGTCCACTTTGTGCACCAGCGTTGAGGCGTACGATAGGTCTGACCGGTAGTGCTTTACTGGTTTAGAGGTGGGCGAGGCCCAACCCACCGCTTCCGTCTGCCACTACGGAGGTATCCTGGGAGGTGAGGCTCCAGAAAGGGGGAACTAAAGGTCTGTGTACACAGAGTCGAGTGGGTGAGTTGCCCTTGCATGATCGCATCATAACCCACTTGCATGTCATAGCATAATCATAGCATAAAACCCCTGTCACCTATTGTATAAGTGGTATGGGACGCTTATACAATAGGCCCTACAAAATGACCCCTTGGTCTATAAGCTTGTGTGGGCAAGTTTATAAATTGAAGGTTTAATTCTTTATATATATATTGCTGTTAGTAACCGACACCCCAACGTATAAATTTGTATGAGACTTTTTATATGATGGGAGCCCTATAAAAGATCCCTTGCTTATATGTTCCGTATAAGTTAAGGTTATTTTTCATACTTTACTTTACTGCCACATGTACTATAAAAATTACTAGTATAGGTTCGCTGCCATCTATTTCTTGATTACTCTCCACCTTCAAGTCCTCCCCTTTATTCCTCTCTGCTCGGTGCCTAGGGGCCATGGGGGAAGGGGTGGGGGATGATAGGACTTAGTCTTTTAGACTAATGGTTTTCGAACCACATCATTTTAGGGGACCACGGAGCCCCGCATGGAGGAGCAGCCCCGGAGGTCAGCACGCTTGGAGATCGGGCAGTCTAGTTCCGGAGTTCAGACGGTAGGGACTGTGAGTCCTGTTCGCTACTAGTAGTTATATTAGTATTTACTTCCGCATTGAGAGATTTGTACTGAGGTCATGATGTACTGGGCATGAGCCCAAGATCTTATATTTTTTGTATCTGTGGACACTCCCTTCGTGGAGATTATTTACATTTATATGTGATTTCTGTGGACTTGCTTTACTATTTTGCTACAGTTGCGATCGATTTGGCCGACAGGATCGGCGTTTTGTAGTGATGACCTTCCCGGGTGCGAAGGTGTCACCGCAAAGCGTCGGTTTTGGGCTTAAGACCCCGGTGTTTTAAAAAGAAAAAAAGGGGGTCTTATATATTGTATGTTGGGGGCAACGGAACCAAGTCAAGAGGTACAGGGGCCTTGTACCCGTGAACAATCTCGTTTGGAGACAGACCGGTGGAACGATTTTTGGAATTATTATAGGCCAACTGGGCTTGGGGAAGAAGAAGATCTCATGTACCTTTGTGATCGCTCACTAGGCATCTAAGAAGGCTTCCCAAGCTCCGATTGACCACCTCCGTTTTCCCATCGGTCTGAGGGTGATAGGCGGAGGAAAACAATAACTTGGTACCCATTAAGACCCAAAGTGTTTTCCAGAAATAACTCGTATACTTAACATCTCTATCCGAGACTATTGTCTTCGGCACTCCCCGGTGACTAACTACTTCTTTAAAATACAATTTTGTAATATGAGATGAGTCGTTGGTTATAGTGCACGGAATAAAGTATGCCATTTAAAAGAACCTATCCACAATGATAAGAATGGAGTCGTGATGACGCAAAGTAGTTGGTAGGCCTAAGACAAAGTCCATGCTCACGTCTTCCCATGGCGTAGAAGGTATAGGCAAGGGCGTATATAATCCTACATTGTTTTGGTGCCCTTGGATACCTGACAGGTACGACAACCACTAACTACCCTTCCCACCATTGCCTTAAGTGTTGGCCAATAGAATTTCTCCTCAACTAGCATAATGGTCTTGTCCCTGCCGAAGTGTCCACTCAACCCTCCACTATGCAATTCCCAGATGATATGGAGGTGTAACGATCACTGTGGAATACACAACTTCCCATGTCTAAATAGATAGCCATCCTTAATGACGAATGCAGATATAACCGTGGGGGAGCGATCTTGGGCACACAGATATGCGTCCTGAAAATCCGGGCATGTGTCGTACTCATCCTTGATTCGCTCGAATCCTACGACATTAACCTCCATAGTGGTGAGTAATAGGGTTAGGCGACTAAGACCATCCGCGACTCGATTGTCAGCTCCCTTAAGGTGTTTGAGACTAAAAGTGTAACCCTGTAGGAAAGATACCCACTTAGCATGACGCGGGCTGATTTTATGTTGGCCATTGATGAACCGCAATGCTTTGTGATCGGAGAGGATCACAAACTCTTTAGAGAGGAGATAGTGCCTCCAATTGTGTAAACATCTAATGACGGCATAAAACTCCCTATTGTAATTTCAGTAATTCAATTTGGCGCCCGCTAACTTCTCACTAAAATAACTCACAGGGTGTCCTTCCTGACTCAAGACACCTCCTATTCCCACGCCAGAAGCTTCACTCGTAAGCTCAAAGACCTTTGGGAAGTCATGTAGACGTAAGACAGGTGCCTCAGTCATAAGCTCCTTAATGCGTTGGAAAGCGATAGTGGCGGACTTCGTCCAAGTAAACTCACCTTTCTTCATGCAATCACTAATGGGGGCCATAATGCTACTAAAGTCTCGAATGAAACGGCCGTATAAAGTAGCTAACCCATGGAAACTCCGCACCTCTCGTAACATGGTCGGTTCGGGCCAATCCTTAATGACTTTAACCTTGTTAGGCTCAACTCTAATGCCTTCCGAATCGACTATGTAGCCTAAGAACTCCACTTCAGTGACAAAGAATGTGCACTTCTTGAGATTAAGGAATAAGGTTTCCTTACACATGGTGGAAAGAACCGACCTCATGTGGGAGACGTGCTCAGCAGTGGTGGTACTAAAGACTAAGATGTCATCGAAATAGATAACCACAAACTTCCCCATGTAAGGCTGAAAGACATGTGTCATCATCCGGGAGAAAGTAGGGCATTGGATAGCCCAAAGGGCATCACAAGCCACTCATATAACCCATCCTTTAACTTGAACGCAGTCTTCCATTCGTCCCCCTCACGGATCCTGATCTGGTGATAGCCACTCCGCAAATCTAACTTTGAAAAAATGTTAGCGCCAGATAAGACATCAAGGAGGTCATCTAATCGCGGAATAGGAAATCTATATTTGATGGTAATCTTGTTGATAGCACGGCTATCAACACACATTCTCCACGAACCATCCTTCTTGGGAGAAAGAAGGGCAGGTACCGCACATGGACTCATACTAGTCCTAATGAACCCCTTTTTCATCAAATCCTTGATCTGGGTCTGTAACTCTTTATGGGCGGCGGGATGAAGCCTATAGTGGGGTTGGTTCGGTAAAGAGGAACCAAGGATAAGGTCTATTGCATGCTATATATTCCTCAGCGGTGGTAACACCGAAGGCAGCTCATCCGGGTACACGTTGTTATATTCGTCCAACAATACCCGTAACTCTTTAGGCAGATCGTCCAATGCCCTCGAATCCCCTTTCGCACTCATAAGAACTAGTGCGTACATCATCCCGTCAAGAAAGGGATCCTTCACAAATTCTTTTCTACCCACTAGATTCAGCGTCTTCCTCTCGACCGGAACAGTGGTGTCCTTAGCTAACGCTACCGGCACCTTCGGGACGGTCGACCTCAACGTAATGACCTTACCATTAAATTTAAATTCGTACGTGTTGGATTTCCCAAAGTGTGTCACGTCGCGGTCATAAAGCCAAGGGCGGCCCAACAACACGTGGCAGGCGTCCATAGGAAGGACATCACACCACACCTCGTCAGTGTACGATTTGATCGAGAGGGGTACAAGACATCGCTTGGTGACCGGGACGGTAACCTTATTAATCCAAGCTACTTGGTAGGGAGTCAGGTGGGGCTGCGTAGTCAAGTGCATACGTGTAACGACATTCTCAGAGATGACGTTCACACAACTACCACTATCAATGATCAACTTGCACAACTTCTCGCCACTCTTAAAGATCATGGAAAATATACTCGTCCTCTTCCAGTCATCTAACGGATGGGGAGTGGTCAAGATACAATGCTTCACCATAAGGGGGTGATCGTCCTCTAAATCACTTGGGACCCCTTCTGGGTCACTCTCCTCAGCAGCCTCATATACGTAATCAGCAAGGTCGGTAGTCGACTCTAATAGGGCTATGGCTTTGGTCTTCGTTGGGCATTCAAATGCGTAGTGGCCTTGAATGCCGCAGGAGTAACATGTAGCGTTAGACTTGCTAACTTTCCCGACGGGGATACGCTCACTTGCAGGGTTCTTAGCGTTCCTAGTAGTGATCACGACAGACTTGGACTCGGTGGACCGAAACTTCCCTTTGTCCGGATATGTGGAGGAAGATGCTCCAGCTGTGGACATTCCCTTCGCATGGGAATAACGGGAGTGAGACTTAGAGGCTAAGTGCTTTTTGATGTCGAGGGTGGCATTGAACGTCGTGTTCAGATCCGTATGACCATATCGTAAGAGCTTCCGCTGAATATCGGGATGAAGCACCTTACGAAATCTGGATAAGGTGACCTCGGGGATCTCCCTCAGATCACCACGCACCATATGGTCTTTCATTTCTCCCATATACTCAGCTACCGAGTTTGAGCTCTGCCACAGAGTGGCAAGCTCGTCGAACATCTGTGTCCGATGGTACGTGAGAACGTACTGATCGGTCAACAGGTTCTTCATCACGGCCCATCCAATAAGTGGGACCCCGTTCCCGGTTCCTAGCCTACGCTCTTCATTCAGCCAATAAGTTTTGGCGCGTCCCGTTAGCTTCATCCTGGCAACTTGAACCTTTTGATGGTCCGTAAGAGTGTGCCAATCGAAGTAGCACTCCATATCCACCACCCAAGTAAGGAAGATCTGGGGATCTCCCATGCCATCATAAGTGAGGGTGTCGATCTTAATGGCCCTAGTAATATCGAAAGCATGATCGTGGCGGTGTTCTCGAGGGGGCACTCGGGGAGAGTCCTCATCGGAATCCGAATCAGGAGTTTGTTTGCGCCGGTTGGGCTGCTCAACATTAATGGGTGGCGGGGGTGGCCTTGCTTGATTTTGTAGGATCTGTGCTAACATCTTCCTAAGCTCCGTCATTTCGTTACGTAGCCCTGCTATGACCTCGGTGTTGGGATCCCCACGCTCACTCGCAACCATCCTAGACGTAGACGGTGTCGTGTATTCTTATCCTAGCCTAGTGCGCATTCAGGTTTAGAAAAATCTTGGGAAGATGATTTTTCTAGGGCTGAAGCTATATTGAAAATAGGATACTTTTATAGATTCCCGATGTGTGGAACACGTGGATCGTTAAATTTTTTTTTTTTTGAAATTGCGCTGAAAAATATGGATTTTAGCCCGCTATTGGCAGACCACCGAAAATAATTTTTTTGCTTTTCTAAAGTTAGATTGACCAACCAGGAATGCAGCGAGGGTGTTTGCAACGTGGGAGTTGAAACAACCGCCTTTGATACGAAATTGGTGTAGGGGAGACCGTGATACGTGCTCGACTACACTAACGGAAACTATCATCACAAAGCATAAAAGCAAGATAGGAGGGCTCCGACCAAAAGCGAACGAAAAGGGGTCGGGTTGGCTCCCAAATCCGAATGATTAAATCAATATAGAAGATTCCAGCATGACTCGATACAACGTCCTTAAGACCTACCTCTCCAACAAGCACACAACTCACCGCACCTACACAAGCATCTATTATACCAACTTGAGCCGTTTTAAACGCAAAAATAATTTATTTCGGAACAGCGGCAAACTTCAAATGGCGGTCGAGTTCCAGTTGAGATTAATTCCCTTGTTGACACAAAGTGTTCCAATCTTGGAGAGCAAGTCAAGGCTAGGCCAAGTCTCGTTCCCACAACGGATCTTCCCAATCCGGAATACAAGAGATTCAATAACAACGAAGCCGGATCAGATTTTGCAAGCGATGTATTTTAAAATCACGGAAAAGATGGTTCGCAAAAGCATCCACAAACTCAAAGCAAGAATGACTAAAGATGAAGAGATTACCCAACCAAGAATATCAATCACACAAGATAGGTGGGAGATTCACTATCTCCACGGAACCACCGGCGTCACACAGAATGGGGCTGCACTCCTTCCTCGGAGTCGCACCGAAGGAAGCCACGCCGGCGTCGCACCGAAGAGGGGAGGAAGGAAGCAAGGGGGGCGGCTTCACACCACAAGGCCGGGTGCTTGAAGTCTCTCCTTGGCCGAATTTCTCCTAGGGAGTTTCTTTGTATTCAAATTCTTCTTCTTCTCTATTAATTCTCATAAAGAGATCTCCTTATATAGGAGTTACAAACACATAGGAGTTACAAACACATAGGAGTTACAACAAGCCCTTAACCATCCATGATGGAGATGTAATCTCATCCATCCGTATAGTTAAGTACACACCACAAACTATGAAATGTCCAAAAATAAAAATTACATAACATTTATGAATATAAAATTATCATCCAAATATGGAATAATTTTATATTCATCAATATAAAATAAAAGTGCATGAAATAACATATTTAATTATTTACGACGGATTTGGCACGCCGCGGGCGGAGGTTGTAACGCGGTCTTCCTTCAGCATCATAACGACACCTAAGATCTTTGTGTTGTTGTGCCTCGGCAACCGGGTCATCATCAAGTAGTGGCGGAGGGGCCGCGGCATCACGCCACAATATTAAAATTGATGTCATCTTCCAACTTGCGAAAATAATATAAAGTATCGGCGGACACTTTAAGCTTAATGATAATAAGCATTGCGGACTTATATGTATTGTGAAACTGCGAGCTGAAAAGACAAACCAGGGACCAATCCTGCGGACTGGGCCGCTAAAATTTTACAGTTCGCACACATTTGAATAGAAATGATCTATAGCTCGTGACCAAGTGAGCAGGTGCGGCCAGAGCGGCATAGCTTTTCACACCGGGCCACAAGCTATAAGATCAGCCCAAGGAAACCCGCAGACTGAGCGGATACCAAAAGACAATCCACACTAAATAGAGAAATAACCTATAGCTTGTGACCAAGTGGGCAGGTGCGGCCGGAGCGGCATAGCTTTTCACACCTGGCCATAAGCTACAAGATCAACCCAAGAAATCCTGCGGACTGAGCGGATACCGAAAGACAGTCCGCATTAAATAGAGAAATGACCTATAGCTTGTGACCAAGTGGGCAGGTGCGGCCGGAGCGGCATAGCTTTTCACACAGGGCCACAAGCTACAAGATCAACCCAAAAAATCCTGCGGACTGAGCGGATACCGAAAGACAGTCCGCACTAAATAGAGAAATGACCTATAGCTTGTGACCAAGTGGGCAGGTACGACCGGAGTGACATAGCTTTTCACACCGGGCCACAAGCTACAAGTTCAACCCAAGAAATCTTGCGGACTGATCAGATACCGAAAGACAGTCCGCACTAAATAGAGAAATGACCTATACCTTGTGACCAAGTGGGCAGGTGTGGCCGGAGCGGCATAACATTTCACACCGGGCCACAAGCTACAAGATCAACCCAAGAAATCCTGCGGACTGAGCGGATACCGAAAGACAGTCCGCACTAAATAGAGAAATGACCTATAACTTGTGACCAAGTGGGCAAGTGCGGCCGGAGCGGCATAGCTTTTCACACCGGGCAGCAAGCTACAAGATCAACCCAAGAAATCCTGCGGACTGAGCGGATACCGAAAGACTGTCCGCACTAAATTAATTCCCTGTGAAGAATGAGCTGCAGACTTGTGACCAAGTGGGCAGGTGTGGTCTGAGCGGCATTGCTTTTCTCACCAGCCCTCATGTTTTGCATGCTAAATGGAACGGTCGACTGCCCTCTTGCCTGGAGTACAGTCTGAGTTTATCTTTTTGGCAGGTGCGGCCTGAGCGGCATTACTTTTCTCCAAGATCAACCAGGCTGTGGGTCTCCTATAAGCACTGCTTGAGGGAACCACGGAGTGTTTGAGGGTCACAAACTAAGATGACCCGTGGGCAGGTGCGTATAACATTGCTTTTCACACGCGATCATCAAAGTTGTAACGATATCCCTAAAGTGGCATGGTAGAGCTTAACACCCACCCTGTCCCTTCATAATGCAGAGGTGGGGTCAGGTACTAGCCGGGATCCGAAATTCAGTACCCTACCACAGTAGAACCTACAAGCTCCCACTACACGGTGCGAAATCTCCGCGCAACACGTGGTCTTTGTGGTGTTACGCTAATTACAATGGTTCTACGGGAGGTTTGCTGAACTCGGCGATGTCTCCTGGTATCAGGCAACAGTCATTGTTGTTCGGGAGACAAGGAGAAAATACTAGAAAAAGTGTTAGTATGAATTCTTTGTTCAATAAGAAGCTTTTTGCAAGGTAGCTTAAGAGATAAAAGAGAGTTCAAAGATAGAACCATTTTGAAATCTTCCTTGATCAATGTGCTAACTGTTACTATTCAAGAGATACAAACACTTGAAGAAATGTTAACAAGCAGCTTTTACTCATAATGATTCTTGAAAAGATTACATAAAAAGGAAATGAAAAGAGGAGGTTCAGGAATAGAACCGCTTGAGATCATCTCTGCTCCACGTATGTGGAATATCCTCTCCCTCATATGTTTGCAAGCGGTACGCGCCGCTCTTTGACACTTCTTTGACAATGAAAGGGCTGACCCAATTCGGATTAAGCTTTCCTACTGAGCTGGCCTTATTGCTGCTTTGTCTCTGATTTCTTCAATATGCTCCAAGATGAATTTCATTTCTTCATTATTCAGCTCAAGAAAGTCCTCAAAACCTTGCCTCGCAAGCAGAAGTCTAGGTGACGGTACTTCAAACTCAACTGGAATGAGGGCCTCTGAGTCATGAGAAAGTTTGAATGGAGTTTCACCAGTTGCAGATGAAGGTGTCGTTCTTAAGGACCAGAGGACCGATGGAAGTTGATCAGCCCAACTGCCTTTGAGATTCCGCACTTTCTTCTTTAGTAAGTTGAGGACCTGCTTGTTGGCTGCTTTAACTTGGCTGTTGCTTCTGGGATGATGGAGTGATGCAAAACGCAGCTCTGTTCCGATCTGCTTGCAAAAATCAATCGTCTCTGCATTGTTGAACTGTGGCCCGTTGTCGTTGATTATTGCATTAGTATTCCATGCCGGCAGACAATCTCTCCCCAAATGAAATTCTTGACGACCTGAGTTGTTGTCTTTGCCAATGCCTTTGCTTCAATCCACTTGCTGAAGTAATCTATCATCATTATGACAAAGCGTCGTTGTCTGCTTGCCATGGGAAAAGGACCAATGAGATCCATCCCCCAAACTACAAAGGGCCAAGGAGTTGCGATTGATCTGAGTGACTGAACAACTTGATGCTGAAGTGGAGCAAACTTCTTGCATTGAACACATTTTCTAGCGTAAGCCTCAGAGTCTCTCTTCATGGTAGGCCAGCAATATCCCTGCCGCAGGATTCGTCTTTATAGTGTTCTTGCTCCTGAGTGACTTCCACACTCACCAGAATGAACTGCTTGCAAAAGAGTCGGAGCTTCTTCTTCTGAAACACACCTTGCCATAGTAGACTGGAAGGTTTTTTTGTAGAGGACTCCTGCCACCAAGTAATAGTGAGCTGCTTTTATTTTGAACTTTTTCTGATCTTTGATTGTATGATGAAAGTTCCCTGTTGACAGGTAAAGAATGAATGGATCCATCGAGGAGGTACGCTGATCAACCTGCATCAACTCTTCTTCATCCACTGCCGGGTGGAAGAGTTCGGAAATTGTTCCTCCTGATGGCAGTCCATACTTGGCAAGAACATCTGCCTCCTCATTTTCTGTTCTAGGGATGTACTCAATGGTAAAACTTTTGAATTTGTCGACTTCTACTTTCATAAGAGCAAGATATTTCTTTAAGATTGGCTCTCTGGTCTCAAAGTTACTAATAACTTGTGACGCCATCACCAGAGAATCAGTCTTGATATGAACATGATCAATTCCAAGCTCTCTTGCAAGTCTCAGCCTTGCTAATAAGGCTTCATACTCGGACTGGTTATTGGTTTCTGGAAAGTAGAACTTGATTTCCTGCACAAGTTTAATGCCATTTGGATTGATTAGAACCACTCCTACTCCAGAAGAATTTCTACCTGAGGCACCATCAACATAGATGGTCCAAGCCAAAGGAGACCTTTCTGCTTGATCAGAACTGGACTCTGCTGTATCAATCAAGAAGTCTGCTAGAACTTGAGCCATGATAGCTGTCTTGGGCACATAAAAAATTTCAAACACACTCAATTCTATTGCCCATTTGGCTAATCTGCCAGAATGCTCCGGTTTCTCTAACACATTTTTCAAAGGTTGATCAGTAACAACTTGAATTGAGTGTGCCTGGAAGTACAGACGGAGTCTGTGAGCAGACATAACCAGTGCTATGGACAACTTTTTCAGAATCGAATATCTGTCTCCGCATCTTTCAAAATATGGCTAACATAATAGACTGGGAACTGTTTCCTGTTCTCTTCTCGAAGAAGAACTGAGCTGACCGGGTCAGGGCCAACTCCTAAGTATAATAATAGCATCTCCCCTGACCGGGGACTCTGGAGCAAAGGTGTTGAAGTCAGCTGCTTCTTTAACTGTTCAAAAGCCTGAGAACACTCTTCTGTCCACTAAAATTTGGATGCTCCTCGAAGAGTTTTAAAGAAAGAAGCACTCTTGTCACCAACCCCAGAGAGGAACCTCCCGAGACCTGCTAACCTCCCCCCTAACTGCTGAACTTCCTTAGGTGAACGGGGGGGATCCATATCAAGAAATGCTTTTACTTTGTCTGGATTGGGGGCAAGTCCCTCTGGAGTAAGGAGATGACCAAGGAACTTCCCCTTACTCGCCCCCAAATATGCACTTTGACAGGTTGAGTTTTATCTTATATCTACATAGAGTAGCGAACGTCTCTGCTACATCTTGCAGGTGTAGTGAAAAAGACTTGCTTTTGATCAATAGATCATCTACGTACACCTCAAGGTTTCTTCCTTTTTGTTGCTTAAATATATAGTCCATTGTTGATGCATGAAAACGTAAAGGGTATCGAGCAGCACCAGCTAACGGTTCGAGTACAAGGGAAACGAAGGGAAAGGTGAGACTATGAGTAGCAATCAACTAAGCGGACGAGAGCAAGAAAAAGCAGCAGGGCCGTGAGCCACGATAACAACAGATTTCGCCCCTCGTGGCCTGAATGCCTCTCTTGCGACAGGCTTTTCCTTGATTGAAGAAAGGTTGGGTTACAAGTGAATGAAAAAGGGAAGACAAGAGCAGAGCAAGCTGGAGTCCACAAGGCACAAGATTCGAGTTCGCAGCCTTTGACAAGTAGGCTCCTGGGCACGAGTCAGCGTGCCTTGGGTGCACCACCTCCCCCCTATTTATAGGATGGGGGGCCTGCCCAAATGGGTAGGGCTAAAATAACCGACTGCCCGGGGTATAGGAGAACCAGGTAGAGGTGACGGGAAGCAAAAAAGAAAGAACACGCCAGTCCGCGCAGAAGGGGCGGACTGGGCTCGCGGGCTGGAGCTTCCATCTGCTGCTGCTAGGCGCGATCCTGCTGGAGGACGGCGGCCTGGACAGACGAGACAATGAGTCCGCCGTTGAGGAGAATCCAGAGATCCCAAGGCATGGCGGACTGGCGAACAGAGCCATGAATCCGCCGCTGGGAACCATCCTTGGTGGCTGATTACCGCTGCTTTGCCGGACTAGGCGGACTGCCTAATTGAGTCCGCGCGTATTGAAAAGTGGGTCTTGGCATCTCGTTGGATGTTGTGGACTGAGGGGTTAACATAATCCCCGCACATTTTTAAGTTTCCAGAAAACTTCGAAAATGTTTTCTTAACCGCCGAGTCCGCAAGCCTCATAAATGCCGCCAATGCTATAAATATCGCTGGAGGGTCTGGAACTGTTGGAAATTCTAATCGACACGGGGCGCTATTCACCACTTGCGGTCTCCACTTTCTAGTCCGGCATGGCAAGGCTTGGAGCTTTCTTCTCTAGTCTTACTGCAAAAGGCGAGACAGCACTAACAACGCCTATGAAGACCAAGAAGATAATAAAGAGGTCGACAAGAAAGGATCCTGTCCGCTCTACTGGAGAAGGTTCCCACAGCCAGAAGCCTGCTGAGAAAATAGTCCGCCGCGCTGATATATCTGTGCGCGAGGATTCCGCAGTTCTCGTCGCTGAGCCACTGAGAAGTGAAAAGATGGTGATTCTGTCGGACTCTGCCCCTTCCCAGAAAACTGCGAACTCGGCGGACACCGTTGGTGAACATAATGAGGCCGAAATATCTTCCCCCAATGCCCAGGTGCCCATCGTTAACCTGGATGAAGAAGATAGGCGGACTTCAGGAGAAGAGGTTGGCAAGGATGCGCCTTCAAAGGCATTGACTGCTGTGAACCGTGAGACTGTCCGCGAGAGCCAGCCCGACTTAGGAGAGGTTGCCGCGGAATCTGCTGAGAAGAGAGCTAAAAGAAAGAAGAGGAAGAGAGACGGGTTGACCGTTGCTGAGCGGGTTGAGAAGAAACTGCGTGCGATGAAAGAGAATAATATCTCCAAGCGGACTGGAGAAGCGGACTTACAGCACAGACCGCGCTACAAAGAAGTTCCGGACAGCGATTTGATTACACCGGAGGCACAAATTCAGGGAGACAATTCCCTCTCCACGGTCAGTTTAACCACGGATGAGATAATAGATTCCATAGACCTCAACGAAGTCGATCTAATCAACGAATCCTTGTTGAGTGTACTGCAGCAATCTGAGGCGGAAGCCACTGCGAATAAAGATAGCGAACTCCCTTCTTTGTCCGCTGCAGAGGAAGAAGAGAGGGAGAGACTGAAGCAGAAGATAGAGGAGCAGAAGAAACAAATCGCTGCTCATGTAGCTGTGGTGGAGGCGGCCTCAAAGCAGGTTGCGACGGACAAGAGTGATGAGTATCTGCGAATTGCCGCAGAGCTATTACGGTCAGGTAAACTTCAACCAGCGCCTAAGTATTTTAAGCGTCAGTGGCTTTACAGGTCGCCGCCGCGGAAGTCGAGACCAATCAAGATCATCACCGAAACTGAGGACATCGTGGTTTCAAAAAGTTCTGCCGCTGAGAAAAGAGCTAAGGTTCACCGCGAATGGAAGAAGCGGTTAAGCGCCTTTGACCCGGAGCGGGAAAGGCGGCCTATCATCTTCGATAGTCGGCAAATCACTGCGGCTATGTCCAAATGTGATCTTTCATCCTTTCTTTGAGTCCGCCGCAAACTGTCTTTGAATGATGAAGTTGACCTTATTTCTTGCAGGTAGAAAATCGTCGTCGGGCTCCGTCGAGAGTGGCGAGATCGTGGTTACATCGAATACTGGTGTTGACGTGGTCTCGCATGAGGAATCCGCGGGGGATGAGCTGCCCAGCCTGAACATCATCAAAGAGTTAGAAAAGAAATTTCAAGCTAAAATTCAGAATATCAAAGCAGAGTTAAAGAAAGCAGAAGAGCGCGAGAAGGCGTCCGTGTAGCGGGAGAATGCCCTAAAAGACCAGATTGCCAGCATCTCCAGGGCGCTGGAGAGGTCCGATAGGGAGAAGAAAAGGCTCGCGGACGATGTCCGCTTCTACAAGGGGAAACACTTAGCATCAGCGAGGGAAGAGAAAGGGAAGAGGGCTGCAGAGATCGCCGAGCAGAGGTCGCGATTACAAGATCGCGCTGCTCCGGAGGTAGCCGCACCGGCTATCGGTCAACAGGTTGTGAAAGAGGAGCCGAGGCCGGCAGCGGAGCCAATGGTGCCCCTTAGCCGGGTAGACCGGGAAGCTGCCCACATGCACCGGACTATAAACGTCATCCATCATCATATCTGCCGCATGTACAGCGAGATTCTTCAAATTAGCGACCAAGCTGCTCACTTGTGCAGAGACAGGACGGAAAGGCTGGCACGGACCGAAACTAGGGACCGCTGAGTCCGCGATACCATGAACTATCAATTTGTTTGATTGTATAATTGTGTGCGTTTTTTTTTGAACAATGCCGTGTTGTAGATTGAACTGTGTTGCGATCTGTGCGGACTAAATAATATATCCGCAAATGCTGTTGCTTTTTTTTGCTGTTATCTGTGGCGAACTGTGCGGACTAATGCTGTGTCTGCTTCACCTAATTTAACTTCTGCAGGTGGGCAATTTTGTGAGCTAAGCGGACTGAAACCGTGTCCGCTTCTCATGTTTGACTTGTCTGCAGGAAGCATCGCGAACTGGGCAGACTGAAACTGTGTCCGTCTTGATTTTTGCCTTGAACTTTTCCTGGCATGTGAATCTATGTTTGTGTCCGCGTTATCTTTAACTTTTGCTGTGTGAATGATTGGATTTTTGCGGACTATGCGGATTGAAAATGCGAGCTGTGCGGCCTGGCCAAAAAAGTTGTCAGACCCTTTAACTATAAATATGGCCCTGCTGCTTCTTCTATGCAGGAAAACAGTTGAAGTAAAAGAACCCTGCGGCCTGCAAAAATGGTGTCCGCCAGAACAGATGCTGCTGTTGCCTTCCACTCCGCCGACCACTGAAAGTGCACCTTAATTGAGGCCGACCTGGAAGCCTTTGTTGAGAAACAGATGGAGAATTCAAATATTCTTGTCCGCCTTCCAGCCCACGAAGAAAGGCTGAACTTTTCAACCGCGACTCAGATCGCAATTCCTGTAGACCATTTTGACAGCGGATTCAGGTTTTCTCTTTTATGGGAGCTCGCCGAAATTTTCGAGTACTATGGAATGGTGCCGGGTCAGCTCGCGCCCAACGCACTAACTGCGATTTGCAGCTTCATTTCCTATTTGCGGTATGAAAAGATTGCTTTCTCCATGAACGTCTTTCGCAAGATGTTCTCTGTCCGCTCGATAACCGCTTTTGGAGGCCGCCCCTACAAGGGGGTGATATATTTTTACTGCAGAGGGATGAAGGTTGTGGGCCTTCCCAACAAGATCCACAACTAGACCTCCAGGTTCTTGATATTTGAAGGCGACCTAAGGTTCGCGGACCCCTATCCGCAAGTGCGCGCGGACTCCGCCTTTAAGAGTGTGCCTCTTGATGACGTGGAGTCCGCCATCGTCGAGTTCTTGGCCAATGCCAGACTTGACATTGAGCATTACATTCCGCTACTGGCGGGCTTGGCGGATGTTCTGCCTGAAGAGAGTAAGCTTTTTGCGAACTAGCATTTTGTATCTGCAGCGACCTTGGTATTAACACTTCTGTTTTTTGCAGTGACCTTGGCGGTACCCGCCAATTTGCCGCAGACGCCTAGCGGCTTTGTTCCTACACAAAGAGAGAAGAAGCAAGAAGTTGCAAGGAAGAGAAAGGAAGAAGGGGATCCCGCGGCGGGTTACTCTTCTTCTGAAAGTTTCACGATGAGCGGCTTCAGAAACCGCCAGAAGGATCTTAGGGGAAACCCAATGATCCACTGGCACAGCAAGAACTAGCATGTCCGCTTATCCACCGCGCTCCCTTCGTGGAAGAGTCCGCGAATAACCCGTCATGCCCATATTGCGATTTCCGCCCTTTATGGAAAACGCAATCTGAGCGACCTGAAAAAGTGCCCGCTGCCGACCTCCCCCTGCTAGCCTCTCAGGCTGGTGCGAATTATGGTGACAACCCACTATGTAGCCACCTTGGCCAGAGACCTACTAAAGGAAAATGAGCAGCTTCAACAACAAAATAAGGTGCTAAAGGAGAGGAATGCGCGACTTGGGAAAAAGGTCGCTCAGCAAAAAGAAGAGCTCGGGGTAAGTTGAATTACAGCGGTCTCTATTTGTAGTCCGCCGCGAACTGATCTGATGTTTGCTCTTTTGTTTTGCGCAGGTCGCCTATGACTTGGAAAACAACAGTTTCCAGGCCGCCATGCTCCCCTTTGTGAAGGAGACCGTCGAGGTCGCCATCGAGCAATTTATCCGCGGCGGCTTTGCAAAGGAGGGAGTGGATGGCGTTCCCTTCTTAGAGCTCTTCCCAGAGTTGGCACCGCATGTCCCTGCAATGGATCGGTCTGCAAAGGGCAAAGATCTCGTCGAGGAAGAAGAATGTGAAGAAGATGAAGAAGAAGAAGAAGGCGGAGAGCAAGGCGAAGGGCAAGGCGAAGAGCAAGGCGCCATGATAACAGCGGACGACACTGGCTCAAGCCAGCGAGGCGGAGAGCAGTCCGCCGAGTCCAGCACCTCTACATCCTCCTCTGCTGCCAGGAGCTCGCATAGCGAGTCCGCCTCAAGCACTGGATCAGATAGTAGCGGAATGGGCTCGGAGGGCTACTCTCCGGAAGTCGATATTGTTGGCCTAAGCCCTGTACCTCTAGCTGAAAAGAAACAAAAGACTGCTGACAATTAATGTATTTTTGCCTTTTTTAATTTTGTAAAGGGGAGGACTCAAGATTGCAGTCCGCCAAATAGACATGTAAAAGTTTTTTGATGAAATAGAAAGGATATATTCTTGTATCTGTGTGCTTCCTGTAATGTTCATTTTATGTATTTAACGCGATTGAGTTCGATCTGATTTAGCAGTCCGCATGAGATGCAGATAAATCATACTGTGAGCTTCTTAACTTGTTGATTAGACGACCATTGTCCGCCGTAAGAATGAGACAGTAACGAAAATATAAGGCGGACTCTGTTGAGTTACAATTGCAGTCCGCGACATACAAAGATCATCCATAATGAGTTCTTGGACTCGCTGATTAGGAAATTCCATTTATCAGTCCGACCATTATCCGCCGTAAGAATGAGAATAATTGGCTGACAATATCAGGCGGACTTCATCGAGTTCCAATATTAGTCTGCAGTTCTTTGTTAATCTTTCAAACTTAATGATAATACAAGGGAAGCCATTCGGCGGACTGGGCTGATATAATTTCACAGTTCGCGCGTATGCTAATAGAAATGATCTATAGCTTGCAACCTGGTGGGCAGGTGCGCATGGCATTACTTTCCTCACCAGGCCACAAGCTATAAAATCAACCCAAGAAAAATCTGGCGGACTGCGCGGATAAAGAAATCCAGTCCGCTCTAAACAGAAGAAATGATCTATAGCTTGCGACCAGGTGGGCAGGTGCGCATGACATTGCTTTCCTCACCAGGCCACAAGCTATAAAATCAACCCAAAGAAGACCGGCGGACTGCGCGAACAAAGAAAAGCAGTCCGCGCTAAGAAGATTCCCTGCGAAGAGCAAGATGCCGACTTGGCGGAACGGTTCCCTGCCCTCTTGCCTGGAGTACAGTCTAAGCTGTGGGTCTCCTGCAGGCACTGCTTGAGGGTACCACGGAGTGTTCGAGGGTTACAAGCTAATATGATCGGTGGGCAGGTGCGCATGGCATTTCTTTCCTCACCAGATCATCAAAGTTGTAACAATATCCCAAATGCAGCATGATAGAGCTTTACTCCCACCCTGCCCTCCATAATGTAGAGGTGGGGTCAGGTACTAGCCGGGATCCGAAGTCCAGAATTCTACCGCACTAGGGCCTGCAAGCTCCCACTACACTGTGCGAAATCTCCCCGCAACACGTGGTCTTTGTGGTGTTACGCTAATGACAACAGCTCTATGGGAGGTCTAGCTGAACTCGGCGATGTCTCCTGGTATCAGGGAACCGTTTTGGATCTTTGGGAGAGAAAGAGAGAACACTAGGAAAAAATGTCAGTATGCATCCTTTGTAATATAAAATGCATTTGCAAAGCAAGCACAAGAAAGAAAAGAGAGTTCAAGGGCAGAACCGTTTTTGAAATCTTTCTTAGCATGCCATCTGTTATGCTTACAAAGACAAAACACTTGAAAAAGCGTTAGCAAGCAGTTTCCGTTCATAATAATTCTTGAAGAGGATACACAAAACAGAAAAGAGGAGGTTCAGGAATAGAACCGTTTGAGATCATCCCCGCTCCATGTATGTGGCATATCCTCTCCTTCATATGTCTGCAAGCGGTAAGCGCCACTCTTTAACGCTTCTTTGATAATGAAAGGGCCGGCCCAATTTGGATTAAGCTTTCCAACTGAACCAGCTCTTGCAGCAGCATCAACTTTCTTTATAACTAGATCTCCCACTTGAAAGTGTTTGATCCTTACGTTCTGATCAAAGTAACGTTCTGATCAAAGTTCCGGCCTCTCTGAGAATGAGGCTGGAAATCTGGGCAAGGGGGCTTGCTGTGAGAGGAACAGCGGAGGCATCCCTTCCTTCAGCCTTAGCTGTCAGGGATGAAACATAGGTTGGATTGGCGTTCTCGCCTTCTATGAATCGATTCACCATGGAAATCAGCTCTTGATAAGTCTCAGGTGCCTTGGTTGTTGCTTTAAACTTCAGGGGTCCTTCCCGGAGGCCATGGATCAAGGAGACCTTGTAATAATCGGGGTTCACATTCCTTACCCCTTGGATCTCTTTTTGAAAGCGATCAACGAATCGCTCCACTGACTCATTGTCTCTTTGTCTGATTTCAAAGAGGGCAGTTGGCACATCCTTCCTCTTCCTTGAGGTAGCAAACCTCAGCAACAACTCGCTGCGAAGCTCAGCGAAAGAAGAAATTGTGCCCGCAGGCAGCTCGTAGAACCACTCTCTCGCCTGTCCTTCGAGAGTGGTCACCGGGAGTTTACACTTGATGGCATCTGAGAGGCATCTCAAAGCAACTGCCCCCTCAAATACTTGGAGGTGAGAGACTGGATCAGTCTCTCCTGAATAGAAGGGAAGGCGGGGCTCCCTGAAGTTGTTCGGAGCCGACTCCCATCGGATTCGATCAACGAAGGGAGACGGAGTCTCGAACTCAGCAGGGTAGAAGGGGCGGACTGAAGCAGGGGAGTCCGCAGGCTCGGCGGACTGGCGGCCAGTAAAATGAAGCTGGCGGGCAGGAGTGCCCCTGGAAGCTTCTCTGAAGAAATTTCTGAAAGCAAACTGCTCCTCCTGAGGGCGCAGAGGGCGGCGGACTGGACAGAAACTCGGGGAGCTGCTGGCGACTGCCGAAGCGGAGTTCGACGAGCTGGAGTCTGGCGGACTGGCGAGTCCGCTGGTTCTGCTGAGGCCTGAGGAGCAAGCCGCTGGTCTAGTGCGAGCGGGGCTTGGCTGATTGCGTCGAGACGCTGGTCAGTCTGCCAGCGGGACTGCTCGGCCTCAAGGCGAGCTTGTTCAGTTGCATCCCAAAGAGAGTCCTCTGAAGAACAGGAGCGGTCTGAAGAGCGGGCTCTGCGGTCTGACATTTCTGTACGCTGAATTCGAAATGACACTCGAATCTGAAGGCCGCGTGTTAACTGTTGATACAGAAAAATGCACAGGGAGTCGGGCACCACCAGCTAACGGTTCGAGCACAAGGGATAAGAAGGGAAAGGAGAGACTGCGAGTAGCAATCTACTAAGAGGACGAGAGCAGGAAAAAGCAGCAGGACCGTGAGCCACGACAACAACAGACTTCGCCCGTCGCGGCCTGAATGCCTCTCTTGCGACGGGCTTTTCCTTCATTGAAGAAAGGTTGGGTTACAAGTGAAGGAAAAGGGAAGACAAGAGCAAAGCAAGCCGGAGTCTGCAAGGCACAAGATTTGAGTCCGCGGCCTTTAACAAGTAGGCTCCTGGGCACGAGTCAGCGTGTATTGGGTGCACCACCTCCCCCTATTTATAGGATGGGGGGCCTGCCCAAACGGGCATGGCTAAAATAACTGACTGCCCGGGGTACAGGAGAACCGGGCAGCTGTGACGGGAAGCAAAAAGAAAGAACACGCCAGTCCGCGCAGAAGGGGCGGACTGGGCTCGCGGGCTGGAGCTTCCATCTGCTGCTGCTAGGCGCGATCCTGCTGGAGGATGGAGACCTGGGCGGACAAAACAATGAGTCCGCCGTTGTAGAGAATTCAAAGATCCAAAAGCACGACAGACTGAGCGAACAGAGCATTGAATCCGCCGCTGGGAACCATCCTTGGTGGCTGATTACCGCTGCTTTGCCGGACTGGGCAGACTGCCTAATTGAGTCCGCGAGTATTGAAAGGGGGGTCTTGGCATCTTGTAGGATGTTGCGGACTGAGGGGTTAACAAGATCCAGCACGGATCTTAAAGCAAAATCGTGGGGCTCCTGGTCATCTTCTTCCTCCAGCCAAGGGCTGGGATCAGCCTGACCTGGAGCTTATTCCATGCCCATTTACCGGCCACCCGACCACCTCCCTGGCCGGCCACCACCACCACCACCTTCGTTGAGGTGGGAGCTATCGCCGGGCGGCGGCACGGCCGCCGGAGGGGTGGTTTCTGGCGAACCCGACCCATTTTTTTTGGAAAACCAGGAAATTCAGAAATCTTCTCACTCCAATCGAGCTCAATTGAGCCCGATTCTTGGCCCTATTGATTCCTATGATCTAACCATAGAAGAAGAGGAAGGGGAGGACCTTGCTGGGTGGCTGTAGCCTTGCTGATCGTCGGATTGTCATGGTGGTGGTGGTCGTATTTCTGCAACAGCACTATGAAACTCCTTGGCTCCTTCAGGTAAAGGGTGGGAATGACTCCTTGGAGTCTAGTGAAGGTTTTAAGCAGAAGAAATGAGGAGTTAGGTGGTTGTAGGGGGCTTTGCCATCATTGGCCTCTAGTCAACATTGGCGGCCATGGTAGGTGGGGGAAGAAGCCTGGCTCTAGCCAGTCAAGGAGTAGCTGGTTGAACTCCCCTTGTCCTGGTGAGTTGAATGGGGGGTTGGGGAAGGTTGGAGAAGGGGAAGGATGAGCCCAATTCTTCCTCCATTTCTTCTCTTCTCTTTCTCTCTCTTCCCTTTGAAGCTCTTTCTCTCTCCCATTCACCAAGCTGAATTTTGACTCCTACCTAACCCAATTGCAGCCCACATGTTTATTTCACCCATCCATGCAAGGTTAGCCCAAGTGAATTGGGCTTGAGCTTGAGTTAGCCCATTTGGGCTAGCTTGACCCAAAGCTAGGCTAGGGTTGACCTTGGTCAATTTTTTCTTTGAGGTTGCCCCTAATGGGTCCTTGGTGACCCATTGGCCTCCCCTAAGGTCTAGGTGGGGTTGTCTTGGCCCTTTGGAGGTCACTTGACCCTTAAGCAGGGTACCTTGATTACTTTAGGGCTGGAGTTGACTTGGTCAACTTAGCCTTTTTGATTGGTCCCAATAGGTCCTTGGTTACCCATTGGCCTCTCACTAGGGTTAGGAAGGTATGTGTGAGGTCCACTTGGCTAAGGGAACTTCAATTGGCCCTTATGCAGTTCAGTTTGACCCATTTAGGGTTAGAGTTGACTTTGGTAAACCTAGCCCCTTGGGTGGGCCCCAATGGGTCCTAGCTTACCTATTGGCCTCACTTTAGTGTTAGGAGGGCTTGGATGGGGTCCACTTGGCTAAGGTAACTTCAATTGGCCCTTGTGTAGGTCAGTTTGACCCAATGTAGGTTAGGTTGACCCATTTAGGGTTAGAGTTGACTTTGGTCAACTTAACCCTTTGGGCTGCCCTCCTTGGGTCCTTAGTGACCCATTGATCCCACTTTAGGTCTAGAAAGTCCTTGGTAGGGTTAGTTGGGCTTACCTGGGCACACTGACCTTAGTTAGGGCACCTTGCCCAATTTAGGATTATAGTGGTTCTAGGTAAACTTGGGCACCCTGTGTTGACTTCAACGGACCCTTAGGGCTCTAATGGACCCTACGATGGGTTGATGAGACCATGGTGGGGTCTTGGAGTCTTGGTGAAGCCCCATGATCAACTTAAACAAGAGTTCAGAAATTTACTATGTACAGACCATAGTGGTCTCACCCACATTCTTAGATTTTCTTGGTCTTCTTGGGCTTCCTAGGGTTTTGTCATGACCTAGTCATGGCCAAAACCACTCTTGGGGGTCTAGTTGGAAATGGGATGTTACACAAGACAAGTCAGTTTGCACAATCCTTCGCCCAACATATTCATGGCCTACATGCGCGTATATGAGCTACCTTGACTACTCAATACGAGTCTTATCAGACGCACGCTAATCTACATAGGAGGGTGTCGCACTTCAAAGTCGGCGATTTAGTCCTAGTCCGGTTAGTTCCCGAACGCTTGCCATCTGGCACCGTTAAAAAGTTAGCACCAAAGCGCGCCGGCCCTTTCCGGATTTTAAAGAAGCTAGGTGGCAACACTTTCGTGTTGGATTTGCCAGCTGATTGGGGTATCTCCCATATTTTTACTGTCTCGGATTTGACGCCGTTTGTTTTGCCTCCACTTGAGTTGAATTCTTTGACGTCTTCTCCCTCCACTAAAATTTCTAATGATTTGGGGAGTGGTAGTTCGGATGATCTCTCTCTTTCAGTCCCCGCAGGTATAACATCGGATGGTACGTTGCCTTCTTTTTTTCCTACTGCTGACATGTTTCCCAGGTTTACCAAGACATTTCTCACTCCAGATATGATACTTGCTGCTGAGCCACTTACTACTCCTGATGGTGCTACCTACCGCTTCCTCATCCGTTGGCGTGATCGTCCCCCTTCAGACGACTCATGGGTACTCGCGACAGAGCTTCAACTTTTGGATGTCGAGCTTCTCCGCCGCTATCTCTCAGCCTATGCATCGGAGATACGTGATTTTGAGTGGGGGAGTATTGATGTCGCGGCCCCTTTGCCACTACTTGATGATGACCCGTTTGCCGAGGCACAACGACACAAAGATCTTAGGTGTCGTGATGATGCTGAAGGAAGACCGCGTTACAACCTCCGCACGCGGCGTGCCAAATCCGCCGTGAATAATTAATTACGTTATTTCATGCGCTTTTATTTTATATTGATAAATATAAAATTATTCCATGTTTGGATGATAATTTTATATTCATAAATGTTATGTAATTTTTATTTTTGGACATTTCATAGTTTGTGCTGTGTACTTAACCATACGGATGGATGAGATTACATCTCCATCATGGATGGTTAAGGGCTTATTGTAACTCCTATGTGTTTGTAACTCCTATGTGTTTGTAACTCTTATATAAGGAGACCTCTTTATGAGAATTAATAGGTAAGAAGAAGAATTTGAATTCAAAGAAACTCCCTAGGAGAAATTCGGCCAAGGAGAGACTCCAAGCCGCCAGCCTTGTGGTGTGAAGCCGCCCCCTTGCTTCCTTCCTCCCCTATTCGGTGCGACGCTGGCGTGGCTTCCTTCGGTGTGACTCCGAGGAAGAAGGATTGCAGCCCCACTCGGTGTGACGCCGGTGGTTCCGTGGAGAGAGTGAATCTCCCACCTATCTTGTATGATTGATGTTCTTGGTTGGGTAATCTCTTCATCTTTAGTGATTCTTGCTTTGAGTTTGTGGAGGCTTTTGCGAACCGTCTTTTCCGTGATTTTAACATACATCGCTTGCAAAATTTGATCTGGCTTCGTTGTTATTGAATCTCTTGTATTCCGGATTGGGAAGATCCGTTGTGGGAGCGAGACTTGGCCTAGCCTTGACTTGCTCTCCAAGATTGGAACACTTTGTGTCAACAAGGGAATTAATCTCAACTAGAACCCGACTGCCATTTGAAGTTTGTCGCTGTTCCGAAATAAATTATTGCTGCGTTTGAAACGGCTCAAGTTGGTACAATAGATGCTTGTGTAGGTGCGGTGAGTTGTGTGTTTGTTGGAGAGGTAGGTCTTAAGGACGTTGTATCGAGTCCGGCTGGAATCTTCTATATTGATTTTATCATTCGGATTTGGGAGCCAACCCGACCCCTTTTCGTTCGCTTTTGGTCGGAGCCCTCCTATCTTGCTTTTATGCTTTGTGATGATAGTTTCCGTTAGTGTAGTCGAGCACGTATCACGGTCTCCCCTACACCATGGCGAGCTATATTCGATAAGATTTTCTAATTGGCAAGTTGAAAACTTGTCGTACAATATGCGGACTGACGAATGGAGTTTTCCCTTAACCATCAGATGGCATTTGAGAAAGGGAAAGAAGCGAAAAGCATTGCAGAAGAAACACACTGATACCAGAATATCCTTTTGTATTTCATAAATCAAGTTACAATTTTGTATGTTTGGCGGACTCCAAGATTAAGTCCGCCACATTCACAAAAATCTTAAAAACAAAAAATACACTATTCTGCTTTAGCAATCTTCTGTTTCTTCTCTGCAGGGAGTTCAGGGCTTAGGCTTTCGACATCAATCTCTGAGAATAGCCCTCCGAGCCACTTCCACTACTTCCATTTGAACCGGTGCTGGCCACGGACTGGCTTTGCGAGCTTTTGCCAGCAGAGGTATATGCAGAGGCGTCGGACTCGGCGGACTGATCTCCGCCTTGCTGGCTCAAACCAGTGTTGTCAGCAATTGTCTTGGCTTCTCCGCCTTCTCCGTCTTCTTCTTCTTCTACTTCTTCTTCTTCTTCTTCTCCTTCTTCTTCTTCTCCTTCTTCTTCTTCTCCGTGTTCTTCTCCTTCCTCAACAATGACGTCTTTTCCTTTAGCAGTACGCTCAGTCGCCGCGACCTGCTCCTCCAACTCAGGGAAGAGCTACAGAAAAGGGACGCCATCCACGCCTTCCTTTGCGAAGCCACCGCGGACAAATCGCTCGATAGCGATCTCAACGGTTTCTTTCACAAAGGGGAGCATGGCGGCCTGGAAGTTATCATTTTCCAAGTTATACACGACCTGCAAAAAACAAAGGCACAAACATCAGTTCGCGGCGGATTTCAAGCGAAGACCGCAACAAATACAACTTACTGTCAGCTCTTCTTTCTTCTTAGCGACCCTTTTTCCTAGCCGCACGTTTCTTTCCTTGATCAACCTCTTTTCTTCTTGAAGTTTCTCATTTTGTCTGAGCAGGTCTCTGGCCAGGGAACAAACAAAATGGTTTGTCACCGCGCTGTTCGCGCTTGCCTGGGCGGCCAGCAGAGGGAGGTTGGTAGGGGCAACCCTCTTCAGGTCGCTTAGGTTGCGCTTCCCGTAGAGCGTGGAGATCACAACATGCTCATGACGGGTGATTTTCGGACTTCTCCATGAAGGTAGCGCAGTTGATAGGCAGACATGCTTATTCTTGGCATGCAAGTGGATCATCGGGTTACCCCTCAGATCCTTCTGGCGGTTACCAAAGCCCGGCATCACGAAGCTTTCTGAAGAGGAGCAGTCTGCCGCGGGATCCCCCTCTTCTTTCCTTTTTCCTGTGACTTCTTGTTTTCTCTCCCTCTGTGTAGGGGTAAGTCCGCTTGGCGTTTGTGGCAGGTTTGCGGGCACAGTCAAGGTCGCTGGAAGAAAAAGAACGTGTTAGCGCATAGTTCGCAGCGGATACAAGAGTGAGTCCGCAGAAGCTTACTTTCTTCGCGATTTACGTCACCCAAGCTCGCCAGTAGCAGGATGTAGTGCTCTATGTCTAACCTGGCTCCAGCAAGGAACTCGACAATGGTGAGCTCCACCGCATCAAGCCGGACACTCTTGAGGGCGGTGTCTGTGCACTCCTGCGGATAGGTTTGAACAAACCCGAGGTCGCCTTCGAAGATCAAAAAGCTCGAGGTCCAGTTATGGATCTTGTTGTGCAGACCCATGACCTTCATTCCTCTGCAGTAGAAATAAATCACTCCTTTATAAGGGCGGCCTCCAGACGGAGTTATTGAGCGAGCTGAGAATATCTTGCGGAAGATGTTATGGGAGAAAGTGAACTTCTCAGACTGCAGATAAGATAGAAAACTATAAATGGCAGCGAGGGTGTTGGGTGCGAGCTGGCCTGACATCATTCCGTAGTGTTTGAATATCTCTACCATCTCCCATAGTAGTGGGAATCTGAACCCGCTATCGAAGTGGTCGACAGGTATAGCGATCTGAGTCGCTGTTGAGAAGTTCAGTCTTTCTTCATGCACAGGAAGGCGGACAAGCAGAGTCGAGTCCGCCATATGTCTCTCAACGAAGGCCTCAAGGTCGTCCTCCGTCAAAGTGCATTTCCTGTGATTGGCAGCATGGAAAGCAACCGCGGCATCAGTCCTGGTGGACACCATGTTCTCAGGCTGCAGGGCCTTCTGCTTCAACTGTTTTCCTGCATAAAAGAAGCAACAACGCTATATTTATAGTAGTGGGGGCCTCATAGCTTTTTGGCCAGGTCGCACAACTCAATTTTCGAGTCCGCAAAGTTCGCACCGCATTCATCTTTTCATGCAGCAAAAATAAAGACAACGCGGACACAAACTCGAGTCCACGCTCTTTGTTATTTCCTGTCTCCAGAGTATCTGCCAAGCAAAATTCAAAGCACAAAATGAAGCGGACACAGTTTCAATTTGCCCAGCTCATAACATTTCCCACCAGATTTATTCACAAGTTAAATTCTTAGAAGCAAACACAACATCTGTCCGCACAGTTCTCCACAGCACAGCAGGGAAATAAGCGCAATTTAACGTCAGAATACGCGGATATCGCATTTAGTTCGCATAAAGCACAACATTGTTCATTACAAGTCACAACACAAATAATTGTTTAAATATAATACATCACATAATTCGACATAATAACGGACTCAACGGTCTCTATTTTTAGATCGTGCAGGCCGCTCCGTCCTGTCCCTGCACAAGTGCGCTGCCTGGTCACTTATCTGGAAAACTTCACTATACAAGCGACATATGTGATGATGGATGGAGTTAATAGTCCGGTGCATGTGCGCGGCCTCCTGGTCTACCCGGCTCAGGGGGAACATCAACTCTGTTGCCGACCTTAACTCCTCGTCCGCGGTGTGCTGGATAACCTCTGTTGGTGCTGCTGCCTCTGGAGCAACGTGATCTGGCAATCGCGACCTCTGCTCTGCGACCTCAGCAGCCCGCTTGCCTTTCTCTTCCCGAGTCATCGCCAAGTACTTTCCTTTGTAAAAGCGGACATCATCAGCAAGTTGTTTCTTCTCCCTGTCAGACCTCTCCAGCACCCTTGAGATGTTGGTGACCTGGTCCTTTAAGGCATTCTCGCGCTCCGCCGCAGCCTTCTCGCGCTCTTCCGCCCTACTTAACTATGTTCTGATTTTTTGAATTTTAGCTTGAAACTTCTTTTCTAACTCTGCGATGTTATCCAGGCTGGGCTGCTCGCCTTTTGCGGACTCATCATGCGCGACCGCATCAGCTGTGGTATTCGGCGTGGTCACAATCTCCCCACGCTCGATAGAGCCCGGTGGCGACTTCCTACCTGCAACAAAGAAGGTCAATTTCATATTCAAATATAGTCCGCAGCGGACTCAAAGTATGGAGATAAATGATCACTTTTGGCAAAAGCAATGAAGAGTTGCCGACTATCGAAGATAGGCCGCCTTGCCAGCTCCGGATCAAAGGCGTTTAACTGTCTCTTCCATTCGCGGTGGACTTTGATTCTCTTTTATGTCGCAGAGCTTGTTGAAACAACAATGTCATCGGTCTCGTTGTTGATCTTGATTGGCCTCGACTTCCGCTGCGGCGACCTATAAAGCCACTGATGCTTAAAGTATTTAGGCGGCGGTTGGAGTTTACCTGTCTGCAGCAGCTCAGCAGCAGCTCACAGGTCTTCAGCTTCCTTGTTCGTCGTGGCCTGCTTCAAAGCCGCCTCAACCGTAGCAACCCGGGCTGCGATCTGCTCCTTTTGCTCTGCGATCCTCTTCCTCAGTTCTTCCTTCCCTTCTCCCTCAACAGTTGATGGAGGGGAGTGCTCGCCGATCTTTTCTCCCAAAATCTCTACCTCTGGGCGCAACACATCCAGCAAGGATTTGTTGATGAGATCAAGTTGATCGACATCTATGGAATCCAGTATTTCGTCAGTTGATTAACTGACCATCGAGAGGGAGTTATTCCCTTGGATTTGGGCCTCCGTGGTCATGAGGTCGCTCTCAGAAACCTCTTTTTCACGCGGCCTGTGCTGTAAGCTTGTAACCCCAGTCCGCACGAAGATATTCTTCTCCTTCCTAGCCCGCAGTTTCTTCTCTACCCGCTCGGCCACAGTGGACTTGTCTCTCTTACTCTTCTTCTCAGAAGTGGCCTTTTTCTCAGTGGAGTTCGCGGCAGCCTTCCCTAAGTCTGGCTGGTTCTCGCAGACTGTCTCAAGGTTTGCAGCAACCAATGCCTTTGAAGGCACGTATTTCTCAACTTTCTCTCCCGCCCGCCGCCTATCTTCATCAAGGTTAACAATGGGTTGTTGGGCGTTCGGGGATGATACTTTGGTTTCATTATTCGCGCAAACCGTGTCTGCCGAGATCGCAGTTTTCTGAGCATGGGCAGTGTATGACGGATTCAATGCCTTATCCGCACATTTTGACGGTTGTTCAATGTGAGATACGATGACATGCCCCTCACGCACATGCACATCAGCATGGCGGACTGCTTCCTCAGCAGGCTTCTTACTATGAGATCTCTCTCCAGTAGATCAGCTAGGCTCCCCTCTCGTTACTCTCTTTATCACTTTCTTAGTTTTCATTGGCATTATTGGTTTTTCACTCATTGCAGTAAGGCTAGTGAAGAAAGCGCCGAGTCTCGCCATGCCGGACTGCAAAGTTGAGACCGCAAGAGGTGAATAACGCTTCGTGTCGTTGGAACATTTGACAATTCCAGCCCCTCCAGCGATATTTATAGCGCTGACAACATTAATGAGACTTGCGGACTCGGCGGTAAAGAAAACATTTTCGAAGTCTTCTGGAAACTTAAAAATGTGTGGGGATTATGTTAACCCCTCAGTCCGCAACACGTACAAGATTCCAAGATCACCTACTTCATTAGTCACGGACTCAATTTGGCAGTCCTCCTGGCCCGGCGAGGCCCCAGCATAGTTCCAAGGTCCCTGGCTTGTCAGAGGCGGAATCGATTTGGCAGTCCGCGGAGCTCGGCAGAGCAGCAGCATTCAGCCGTCCCAAGGCTGATCCCCCCAGCGGCGGACGCAGTGCTCCGTCCGCCCAGTTCGCCATGCCTTTGGATCTCTGGATTTATTCCACTTCGGTGGACTCAGTGACTAGTCCGCCTAGGCCCCGTCCTCTAGCAGGATCGCTCCTTGCAGCAGATGGAAGCTTCATCCCGCGAGCCCAGTCCGCCCCTTTTGCGCGGACTGGCGTGTTCTTTCTTTTTTGCTTCCCGTCACCGCTGCCCGATTCTCGTGTACCCCGGGAAGCCGGTTATTTTAGCCCTACCCGTTTGGCCAGGCCCCCCTCCTATAAATAGGGGGAAGTGGTGCTCCCAAAGCACACTGACTCGTGCCTAGGTGCCTACTTGTTAAAGGCTGCGGACTCGAGTCTCAGGCTTTACGCACTCCAGCTTGCTCAGCTCTTGTCATTTTCCTTTGCTCCACTTGTAATCAACTCTGTAGCCATCCTTCTTCAATCAAAGGAAAGCATGTCGCTAGAGAGGCATTTAGGCCGCGACTGGCGAAGTCTGTTGTTGTCGTGGCTCACGGCCTTGCTGTTCTTTTTGCTCTCATCTTCTTAGTAGATTGCTACTCGCAGTTTGTCTTTCCCCTTCTATTCCCCCGTGATCGAACCGTTAGCTAGTGGTGCTCGACTCCCTTTTCTGTTTTCGTGCATCAATAGCTGAGGTCGCCGAGGAGAGGCCACAACTGCCAGATCTCACGGTTCCAACGGATGCTCCAATCCCCGCAGAAAGTAGCCAGCCTGCCGCGGATGAGGTAACAAGGCCGGCAACCGATCTCGTGGTTACTTTGAGCCGCGTTGACCGGGAGGCGCGCACATACACCGGGCCATCAACAACATCCACCATCACATCTACCGCTTATATTGTGAAGTGCTTCAGATGTGCGACCAGCCGGCGCATCTATGCAGAGATAGAAACGAGCGGCCTGCGCGATCAGAGGATCGAGACCGCTGAGGCCGCATTTAGATGGACGATCTGTTGTATAATTTGTGTTGAACAATTCCATGATTTTATGTTGTTGCGATGTGTGTAATGAACAATGCTGCGTTTTATGCGGATTAAACTTGTTATCCACGTATTCTGATGTGAAACTGCTTGTTTCTCTAAACTGTGCTGTGGCGAACTGTGCGGACTAATGCTGTGTCCGCTTTTATGAATTTGCAGGTGGGAAGTATTGCGAGCTGGGCGGACTGAAAATGTATCCGCTTAATTTGTGCTTTGAATTTTGTTTGGCAGGTAATTTGGAGACTGGAAATAGCAAACACAGCGGACTCGAGTTTGTGTCCGTGTTGTCTTTATCTTTGTTGCATGAAAAACTGAATTGTTGGGACTTTAGCGGACTAGAGAATCGAGCTGTGCGGCCTGGCCAAAAAGCTGTCAGGCCCCCACTACTATAAATATAGCGCTGTTGTTTCTTCTATGCAGGAAAGCAGTTGTTGCAAAAGACCCTACGGCCTGAGATCATGGTGTCCGCCAGGACTGATGCCGCTGTTGTTTTTCATGCTGCTGATGACAGGAAATGCACATTGACGGAGGCTGACCTTGAAGCCTTCGTTGAGAGACATATGGCAGACTCAAGTTTGCTTATCCGCCTTCCCTCCCACGAGGAAAGATTGAACTTTTCAACAGCGACTCAGATCGCTATACATGTTGACCACTTTGATAGCTGTTCAGATTCTCACTGCTATGGGAGATGGTATAGATATTTGAACACTATGGGATGGTGCCGGGCCAACTCGCACCCAACAACCTTGCTGCAATTTATAGCTTCATTGCATACCTGCGATCTGAAAAGATTGCCTTCTCCCTGAACATCTTCTGCAAGATGTTTTCAGTCCGCTTGATAACACCCTCCGGAGGCCGCCCATATAAAGGTCTGATTTACTTCTACTGTTGAGGTATGAAGGTCATGGGTCTGCCAAACAAGATCCATAACTGGACCTCCAGGTTCCTGATCTTTGATGGCGACCTAGGGTTCGCGCACTCTTATCCGCAAGAGCGTGCGGACTCCGCTTTCAAAAGTGTCGGGTTTAGCTATGTGGAGTCCGCCATCGTCCGGTTTCTCGTAGAGGCCCGGCTAGACATCGAGCATTACATCCTGATGCTGGCAAGCCTTGACGGCATAACCCGTGAGGAGAGTAAGTGTAAGTGGACTGACTATTTGTATCCTCCACGACCTATTTGCTGATAATTCTTTTCTTGCAGCGATCCTGGCTGTGCCCGCAAATCTACAGCAAATGCCTGACGGACTCACACCTACACAGAAGGAAAGAAAGCAAGAACTTGCAACCGCAATAAGGATCCGAGGGGGAACCCAATGAACCACTGGCATAATAAGAACAAACATGTCCGCCTGTTGACAGCGCTTCCATCATGGAAAAGTCCGAAGATAACCAGTCACGCTCATGTCGCGATCTCCGCGCTCTACAGGAAGCACAACTTGAGCGACTTGAAGAAGATTGCTCCTGCCGACCTCTCTCTGCTGGCCGCCCAGGCAAGCGCGAACAGCGCGGTGACCAACCATTTTGTTTGTTCCCTGGACAGAGACCTGCTTAGACAAAATGAGCAACTTCAGGAAGAAAAGAGGTTGATCATGGAAAGAAACATGCGGCTAGGCAAAAGGGTCGCTAAGCATAAAGAAGAGCTAGCGGTAAGTTGTATTTGCAGCGGTCTCCGTTGGAAGTCCGCCGCGAACTGAAGTTTGTGCTTTTGTTTTTTGCAGGTCGCGTATGGCTTGGAGAATGATAACGTCCATGCCACCATGCTCCCCTTTGTGAAAGAAAGCTTTGTCCGCGGTGGCTTCGCAAAGGAAGGGGTGGACGGCGTCCCTTTTCTGCAGCTCTTCCCCGAGTTGGAGGAGTAGGTCGCGGCGATGGAGCGTACTGCTAAAGGAAAAGATGTAATTGTTGAGGAAAGAGAAGAAAAAGAAGAAGAAAAAGAAGGCGGAGAAGCCGAGATAATTGCAGATGATGCTGGTTCGAGCCAGCATGGCGGAGATCAGTCTGTCGAGTCTGACGCCTCTACATCTAGCTCTGCTTTCAAGAGCTCGCATAGCGAGTCCGCGGCTAGCACCAGTTCAGATTCCAGAGGAGGAAGTGGCTTGGAGGGCTAATCTCCAGAGATTGATGTCGAAGGCCTAAGTCCTGAATCCCCTATAGAGAAGAAAGGGAAGAGGGGTGAAGCAGAATAGTGTATTTTTGTTTTTAATATTTTTATAAAGGCAGCGGACTTATGCTTGGAGTCCGCCTAACATATAAAAGTTGTAACTTGATTCTTATGAAATGCAAAAGGATAAGGGTGAAAACACTATTACTATGTCTGCTGCAATGTTCCTTGCTTTTTCTTATTAAATGCAATCTAACGTAGTTAAGAGCAAACTTTGTATATCAGTCCGCTCAATGTAGATACCATCCGTACTATATAAGTTTTTGACTTGCCAATTAGGAAATCTTATCAAAAAATTCAACCACTGTTCGTCGCAAAATGAATGAGATTAATGTTTTCTAGTTGCTCACCGAAGTAAAAGAACATTAAGCGCACTCTGTCGAGTTCCAATTGTAGCCCACAATTCCCTTTGCTAAAATCGAGCCTTTCAGGCTTAGCATTGCAGACTTGTAATTTTTTGTTAAACTGCGAGCTGAAAAAACAAACCGGGGACCAATCCCGTGGACCAGGCGGTTATAATTTTACAGTCCACATATAATCGAATAGATGATCTATAGCCCATGACCAAGCGGGCATGTGTGGCCGGAGCGGCATAGCTTTTCACACCGAGCCACAAGCCACAAGATACCCAAGAAAACCTGCGGACTGAGCGCATACCGAAAGACAGTCCGCCCTGAATAGAGAAATGATCCATATCTTGTGACCAAGCGGGCAGGTGCGGCCGGAGCTGTAAAGCTTTTCACACCGGGCCACAAGCTACAAGATCAACCCAGGAAAACCTGCTGACTGAGTAGATACCGCAAGACAGTCCGCACTAAATTAATTTCCTGTGAAGAATGAGCTGCATACTTGTGACTAAGTGGGAAGGTGCGGCCGGAGCGACATTGCTTTTCACACTATGCCTCAAGATTTGAACACTCAACGGAATGGTCCACTGCCCTCTTGCCTGGAGTACAGTCTGAGTTGATCTTTTTGGCAGGTGAGGCCGGAGCGGCATTGCTTTTCTCCTAGATCAACCAGGCTGTACCACGAAATGTTCAAGGGTCACAAGCTAAGATGATCCGTGGGCAGGTGCGGCCGGAGCGGCATTGCTTTTCACACGCGATCATCAAAGTTGTAATGATATCCCTAAAGTGGCTTGGGAGAGCTTAACACCCACCCTATCCCTCCATAATGCAGAGGTGGGGTCAGGTACTAGCCGGGATCCGAAATTCAGTATCCTACCATGCTAGAACCTGCAAGCTCCCACTACACAGTGCGAAATCTCCTTGCAACACGTGGTCTTTGTGGTGTTATGTTAATGACAGCGGTTCTAGGGGAGGTTTGCTGAACTCAGCGATGTCTCCTAGTATCAGGCAACCGCTAGAGTTGTTCAGGAGATAAGGGAGAAAACACTAGAAAAAGTGTTATTATGAATTCTTTGATCAGTAAAAAGATTTTTAAAGTTTGCATAAGATAGAAAAGAGAGTTCAAAGATAGAACCGTTTTAAAATCTTCCTTGCTCAATGTGCTAACTGTTACCATTCAAAAGATACAAACACTTGAAGAAATGTTAGCAAGAAACTTTTATCCATAATGATTCTTGAAAAGATTACATAGAAAGGGAATAAAAAGAGGAGGTTTAGGAATAGAACTGCTTGAGATCATCTCCGCTCCATGTATGCGGCACATCCTCCCCTTAATATGTTTGCAAGCGGTAAGCCCCGCTCTTGAGCACTTCTTTGACAATAAAGGGGCCGGCCCAATTCGGATTAAGCTTTCCTACTGAGCTAGTTCTTGCAGCAGCGTCAACTTTTTTAAGAACTAGATCTCCCACTTGAAAGTGTTTGATCCTCACGCTCTTATCAAAGTATCGGGCCATCCTTCTCTTGACCTCTTCCTACCTTATTGCTGCTTTGTCCCTAATTTCTTCAATGTGTTACAGGCTGAACTTCATCTCTTGATTATTCAGCTCAAGCCAATCCTCAAAACCTTGTCTTGCAAGCAGAACTTTAGGTGAAGGGACTTCAAACTCAACTGGAATGAGCCATGAGAAAGTTTGAACGGAGTTTCACCAGTTGTGAATGAAGGTGTTGTTCTTAAGGACCAGAGGACTGATGGAAGTTGATCAGCCCAACTTCCTTTGAGATTCTGCACTTTCTTCTTTAGTAAGTTGAGGACCTGTTTGTTGGCTGCTTCAACTTGACCGTTTCTTCTGGGATGATGGACTGATGCAAACAGCAGCTCTGTTCTGATATGCTTGCAAAAATCAATCATCTCTGCATTGTTGAACTGTGGCCTATTGTTGGTGATTATTGTCATTAGGATTCCATGCCGGAAGACAATCTCTCCCCAAACGAAGTTCTTGACGACCTGAGTTGTTACCTTTGCCAATATCTTTGCTTCAATCCACTTGCTGAAAAAAATCAATCATCACAATGTTAAAGCGTCGTTGTCCGCTTGCCATGGGAAAAGCACTGATGAGATCCATCCCCCAAACTGCAAAGGGCCATGGAGTTGTAATTGATCTGAGTGACTGAGCAGCTTGATGCTGAAGTGGAGCAAACTTCTGGCACTGAACACATTTTCTGGCATAAGCCTCAGAATCTTTCTTCATGGTGGGCCAGAAATAACCCTGCCTCAGGATCCGTCTTTCTAATGTTCGTGCTTCTGAGTGATTTCCACACTCACCAGAATGAACATCATGTAAAACAGTCGGAGCTTCTTCTTCTGAAACACACCTTGTCATGGCTGATAGGAAGGTTTTTCTGTAAAGGACTCCTGCCACTAAGTAATAGTGAGCTGCTTTTATCTTGAACTTTTTCTGATCTTTAATCGAGTGATGGAAGTTCCCTGTTGAAAGGTAAAGAATGAATGGATCCATCTAGGAGGGACGCTGATCAACCTGCATCAACTCTTCTTCATCCACTGCCGGGTGGAAGAGTTCAGAAGTTGTTCCCGCTTATGGAAATCTATGCTAAGAAAGAATGTCTGCCTCCTCATTTTCTGATCTAGGGATGTTCTCAATGGTAAAGCTTTTGAATTTGCCAACTTCTACTTTCACAAGAGCAAGATACTTCTTCAATATTGGCTCTCTGGTCTCAAAGTTACCAAGGACTTGTGACGCCATCACGAGAGAATCAGTCTTGTTATGAACATGATCAATTATGAGCTCTCTTGCAAGCCTCAAGCTTGCTAACAAGGCTTCATACTCTGCATGGTTATTGGTTACAGGAAAATAGAACTTGATTGCCTGCTCAAGTTTAATACCATTTGGGTTGATCAGAACCACTCCTGCTCTAGAAGAATTTCTGCCTGAGGCATCATCAACATAGATGGTCCAAGCCAAAGGAGATCTTTCTGCCTGATCAGAACTGGATTCTGCTATATCAATCAAGAAGTCTGCTAGAACTTGAGCTTTGATAGCTGTCCTGGGCACATAAGAAATTTCAAACTCACTCAATTCTATCGCCCATTTGGCCAATCTGCCAGAATGCTCCAGTTTCTCCAACACACTTTTCAAAGGCTGATTAGTAACAACTTGAATTGAGTGTGTCTGGAAGTAAGGACGGAGTCTGCGAGCAGACATAACCAATGCTAAGGCCAACTTTTCCAGAATCGTATATCGTGTCTCTACATCTTTCAGAATATGGCTAACATAATAAACTGGGAACTGCTTCCTGTTCTCTTCTCAATGATGAACTGAGCTGACCGCCTCATGGCCAACTCCTAAGTATAAGAACAACATCTCCACGGACCGGGGCCTTTGGAGCAAAGGTATTGAAGTCAGCTGCTTCTTTAACTATTCAAAAGCCTGAGAACACTCTTCTATCCATTCAAATTTGGGCGCTCCTCGAAGAGTTTTGAAAAACAAAGCACTCTTATCCCCAACTCGAGAGAGGAACCTCCCGAGACCTGCCAACCTCCCCCCTAACTGGTGAACGTCCTTAGGTGAACGGGGAGGAGCCATATCAAGAATGGCTTTAACCTTGTCTGGATTGGGGGCAAGCCCTTTTGGAGTAATGAGATGACCAAGGAACTTCCCCTTACTCACCCCAAATGTACATTTTGACGGGTTGAATTTCATCTTGAATCTACACAGAGTAGAGAAAGTCACTGCTAGATCTTACAGGTGTAGTGAAAAAGACTTGCTTTTGTTTAGAAGATCATCCACATACTCCTCAAGGTTTCTTCCTTTCTGTCGCTTAAACACATGATCCATCATGCGTTGATAGGTCGCACGAGCATTTTTAAGCCCAAAGGGCATCACAAGGTAACAGTAACAACCATCATTGGTAATGAATGACATATGAGGAACGTCAGGTTTATACATTCTTATTTGGTGGTAACCAGAAAATGCATCTAAAAAACTCATAAAGGAGTACCCTACCGCAGAATCAACTAAAGAATCTATCCGAGGCAATGGGTAACAATCTTTGGGGCACGCTTTATTAAGTTTCGTGAAATCTACACATATGCGACATTTCCCTCCTGGTTTTTAACCATTATAACGTTTGATATCCAGGTGGGGTATTGAATTTCACGAATAATATTTGCTTTTAGGAGCTTCGAGACCTCCTCTCTAATTGGATCCGCGAGCTTTTTTGCCACGCCCCTCTTCTTCTGCTGCACTAGCTTGAAGTTGGGATCAACATTGATGTGGTGGCAAGCAACATCCGGATGAACGCCTGGCATGTCCTCCGCTGACCAAGCGAAGACATCCAGGTTCTTCAGCAAACCGGAGATCAACTCGGCTTTCTGATCTGCAGGCAACTTCGAGTTGATGGAGAGCTTCCTCTCCTCCCCCTCAGCAATGGGGACTCCTTGCGTCACCTAGGCAGGTTCCAGGTGTGCTCCTTCTCTATCTGTAGAAGTTTCTGAATTTGGAGAGGCTTCTGCAGCTGCTGCTGCAGCAATGGGAGGACTGGCTTCAGTCATGTTGACAGTGCGAACATAACATTCCCTTGCTTGCCTTGGGCCACTCCTGACCCTGCACATCCTTCCATCAGCAAAAAACTTGATCGCGGGGTGATAAGTAGAAACCACCGCTGGGTATCTATTCAGCAAGGGTCTGCCGAAGATGGCATGATAATTGCTGGGAGCATCAGCCACTATGAATTGAACCTGCTTGGTTGCTCCTCCAAGCTTTACTAGTAGGGTGATGCTTCCTTCGACTTCATTTCTCTCACCAGAGAATCCATAGAGTGGCCCTTCGGTGGAAAGCAGAGGCTTTCCAGTCTTCGGGGCCTCAAAGGTTGATTTGAACAATAGGTTGACTGAGCTGCCAGTATCAATGAGAATCCTATCAACCGTAAAGTCTCCAATAACAGCCTTAATCACGACAGCATCATCAAACAGATTTGTTGTTTGAGGCAAATCAGCTTGGCCAAAAGTAATAACTTCACTTGGTGGAGTAGAGGAAGAGGAAGAGGCAACCTCTGCTCGAGTGAACCTTGTAATTGAGGAATTCCGAGTAGACTCGGTTCCTGCTCCACCATGAATGAATAAGAGCCGCCCCAGGACTCCTTCATCATCCGCATCAAAACATTCAACTGGAATGTTGATTGGCCCCAGACGGCCTTCGTCCTCAGCCTCCACACACTCTTGATAGGCTTCAGCTACCTCCTTGCCCTTGGAGGTAGACAGCTTCAAAGAAGAGTCCTTCTTACTCAAGTCAATCTTGTCGTCAGCAAGCAATTTTTCTATCAACAGATGAAGGGCTTTGCAGTCTTCGGTTAAGTGACCCTTCTCTTTGTGAAACTGGCAGAATTGTGTGTTGTTCCTTGGCCTCCACTCTCTCTGAGGCCCTTGTTTATTCTCATCTGATTTCTTCTGCAGGATTTGGATGAATTCATCAAGATCCAGACCTATAATCTCCTCCACGGAGTTGGTATCATACTGGCTTGGAGCAGGCAGGGCTGCTTGCTGAAGAATAGGGAGCGCTTGCAGCGGTATGGCGGGATTGGCGGCCAACGGCAGTTTCTGATCTTGAAACTGTTGATGGCCGAGGAAGGGTTTCTTGTGGCAGAAATTCTGGCCCCTTTGAGAAGGAGGCTGGAAATCAAGTCGAGGAGGTTCGCTGTGATGGTGGTTGCTATGAGAAGAAGAGCCGGAAGCATCCCTTCATTCAGCCTTAGCTGTCAGGGATGAGACATAGGTGGGGTTGGCATTCTCGCCTTCAATAAAGCTTTTTATCCATAGCTATCAACTCCTGGTATGTTACTGGTGCCTTCATTGTTGCTTTGAATTTCAGAGGGCCTACACAGAGGCCATGAATCAAGGCAACCTTATAGTAATCGGGGTTCACGTTCCTCACCCCATGAATCTCTTTCTGGAGGCGATCAATGAACCGTGCAACCGATTCGTTGTCCCTTTGCTTGATTTCGAAGAGAGCAGCCGGTCCATCTTTTCTCTTTTTTGAGGTAGCAAACCTCAGCAATTGTTCGCTGCAAAACTCAGCGAAGGAAGAAATCGTGCCCGAAGGCACCTCATAATATCACGCTCTCGCCTGCCCTTCGAGAGTGGTAACCAAAAGCTTGCATTTGATGGCGTCGGAGAGGCATCTCAGAGCAATAGCCACTTTGAACACCTGAAGATTTGCAACAGGATCAGTCTCCCTAGAGTAGAAGGGAAGACGGGGTTCTCTGAAGTTACTTAGAGCCGACTCCCATCTGATTCGATCGACGAAGGGAGACGGAGTCTCAAACTCAGCAGGGTTAAAACGGCGGACTGGAGCTGGAGAGTCCGCGGGCTCAGCGAACTGGCGATCAGAGAAGTGGAGCTGGCGGGCAGGAGTGCCCCTGGCTGCCTCCCTGAAGAAATCCATGAAGGAGGCGAACTGCTCATCCTGAGGACGTAGAGGAGCGGTCGTCTGAGCTGGGTGGCAAGGATGAGGCGTGACTGGAGATTGCCGAAGTGGAGTTCGACGAGCTGGTGTCTGGCAGAATGGCGAGTCTGCAGGCTCTGCTGCGGCCTGGGGAGCAAGCAGCTAGGTCAAAACAAGCAAGGACTGGTTGATTGTATCAAGACGCTGATCAGTCTCTCTACGAGATCGCTCAGCTTCATAACGAGCCTGTTCGATGGCATCCCAGAGAGAATCTTTTGAAGAGGTTGAGCGGTCTGAGTAGCAAGCTCGGCAGTCTGGCATGTTTGTCCGTTGTATTCAAAATACTAGTCGAATCTGAATGTCGTGTGTTAACTGTTGATGCACGAAAATGGGAAGGGAGTCGAGCACCACCAGCTAACGGTTCGATCACCGGGGAAAAGAAGGGAAAAGGGAAACTGCGAGTAGCAATCTACTAAGCAGACGAGAGTAGAAAGAAGAGCAGTGCTGTGAGCCACGGCAACAACAGACTTCGCCCGTCGCGGCCTGAATGCCTCTCTTGCGATGAGATTTCCTTTGATCGAAGAAGGGTGGTTACAGAGTTGATTACAAGTGGAGTAAAGGAAAAAGGGGAAGAGCTGAGCAACCTGGAGTCCGCAAAGCCTGAGATTTGTGTCTGCAGCCTTTAACAAGTAGGCTCCTGGGCACGATTCAGCGTGCTTTCGGTGCACCACTTCCCCCTATTTATAGGACGGTGGCCTGACCAAATGGGCAGGGCTAAAATAACCGGCTGCCCCGGGTACAGGAGAACTGGGCAACGGTGACGGGAAGCAAAAAGAAAGAACACGCCAGTCCGCGCAAAGGGGGCAGACTGGGCTCGTGGGCTGAGGCTTCTGTCTGCTGCTGCAAGGCATGATCCTGCTAGAGGACTGCAGCCTGGGCGGATGGGACACTGAGTCCGCCGAAGAGGGATCAATCTAGAGCTCCAAAGGCATGCCGAACTGGGTGGACAAAGCACTGAGTCCTCCGCTGAGGGGATCAACCTTGGGACTGCTGAATACTGCTGCTCTGTCGAGCTCGGCGGACTACCAAACCGAGTCCGCCTCTGACGAGCCTGGGACCTTGGAACTATGCCGGTGTTTCGCCGATCTGGGAGGACTGCCAGATTGAGTCCGTGGCTAATGAGGTAGGTGACTGGAATCTTGTACGCGTTGCAGACTGAGGGGTTAACAATGACGGTTGCTGATATAGCAGTGGTGCGGGACTTTGCGGATGTATTTCCAGAGAAGCTACTAGGATTGCCATCGCACTGGGAGAAGGATTTTCAGATCAAGTTGGTGCCGGAAATGAAGCCTGTGTCTAGGGCTCCCTATCGGATGGCTCCGAAGGAGCTGGTGGAGTTTAGGAGCTAGCTGCAGGAGCTGGGGTGGTTGGATTTGTTAGGCCTACTTCCTCGCCCTAGGGAGCTCCAGTCTTGTTCATGAAGAAGGATGGGACCCTTAGGTTGTGCATCAACTATCGTGCACTGAAATAATTGACGGTCAGAAACACCTATCCACTGTCGAGGATCGCTGAGCTATTTGAACAGCTAGAGGGAGAACACTGGTTCTCAAAGCTGGATCTGAGATCGGGATATTATAAGTTGCAGATTCAGGAAGAGGACATTCCTAAGACGGCGTTCAGTAGCAGATATGGCTTGTATGAGTTTGTCGTGATGCCCTTCGGGCTCACGAGTGCGCCATCAGCTTTCATGAGCTTGAAGAACCGGGCGTTCGAGCCGTACCTCGACAGATTTGTCATTGTGTTCATAGATAACATACTCATTTATTTGAGGACGAAGGAAGAGCATGCAAAACATCTGGCCTTCACTCTAGAGAAGCTCAGGGAGCATCAATTATATGCCAAGTTCAGCAAGTACCAGTTCTGGCTGACGGAGGTGGCCTTCCTAGGCCACATTATCAGTGGTGCGGGATTGGTAGTGGATCCCGCGAAGATTCAGGCTGTGCGGGACTGGCCCTGGTTGAAGACGGCCACGGATGTCCAGAGTTTTCTCTGATTGGCCGGGCATGAAGATGGACATCGCATACTTTGTAACCCATTGCGAGGCTTGTCATTTAGTGAAGGCAGAGTGTAAGAGTCTAGCCAGGTTGTTGCATCCACTTTCGGTGCCGGAGTGGAAGTTCGATGATATCGCCATGGATTTCATACATGCTCTTCCTTGGTCACATGCGGGGAATGACTCAATTTGTGTGATTATCGATCGTTTAACGAAGGTGGCCAGGTTTCTACCGATCAGGAAGGACGCTTCAGTGGGTGATTTGGGGCGGAAGTTTGTGGAGCAGTTCGTCCGATACCATGGAATGCCGAGGACGATAGTGTCTAATCGTGATGGGCCATTTATGTCTAAGGAGTCGAAGTCGGTCCAGGCTTATTTGGGGACCCGGTTGACATTTAGTACCTCCATCCACCCCCAGACGGATGGGCAGACAGAGCGCACCAATCAGACACTGGACTATTTTTTGCGCCTTTGCATTCTGCACCGTGGAGAGCCATAGGAGAGGCAGCTCCCGTTGATCGAATTCTCGTACAACAACAGCCACCAGTCCAGCATCGTCATGGTCCCTTATGAGGCTTTATACAGGCGGAGATGCAGGACTCCTTTATCTTGAATTCAGGATGAGGATTCGAAGGCACTTGGCTCGGACTTCGTCGACGATACGGATGCTCAGACGCGGTTGATTCGAGATAGGATGTTGGAGGCCCAGAGTAGAAGGCCAAGTATTACGATGCTCGGCATCGTCAGGTAGAGTTCCAGGTAGGATACCGGGTGTTTCTAAATATATGACCGATGCATGGATTCTTGCGGGTGCGTGGTTGGAATAAGCTCAGTCTGAGATATATGGGGCCTTACAGGATCTTAGAGTGGATCGGCCCCTTGGCTTACAAACTAGAGCTGCCTCTTGAGCTAGTAGTTTGCATAACGTCTTCCATGTCTCCTCCCTCAGGAGAGCTCCTCTACTTTGGCCGGAGCAGCAGATTACGACTACAGATGGGCCTATAGCTTCTGATCGATCGGTGCACCTGGAGCCAATCCAGATAGATGATACTGGGATGCGGGTCTTGTAATGCAAGAAGGTTCTGCTGGTCAAAGTCTTGTGGTGGAATCATGGACAAGAGGAGCACACGTGGGAGCCACAGGACTTGATGCAGCAAATGTACCCGAAACTTTTCATGTCAGGTGTTCATTTTAACCTCTCAGGATGTTACATTTTACTTCTCACAATTGAAACCCCGTAGGCCTAACATGAATTTCGAGGACGAAATTTTTATTTTTTATGTATTGGGATATATAACATCCCTCAGACTACTAGACCCCTAGGAGTGGTTTTGTCATGACTAGGTCATGACAAAACCCTAGGAAGCGTCGATTTAGGTCGGGAAGTTACTTATAAAATATTTGGGCACGGGGCGTTGAGTGCATTAGGTGTACTCAACGCCACAGACTGATTGGCATTGAGTATGTTGAGTGCACTCAATGCCATAGACTGATTGGCATTGAGTTCGTTGAGTGAACTCAATGCCTTGGACTGATTGGCGTTGAGTGTGTTGAGTGCACTCAATGCCAGTATACTTAGAAGAATGTCCCGGCATGAGGCGTTGAGTGCGTTCAGTTCACTCAATGCCGTGGACTGAATGGCGTTGAGTGCATTGAGAGCACTCAACGCCATTTTTAATAGAGAAATATCTGGCTCAAGGCATTGAGTGCGTTGAGTTCACTCAACGCCATGAACTGAGTGGCGTTGAGTGCGTCGAGTGCACTCAACATGATTGGGTGTCACCAAGTCCCCGGCAACGGCGCCAAAAACTTGATTCGGTGTCACCAAGTTCCCGACAACGGTGCCAAAAACTTGATGGTTAAAACTAGCGGCGCCCCGCGGGTTTATTTAAAGTACTATATTTCATTTAGGAAGACGGAGCGCTTGGATTTATTATCTATAAAAGGAGTCAAGTGCAGCTATCGCGTGTAGTACAGGATATTCCGGTGGGGAATATTGGGGTCATGTTGTTCTTGGGGACGGGTTGATTATTTCTACTCTTCCCTGGAGAGAACAATTATTCTACCGAAAATAACTTGTCGGGTTATTATTTATATATATATAAATAGAAAATAAACATTAAAAAGCCGATGACGAAATAGCACAACGATACCAAATCGAATTTGAACCAAAATTACTTTTAATAAAAAGAGATCCTAAATTTCATATTAATTAAGGCAGAGACTTGGCCGTGGAGGTTCCATAAAAATGAGCTCACCTGTCTCTAGGACTATCGCTCACCTGAACATTAAGACTATTCGACCCGGCTCTTGTCTGACGAAGGATTCCTCTTAATGCCCGCATTACGCTAAGAACACCGCTATTGTGCGGGGAACACAATCCGGTAGAGTTGCGCTCCTCCTCTCTCCAGGGTTAGTGCGAAACTCCCTTTACCCAGGAATGATCGGTCCATACGCATGTCCTCTCGGCTAACTAGCATATGGATAACGAAAATAGAGCCCACACATCGATATGTGGTTCTACTCGTCGTAAACCTGGGGCAAACCTTAAGTAATTTAATTAACGAGAAAAAGAGGACCTTTAATTATTTAAAGAGATTTTATCTGTCTCAATGCTCTTCGATACTGAGGGCTAAGAGCTGTTAGCCAATCATCGTAAAGGGGACGGCTTGCGAAAAGAAAATTACAGAATTGAAAAATGAAAGTCCCACACAAATGAGTAGGTGGGAAATGAAAGCTGAAAATGAATGCTGAAAATGAAATCAGTAAAAGAAAGCAGTAAATTGTGAGTCCTATTCATACGAGTAGGCGGGAAATGAAAGCTGTAAAATTGACAAGTCCTACTCAAATGAGTAGGCGAGAAATGAAAGCAGTTTAATGACAAGTGCTACTTAAACGAGTAGACGAGAAATGACAAATCCTACTCCCCCTTTATGGCGAGAAATGAAAGCAGTAAATTATGAGTCCTATTCATACGAGTAGGCAGGAAATTAAAGCGAGTCCTACTCAAACGAGTAGGCGGAAAATAGATGCACACACGGACACACTCTGTAGGAATAAAATGCACACACTCTACGGAAATAAAACACACACACTCTCTACGTAAAATAAAAACACACCCACTCTACTTGAATAAAAACACACCCACACACTATACATAAATAAAGAAAGCAATAAAAAGCTAACTCATACACTCACCCACACAAGCAAAATGCGAAAAACGAAGTGTTGAAAAATTAAAATAACTAAATTTCTACCGTTAGAACTTGATAGAAATGCATAAAAAGAGAAAATAAAAATTAAAGGAACGGAAGTTTTGAAAATTAAAAATAAAAGTCAAAGTGTTTCAAAAATAAAAAGGACTAGAAATCCATTCTTATAACTCCGTAAAAGTGCGTAAAAAGTGGAAATAAAGTTAAAAAAACAACAAAAAGTTTTACAACAAGAAGAAAAAAATCTAAGTTAGAGAAAAATGAAAATCACTTTGAAAACACTTTTATGGATTTATAAGAATGAATAGAAAGATATTAAAAAGCACAAAAAGCTAAGGGAAATAGATGAGAAAGGCTATCGTAACCACTAATTATAAGAGAAAACCTAAAACAAAACTAAGTAAAATGATAACTTGAAAATTTAAAAACAAAAGATCACTTAAAGTAGGGCGCTCAGATCCATTCCAAAACCATATAAGGGAAGAAAAACACATATTTATTAAGTAAAAAGAGTTACAACGAAAGCTAAAAACAAAAACTAAAGAGTGGGGTAGAAATTTCTGTTACATAGCTTGGAAAAGCATCTCAGCAGCACTTACCCTTAGCAAAATGTTCCAAAAAGAAGAACAGGAGATCATACAAAAAGTTCCTATTGGGTGTCACCAAGTCCCCGACAACGGCGCCAAAAACTTGATTGGGTGTCACCAAGTCCCCGGCAACCACGCCAAAAACTTGATGGTTAAAAGTCGCGGCGCCCCGCGGGTTTATTTAAAGTAGTGTATTTTAGTTAGAAAGATGGGGGGCGCGGATTTATTATCTATAAAAAAGTTGAAACCGAGTTTTAACGAAAGGAGGCAAGTGCACCTATCGCGTGTAGTACAAGATATTCCGGTGGGGAATATCGAGGTCGTATTGTTCTCGAGGACGGGTTGATTATTTTTACTCTTTCCAAGAGGGAACTATTATTCTACCGAAAATAACTTGTCGGGTTATTATTTATATATATAAAAACTGAAAATAAACATTAAAAAGTCGATGATGAAATAGCGCAACGATACCAAATCGAATTTGAACCAAAATAACTTTTAATAAAAAGAGATCGTAAATTTCAAATTAATTAAGACGGAGACTTGGTTGTGGAGGTTCCACAAAAATGAGCTCACCTATCTCTAGGACTATCGCTCACCTGAACATTAAGAATATTTGATCGGGCTCTCGTCCGACGAAGGATTCCTCTTAATGCCAGCATTATGCTAAGAACCCCCCTATTTGGTGGGGAACCTATTCCGGTAGAATTGCGCGCCTCTTCTCTCGAGGGATAGTGCGGACAAAGAAGCTGAAGACCTGCGAGTTGCTGCAGAGCTGCTGCGGATAGGTAAACTCCAACCGGCGCCTAAACACTTTAAGCGTCAGTGGCTTTACAGGTCGCCGCAGCGGAAGTCGAGGCCAATCAAGATCATCACTGAAACTGACGATATAGTTATTTCAACGAGCTCTACGGCTGAAAAGAGAACCAAAGTCCACCACGAATGGAAGAAGCGGCTAAGTGCTTTTACCCTGAGCGGATAAGGTGTCCTATCTTAGATAGTCGGGAATTCGTCGTTGCCTTTGCCAAAAGTGATCATTTATCTCCATACTTTGAGTCCGCTACGGACTGTATTTGAATGTGAACTTGACCTTCTTTGTTGCAGGAAGGAAGTTGCCATCGGGCTCTCTCGAGAGTGGCGAGATTGTGACCACGCCGGATACTACAGCTGACGCGGTCTCGCTTGATGAGTCCGCAAAAGGTGAGTAGCCCGGCCTGGACAAAATCACAGACTTAGAAAAGAAATTTCATGCTGAAATTCAAGAAATCAGAACGGCGTTAAGGAAGGCGGTAGAGCGCGAAAAGGCTGCGGTGGAGCGCGAGAAAGCCTTGAAGGACCAGGTCGCCAACATCTCCAGGGTGCTGGAGAGGTCCGACAGGGAAAAGAGGAGGATTGCTGATGATGTCCGCTTCTACAAAGGAAATTACTTAGCGACGATTCGGGCTGACAAAGGCAAGCGGGCTGCTGATGTTAACCCCTCAGTCTGCAACATGTACAAGATTCCAAGGTCACCTACTTCATTAGCCGCAGACACAATTTGGCAGTCCACCTGGCCCGGCGAAGCCCCGGCATAGTTCTAAGGTCCTTGGCTTGTTAAAGGCAGAATCGATTTGGCAGTCCGTGGAGCTCGGCAAAGCAGCAACATTCAGCCGTCCCAAGGCTGATCCCCACAGCGACGGACGCAGTGCTCCGTCTGCCCAGTTTGCGATGCCTTTGGATCTCTAGGTTGATTCCACTTCGGCAGACTCAGTGACCAGTCCGCCTAGGCCGCCGTCCTCCAGCAGGATCGCGCCTTGCAGCAGTAGATGGAAGCTTCAGCCCGCGAGCCCAGTCTGCCCCTTTTGCGCGGACTGGCGTGTTCTTTCGTTTTGCTTCCCGTCACCGCTGCTCGGTTCTCATGTACCCCGGGAAGCCGGTTATTTTAGCCCTGCCTGTTTGGGCAGGCCCCCGTCCTATAAATAGGGGGGAAGTGGTGCACCCAAAGCACGCTGACTCGTGCCTAGGAGCCTACTTGTTAAAGGTTGCGGACTCGAGTCGCAGGCTTTGCGGACTCCAGCTTGCTCAGCTCTTGCCATTTTCCTTTGCTCCACTTGTAATCAACTCTGTAGCCATCCTTCTTCAAACAAAGGAAAGCCTGTCGCTAGAGAAGCTTTCAGGCCACGACATGCGAAGTATGTTGTTGCCGTGGCTCACGGCCCTACTGTTCTTTTTGCTCTCGCCTGCTTAGTAGATTGATACTCGCAATTTCTCTTTCCCCTTCTATTCCCCCATGCTCGAACCGTTAGCTGGTGGTGCTCGACTCCCTTTTCCGTTTTCGTTCATCAACAGTTAACATGCGACCTTCATATTAGAGTAGTATTTTGAATTCAGCGGACAGACATGTCAGACCGCCGAGCTCGCTAGTCAGACCGCTCCTGCTCTTCAGAAGATTCTCTTTGGGATGCCATCGAGCATGCTCGTTTTGAGGCTGAGCAATCCCGCAGACAGACCGATCAGCGTCTTGATACAATCAGCCAGGCCTTGCTTGTGTTGACCCAGCGGCTTGCTCCTCAGGCCGTAGCAGAGCCTGCGGACTCGTCAGTCCGCCAGACCCCAACTCACCGAACTCCGCTTCGGCAATCTCCAGTCACTCCTCACCATCCCGCTCAGTCCGCCTCTCCTTTGCGGCCACAGGAGGAGCAGGTCGCCTCCTTCATCAATTTTTTTCAGGGAGGCAGCCAGGGGCACTCTTGCCCGCCAGCTCTATTTAACTGATCGCCAGTCCTCCGAGCCCGCGGACTCCCCGGCTTCAGTCCGCACTTTTTACCCTACTGAGTTTGAGACTCCGTCTCCCTTCGTCGATCGAATCCAATGGGAGTCGGCTCCAAGTAACTTCAGAGAACCTGTCTTACTTTCTATTCAGGGGAGTCTGATCCAGTAGCCCATCTCCAAGCATTTGAAGGGGCAGTTGCACTGAGATGCCTCTCCGACGCCATCAAGTGCAAGCTTTTGGTTACCACTCTCGAAGCACAGGCGAGAGAGTGGTTTTATGAGCTGCCTACGGGCACTATTTCTTCCTTCGCTGAGCTTCAAAGCGAACTGTTGTTGAGGTTTGCTACCTCAAAAAAGAGAAAAGATGGATCGGCTGCTCTCTTCGAGATCAAGCAAAGGGACAACGAATCAGTTGCGTGGTTCATTGATCGCTTCCAGAACGAGATTCAGGGGGTGAGGAACGTGAACCCCAATTACTATAAGGTTGCCTTGATTCATGGCCTCCGGGAAGGCCCCTTAAAGTTTAAAGCAACAATGAAGGCACCAGCAACATACCAGGAGTTGATAGTCATGGTTAATCGCTTCATTAAAGGCAAGAACGACAACCCCACCTATGTCTCATCCCTGACAGCTAAGGCTGAAAGAAGGGATGCTTCCGGCTCTTCTTCTCATAGCAACCACCATCACAGCAAACCTCCTCGCCCTGATTTCCAGCCTCCTTCTCAAAGGGGCCGGAATTTCTGGCACAAGAAACCCTTCCTCGGCCATCAACAGTTTCAAGACCAGAGACTGCCATTGGCTGCCACTCCCACCATACCGCTGCAAGCGCTTCCCATTCTTCAGCAAGCAGCCCTGCCTTCCCCAATCTAGTGTGATACCAACTCCGTGTAGGAGATTACAGGTCTGGATCTTGATGAAGTCATCCAGATCTTGCAGAAGAAATCAGATGAGAAGAAATAAGGGCCTCAGAGAGAGTGGAGGACAAGGAACAATGCACATTTCTGCTAGTTTCATAAAGAGAAGGGTCACTTAACCGAAGACTGCAAAGCCCTTCGCCTACTGATAGAAAAACTGCTTGCTGAGGGCAAGATTGATTTGAATAAGAAAGACTCTTCTTCGAAGCAGTCTACCTCCAAGGGCAAGGAGGTAGCTGAAACTTATCAGGAATGTGTGGAGGTAGAGGACGAAGGCCGTCTAGGGCCAATCAACGTTAGAGTTGAATGTTTTGATGCCGATGATGGAGTCCTGGGGCGACTCTTCTTCATTCACGGTGGGGCAGGAACCGAATCTACTCGGAACTCCTCGATCTCAAGGGTCACTCAAGCAAAGGTTGCCTCTTCTTCTTCCTCTTCTCCGCCAAGCGAGGTTATCACTTTTGGCCAAGCTGATCTGCCTCAAACAGCAAATCCGTTTGATGATGCCGTTGTGATTAAGGCTGTTATTGGAGATTTTACGGTTGACAGGATTCTCATTGATATTGGCAGCTCAGTCAACCGATTATTCAAATCAACCTTTGACGCCCTGAAGACTGGAAAGCCTCTGTTTTCCACCGAAGGGCCACTCTATGGCTTCTCTGGTGAGAGAAAAGAAGTCGAAGGAAGCGTCACCCTACCAGTGAAGCTTGGAGGAGCAGCCAAGTAGTTTCAATTCATAGTGGTTGATGCTCCCAGCAGTTATCATGACATCTTCGGTAGACCCTTGCTGAATAAGTATCAAGCGGTGGTCTCAACTTACCACCTCGCAATCAAGTTTTTTCCTAATAGAAGGATGTGTAGAGTCAGGAGTCACCCAAGGCGAGCAAGGGAGTGTTATGTTCGCACTGTCAACATGACTGAAGCCAGTCCTCCCATTGCTCCAGCAGCAGCTGCAGAAGCCTCTCCAAGTTCAGAAACTGCTGTAGAGAGAGAAGGAGCTCACCTGGAACCTGCCCAGGTGAAACAAGAAGTCCCCATTGCTGAGGGGGAGGAGAGGAAGCTCTCCATCAACTCGGAGTTGCCTGAAGATCAGAAAGTCGAGTTGATCTCTTGTTTGCTGAAGAACCTGGATGTCTTCGCTTGGTCAGCGGAGGACATGCCAGACATTGATCCAGATGTTGCTTGCCACCATCTCAATGTTGATCCCAATTTCAAGCCTGCGCAGCAGAAGAAAAGAGATGTGGCAACGAAGTTTGCTGAACCAATAAGAGAGGAGGTCTCGAAGCACCTCAAGGCAAATTTTATTCATGAAATTCAATACCCTACCTGGATATCCAATGTTGTAATGGTTAAAAAAATAGGAGCGATGTGGCGCATGTGTGGAGATTTCACAAAACGTAATAAAGCGTGCCCCAAAGATTGTTACCCCTTGCCTCAGATAGATTCTTTAGTTGATTCTGCAGTAGGGTACTCCTTTATGAGTTTTTAGATGCATTTTCTGGTTACCACCAAATAAGAAAGCATAAACCTGACGTTCCTCATACGTCATTCATTACCAATGATGGTTGTTACTGTTACCTTATGATTCCCTTTGGTCTTAAAAATGCTGGTGCAACCTATCAACGCATCATGGACTATGTATTTAAGCAACAAAAAGGAAGAAACCTTGAGGTGTACGTAGACGATCTCTTAAGCAAAAGCAAGTCTTTTTCACTACACCTGCAAGATCTAGTAGAGACGTTCGCTACTCTGCGTAGATATAAGATGAAACTCAACCTGTCAAAGTGCATATTTGGGGCGAGTAAGGGGAAGTTCCTTGGTCATCTCCTTACTCTAGATGGACTTTCCCCCAATCCAGACAAAGTAAAAGCTATTCTTGATATGGCTCCCCCCCCCCCCCCCCGTTCACCTAAGGAATTTCAGCAGTTAGGGGGGAGGTTAGCAGGTCTCGGGAGGTTCCTCTCTCAGGTTGGTGACAAGAGTGCTTCTTTCTTTAAAACTCTTCGAGGAGCGTCCAAATTTGAGTGGACATAAGAGTGTTCTCAGGCTTTTGAACAGTTAAAGAAGCAGCTGACTTTAGCACCTTTGCACCAGAGTCCTCGGTCAAGGGAGATGCTATTCTTATACTTAGGAGTTGTCCCTAAGGCGGTCAGCTCAGTTCTTCTTCTAGAAGAGAACAAGAAACAGTTCCCAGTCTATTATGTTAGCCATATTCTGAAAGATGCGGAGACACGATATCTGAATCTGAAAAAGTTGGCCTTAGCACTCGTTATGTCTGCTCGCAGACTCCGTCCGTACTTCCAGGCGGACTCAATTCAAGTTGTTACTGATCAACCTTTGAAAAATGTGTTAGAGAAACCGGAGCATTCTGGCAGATTAGCCAATTGGCAATAGAATTGAGTAAGTTTGAAATTTCTTATGTGCCCAGGACAGCTATCAAGGCTCAAGTTCTGGCAGACTTCTTGATTGATACAGCAGAGTCCAGTTCTGATCAAGCAAAAAGGTCTCCTTTGGCTTGGACCATCTATGTTGATGGCGCCTCGGGTAGAAATTCTTCTGGAGCAGGAGTGGTTCTGATCAATCCAAATGGCATTAAACTTAAGCAGTCAATCAAGTTCTACTTTCCAGTAACCAATAACCAGACCGAGTATGAAGCCTTATTAGCAAGTCTGAGGCTTGAAAGAGAGCTTGGAATTGATCATGTTCATATCAATGGGGAAATACCGGCACCTGCAGTGGAGGGAACCTACCAATACACCAACAGTCAAGAGAAACCATAACCACTGGGGAAAAACTGCACCTGCAATGGTGGGAACCTACCCAACAAACATACAGTCACAACCCTTTAAACAAAACCACTGGGGAAAAACCGGCACATGCAGTGGTGGAAACTTGCCCAACACACCTGTAGTCACATACCCCAAACAAAATTACTGAGGTCAAAATTCATAACCAAACATGGCCACACTAACACCACCTGAAAAATGTTAAAAACCCACAACCCAAAACAAGGGTTTATTCCAAAAGAAAAGAAGATGAAAGCCCAAGGAATTTCTCTACGGCCCATACTAAATGAATCGGACCAGACTCAGCAAGATAAATCAAGCCTACGGGAAAAGCATCGAGTACACTCGACGCCGCGTCGAGTGTAGTCAATGTACTCGACGCCATTGCCTAAGGGAAAAGAGTCGAGTACACTCGACTCTATCATGCTAAACTCCGCAAAAAAAAACCACTCAATGTCGTGTTGAGTCCACTCAACGCCGCGTTGAGTACAGTTAACGTTGTCGACGCTTTTTGACTTCGACTTAGAATTCCTACATGTCGAGGATTCACTCAATGTCGGGTTGAGTGAATACCACTCACTCAACACTTTCTTACTTAGCAAGTTTAAACGATGGTGTTGAGTCTCTTAAACATAATCAACATTGTGTTGAGGGAGATCAGCTCACTCAATGGTTTTATACTTAAGCTAAAAACTAGATTCAGTGTTATGGATACACTCAACACCAAACCTTCCCGACGAATCTGCTCCGTTTGACGATCTTCGTTCGACAAATTGCTCTGTTTGACGAATTAGCCCTCTATTCGACGAATTAGCCCTCTGTTCGACGAACTCTATTCGACAAATTTCCATCTGTTCGACAAACTCTGTTCGACGAATTAGCCCTTTGTTCGGCAAAATCCGTTCGACAAATTGCCGTCTGTTCGGGAAACTCCGACCAAAACCGACAACATTAAGATTTACAGTGTTGATGCATCAAAACGGACAGGGAGTCGGGTGTTAACTGTTGATGCAATGAAACAGACAGGGAGTCGGGCACCATTAGCTAACGGTTCGAGCACTGGGGGAAGGAAGGGAAAAGAGGAGACTGTCGAATAGTCGTTACTAGCGGTTGTAGTTGAGGGAAAGAAAAAGAGGCCGCTGGCAGCGACAATAGCAGAGTTCGCCCGCCGCGGCTTAAATGCCACTTGCGACGGGTTTGTTAACTGTTGATGCACGAAAACGGACAGGGAGTTGGGCACCACCAGCTAACGGTTCGAGCACTGGGGGAAGGAAGGGAAAAGTGGAGACTGTCGAATAGTCGGTTACTAGCGGTTGTAGCTGAGGACAGAAAAATAGGCCGCTGGCTGCGGCAATAATAGAGTTAGCCCGCCATGGTTTAAATGCCACTCCTGCGACGGGCTTGTTAACTGTTGATGTACGAAAATAGATAGGGAGTCGGGTTTTAACTATTGATGCATGAAAACGGACAGGGAGTCGGGCACCACCAGCTAACGGTTCGAGCTCTGGGGGAATGAAGGGAAAAGAGGAGGCTGTCGAATAGTCGGTTACTAGCGGTTGTAGCTGAGAGGCAGAAAAAGAGGCAGCTGGCAACGAAAACAACAGAGTTTGCCCGCCGCGGCTTAAATGCCACTTCTGCGACAGGCTTTCCTTTCATTAAAAGAGAAGCGGTTACAAGAAGGAAAGAAAAGATGAAGCCGGCCGGACTGCAAGCCGCAAAGCCTAGACTTGAGATCGCAGCTCTTAACAAGCGAGCTCCTGGATACAAGTCAGCGTCCATTATGGAGTGCGCCCTCCCCCTATTTATAGGCTCGGGTGCCAACCCAAATGGGCAGGGCTAAAGTTACCAGCTGCCCGGGGTACAGGAGAACCGGGCAGAGGTGAGGGGAAGCAAATGAGCAGAAAAGGAGAAAGGATGGAAGCCGCGCGGCCTGGTGGATTCCTCCTGGCGAGCTGATGGTCTAGGTCCTGGGGCTTGATGTTGAGCAGTGTCGGAGCTGACGGTGGCTTAATCTGGAGACCGCCCGGTTTCTCTGACGAGAAGCTGACTTGACGTGGGTGGCGGCTAGAAGAACAGGCCGCCCGGTCTCTGACGACCGGTCGGCTTGATATGCCTGGTGGCTAGAAGAACCAGGCCTCCTGGTCTGGAAAGCTGTGCGAACTAGTCGCAACCAGGTTGAACTAATACAACTAATCTAATCCCTCATATATAAGTTGAACTTGGCCGGAAAACCATACCATAAAGCTGATCGGCAAAAGGCCGGATCTTACCCTACTCCCAAAAATTTCAAAGGGAAGAACAGTACGGAAAATATACAAGTAAAAGAAAGCTTGGCGAGGGGAAGAAGTCACCACTTGCCTCCAATCGCCAAATCCGGCCACGTAAATTCTCCTTCTCAAGGATCTGGCCGTAAGAACACCTAAGCAATACTTCTTGAAACTTTTCAGTATGAAAGAGGGCCAAAATGGCAACCTAAAACTCTAAAAGTCCACGAAATGGGAAAAACTTTAGGTTGAAACGTAGATCAAGGTGAGAGTTATCCGAATCTACTATCTGATGACAATTTCGTACACCAGAGCTCCTCCAATCGACGGCCGAAGGCACTACAAGGACGCCTTTTTCTTACGTAAACAGGTCGACGGATTTCAAGAAGAAGATGATGAATAGGGTTTGTCTATTCACAAGGCTATTTATACTTAGACATATAAGTATTATAATAATAGTTTCTTACTAAATAATGGTTCAAACGACCCAAAATTCGTGTCAACACGGATTTCTACAAAAATCATATCATAGCTAAATACCAACGCTACGAACCCAACGACGTAGTTGAAATTAAGATTTGACAAATCAAACTCAGGCAAACACCTCCTGAAGCCAAAACACAAGCATTCCCAAAGAGGCTCCACCGAGTCACTAAAACAAAGTTGGCTTGCTAGGGAATCTTGCAAACAAGCTAAAACCCAGACACACATAGAGAAACCTAAGAGCTAAAACTACGCACTTACAATGGCATATTCTAGAAAGGCATCAACGTAACACCCTGACATCATACACACGCCAGATAATGAATTAAACCAAAAATCGAAAAAATTGGGGGTGCTACAAAGATCAACAAGATGACATACGTACACGCATGGTTTTAAAATAATGGAATAAGAATTCATGCATTAATAGTATATGCACACGAGTCAATAGGATGATGGTATATCATCTTGAGTTAAAGCATAGCATCACTTTTGAAAATCCTAGAACAAGGTAGCAGCAAGAGCAAGTATCTATAAATGTATGGTCTCAACTAAATTAAGGAGTTCTAGCGGTAATCTAGGTTTGATGAGTTGTTCGTTGTATTATTGGGAATCTCGTCGAGGCATGTTGCCATGAGGTCGACTTACCAGTCTGAGGGTGAGTCGTCAGGTGCGTAAAGTGAGGCCGTTAATGAAGGGTTACGACAGAGAAATGAGGCTCTATCAAGGCAGATGGTTGCGATGCAATCGCAAATTCAGGCATTGTTTACTTCCTCCTTAGGGCAATATCTTGGGGTGGAGGACCCTGTGGTGGGTCAGACTATATATGTTCCTCGTACTCCTCTGGCACCTCTAGTTCTACTACAACCAAAGATGAATTTCATTTGGCACTTTCAGTGATTAGGATCTCCTACCTATGATTGGAGAGACAATTTCATGGACTTGGAAAATTAGATCATTGTCATTGAAGAGATGTTTTCGAATTCTGGAATTTCTGCGGATGTAAATGTAATGGTAGCCACTTACCAACTAAAGGGCCTTGTAATGTGCTGTTAGATCCGAGAGAAAGAGAGCCTCGCAGATGGATGTTCATAGGAATCTTTTAAGGAGATGTTGCTAAAAAGATTTCTACCATCGGTCGAGCAATACCATCTGAGGAATAATTTTTTGCACTTGAAACAGAGACAGCCCACAGTTAGTGTGTATAAGATAGAATTCAGTAAGTTGAGCAAGTTCGCTCCAGATTTAGTTTCCTCTAAGGTAGGTATGGTGAAGCAATTCCTGGGAGAACTTCATAATGACATCAAGTAGTTGGCTAGTGCGTACCGGTCGGAGACTTATGTTGAGCCAGTAGAAGCTGTACTGAGGGTCAAGGATATTGATAATGCAAAGAATCGAGGTACGCAGATGAGGAAGGACAAGAGAAATTCTGATGACAGTGGAAGATCTCGGGCCTCAAGCCCATCTTCGAAGAAAGGAAGTAAGGAAGCATGTAGTTTCTGTGGCCGGCCAAGCCATCCCTTCGAGAAGTGTTTCAAGAGATTGGGAGCTCAGAAGAAGTAGTAGGTGCTTGCGATTCAGAGCATGCCCAAAGAGGACCTGGTATGTGCTTTGTGTAAGAAGAAGGGCATGACGTTGCCCATTGTTGGACAAAGGATAAAGTCTGTTTCTAGTGTGGGCAGAAAGGTCATTTATAGTCTAAGGGCCCGTAGTCTCAGCCCATGCTACAGCCAGTTCCACTTTATTCCTTGTCTCCATCGCCGCACACTTGGACAAAGGGAAGGGCAAGTTGAATGTGATGACCATGGAAGAAGCACAGACTTCCACCCAAGTGATCTCATATTAGATTCTTATCTAGTTTTTAGTTTTCAGCTTTAGTTTTGATGTTGTTCGGCTAGTTACGTATACGACTTTATAGGGGAGTTTAAGGTATAAAACTGTTGGGTGCGTGTTCTTTTTGATTTTGGTGCTACCCACTCATTCATGACTAGGACTTTTGTAGATTGACATTATCTTACTCTCGATCAAGTTGGCAATCCATTTCACGTTACGTTTCCCTCTAGTGACTCGGTGGTGTTGGACCAGGGTATCTAGAGTTGTCATATCCTTTTAGGTGACTTCCTGGCCTTTGTCGATTTGAAGGTGTTAGACCTTGGGAACTTCGATGTGATTTTGGGCATGGATTGGTTGTTCATATATGATGTTGTTATCTAATTCAAGGTTAAGCATTTGGATTTCAGGATAGATAATGGCCACCCCATGAGTGTGTGTGTCTTTCCGCGCCAGGATTCCCTAATTATCTCTGTGGTATGTGCTCGGAAACTCTTAGATTCAGGTTGTTTTGCTTACCTAGTTTCTATTTTGGAAATTGTAGTAGTTTATTGTGGATCGGGGATATTTATGTGGTGCGAGAGTTCACCGATGTTTTCCCAGATAGTCTTCCTGGTCTTCCACCTGAGAGGGATGTTGAATTTGTGATTGATCTTGAGCCGGGTACTTGCCCTATTGCTAAGGCACCGTACCGTATGGTCCATCATGAGCTATAAGAGTTGCATACCCAGCTATATGAATTACTGCAGTGTGCATTTATTAGGCCAAGTTCTTCACCTTGGGGTGCTCCTGTCTTGTTTGTGAAAAAGAAGGAAGGTTATATGAGGCTGTGCATTGATTATATAGAGTAGAATAAGGTAACCATTAAGAACAGATATCCCCTATCGTGGATAGATGATTTGTTCGTTCAGTTGTGTGGTAGTATGGTGTTTTCAAAGAATGATCTTCGTTCAGGCAACCCTTAGTTGAGGATTCGAGAGTCAGAAGTTCTGTGAACTGCTTTTCGTTCCCAGCATGGACATTTTGAGTTCTTGGTGATGTACTTTGGGCTGACAAATACACCCTCTGCTTTTATGGATATGATGAATAGAGTGTTTAAGGATTTATTTGATCATTTTGTGGTCATTTTCATTGACGATGTTTTTTATATTCATGAAATGCTGAGGAGCATGCTCAACATTTGATCCAAGTTCTGTTTACTTTGAGAGAGCATAAGTTGTTTGCGAAATTGAGTAAGTGCGAGTTTTGGCTTCCTCATGTGTCCTTTTTGGGTCATGTTGTGAATAAGGATGGAATTTTTGTTGACCCAGAGAAGATAGTTATCGTGATGGATTGGAAAAGACCTGTCACGCCTAAAGAGATAAGAAACTTCTTAGGGCTGGCAAGCTATTATAGAAGGTTTGTGGAGGGATTCTATTTATTATATGCACCTTTAACTAAGCTTACAGAGAAGAATGATGCATTTGTGTGGAGTGATGAGTGCGAAGAAGCCTTTTGGGAATTGAAAAGGAGATTGTGCACTACTCAAGTGTTAACTTTACCTATAGAAGGAGTGGAGTATATTGTTTATGTGGATGCATCACACATCGGGCTTGGATGTGTCTTGATGCAAGAAGGAATGGTTATTGCATATGGTCCGAAGCAATTGAAGATTCATGAAAAGAATTACATTACGCATGATTTGGAATTTGCGGCAGTGATTTATGCCCTGAAGCTTTGGAGACATTTGTTATAGGGCTCATTGTGCAAGATTTATACAAACCATAAGAGCTTGAAAAATATTTTCACTGAGAAGGAGCTAAATTTGCGCTAGCATAGATGTCTGGAGTAAGTTGCAGATTATGAGGTCGATATCCTTTTTCATCTGGGCAAAAATAACGTGGTAGTTGACACCTTGAGTAGGAAGACCGCGCAAATCTTTAACCTTTCTGTGCAATCCTTGGTGGAGGAGTATTTATTAACGAATATAATTATTTGGAGTAGCAACTTGCCGAGTAGTTTGGAAGTGGCAGAGCCTTCGTGGATTATGCTTACAAGAATACATCAGAAGGACGGTCGTAATTTATAGTATATCAGGAGTAGAACTGAAAAAGGGGAATTACCAAACTTTTTTATTGATGAAGTGGGTACTTTGAAGTATCGCGACGGATATTGTATTCTAGTTATTCGTGATATTCGAGCAAGGATTAGCAATGAAGCTCATGGTTCTAGTGTCGCATATCACCCTGGATCTATAAAGATGTATAGAGATTTAAAGCAGATCGTTTGGTGGTATGGATGAAGAACGACAAAGCTAATTTCGTGTCTGAGTGCTTCACCTGCAAGCGTGTTAAGGCGGATTATGGAAGGCCTAGTGGAAAGCTGACACCTTTGGATATAACAAGTTAGAAGTGGGACAACATTTCTATGGATTTTATTACCGGTTTGCCGAGGTCTCCCCGAGGGCATGATTCTGTGTGGGTAATGGTTGATAGATTGACAAAATGTGCTCACTTTGTGTCTTTCAAGATTGTCTATTCCATGAAGAAGATAGCTGAATTATATTTGGATGAGGTTATTAGATTGCTTGGAGTGCTGGTAAGTATTGTGTCAGATCGAGACTCCAAATTTATGTCGAGTTTCTAGATAAGTTTGTAGGAAGGGTTGGGCACTGACCTCAGGTAATCAAGTGCTTACCAACCGCAGGCCAATGGTCAAACGGAAATAGTTAATCAAATTTCGGAAGATATGATCAGATGTTATATTTTGGACCATGGTGGAGCATGATACCCGCATCTTAGACTGATGGAATTTGCCAATAACAACAGTTATCATGAGAGTTTGCAGATGGTCCCCTTTGAGGCTTTGTATGGGAGGCATTGTCAAACTCTCTTATTTTGGGCTAAGTTTGGTGAGGGACCGCTGTTAGGTCTGAAAGCCTTGGAAGAAATGAGTATTTTTGCAACGCATATTTGTGAAAAGTTTCGTGTGGCTCAGGAGCTTTATGAGAAGTATGTAAATTGACAGAGGGTTGATCTGGATTTCGTAGTTGGAGATATTGTTTTTCTGAAGGTTTCTTCGATGCCAGGTGTTAAGAGGTTTGGAAGAAACAAGTTAGATCTCAGGTATGTGGGACCTTTCCAGATTGTTGAGCGTATTGGAGTATCAGCTTATAGGTTGGATTTGCCCGCTACTTTCTATGGTGTTCATTATGTGTTTCATGTGAGCCAGCTGTGAAAATGTGTCCTTAGTCATCGGTATATCCTTGACTCGGTGCCCCAGTTGCAGCCTAATCTTTCCTATGTCGAGGTGCTTATTTGTATTTTGGTGACTCAGATCCGGTGTTGCGGAGAAAGACAATACTCATGGTCAAGGTTATTTGGCGAAACCAAGACGTCGAGAGTGCGACATGGGAGTTGGAGTCAGCTATGAGAGAGGATCATCCTCACCTTTTCACCTAGTTTCCCTCGGTAGGTTTTCTATCTGATAGCCTTTGTCCACTTCCTTTTTGTTTCTGATTCAATTTGCATATCAAGTTTCGGGACTAAAATTTCCTTTTAGGGGGAGTGAATGTAACGCCACTGAATTTTTGAAAATTGTTTTATTCCTTTTTGGGCATAATAGTGACGTAAGGGCGTTACGATGACTCGTAATTAGCGGGGAGCCATCGTTAGTGCATAATTTTGTTCATCGGAATTAGAGTTTTTGACTTGGTAAAATTTAAGTGGTTAATTTTAAGCGTGCTAATGAAGTTTCCTTGGGATAGGAGCTTAATTGGAGTCTTGGTAAATTTAATAAGGATTATTGTGAATATCAAAAACTACACGAATCTTAACTCAGAGCATTCTAGCGGAAGCTTCATGGGTTAAATTTTGAACTCAAGTACAACAGTAATGTCCACTATATAAACAAAGGAATGTTATTCAAAAATACGCAAAAGTCACTATCGCAGGTGATAGTCACTGTCGCCCAGCGACAGTCAACAGTGATCAAAACTGTTATGGCATTAAGGCGTTACATTTACTCTTTACAAGGTGTGGATTACAGACATTGGCATGTAGGCCGGCAACACATGAAAGCAATAAATTGCTCTTGGCCTTCGAGGGTTGGCATAGCATCTGGGCTTCAACACCCTACTTCCCGCTCGGCTCTCTAGCACCTGCGCAGGGATAATCCACTAGAAGGATTACAAACAAGGCAATGTTCATCACTTAGCTGACCAATTAATAATGACCCTACCCCTTTCCTGGGGCAGCGATATTCCTTCCCTGCAGGCATAGCATCAACATACAAATATATCACAAGAAAGTGCATTCAAGCACATTTCAATATATCACAAACAAATGCCTTCGTGTCCAAACGTTCAGTGCTCTCAGGGCACATTCTATGTGTAACGTCCCGAATCGCTCTAGCCCCTAGTGTGTGTTTTTTGAGTCAGGAGGGTTGACTCGAGTCCTGAGAAGTGCAGGGAATTGGACTGCACTTGTGGAGAAGTGGAGAAATCAGTGTAGAGAGACACGGGTAGTGACACGGGTAGTGACACGGGTAGTGACACGGGTAGTGACACAGGTAGTGACACGGGTAGTGACACGGGTAGAGACACGGCTAGTGACACGGGTAGCGACACGGGTAGCGACACGGGCAGCGATACGGGCGTGTATCTACCCGTGTGTGTCGAGTTGAGCTCGACGATGCATGTCGAGATCGGCGAGCTGTGTCGACATCATGTGACACGGGTAGCGACACGGGCGTGTCCCTACCCGTGTGTGTCGAGTTATACTCGACAGGCCGTGTCGAGACTGACGAGCTGTGTCAACATCAGGTGACATGGGTAGTGACACGGGCGTGTCCCTACCCGTGCGTGTCGAGTTACACTCGACGAGAGGTGTCGAGATCGACGAATTGCGCTTCGACTTCGACGGATGAACATGACACGGGTAGAGACACGGGCGTGTCCCTACCCGTGTGCTCCAGTCGACGATTTTGATCGGTCGTCGCGATGCAACCCGAGAAGGACACGACCAAGGACACAGCTAGGAACACGGCCGTGTCAAATATTAAACCGACATGGAAACTGCCGTTGCCGCTTCGCCAGGCAGGATACGGGTAAGGACACGGCCGTGTCCCTACCTGTGTCACTTTTTATATATAAGGGTGAGAGAAAACCCTAGCCGTTTCCATGCTCACTTAATCCCTATTTGTCTGAGAGAATTTCTGTAGAAGAGGAACTGCAGGAGCAAGTTCTAGGAAGTGTAAATCCGCCATCACCGTGAAAGAGAAGATGCCGCCGAGGAGAACTACGCGATCCATGGCCGGAAATGGTGGTACTGCTGGAACCGATGTGAGTTTCCTACCCTCTCCCTTGGTGCTAGATCTATAGTTATTTTCCTAGGAGAGACATCGGCTCAAGAGAGTCTTGATGGAGAGAAGAAGTCTTCTAGGTTAGGTCATGCTAGGACTTGTGTTCTAGATTTTAGATCTCTTCAACCACTCTCTTCTTCTATGTGATGATGGAGGATGGTTTCGTGAAGAATATTGGCCTCTTGAGGTTGAATAAGGGTGGAGGAAATTCTGGAATGATTTGGGACGATCTCATTGAGGAGGAAGATGAACCGATGTCGTTCATTCCGCCTTCAGATGCGCGCAGAATCTGTATTCTGCGCGCAGCAAACTTTGTGGCCATTTTTAAGTGTGACATGGCTAGATCTGGGCTTTCGGCTAAACACAAAAGTTGAAGCCCTTGAAAATACCTTTCCAACGAATGGTTACACGACTTCTGAAGAAATCTGTAGCCACGGGAAAGTCTAAACGAAAATAGTGATCAATAAATCCTGTATGCAGAAACTGTGTTCTGAACGCAGCGGACTTCAAGTCCGATTTCAAATAGGATAATATCGAATCTGGGTTGAGGTCTGAATACGAGAGTTGTAGACCTCGGAAAGACCTTTCCATCGTGGGGTTACACGTCTTCACTGAATTCCTGTAGCTTCAGGAATCTCCGGTCGAAGTTGCTGTCCAGATTCAGCTTGCACCTAAATTCTGGGCTTAATGGAAAATGGATTTTGATTCGGTGGAATTAATAATGCAAGACACTTGGCTTGGATAAATGATTACTCATTTGTTGCAGATTTCATATTATCAAATTGAGAAACAATATTATTTAAATGAACTGAATTGGTAGGAATTGAAAGATTGATAATTGTGCACTTCATGTTTATATTATGACATTATCAAATGAAAAATGTGATAGATTTTTATATGCGCATCATGTATATATTACATTGTCATCATTTGGAAAGTCATATAGATGAATAGATTATGATCATGGACATGTTTGATTAATGAAATGAGTCTTGTATTCCAATACTTAGAGAGTCGTCTCCCTACGGGTAGTATTGTGAAGGGATGTAAGTGCGGTGTTGACCGTCACTTGTTTTGGTTGTGTTGAGATAAGGTGTGGATGGATGGTTGGGCTGTGTCCTCGTGTTTACTTTCGAGGCCCCTTCCATGTTATGTTGATGTGGTATTTGCATGTGGTGTGAGTCGACACGCGGTGTCGTAATCCTGGGTTAAGGATAGTGTGGCAGGTCTACGGGCTCGCCAGTCGTCACACCGACGGGAGTTGGCAGTTAGACTTGGTCGGTTTGGGCTGTATCCTCGGTGTTCACGTCCCGAGGCCCCTCCGGCCATGTGAACGGTTGGGTTGTGTCCTCGTTCTTTCTTCCTAGGCCCCTTCCGGGTCACACAAGGCCAGTTCGGGCTGTGTTCTTGGTGCACATCTACCCAAGACCCCGCTGGGCCATAGTACGCAAGGGCTCCATTGTTGTGTTCTTAGTGTTGAGGCGTACGGAGGCCTAGGTGAAGTAGTGTGATACCCGCCTAGTAGTAGAAGTGCCCGTTCTACTGTCACCGCCTGGACACGGCGGCTGATGCCTGAGAGGTTAGCTACCTGCTCGAAAAGTGGGAACTATAGTCTGTGTCGATATAGCAATTGCATGGGTGTGCATGGGTGAGTCATTGCATAGCATTCATAGCATTTCATAACATTGCAAAACAAGATCCTCATCGTATAAGTTTGTATGGGCACTCCTATACGATGCGTTACTTTATGTAACCTGATCCTTAACTTATACGTTTGTATGATCATTCTTATAAGTTAAGTTACTTTCCTGCTGTAGATTTCCTTACACCTGTTGTTATATGATGTTAGCTTGTAAAACTGCTAGATTATACATTATATTCATGTACCTTGCCACATGTTTATACTCCTTTACTTGCATACTTGTTATATACTAGACTCTTGTTCCTTTTCTCCGCCCGGTGCCGAGGAGTCGCCGGGGGAGCAGATGTGAAACCACTTAGTCGTTTCGACTAACGGTTGCTACGTCTTCCTTTTTAGGAGGTCATGTCGCAGGTAGAGCAGCCGCAGACTACGCAGCCGGACAGCCAGGCCAGGACGACAGGGCCTGATGTGACGGTGTCGTCGATACCGTCGGTTACTGATGTTAGTATTTTGATTACTCTGATGTAGCCCGTTTGGGCAATGATTAGCTGTACTCTGATATTTTGTAGAAGCATGTTTAGCTTCTCATTATTTCATGTTTTTGGATATTATATACTTAGTGTGGATTTTGACTTCTCTTGCTTATGTTTTTGGTTGGGTTGGCATGTTTTATTGATATTGTTGTAGCCAGCGGAATAGGCATCTTGTGGTACAAGTTAGCCCGTGTGCTAATGCTACCGCAAGGCGGCTGTTCCGGGCATAAGACTCCCCCTTCGTGTCGTGTTTTGGGATCCGGGGGGAGGGGGCTCTTACACTCTGTGTACTGGCAATGCCTAATTCCACCACCTTTTAGAGGTCCGTGACATGACGATCAATTTATGAGCATTTTTAGTCTTTTCGGCTTATAGCCTAAAATTCCCTCTCTCTATGCCACCAGTAACTCCCATGTACTTTAGCTCTGTTTAACCGGTCGACATCGAGCAGGTACAGATCATACTTGTCCTATTGCTCAAATCATCTTGCAGCAGCCGAAAGTTACACTCTCAGGCTGGTCGACAGGATGCGGGTTGGCCTCCCCTTTCCCATATTTTAAATCATAACTGAGGTTATCTACTATGGCTCTCATGGCCTTTAGGAGCTCATAGCTCACAGATTTGCCTCATAGTCTCCCAGAGACAGACTTCGCAATCAAAAGGTTATCGGAGAGTTATCGCTAGCGCTCGTTGTTGGGTCCATTGATCCCAATGTCCAGAATTTGAAGAAGGACCGACAAACAATGTATACACATATTGTGATCTAACTTGTGTTCACGAAAAATGATTGCAGATTTTTCTGATAAGAAATGATGGGACAGGAAGCCTAAGTGGCGAAGACAGGTAAGTTCTTACCTAAGTGATGGAAAGACATAAAACTGTCCAAGTCCACAGGCATTGAGTGAAGATCATTCACTCAACGCCAGATGACATATAGTGCTGAGTATAGCCTATTCAGCCAAAGCCATGAAGTGGCAAGCTTAGAATATGGCCAAGTCCACAGGTGTTGAGTTAAGTCAACTCACTCAACGTCATATTGCAAAAGGTTGTGACTCAGGATAATACAGTCAAAGCATGAAGTGAAATGAGCTGAAAAGTGGCCAAGTCCACAGGAATTGAGTGTAGCTCAATCTCTCAATGCCTTAGCTTCAAAATATTTGAATAGCTGAGCTCAAAGTTCGTCGAGCTGAGCTAATCGTTCGTCGAACTAAGCTCAGAGTTTTAGAAATTTGGCTAAGTCCAATTTCGTTAAACTGAGTTCACAGTTTGCCGAACTAAGTGCTGAGTTTGTCGATCTTAGCTTTCACTTGTTCGTCAAGCTGAACTCTAAAATCATTGAACTGAGTTTTTATTTATTCGTCGAACTGAGTTTTGAGTTCGTCGAACCCAAACTGATTTCTAAAAACAAAAAATCTGGCTAAGGCAGAAAGCGTTGAAGAGACTGAAGAGATTGTTAAGGCAAAAAGTGTTGAGTGTGCATTACTCACTCAATGCTGTCAATGCCTGGAAACAGATTTTTTAGATTGGCGTTGAGCGAAGGTAACTCACTCAACGCCAAGAGACAGTAAAACTGTATAAGTACTTTGGCGTTGAGTGAAACTCGCTCACTCAATGTCTATACTACTGATGGTTGAATTTTGTCTAAGTCTTCAGGTGCTGATGTCAGCAAGTCAAAATGTCAACAATATTCAGATTGTTAGCTGCAATGCCATGGTACATGACAAACGGCATCGCAGACCTACTGTACATCAATTGGGCGTTAAAGCAAGGATGGAGCCTGCATTAATGGTGTGGGACGCACTGCTAAAAGACGTTGGGTTTCAATAAATTAAAGGAAATGCTCTTTACAGAAAGAGTCCATTGTTACAGAAGTTCTTCACAATCGCCATTGTTGTGTGTGTTGCTGAAGAACAGAGAGCCCAATAAAAGCAAGTTAAGTGGCAGATCAAGTTAGTTGTTCAGATCAAGATCTTCAACAGCAAGATTGGTGGTGCCATCTTCATCTACATCAGCTAGAAAGCTCAAGGTGATTCTCTAAGAAAGAGATTGCAGCTAGGGACATCCCTTGCTGCAGGTGCTTCACAGATCTAGCCAATAAATTCTAAAGAACATTCTCTTGGGGAGCTGTGAAGAAGAAGATAGAGCTGAGCAGTTGGCTCATTTCAGAACAGAGCAGAGAAGCTGATCTGCAAGTTGTTTCCAGCATAAGCCCAAGCTTCTACATCATTGTTGCTGTGAAGAAGAGAGAGTTGAACCTTTGGTTCAGTTCAGAAAGGGGCAGAATAGTATTCTGCAAGTCACTTCCAGCTCAAGTGGATATACTTATTGTTGTGAAGTAGTTGGGGCTAAGGTGCACTTAGTCTAGTAAATTTGACACAGGAAAACATTCTTGGTGTCATAGTGGGGCTTAGTCTAACTCACCCAAGGTTGATTGTCACCGAGGAATTCCTCTTGTGTTCAATCAAGAACCTCATCAAACCACTTCCATCTTGTAGGATCCTTTGTGGATCTTGTTGAAGCCAATAATCCGACTTCACCTAGAGTTCGGACCTAAGTTGTAGCTCACACCTACCCTTTTCAAACCCCCTTCTTGACGTGAGTCTTGGAATTAGAAACAGACCGTGGTCTTCAGCTTTGGAGGTCCCACCTCTTACCCGGAAGAATTAGAAGTTCTTCTCCTCCCTAACCAGTGCTGAGCTAGGTGCCTTGGAGGAAGAAGAAAGAAGAGTTCAACCACCTTTTCAAGGCACCTTATCGGTCTATTTATAGGCATCTGAGTTTGACCTGCCAATAACCATACTGAACCGACCTGAAATTACAAAAATACCCCGGGTTGGGTCTGCCAACAGCCAAACTGCATTGTTCTGAAGGGTTATATGCAGACCACGAAGGGTAAAAGAGTAAAATTAACTAGGGTAATACAGTACAACCCCCCTTGGGGGTAAGAAAGTAAAAACACCTTTTTCTTATATGGCGAGTGAGAAAATAACCTGCGAGCGAGGGGTGCCTACATGCTCGTCTCGCGAGTCCCCGCCTTGCGAGAGGCGCCTTGCCACAAGAGGTCAACACACGCCGCGAGATCCATCTCGCCTGCTCCATTGTTCCTGTCTCTCCCATCATGTTTTTACTCTTTAAAGTACCGACAAGTTGACCACATGGTCCTACTAGACTCTGCTGTCTTCTCGCCCCTCTCGCCCCTAACTCAGCACTCCCCCTCGAGTTGCCTCATGTGATCCCGAGATTGTACACAATCCCCGCTCTTTTTGAGGTTGCCTCAAGCTCAGAAAGAAAGTCGAATCGAGGCTTGCGGCGTTGAAATTCATTTTTGAGAGAATCTTTTGCGGTGCACTCCTCTAGGGCCTATAAATATGCGGCACTTACCCCATCGTGGAGATTGCCCCCACCCTCTCTCATCTCATCTACCATCACCATGTCTCATAGTCAGAGTTTCCGCGAACATCTCGCGATAGTCCGCAAACAAAACAAGGCTAACGTGGCTGCTCTGGCCCCTGTCTTGGTACTCACCACTGCTCCTTTACCATTGTCGTCTCGCCTGAAGAAGGTAAAAACCGCTGACCCCATTCTCATCTGAGGTGACTACTCCGGCATCCTTGGAATTCAAATCACCTCTTTCTGCGTCCTCTGGGGAGAGACAGGTGATTCTCGATTCCACCCCCGCCCCCCCCCCCCCTTATCTTTCCTTTTTTTCTTTTATCATCTTGCCTATTTACTTCATGCTTCTTCAGGGAAATCACGCCTATTCCCCTCATCCTGCGAACCCACCTGACGCTACCGATATCCATCAACAAGACACTGACTCTCCTCAGTGATCCTCTCCCAGAGCTATGAGGAATGACAATCTTTCGCGATTTGCGGGGACCTCTTGCAACCCGGGTAAATGAACTAACCTTTCCTTTTCACTTCATATAGACTTTCATTCCCCCACTTGGCGTATTCGAGACCACTAGACTGAACCCTCTATCCGTATAGCTTACGGCTTCCAAGCCTTCTTGCAAGAACACCCTTCATTCTGATCCCTGGCTTTTTCCTGCACAGGTTCCCAGATCGATTCGGCAGCTAAGGACTTCTCTGGGCCGCCCGCCCTCTCACCTCTCCCTCACCTAGACGAGATAGAAGACTATATGTGTGATCCTATCGATCCAGTGGAGATGAAGCGCGGGACGGCCGAGATGCTTCGAAAGTACACCCATATTATCAGCGAGATAGAATGGGACAAACAGGCCACCGACAGGCGCATTGATTGGCTTGAAATTGAATGTGCTCTCCTCTCGTCCGAGATCAATGCTGGGATTGAAATAGATGAGACCTAACCCCAGGCCATCATATGCGAGTTTGACCAGCATCTTTGTCTCACGTGTCACGGTCTTGAAGCAGTTCGCGCCTTTCATGTCGCTAGTCGGCCCCCATGTGCGTGGTATCGCGGTGGAGGTCGTTGGAAATGGAACAAGAACTGAATACCATCCATCTCGTCTCTCATGTTTAATCATCTCGCTTATTAAATTATACCTTGTAATTCTTTTATTTTATTTAATTTGTCATCTTGCCTGTTTAATTATGACTTGTTATTTAAATCTCGCGGACACGGTGTCCGCCTCGTGCGAAACGAAACAATTAACAATAATGTTATCCTGCTCATTCATTTTATGATGGGTTTACTCATTGTAGCTATGTTAACTGATTCTTATCTCTTTTTTTCTTTTATTCTGGCTCGTTGGAAAAATCCCCACGGGGCGCCGCGCTTCGAGGTCAGGAGAGAGAAAACGAATCGTCAGCCAACCTCTTCAACTTCCCTCTTCATACTTTTCCCGCCCATTTTCCACCTTTACTATCCGCTATAAATACCCCCCCCCCCCCCTCAAGACCGAAAGGATTTACACTTGCGCTGCCCCCTCCTACTGCGTCTTAGATCAAGACTTCTCGCCTCCTTTCTCTCGCGGCTTACTCTCGCCACTCCTTCCCCACATCCTCTTGCTCTGGTCATCTCGCCTTCCATGGGAAAGAAAAAGACTGAAGATGGTGAGGGACGCATCCAGTGTGGCAGAAGATTCGCCGATCATGACTTTCCTCCTGCAGGATCTCCGAGGAGGACTACAGCCGCTTCACCCGCGATTTTCTGGTGGAGGGGTTCCAGTCGCGGCCTCTGAAGGTCGGAGAGTCGATCAATACTTTCTACCCCAACGAACTCGTCATTCCCGTCTTGCAGTTCGAGTCGGGGCTGAGACTTCCCCTCTGCCCAGAGGTTAAACAGGTTCTAAAATACTTTGGAGTCGTTAACGCGCAACTAAACCCGAACATCATCTCGGTCTTACTTGCCTTCGCCGGCTACAAGCACCGCGAGCGCATCGAGTTCAGCCTCAACACCTTCTGAAAGCTATTCATCTACCACGCCTACCACGACGGCGTCTCGTACTTCACCGGAGAGGGTCTGAAGGTGTGCGAGACCGCAAACAAGAATCATCACTGGCTCACCCGCTTCGTCTTCATCCACGGGAATCTGGGAGGTGTTCCACTCGCCCCAGTGTCGCCTGCCAAAATATACTACGCGACTCCCAAGGTCGGGGGCACGGATAATGACCTCTCCGAGTTCTTCACGGGGAAGAACTTCGAGGTCAACGTCTTAAGGCGAGACCTCGACACGCTCCTTCCCGTGTTTCCCAGCGAAGGTACACTCGCGCTTCTTTAACTTTATGTCTATCATTCCCGTGTTTTTCCATTTCTAACCGTGCTTATCCAGGAGAGAGAAGTATTCCAGTCCAACCCCCCTACTTGAGCAGTGCTGGGCCGTCAACGGCTCTCGCCCTCGCCAGCATGGCGGCTGAGGCGGTGAAAGAGTCGTTGGCCCCCGCCCCCAAGAAGAGACATGGAGATGATGTTGCTCCTTCTGGTCACAGCCCCAAGAAGAAGATTAAGAAGGTTGTGATGTTCCCGAAAGGGAAAAGGTTGATAGCCTGGAAAGAGAGGAAAGAAATGTCGGGATCCATAAGCCCCATCTCTGTGGGAGACTCGCAATCACCTCACCCACAATCCGTCTCGTCGTCTCACGAGATGGCACTTTTCGACTGGCCCACCAACACTTTGGCCCAATTCGCTGAGCATCCATGTTGCAAAGCTGGCTCCTCCAGCCGCCCATCCCCCTCCTCGCATCAAAACTACAACCTGGGGCCCGTGGTGAATGATGTTGCGGCAGCCCAGACCTTCTGTGGGAAAAGGACACGAACCATGTGTCGGTATCCACCCTCCTTCACTCATGGAAGGAGCAGGACCCTCCCACCAGCCATGCCTTTTCCCTCGGCTACGGCGTCTACGGAGGTCCCGGGATAGATCCTTTCGACAAGGACTCTTCACGAGACCTTGTCTTGAAGACGGCCCAAGCTCAGCTCCGCGCCTTGGAGCTCTCGCATCGAGTCTCGTGCTGCCTCATTTTCAATAATAAGAAATGGAAGGATGGCCTCGAGAAGAGGCTGGAAGTTGATGATAGTCCTCTCGCCAAGATCCAGGGCGGCGTGGTAAGCCTTTTAACTTTATCTATGTCTAGTTTCCCCTCGCGTAGAATTTTGTTGATTGATGGGCTTCTCGCAGGATGCCGAGACGGCAGATCAGATGCACTCATGCAAAGAGGCTCTGGAAGAGGAGAATAAAAACTTAAAGGCCCAGAATGCCCGTCTCCTGAACAGCTCTCTGCCTCCCTCTCGCCCGGAACCATTCCAAGCACCCCCGACTTCTCATTACTCTTTAGACGAGGTCGATGATATCTGTCGGGACGACAACATTAAGATGGCTGAGCTCGCTTTGAACATGATGAAGGAGCTGGGGGTTGTCAAGGAGGATGCCGAGTCCTTCATTGCCCGCGACTTGGTGCCACAGGTTTATGACGAGGCGGACGAGGGTTCTGCTTCCAGCGAAGATAAATGAAGGGGTGTCGGCGAGACCTGAAACTCTTCCCCCTCCCCGCTTTTTTTGTTTCTTTCATCTGCTTGTACTCTTTATTTTTTGAAGTATCAAAATGCTTCTTCATGGGAGGGTTTTCCACTTCTTTGTAATGAACAAGGGAATTATTATTATACCCTCCCGCTCAATGTTCCTTTTACTTTATTTTATTTCGCTTTATTTACTGTGGGCGACTCTCTTCTCTGTTTCAACTAGCAAGGTAGGGCTACTTGCCATCTCGCTTGAGGATTGGTTTAGACCTCTCTTTGCTTCCTTCGTGCAAGACTGTTTCGCTTCCTCCTTGCATTTTGCCTCAAGACAAATCCAGCATGAGTAAATCGTCGAGACTGACCCGCTCTTTATTGGAAATCACCTATTTTCCATTTTATGCGAGACCTGCCCTTTGCCAGTGAGTGCCTACTCTCTATGGGCGAGACCCTCTTCACCGAGCACCAGTTGAAGATGCTTATCTCCATTTGCATTTCCCCAACTTCTTCTTCCCATTGAAGTTTTGAATTGTCTACAAACTTTCTTCGTTCCCTGATAGATACAGATATTTTTCTTTTAGGGTTCTCAACATTTCCCCTGCCACTGTGTGTGCCTACAGCCCTGCCAGCTAGGTGAGATCCTGTTCAGCGGGTCTGCTCGGGGTCTCCTCTCCAAACAACCTCCAACCACTGAGTGAGCCTACAGCCCTGCCAGCTAGGTGAGAGCCTGGTCAGCGGGTTTTCTCGGGTTCTCCTCCCAAACAATCTCCAACCATCGACTGAGCCTACAGCCCTGTCAGCTTGATGAGAGCCTGGTCAGCGTGTCTACTCGTGGTCTCCTCCACAAATAATCTCCAACCACCGAGTGAGCCTATAGCCCTGCCAGTTCGGTGGGAGCCTGGTAAGCAGGTCTGCTCGGGGTCTCCTCTCCAAACAATCTCCAACCACCGAGTGAGCCTACAACCCTGCCTACTTGATGAGAGCCTGGTCAGCGGGTCTGCTCGGGATCTCCTCTCCAAACAACCTCCAACCACCGAATGAGCCTACAGCCCTGCTAGCTAGGTGAGAGCCTGGTCAGGGGGTCTGCTCGAGGTCTCCTCCCCAAACAATCTTAACAACCGAGTGAGCCTATTGCCCTTCTATCTTGATGAGAGCCTGGCTAGTGGGTCGACTCGGAGTCTCCTCCCCAAACAATCTCTAACCACTGAGTGAACCTGCAGCTCAGCTAGTATGATGAGAGTCTGATCAGCGGGTCTGCTCGGGCTAAATAATCTCCAACCACCGAGTGAGCCTACAGCCCTGCCAGCTAGGTGAGAACCTGGTTAGCGGGTCTGCTCGGGGTCTCCTATCCAAACAATCTCCAACCATAGAGTCAGCCTACTGCCCTGCCTGCGTGATGAGATCCTGGTCAGCGGGTCTGCTCGGGGTCTCCTCTCAAAACAATCTCCAACCACCGAGTGAGCCTACAACCCTTCTAGTTAGATGAGAGCCTAGTCAGCGGGTCTGCTCGGCGTCTCCTCCCTAAAAAATCACCAACCACCGAGTGATCCTACAACCCTGTCAGCTTGATGAGATCCTGGTCAGTGGGTTTGCTCGGGGTCTCCTCCCAAAACAAACTCCAACAACCGAGTGAACCTACAACCCTGCCAGCTAGGTGAGAGCCTGGTCAGTGGGTCTGCTCGGGGTCTCCTCTCCAAACAATCTCCAACCACTGAGTGAACCTACAACCCTACCAGCTAGGTGAGAGCCTGGTCAGCGGGTCTACTCGGGGTCTTCTCTCCAAACAATCTCCAACCACCGAGTGAGTCTACAGCCCTGCCTGCTTGATGAGAGCCTGGTCAGTGGGTCTACTCAGGGTCTCCTCTCCAAACAATCTCCAACCACCAAGTGAGCCTACAACCCTGCCAGCTTGATGAGAGCCTGGTCAGCGGGTCTGCTTGGAGCCTTGCCATTCATCTATTTCACTCTCATGCCATGAAAGAAGACACCTAGGGTTTCATTATATCAAATGGTCACCACAAATTTATAAGTATTGAAAGAAGAAAAAAGGTTACGAATAGAATCTTTTTAAGTTGTCGCTGCTTCGGGCACGATCGAGGGATACCCCATCCATATCCTATAGGTGGTACCCTCCTAACTTCAGGACCTCCCTCACCACAAAGGGGTCTTCCCAGTTGGGATTGAGCTTTCCCGCTGAGGCTCCTCTGCTTGCTGCGTCTACTTTTTGAGGACCAAGTCGCCCTTCTGGAACTGCTTGACCCTTATATGTTTATCAAAATACCTCGCCATTCGGCATTTGACTTCTTCCTACCGGATGGATGCTAAATCCGTGTTCTCTTCCACTAGATCAAGAGAGAGCTTCTTATCCTCCTCATTCTCCACCCTCCATCCTTCGTCTCCTTTCTTTACAGCTGTTACTCTTGGAGATACGATCTCAAACTCTATAGGTATGATGGCCTTTGAGCCATGGGAGAGTTTAAATGGAGTCTCTCCTATGGCAGTGTTTGGCGTGGTCCTCAAAGCCCAGAGTACTAAAGGGAGTTGTTCTACCGAACTTCCCCTCAAGTTCTCCACCTTCTTCTTTAAAATATTCACGATAATCTTGTTTGTCGCATCCACCTGTCCATTTCTCCAAGAATGATGAACCGAGGCAAAACGGAGGTCTATGCCTAGCTGGACACAGAAATCCATGAATTCCCTGCTAGCGAATTATGGTCCATTATTAGTAACGATGGCCAACAGAAGCCCATGCCTACAGATGATCTCCCCCCATATGAAATTTTTGACCACTTGTGACATTACTTTAGCTAACGCTTTCACTTCTAGCCACTTTGAAAGTAATCCACCATGACCAGCAGAAATTTCCTTTGGTCGCTAGCATGGGAAAAGGACCCACAAAATCTATTTTGCATAATGCGAAGGGCCCGGGAGCCGTGATTGTACGTAATCTTTGGGCGGGAAGGAGTTAGAGAGGAGCGAACTCATGAAACTTTTTACATCTCTTTGTGAATTCTTCCACATCCTTCCTTAGGGTAGACCAGAAGTAGCCTTACCTTAACACTCTCCCTTCCAAGGACCGACTTCCCGAGTGACTCCCACACTCTCCCGAATGAATTTCTTCTAGAACTCTTGGAATCTCTTCCTCAGATACACATCGAGCCAACAAACCCGATAGCATATTTCGATATAATGTCCCATCCTTCAGCATGTAGTATGTCGATTTATAGCTGATTTGCTTCTTATCGAGATCCCTCTCTGGAAGTCATCCCGAGGTCAAAAATATGATGAAGGGATCCATACAATGGCTTTGCTGATCTACCTCCATTAATTCTCCTTCTTTTATAGATGGCCTAAAGAGTTCTGTCACCGTTCCTCCGGCCCAAGGGCCGTATTTGGCGAGCAGTTCAGCCTAAGCACTTTCATCCCTCGGGATATGTTGAATTGAAAAGCTTCGGAATTGCCCAATTATGTTTTTTTACCTTCATCAGATACAGCAGGAGGGGTGGGTTCCTTGCTTCAAATTCTCCTTTGATTTGTCTTGCTACCACCATAGAGTTCGTTGAAGCTTTGATGTCTTGTATGCCCAGCTCCCGAGCTAGCCTGAGTCCCGCAATGATCGCCTAATATTCTGCTTGATTGTTAGTGATTGTGAAGTGACTCTTCAGAGCCTGTTCAATTCTAGTCCCTTCTTGACTCACCAAGATCATACCCCCAAAAAGAACTTCTTCCAGATGCTCAATCTACTAGTATCTCCCATGCGGCTCGAGGTGGTTTTTCGGACTCTCCAACTTTGACCACGTAATCCACCAGGAAATCTGATACCGCTTGTGCTTTGATGGCCAGCCGAGAATTAAAAGTGAGGTCAATCTCACTGAGCTCTATCGACCATTTGGCCAACCTCCCAGAATGCTCCACCCCTTGCAGGATGCGGTGGAGGGGATGATCTGTCACCACCTGAATCGAATGGGCCTGGAAGTGTGACTAGAGCATCATGGCCGATATGATGATAGCAAAAGATAGCTTTTCATGGATAGGGTATCCGAGTTCCGTCCTCTTCAGGACCCTGCTCATGTAATAGATCGGGAACTGCCTTTTTCCTTCCTCTCGTATAATAACTTAACTCATTGCTCCGACCCCCACTCCTAGGTACAAGAATAAACCCTCCCCTTCTCTCGGCCCTTGGAGTAGCGATGTCTGGGTGAGTTGTTGTTTTAGAGCATGAAATGCTTCTTTGCATTCGGTGGTCCATTCAAATTTCTTGCCCCATCTTAGTGTCTGGAAGAAAGGCGAGCACTTCTCCCTGAAAGTCTTTAAGTCAAGGATAGCTAAATCACCCAGAGGGGGGGATAGGTTATTGGTCTCTTTGAGAATATCTTTTGCTTTCTTTATAATATCTTGTTGTTTTCTTTTATCTTTAATCTAAGGGTGATCTAGTGCTTGTCCTTAACACCTGTAAATAAGAAAAGAAAAACACCTATAGAAAAGCACACAGAGATTTATAGTGGTTCCCCAATTGGGTACATCCACTTTCCCTCCTACATATCCAACTAACTTGTTGGACTATGCACAAACTCCTCCAAACTTCTCCTAAGATCTTACACCATAGATCCCGCAAAATCTCCAAGTCTCCTCCAAGACTCACTTCTCATCCACAAAGGATTACACTCAGTGGTCTATAGACCACCTACCTCAGGCTGTTAAGCCCTACACTCAGGCTGGGAGGACAACCCAACCTCAGATCCATAAAAGATCCTACATCAGAGCTCTGCAGTGCTCCTACACTCAGTGACCCACAAGCCACCTACCTTAGCCTTATCTCTAAGGCCTACAGCTCAGGATTTTCAGCCCTACAACTTCATGCACAAGGCCCTACTCTCAGAGTGTTGCAGCACTCATACAACTCAGTACCCCTCCAGGTACCTACCTTAGTGCACCTCCAGGAACCTACAGCTCAGTGACAAACTTATCACCTACCTCAGGCACAAAGGCCATACACTCAGAGAGCAGCACTCTCCTACCTCAGGAAATTAAGCCCTACAGCTCAAATCCACACTTGGATCCTACTTCAGTACCCCAGCAGGGCACCTACAGCTTAGTGACTAAATAGACACCTACAACTCAGATTCAGGTAAACTAAATCCTATAGAATGAAGGTGGGTTGATGGCTATTCTTGACACAAGAGATATTTCTCTGTGTCAAGCTTCTTAATTGAGATATACTCAGCCCAATAATGACTACAGGAATTTATTTTCTGAGTCTACCTTCACTGAACTAAGATATACTTAGTCCTAACTACTTCCACAACAACAAGTAATTACTAGTGCTGGAAGTTACTTGCAGAGTAATGTTCTGCCACTTCCTAAACTGAGACTGAAGCTCAGCCCTAACTACTTCTTCACAGCACCAGGGATTTTCCTTCTAGTCAGTGAAGTTACTACAACTAACTGTTGCTACCTAAGATGAGAAAATCACAGCTCTAACTTTGTAGACTGGAATATCTCTACCTCTTGCACTTTTCCTGGGATGAGGTGATTCATCCCTAGCTTTGACTCATGAGGAATAGTCCCTTGAGTCTTCCTTCAGCTTCTTCAAGCTTTCTTCTCTTCACAGCTTCTAGATAATGATCTTCTGGTGTTTTTGTTGCTGGAACTGTGAAGAACCTGCAGTAAGGGTCGGCCCTTGGCTGCTACCTTTTCCCTTAGAGAAAATACTCTGAACTAGCTTGCTGGTGTTGATGCACGAAAACAGACAGGGAGTCGGGCACAACCAGCTAACTGTTCGAACACGGGAAAAAAGGGGAGACTGCGAGCAGCGATCTACTAAGCGGATGAGAGCTGAAAGAGGAGCAGGGCCGTGAACCACGGCAACAACAGACTTCGCCCGTCGCGGCCTGAATGCCTCTCTTGCGACGGGCTTTCCCTTGATTGAAGAAGAAGTGGGTTACAAGTGAAAGGAAAGGACTGAGGGAAGTAGAGCAAGGGGGAGTCCGCAAGGCACAGGATTCGAGTCCGCAGCCTGTAACAAGTAGGCTCCTGGGTCCGAGTCAGCGTGCCTTGAGTGCACCACCTCCCCCCTATTTATAGGATAGGGGCCTGCCCAAGCGGGCAGGGCTAAAATAACCGGCCGCCCGGGGTACAGGAGAACCGGGCAGCGGTGACGGGAAGCAAAAAGAAAGAACACGCCAGTCCGCACAGAAGGGGCGGACTGGGCTCGCGAACTGGAGCTTCCACTGCTGCTGGGCGCGGCCACTGGAGACCGGCGGCCTGGGCGGACGAGATACTGCGTCCGCCGCTGGAGACTTGCCCAACGCGCCGGCGGACTGAGCGGACGGGGATTTGCGTCCGCTGCTGGAGTATCACCCTTTGCGCGACTGGCGACAGTGCCGGACTGGGCGGACGGACAAATCTTGTCCGCGCTTGCTGAATGGGGGTTTGGGAACTTGGAGTATGTTGCGGACTGAGGGGTTAACATAATCCCCGCACATTTTTAAGTTTCTAGAAAAACTTCGAAAATGTTTCTTTAACCGCTGAGTCCGCAAACCTCGAAAATGCCGCCAAAGCTATAAATACCGCTGGAGGGTCTGGATCTGCTGAGAATCTTGATCGACACGGGGCGATACTCACCACTTGCGGTCTCCACTTTCCAGTCCGGCATGGCAAGACTTGGTACATTCCTCTCTAGCTTCACTGCCAAAGGCGACTCGGAGCCGTCAACGCCAGTGAAGACAAAGAAAATTGCAAAGAGGCTGGCAAGACAAGATCCTGTCCGCCTCGCAGGAGAAAACTCTCAGAACGAGAAGCCTGCGGAGAAAGCAGTCCGCCACGTCGATGTTTCTGCTCGCAAGGATGCCGTAGTCGACGCCGAACCATTGAGGAGTGAGAAGATGGCAACCTTGTCGGACTCCGCCCCTTCTCAGAAGACTGCGACCTCGGCGGACACTACTGGCGAACACATGGAGACTGACATATCTTCCCCCAATGCCTCGGTGCAAATCGTTGACTTGGACGAAGAAGACCGGCGGACTGAGGTAGAGGACAACGCGCCCTCAAAGGCATTGTCTGCTGTGAATCCTGAACCTGTCCGCGCTGACCAGCCTGATTTAGGGGGGTCCGCCGCGGATGCTGCTGAGAAGACCGCCAAGAGGAAGAAGAGGAAGAGAGACGGAGAGACCGTCGCTGAGCGGGTTGAGAGGAGGCTGCGCGCTATGAAGGAGAAGAACATCTCCAAGCGGACTGGGGAAGCGGACTTACAACACAGGCCGCGCGACAAAGAAGTTCCAGACGGCGATCTGGTTACTCCGGAGGCCAAAATCCAGGGAGAGAATTCCCTCTCAACGGTGAGTCTTTCCACGGATGAGATATTTGATTCTATAGACGTCGATCAACTTGACTTAATCCAGGACTCCTTGCTGGTTATGCTGCAGCAGAATGAGGCAGTGACTGCTGGAGATAAGGGTGACGAACTCCCTTCCTTGTCCGCTGCGGAGGAAGAGGAGAGGGAGAGGCTGAAGGAGAAGATAGAGGAGCAAAAGAAGCAAATCGTTGCTCATGTTGCTGTGGTCGAGGCAGCCTCGAAGCAGGCCGCGGCGGACAAAGCTGCTGAGGATCTGAGGATTGCGGCGGAGCTGATGCGGTCAGGTAAACTTCAGCCGGCGCCCAAATACTTTCAGCGCAAGTGGCTTTACAGGTCGCCGCCGCGGACGTCAAGACCGATCAAAATTATCACCAAGACGGACGATATCGTGGTCTCAACAAGTGCGGCTGCCGAGAGAAGAGCAAGGGTTCACCGTGAATGGAAAAAGCGGTTAAGCGCCTTTGACCCAGAGCGGGCAAGGCGGCCAATCATCTTTGATAGTCGGAAACTCGCTGCCGCTATATCTAAAAGTGATCTTTTATCCTTTCTTTTAGCCCGCCACGAACTGCCTTTGAATGCGAAGTTTGACTTTATTTGTTGCAGGTAGAAAGTCGCTGCCGGGCTCCATAGAGAGTGGCGAGATCGTGATCACACCCAACACTGGAGCCGACGCGGTCTCACATGTGGAGTCCGCGGAAGATGAGCCACCCAGCCTGAGTATGATAAAAGAGTTAGAGAAGAAATTTGAAGCTGAAATGCAATGTGTCAAAGCAGAGTTAGAGAAAGCGGCGGAGCGCGAGAGGGCGTCCGCGGCGCGCGAGAAAGCGTTCGCAGAACGCGAGAAGGCCCTCAAAGACCAGGTCGCCAGCATCTCGCGGGCGCTGGAGAGGTCTGAAAGGGAAAAGAAAAGGCTCGCGGATGACGTCCGATACTACAGAGGCAAGCACTTGGCGTCGGCTCATGATGGAAAGGAGAAGCGGACTGCTGAGGTCGCTGAGCAGAGGCCGCGGGCGTCAGATCGCGTTCCTCCTGAGATCGCGGCACCGGCAGGTGGCCAGCAGCCCGCGGATGAAGAGCCGAGGCCGGCAGCGGAGCCAGTGGTGCCTCTCAGTCGAGTTGACCGGGAAGCCGCCCATATGCACCGGACTATAAACGTCATCCATCACCATCTCTGCCGGGTATACAGTGAAATTCTTCAGATAAGCGATCAGGCGGCTCATCTATGCAGGGACAGAGCAGAAAAGCCGGCGCGGACGGACAACAGGGATCGCTGAGTCCGCAATTCCTTGAACTTATCTGATTAAATGTATATTGTTTGTATGATTACTCAAACGATGCTGTGTTGTGAACTTTCTATTTGATCTGTGCGGATCCAGATTATATGTCCGCAATTCTTATGTAGCTTTATCTTTGGCATGATTTGTGGCGGACTGTGCGGACTAGCGCTGTGTCCGCTTCTTGCTAACCTGCAGGTGGGAAAATACGCGACCTGAGCGGATAGGAAGCTGCGACGGCCGCGACTTGGCCCTGAATTTCCCTTGGAATGTTAATTTGTCTTTGTATCCGCGTTATTTGTTTGGCTGCTTTTTAATTGTGTGCGGACTGTGCGGACTAGCGCTGTGTCCGCTTCTTGCTAACCTGCAGGTGGGAAAATACGCGACCTGAGCGGATAGGAAGCTGCGACGGCCGCGACTTGGCCCTGAGTTTCCCTTGGAATGTTAATTTGTCTTTGTATCCGCGTTATTTGTTTGGCTGCTTTTTAATTGTGTGCGGACTGTGCGGATTGAATATGCGACCTACGCGGACTGGCCAAAAAGCTGTCAGAAATTTTATCTATAAATAGTGCCTTCTGCTTTCTCTATGTAGGAAATTCCTGAAGTAAACGAAACCCTGCGGCCTGCAACATGGTGTCCGCGCGTACTGATGCTGCAGTCGCCTTCCACTCTGCCGACCACAGAAAATGCACTTTGAGAGAGGCTGATCTGGCGGCTTTTGTTGAGAGGAAGATGGCGGACTCCAGCATTCTTGTCCGCCTACCCGCACACCAGGAAAGATTGAACTTCTCGACGGCGACCCAGATCGCCATTCCAGTTGATCACTTCGACAGCGGATTCAAGTTCCCGCTCTTATGGGAGCTTGCCGCAATTTTCGAGCACTACGGGATGGTCCCAGGCCAGCTCGCGCCGAATACCGTCGCTGCGATCTGCAGCTTCCTCTCTTACCTGCGATCTGAAAGGATTGCCTTCTCAATGAATATTTTCCGAAAAATATTCTCTGTCCGCTCTATAACTGCCTCTGGAGGCCGCCCCTACAAGGGCGTAATTTACTTCTATTGCAGGGGGATGAAAGTAGTGGGTCTTCCAAACAAGATCCACAACTGGACCTCAAGGTTCTTAATCTTTGAGGGCGACCTCGGGTTCGCGCATACTTATCCGCAAGTGCGCGCGGACTCTGCTTTCAAAAACGTGCAGCTGAACGAAATGGAGTCCGCGATTGTCGGGTTCCTAGCGAATGCCAGGCTTGACATCGAACACTACCTTCCGCTGCTCGCGAGCTTGGCGGATGTCACGCCTGAGGACAGTAAGTATTAGCGGACTCAGCTTTTGTATCCGCCGCCACCATGCTTTTTAACCGGTTCTCTTTTTGCAGCGACCTTGGCGGTGCCCGCCAACCTGCCGCAGACGCCAAGCGGCTTTGTTCCTACACAAAAGGAGAAGAAAGAAGCGGTTGCAAAGAAGAGGAAGGAGGAAGGGGATGTCGCTGCGGACTACTCCTCCTCCGAAAGCTTCTCCATGTCCGGCTTTGGCATCAGCCAGAGGGACCTTAGGGGAACCCTATGGTCCATTGGCACAGCAAGGAGAAGCATGTCCGCTTATCCACCGCACTTCCCTCGTGGAGGAGTCCGCGGATAACGCGCCATGCCCATGTTGCGCTCTCCACTCTCTACGGAAAGCGCAACTTGAGCGAACTGAAGAAGGTGCCCGCCGCCGACCTCCCTCTGCTGGCCTCTCAGGCCTCTGCGAACAGCGCGGTGACAAATCATTATGTTGCCACACTGGCCAGAGACATGTTGAGGAAAAATGAACAGCTTCAGAAAGATAATGAAGCGCTGAGGGAAAGGAACGCGCGGCTGGGAGAAAGGAATGCCCGGCAAAGAGAGGAGCTGGCGGTGAGTTGAATTCGCCGCGATCTGGATTTGCTATTCGCCGCGATCTGGATTTGCTATTCGCCGCGATCTGTCTGAGTTTGCAATCTTGCTTTTGCAGGTCGCCTATGATTTGGAGAACACTAAATTCCGGGCCGCCACCCTCCCTTTTGTGATGGAGACAGTTGAGGTTGCTGTTGAGCGGCTTGCCTGCGACGGCCTCATGAAGGAAGGAGTGAGCGGCGTCCCCTTCCTGGAGATCTTTCCTGAGCTGGCCCCTCAGGTCGCGGCGATGGAAAGAGCCAAAAAAGGAAAAGAGGTTGTCGAGGAAGATGATGAAGACGAAGAAGAAGACGGAGGCTCTCAAGGTGAAGAGCAAGTCCCTGCGGACAATGCCGAATCAAGCCGGCGAGGAGAGGGTCTGTCCGCCGAGTCCGGCTCTTCTGCTTCTTCCTCTGATACTGGCAGCTCGCATAGCGGGTCCGCCACTAGTTCAGGGTCAGGTAGCAGTGGGAGCAGCTCGGGGGGCTACTCTCCAGATGTCGACATCATTGGTGACAGCCCTGCACCTGCTGAGAAGAGACAGCGGACTGACTGATGATCAATGCATATGTATACATTTTGTAATTTTACTTGTAAAAAGTGGCGGACGCAAGATTGCCGTCCGCCGAACATTTTGAATGATGTAAAATTTTTTGAAGAAATAGAAAGGATATATTTTTTGTCATGTGTGCTTTCTGCAATGCTCTTTTCTCCACGCTCACCGCACCGATATTTAGCAGTCCGCATGTCATGCTAATAAACTTGGGCTTTTTAACTTGCCGATTAGAAATAATTGCTGTTCGCCTTTAGAAGAAAAACAATAGCAGGCGGACGCTGTTTAGCTCCAATTGAAGTCCGCACGATATATGTCATTTATAATGAATCTTGCTGATTAGAGAATATTGTTCCACTTTGGACCAAGAAACTCAGGCGGACTCTGTCGAGTTTCTCTTGCAGTCCGCATGATATATTATTTACAGTGAACCTTGTTGATTAAAGTATTTAGACATCAACTCATTCATCATCCGCCTCAGAGAACAGCCATTGATGATATAAAAGCTCATTGATGAACTTATCAAATAATGCGACTCATTCTACGGACTGAGCGGATACAGAGAACCAATCCGCTCACAATAGAAGTGATCAAAACATGAAAATCATTCTGCGAACTGAGCGGATATAAGAGACCAATCCGCTTATAACAGGAAAATAAACTTGAATGTACCCTGCGGACTGAGCGGATACAGAAAACCAATCCGCTCATAATAGAAATGACCTATAGCTTGCGACCAGGTGGGCAGGTGAGCCTGAGCGGCATACTTTCCTCACCGGGCTACAAGCTATAGAATCAACCCAAATAAGCGGACTCTGCGGACAGAGAAAAGCAGTCCGCTAAAAACAGAAATGACCTATAACTCGCGACCAGGTGGGCAGGTGAGCCTGAGCGGCATACTTTCCTCACCGGGCTACAAGCTATAGAATCAACCCAAAGAAGCGGACTCTGCGGACAGAGAAAAGCAGTCCGCTACAAACAGAAATGACCTATAACTCGCGACCAGGTGGGCAGGTGAGCCTGAGCGGCATACTTTCCTCACCGGGCTACAAGCTATAGAATCAACCCAAAGAATTCCCTGCGAAGAGCAAGATGCTCATTTGGCGGAACGGTTCCCTGCCCTCTTGCCTTGAGTACAGTCTAAGCTGTGGGTCTCCTACAGGCACCGCTTGAGGGTACCATGGAGTGTTCGAGGGTTACAAGCTAAGATGACCCGCGGGCAGGTGAGCCTGAACGGCATACTTTCCTCATGTGATCATCGAAGTTGTAACAATATCCCTAATGACGGCATGGTAGAGCTTTACACCCACCTTGCCCTCCATAATGCAAAGGTGGGGTCAGGTACCAGCCGGGATCCGAAGTTCAGAATCCAACCGCGCTAGAGCCTGCAAGCCCCCACTACACGGTGCGAAATCTCCTCGCAACACGTGATCTTCGTGGTGTTACGCTAATGACAACGGCTCTAGGGGAGGTCTAGCTGAACTCGGCGATGTCTCCTGGTATCAGGGAACCGTTATAGGTCTTTGGGAGAGAGAGAAAACACTAGAAAAAGGGTGTCAGTATGGATCCTTTGATTAAGAAAAATGCATTTGCAAAGGAAGCATAAGAAAGAAAAAGAAAGTTCAGGTGTAGAACCGTTTTTTGAAATCTTTCTCTGCACTTTATCTGTTATGATTACAACAAAACACTTGAAGAAGCGTTAGCAGGCAGTTTCTATTCATAACAATTTCTTGAAGAGAATACAGAAAGTAGGAGGAGGTTTTAAGAATAGAACCGCTTGAGGTCATCCCCACTCCACGTGTGTGGTATATCCTCTCCTTCGTACGTCTGCAAGCGATAAGCGCCGCTCTTTAACACTTCTTTGACAACAAAGGGGCCGGCCCAATTTGGGTTAAGCTTTCCAACTGAACCAGCTCTTGCAGCAGCATCAACCTTCTTTAGAACTAGATCTCCCACTTGGAAGTGTTTGATCCTCACATTTTGGTCGAAGTAACGGGCCATCCTCCTTTTGACTTCTTCCTGCCTTATAGCAGCTTGATCTCTGACCTCCTCGATGTGTTCCAAGCTGAACCTCATCTCCTCATTATTCAACTCGGCCCAATCATCAGCACCTTCTCTTGCAAGTAGCACCCTGGGTGACGGGACTTCAAACTCAATCGGGATGAGTGCCTCTGAGCCATGAGAGAGCTTGAAGGGAGTCTCCCCGGTTGCGGATGATGGCGTTGTTCTAAGGGACCAGAGGAATGATGGAAGCTGATCGGCCCAACTGCCCTTGAGATTCTGCACTTTCTTCTTGAGCAAGTTGAGGATCTGCTTGTTGGCAGCTTCCACCTGGCCATTGCTTCGGGGATGATGAACTGATGCAAAACGCAGCTCTGTTCCGATCTGCCTGCAAAAATCTATCATCTCTGAGTTGTTGAACTGTGGCCCATTGTCGGTGATTATTGCCATTGGTATTCCATGCCGACATACAATTTCTCCCCAAATGAAGTTCTTGACAATCTGAGTCGTTGTCTTGGCCAATGCCTTGGCTTCGATCCACTTGCTGAAATAGTCGATCATTACGATGATAAAACGCCGTTGCCCGCTTGCCAAGGGAAAAGGACCAATGAGATCCATTCCCCAAACCGCAAAGGGCCAAGGAGTTGCAATCGACCTGAGGGACTGAGCTGCTTGGTGCTGAAGCGGAGCAAACTTCTGGCATTGAACACACCTTTTGGCACAGATCTCTGAGTCTTTCTTCATTGTGGGCCAGAAATACCCTTGCCGCAGGACTCGTCTTTCAAGAGTTCTTGCTCCAGAGTGACTTCCACACTCTCCTGAATGAATTTCTTGCAAAATGGTGTGAGCTTCTTCTTCTGAAACACATCGGGCCATGGTTGAGAGGAAGGTCTTTCTATAAAGGATTCCCGCCACTAGAAAGTAGTGAGCTGCTTTTATTCTGAACTTCTTCTTGTCTCTAACTGTATGATGATAATTTCCTGTTGATAGATAAAGGATGAACGGGTCCATCCAAGAGACTCGCTGGTCGACTTGCATCAGATCTCCTTCCTCCACTGCCGGGCGGAAGAGCTCGGAAGTTGTGCCTCCTGAAGGTATCCCATGCTTAGAGAGAAAATCGGCCTCCTCATTCTCTGTTCTAGGAATATGTTCGATGGTGAAGCTTTTAAACCTGCCGATTTCTATTTTCACAAGAGCTAGATACTTTTTCAAGACTGGCTCCCTTGCTTCAAAGTTGCCAAGGACTTGCGACGCCATTACAAGAGAATCAGTTCTGATGTGAACATGATCGATCCCTAATTCCCTTGCGAGCCTCAAGCCTGCTAGCAGAGATTCATATTCAGCCTGATTGTTTGTTACTGGAAAGTAGAACTTGATGGCCTGCTCTAGCTTGATTCCATTTGGATTGATGAGGACCACTCCTGCTCCAGAAGAACTTCTGCCTGAGGCACCATCAACATAGATGGTCCAAGCCAAAGGTGACCTTTCTGCCTGATCAGAACTGGACTCTGGCATGTCAATCAAAAAATCTGCTAGGACTTGAGCTTTGATGGCTGTCTTGGGCACATAAGAAATTTCAAATTCACTTAACTCTATTGCCCACTTAGCTAGCCTGCCGGAATGCTCGGGCCTTTCCAACACACCCTTCAAAGGTTGATCGGTGATGACTTGGACTGAATGTGCTTGGAAGTATGGACGGAGCCTGCGAGCTGACATGACCAGTGCCAAGGCTAACTTTTCCAAGATCGGATACCGCGTTTCAGCACTCTTCAAGATATGGCTGACATAGTAGATTGGAAACTGCTTTCTGCCTTCTTCCCGAAGGAGAACGGAGCTGACGGCCTCAGGGCCAACCCCTAGATACAAGAAAAGAACCTCTCCTGGCCGGGGACTCTGAAGCAGAGGCGACGAGGTGAGCTGCATCTTTAACTGCTCAAAAGCATGAGAGCACTCTTCTGTCCACTCAAACTTGGATGCACCGCGGAGAGTTTTGAAAAAGGGGGCACTCCTATCTCCAACCCGAGAGAGGAATCTTGCAAGACCTGCCAGCCTTCCCCCTAACTGCTGAACTTCCTTCGGTGAACGAGGGGTAGGCATTTCAAGAATAGCTTTTACCTTGTCGGGATTGGGGGCAAGTCCCTCCGGAGTAAGGAGATGACCAAGAAACTTCCCCTTACTTGCTCCAAAAGTACATTTCAAAGGATTGAGTTTCATCTTGTATCTACGCAGAGTAGCGAACGTCTCTGCTAGATCTAGCAAGTGCAGCGAAAACGATTTACTTTTAATCAAAAGATCGTCTACATACACTTCTAGGTTTCTTCCTTTTTGATGGTTAAACACACGGTCCATCATCCGTTGATAGGTTGCGCCAGCATTCTTAAGCCCAAAGGGCATGACAAGATAGCAATAGCATCCATCGTTAGTTATGAACGACGTGTGAGGAACGTCGGGCTTATGCATTCTTATCTGGTGATAACCAGAAAACGCATCTAAAAAACTCATGTAAGAGTATCCTACCGCGGAATCAACTAAAGAATCTATCCGAGGCAGGGGGTAGCAATCTTTAGGACATGCTTTATTAAGTTTTGTAAAGTCTACACACATTCGCCACTTTCCCCCTGGTTTTTTAACCATTACAACATTTGAAATCCAGGTGGGGTATTGCACTTCTTTAATAAAATTCGCCTTGAGGAGCTTTGCAACCTCCTCCCTTATTGGCTCTGCAAGCTTTGTTGCTACGTCCCTCTTCTTCTGTTGGATGGGCTTGCAGCTGGGATCGACATTCAGATGGTGGCAAGCTACATCAGGATCCACCCCCGGCATGTCTTCTGCTGACCAGGCAAAGACATCCAGGTTCTTCAGCAGGCAGGAAATCAACTCAGCCTTTTGATCTTCAGGAAGCTCCGAGTTGATGGAGAGTTTCCTCTCCTCCCCTTCAGCAATGGGGACTCCTTGCGTCACCTGGGCAGGTTCCAGGTGAGCACCTTCATCAGCAGCAACTTTCGAACTGGAAGGGGCTTCTGCAGCCTCTGCTGGAGCAAGGGAAGCTTCAACCATGTTGACAGTGCGAACGTAGCACTCCCTTGCTCTCCTTGGGTCGCTCCTGACCCGGCACATCCTCCCATCGGCAAAGAACTTGATGGCGAGGTGATAAGTGGAAATTACTGCTTGGTACTTGTTCAGCAGGGGCCTGCCGAAGATGGCATGATAGCTGCTGGGGGCGTCGACCACTATGAACTGTATCTGCTTTGTTGCCCCTCCAAGCTTTACTGGCAAGGTGACGCTGCCCTCCACCTCTTTCCTCTCTCCTGAGAATCCATAGAGCGGCCCCTCAGTGGAAAGCAGAGGCTTTCCGGTCCTCAGGGCCTCGAAGGTAGACTTGAAGAGGAGGTTGACTGAACTGCCCGTGTCAACAAGGATTCTGTCCACTGTGAAGTCCCCAAGCACAGCCTTGATCACAACAGCATCGTCAAATGGATTGGCTGTTTGAGGCAGATCTTCCGGACCAAAAGTGACGACTTCTCTTGGGGAGCAACGGAAGAAGAGGCCACCTCCGCCTGGGTGACCCTTGAAATTGAAGATTTCCGAGTGGACTCGGTCCCTGCTCCACCATGGATGAAGAAGAGGCGTCCCAGAACTCCCTCATCATCTGCATCAAAGCATTCCACTGGGACGTTGATCGGCCCTAGACGGCCTTCATCCTCCACATCTACACACTCCTGGTAAGCCTCGGCTACCTCTTTGCCCTTCGAGGAGGATGGCTTCGACGAGGAAGGAGAATCCTTCTTGGTCAGGTCAATCTTGCCCTCGGCAAGCAACTTATCAATCAGCGCACGAAGGGCCTTGCACTCCTCAGTCAGATGACCCTTTTCCTTGTGGAATTGACAGTATTGCGAATTATTCCTCGGCTTCCACAACTTCTGAGGCTCTTGCCTCCTTTCTTCTGATCTCCTTTGCAGGATCTGGATGACTTCGTCAAGGTCCAGATCTGCAGGGTCCTCCATGGGACTTTCATCATATTGGCACGGGGCAGGCAAGGCTGCCTGCTGGAGGATGGGAAGAGCTTGCAAAGGAACTGCGGGAGCGGCGGCCAACGGCAGTCTCTGCTCGTGAAACTGTTGATGGCCTTGGAAAGGTTTTTTGTTGCGGAAGTTTCTGCCTCTTTGAGACGGAGGCTGGAAGTCTGGACGAGGGGGCCTGCCACGAGAAGAAGAAGCGGAGGCATCCCCTCCTTCAGCCTTAGCTGTCAGGGATGAAACATAGGTCGGATTAGCATTTTCCCCTTCTATGAAGCGGTTGACCATGGCGATCAACTCCTGATAGGTCTCGGGTGCCTTTGTCGTCGCCTTAAACTTCAGAGGGCCCTCCCGGAGGCCGTGGATCAAGGCAACTTTGTAATAGTCGGGTTCACATTCCTCACCCCCTGGATTTCTCTTTGAAAGCGATCAACGAATCGTGCTACCGATTCGTTATCCCTCTGTTTGATCTCGAATAGGGCGGCTGGCCCATTCTTCCTCTTCCTTGAGGTAGCAAACCTCAGCAGTAACTGGCTACGGAGCTCTGCAAAAGAAGAAATAGTGCCCGAAGGCAGCTCATAGAACCATTCTCTCGCTTGCCCTTCAAGAGTGGTAACCAGCAATTTACACTTGATGGCATCTGTGAGGCATCTCAAAGCTACCGCCCCCTCAAATGCCTGGAGATGGGAAACTGGATCTGTCGTCCCCGAATAGGAAGGGATGCGAGGCTCCCTGAAGTTGCTTGGAGCTGATTCCCATCGAATTCGGTCAACAAAGGGAGACGGGGTGTCAAATTCTGCAGGGTAGAAAGGGCGGACTGGAGCCGAGGAGTCCGCGGGCTCGGCGGACTGGCGATCAGCAAAGTGAAGTTGGCGGGCAGGAGTGCCCCTAGCAGCATCTCTGAAGAACTCTCTGAAAGCAAACTCTTCCTCTTGAGGGCGCAGAGGGGCAGCGGACTGAGCAGCGTTCCGGGGAGTTGCTGACGACTGCCGAAGCGGAGTTCGGCGAGCTGGGGTCTGGCGGACTGGCGAGTCCGCTGGGTCCGCTGCGGCCTGAGGAGCAAGCCGCTGGGCCAAGGCAAGCAGAGCTTGGCTGATTGTGTCAAGACGCTGGTCGGTCTGCCGGCGAGACTGCTCGGCCTCAAGGCGAGCTTGTTCAATTGCGTCCCAAAGGGAGTCTTCTGAAGAGCTGGAGCGGTCTGAAGAGCGGGCTCTGCAGTCTGACATCTTGTGTCCGCTGATTTCAAAACACTACTCGAATCTGAAGGCCGCGTGTTAACTGTTGATGCACGAAAACAGACAGGGAGTCGGGCACAACCAGCTAACTGTTCGAACACGGGAAAAAAGGGGAGACTGCGAGCAGCGATCTACTAAGCGGATGAGAGCTGAAAGAGGAGCAGGGCCGTGAACCACGGCAACAACAGACTTCGCCCGTCGCGGCCTGAATGCCTCTCTTGCGACGGGCTTTCCCTTGATTGAAGAAGAAGTGGGTTACAAGTGAAAGGAAAGGACTGAGGGAAGTAGAGCAAGGGGGAGTCCGCAAGGCACAGGATTCGAGTCCGCAGCCTGTAACAAGTAGGCTCCTGGGTCCGAGTCAGCGTGCCTTGAGTGCACCACCTCCCCCCTATTTATAGGATAGGGGGCCTACCCAAGCGGGCAGGGCTAAAATAACCGGCTGCCCGGGGTACAGGAGAACCGGGCAGCGGTGACGGGAAGCAAAAAGAAAGAACACGCCAGTCCGCACAGAAGGGGCGGACTGGGCTCGCGAACTGGAGCTTCCACTGCTGCTGGGCGCGGCCACTGGAGACCGGCGGCCTGGGCGGACGAGATACTGCGTCCGCCGCTGGAGACTTGCCCAACGCGCCGGCGGACTGAGCGGACGGGGATTTGCGTCCGCTGCTGGAGTATCACCCTTTGCGCGACTGGCGACAGTGCCGGACTGGGCGGACGGACAAATCTTGTCCGCGCTTGCTGAATGGGGGTTTTGGGAACTTGGAGTATGTTGCGGACTGAGGGGTTAACAGCTGGTGCTGGTGTGAATGGCACCAGCAATCTTGTTGTTGAAGGTCTTGATCCAACAACTAACTTGCTCTTTGTCTTTTAGACTTCAGCTTCCTATTCTTCAGCTCCACAACAATGGCAGAGAAGAAGAACTAACTTGATTTATTTTTCCTGAAGTTTTTTTTTGTACGCCTCTTTTCTTTTATTGATTTTTGACCCAACGGCTCTTGAGCAGTGGGCCCCACATAATTAATGGCCTGCAGCAATTTGTTTTAACACCAACTGCCATACAGTAGGTCTGCGGAAACATTTATCGAGTACTATAGCCATCCTGCGACTAATTTGATTTTATTGACTTGTTGACTTGCTGACGTCATCAGTTGTGGACTTAGTCAAAAATCAAACACCATTAGCATAGGCGTTGAGTGAGTAAGCATCACTCATCGCTAAAATACTTAGACAGATTTACTGTCTCATGGCGTTGAGTGAGTAACCTTCACTCACAGCCAAACTACTTAGTATGTAAAACTGTTTCTAGGCGTTGAGTGAATCAGCTTCACTCAACGCCAACTTGCTTATTCAGCTATTTGTTACTTGACGTTGAGTATGTGAGCATCACTCAACGCCAAACTCCTTAGATAAGATTCTATCTTCAATAGGCGTCGACAGCGTTGAGTGAGCAACCTCCACTCAACGCTTTTGCCGTAACCATCTTTCTGTTTAACTTGTCTCAGCGCTTTCTTGTTCTCAGCTGAGACAAACACTTGTCTCAGTGGTTATGCTGACACCAACTCCTGTCTCAGTGGTTTTGCTGAGACCAACTCCTATCTCAGCGTTTTTGCTGAGACCAACATTTCTCTCATCGCTTTTTCCTAGAGACTAACTGCTGTCTCAGTGGTTTTTGAGGAAACCAACTCCTGTCTCAGCGGTTTTGTTGAGGCCAACATTTCTCTGACTCTGGCATTGAGAGCGTTGAGTGTGTCTTTATCACTCAATGCTTTTGGCCTTAGAAAAAACTTTCCGCAATTTAGTTTAAGTAACTGAACTGGGTTCGACGAATGGCAAGCTCAGCTCGACGAACTCTGAACTCAGTTCGACGAATTCTCTAAACTGAGTTCGACAAACTCAGAGTCTCAAACTCTGAACTTAGCTCGATGAATGGTGAGCTCAGCTCGACGAACTCTGGACTCAGTTTAATGAATTCCTGAACTAAGTTCGACGAACTCGAGTCTCAAACTCTGAACTTAGCTCAATGAATGGTGAGCTTAGCTCGAAAAACTTTGAACTCAGTTCGACGAATTCCTGAACTGAGTTCTACTCATAGCCTTTTGTTTTATGGCGTTGAGTGTGTCTTCATCACTCAACGTCTCTTGACATAGACAGATTTCTATCAGCCCACAACATAGGTAAGAGTTTACCTGACTTGGCCACTTAGGCTACTTCCTGTTTTTCCAGCATCTTCACTTTGTGACCACCTATCACATCACTTGTTCCATGGGTCATCTTGCATATGATGAGCTTAAACAATATCAAATACAACTATGCTCTTAGTGTTGATGGATATGCATCTTCAAATCCAAGCTACGGAACATTGTGGGCATTGGACCAAACAATCACCCCCTATTTGATGAAGGCAGAACACCCAGCAAGCACTAAGAGGCATTAACATAATATGCTTCTAAATTCATGCAGCTATAGTTTATAATCAGCTACAACTTCAAGCTTATGCTATATTAATACAGTGTGCTCAAATTAATTGTATTGACTTAATAAGTTAAGTCAATGCACCCTCATACTACTTGAGCAATTGCTCAAGTAATATGAACTCTCCTTTATACCACTTAATACTTAAGTGGAGCACCACTAGAAGCATTGCCCCTTATGTATTTCCACACATATCTCCTCCTTTATGTCTTCTTCAATAGGTATATCTATTGATTCAGTAGAAAATATCATGGGAGAGATTGTCTCATGATCCTAGACAAAGTCCTATGTTGATACTACTAAGGAAATCATGCTAGTGATCAGTCTGCAAGATTAGGAGTCATACCTTCTATGTTGATACAATAATACAACACAACACTGCAGTATTTTAACTAGTTACTAACATAGTTCTACTTGAGTGAGACATGGATCCACTTGAGCTGGCTGCTGGCTGTCTCTCTTCTCATATTCCCCCCCCCCTTCGTATGAGCATTGTCCTTAAGACAAACTGATCAGCTATATTGACAGCTGATCTACTGCAGCAACTGCTTGCTCCCCCTCAACTGAGGCATCCTTTGTTAGATTCTGGTTGACATTCTAGTTTATGCCAGTCTGGATACCACTTGATGGTATTTATAGTCTTGATGTCTCATCAAGGACTCATCTACCTACAAGAAAAGTAAATCCTGCAACACAAACTGGAGTTTGGAGTTGCTGAAGCTTTCCTAAGTTCCACATACCCAACTCAACCAAGAGGGTGTTGAACTTGACTTCATCTAGTGGTAGGATAATCATGACAGCCACTTGTCAGTCAGGGCAAACTCGGGATTGAGTTCTTCCATATGCTTCCAAACTTATTGATACTTAATCTACATATGCATAGTCCTGCTATGATAGTCAAGATTCCTAGCAACTTAGATTACACTAGTAGAATATCAATATAAAAGAAATTCTACTTATCTGGAGGTTATGGTTCTGATGCCATAAAATTTCTGTTTGACAATCTTGAGTTCGACGAATTATTTAGATTTCATCGAGCTCCGTTCGACGAATTCTTCTGATTTCGTCGAGCTCCGTTCGACGAAAGAAGGTTTCATCGAGCTCCATCCATGTTGATGATTAGCAACTCTAGAACACCTTGCACAGTTTCTTTTTTCTGAGCCAGATCTTCTCCCCTTCTTTAGCATCTGACTTGTCTTTGTCTTCAGCTTTCTGATTAGCAGTACAAGAGTGTTCGGCCCACTTATGACTATCTTGATCATTATATTGATCTCCACTCTTGATCATCACTTGATCAATCCCTTCTTGGTTTCTGAATAGACTTGGAAGAGCTGGTCTACTGTGATTCTCTTCTCCCCCTAGCTGATTGCAGATAATACCACTAGTGCAGCTGGTAGCTTTCTCTTCTCATGAGGCTGAGTGTTCTCCTACAACTGCTAGACTTTAAGATGACTTGAACCTTGAATGATCTTCCCATGAATCATCCTTTCATTCCAAAACCAAGTCCTTCTTTACATTGCTATTCCAATAGGAATGAGCCGACTTGTATCAAAAATATCTGGAACAATCCAGTTGTTCTAGTAAATTGATTGGCTTTCCTTCTTCCAGCAGGAGCCATCACTTGGGTAGTTTCCCTCTCAGCTTTTGCAATATCCATGGGGGCAAGCTGATCCTCACCAGTAATGCTGATCTATTCTGTGATGGGGAACTTTGGGTAAGATTCAGGCTTGTCCAGTAACCTTGACTGAACATGCTCCCCATCAGCATTTGCACAGATCCTGTCCATAAAGCCCACTGACTTGGACATACCATGTTGCAAGTTCAGATGATATTGTATCCTGAGCATACACTTCTCTTCAAGTTTCCGCTGATGAGACTAACAGTTGATGATACCACTTGAGAAAATTGAGAAACTTTTCAGCTGATACGTTATGTGCTCCTTCCTTACTGCTCTTAGAAGAGCTACCCGTGCTTTCCTCATAGATGAGTACAGCCTACTTGTCTTTTCTAGATTTACTGGTGTGGCAGCAAGACTTTGTCCAACCAGACATTCCTACTAGCTGGATTCAGCTGGACTTCATCCATGATAATGGCCAGTTACCACTCCCATAGTGATTGTACCACTTGACTAGAGAGCATATCTCTAGAGTAGATACAACTAGCCCAGCTCTCCCATGCCAAATGATACCAGTTGTACCCTTCTTCTGGAATGTACACAGCTTCCTTAACCTTGGTGTATGAACCATAGGATAACTTCCTAGTTCCAGTCCAAGTTCTGGAACATCTTCTGTCCAAGTGCCACATGGGGGATGGGCACTAAGACTAACCTGCAAAATAGAATTGCCTTACCTTAGGACCCCAATTGGTATTGGGTCCTAGGTTCCTGTTATCCTGAAATCTGACTTTCCTGCCAGCAAAATTTCTTACAAGTAGGCTTACACTTACTTTAGACACAGAAGGATTGTACCAGTAATCTAGGTTAAAATGCCTCACCTTAGCACAACACCAACACTCATGAATATTATATCTTCTTTTCTGAGCAGGTCTTGTAGTGTGGTTAACTACTGACTGAACAGAAGGAAGAGGAGCAGCAACTTTCTTCAGTACCCTTTCAGCAAGGATCTGACTGAGGGTTATTCTTCTAGCTGATATCCTTTGCTTGCCCTAAGTGGTATTTACAGCTATCTTCTTCGCAGATGACGTGCTGTTTATATCATCAGAACTAGCCTAGTTAGGCTTATTAGTAGACTAACCCTTGGTCTGAGTCCTTGCTGGATGGACTTGAGTGAAAGTCACTATCTTACCCTTGTGAGTTGGGGCTGAGGCACCAAATATAAATGGTACAGCATGGGCCATTTGTACTTTTTCATGGTGAGCCATAAAGGCATTCATTCCCCTACCCTTTATTCTCCCATTGTAAGATACACTTGTATTCTTACAAGAAAATTCTCATTCTTATAGTGACCATACATGTAGTCCTGTTCATACCTATGAGAAGGGAGAATTACCTTATGAAAGGTTGACTGTTGCACTACAGGGGCTTTGCCTTTCCCTTTGGAAAGGTCAACTCTTGTGCTTACCTTGACTGCCAACTCCTTCTTACCCTTTTGGGAGGAGAAGGAATTTATCAAGGGTAACACAGCTTTAGGCTTGCTAAATTCAGCAACAACCCTTCTCTCCTTTAGGAGTTTCCCTTCAAGATCCACAATGATCTTGTCCTTCTGCCTTATGGTCTCAATTTGGATGATTGAGATGGCCTTCAGTTGGCTAACTTCCGTCACTTTCTGATCCAGCAAGGAAGCTATCTCAGATTGCTGGGCAGCAGCTAGCTGAAGAGAGATAATCTCTTCATCCTACATCTTGGCCAACTTCTTGCTTTTTCTCAAAGCATCCAAGATTTGACCATACTTGTTAATCAATGTATTGACATCTACCTCAGATTCAGAGCCATCTTCCTCACTAGGTGAGGATGCATCAGAATCTGGACTAGTCTCATACTCAGACAGAGAAGCAAAATTAGGTAATGAATGTACCTTGCTTTGACCAGGCTGATCATGGCTTCCCTCTTCATTTGTCATTGTCATCAGCCCTCTCTAGCTGTGGACATCTTCATCCACCTCTAACTCATTGTCTGACAGTGTTAGAGGGGCCCGAATTCCTATCCTCACATGATGGTTTTCATCTTCATCTACAATAGCAGCAAGTAGCCCAATGAAGGCTTCTTCTTCTACTTAAGACTCTGAACCACTGTCATAAAGACTAACTTTCTCTGTCCCTTCCATGTAGCCAGTGAGATAATCCAACATATCTTTGGTTGTCTTGCAGTGGACAACCATCTGGAAGGTAGAGTCATCTATGGAACTTACCATGATGTGTTGTGCCCTCTTATCCATAGATGCCAAGTTGATTTCGAGTCTGTTTGGCATAGCTCTGGCGGATGGAAAATCTCTATTCCAGCCGCCAAAGCTACTTTATATGTGTTTGGGACAACTCCTTGTGAAGTGATTTTCAAAAATCTGGAGCTGTTTTGCAGCTTTTCAGAAATCTCCCTCCCCTCAGCTTCTGCTCCTGCAAAATAGCTTTCTCTCTCACAAGTTTTGAAAATCTAATGATTTCTTCAGTTGGAACATTCTTAGAGGTCAGACGGCCTTCCTCCGGGAATTTCGGGCCCCGGACGGCCTTCCTCCGGCGTTTCCGAGCCCCCGACGTCCTTCCTCCGGCGATTCCGAGCGCACTTCTGCACAGAACACCCAAACACTCTGCAGCTTTTTAAAACTGCTCCACAGAGATCTATTTTAAAATAGCTCTATCCGGACAGCAGCTTTTCAATCCGCCAGAGCTGTCCCAAACAGAGTCTTCATCTTCAGACATCTCTGCATAACTCTTTAGGGTCTGGATGCTTGCATCTAATATAGAGACCCTCATGTGAATGAAGGGTAATTCTTGAATTGAATCCAGGACATTAGGATCACTGGCTTCCATAATCTACCTGATCCTTTCTTTCCATGTCCCAAATTTCTCCTTGCTACAGACTTAAAGCTCCATTGAGTTCCACTCCTTATGGTTCTCTTTTGAACACACCAATGCAAACCTTTTAGCTATCCTTTGTGTTAAGCCAGGAATCCGCAACCAGTTCGCACAGCTTTTTAGACTGGGCGGCCTGGTTCTTCTAGCCGCCAAGCATGTCAAGTCGGTCGGTCGTCCGAGACCGGGTAGCCTATGCCTTCTAACCGCCGCACAGATCAATTCAGCTGGTTGTCAATGAAGCCGGGCGGTCTCCATGTCAGGCCGCCGACAGTGCCGACCCTGCTCAACGCCAAGGCCCGGGACCTAGGCCATCAGCTCGCTAGGGGGAATCCACCAGGCTGCGCGGCTTCCCTCCTGTCTCCTTTTCTGCTCATTTGCTTCCCCTCACCTCAGCCCGGTTCTCCTGTACCCCAGGAAGCTGGTAACTTTAGCCCTGCCCGTTAGGGCAGGCTCCCGATCCTATAAATATGGGTATGGCGCACTCCCCAAGGCACACTGACTTGTATCCAGGAGCTTGCTTGTTAAGAGCACGGTCTCAAGTCTAGTATTTTGTGGCTTGCAGTCCGACCAGCTTCACCTTTTCTCCTTCTTGTAACCGCATCACTTTGAATAAAAGGAAAGCCCGTCGCAGGAGTGGCATTTAAGCCGCGGCGAGAGAACACTGTTGTTGTCACTGCCAGCGGCCTCTTTTTCTGTCCCTTAGCTACGACCGCTAGTAACCGACTATTCGACAGTCTACTCTTTTCCCTACCTTCCCACAGTGCTCGAACCGTTAGGTGGTGGTGCCTGACTCCCTATCCGTTTTCGTGCATCAACAATTAACACGCGAACTTCAAATCTCGATTAGTCGATGAAATCAGCGGTCTAGCCTGTTTAGACTGCTCTAGCTTCTAGAGATAGGCGGCCTGTCGAGCAGGCCGCTAATTCGCCCTCTAAGGTTTTCAGCCCGCCTCCAGCACTGTAGAGCCTGTCGTTCTACCCGCCAGTTTTCCTGTCGGTTTTTGTATCGGCTTGTCCTATCTTCTAACCGCCAGTTCAAGCCGCAACTGGTCGGCGGTCTCTGAGAAAAGTTTGATTATTTTCTTCCTTTCAAAATGAATCCTGCAAAGGGACAGAGTGAATCTAATTTCATGTCAACTACTGCTAATCTATCGGAAGTGCAAGATTGTTCATATTTTAAGGATGGCGCCCTTGACAATGATAGCAAACTCTCTCGGAGTTGGGTTGAACACGCTCCAAAGTCTATTGCAAGAGAATCTCCTTTTAAAGAAGAAGAAGTCCCATCTCCATTTATTGACCGAATTCATTGGGATACTGTCTCCGATGATTTCAGAGTACCGCATCTCCCAGAATATTCTAGATGTGATGATCCGTTTTCTCATTTACAAGCCTTTGAATCGATTATTTCATTAATAAAGGTGTCAAACAGAATAAAATGCAAACTCCTTATTATATCTTTTGGCAACATTGCAAGGGAATGGTTCTATAGTCTGCCACCTCGATCGGTAACCAGTTTTAAAGATCTTCGAAGTCAATTCATTTCAAGGTTCACTACTTACAGGAAGCGGAGAAGAGATGTTGGAGCTCTCTTCCGAATCAAGCAAGGAATTGATGAGTCTAATCCTGATTTCATTGACCGGTTCCAAAAGGAAGTTCTGGATGTTTGTAGCATCCATCAAGATTATTACTTACATGCTTTCATAAATGGACTTCGAGAAGGCCCTTTGAAATTTAAGCTCATCGCAAAGGACCACAAAACTTATGGAGAGCTTATTGAAATCGTTAATAGGTTCATAATGGGTGAAGAAGCAAATAAAGGTTATATCTTGTTTCTGAATCAGATGACTAAACAACCTCAGGGAACTTCTGGTGATCAGCAACCTTTTCCCTCTCAAAATGTTTCACAAATTAAAAATTGCAAATCTCCTCCTCTTTCTCAGGATAGGCCTACATTATCTCCTCAGCAGAACGAATTATCTGAGTTTGTGAAAGTACATCCAGCCGCATCTTCGTGTCCAAAAACTCTAAAGCGTAAAAAAGGTTCAGATATATATGCTAAGTTTAAAATTCCTATGGAAGATCTTCTGATGATTCTTCAACAAATGCCTGAGTTCAAGAGGCCTCGGCGTATGAAGTCTAAAATTAAATATCACCATGAGGAGCTTTTTTGTAAGTACCATAAAGATTTTGGTCATCACATAAAAGATTGCTTGGCTTTCCGAGAGTTAGCTGATTAACTTGCAAGAGCCGGGAAGCTACAAGACTATGTCATTTAGTGATTTTCTAAGGCATTCTTCTCTGGTTTTACTCAATGGTTCAAGGAAGGATTTCTTTTTTCTCTATAATAAAGATGCTTAAGATCGGAATAATATATAAATTCCCCTTAGCAATTGGTATTAATGGGGCATAGCCAAGCTTCGAGCACATATCCTTTTGCCATATCCTTAACAACAAACAAGCATTATCTTTCATTTGAAGCTTATTTCTTAGCTTTACTTATAATGCTAACATGCATGCATATGGGGGCAAAATGCCCTTTGAATTCTTAAGCCCTCCACATCCCGCTTGACATCAGTCGCAGATGTGTAGTGGAATTTCCGCTTGACATCAGTCGCAGACATTACGAACTTATCCCGCTTGACATCAGTCACAGACATTGCGTACTTGTCCCGCTTGACATCGGTCGCGGATATTAAGAATTTTAATCCCGCATATGTGTTCTTTGTGTGGAAAGTACTGTCACACGCACCTGCCCACATCGACACATAAGCCCATAGCTCCATCTATTCTTGCAGGACAACACGAGACTATCCACTATCTTGCGGTTTTATTAAACGGCATGTGCCAATTTATATCATTCAATACACAGACCGCGCGGTTACTCTTTCCGGCTTAAATCATTTGGCTTCTATGTGCCTATCTGCCGGCTTATTATATATATATTCGGGAACCCGACCGACTTATTTCAGTCAATTAACAATTGGCTAGGTTTATCTTATTCGGCTTCAACATGCGACTTGCTTGCCACCTAAGCATGTTAAGTATCTTTGATTACTGGCTTGTACGATCATTTCAGAAGCCGCAGATTATTTCTCTATCGTCTCTTTCATCAAAAGCGTGGTCTATATCAGAGTTCGCCCTAGCCACAAACTTATAATTCATTGTTTGGTCTTTTCGGTGACTAAGGTTATTAGCCGCGCGGCTTATTGGTCATAGTTTATTTGCAAATATTCCACGAGCATTTCTCTCTTCCAGGCAGATAACTTTATTTCTTCATTGAGACTTTTGGCGGTTAAAATGTTAGTCGCGCGGCTTATTATCAATGTGGATTCTTAAATAAGCCGTAGGAATATCTCTCTCTCTCTTGCGGGTAACTTCATTGAAGTCGTAGTATAGCCTCAGGCCGGTTTATATGTTTGCTATCTATTAAATCGGAAGTTACACTGAGACCGCGCGGACTTATACAAGTAAGAAAAATGAGAAATAAAGTAAGCTACACATCAAAGGTAAAAGTTTTTTCCTTCATTTCTATTTCATAAAATGTTACAAAATGTTAACCACGCGGTTTATAAAAAACATACCACCGGATTCCCAAAATATTTAAAAATACAAGTAAAAAATAAAAAGTTCCTAATCGGCTGGCTTGAGTTATTTAGCCGCAGGATAACTTGAATCATCGCCCACCTCGATGACGGCGGAAGATTCAGAGTACCCACTGCAGTTAGCTGACGAGCCGCCAGAAGTCGCTGGATCTGTCCGCGCGGTCTCCGAGCCCTAACCGCCGCACCCAGATGAAGCGCCTTCGCTCTGGCTTCCCTGGCCATGTCACAACCCGCATTTCCTCAACGAGTACCTCGTATCAGAGCAAGAGGAACTACGGGTTATGATGCCACGTCGTGCAGGGGATAACTGCACACGCTCAGGCAACCCTTGACGCTTACGTTTTGAATTGAAATTCAACAGTTAAATGCAAGAAAACCTTTGGATTTAATGGCCGTATCCCTCGGCCTTAGGTATCAAAAACTGTATTTGTACGCGGTGGAAATACTTTGTTTATTTATGACGATCTCCTATATGCAGTCTATATTGATACTATTATAAGAAATCATCTTTGTTTACGTCATTTGAAAAATAAGTGTTTGGTAACCAAAACATGTTATGCATGTATACAATAATAGTTTTGTTTAGCTTAAAAATACCTAATGCAACCTACCATAAATCCTCCCCAAGAGCAAGAAGACATCATCCAAATGAGTCACATTAGCAGTCTAGTATTCATATATCACAAGTAAAGAAAACCACCAATGGGCGCCAACAAGCTGACACAAACCCATTGGGGCACATGTATGTCTGTACAACAAAGAAAAGAACTACCTCGCTAAGTAAGCTCGGCTAGCTCCAAAGAAACGCCACCAACAAACCTAGCCGCTCAACCGGCTACAACCTGCACCTGAGGCATTCAAGAAAGAATACCTCAGCAATCCTCGAAGATACAATAAAAAGAAGAGCAGCATGTTTATACAATATCATGAAGGGGCTTACCGACCCCGTAGCAATGCTTCATATAAGTAAAAATGAGTGAACAAAACAAGTGGAAAACACACCAAAACACATGCCAAACGCACCAAGTGCGTACAAGGTTCATCAAGTCCTGCTCAATCCGCAGGAGCAAAAGGCAAAACACATGCCCATTCCATCATCCTTCATACAAGAAACAACTCTACGAGTGAAACATAAGCAGCGGTTACATGCGATTCAGCAAGGGTCTTTTGGTGGCAGCCCTAAAGTGGAACGCACCAATAAAAAACAACCCAAACCGGGGCCAAAATGGTGCTCTTCACCACAAATCCAAACCCGGTGGCCACAAAGGCATAAACCACACCACCCCTTACCAAAGCCGCACACACAAGCTTCTGCCATGGTTCACATTCGCCTCGCAAAACTCACCATAAACGAACCTAACCGTAACCCCACAATCAAATCTCACCATAACCCAAGTACACACTTTCCCTTCCTTCATCCTCACACATGACTACAATTTGCCAACGTAGAGTTTGATAAATTGAATTACATGAAATTTGAGATGAAGAATCACATGATAGAGTTTGATTAACCTAAGTACACACAAGAATCACATGCTTTTGATCAAGGAAGAATCACATAAATTTGAAAGGCTACATGAACATGAATCAAGTTAGCTACATGAATCACATGAACAAGAGAACTACATGAAAACTAAGCATAGATTTGATAACAAAACAAAACTAAGCATGGAAGATCAAAGTCATTCAGCATAGGGAAATTCAAGAGCATAATAAGGCTAGTGAGGAAGAACCCAAAACAAGAAGAACAAGCTAGGAAACTTGAAAGAGAAACTAGCTATTTTGCACAATCAAAAACAAGAAAGAAGATTGGCAAGGGTGAAGAACACCGCTTGCCTGAACCGAGACGATGGCGCGACGGCTGCTCCTCTCTTTCCTTGCCTTGCTTTAGCCCTTGCTCCCTTGAGTTTCTTTTGGAATGAGGAAGAAGATGAAGAAAAGGTGAAATGGGAAGAAGAAACTCTGTTTCGGCCTTATTTCCTTCAGAACAGAGCTGGACCGTTAGATGCAGAACCAAGGAAATGAACGGCACAAAAAAACTGGAAAAAGTCGATTTTCGGGCCGGTCACGCCCTGTGTCACACCCATGACGCAGGGCGTGTACCTTAAGCGGCGCAGAAAGTCGGCAAATCCAAGTTTATCCACACGGTACACGGCCGGGTACACGCCCGTGACGGGTCGGTCACGCCCGTGACGGGTCGGTCACGCCCGTGACCTAGGGCGTGTAGCCCGTGTCTCGACACCTCGTCGACACAAAGTGTCGACACTCGACACAGGTTGACACGCCCTGTGACACGCCCGTGTCACAGGCCGTGTCCCCTCTCTCGACACCCGACACTCGACACCCGATACTCGATACTCGACACTCGACACTCGACACTCGACACTGCGGGACACGGCCCGTGACACGCCCGTGTCACGGGGCGTGTACCCCATTCGTCGAGCTCAACTCGACACAAGAAAATCGTCGAGTCAAGGAGGTCACGCCCAGGTCATGCCCTGGGTCACGCCCCGACACGCCCGTGTCGGGGGGCGTGTCACGCACAAAAAGACTATTTTTCCCTATTGTGAAAAATGTTTCTGTGTCGTCCTACACCATTTTTGTCTTAAGAACTATTTACCCTTTTTTTGTTTCCTGTACCAGCAACTCGTTTTGAGTGACATTTCCCGGGCGCGAAAAAGTGCAAGCATTCCCTAAGAGGACTCACCGAGTCCCCATCTTGGACTCCGATTTGCTGGGGAATCGTGCAACTCGGCTCTCAAAACAGCCTCTCGCAAGCCCGCGAGAAAACCATGCTCGAACAACGGTCACAGCCACCGTAACGCCCATCACGCGTACGCAATCAAAAATCCGGGGTGTTACAGTCACTCCCTCTAACAAAAAGTTTCGCCTCGAAACTTTTCAATCATTTTGATCTCAATCAAATCAGGTAGCAAACCAAAAACATCAATGCAACAAAAACACGAATCCACATACCAGCTTATTTACGGGAACAAATGAGGGTGAGCCGCCCTCATCGTTGACTCGAGCTCCCACGTCGCGCTTTCCACATTCTGATTTTTCCATAGCACCTTGACCATGGGAATCTTCTTTTTCCGCAACACGCGATCTTGGGAGTCCAATATCCGGATGGGCATCTCCACATAAGAAAGGTTTGGCGCCAATGGCGGCACCACGTCTAACACTTGCGTGTCATGTCGCACACACTTGCGAAGTTGGCTGACATGAAACACGTCGTGAACACCAGGAAAGTTCACGGGTAATTCTACTTTGTAAGTGGATGCACCAACTCGCGCAAGAATTTTGAAGGGACCCACAAATCTTGGGTCTAATTTGCGCTCTTTTCCAAACCTTTTAATCCCAATCATTGGGGATACTTTCAAGAAAACGGAATCCCCCACCGCAAACTCTAATTCCGACCTTCGTCGGTTGGCGTTGTAAGACCCTTTTTTTTTCTCGACACCGGGGTCTTAGGCCCAGAATCGCCGTTTTGCGGTAACTCCTTCACGCCCTGAAGGGTCATCACCACAAAGCGCCGATTCTGCCGGCCATTTCGATCACAGAAAAGTAGCATAAAGAAGCAAATGGAAACTGCAGTCCACAGAGAATCACATGTCATAATAAAATAACTCCACGAAGGGAGTGTCCACAGAATAATACATCAGAGTAGTAAAATACGGGCTTATGCCCGGTACATCATATCCTCACTACAAAAAGATCACTCATGCGGAAGCAGAAAAACTACTCAAGGTCGAGACTCACGGTCCCGGCTGTGTGAACTCCGGAGCTAGACTGCCCCACCTCCAAGCGCACCGGTCTCTGGGGCTGCTCCTCCATGCTGGTCTCCACGATCCCCTAAATGATGCGGTTCGAAAACCGTTAGTCAAAAGACTAAGTCCTATCATCCCCCACCCCTTCCCCCACATCTCCTAGGCACCGAGCGGAGAGGAAGAAAGGGAAGGACTTGAAGGTGGAGAATATCAAAAGCAGATGGCAGCGGTCCTATACCAGCAAATTCTATAGCATATAAAGGCAATAAGCTGAAATATGAAAAGTAACCTTTACTTATGTGAAAACACATAAGCCAAGGGGTCTTCTGCAAGGCTCCCATCATATAAAAAGTCCCATACCAATTTATACGTTGGGGTGTCGGTGATCAAACAACAGTAACTATATATATCAAAATTAACCTTAATTTATAAACTTGCCCACACAAGCTTATAGACTAAGGGGTCGTGTAGCAGGTCATAAAGTATAAGCGTCCCATTCCACTTATACTTTAGGTGTCAAGGTTAAAGGTAACGATTATGCTATGACATGCAAGTGGGTATGATGGACATGCAAGTGCAACACACACACCCTACTCTGTGCACACAGACCTTTAGTTCCCCCTTTCTGGAGCCGTAACCTCTCAGGATACCTCCGTAGTGGCAGACGAAAGCGGTGGGTTGGGCCTCGCCCACCTCTAAACCAGTAAAGCACTACCGGTCAGACCTATCGTACGCCTCAACGCTTGGTGCACGAAGCGGACTCCTGCGTACTCTTGCCGGCTGGCGCACCGGACTTCTGTTGGCGAAGTGCTAACCATACTTGCCGAGTCAACGTATTGGCGTCGGTGCATCGACCCTCCGATACTGAAGATCCACCACCTTAATTTCCTTTCCTTTTATGCACATGCAAATTAGCGTAATCAAGAACCGAGCCGAAGCTCCCCGGACCAACACGTCCCTCTCAAACAATCGAGTCGAAGCTCCCCGAACCCAAAGTCCGCCTTTTAACCATCCGAGCCGAAGCTCCCAGCTAACATCCGGTGCCATCAGTGTTTGTGAAATGTGCAACCCTAATTACTAAGTTACTCTTTTCAGCTTGTTAAACAGTTTACGTTAACCCAGGACTGCCCCCGGTATTCCCTGTGAAGGGCTCTCAAGGGGCACTAGGAACTGTGTTGGGATTACGCCCAGCGTTCCCTTTCGCAAGGTACTTATTTGTTATTGGTTGGTTCCCTTACCCATTACTTTCTCATGTTCCGATATGCTAATCCTAGGGTGAATTGACTCCCACTCTCCTTGGGTAGGACGATCTTTCGTCGGACCCGAACGCCTCTAAACCCTAGACAAAAACCACGCTCTACTCACTCATCTTCCATAGGTGCCACCCATTCTACATATCCTTCCAGCAATCCATCAAAACCCATCACACGCTCTAATTCATATCCAAAATGATTTCCTGCAGTTTTGCTATATGCAGACCACTTAAGCTACAAGACCCGTAAAAAGGGAAGTACATGATATACTCATCCAATACCCCTATGATAATTACTAGAGGGCTAAAATGATATTTGAAACATAAATCCAGAAATCCATAATTTTCCTAATTTGTATGATAATTTATTTATTTATTCTAGTAACCAAAAAGTCAAACTTTGAACATGAAGTAGCAATTTCAAACAAGATAATGTTCCAATAAATTTATGGTAATTACAAAATGCATAATTAACTCTAAGGCCTAAGTCTTCAAATTTATCAGCAAGAGTTGGGCCCTTAAATGTAATTTCAAAGTTACCTCATAAAAAGTCAATGTAAAAGATTTTACAGTAATAATGCCTCCAAAAATTCAGAGAAAATTCAGGGATGATTGTGATGGCCTACAAATACCCTAGAAAAATTTTCATAATTTATCATTTAAAAATAAGGCTATATTTGATTTTCTCATGAAATTTCAAGTTTTGGGGTTAATGAACAAAGTATACTAATTAGCCATCAAATATTTCCACAAAAATTTCCACCTAATAATATTGAGCTAGAAACACTATGTAGCATGTTTCATGATTTTTCAATAAGTAATGGGATCTTGCAAGGATTATTTAGTATGTAATCAAAATAAAGCACTTGTGAAGTAGATGCCCTAACTAGTTATCCAAAACTTCTATCAAAATTCATACATGATTAGTATAGCCTAAAACTACCTCTGCCAATGTTTCATGCCCTTTCAATGGGCAGTGAGACCACAATAGCCAAATTATTAATTAGGGTAATCATATTGGTTACAAATGAAGTGCTACAAATATTGATCAAAACTCCTCAAGTAAATTATCTGAGGCTCAAAATATCCTCATTCCCTCACTACCCAAATTTGGTTAAGTTTCAAGATGTTTAGCTAACCCAAACCTACACTATAAGTTTTAGGTCCTAAGCTAGGGTTAGGGTTTTGGGGGCCCTACCCTTTTCAAAATTAGCTAATATTTTTAACAGAGCTTTTATACATCCTAGGAACCTCCTTGCAAAATTTGGTGTTCATCCAAGGTGTTTAGGACCCATGCCTTTCACAAGGCAAAAAGGTCCCTCCTTAGGGTTTGGCCTAGGAACTTAGGGCAAATCAATTCCACACTACCCCACATTCCATGGGGAGGTGCTAAGTGCCATAACAAGTCAGTGGCTCAAATTTCAGCCTCTGTTGAGATGATTTGGTCACTCAAAATCAGAAATGCACTTTTGACCAAAATACCCTTACTAAGGTATAGTTAGGGTTGGGTCAAAACCTATTCAAAACACATCCAAATTAGGTGAAACTCTATACAGATACCTAACATGAGCCCAGGGACCACTCACCAAAATTTGGGAGGGTTTGGAGGTAATTTGACTACTTAATTTAATTACCCTAGTATTATTAAATAAAGTCAAAAACTTTAGGAAATTTGTGTCCAAAAGTTCTGAGCTTTGGGCAGGTCCTAGGTATAGGTAGGGTAGGCGCCCTTCCAAAATTTCAACTGATTTGGGCTAGGGGTGAAGTGTGGGCACTCAATTTAATGACTGCCTAGCCCTAAGGGTATGTCCCACCAAAGTGGGTGCCCTGGTCAGACCATGCACCCAAATGGGTTCAAACAAATTTTAAAATAAAATAGACTCAGAGGGCTACAACTGTTTTGTTGAAAGTTTTTCCACCAAAAGGCCCTAAGTATTTTTAAAAATTAAAACCTTTTAATGTATAAGGTGTGACAGAAATGAAATATTCCAGAAATAATTTCCTAAAGTTTATTCCCTGATGCAGCACGAATCTTAGCGCAGGGATCAACGGCATCCAGTCATCTTCTCCATTCAGCCAACGATCCCGATTGATCCCGCCTGGAGCAACTTCCAAACACCACCGTCGGCGATCCGGCCGCCTCCCCGGCCGGCCACCGCCACCACCACCTCCGTTGAGGTGGTGGCCGTCGCCAGGCGGCGGCTTGGCCGCCGGAGGGCCGTTTTCCGGCGATCCCGAGAGGAGGATTTTCATGGAAAAATAATGAAATTTCGAATTGGATTCGGGCTCAATTGAGCCCGAACCTTGAACCTAGTGATTGCTAAGATCTATCCATGAGAGAAGGGGTGGAGGAGGACCTTCTTGGTGGCCTGAATGCGGGAAGAGCGGCGGGATGCCATTGACTACGGCGGCGGCGCTCGGCTTCTGCAACAGCACAGTGGGATGGCTCGTCTCCTGCAGGTAAACGCTCGAAAATATTCCCCTTGGCCCCCTGATGGTGTTTAAATGGCAATTGGGGAAAAGGGGTGGTTGGTTCTTCAATGGCCATCAACACCATTAATGGTGTGGCTCGGGTAGAGTGGAGGGGGGCTGAATCCACCCCTTGGTGGCCGGGAAATGGCTAGAATCAACTCCTCTCCCCTAGAGGAGTTGATTGCAGTCATAAATGGTGGCTGTTAGCCTCCCTTGGCCGGCCTTCCACTCTCCCCTTCCTCTTCCTCATCTTCTCTCTCCTCCATTATCATGGAGGGGAGCTCCTTTCTCTCTCCTAGTCACCTCTGGTTGACTGGTCAACCCCACAAGTTAAATGCAGCCCACTTGGTTATGATGGTCATGGAAGTGGGGTTAGCCTAAGGGAGAAGTGGCTTGGGCTTGGGTTAGCCCTTTTGGGCTAGGTTTGACTTGACCTAAAAGAGGGTTGACCCGGGCCAATTTGACCATCTGGGTTGACCCCTGTTGAAGTATTAGACCGGGCGGCTTAGCGGTCTGATCCAGCGGTTTGTTGACCGAGAGGCTTAGCGGTCTGATCCAGCGGTTTGTTGACCGGGCGGTCTATCGGTCTACTTCTGCGGCCTGTTCTATCCTGCTGGAGTTGCCGAGCGGTTAACCCATCTGTCTAACCGCGCGGCCTGTGCGGTCTCCATTATTCTAGCCGCTCAGTACTGTAAATGTTTAGTCCCACATTGTTTGTATACTCTCTTTCTTATCTCCTCCATTCTATATAAGGGAGGTCATACTGATGCAGTACCAGCTCCTATCACCAACTGAGCTGCAGCTCAGTTGGTGATAGGAGTGATGCAGTAGCCCCGAGCCGCCCCTCTCGGTCGGCCCTACTCGGCCTAGCCAGAGGACCACGTTCTGGCGACCACTGCCGGGCTGCAGCCCAAGCACACCACCCATGACCGCGCCTATTCTCAGCGCGGCGGGATGTTGAGGCGGGGTCTCGAACCCACAACCCCCTTGATAAAGAGCTTTCCTAACAGCTCCTATCACCAACTGAGCTGCAGCTCAGTTGGTGATAGGAGCTGTTAGAAAAGCTCTTTATCAAGGGGGTTGTGGGTTCGAGACCCCGCCTCAACATCCCGCCGCGCTGAGAATAGGCGCGGTCATGGGTGGGGTGCTTGGGCTGCAGCCCGGCAGTGGTCGCCAGAACGTGGTCCTCTGGCTAGGCCGAGTAGGGCCGACCGAGAGGGGCGGCTCGGGCTACTGCATCAAAAAAGTGCACTTTTTTGATGCAGTAGCCCCGAGCCGCCCCTTTCGGTCGGCCCTACTCGGCCTAGCCAGAGGACCACGTTCTGGCGACCACTGCCGGGCTGCAGCCCAAGCACCCCACCCATGACCGCGCCTATTCTCAGCGCGGCGGGATGTTGAGGCGGGGTCTCGAACCCACAACCCCCTTGATAAAGAGCTTTCCTAACAGCTCCTATCACCAACTGAGCTTTTTTGATGCAGTAGCCCCGAGCCGCCCCTCTCGGTCGGCCCTACTCGGCCTAGCCAGAGGACCACGTTCTGGCGACCACTGCCGGGCTGCAGCCCAAGCACCCACCCATGACCGCGCCTATTCTCAGCGCGGCGGGATGTTGAGGCGGGGTCTCGAACCCACAACCCCCTTGATAAGGAGCTTTCCTAACAGCTCCTATCACCAACTGAGCTGTAGCTCAGTTGGTGATAGGAGCTGTTAGGAAAGCTCTTTATCAAGGGGGTTGTGGGTTCGAGACCCTGCCTCAACATCCCGCCGCGCTGAGAATAGGCGCGGTCATGGGTGGGGTGCTTGGGCTGCAGCCCGGCAGTGGTCGCCAGAACGTGGTCCTCTGGCTAGGCCGAGTAGGGCCGACCGAGAGGGGCGGCTCGGGGCTACTGCATCAAAAAAGCTCAGTTGGTGATAGGAGCTGTTAGGAAAGCTTTTATCAAGGGGGTTGTGGGTTCGAGACCCCGCCTCAACATCCCGCCGCGCTGAGAATAGGCGCGGTCATGGGTGGGTGCTTGGGCTGCAGCCCGGCAGTGGTCGCCAGAACGTGGTCCTCTGGCTAGGCCGAGTAGGGCCGACCGAGAGGGGCGGCTCGGGGCTACTGCATCTGCGATGCAGTAGCCCCGAGCCGCCCCTCTCGGTCGGCCCTACTCGGCCTAGCCAGAGGACCACGTTCTGGCGACCACTGCCGGGCTGCAGCCCAAGCACCCCACCCATGACTGCGCCTATTCTCAGCGCGGCGGGATGTTGAGGCGGGGTCTCGAACCCACAACCCCCTTGATAAAGAGCTTTCCTAACAGCTCCTATCACCAACTGAGCTGCAGCTCAGTTGGTGATAGGAGCTGTTAGGAAAGCTCCTTATCAAGGGGGTTGTGGGTTCGAGACCCCGCCTCAACATCCCGCCGCGCTGAGAATAGGCGCGGTCATGGGTGGGGTGCTTGAGCTGCAGCCCGGCAGTGGTCGCCAGAACGTGGTCCTCTGGCTAGGTCGAGTAGGGCCGACCGAGAGGGGCGGCTCGGGGCTACTGCATCACATACCTTTATAAATGATATCTTTTTTGGATAATAAAATTTCAATTATTCAAAAGTTTATTCGCTTGTTCTCTACTTTTCGCTACTTTCTAACATGGTATCAGAGCACACGGTCATTTCCTCCTGATTCTGTGCGCTCTCTGTTATTCGCGGCTTGTTTTCCGCATTCTGCGACTTAATTCGCGGCTTGCCTTCTCTTCTGTCCGCGCGGCTTGTTTCTATCCGCGCGGCTTGTTTCTGACCGCTGCCCTGTTCGCACGGCTTGCTTCTTCTTGGTTCTCTTCTCCTACTGCTCTTTGTCGCAGCGACCTGTTTCCTTGTCGCCGTGCTCCTTGTTCTTTCCTGCCGCTCCGACTTCCTAGTCGTTGCGGTCTGTCTCTGTCCGCGTGTCTTGTCTCTCTACTCGCGGTTTGCTGCTGTGATCTGCCTGACCGTGCGGATTGTTCCTTTCTCACCCGCATCTTGGTCGCGGTCACCTGCTCTTCTCCTCTCTTCTGTTCGCTCGGCCTTTTCAGTCCGCGCGACCTCTTCCCCGCTGTGCCTTTGACCGCTTTCTAGCAGCTGCTGTGATCTGCCTGACCGTGCGGGTTGTACCTTTCTTACCCGCATCTTGGTCGCGGTCACCTGCTCTTCTCCTCTCTCCTGTTCGCTCGGCCTTTTCAGTCCGCGCGACCTCTTCCCCGCTGTGCCTTTGCCTCTTTCTAGCCGCTACTGTTCGCGCGGCTTCTTCTGTTTTCTAACCGCTACTGTTCGCGCGGCTTCTTCTGCTTGTCGGGTTCTATGACTACCTCCGGTCTCACCACTACTCCTGCAGCTCCTTCTCCTCCTCCTCCTTCGGGCAACCTTGGCACCCTTTCCAAGCTTGTTGGTTCCAACTATCCCGATTGGAGCGTTTCTTTCACCTTTCTCCTTCGTTCTCAACGCAAGCGTCATCACCTCACCGATGACCCTCCTCCTCGCACCTCTCCTGAGTTTGATGACTGGGATGCGAGTGATGCTCTTGTTCGCACCTGGCTGGCCAACAGCCTTTCTGATGAGTGCCTTCCCGTCATTCGCCATGATGAGACGGTCAAGGCCGCCTGGCTTCACCTCGCTGCTCTCTATTCTAAGGGGGGCCAGACGTCCCGCATTTATACTCTCTATGCGGACCTCTTCGCCCGCCCTTCCATGTCACCGGCTGCGGCTTATCAGCAGGTTCAGGCTCTTGTTGCTGAAATCCTCCAGAATCGCCCCTTCTCCGCGGACTTGGCCGACCAGCACAAACACTTCCAGGAACTCCTAGTTGTTTATTATCTTCTTCGTCTTCCCGACTCTTGTGATATGATCCGCCAGCAGATCTTGGGTGAGGCGGAATCTCCTACTTTGGATGCCACTGTGGCTCGCATTGCCGCTGTTACTTCGCTCCTCCAGCGGCCTCTGTTGGCCTCCCCCCTTCCCAGGACTCCTTTGCTCACCAAGCTCAGAAGGGGGGCCCTAGTGGCCGTGGCTCATCTGGCGGACGGGGTTCCTCCTGGTTCCTCTGCTCTCACTGTGGTCGTACTGGCCATACTGTTGACCGCTGCTGGCAGAAACATCCTCGTCTTCGCCCTTCCGGTGATGCTCCTTCTTCGGCCTCCGCCTCTTCTAGGTTGTCTGCCTCTGTGGCCACGACGTCAGGTAGTGCCCACGTCGTTACCCAAGGTAAATGGCTGATTGACTCCGGTGCCACCAATCATATGACGGGCAACCCTCATTGCTTCTCCCGTCGTGAGACCCATGACCGCTTGAAAGATATGGTACCTAAACACCTAGAGGGGGGGGGTGAATAGGTGACCTAAACCTTTTTTTAACTTTTGTTTGACAGCACAACAGTTTATCACAGATTATTACACTTAACAGCAATTTCAGAAATCACACAGAAAAGCCACAACACAGCACAGCACAGCAGACACACTAATTTTATAGTGGTTCCCCAATCTTTGGGTACATCCACTTTCCCCCTTCGCCTATCTAGCAGTGTACTAGATTCGGCCAAACTTCTCCACTAGCTCAGAACCCAACAAGGTTCCTACCTCAGGCCCAAAGCCTTACACTCAGCCAAAAGGCCTACACTCAGCCACCCAGGCCTACACTCAGCCAATCAAAGGCCTACACTCAGAGTTCTTCAACTCCTACACTCAGGCACCAAGCCCTACCCTCAGCCTTTATAAAATAGGCTTACAATCACTCAGATCCAATGGATCTTACAAGTTATAATAGAAATTACAAATTCTAACTCTACAACTCAGAAGGAATGAGAGGAGTTGAGAGTTTCTTGGAGAGTTCTTGGAAGAACTCAGCTTGATCCAAACTGACTTAGCTTTCTTCAAAGCTTCTTGAGTAGAACTGAATTAGTCTGAATCTTCTGCAGTTGATCCTTGATCTCTGCTTCTTGAAATCCAGATGACTCTGAATTCTTCTTCTCAGCCTTAGTTCTAAAGACTGAATCCTTGGTTGGAGCTCTCTCTCTCCAACTACTTAGATCTGCAGTTGGACTGCCTGATCTTCTTGTGTTGATCTTCTGTGTATCACTTCTTGATTTTGTCTGATCAACTACTTCAATCACACCATGTAATGTTTGTGAACTTCTTAAATATTATCTCAACAACTTTTTTTTTCTGTAGACTGTGGGTGCCTATTTATAGGCTTCCTTCATGGTAACCGGCTGATCCGGTTTATAACAGTCTTTTGACTTTGCTGACAGTTGCTGTAGACCGGCTGGATTGGCAGCTGTCATGTCAACCAGTCACTTCTTGAAATTCTCTAACTGTCAGTTAGTGTCGAGACTTTCTGTTCTTAAGTGTCAACACTTATAGACCAAGTGTCGACACATGTTGTGTAAGTGTCGACACAAGTCTACAAGGTGTCGACACATTCCCTTGTATGTCTCGACACAGTTTCTTCTGCATGTGTCGACACTGAAATTGAGTGTCGACATAAGCACTTGTACTTCATTCTTTCTGTATTCTTCTAAGTGTCGACACATCTCCTTTGTGTCGACACATCTTCATGTGTAGAAACTGTCAAGTGTCGACACTGCTTCTTGGTGTCGACACAAGTCTTCATTCTTGATTCTTCAGCTGAGTGTCGACACATTCCATTAGTGTCGACACTTATACTTAGAATATTTTACAAGCTTTCTGTTCTTTGCTAAGTGTCGAGTCTTCTGGTTATGTGTCGACACATTGTGCTGAGTGTCGACACATTCTTTAAGTGTTGACTTCTTTGAGTGTGTGTCGACACATTGTGCTGAGTGTCGACACATTCTTCATATGTTGACTCTGCTGAATGAGTGTCGACACATTGTGTTGAGTGTCGACACTTGTACTTAGTCTCTGCAGAATTATGCTGAGTGTCGACACAACTCCAAGTGTCGACACTGTCTGGTGTTGACTCAGCTCTTCAAGGTGTCGACACTTCTGCTAAGTGTCGACACAGCTTTTCTGCATCCTTCTACACTGAGTGTCGACACAGCTCCAAGTGTCGACACTTTCTGACTGGTGTCGACACTTCTTCCCAGGTGTCGACACAATGACTCCAAGTGTCGACACTGCTTGTCTGGGTGTCGACACAAGCTTTCTCAAGTGTCGACACTTTGCCTCTGGGTGTCGACACATGGACTTAGAAATTTTCAGCTTCAGTCCAGTGTATACCTAACCTGCACAAATAACTCAAACAAACATCAAATACATTCTGATGTATATCATTGAGTTAGGTGAGGCATTCTTCAAATCAGGTACATTTGACCAATGTACCCAACAATCTCCCCTATTTGGAGAAGTCATAACCCTTAGTCAATGATATACACCACTCATAATTAAAAATTACAAAATGATGTAAAACATATAAATGACAACAGGGAAAACCTTGAACATGTAATAAACCACACATGTATACTTATTAAACATTGCAGAACAATTAAGAAACACACATATTTCAGAACATTCAAACTATATTTATCATATACTGTTCCAATAATGTTTCTTATACATTTTCAATGAAGTATTACAATGTTTTTCTCTTAACAAAATTACAATAAGCAACAAGTTAATTCCTAATCTAGTGCTGATCAGGTTCCTTGATAACAATCCCTTTTCCAGCTTTAACTTGAGCTTTCACAGCAGCAGCAGCAGCAGCAGCTCAGCTTCAGCAGTCTTCTTCCCTTTTAGATCTTGCTTATCTGCCTTGATCTTCTGCCTTTCAAAATAATGATAAGGCTTGGGAAAGTACTTGCTAGGCTCCACAGCTGTTGGAGGTAGCTTTCCTAACTTGGCCTTCCTTCTGTGTTGGACAATGGCTTCTTGTCTAAGCTCATGCTTTCTCCATTCAGCCTCTGAGAACCACTTGTTTCTCTCATGGGCATTATCCTTGGCTGCTTTCCAGGCTGTAAGAATTATGTTTCTAGAAGTAGGGCTCCATTGTTCAAAATCTGGCTTTTGCTCAGCAATTTCCCTAAACTTCTTCTTTGACAGCCTAGTTTCTTCTTCTTTATCCAATGCCTCTTGCATAGCAGCTGTGATAGGTTGAACAACCTTTTCCAGAATAACATTTGGCTTGCCAGCAGTTGGACTATACATAGTGCTTACATCAGCATGAATCATTTCAAAGTCTGGAGGTGGATAGATGACATCAGCCACTGCTTGTTGCTCACCTCCAAGAAATGTTCCTTGAATACCAGATTCACCTACTTCATTGTCATCACAGAGGGGAGGGTATCCAAGTGTAGCCCTTATAGAATTTGAAATCCATTTTGCATGCTCAGAACTGGCCTTGACTAACACTCTCTCCCCCTTTATGACTTCTTGAGCCATATGATCCCTTACATCATCTTTCTGAAACCGGATTTGGCTATCCAAATATCTTATGCCCTCTTTAAAGAAAGGTCTAAGCTTTGTAAGCTGTTCTGATATGACCTTCTGTGAATCTGTAATGGCATTCTTAACAGCAGCAATCTCTGCTTGAAATAGCTTATCAAAATCAGCTTTGGCAGCAGCTGAGGAAGTTGAAGGTTCATCTGACTTATTCTTAATTTCAGTGACAATTGCATTGTGAGATGCAGTCAAGTTATCATTCATCCTCAACTGATTCTCCAGCACATAGCCTTGTTTGACTGCTATATCATCCACTTTCTCTTTAATTGCTTCTTGATGTTTAGCAGATATACCACAGCATTAGCACCCTTGGTAAAACAATCAGTCATTGCAGTTTTATTAAGGTTCATTTCAAACCTTATAGATTTGATTTCCTGGCCCAGATCAGACTGTAGTGCTTTGTGCCCTTCATCAACATAAGTTTCTAAGGCTTTCTTTGTTCATCCATCTTGATTTGCATTGCAAGCAGTAGAGCACTATAATCAGTGGATGGAGCTTGTTGAACTAGTGAATGCTGAGCAACTGTTTGTAGAGCCTTCTTATAGCTTTGGCTCCTCCTCTTGAATACAAAGAACTTCTTTTTCTTAGCTTGCTCAGCTTCCTCATCTTCAGAGTCAGATGTACTTGCTATATCCACCCTATCCTTAGGGTTGGATGTTCTGTCAGTATGCACATCTTGTGCCTGCTCAGAATCTAGCCTTATAGGCTCTTCTAGTATATCCAAAGTCTCCCCCTCAGCAACAGCATCCTTCACTGCATCAGCAGCAGTCTTTTCCATATCAAAATCTTCTTGATCCAAGTTCAAAAACAGATCTTCCATGGTATACTCTGGTGGAGACTGTGCAGGAGATGTCCTTGGTTCTTCTACCACTGCATCAGGTATCACAATAGATGTGTCTGGATGAACAACATCTGGTTCTTGTGCTTGCTGAGTTGGCTGATGGTCATCAGACAAATCAGAATGTGATATAGAAAAATTCAAATGTTAAGATCAACAAGTACCTCTTGAATGATGAGAGTAGCCTGCTCACTATCCAGTGTAGATGGATGTTCTACAGCTGGAGGCTCCCCCTGGATATCAGCTGGCTCCTGAGGAGCAGGTGACTTTGCTGCAGTCACATCTACTGGACTTTCAGGAGTGAAGACCACCTGTTCTTCACTGCCTGAGCTGCTTGAGGACTCTTGAGGCACAGCAGCTGTCTTCCTTTTCTTCCTGGGAGGAGAGTCTGTCTTAGAAGTTTGTTTCTCAGGGGTGGCCAAGTCCTTTGACACCAGCACCCTTTCCCATCTTGAGAATATTCTGGAGTCCATTCTCTCATATGATTTATCTTTGTTCCTGCAGCAGTGCTCATTACCTCTGGAATGGATCCAGCCAGGTAGAGACTTATAATCCTGCCCAGATTGGGCTTCTTCAAGCTTTCCTTCACTTTCTCAAAAACCACCATTGACCAATCTGTCTTCAGAGTGAAGATGATTCTGGTCATTACTTCAAACATGGAGGCAGACACCCTGTCATGCCCTCCTGGTTTGCACAGAATTACCTTGCCCACTACTTCTGACAAGAACTTGCCTTGATTGTTCATCCCCTTCCTATTGAAGACTGATCCCACCTTCATCTGTGAATCCAGTCCACACCAAGTAAGAGCTTCCCTGGTCTTAGAAGCAGTTACCTCCTCTTCTTCTTGAATCTTAGGTAGCTGAAGTACCTTTCTCAAAGACTTGGGGGATAGTTTGACTTTGGTGCCATGCACCCTGGACTTGATTCTGAATCCAGAGTCGTCCACAGTTGCTTGAGTAAGAAATTCAATTACTTCTTTCTTCCAGATTTTCGTTGGTTCTGAAACCAAGAATTCCAGTCCTGAATCGCTGACTAGGGTAATCACCGATTTGAATTCCTGATCGCTGTCGTCAAATGCGCCTCGCACGAGCTCATAGCCCTCGTTGACGTTCTCTTCCAGCTTGGGAGCCATTAGGGTTTGAAGATTTAGTCTTGAGAAGAGAGAAATGTCGACACAAGAGTTTAGGTCTCGAAACTTTGAAAGCGTGTCGACAATCAAAGACAGAACCCTATTTATACCTTTCCTGTTTGAAGACGAACAGGCGGGAGGAATTTCTAATGATGTGTCGACACTGTCAATAAGTGTCGACACTGACCTATAATGTCTTGACACTCATGTGTCGACACAATTTTAGTTAACAGAGTCTATGTGTCGACACTTGGTTAAGTGTCGACACCACTATACTCGACATGTGTCGAGACTTTACTTAGAAAAATTCTGAGTAAAACTTAAGTGTCGACACCTTAGTGGATGTGTCGACACCTACTCGACATGTGTCGACACTAACATTCTGAAGTGTCGACACTAACTTCCTAGATGTGTCGACACCATTTTTCTGAAGTGTCGACACTTACTATTCTGTGTCGACATAGACTTGTCTATGTGTCGACACCTTTTTACTTAGCCAATTTTTGTTCTGTATACTTAGTCTAAGTTTATCATACCTAGTTCAATTTTGAACTTATTAAACTTAGCTTCATCTAAGGGCTTAGTGAACATATCAGCTATCTGATTATTTGTTTTAACATATTCAAGTGCAATATCATTTCTTTCTACATGCTCCCTAAGAAAGTGATATTTTATCTCAATATGTTTAGTTCTACTATGAGATACAGGATTATTAGCTATGGAAATAGCACTAGTAGAATCACAATAAAGTGGAGTTCTACTTACCTGACATCCATAGTCTTCTAGCTGATGTTGAATCCATAGAAGTTGAGCACAGCAACTTCCTGCAGCTATATACTCTGACTCAGCTGTGGAGATGGCCACACTGGTTTGCTTCTTACTACACCAAGAGATAAGTCTTCCACCTAGGAATTGACAGGATCCAGTTGTGCTTTTTCTATCTTCCTTGCATCCTGCAAAGTCTGCATCTGAATAGCCTGTTAGATCAAAATCTCCATTCCTAGGGTACCAGAGGCCTAGATAAGGTGTGCCCTTTAGATATCTCAAGATTCTCTTGACTGCAGTCAAGTGAGACTCTTTGGGGCAGGCTTGATACCTGGCACAAACACATGTAGCATACATAATGTCAGGCCTACTTGCAGTCAAGTATAGTAAGGAGCCAACTATCCCTCTATACAAGGTTTCATCTACAGGTTTCCCTGCATCATCCTTGCTTAGAGACATACTTGACCCCATAGGAGTCTTCATGGTACTGGAGGAATCCATACCATATTTCCTTATGAGTTCTAGGGTGAACTTAGACTGACATATGGAAAGACCACTTTCAGTCTGTTTAACTTGGAGACCCAAGAAAAACTTCAGTTCTCCCATACTACTCATTTCAAATTGACTCTGCATAAGCTTTGCAAACTTTTTGCAAAGGCTACTTTCAGTAGACCCAAATATAATGTCATCTACATATATTTGGACAAGTATTACTTTGCCTCTAGACTCCCTAAGGAATAGAGTCTTATCTATTTTCCCCCTTGTGAACTTGTTCTCAATGAGGAAACTAGATAGGGTTTCATACCAAGCTCTAGGAGCTTGCTTTAACCCATACAATGCTTTCCTAAGTCTATAGACATAATGTGGAAAAGTAGAATCAACAAAACCTGAAGGTTGCTCCACATATACTTCTTCTTTTAAATTACCATTAAGGAATGCTGACTTCACATCCATTTGGTATACTTTGAATCCTTGGTAGGTTGCATAGGCCAAGAACATCCTTATGGCTTCCAGTCTGGCTACTGGAGCAAAGGTTTGATCAAAATCAATACCTTCTTCTTGCCTATATCCTTTTGCAACCAATCTTGCCTTATTCTTAATGATGACTCCTTGTTCATCTAACTTGTTTCTGTAGATCCACTTTGTTCCTATCACATTGTGATCTTTAGGCTTAGGAACTAAGTCCCAAACCTTGCACCTCTTGAACTGGTTTAGCTCTTCCTGCATAGCTTCAGTCCACTGTGGATCTTGTATAGCTTCTTCAAATTTCTTTGGTTCTATTTGAGACAGAAAACTTGAATATATTGCAGCATTCTGATTTCTGCTCCTTGTCTGAACACCTTGTCTTGGATCTCCAATGATCAGCTCCACTGGATGATCTCTTAGATGCCTGTTGGCTGGAGGCATCCTTACTTCTGGTTGTACTTCTTCATCATCTTCATCATGCTGAGTTCCTTGAACTTCTTCAGCTCCTGGTACATGTAGTTCTCCCCCTGGACATAAGCCATCTTCCTCTACTTGCTGTCTTGCAGCCGGTACATCTTCTATGGTTAGCTTGTCCATCTTCTTAGAAAGACCTGTGGGGCTGCACACACTACTAGACAACTCATTGTTAATAAGAAGTGTCTCATCAAAAACTACATGCACAGACTCCTCTACAACTTGTGTAGTCAAGTTGTAGATTCTATAAGACTTACTATTACTGCTGTACCCAACAAACACTCCCTCTTGGGATTTGGCAGCAAACTTAGTTAAGTAAGTCTTCCCATTGTTAAGTATGAAGCATTTACAACCAAAAATCCTGAAATAGGATAGGTTTGGTTTCCTGCCTTTCACTACTTCATAGGGTGTCTTGTTTAACCTTTTAGTTATGGTAGCTCTATTTATTACATGGCATGCAGTGTTAACTGCTTCAGCCCAGAAATATTCTGGTAGTGAAGAATCACTTAATAGAGTCCTACCAGCTTCTATCAAGGTTCTATTTTTCCTTTCAGCAATGCCATTTTGCTGAGGTGTTCTTGGTGAAGAGAATTCTTGAAATATCCCATAGTCTTCACATAGTTTTGTCATGCTTTCAGATTGAAACTCTGTACCATGGTCACTTCTAATTTTGACCACTGTACAGTTCAATTCATTCTGAATTTGCTTAACAAAACTGTGGAAGACACTAGGTGTTTCAGATTTCTGCTTTAAGAAGAACACCCAGGAAAACCTTGAGTAGTCATCAACAACTACAAAGGTGTAGACCTTCCTACCTAAGCTGTGAACTGGCATTGGACCAAATAAATCCATATGCAAGAGATATAAACATCTCACAGCATCCTTGTTGTCAATGCTTCTAAAGGTGGATTTAGTCTGCTTGCCCTTTTGACAAGCTGAGCAAATGCCATCTTTGACACACTTAACTTGAGGACCATTCCTCACTAACTCTTTACTAAAGAGTTTGCCAATAGTCTTGTAATTAAGATGAGCAAGCCTCTTGTGCCATTTGACACATTGAGAGACTGTCTCATCTGCTACAAGACAAACTGGAGAACTATTGTTCTCAACCATAATGTCTAAACAATAGACATTTCTCTTCCTATAACCTGTCAAAATGATCTTTTGATCACTAGACCTCTTGATATGACAACCATTTTTAACAAATGAGATGTCATACCCTACATCACTTAATTGACTTATACTAATGAGGTTATGTTTCAAACCTTTAACATAAGCCACTTGAGTAATGGTAACTAAGTTAGAAGATATGTTACCAAACCCTTTGATGATTCCTTTTTCTGAACCACCAAAGGTCACCTTTGGACCATTCTTGATTGGAATGAAATCCTTCAGTAGTCCCCTAGTTCCAGTCATGTGTCTGGAACATCCACTATCCAAGTACCATGTTGGGGTATGGCCACTTGGATTCTCCTGCAAAACAAATTACTGAACCTTAGAACCCAATGGTTTCTTGGGTCCTTGGTAACTGTTAGCTTGCAACTTAACAAGGCTACCTACTGGCTTTCCACCAGGTATCTTGTTACTACCTTTGGCACTAACATTGTGCCAACAGTCCAAAGCAAAGTGGCCAACTTTGCCACAGCACCAACATTCAAATTTGTTGTACCTTTGCTTAGGTACAGACTTGGCTGTCTTAACTACAGCAGTCTTAGTGAATGTTGGGGCTTTGCCCTTGGACTTGGACTGATTCTGAACAGTCCTTGCTGGATTAACAAATCCCAGTCCAGTCTTTCCTTTATGATGAACAAAATCATCAATCAAGGGTAGCACTGATTTAGGTTTTGAAAACCTAGCTACTAGCTCTTTCTCCTTCTGAAGATTAATCTCCAGTTTCTTAATTTGATCATTCTTAAATGTAATGGTACCCATCTGAATCACAGTAATGTGTTTCAGCCTGGCCACTTCATTTAGTTTTTGATCATAATTCTTCTCATAATCTATTGCAGCTGTCTTGAGATCAGCAATTTCCTTGGCCAAATTTTTGGCTAGGGTCTTGCTTTTCTTATAGGCTAGCAATAGTACTTGATATTCATCTAGGAGTTGATGAATATCTCCCTCAGACTCAGACATATTCTCATCACTTGATGAAGAATACTCTGACTCTGAACTTGAACTGGAATCAGAACTTTGAGTTAAGCCTTGTACCTGACTGGGTCCTGGCTGCTCCAGGTTTTTGGTACTTTCAGTCAAAGCCATCAGTCCTTGGCTTTGACAGTCTTCTTGCTCATAGATAGATTCCATGATCTGCATGAACTCTTCTTCTTCTTCAGCAAATAGCCCAATATAGGCTTCAGCATCTGTCTCTGTGTCTGAAGAAGACATATCTGAAAGAGTCTTCTCATTCTTTGCAACAAAGGACTTCTCCTTCTTTCCTTTGAAGTGTGTTTTCTTCTTGTCACTGGATTCCTTCCTTCTTTCAGGACAGTCTGCAATAACATGGCCCTGTCTATTGCAGCAGTAACAAATTATCTTGGATCCAGTTGCCTTACTTGTCTTGGTCCTTTTCTTGTCCTTCTTTGAAGGCTTCTTTTCCAGATACTGAACCTCTTTCCCTTTGGAAGATGAAGGTCTAGACCTCCACTGTTTCTTCTTAAGGAACTTCTGAAAATGTCTGGTGAATGCAGCAAAGTCTTCATCACTTTCACTGCTTGTAGATTTTGTACTTTCAGATTCTTCAGATTCTGATTCAACTACCTCAGGAGGAGGAGTTGATGACTTGGTCCTGCTCTTTCTAGGTACATCTGACTTAAAGGCAACAGTCTTTTCTCTGTATTCAGTCCTTGTTGACTTTTCTTCTTCTTTTCTTACTGACAATTGCATCTCATAGGATAACAACTTGCCAAAAAGTGTGGGAGGAGGAATTTCTCCCAACTTTGCCATTTCTCTGATGGCACAAATCTTGGTGTCCCAGTCTTTGGTTAGGGACCTTAAGAATTTGTCATTCAACTCATAGTTTGTGAACTCTCTTCCATATGACATGAGTTCATTTACAATTCTATAAAATTTCTTATAGCATTCAGTGATGCTATCTCCTCTTCCTTGCCTAAAACTCTCATATTCTTGATTAAGCAAGGACTTCCTATCTTGCCTTACTTCTTCAGAACCTTCCATGTAGACAATGAGGGTATCCCACATTTCTTTTGCAGTTTTACAGTGAATAAGGTTCTGGAAGGTGGCATCATCAATTGCACTGACTATGATGTTCTGTGCCCTTTTGTCCATAGTTGCTAGGACAATCTCATCCTTGGTCATTTCAGAGAAATCCTTTGGAGTCCTCTGATTTGCATCCAAAACTGAAATCTTCATAGGCACATATGGCCCTTCTTTGACTGTGATGTATATTCTAGGGTCAGAGGCTTCCATAAACAGCCTAACCCTCTCTTTCCAGATCCCAAAGATCTCTTTTCTGCATATAGGTAGTTTCATTGAACCCAACTCCTTATGATTCTCTGAAGAACCCATGTTCTTGATTTTCTTGAAACTGTTTCCTGTTTCCTGACTTAACTGAATCTGCCAAACTGGATCTCCTCAGACAGTTAGTCCTAATTTTGAGGAACCTCCCTCTGATACCACTTGAAAGATATGGTACCTAAACACCTAGAGGGGGGGGGGGTGAATAGGTGACCTAAACCTTTTTTTAACTTTTGTTTGACAGCACAACAGTTTATCACAGATTATTACACTTAACAGCAATTTCAGAAATCACACAGAAAAGCCACAACACAGCACAGCACAGCAGACACACTAATTTTATAGTGGTTCCCCAATCTTTGGGTACATCCACTTTCCCCTTCGCCTATCTAGCAGTGTACTAGATTCGGCCAAACTTCTCCACTAGCTCAGAACCCAACAAGGTTCCTACCTCAGGCCCAAAGCCTTACACTCAGCCAAAAGGCCTACACTCAGCCACCCAGGCCTACACTCAGCCAATCAAAGGCCTACACTCAGAGTTCTTCAACTCCTACACTCAGGCACCAAGCCCTACCCTCAGCCTTTATAAAATAGGCTTACAATCACTCAGATCCAATGGATCTTACAAGTTATAATAGAAATTACAAATTCTAACTCTACAACTCAGAAGGAATGAGAGGAGTTGAGAGTTTCTTGGAGAGTTCTTGGAAGAACTCAGCTTGATCCAAACTGACTTAGCTTTCTTCAAAGCTTCTTGAGTAGAACTGAATTAGTCTGAATCTTCTGCAGTTGATCCTTGATCTCTGCTTCTTGAAATCCAGATGACTCTGAATTCTTCTTCTCAGCCTTAGTTCTAAAGACTGAATCCTTGGTTGGAGCTCTCTCTCTCCAACTACTTAGATCTGCAGTTGGACTGCCTGATCTTCTTGTGTTGATCTTCTGTGTATCACTTCTTGATTTTGTCTGATCAACTACTTCAATCACACCATGTAATGTTTGTGAACTTCTTAATTATTATCTCAACAACTTTTTTTTCTGTAGACTGTGGGTGCCTATTTATAGGCTTCCTTCATGGTAACCGGCTGATCCGGTTTATAACAGTCTTTTGACTTTGCTGACAGTTGCTGTAGACCGGCTGGATTGGCAGCTGTCATGTCAACCAGTCACTTCTTGAAATTCTCTAACTGTCAGTTAGTGTCGAGACTTTCTGTTCTTAAGTGTCAACACTTATAGACCAAGTGTCGACACATGTTGTGTAAGTGTCGACACAAGTCTACAAGGTGTCGACACATTCCCTTGTATGTCTCGACACAGTTTCTTCTGCATGTGTCGACACTGAAATTGAGTGTCGACATAAGCACTTGTACTTCATTCTTTCTGTATTCTTCTAAGTGTCGACACATCTCCTTTGTGTCGACACATCTTCATGTGTAGAAACTGTCAAGTGTCGACACTGCTTCTTGGTGTCGACACAAGTCTTCATTCTTGATTCTTCAGCTGAGTGTCGACACATTCCATTAGTGTCGACACTTATACTTAGAATATTTTACAAGCTTTCTGTTCTTTGCTAAGTGTCGAGTCTTCTGGTTATGTGTCGACACATTGTGCTGAGTGTCGACACATTCTTTAAGTGTTGACTTCTTTGAGTGTGTGTCGACACATTGTGCTGAGTGTCGACACATTCTTCATATGTTGACTCTGCTGAATGAGTGTCGACACATTGTGTTGAGTGTCGACACTTGTACTTAGTCTCTGCAGAATTATGCTGAGTGTCGACACAACTCCAAGTGTCGACACTGTCTGGTGTTGACTCAGCTCTTCAAGGTGTCGACACTTCTGCTAAGTGTCGACACAGCTTTTCTGCATCCTTCTACACTGAGTGTCGACACAGCTCCAAGTGTCGACACTTTCTGACTGGTGTCGACACTTCTTCCCAGGTGTCGACACAATGACTCCAAGTGTCGACACTGCTTGTCTGGGTGTCGACACAAGCTTTCTCAAGTGTCGACACTTTGCCTCTGGGTGTCGACACATGGACTTAGAAATTTTCAGCTTCAGTCCAGTGTATACCTAACCTGCACAAATAACTCAAACAAACATCAAATACATTCTGATGTATATCATTGAGTTAGGTGAGGCATCTTCAAATCAGGTACATTTGACCAATGTACCCAACACCGCTTACCCCTAGTTCGTGTGGCGGATGGTTCCCCGTCCCCGGTTCATGGGACGGGCATGGTTCAACTCACTCCATCGCTTTGCTTGGAGGATACCCTCTATGTCCCAAAGTTCCCGTGCAATTTGTTATCAGTTACTACTTTATGCCGGCAACTTCAGTGCTCCGTCTTATTCACTCCCACTACTTGTTCTTTTCAGGACCCGAGGACCCAGCGGACGATTGCTACTGGGACTGAGAGCGACAGCCTCTACTTCCTTGATGATGTTTCCGCTCTCTCTGCCTACTCCTCCTCCACCGATCTCCTTCAGTGGCATCTTCGTCTTGGACATCCTCCTCCTCGGCTTATTCGTCAGCTTCTGCCCCACTTACCTCCTACCAGTTCTCCGCTCAACTGTGATGTGTGTCAGCTTGGCAAACATCATCGCTCCTCCTTCCCACCGAAGCAAGGCCGTGGCTCCTCTCGCATTTTTGATCTTATTCACTCTGATGTATGGGGTCCTGCTCCTACCCTCACAGTTGGTCGGGGCAGTTCCTATTTTGTCACTTTTATCGATGATTTTACTCGATGTACCTGGATGTATCTATTAAAAGATCGCTCTGAACTATTTTCTGTTTGGCAATCATTTTACTTTATGATTTAGACTCAATTTGCTATTTCTATTAAAGTCTTACGTTCTGATAATGTCAAGGAGTATCTGACTCATGAGTTCTCCGCGTTCTTTCACAAACATGGCCTCCTTCATCAAACGACTTATGTTTACACCTCCCAGCAGAATGGGGTGGCGGAGCGTAAAAACCGTCACCTGCTTGATGTTGCGCGTACTCTCATGACGCAGATGCACGTCCCTCGCTCCTACTGGGGCTACGCTGTGCTCCTCGCCTGCTATCTCATCAATCACCTTCCCTCCGCGGTTCTCCACGGCCAGACTCCCTTCTCCCTTCTCTACCCCCACCAGGAACCTTTTCCTCTTCCTCTCCGTGTCTTTGGCTGTACGGCCTTTGTTCACACTCCCTCCTCTACCCGCGACAAGCTTTCCCCCCGTTCCACCAAGTGTGTCTTTTTGGGGTACTCTACCACTCAAAAAGGCTATTGCTGCTTTGACCCCCTTCTCCGCAAGCAGTTTGTCTCCGCAGATGTGACTTTTTTCGAAAATGCTTCCTATTTCTCTCCTTCCTCTTCTCTTCCTTCTCTTCCTTCTGATATCTCCGTTCCTTCCACACCTCTCCACGTTTTCCCACCTTCGTCTCCTCCTCCACCCACTCCTTCCCAGTCCGTCTCCCCACCCACCCCTCCACCCTCCTCTCCGCTGCCGTCTCTCTCTAGTCCCGGGCCAGCCTTCTCTGCCACGGACGCTCCGGTCGCCCATGAGAGAACAAAGCATATAGAGGTTGACTGTCACTTCATTCGAGAAGAGATTTTGAAGAAACAGATTTGTACTCCTTTTGTCACCTCTGACAAGGAGTTGGCAGATATCTTCACCAAGCCGGTTTCTACTTCCTTCTTCCACATTTGTGACAAGCTGGGCATGATTGATATCTATGCTCCAGCTTGAGGGGGAGTGTTGAAGTATTAGACCGGGCGGCTTAGCGGTCTGATCCAGCGGTTTGTTGACCGAGCGGCTTAGCGGTCTGATCCAGCAGTTTGTTGACCTGGCGGTCTATCGGTCTACCTCTGCGGCCTGTTCTATCCTGCTGGAGTTGCCGAGCGGTTAACCCATCTGTCTAACCGCGCGGCCTGTGCGGTCTCCATTATTCTAGCCGCTCAGTACTGTAAATGTTTAGTCCCACATTGTTTGTATACTCTCTTTCTTATCTCCTCCATTCTATATAAGTGAGGTCATACCTTTGTAAATGATATCTTTTTTGGATAATAAAATTTCAATTATTCAAAAGTTTATTCACTTGTTCTCTACTTTTCGCTTCTTTTCGCTACTTTCTAACAACCCCATTGGGTTTTTAGAGGCCCATTGGACTCCCTTAAGGTCTAGGGTTACTTGAATATGGTTGGTTGGGCATCTTGGTGGTCACATGTCCCTTGGCAAGGGCACTTTGACCATTTTAGGGCTAGAGTTGACTTGGGTCAACATGACCAACTGGGTTGACCCCTATGGGTCCTTGGTGACCCATTGGCTTCCCTTAAGGTCTAGGTAGGGTTATGTAGGGTTATCCTGCACTTTGGAGGCCACATACCCTTAGTAAGGGTACTTTGACCAGATTAGGAGGTTGAGTTGACCTGGGTCAACCTGGCCTCTAGGGCTGGCCCCAATGTGTCCTTAGTGACCCTTTGACCTCACTTTAGGGTTAGGAGGGCTTAGGTGGGGTCCTCTAGGCTAGGAGTAGGTCAATTGACCCTAAGTAGGCTAGTTTGACCCATTTAGGGCTAGGGTTGACCTTGGTCAACTGAGCCTCTTTGGTTGACCCCAATGGGGCCTTTTGGCTCTAATGGGCCTCCCAAGGTATTAGGGGTGTTGTGGTAGGGCCTTAGGGTTAGGGTGTAGCCCATGGCCATCCTAAACCATGGTTCAGAGTTCTACTATTTGCAGACCATGATGATCTTTCACATTCTGTCCCCTATCTCTTGGCCCATTTATGGCTTCCTAGGCCTTGTCATGACCTAGTCATGGCCAAAATCACTCTTAGGGGTCTAGTTGGAAATGAGATGTTACAAATCCCAATAAACAAAACAAAGATTTCGTCCCCGAAATCAAGGTTGAGCCTACGGGACTTCCTACCGAAGAAAAGGAACTTGTAACATCTCATCATGACGCCATGATTGCTAAATTAGGTTTAAAGGGAAACCTAGATCTATGACTATTTCGCTCAATCGGCAAACCAAGATCCCAATAAACAAGGATAAGCCCCCAATAAACAAAAGATAAGCCTCTATCTGCCTAGAGCAGCCCTTAGTAATTTAAAGCAGGAAAATAAATTAACATCTTGAGGGGTCTGAGAGGTATACCTGACTGAATAGCTCTGGGTATCTTTGTCGCATCAGGTCCTGCGGCTCCCAGGTATGCTCCTCCTGGCCGTGGTTCCTCCACAGGACCTTGACTAGTGGGACCTTCTTGCGTCGCAAGACCCGTACTCCTCAGTCGTCGATCCTCACTGGCTCCAAACGAACCGACCGGTCTGAAGCTACCGGCCCTTCGGGGGTCAAAATCTGCTGCTCCGGGCGTAGCAGAGCCCTCCTCAGCGAAGAAATATGGAAGACGTCGTGCAGTGCTTCCAGCTCCGGTGGTAACTCCAGCCTGTAGGCTAGGGGTCCGATCCGCTCCAGGATCCTATAAGGGCCCATGTACCTAGGGTTGAGCTTCTTCCTCCGACCACGCACCCGCGAGACTCCATGCATGGGCCGGATCTTCAGAAACACACGGTCTCCCACCTGGAACTCCACCTGCCGATGCCGGGCGTCATAATACTTAGCCTGTCTGCTCTGCGCCTCTAGCATCCTGTCTCTGATCAGCCTCACCTGAGCCTCGGTGTCTTCAACAAACTCTGATCCCAACACCTTCGGATCCTCGTCCTGAACCCAAGAAAGCGGGGTCCGGCATCTCCTCCCGTACAAGTCTTCGTAAGGCGCCATCCTGATGCTGGACTGGTAGCTGTTGTTATAGGAGAACTCGACCAGGGGTAAGAGTTTCTCCCACGGTTCCCCGCGGTCCAAAATTCATAGCCTCAAAAGGTCTTCCAGCGTCCGGTTGGTGCGTTCTGTCTGCCCGTCCGTCTGGGGATGAAATGCAGTGCTGAAGGTCAATCGCGTGCCTAAGTAAGCTTGCACAGATCTCCACTCCCTGGAGGTGAACCGGCCATCCCGATCCGACACTATCGTCTTGGGCACCCCGTGATATCGAATGAACTGCTCCACAAATCTCCGTACTAAAACTCCCACAGCGTCGTCCTTCCTGATCGGAATGAACCTGGCTACCTTAGTCAACCGATCGACGATGACCCAAATCGAGTCATTCCCTGTTCGTGATCGGGGAAGTCCGTGAATAAAGTCCATCGCGATGTCTTCGAACTTCCACTCCGGTACCGGGAGTGGTTGCAACAACCCCGCAGGGTTTTTGCACACTGCCTTCACCAGCTGACAAGCTTCGCAGTGGGTCACAAACCGAGTAATATCCTTCTTCATGCCAGGCTAGTACATAGTCTTCTTCAAATCTGCAGTCATCTTCGTGATGCCCGGGTGCACCGAGTATCTGCTGTGGTGGGCTTCCGCCATGATATCCTCCCGGACCTGGCCTCCTCCCGGTATATAAGTCCGACCTCTGAAGCATACCACGCCATCCCTCATCGTATAATCTCCTGCTGTACCGTTCTCCAAGGACCAGAATATCGGCTCCAGATCGACATCTCGGCTCTGTCCCTCTCTGACTCTGTCCCGGATATCATCTGTAGCACTCACCGCTGCTAAATACTCCGTGTAAAGCTTGGGGTCCTCGGATGACACCAGTATGATGTGCATATCCTCCAATCTCCTGGCCAACTCCATAGACATAACGTGAGTCCCGACTGCGGAAGTGGCAGCTCTCCGACTCAATGCGTCCGCCACCACGTTTGCCTTCACTGGATGGTAGTGCATCTCATACTGATAATCTGCAAGGAACTCCACCCAGCGCCTCTGCCTGATGTTCAGTTCCTTCTGCGTGTCCACGTATTTCAGGTTCTTGTGGTCGGAATAGATATCGCAGTGGGCTCCGTAAAGGTAATGGCGCCAGACCTTCAAAGCAAAAACGACCGCCCCCATCTCAAGGTCGTGCACCGGATAGTTCTGCTCATGCTTCTTCAACTGGCGAGATGCATATGCAATCACCTGGCCCTTCTGCATCAGTACAGCTCCCATACCCTGGTAGGAAGCATCAGTGTAGACCTGAAATCCCTCCCTCCCCGAGGGGAGAGTAAGAATGGGAGCCGAGGTTAGCCGATCCTTCAGCTCCTGGAAAGCTTTCTGGCACTGCGGGGTCCACACGAACGGTACCTCCTTCTTTATCAAGGATGTGAGCGGGAGGGCGATTCGAGAGAATCCCTCCACGAACTTCCGGTAGTAACCGGCAAGTCCTAGAAAACTCCGTACGTCGGTGGCTGTCCTCAGCTGCGGCCAATCCCGAATAGCCTGAATCTTTGCCGGATCCACTGCCAATCCGGCTCCACTGATGATGTGGCCTAAGAAGCCCACCTCCTTCAGCCAGAACTAACATTTACTAAACTTCGCATATAGATGATTCTCCCGCAGTCTCTGCAGGGTCAGTGTCAGATGGCGGGTGTGCTCCTCCTCCGTCCTCGAGTAAATGAGGATGTCATCGATGAACACAATGACAAACACATCCAAATATTCCTTGAAGACTTGGTTCATGAGGGTCATGAACGTTGATGGTGCGTTGGTGAGTCCGAAGGGCATCACCGTAAACTCGTACAAACCATATCTGCTACTAAAAGCAGTCTTCTGAATGTCCTCCTCCCGAATCCGAAGCTGGTAGTATCCCGACCTCAAATCTAATTTCGAAAAGAACTGCGCTCCCTGTAGCTGGTCGAACAGCTTGTCTATCCTTGGCAGTGGATAGGTGTTCCGGACCGTCAGCCGATTTAGTGCTCGATAGTCGATGCACAGTGTGAGGGTCCCGTCTTTCTTCTTGACGAACAATACCGGGGCTCCCCAAGGTGAAGAGCTTGGCCGGACAAATCCGGCTTCCACTAACTCCTGAAGCTGGCTCCGGAACTCCGTCAACTCCTTTGGGGCCATCCGGTAGGGTGCCTTGATGTTGGCTTGGCCCCCGGCACAAGCTGTATCTGGAAGTCCTGCTCCCTGCGCGGGGGTAGCCCGGGTAACTTCTCCGGGAAGACGTCCTCAAACTCCCGCACCACCGGAATATTCGATAAAGAACTCATGGCCTCCGCCATCTCAAACAGCACCTCGTAGACCTCCTCCCCCTGTAAATAAGCCTTGACGGCCTGTACTGAAGATAAGGGTATACGTGAGGCAGGTCTTATACCTTCGATGATGATGGTAGAGTCCCCGTGCCTCACGGTGATCCTTTTCGCTTGACAATCGATCTGGGCATGGTTCCACTGTAGCCAAATCATACCCAGGATCAGCTCGAAGACTGGCATCCTCAGGACCGTTGCCGAAACTTCGAACGACTTTCCACCAATCTCCGCCTCCATACTGCAGTGGGCTGTGGTGAGTATCTCTGATCCGTCGGGTAGACGCACTCTACTCAATCGGCCTGTGAACCGTTCCACTCCTTCCAGCCCTTCCAGAAAGGCCTCCGACACAAACGAGTGCGAGGCACCCGTGTCGAACAGAGTATAGGCGGGCTTGCCGCTGATGAAGACTATACCTGTGATGATTAAAGGTCTTAGTATTTTATGACGTGTTTTCTTTGCTATTCATTCTTCTTAGGGCAGTTCTACTTGTTGGATAATTGAGAATGGGAATTTAGCTTAAACAATTTAAAACATCTTAGCTTACCTGTGATGACCCGCTCTGGATTTCGAGGCTGTGCCAGATCCAAGGCATATGACTGCTCCCTTTCCTGTCTCCGGTCTCCTCCCTAGTAACCACGTCCTCGGCCGCGTCCTCGGCCTCCGAAATGCTAGGCAGGTGGGCCACCCTGTGGTGCTGAAGGTGGTGCCCCCCTCATGGGGCAGTTTCTTCGGAGGTGTCCCACCTGATGACAATGGAAGCACTCCGGCGGGGGATACGCCATACCCCCGGGTCTCGGCATCTCCTGAATCCAGAGAGGTTGAGGGGCCAAAACCACCTGCTCTCTCGGCTCCTGCCTCACCTCCTGACGAGGCTGCTCCTCTGCCCTTCTCCCATCTGGTATGATGCCTCGCCGCTGATCATTTCGGGCCCTCCGGCCCTGATCCTCCACTTGCCGCTTCCGGCCCCGAGTGGCGTGCCAATCGGCCTCAATCCTCTTCGCCATCTCCAAAATCCGGGAGATAGGCCCGTCAGAGACAAACAGCAAGGCCTCCCTCAACTCCTCTTTTAGGCACTTATAAAACCTCTTGACGTAACCTGCTTCGTCCAGCTGGTAAGAGCCCGCATATCGGGCCAAATGATCGAACTCTCGGTGGTACTCCACCACAGTCCTGGTGCCCTGCCTCAGCTGCAAGAACCGCTCCTCCAACGCGTCCCTGGCCGACTGCGGAACAAAGTGCTCCAGCAGCGTGGCCCTGAATTCCTCCCAAGTGATTTCTGCAATCTCCCTATCAGCAAATGTCGTGTCCAACAGCGTCTTCCACCACCTCTTAGCATGGGAATCCAAGCAAGATACCACCAGGGCAACCCTCTCCTCCCAAGGGCATCGTATCCCAGTCAACATCTCATACATAACATCCAGCCACTCCTCGGTCCGCACTGCCGACTCTGTCCCCAAGTATGATGGGGGAGAGAGTCCTCGGAAGGTGCTCATCCAGTTGGCCCCTGGGTTTGGCTGCTGGGCTGGAGCCTGCTGAGCCCGGAAGGCCTCAAGGATAGCTGTAAGGGTCTGCCCCATGTCTGACTGAAGGAAGGGTGTGGGGACCATGGGAGGTGGTGCAATATCTGGGGTCTGCTGAGCTCCACCTTGTGGGGTGGGCTGAGTTGGGGGCTGCAAAACGAACTACATTAGTAGGTAATCGACTCAATGCCTAATGAAAGTGGACAATTTACATGTGATCCCCCATATGGGCACACCACTGCTTCCGCTGATTAGTTTGTCCCCAAACTAAACTCGCACGGGGGTGACCCAGGGTTGTGGACTGCTACTTTTCGATCGAGGTCTGCTCTGATACCACTTGTAAGACCCCCTTTTTTTCTTTCTCGACACCGGGGTCTTAGTCCCAGAATCGCCGTTTTGCGGTGACTCCTTCACGCCCTGAAGGGTCATCACCACAAAGCGTCGATTCTGCCGGCCATTTCGATCACAGAAAAGTAGCATAAAGAAGCAAATGGAAACTGCAGTCCACAGAGAATGACATGTCATAATAAAATAACTCCACGAAGGGAGTGTCCACAGAATAATACATCAGAGTAGTAAAATACGGGCTTATGCCCGGTACATCATATCCTCACTACAAAAAGATCACTCATGCGGAAGCAGAAAAACTACTCAAGGTCGAGACTCACGGTCCAGGCTGTGTGAACTCCGGAGCTAGACTGCCCCACCTCCAAGCGCACCGGTCTCTGGGGCTGCTCCTCCATGCTGGTCTCCACGATCCCCTAAATGATGCGGTTCGAAAACCGTTAGTCAAAAGACTAAGTCCTATCATCCCCCACCCCTTCCCCCACAGCTCCTAGGCACCGAGCGGAGAGGAAGAAAGGGAAGGACTTGAAGGTGGAGAATATCAAAAGCAGATGGCAGCGGTCCTATACCAGCAAATTCTATAGCATATAAAGGCAATAAGCTGAAATATGAAAAGTAACCTTTACTTATGTGAAAACACATAAGCCAAGGGGTCTTCTGCAAGGCTCCCATCGTATAAAAAGTCTCATACCAATTTATATGTTGGGGTGTCGGTGATCAAACAGTAGTAACTATATATATCAAAATTAACCTTAATTTATAAACTTGCCCACACAAGCTTATACACTAAGGGGTCGTGTAGCAGGTCCTAAAGTATAAGCGTCTCATTCCACTTATACTTCAGGTGTCAAGGTTAAAGGTAACGATTATGCTATGACATGCAAGTGGGTATGATGGACATGCAAGTGCAACACACACACCCTACTCTATGCACACAGACCTTTAGTTCCCCCTTTCTGGAGCCGTAACCTCCCAGGATACCTCCGTAGTGGCAGACGGAAGCGGTGGGTTGGGCCTCGCCCACCTCTAAACCAGTAAAGCACTACCGGTCAGACCTATCGTACGCCTCAACGCTTGGTGCACGAAGCGGACTCCTGCGTACTCTTGCCGGCTGGCGCACCGGACTTCTGTTGGCGAAGTGCTAACCACACTTGTCGAGTCAACGTATTGGCATCGGTGCATCGACCCTCCGATACCGAAGACCCACCACCTTAATTTCCTTTCCTTTTATGCACATGCAAATTAGCGTAAATCAAGAACCGAGCCGAAGCTCCCCGGACCAACACGTCGGTCTCAAACAATCGAGCCAAAGCTCCCCGAACCCAAAGTCCGCCTTTTAACCATCCGAGCCGAAGCTCCCAGCTAACATCCGGTGCCATCAGTATTTGTGAAATGTGCAACCCTAATTACTAAGTTACTCTTTTCAGGTTGTTAAACAGTTTACGTTAAACCAGGACTGCCCCCAGTATTCCCTGTGAAGGGCTCTCAAGGGGCACTAGGAACTGTGTTGGGATTACGCCCAGCGTTCCCTTTCGCAAGGTACTTATTTGTTATTGGTTGGTTCCCTTACCCATTACTTTCTCATGTTCCGATATGCTAATCCTAGGGTGATTTGACTCCCACTCTCCTTGGGTAGGACGATCTTTCGTCGGACCCGAACGCCTCTAAACCCTAGACAAAAACCACACTCTACTCACTCATCTTCCATAGGTGCCACCCATTCTACATATCCTTCCAGCAATCCAACAAAACCCATCACACGCTCTAATTCATATCCAAAATGATTTCCTGCAGTTTTGCTATATGCAGACCACTTAAGTTACAAGACCCGTAAAAAGGGAAGTACATCATATACTCATTCAATACCCCTATGATAATTACTAGAGGGCTAAAATGATATTTGAAACATAAAACCAGAAATCCATAATTTTCCTAATTTGTCTGATAATTTATTTATTTATTCTAGTAACCAAAAAGCCCAAGTTTGAAAATGAAGTAGCAATTTCAGACAAGATAATGTTCCAATAAATTTATGGTAATTACAAAATGCATAATCAACTCTAAGGCTTAAATCTTCAAATTTGTCAGCAAGGTTGGGCCCTTAAATTTAATTTCAAAGTTACCTCATAAAAAGTCAATTTAAAAGATTTTACAGTAATAATGCCTCCAAAAATTCAGAGAAACTTCAGGGATGATTGTGATGGCCTAAAAATACTCTAGAAAAAGTTTCATAATTTATCATTTAAAAATAAGGCCATATTTGATTTTCTCATGAAATTTCAAGTTTATGGGTTAATGAACAAAGTATACTAATTAGCCATCAACTATTTCCACAAAAATTCCCACCTGATAATATTGAGCTAGCAACACTATGTAAAAAGTTTCATGATTTTTCAATAAGTAATGGGCTCTTGCAAGGATTATTTAGTATGTAATCAAAATAAAACACTTGTGAAGTAGATGCCCTAACTAGTTATCCAAAAATTCTATCAAAATTCATACATGATTAGTATAGCCTAAAACTACCTCTGCCAATGTTTCATGCCCTTTCAATGGGCAGTGAGACCACAATAGCCAAATTATTAATTAGGGCAATCCTATTGGTTACAAATGAAGTGCTACAAATATTGATCAAAACTCCTCAAGTAAATTATCAGAGCCTCAAAATATCCTCATTCCCTCACTACCCAAATTTGGTTAAGTTTCAAGATGTTTAGCTAACCCAAACCTACACTACAAGTTTTAGGTCCTAAGCTAGGGTTAGGGTTTTGGGGGCCCTACCCTTTTAAAAATTAGCTAATATTTTTAACAGAGGGTTTTATACATCCTAGGAACCTCCTTGCAAAATTTGGTGTTCATCCAAGGTGTTTAGGACCCATGCCTTTCACAAGGCAAAAAGGTCCCTCCTTAGGGTTTGGCCTAGGAACTTAGGGCAAATCATTTCCACACTACCCCAAATTCCATGGGGAGGTGCTAAGTGCCATAACAACTCAGTGGCTCAAATTTCAGCCTCTGTTGAGGTGATTTGGTCACTCAAAATCAGAAATGCACTTTTGACCAAAATACCCTTACTAAGGTATAGTTAGGGTTGGGTCAAAACCTATTCAAAACACATCCAAATTAGGTGAAACACTATACAGATACTAACATGAGCCCAGGGACCACTCACCAAAATTTGGGAGGGTTTGAAGGTAATTTGACTACTTAATTTAATTACCCTAGCATTATTAAATAAAGTCAAAAACTTTAGGAAATTTGTGTCCAAAAATTCTGAGCTTTGGGTAGGTCCTAGGTATAGGTAGGGTAGGTTCCCTGCCAAAATTTCAACTGATTTGGGCTAGGGGTGAAGTGTGGGCACTCAATTTAATGACTGTCTAGCCCTAAGGGTATGTCCCACCAAAATGGGTGCCCTAGTCAGACCATGCACCCAAATGGGTTCAAACAAATTTTAAAATAAAATAGACTCAGAGGGCTATGACTTTTGTGTTGAAAGTTTTTCCACCAGAAGGCCCTAAGTAGTTTTAAAAATTAAAACCTTTTAATGTATAAGGTGTGACAGAAATGAAATATTCCAGAAATAATTTCCTAAAGTTTATTCCCTGATGCAGCACGAATCTTGGCGCAGGGATCAACGGCATCCAGTCATCTTCTCCATTCAGCCAACGATCCTGATTGATCCCGCCTGGAGCAACTTCCAAACACCACCGCCGGCGATCCGGCCGCCTCCCCGGCCGGCCACCGCCACCACCACCTCTATTGAGGTGGTGGTCGTCGCCAGGCGGCGGCTTGGCCGCCGGAGGGCCGTTTTCCGGCGATCCCGAGAGGAGGATTTTCATGGAAAAACCATGAAATTTCGAATTGGATTCGGGCTCAATTGAGCCCGAACCTTGAACCTAGTGATTGCTAAGATCTATCCATGAGAGAAGGGGTGGAGGAGGACCTTCTTGGTGGCCTGAATGCGGGAAGAGCAGCGGGATGCCATTGACGACGGCGGCGGCGCTCGGCTTCTGCAACAGCACAGTGGGATGGCTCGTCTCCTCCAGGTAAACGCTCGAAAATATTCCCCTTGGCCCCCTGATGGTGTTTAAATGGCAATTGGGGAAGAGGGGTGGCTGGTTCTTCAATGGCCATCAACACCATTAATGGTGTGGCTCGGGTAGAGTGGAGGGGAGCTGAATCCACCCCTTGGTGGCCAGGAAACGGCTGGAATCAACTCCTCTCCCCTAGAGGAGTTGATTGCAGCCATAAATGGTGGCTGTTAGCCTCCCTTGGCCGGCCTTCCACTCTCCCCTTCCTCTTCCTCATCTTCTCTCTCCTCCATTATCATGGAGGGGAGCTCCTTTCTCTCTCCTAGTCACCTCTGGTTGACTGGTCAACCCCACAAGTTAAATGCAGCCCACTTGGTTATGATGGTCATGGAAGTGGGGTTAGCCTAAGGGAGAAGTGGCTTGGGCTTGGGTTTGCCCTTTTGGGCTAGGTTTGACTTGACCTAAAAGAGGGTTGACCCGGGCCAATTTGACCATCTGGGTTGACCCCATTGGGTTTTTAGAGGCCCATTGGACTCCCTTAAGGTCTAGGGTTACTTGAATAGGGTTGGTTGGGCATCTTGGTGGTCACATGTCCCTTGGCAAGGGAACTTTGACCATTTTAGGGCTAGAGTTGACTTGGGTCAACATGACCAACTGGGTTGACCCCTATAGGTCCTTGGTGACCCATTGGCTTCCCCTAAGGTCTAGGTAGGGTTATGTAGGGTTATACTGCACTTTGGAGGTCACATACCCTTAGTAAGGGTACTTTGACCAGATTAGGAGGTTGAGTTGACCTGGGTCAACCTGGCCTCTAGGGCTGGCCCCAATGTGTCCTTAGTGACCCTTTGACCTCACTTTAGGGTTAGGAGGGCTTAGGTGGGGTCCTCTAGGCTAGGAGTAGGTCAATTGACCCTAAGTAGGCTAGTTTGACCCATTTAGGGCTAGGGTTGACCATGGTCAACTGAGCCTCTTTGGTTGACCCCAATGGGTCCTTTTGGCTCTAATGGGCCTCCCAAGGTATTAGGGGTGTTGTGGTAGGGCCTTGGGGTTAGGGTGTAGCCCATGGCCATCCTAAACCATGGTTCAGAGTTCTACTATTTGCAGACCATGATGATCTTCCACATTCTGTCCCCTATCTCTTGGCCCATTTCTGGCTTCCTAGGCCTTGTCATGACCTAGTCATGGACAAAATCACTCTTAGGGGTCTAGTTGGAAATGGGATGTTACAGGCGTACTTTTCATATCGCTCTTGGGCGATTCGGAGCTTCTCCTGAATAAGTCGTACGGCAACTTCCATGTCCTCGAGCGCCTCTGGGCCCAACAAAGGCCGCTCGCCAACCTCAATCCAAAAGAGGGGAGTCCGACATCGACGCCCACATAAAGCTTCGAATGGAGCCATTTGCAAGCTTTCTTGATAGTTATTTTTATATGTGAATTCCATAAGCCGCAAACGTTCATCCCATGCTCCGCCATACTCAAGAATATAGCATCGAATCATATCTTCTACAATTTGATTTACTCGTTCTGTTTGGTCATTCGTCTGAGGGTGGTACGCAGTGGAATACGGCAAATCCGTCCCCAAACCCTCTTGTAGACTCTTCCAGAAACGAGAAGTAAATCGGGAATCCCTGTCTGATATGATATTGACTGGCACACCATGCAATCAGATGATCTCGTTCAAATACAACTCCGCTATTGTCTTCATCGGGTAGTTGACCTGAAATGGTATGAAATGAGCACACTTGGTCAATCTAACCACGATCACCCACACGGAGTCATGTCCTCGCGGAGATCTTGGTAGGCCTGTAATAAAATCCATTGAGATGCTTTCCCACTTCCATGTTGGAATCTCCAATGGTGTCAAGTTGCCACCAGGCCTCCCATGATCAGCTTTCACCCGCTTGCAGGTATGACATTCAGATACAAATCGCGCTATATCTCTTTTCATTCCATACCACCAGACAATTTGTTTCAAATCACGGTACATTTTTGTTGAGCCTGGATGGTAGGCCATACTTGTGTCATGTGCTTCCCGGCACACCATCTCGCGAATGTCTCCAACTGCTTGAATACAAAATCGACCATGATACTTTAACGTGCCCCCTTCATCAATAGAAAAATCCGGTAATTCACGCTTGTCTGTTCGAAGAAACAAATGTAAAAGATCAGGATCAGCTTTTTGATATCGTCTTGCAAGCACCAGCCATGAAGGTTCTTCTACCATAGAATGACTTTGCGGGTCATACTTGCCCACGGAAATATCCATCAATAAAAATTCCTCCACAAGACGGTCGACTGAAAGATAAAATATTTTCCCCGTCTTCCGACTCAATGCATCGGCCACAACGTTCGCTTTCCCCGGATGATACTGAATGTCCACATCATAATCAGCTACATATTCAAGCCATCGCCGTTGGCGCAGATTCAGTTCCTTTTGCGTGAAGACGTACTTTAAACTTTTATGATCCGTAAAGATTTTACATTGTGCGTCATATAGTAAGTGTCTCCACAACTTCAACGCAAAGATTACCGCTGCGAACTTCAAATCATGCGTTGGATAGTTCTTTTCATGACTTTTCAACTGCCGAGACCCATACGCAATTACCTTTTTGTCTTGCATTAAAACACATCCAAGTCCAACGTGCGACGCATCCACAAAAACGTCATAATCGATCCCTTCTGTCGGCAAGATCAACACAGGAGCGGTACATAATCTGTTCTTGAGTTCCAGGAATGAGGCCTCACACTTGTCATTCCACTCAAACGCCACATTATTCTGGGTTAAGCGAGTCAAAGGTGCGGCCAACGTCGCAAAATCTTTGACAAATCTGCGATAATAGCCGGCCAATCCCAAGAAGCTTCGAATCTCCTTGGGTGTCTCCAGTCTTTTCCACTCCATGACTGCAGCAATCTTTTCGGGATCCACTGAAATTCCATGGTGATTAATGACATGACCCAGAAAAGCAACTTGAGGCAACCAAAACTCGCATTTGCTTAGCTTGGCGAATAACCGTTGGTCTCGCAAAGTGGCCAATACCAATCGCAGATGCTGTTCATGCTCCTCAGCACTGCGGGAGTAGAAAAGAACGTCATCAATAAAAACCACCACAAACTTATCCATGTAGTCCTTGAACACCCGGTTCATCATATCCATGAAGGCTGATGGTGCGTTGGTCAAACCAAACGACATCACCAGAAATTCAAAATGGCCATGCCTTGATCGAAATGCAGTCCGCGGAATATCCGAATCCCGGACCTTCAGCTGATGATAGCCCGAGCGGAGATCAATCTTCGAAAATACTGAACTGCCACGCAGTTGATCAAACAAATCATCGATTCTTGGCAGTGGGTACTTGTTTTTAATCGTCACCTTGTTCAACTCTCGGTAATCGATGCAAAGCCGCATCGACCCATCTTTCTTCTTCACAAAAAACACCGGCGCACCCCAAGGTGATGAACTCGGCCTAATAAACCCTTTTGCCAATAAATCATCCAACTGGAGACGCAACTCTGATAGCTCACGCGGGGCCATTCTGTACGGCGCTTTCGCAATAGGCCGCGTACCCGGTTCCAAATCAATAACGAACTCGACATCACGATCAGGGGGAAGACCAGGAAGATCAGTAGGAAAAATATCTGGGAATTCACGCACAACCGGAATCTCCTCCAAACGCGGCAAAACAACACTAGTCCCCACAACTGAGACTAGACAAGCAAAACAGTCGGAAACAAACAACGTCCAAACACATACCGCCGAAATCCCTGGAGTATCCTGGCATGAATCACCATAAACACTTCCCGGCTGACCATTGTCCTTGATAAAATCCAAGCGCTTCCCTTTGCACTGGATGACGGCGTCATAGCGGGATAACCAGTCCATGCCCAGAATGACGTCAAAATCCTCCAAATCGATCACCTTGAAATCAGCCTTCGCTAAGAAATCCCCCAACAAAATGGGACAGTCAAGAAGACCCCAGTCTGCCACCACAGAAGCACCGGAAGGGAACTTCACCAAAAAAGCATTCCCCACTCGATCTGGTGTCAAATGATACCGATCCAGAAAGGTTCGAGCCACAAATGAATGGGTCGCGCTAGAATCAAAGAGAACATGCGCCCAACGGTTCTTTACCTTAAAGTTTCCTATAAGGGTACATATGTAGCTAAAAACTACACATAAGAGGTATAAACAAAACGTGAACCAGAGGAATGAATTGAACCTGAGATAACCTGGGGTGACATCTGAGCTTCCTCTGAGGAGATCACATTTAACTTCCCTTTTCCTTTGTCCAAACGCGGAGGCGGAGGCAAAGCCTGGAGTGGCATTGGCTGCAGCACAGGCTGGTTTTGTGGGCACCTTGCCTTCAGATGTCCCTGTTTGCCACACTGGAAGCACACCTTGTCCTTGACCCAGCAGCGGCTCATATCATGACCTCTTCCCCCACAAGCTGTACACTCCAAGTCTCTGGTTGGCGCACTCTGAATGGCGTGCTCCTGCTCCTTCTTTTGCATCCCCAACCGCTTGAAACATTTCTCAAACGGGTGGCCTGACCGGCCACAGAAACTACACGTCTCCTTGTTCTTCTTCCTTACGTCTGATTCTTGGGAGCTTTTCCCTCCCATCAGCTTCCTCTTATCCTTCCTCATCAGTTGTCCTCTTTGTTTTGCAGTTTCTATAGCTTCAACCTTTAAAGTAGCCTCAACCACAGTAGTGTAACTCGTCGCTCCATAAGCACTTGCGAACTGCTGCACGTCGCTGCGGAGTCCGCTAAGAAATCTCTTTACTCGGTCAGCTTCCGTCGTCACCAAGCTCGGAGCGAACCGACTTAACTTGCTAAACTCAATTTCATACTCACTAACTGTGAGCTTCCTCTGCTTTAGGTACAAAAAGTCATTCATCAGGCGGTCCCTTTCAACTGACGGCAGAAACTTGCGCCGTAACATTTCTTTAAAGGCTTCCCACGAACATCCCGCCCCTAAGCTCTCCTTTTCGCGCAACCACCAACCTTTCGCCAACCCTTTTAGTTGATAGACGGCAAGCATCACCTTCTGGTCCTCAGTAACGCCAGCATAACCAAACAACTCTTCCAACGTGATCACCCAATCATCCAAGATCACAAAGTCCGCTTTTCCATCATAAGTCGGTGGTCCAAGTCGCTGAAAATGCGAGATGAAAGTCATCGCAGGAGGAACCACAACTGGGGGTATCACTGCCACGGAAGGAGTAGAAATGGTGGGGCCTCGGACCGTCTCTTGCCCTCTTGGTGCCAGTCCAGACATCGCTGAGGACATAGCTTGGAGCTGTGACTGCACTTCCTGCACCTGCCTCGTCAAAGCCTCATTACTTTGGCGTAGACTATCCATCAGGGCATTATTCTGCGCGCCCGAAGACTCGCCCTTGGATTGGGGAGTTTTACTTGTCACTAGACGCTTCGACATCCTATAAACACGTTCACTCTTATCAAGCTCAAACCCAACAAAACACACAACGGCTATGTACAGACCATACATATAGTACTATGAATATCAACTGCTAACTTGCTCTGGGAGTTTGAGAATGATGGTATGCCTAACCTAAAGATGACTCACCGTCATCCGACTAACTTGTGCCTAACCGATGAATGCATGCTTTTTTTTTGACCCAAAACCATGAGTGTACAAGTGTCATCATGTACATCTTTAGCTTGGCACGTTGTGCTCATGCAATGTTATGTTATGCGTGTTGTGCAATGCAATCTAAAAAGGCCTTAATGCATGTCATGAGCGGTCGTACGCATCACAATGCTATGCATCCCATACTACATAGCATTGCATGCAACGAAGAAAAGAAAACGTGCTAGCCGCATTCATGTGGTAAGGTTATGCATCCCATACTACATAACCCGCACATGTTGCCCCTATGGTGGATCCATATACAACCACATATTATGCATCCCATAGTACATAATATGCCCTGTATACTTCTTGTCATGCCATGAGTGTAGTGTGTGTGCGTCGGCCAAGACATACTGATGGCACCTCGGTGTGTGTATGATATGATGCTTACAACCAAACAAGAAAGTTTGCCCGACCAATTGTCAAGCAAACCTGGCTCTGATACTAACTGTCACAACCCGCATTTCCTCAACGAGTACCTCGTATCAGAGCAAGAGAAACTACGGGTTATGATGCCACGTCGTGTAGGGGATAACTGCACACGCTCAGGCAACCCTTGACGCTTACGTTATGAATTGAAATTCAACAGTTAAATGCAAGAAAACCTTTGGATTTAATGGTCGTATCCCTCGGCCTTAGGTATCAAAAACTGTATTTGTACGCGGCGGAAATACTTTGTTTATTTATGACGATCTCCTATATGCAGTCTATATTAATACTATTATAAGAAATCATCTTTGTTTACGTCATTTGGAAAATAAGTATTTGGTAACCAAAACATGTTATGCATGTATACAATAATAGTTTTCTTTAGCTTAAAAATACCTAATGCAACCTACCATAAATCCTCCCCAAGAGCAAGAAGACATCATCCAAATGAGTCACATTAGCAGTCTAGTATTCATATATCACAAGTAAAGAAAACCACCAATGGGCGCCAACAAGCTGACACGAACCCATTGGGGCACATGTATGTCTGTACAATAAAGAAAAGAACTACCTCGCTAAGTAAGCTCAGCTAGCTCCAAAGAAACGCCACCAACAAACCTAGCCGCTCAACCGGCTACAACCTGCACTCGAGGCATTCAAGAAAGGATACCTCAGCAATCCTCGAACATACAATAAAAAGAAGAGCAGCATGTTTATAAAATATCATGAAGGGGCTTACCGACCCCGTAGCAATGCTTCATATAAGTAAAAATGAGTGAACAAAACAAGTGGAAAACACACCAAAACACATGCCAAACGCACCAAGTGCGTACAAGGTTCATCAAGTCCTGCTCAATCCGCAGGAGCAAAAGGCAAAACACATGCCCATTCCATCATCCTTCATACAAGAAACAACTCTACGAGTGAAACATAAGCAGCGGTTACATGCGATTCAGCAAGGGTCTTTTGGTGGCAGCCCTAAAGTGGAACGCACCAATAAAAACCAGCCCAAATCGGGGCCAAAATGGTGCTCTTCACCACAAATCCAAACCCGGTGGCCACAAAGGCATAAACCACACCACCCCTTACCAAAGCCGCACACACAAGCTTCTGCCATGGTTCACATTCGCCTCACAAAACTCACCATAAACAAACCTAACCGTAACCCCACAATCAAATCTCACCATAACCCAAGTACACACTTTCCCTTCCTTCATCCTCACACATGACTACAATTTGCCAACGTAGAGTTTGATAAATTGAATTACATGAAATTTGAGATGAAGAATCACATGATAAAGTTTGATTAACCTAAGTACACACAAGAATCACATGCTTTTGATCAAGGAAGAATCACATAAATTTGAAAGGCTACATGAACATGAATCAAGTTAGCTACATGAATCACATGAACAAGAGAACTACATGAAAATAAGCATAGATTTGATAACAAAACAAAACTAAGTATGGAAGATCAAAGTCATTCAGCATAGGGAAATTCAAGAGCATAATAAGGCTAGTGAGGAAGAACCCAAAACAAGAAGAACAAGCTAGGAAACTTGAAAGAGAAACTAGCTATTTTGCACAATCAAAAACAAGAAAGAAGATTGGCAAGGGTGAAGAACACCGCTTGCCTGAACCGAGACGATGCCGCGACGGCTGCTCCTCACTTTCCTTGCCTTGCTTTAGCCCTTGCTCCCTTAAGTTTCTTTTGGAATGAGGAAGAAGATGAAGAGAAGGTGAAATGGGAAGAAGAAACTCTGTTTCGGCCTTATTTCCTGCAGAACAGAGCTGGACCGTTAGATGCAGAACCAAGGAAATGAACGGCACAAAAAAACTGGAAAAAGTCGATTTTCGGGCCGGTCACGCCCTGTGTCACGCCCGTGACGCAGGGCGTGTACCTTAAGCGGCGCAGAAAGTCGCCAAATCCAAGTTTATCCACACGGTACACGGCCGGGTACACGCCCGTGACGGGTCGGTCACGCCCGTGACCTAGGGCGTGTAGCCCGTGTCTCGACACCTCGTCGACACAAAGTGTCGACACTCGACACAGCTTGACACGCCCTGTGATACGCCCGTGTCACAGGCCGTGTCCCCTCTCTCGACACCCGACACTCGACACCCAATACTCGACACTCGACACTCGACACTGCGGGACACGACCCGTGACACGCCCGTGTCACGGGGCGTGTACCCCATTCGTCGAGCTCAACTCGACACAAGAAAATCGTTGAGTCAAGGAGGTCACGCCCAGGTCACGCCCTGGGTCACGCCCCGACACGCCCGTGTCGGGGGGCGTGTCACGCACAAAAAGACTATTTTTCCCTGTTGTGAAAAATGTTTCTGTGTCGTCCTAGACCATTTTTGCCTTAAGAACTTTTTACCCTTTTTTGTTTCCTGTACCAGCAACTCGTTTTGAGCGACATTTCCCGGGCATGAAAAAGTGCAAGCATTCCCTAAGAGGCCTCACCGAGTCCTCATCTTGGACTCCGGTTTGCTGGGGAATCGTGCAACTCGGCTCTCAAAACAGCCACTCGCAAGCCCGCGGGAAAACCATGCTCGAACAACGATCACAGCCACCGTAACGCCCATCACGTGTACGCAATCAAAAATCCGGAGTGTTACAGGCCACCCTCTTCCTCATCGTCTTCCTCCTCTTTGCCGTCTTCCTCGTCGACCTTGCCCTTGCCTTTGATCTTCCTATAGACAGCGGCAACCTCCTTTTTCAAGGTGGGGTATATGTCGGCACAGGTAAAATCGGTGAAGCCGGCCGCCATGGTCGCGGAGGCAGTTAAGCGCTCCATTGATCCCCTGGATGACTTGCGGGAAGACATTATCTTGGAAGGTCGGGTTGGCCGGGTCGTACATCGCCTGCAAAAGAAGTGAAAATTAGACCGCGCGGTTTAATATATTTAACCGCACATGTATCAGGTGATGACTTACCGCTTCCCTTTCCTTCAATTGTTTGTTTTCTTCTTCTTTCTCCTCTAACCTCCTCTCCAGTCCGCTTTTTTTCTTTCATTAACTGCTTGTAGGCAAGGCCCATGAAGTGGGTTGTCACGAAGCTCCTTGCCCCGACCTGCATGGCTAACCAAGGCAGGTCGTCTGCAGGAACTCGCCGCAGCGCCTTCAGGTTGTGCTTTCTGTACAACGTGGAGCCAACCACGTTTGCGTGGAGGGTTAGTTTTTCCCTCCCCCAGTAGGGGAGGGTGGTGGAGACCTGCACAGATTCGCCGTCCGGACTCCACAGCACAGCAAGGTTGCCATGGATGTCCTTCAGGCCGCTGCCCATTCCTTGCAGCATGAACTCGCCAGAGGAGGCCGATTCATCCTCCTCCTCAACCCGGTGCGGCTTGGCCCGCCTGGCGTGCTTCTCTCTTTATGTAAGTGTCAGGCCGCCAGGTGTCAGCGGCTTGTTCAGTGGGACAACCACAACATCTGCAAGAGCAAAGTAAAATGTCAGTTCACAGGGCGCACGGCTAAAAGATTAGTTCAGCCGGTTTGTAACTTACTATCTTCCGCTTCAATTCCCTCTAAGGACGGCAGCAGCGTGATGTAATAGTTTACATCAAGCAGTTCGCCCTTAAAGAAGGTATACATTTCCTTCTCCATGACGTCCAGGCCATTGCTGCCAAAGGCGACCTCATCCCGGATTTGCGGGTTGACCGGCAGCAACCCCAGGTTTCCCTCAAAGATGAGAAACTGCTCCAACCAGTTGGGGATCTTGTTTGCCAGGTTGACGATCTTCAGCCCCTGCAGTCGAAGTACAAGTGCCCCCGGAAGATCCTTGTCCCGGAGTCCGGGATAGACCGCACCGAGAAGCATTCCCGGAAGAGCTTCATGGAGAATCAGACTCTTTCCAACCTCAAGTATGAGATGAAGCTGTAGATGGCGGCTATCGAGTTTGGTGGCAGTTGTCCGGGCACAACGCCATAATGGTCAAAGATTACCACGACCTCCATCACGACCGGGAAGCGGAAGCCGCAGTCAAAATGGTCGATGGGGATGGCAATCTGGTTTGCGTCTGAAGTGTTAATTCGCTCGTCTTACAGCGGAAGCCGCACGACTAGCGGGATCCCCTGCATATGCTTCTCTACAAAGTCATCTAGCTCGACTTTTGTAAGTCGGCACTCCTTGTGGTCGGCTGAGTGGAATGCGGAGGCGGCATCAGTCCTGACCGCAGAGGCCTTGTCAGACCGCATCGATTTGGACTTAGCCCGCATCCTTTCTGTCTTGGGATAGAATCAGGCCGCGCGACCTCAACATGCAGGAAATACAGATTAGTGCAACGACTAAGCCGCAGTTCAGTTCGTCAGTCCGCACAGCTACCTTCCTGAACTTAGAATATTTTCGGGGCAAAGGATGTAAACATCATACTTTCAAGCTAGCGATCTGTTCGTAAGACCACGCGGTTAAGGTTCTATACTTTAGATATGTCAGAACAATACACATATATGGTGATCATAAATACAAACCGCATAAGCCGCAAACAGTTCGCAGCACGATAAAAATACAACAGTTTATAGAAACCAGATTGTCCAACATCCAGAAGGAAAAATATAACATAATGCTCAAATTGTTCGCGCGGCTTAGATCGCTCAAGTCGCTCAGTATTGCCTATCGCCCTCCTGTCCCTCTCGCCCTATTCGCGCGACCGGGTCACCGGTCTTTACAATCTCAGTATACACTTGGCTAACCAAACTGTGAAGTGAGTGTAGAGATCGGTGGAACTGCGCGACGTCGTGCTCTAATCTGGCGAATGGAACCATTAGTTGAGCCCGAGCTTCTAGCCCGCTAGAAGCTGCGGCCTGCCCGACCGCCGTGACCTCTGGTGGATTTGAAGCCCCACCAAAGGTCGGGCGGCATGTTTCCGGTAACTTCCCAGAAGTCGCTGGTGCAAGCCGCTAGTTTCCGCCGGCCTCCGTTGACGGGCCTTGGTCTTTTACTTGCTCAAGGAAGCGCATCTCTTCTCTCTCTCTCTCTCAAGTCGTCCGACCATCAGCACTTGCGCTTGCATATCCTACTTCTCTGCCCTCTCCTCCTCCAAGGCGGCCTGCATCTCTGCTATTTTTCCCTCTGCAGCCTCCAGCGCGAACTGCAACCTTGTGGTCTCTTGCTTCAGTGCGGACTGCAACTTTGTGGTCTCTCATTCCAGCTCGACCTGCAGCCTTGTGGTCTCTTGCTCTAGGGTGGTTTGCAACTCTTGGATCCTTTTCTCGGCGGCCTCCTAGGCAACCCGCTTTTCTTCGTCGTTAATCCGTAGGGCTTCGGCGTGCGCGCTCACAGCCTCCTGCAATGTGTCAACCTCATTCTAGAAGTCGGCCCTCTCTTTGTCGCGAACACTTGGCGGAGGCGGCGGCAGCATAGACAAGAAGGATGTCAAGTCGCCCAGCTTCATCACAGTCTTCGGTTCACCTGCAGAAGATAAACCGTAGTCAGGTTCAGCCGGATAATTGTGACCTTCTTGCAAGGAAATCGGTAGGATAAGACCGTCGGTTTTATTTTTATCTCCTTCATAGGCCGCGGTATGGTATCTAAACACTGGCTGCCTGAGTCGTTCGGGGTCTATTTGTTTTAGCTTTTCTTTCCATAGCCGCTCGGCTTCTTTAGCTCGACTTTTCAGTTAAGCCGTAGTGAGGAAAAAGCTGGCCGGCGGATTTAACATTGAGTTCGCCCCATTCTTCATTGACCACGACTTGTAGAAGTTAACAATTCGCTTAGCTTCCCCATTTTTACCTTACAGCAGAGGAAGTGTGGTCACCACCGGCTTCCTAGCGATCAGCTTCTTCATATCCTCCATCTTCTCTTGAAGTTTCAGTTTCTCGGCTCCTTCAGAAACCACGGAGGCCGGCCTGCCAAGCTTCTCCCTAGTGACTTCGACTTCGGGGCGGACAACCTCTTCAAAAGCCGCTGGGGTCGACAATAGTGCATCCTGCTGCTGCAAAGTCTCCATTCCCTTGAGGATGTCACTAATCATCTCGCTAGCCGCGGATGTCTCCTCCGGCTCGTTCGTTTTGGGATCTGGTGTAGACGGACTATCAAATACCTCTTTCTCGCGCGGCTTATGTTGCAGACTGTCCGCGCCGGTATTTACGGAAATATTTTGGTTTCCGGCCTGCATCTTCCTCATCTTCCTCTTCATACTTTCCTCAAGGGTCTCGCTCCTTTTCTTCTGCCATTTCAAGGAGCCGACTACCGTTACTGTCCGCTTGCTCTTTTCAGGCAAAAGCCGTGCGGCCTCTAGCGTCTTATCTGTCTCGTTATCGTCCACAACGACTAGGTCGACCTTGGACTGCAATTCGCGTGGCTTGCCAGATTCAACGCTTTTCTCCTCCGTCTCGCATATTTTTAAGAGCACATCACCCGATGGAGAGTAAGTTACGTCAAAAGATTTGGTAGTTTTGGTTTGTGGTGGAGCAGCCTTCGAGACCGCTTCCGGATTGGTAGCAGCCTTCGAGACCGCTTCAGGATTGGTCGCGGCCTGCAAGGATTCCCCGACGGTCTGCGTCGGCCTCTTTTCAGAATCAGAAGCTGCTGGAGTAATCGGCTTCTCGGTGTTCTCCGCAGGTTGTCGGTCGGAGTCTTCCGGTTTTTGGCTCCGGCTCTTTTTCTTCTCAGTCGACTTCTTATCACGGGCTAGCATCGACGACATGACATCCATCTTGTGAAAGACCGTGTCGGCTTGAAGAATCCTAACCGCAAGTGGCGAGTAGCGACCCGTGAATTGACAGAGATCTTGAAGAATGACAAGGATTAAGGGTTTTTATAGACACCGATGCATTAAAGGCAGTCGCGGTCTCCGGCTTAGTTCTATATTTTCGAAGTTTTTCTGAAACTTAAAAATGTGCGGGGGTTATGTTAAGCCAAGAATCCACGACCAGTTCGCACAGCTTTCCAGACCGGGCGACCTGGTTCTTCTAGCCGCCAAGTATGTCAAGTCGGCCGGTCTTCCGAGACCGGGCGGCCCGTGACTTCTAACCGCCATGCAGATCAAGTTGGCTGGTTGTCAACCAAGCTGCGCGGTCTCCACATCAGGCCGCCGCCAGCACCGACCCTGCTCAACGCCAAGGCCCAGGACCCAGGCCATCAGCTCGCCAGGGGGAATCCTCCAGGCCGCGCGGCTTCCCTCCTTTCTCCTTTTCCGCTCATTTGCTTCCCCTCACCTCTGCCCGGTTCTCCTGCACCCCAGGAAGCCGGTAACTTTAGCCCTGCCCGTTTGGGTAGGCCCCCGAGCCTATAAATAGGTGGAGGGCGCACTCCCCAAGGCATGCTAACTTGTATCCAGGATCTCGCTTGTTAAGAGCTGTGGTCTCAAGTCTAGTGTTTTGCGGCTTGCAGTCCGGCCGGCTTCACCTTTTTCTCCTTCTTGTAACCGCTTCTCTTTGAATAAAAGGAAAGCCCGTCGCAGGAGTGACATTTAAACTGCTGCGGGCGAACTCTGCTGTTGCCGCTGCCAGTGGCCTCTTTTTCTGTCCCTTAGCTACGACCGCTAGTAACCGACTATTCGACAGTCTCCTCTTTTCCCTTCCTTCCCCCAGTGCTCGAACCATTAGCTGGTGGTGCCCGACTCCCTGTCCGTTTTCGTGCATCAACACCTTGAGGTCTACTCAGACTGTTAAGTCCTTTTTGAGTAACCTCCCTCTGATACCACTTGAAAGTGCAGCTAGATCTGATATACTCTAGAGGGGGGTGAATAGAGTATATGGTGCTTGAAAACTTTTTACAACAATTGTTGTAATGTGAGTAAGTAGGGAAGCAATTATTAAATCTAATCACAGAACTAAACTAATCACAAAATAATCACAGAACAATCACAGCCAGAAACAAAAATAAAGACAAGCAATCCAGATGACACAAGGAAATATAGTGGTTCCCCTAAACATGGGTACATCCACTCTTCTACCACCCTAGGTAGGAATCCACTGCAGGATGAGTTGATCAGGTGTCCTGGGCACCAATGAGATTTTGACAACGTGCTCAAAAACCAAGCTCAAACTTTTGAAGGGAGTTTGAGAAACCCTTTACAGAGATGGGGGTGAGAGAGTGATGGAAGTCTTCTCTTTCTCAAAGCAGCTGAGAAGACTATGTGGATTTGATGGTGTCAAAGCTCCCCCTGAGTCCTTGAGATGTTCAGGAAAAGAAGCTTTGCTGAAGGGTGATAGGCCTTCAAAAGTTGATATCCAGCACAAAGATGATTTCAGCAACAACTGAAATGTTAGGTGTCTGGAATCTTGAAAGATGTTGGCCTTGAATACTGAGACAAGAGAGATAAGAGGATTTCAGAAAGTTTGATCTCCTTGGATGTGTGTTCTTCAGAGAATTCTTTGAGACAGAGAATATATTTTCTTGTTCTTCTTGTCTTTGTTCTGAGGATTGTTGATGTCTAAGAGAGATTCAAAAAATCTTGTCTTTTATTCTCTGGTACTGAATAGAAGAAACATCCTCTGTCAAGAATAGTCCGTTGGCCTGTATTAATTGCATCCTTAATTGCATAATGTCTTCTAGAGGAAAGTCCGAAGAAGCATTACTTGAAAATCCCTTGAAATTTGGTCCAGAAATAAATGAAAACGGCTAGAAAATCTTCTGAATTAATTGCAAAATAACTCCTTAACTGATCTGAGTTTGAATCTTGAAAAATCCTTGAAGTCATCAGAAAACGTCGGACTGAGCTCTACTATCGTCGAACTGAGCTCAGCGATATGAACTTATACAGCAACACAATATCGTCGATCTGAGCTCAAATATCGTCGAACTGAGCTCAGAGATAGAGATCCAATATTGAGTAAAAGATCGTCAAACTGAGCTCGCAGATCGTCGAATGGAGTTCGATAATTTGTGGAAGTTGAGCTCAGCGATCGTCGAATGGAGTTCGACGATCTGTCGAAGTTGAGCTAGACGATCATCGATCGGAGTTCGACGAATCGTCGTGCTGAGCTCGACGATATGACTTAGTCTCAAACTGCAAAAGTGTTGGTCTTGAGGGCAGCTTCCAAACTTAGACTTCTAACCCTTATACTCAATTCTAATTGACCTTTTGAAGAAACATCCTCTGTCAAGAATAGCCGTTGGCCTGCATTAATTGCATCCTTAATTGCAAAATGTCTTCTGGAGGAAAGTACGAAGAAGCATTACTTGAAAATCCCTTGAAACTTGGTCCAGAAATAAATGAAAACGGCTAGAAAATCTTCTGAATTAATTGCAGAATAACTCCTTAACTGATCTGAGTTTGAATCTTGAAAAATCCTTGAAGTCATCAGAAAACGTCGGACTGAGCTCTACTATCGTCGAACTGAGCTCAGCGATATGAACTTATACAGCAACACAATATCGTCGATCTGAGCTCAAATATCGTCGAACTGAGCTCAGAGATAGATATCCAATACTGAGTAAAAGATCGTCAAACTGAGCTCGCAGATCGTCGAATGGAGTTCGATAATTTTGGGAAGTTGAGCTCAGCGATCGTCGAATGGAGTTCGCCGATCTGTCGAAGTTGAGCTAGACGATCATCGATCGGAGTTCGACGAATCGTCGTACTGAGCTCGACGATATGACTTAGTCTCAAAATGCAAAAGTCTTGGTCTTGAGGGCAGCTTCCAAACTTAGACTTCTAACCCTTAGACTCAATTCTAATTGACCTTTTGAGCTATACAGGAGGTCAAACATTGGTTTCCTAGAGACATAGTGATCCTGACTCAAATTAGTAATAGGGTGTTCCAACAATCTCCCCCTATTTGGGTTAGGATTACTATTTACAGAGTTTGGAAAAATTAAAATAACAACATACAAGCAATAATACAGAAAAGCAAAAAGCTGGACATTGTAGAACCACAGATATATATATCATCCCAGATAATAATCAGAAGTTAAGATGATTGTCACCTTACATTGTCATTTCTTTTACTTGCTCTTAATGAGTTTGATTTCTCTGTTGGAGTTGAGAGCTTCTTTCTTTGATCTTGTATCATCTGCTGCACCTAAAGTGGTTTGCTGTTTGGGCCTGGGAACTACAGCTTCAGGATGCAGCTCCATGTATCTATCAGAATCAAAGAATTTCCTTGACCCATATCTTTCCAACTATTTCTTTCTCTGTTCAGACATTGTAGTGATGTTGGAAGAGTCTTTGCCTTGCTCTCTAGCTTTCTTAATCGGGTCTAGTGCAGCAAGTTCTTTCATCCTTGCAGTCCAAGCAGCTGGATTGTTCTCAGGGTCTTCAAATGGCACTGGTGGCTCATATCTATTAGATGGATTGTCCTGAGGAGGCCTGGATGAAATTGTTTCCTTCAATTTATAGGGAAAAGGACCAGAGGTTGTGTCAGATGAGATTTGTCCTTCCCTGGAGTAGGGATGTTGCCTTGAGTATCCTTTAGAATAAACCTGGAATTCTCTTTGATTGCCTCTATAGCCTCCTCTTCTGGATTGAGAGCCCCTGGACTGGCTTCCCCTATGATAAGATCTGGCATGTGGCTGATAGGGGGTTTGACTTCTAGCAGGGGGTTGAGCAGCTGAACTTCCACCTGCACCTGCATCAGGAGGAGGTGGTGGAGGAGGATGAGGATGTTGGAATTGAGAAGAGCCTTTTTCATATTTCCTTTTCTTCTTCATTGCTTTAAGTTGATTCTTTGAGTACTGCCTCCAGTGCTCAGTTATGGGGCAATCATGAAGGATATAATATGGTATGTCATTGTTGTCCTTGACCTTTGCTGGAGGTACTCTCTTCATGGCTTTACTCCTTGCCTTTCTCTTTCTGGCAATGGTAGCAGAAGAATCATCAGAATCTATCTTAAACTCATCACTTTCAGAACTTTGATTGTCATAAAGAGCATCAATCTTTTTCATCAAATCTTGCTTGAGCTGGATTGAAGCAGATATAGAGCTGGTAACAGGAGTTGAAGCAGCAGCAACAGCAGCAGATACTGAAGGTGTGGCAGTTGAAGTTGAAGCAGAAGCAGAGGTTGAAGCAGCAGTAACAACAACATATACATAAGGTTCAGGAGTAATAATGATAGCAGTTGGGGCAGCAGCAGTTTCACTAACAGAAATAGCAATATCAGCAGCTGAAATATCATCAGAAAATACAGAGGACTCAAACTCATGTGCCTCTGTCATAAGGATCTCCTTAGAAGTTGACTCATCAGTAGTATCAGCAATAGTATCAACAAAATTTTCAGCAGAAAGGGCAGCAACATCAGAAACAACAACACTGCTTTCAGCAGGAGTAGCAGCATAAACTGAGTTAACAAAGGATGTTAGGATGCTGGAGTCACAACAAGAGAAGGGCACAAGGGCCTTGGACAAATCCTCTGGGGGCTGGATAGCAACTGTCTCTGGAAGACAAGCTTTCTCTGGCAGACAACTGAAATACATTGAATCAAATTCTGAGAGTAAAGACCTGAGGTCTATTGAAAAGACTGCAACAGGAGGTGGAACTGGATCTTGAAACACAGCAGCAGCAGTAGCAACAAAAGAAGAAGAACCAGCAGACGCAGCAGGCAGGCTCACTGAAACAGCAAGAACAACAACAGGCGGGCTCACTTCATAGGGCATCTCCCCCTGCCTAGATTCAGACAGAGCTGGATCAAGGCACACTGCTGAAGGGGCTGCCTGAGGGAATAAAGAGGAGAGCCTGGCAGAAAGAGCTACCACTGACTGGATTAATGGAGGCAAGGAGGTCTCCAAAAGAAGAGATAGTCTGGGGGCTAGCAATTCATAAAGCCTGTCAGCAAGGGCTGGAATATCTACTTGCTCAGTAGTGACTGGAGCAGAGGTAGAGGATGGAGGTGTAGCTGTTGGTGATGGTAGTGGAGAGCTAGTGTATGGAGGAAAAGATGGTTGAGGTGTGGGTAAGTTGGATATGGAGGACAGTGGGATGGAGATATATGGTATGAAGGTGGGTTGATCAATGATTTCTTGCAGAAGGTCTTGATAAGATGTTGAGGATGAGGGTAGCTCAGGAGGAGAGGATGGTGAGTCATCCATGAAGGAATCATCAATGAGGTTGAAGGATGGAATGGAGGGTGATGAAGTGGCAATGTCTGTTTGAGGGTAGGAGTATAATGGATGGAATTGGTCTTCTATGGTTGGAAGAGTAGGGATTGGAGATGGTATAGATGTTGGAGAAGGGCTAGAGATGATGATAGTGGATGGAGTGTGAATGGTAGATGGAATTGGAAGAGATGGAATTGGAGGAGGAGGAGAGACATCAGCAGGCAGGTCAGCTGCAGGGGCAGAGACCTGAGGGGAAGTGACTCTGACAGTCCTGGTGCCTGAAGGAGTGCTGGAAGAGGGCCTGCTGGGCTTGATGATCTGCCTGTCCCATTTACCAAAAAGGGCACAAGACAGTCTCTTGGAAGCATTTATGTGAATCCCAGAGGATACCAGCAATGCAGGGCACCTATTATGCAGAAAAATGCCTAAGATTCTTCCAAAATTTACAAAACTCTTGTTAATTTTTTTCTTAATGAGGTCAAAGAAGACCTCTCCCCAGTTCAGATTCTTCCTGTCCACTATGGCTCCCATTAAGCAGAGCTGATACCTGGAAATTGTATCATGGGCAGAGTGCTTAGCCAATAGGACCTTTCCAAATACATCAGCCAGGAATCTATATTCCACAGACAGATTATTTTTCAACAGCTTGCTAGGGTTAGCCTCAGAATAACCCATTCTGGCAAGCAAGTCAGCATATTCTTCTCCAGACAAATCAGTAGAATCTCCACCAGTACTTAACTCAAAAACCTCTATCAGAATTGCTGGGTTCAAGGGTACCTGAGTGCCAGACATTGACCCAACAATGGTGTTTTGATCCTGATTGTGGGCAGTGTAGACCCACTCTTTAATTTCATCAGAAGCAAGCTTAATCCTTGTGGTCATGATTGCAGCAAGTTTCTGCTCTTTGAATAGCTCTAAGATATCCTGAAAAACCTGGTCTATCGTGCTGAAGGATTCCATGTCTATGTCAAAGCCGGCATCAAATTTCATAGCGGCGAGAACAGCAACAGAAACAGCCATAATTACCTGCAAAGATTCAACAAACAAAACGACCAAGTGCAGAAATGTTTGGAGGGAAAGAAAGTTTTTGCAGAGAAATCGAAAGCGCAAAGGAGAACGACGGCGAAAAATGAATTTTATATCAGGGTTCGACGCAGAAATGGAAAGATCGTTGAACTTAGTTCGACGATCGGGGCTTCTAAAGGAATCTGAAGAGTCTTCAACATCGTCGATCTTCGTTCGACGATATTGGAGAGCGTCGAGCTCTGTTCGACGATCGTTGACTGGAAAAGATAGTTCATACTATCTGAGAAAAGCTGAACTCAGTTCGCCGATTTCAGAAATCGTCGATCTCCGTTCGATGATCTGGGGGAAAATCGTCGAGCGCAGTTCAGAGACCAAAAAAACTCTAGACACTAAGAAAAATCAAGATGTTTGCCTAGTCTTGGTCAATTTTTAAACTTTTAAAATCTTGGATATTATTTAAGACTTCCTCCATCTAACATTCCTAACTGATTTAGGAAGAAGGTGTGTTTATTTTCATCCAAGGGCTTGGTGAAAATATCTCCCCTTTGTAAATCAGTTGGGATATATTGAATTTCAATTTTATTCTTTTCAACATTATCCCTTAAGAAGTGATGCCTAATCTCTATGTGTTTTGTCCTACTATGGAGGACTGGATTTTGAGCTATAGAAATAGCACTGGTGTTATTAAAAAAGATTTTAGACTTCTCTAAGTTGTAGCCATAGTCTAGGAGTTGGTTTTGAATCCACAAGATTTGGGAACAACAACTGCCTGCAGCCATATATTCAGCTTCAGCAGTTGAAGTTGACACAGAAGTTTGTTTCTTACAAAACCAAGAGACAAGTCTGTCACCAAGGAACTGACAAGTTCCACTGGTGCTTTTCCTGTCAATTCTGCATCCAGCATAATCAGCATCAAAAAATCCAGTTAAATCAAATACTGAATCTTTTGGATATCAGAGACCTAGATTTGGACAACTTTTGACATACCTGAGAATCCTCTTAACTAGTGTTAGGTGTGACTCTCTAGGGCTTACTTGGAACCTAGCACATATGCATGTAGCAAACATTATATCTGGTCTACTAGCTGTAAGGTACAGTAAAGATCCAATCATTGCTCTATATGTTGTCTGATCAACAGGTTTCCCATGTTCATCAGCATCCAATACAGCATTAGTAGGCATAGGTGTTTTCATACAAGATGCTTCAGACATGCCAAATTTCTTAACCAATTTATTTGCATACTTGGTTTGAGAGATAAAGATGCCTTCAGCATGCTGTTTGACTTGCAATCCTAGGAAGAAGGATAGCTCACCCATGCTATTCATTTCAAATTTAGAATGCATTAGGTTGGAAAACCTTCTGCACAATTTTGAGTCAGTAGAACCAAAAATAATATCATCTACATAGATCTGTACTAGTAGGGTATGGGACTTATGGGTTTTAATGAAAAGAGTTTGGTCTACTCTACCCCTTATAAATCCATTTTACAAAAGGAAGCATGCTAGGGTCTCATACCATGCTCTAGGAGCTTGCTTGAGACCATATAATGCTTTATTCAATTTAAAAACATAATCAGGATAAGTTGGAGAGATAAAACCTGGAGGTTGTCTGACATATACTTCTTCTTTGATATCTCCATTTAGAAATGCACTTTTGACATCCATCTGATATACCTTGAAGCCTTTATGTGCTGCATAAGCTAAAAATATTCTGATGGCTTCCAATCTTGCAGCTGGTGCAAAAGTCTGGTCGTAGTCTATTCCTTCTTCTTGAGAATATCCCTGAGCAACTAGCCTTGCCTTGTTCCTTACAATTACCCCTTGATCATCCAATTTATTTCTGAACACCCACTTTGTTCCAACAATGGAATGATCCTTAGGCTTTGGCACTAGTTCCCACACTTTGTTCCTTTCAAATTGATGCAACTCTTCTTGCATTGCAATGATCCAGTGTGGATCTTGCTCTGCATCTTGAATGGACTGAGGTTCAATTTGAGATAGGAAGCATGTGTGCAACAGGTTTTGGTTAACCTGATTTCTGGTTTGCACACCAGCTGAGATGTCTCCAATTATTTGGGAAATTGGATGATCTCTTGATGTTACTAAATCAACAGGGGGTGTTGATTGTTCACCAACCTGTGTTGTTATTTCCTCTTATGGTACAACAACTGGCTCTTCAAGTTCTTCTTCAATATGTTGAATACTTTCTTCATCTTCACTGCTTTCATCCCTTTGAGTAACCTGTAACTTGTTCAAGCCTTCAACAAGAGAATGTTCCTGCAAAGGTTCTATGGTAGAAGGGATCTTCTCCTTGAAAGACATGTTAGATTCATCAAATGATATATGAACAGATTCCTCAATTTTTAGAGATGATTTATTATAGACCCTATAAGCCTTGTTGATCATGGAGTATCCCAGAAACACTCCTTCATCAGCTTTAGCTTAAAATTTTGCTGAGTATTTCTTGTCATTATTATGTATGTAGCAAATACAACCAAAAACTCTAAAATAATCAACTTTAGGTTTCTTCCCTTTGAGTAATTCATAGGGAGCCTTTCCCTTTAGTTTATGTATCAAACTTCTATTCAGCACATAGTTGGAGTTGTTCACTGCCTCTGCCCAAAAGGATAGAGGAAGGTGAGCATCTGACAACAATGTAGTGGCAGATTCAATAAGGGTTCTATTTTTCCTTTCAGCTACCCCATTTTGTTGAGGAGTTCTAGGAGCTGAGAAAGTATGCCTGATCCCTTCACTCTGACAGAACTCTTGCATAAGAAGAGAATCAAACTCTGTCCCATGATCACTTCTGATCAGGGCAATGTGAGTATTGAACTCAATCTGTATACATTTGAGAAACTCTGTCAGACACTTAAAGTTATCAGACATCTTCCTTAGAAATAACACTCAAGTGAATCTAGAGAAGTCATCTACAACTACTAAAGTGTAAGATTTCCCTCCTAGGCTTTGTACTGTGATGGGTCCAAAAAGATCCATGTGTAACAGATACAATATCCTAGGTGAATCACTCTTATTAAGTGACTTAAAACTGTTTTTAGTTTGCTTGCCTAATTGACAAGCCCTGCAGAGTCCTTCCTTCTTGTAGGGGCCAAAAGGTAGTCCTCTAACAAGGTTGTCCTTGGATAGCCTAGCAATAGTTCTAAGGTTTAGGTGTCATAGTCTCTTATGCCATAAAATATTTGGTCTACAAACAGAATTGAACAGGAAAATATCTACATCTGTTGAAAGAAAATCTACTAGATAGATGTTACCTTTCCTTTTACCTGTCACCACAGTTGTGTTGTCCTCTGACTTGATTTTACATAATGCTTTGCTGAAGGTCACCTGGTAGCCTTCATCACACAGCTGACTGATGCTTATTAAGTTGTGCTTCAGTCCTTCCACATAAGCTACCTTCTTGAATGTTACTGATCCAATCTGGACTGCACCATATCCTTTAGTTTGTCCAAAGTTTGAGTCACCAAACATAACTTTGGGTCCAAGCTTGGCTCTAAAGGATGTGAGGTTGTCCTTGTTCCCTGTCATGTGCTTAGAGCACCCACTATCCAAGTACCATTGCTGGTTAGATGTTGGATAGGTCTTCACCTGCACATAAAATAATTCATTTGTTTTTGACCCAGTTTACCTTGGGCCTAGGTTGATAACCTTTAAATTTTGAAATAAAAGACATCCCAGGTTGACTCTTATAACCTTCAGGATGATATCTCCTTGGAGGTATCATCCACTCAGTATAAGTGTTAAAGATTTGGGATGAAGGACCCCTAGGATTGGATTTCGATTTGCCCTTGAAAAGCTTTCCAGAGCTCTGACCTCTGTTCGACGACCGTGGAGCTTCGTTCGACGATCTTGTGTCAGATCGTCGAGCTCCGTTCGACGGTCGACTATGGCTGAGTTCAGGAACTTGAGATCGTCGACCTGAGTTCGACGATTTCTGCTGGGACTTAGTTTTCTTGGGCAGATCAGAATTTTTTCTAGCTACCTCTACAACTCCCTTTCCTTTATCAGAAATGAATTTGATTGGAGTTGTTAGAACTATGGGTTGGCTGGATGAAGCACCCAAGCCCAGTGTACTATTAAATCTGGAGTTCACTGTGCTTGTGATGTCCATCAGCTTGATGCTTCTCCCATTAAGGGATTCTTCAAGCTTCTTGGCCTCAGATAGCTCACTTTTCAGTGAAGCTATCTGCTCCCTACAACACTCCAACTCCTGAGAGAGTTTGAGGTTTTCTGACTTTAAGGTATTATGTTCAGATAAATGATTTCTGAGAGAGATAATTTCTTTCTTAGATTTTAGCAGGTCTAAACATAACGCTTTAAACTCAGACTTAAAGTCCTCTGAATTAAAATCAAATGAACTAATTACCTGATCTTCTTCAGGTTGAGTTTCTGACTCTGACTCTGACTCTTCTTCATCTGAATTATGTTGTGAGGCATTGATTTTCATCATGCAGAACTCTTTCTCTTCTGCATCATATTCATCATCACTAGAGCTGGATGAGGCTTCTGACTCCTCTTCAGTCTCACTCCAGGATTCAATAACAAACCCCTTTCTTGTGTGTTTGTTTTTGCTTGAGGAGGGTTTGTCATTGCCATTCCTCTTGCAGTCTTTCTCCTTTCTTGTTTCTTTCTTGTCCCTTCTGTCCTTGTTTTTGTTTTCTGGACAGTCAGGAACAATATGCCATGGTTTCCTGCAACCAAAGCAGACAATTTCCTTATTATTAATTGACTTATCATACCTTGGCTTATCATGCTCCTTGTATGATCTCCTTCTGAAGTCCTTTCTGGCCATCTTGTAAAATCTTTTGGCCAACAGGCTGAGCAGTTCATCATTGCCTATGACTTTGTCTTCAGGCTGATCTTCAGTTACCTTGAAGGCTATTGTTTTCTCTTTTCTTGTGGCTGGTGAGGCAGCCTTCTGTTCTTCTTCTCTATTCTTGATGAGTAGCTCATAAGATTTGAGCTTACCCAATATAGCTTCAGTGGTGATCTCATTCAAACTTCTGGCATCCTTGATTGGCCAGATTCTTGAATCCCAAGTGCTAGGGAAGCACATTAGAATTTTGTCATTGAGTTCAGTTAGTGAGATCTCTTTATCCAATGTCTTGAGTTCACTGACTATTAGACTGAGCCTGTTGTACATATCTCCCACTGACTCAGTTTCTCCCTTCTTAAAAGTCTAATATTGAGATATGAGGTGGGATCTCTTATCCTTTCTCTCATTAGCTGAGCCTGAGACTATTTCAGAGAGTTTATCCCAGATTTCCTTTGCTGAATTACATTCAGCCTCCTTTTGAAAGATGTCATCAGACATGATCTGGGCTAAGATGTTCATAGCCTTGGCATCAGCTACCTTCCATTTCTTGATGTCAGCAACTGTTCCTGATGGAGGTGGAACAGCATTTGTACTTGAGTTCTCTGGAGGTCTTGGACAAACTGTTAAAACAGAGTTAAAAATATCCTCGTCAATAGAATTCATGTATAATCTGATCCTTGATTTCCAAAGTGCAAACTTGGATAGATTGCACACTGGAGGTCTGGTGCTAGCATAATCTTTGTTTTGGGCCATGATTTGTGAAAACAAAACTTAATAATAAACTCAAAAGAAAACAGATCTAACTAGGGATCTTTGGGTTCAGGTGTTAGCCTGTGCAACCACCAAGGTGTGGTCTGTTTAACCAACCTCGCTTTGATACCAATTGAAAGTGCAGCTAGATCTGATATACTCTAGAGGGGGTGAATAAAGTATATGGTGCTTGAAAACTTTTTACAACAATTGTTGTAATGTGAGTGAACAGGGAAGCAATTATTAAATCTAATCACAAAACTAAACTAATCACAAAATAATCACAGAACAATCACAGCCAGAAACAAAAATAAAGACAAGCAATCCAGATGACACAAGGAAATATAGTAGTTCCCCTAAACTTGGGTACATCCACTCTTCTACCTCCCTAGGTAGGAATCCACTGCAGGATGAGTTGATCAGGTGTCCTGGGCACCAATGAGCTTTTGATAAGGTGCTCAAAAACCAAATCAGATTTTTTGATCAGGTGTCTTGCCACCAATGAGCTTTTGACAAGGTGCTCAAAAACCAAGCTCAAACTTTTGAAGGGAGTTTGAGAAACCCTTTACAGAGATGGGGGTGAGAGAGTGATGGAAGTCTTCTCTTTCTCAAAGCAGCTGAGAAGACTATGTGGATTTGATGGTGTCAAAGCTCCCCCTAAGTCCTTGAGATGTTCAGGAAAAGAAGCTTTGCTGAAGGGTGATAGGCCTTCAAAAGTTGATCTCCAGCAAAAGATGATTCAGCAACAACTGAAATGTTAGGTGTCTGGAGTCTTGAAAGATGTTGGCCTTGAACACTTGAGACAAGAGAGATCAGAGGATTTCAAAAAGTTTGATCTCCTTGGATGTGTGTTCTTCAGAGAATTCTTTGAGACAGAGAATATATTTTTCTTGTTCTTCTTGTCTTTGTTCTGAGGATTGTTGATGTCTAAGAGAGATTCAAAAAATCTTGTCTTTTATTCTCTGATACTGAATAAAAGAAACATCCTCTGTCAAGAATAGCCGTTGGCCTGCATTAATTGCATCCTTAATTGCAAAATGTCTTCTAGAGGAAAGTCCGAAGAAGCATTCCTTGAAAATCCCTTGAAACTTGGTCCAGAAATAAATGAAAATTGCTAGAAAATCTTCTGAATTAATTGCAGAATAACTACTTAACTGATCTGAGTTTGAATCTTGAAAAATCCTTGAAGTCATCAGAAAACGTCGAACAGAGCTCTACTATCGTCGAACTGAGCTCAGCGATATGAACTTATACAGCAACACAATATCGTCGATCTGAGCTCAAAGATCGTCGAACTGAGCTCAGAGATAGAGATCCAATACTGAGTCAAAGATTGTCGAACTGAGCTCGTAGATCGTCGAATGGAGTTCGACGATTTGTGGAAGTTGAGCTCAGCGATCGTCGAATGGAGTTCGACGATCTGTCGAAGTTGAGCTAGACGATCGTCGATCAGAGTTCGACGAATCATCGTGCTGAGCTCGACGATATGACTTAGTCTCAAACTGCAAAAGTCTTGGTCTTGAGGGCAGCTTCCAAACTTAGACTTCTAACCCTTAGACTCAATTCTAATTGACCTTTTGAGCTATACAGGAGGTCAAACATTGGTTTCCTAGAGACATAGTGATCCTGACCCAAATTAGTAATAGGGTGTTCCAACACTCCCTCTGAAACCACTTGAAAGTCTTTAATTCAACGATAGCTAAATCACCCAAAGGGGGTGAATAGGTTATTGGTCTCTTTGAGACTATATTTTGCTTTCTTTATAATATCTTATTATTTTCTCTTATCTTTCAGCTTAGGGTGATCTAGAGCTTATCCTTAACACCTCTTAATAAGAAAAGAAAAGCAACCACAGAAAAGCAAATAGAGTTTTATAGTGGTTCCCCAGTTGGGTACATCCACTTTCCCTCCCACCTATCCAACTAACTTGTTGGACTACGCACAAACTCCTCCAAATTGCTCCTAAGAGCTTACACCACAGATCCCGCAAGATCTCCAAGTCTCCTCCAAGACTCACTTCTCAGACACAAAGGCCTATACTCAGTGGTCAGCAGACCACCTACCTCATGCTGGTAAGCCTACACTCAGGCTGGGAGGACAACCCTACCTCAGATCCACAAAGGATCCTACCTCAGAGCTCTATAGTGCTCCTACACTTAGTGACCTGCAAGCCACCTACCTCAGCCTTATCTCTAAGGCCTACAGCTCAGGCTTTTCAACCCTACAACTTCAGGCACAAGGCCCTACTCTCAGAGTGCTGCAACACTCCTATAACTCAGTACCCCTCCAGGTACCTACCATAGTGCCCCTCCAGGCACCTATAACTCAGTGACAAAATTATCACCTACCTCAGGCACAAAAGCCCTACACGCAGAGAGCAGCACTCTCCTACCTCAGGCAATTAAGCCCTATAGCTCAGATCCACACTTGGATCAGACCTCAGTAACCCAGCAGGGCACCTACAGCTCAATGACTAAATAGTCACCTACAACTCAGATTTAGGTAAACTGAATCCTACAGGATGAAGGTGGGTTGATGGATATTCTTGACACAAGAGATATTTCTCTGTGTCAAGCTTTTTTTACTGAGATAGACTCAGCCCAACAATGACTACAAGAATTTATTTACTGAGTGTAGCTTCACTGAACTAAGATATACTTAGTCATAACTACTTCCATAGCAATAAGTAATTACTTGTGCTGGAAGTTACTTGTAGAGAAATGTTCTGCCACTTCCTGAACCGAAACTGAAGCTCAGTCATAACTACTTCTTCACAGCACTAGGGATTTTCCTTCTGGTCAGTGAAGTTACTGCAGCTAACTGCTACTACCTGAGCTGAGAAAATCACAGCTCTAACTTTGCAGACTGGAATAGCTCTACCTCTTGCTCCTTTCCTGGGCTGAGGTGATTCATCCCTAGCTTTGACTCCTGAGGAATAGTCTTGCAGATAAAGATCTTCAGGTGCTTGTGTTGCTGGAACTATGAATACCTGCAGCAAGGGTCGTACCTTGGCTCCTACCTTTTCCCTCAGAGAAAATACTCTGAACTAGCTTGCTGGTGCAGGTGAGAATGGCACCAGCAATCTTGTTGTTGAAGGTCTTGATCCAATAGGTAACTTGCTCTTTGTCTTGTAGACTTGAGCTTCTTGTTCTTCCGCTGCACAATAATGGCGGAGAAGAAGAACTAACTTGATTTCTTTTTCCTGAAGTTTTTTATACGCCTCTTTTCTTTTATTGATTTTTGACCCAACAGCTCTTGAGTAGTGGGCCCCACATAATTAATGGCCTGCAGCAACTTACTTTAACACCAACTATTGTACAGTAGGTCTGCGGCAACATTTGTCGAGTACTGTAGCCATCCCGTGACTAATTTGAATTTTGTTGACATGTTGACTTGCTGACGTCATCAGCTGTGAACTTAGCCAAAAATCAAACACCATTAGCATAGGCGTTGAATGAGTAAGCATTACTCAACGCTAAAATACTTAGACAGATTTACTGTCATATGGCGTTGAGTGAGTAACCTTCACTCGCAGCCAAACTACTTAGAATATAAAACTGTTTCTAGGAGTTGAGTTAATCAGCTTCACTCAATACCAACTTGCTTATTCTGCTATTTGTTGCTTGGCGTTGAGTGTGTGAGCCTCACTCAACGTCAAACTCCTTAGACAAGATTCTGTCTTCACTAGGTGTCGACAGTGTTGAGTCGGCAACCTCCACTCAACGCTTTTTACCTTAACCATCTTTGTCCTTAACTTGTCTCAGTGCTTTCTTGTTTTCATCTGAGACAAACACTTGTCTCACCGGTTATGCTGAGACCAACTCCTATCTCAGCGGTTTTGCTTAGACGAACTCCTGTCTTAGCAGTTTTGCTGAGACCAACATTTTTCTCAGCGCTTTTGCCTTGAGACTAACTCCTGTCTCAGCGGTTTTTGCTAAAACCAACTCCTGTCTCAGCGGTTTTGCTGAGACCAACATTTCTCTGACTCAGGTGTTGAGAGCGTTGAGTGTGTATTTATCACTCAATGCTTTTTGCCTTAGAAAAAACTTACTGCAATTTAGTTCAACTAACTGAACTGAGTTCGACGAATGGCGAGCTCAGCTCGACGAACTCTGAACTCAGTTCGACGAATTCTCTGAACTGAGTTCGACGAACTCAGAGTCTCAAACTCTAAACTTAGCTCGACGAATGGTGAAATCAGCTCAACGAACTCTAAACTCAATTCGATGAATTCCTGAACTGAGTTCGACGAACTCAGAGTCTCAAATTGTGAACTTTGCTTGACGAATGGTGAGCTCAGCTCGACGAACTCTGAACTCAGTTCGATGAATTCCTGAACTGAGTTCTACTCACAGCCTTTTGCTATATGGAATTGAGTGTGTCTTCATCACTCAACGCCTGTAGACATAAATAGATTTTTGACAGCCCACAACATAGGTAAGAGTTTACCTGACTTGGTCACTTAGGCTACTTCCTGCCTTTCCAGCATCTTCACTTTCTGACCACCTATCACATCACTTGTTCCACATAACATCCTGCACATGATGAGCTTAAACAATATCAAATACAACTATGTTCTTAGTTTTAATGGAGATGTTTCTTCAAATCAAAGCCAGGGAACATTGTGGGCATTGGACCCAATACTTCCCAGCCAGGGAGAGAAACCTGCTTAGCCTGGCCAGCTTGCCAGTGAGACGTTGGACCTCCTTGTTGTTCTTCAGAGATTCTAGTTCTAGTATTGCCTTCACCTTATTTGGATTGGGTTCTACTCCGGATGGGATAAGGAGATGCCCTAAGAATTTTCTCATGTTGGCTCTGAAGACACATTTTAGGGGGTTGAGTCTCATCTTGTATATCCTTATGGTTTCAAAGGTTTCCTCTAGATCTAGGGTGTGGGATCTGAGGTCTCGGCTCTTGATCATCAGTTCATCCATATAAACTTCGAGGTTCCTCCCTTTCTGCTCCCGGAAGATTCGATACATCATTCTCTGATAACTCGCCCCCGCATTATTTAGTCCTAGTCCAAAGGGCATCATGTTGAAGCAGAAGCACACATCCTCCATGGCAAAGGTGACATCCTTGATGTCCGACGGGTGAATGCGCATTTGATGGTACTCTAAAAATGCATCTATAAAACTCATTAGTGAAAAACCAACGGCTGAGTTAACCAGCACGTCGATTCGAGGCAGAGGATAAAAATCCTTGGGGCATGCTTTATTTAAAAGAGAAAAGTCCACACACATCCTCCATTTCCCCTCTCCCTTCTTCATCATTACAACATTACTCACCCACACCAGATGTTTACTTGCAGATATGAACCCCGCCTTGAGCAGCTTCTCCACTTCTTCTCTAATGGGCCCGACCATCTTGGTGGTGATGACTCTCTTCTTTTATTGTGTTGGACGAGTATTGGGGTCGAGGTTGAGACGGTGGCATGCCACGTCCGCGTCAACCCCCAACATGTTAGCTGCACTCTAGGCGAAGATGTCAACATTCCTCTGCACGCACGCCCTGATCTCCTCTTGATCCTCGGAAATGAGCTCTCCACTGATTTTTACCTTCTCTTTTCTAACTTCCTTGGTGAGGATCTCCATCTCCAGCACCTCCACTACCGCCTTTATTCTTGATGGCTCTTCCTCTTTCTCCTACTTCCCCGACATATCCTCCCGTTTCCTATCTACGAAATCTACTAACTCGCGCTCCGAAACGGCCATAGCCACATCTCTTAGAAACCTCTCCACCTCTTCATCGTCTGGGGTTCTCTCTTCCAACAACGAACTTCCCCTCTTCTCTGGCGGAGCTTCTGCCCCGGACGACTCCTCCACCTCCACTATCTTTTTTTCTCTCTCCCCTCTCCCCTCTCCCCCCTTTTTCTTCATCCCTTCCACCTCCATCTCTTCTTTCTCCTCCTCTGCCTCCATCTCTCCTTCATTCTCTCCTGCCGTTATCGGATCCACCGCAATGCCTCTCTTCGTCCACACCTCTCCTTCACCCCGCTTCTTCTCCTCCTCCCCTACTTTTCCTATGAAGTCCTCCTCCCAACGTTCCATTCTCTTCTCCATTTCCTCAGCCTCTCCTTGCCAAGAAATGGTATTCACTGTCGTCACATAGCTTTCCCTGGCTGCCTTTGGATCTCCTCGTACTCTGATCTGGTTCCCCCCGGTGTTGAGCTTCAGGCTTTGGTGGAAAGATGATGGGACACACCTAAAGGCACTGATCAAAGGATGCCCAAAATGGCATTGTAACTGTTGCGGGTGCCCACTATGATGAAACGACAATTATTGGATAGCCCCCATAGAGTCACCTGGAGTCCTACTCCCCCCTCGACTTCCTTCCTTTCTCCCGAGAATCAGAACAACGACGCATCTGCTGCCAGCACCCTTCGAGCCTCCACCCTTATCTCATTGAATGCCTTTTGGAAGATGACATTCACCGAGCTCCCATTGTCGACAAGGATCCGCGACACCGTGAAGTTTTCAATGGCGGTCCGTATCACCAGCGCATCACAAAAAGGATCTTCGTGGTCTGGCATGTCGTTCTGAGAGAAGGTGATCTTCTCGTCTAGGGGAGGGGCTTGTGACGTAGAGGCTACGCACCGACGGTACATGGTATGAAGGCTCGCATTACTGGCAGCCTCAATCACCACTCCCCCATGTATCACTCTGATCCCACCTCGATCTCTCACATCTGCTCGGTCCACACACCGGTCCTCCTCTCCAGTCCTAATCACCTCCACTATTCGCACCGGTAGCTGTTGTTCCCCTAATCCCCTAGCTTTATTCATCTCTAGAAATTTTGGGCATGTAGCTATTGTGTGACCCTCCTCCTCATGGAAGTCATAATAAGGCAATGCTACCTCCTCTCCCTGTATCCCCTCCCGAGGTTTCCTCCTTCCAGCTCCTGCTCCTGCTCTCCCTCTTTCTCTGCCTCTACCTCTCCCTCGGCCGATGACCATATATTATTGAGGGGGGCAGGGGTGGCCTAGGATCATATCCCCACCCCTGCTAGTTGAACTTTCCTGGTCCTCCTTGATAGTTTCTTCCCCCCTGGGGAAAATCTCTTCGTTGCCCTTGGGCAGGGCCTCCTTGTTACCTCCAACCCAACTCCTGATATGTTGGCGCCCTCGGCTCCTCCCACCTTCTTCCTTCTTGATGTCTTCCCCCTCCCGGCTCTCTTGACTTGACCTCCGTCAACCTTGCCAATTTTCTAGCGAAGGCCCGGTTTGCCGCCTCCATCGCTATCTCTTTCGCGGCCTTCTCCATCAGCCCTTCAAATGACAGTGGCGCCTTTCGAGTTTGGCTCATCTTGAAGAAATCCTCCCGCAGTCCAACTGATAAGTTGTAAATATACGTATTTTTACGTACGTTAATTATGTCATTTTAGTTTATTTTTGTCATTTTTAGTTAATTCTATTCAATAAAATGCTTCTTTTTTGAAAATATTATTCTAACTTAGCTTTAAATTTATTTTTCAGGAAAAGTCAAAAAATTTCAAAGGACACGCCCGTGTACTTCTCGGTCACTCCCGTGACCTGGGCGTATGACTTTGATTCCAACAGAAGTTGCTGCTTTTATAGAAAAAGTACACGCACGTCTCCCAAATGACAAGCCCGTGTTCCACCTGTGACACACACTCGACGCTAGTCAACCACTCAACGCCAGCCACTCGACGCCAGGCAACCACTCAACGCCAGCAACCCGATGCCAGCCAACCACTCAACTCCAACCACTCAACGCCAACCACTCAACGCCATCGCCACTCAACGCCATCACCGCTCAACGCCACCGTGTCAATATTCAACACGCCTGTGCCAATTTAGCGACATACCAGTGACCAATCCACCTGTCCCAGACAAGATGTCGTCGGCGATGAAATGACATGACGCCTTCCCCAGATAAACCTCCCTGACAGGCCCCACCTACACGCTTGTGACAGTAGGGTCACGCCTGTGACTTCCACGTGTACAACCCCAAAGTCAAACCAGCAATAAATGCTCAGCATCAACTCAGCAACAGTACTGACATGCCCCCCCCACCTACACGCCCGTGACCTAGGGCGTTTAACCCGAAATTTTTTGCTTATAAATAGAACTTCTCTGTAAGGTCTAAGGGTTCGTTTCTTTGAACCATTTTGCATAGGGAAGGTGCTGTTTAGATGATTTCCAGGCTTTGTAAGGGGATTTTCTCCCCTTCACATTTATGTTTAGCTTTGTAATCAACTTTTTCTCTTAATAAAATTTGTAGTTTTTTCCTCTTTATATTGTACTGGACTTCATCTATGTTGTAATGCCCCTAAACTCAAAAGAGCGACGGGCAGCGTTTAGAGCCAAGATTAAGGCTTGGTAGGGGTCATTCGGCCTAGGACACGGGCGTGTCCTAGGGCCGTGTCATGCTCGGGTTCGACGATGGCCGTGTGGTTGACGAATTTGCAGTTGACGATTGTCGAGAGCCCGTGTTCTTTTCGAGATGCGATGGTTTCGGCATTGAATGAGGCACACGGTCTAGACACGAGCGTGTCGCAAGCCGTGTTCGGCCCATGTTTTGGATTTTAAGTGCGAATCGTGGTCGTCTGTTTCCTTATTTTAGGATCCAATGGCTCAGGGCTGTTCTTGCCGGGTTACACGTAGGAATAGGATTGGAAACCCTCATTCATTTTTGGGTTTTCTCTTTCTAAGAGTTCAAGAGAGAGGGAAGAGCAAGGAAGAAGGAGGAGAGATACGGTCGAGTTCTGATCTACGAAGAGGAGGCTGTTGCGGTGCTTTTCATCCGTCTAGATATTCATGGCACCGATGAGAAATGCTAGGGTAATGATTCTCATCTTGGACATGTGAAGTCCTCTTTCCTTTTGCATAGGAAGCCCGCTCTCGCGAGTATGCGATGAGTGTGAGGTGTACCTTCAGGTAGACATGAATAGTCCCCGTTGTTTTCATGTAGAGTCCAGAATTGAGAAACGGATATAGGCATGGTGTGTGAAGCCTATCCGAACATGTTGGTCTGGATCGGTGATGATACATTGCATGAATGGCCGGAGAAGACTCCGCACCGATGGTTGTTTTTCGGGATTTCTACGTGGTAGATTGCAACAGGGAGCCTTGGGGACTGACCTCAAGGTGCACCTGAAAAACTGGGCAGAAACATGGTTCTGCCATCTTGGTGGCATGGGAGCTAACTTAAACATAATTGGCATATGTAATTTTGTGTGTTCGATACTCGGGATTCGTGGAAGCTTGAGCCGTGCCGATGACTTAAATTGCCATGGCGAGGTGAGCAACGGGTTGAGTGGAACCGTACCCGCTCTATGTGGTTTGGTTTTAGGGGCCTACCGATGGCATAGAGGATGGGTCTAAGGCTGTCAATGTCTTCAATTGACTCGACTTCTGCCGGAAAGACTCTAATGCTCATGAGTTTGTCGTCCTAGGGGCGGTGGTGGACCGAGTTCACCGTATAAGTGCCCTAAGAGCACGGAGTGTGTGGGTGTGTGTGCCTACGCCTGTGGTGAAGTGTTCTTAAATTGTACTTTCACTATCTTGTTTTGCTATGCTAATAAAGTGCAAGGAAGGAGCATCGCCGCCCCGAGTTTAGGGGCGGCGTCATTATAATTTGGTCAGCTTTAGCTAACTGTTGCTTTTGTTTTCCACCGCTTCGGTGGATTGTTGCTTGCAGGTGTTGCGGAGCCTAGTGGCAAATAGCAAGCAAAAGCCCTTAGTGCTGAGCCGCCCCTCGAAGGCATTTATATGTCTGTTTACTTTTATTCTCATGTGTGACTGGCCTGCGTGCCGAGGTTTGGAAGACAATATTATTTCAGTAAAGTATTGTAAGGCCATAAGGCCAAGTACTTGTGTATTTGTACTTTCATTCCTGTTGGGTCTATGGAGTGGACATTCATGCTGTGGTTGGGTTCTTATTTTGCAAGTTTTAAAATGCTTCCACTAGAATGTACTCTGTGTAGGACGTTGGTTGTTGGCAATATGGTCCCATTGCGTAACCCTTCGGTCTGTCTGTGAAATATGGCATCGGGCCCCGGCCGGGCCTACTACTATGCGACGGATAGTGGGTGTTACAATTTGGTCTCAAACTACTGGTTTCAGTCAACTTAAATGAATTCGTGGACGAATTCTTTTAAGGGGTGGTGAGCACATGTGTGTGCGTCATCGTTATAACATAAAAAGAACCCATGAATGTGAACTCAGGAATGAAAATACACATGTTTGGGGAAACTGCATGTTCTTATAATTGTTTTTTGCAATTTTGTTTGGTCGCTTAACGGTGTTTTGTACGACTATAGGTGACCAGGAGTAGTGCAGGGCCCTCAGAACGTCCGGTTTTTGAGGCAAGTAGCGCACCGAATGATGTGCTCGCAATACCTCCCTCGGCAGAAACCATATGATTGGTAGCTGAAGCGGTGTTTGTAATGATCAATGCGCAGCCTGCAAGGCAAATGCAGTAACCTGCCCCTGCGGTGGAGCAGGTACCGCTTCAAGCAGCGGAACTGAGAAGGGTGGAGCAAGTGGTGTGGAGCCATTGGTACCTAGGAGAGCAACTGAAAGGCAGCTCAAGCATGTTATGAACTTCAATCCTCCAGTGTTCTAGGGGACGGAAACCCCATCCCAAGCTAAGGATTGGCTCTCCCGAGTAAAGAGAGTCTTGACAGCTACTAAAACAGAAGAGTTGCAGATGACCACCATAGCTACTTTCTTGTTGGACGGAGATGCAAGGCTGTGGTGGGAAGGTTTGGAGCTTCACCACCTGAGGTGAAGGTAACTCACAGACGTCTCGATGGAAGAATTTTCGAGACTGTTCTTGGCAAGCTACCTTCCCTCGGCTCAGAGGATCACGTTTGAAAATGAGTTCCAGAGGTTGACGCAAGGATAGATTAGCGTGGACGAGTATCTCCACGAATTTACACGGTTGGGTCGGTACGCTAGCTCTACATTCACCGATGAGGAGCGTAAGACAAACTGATTCTATGAGGGTCTGAGGGATGACCTAAGGCTACTGCTCTCGGGGCCTATGACGTAGGGCTTCTTGACCCTGGTCAATACGGCCCAGTCTTTGGAGAAGGACCTGAGGAATGTGCAAGCGAAGAAAGACTCTAGTGCAAAGGGGTCGGAGTTCAAAGTGCCGAACTCCTCAAAATCTGTGTTCCTGAAGTGGAAAAAGAAGGCTAGGACTTCGGGTTCAACCCCTTCTTCTATTGCATCTTGGGCGACTACAGTCCGAACCCCGGGCGCATGCTATAATTATGGAAATCCAGGACAATATGCTCGAGATTGTCGAAGAGGACGTCCCAAGTTCGAGAGGAAGCCGGGAGAAACCTATGAAGAGAAGAGCAAGGTGGTGAAGTCAACTGCATCCCATTATGCTCTGGCTCAACCTAGAGTCTATAATCTTGGCCAGCATGAGGCCATAAAACAATCGGATGTGGTGACAGGTACGGTTTAAATTTATAACAAGTTGGTTTTAAATACTTGTTACCTTGCTTGTATTACCTTACCGCTGCTTGTATAGACTTTATTTTGATTTGTGATAATCTGGCGAGAGCACTGTTTGATACGGGAGTTTCGCACTCCTTTTTGTCCGAAGGATTTATATCGCGCATCGGAGTACCTTCTTCGATGGCAAATGACAAACTGGATGTGTTGTTGCCGAACGGGTGTTCGATGTGCGCGGATAGAGTCTGTGGCGTAAAGATACGTATTGGGAGTCAGGTGTTCGATATGCAAGCGTCGCTGCTGCCGCTAGTGGAGTTCGACGTGATATTCGGTATGGACTGGCTCTCGGAGCAGCAAGCGTATATTGATTGCAATTGCAGGGAGGTTAAGTTGGGAACGGGTCGTGAGACGATGTTTACAGGTTTGAAAGGGTCGAGCAAGAATTTGATGTCTGCTCTTTAGGTGGTTAAGGAGGTTCGTGCTGGTGCAGAGCTGTTCTTCACGTTAGTGGAGGCTTCGAAGCCTAAGCCTACTTTGGACAGCATCCCAATGGTATCTGAAGACCATGATGTTTTCCCTAACGATCTACTTGGAGCCCCACCCAACGGGAGATAGACTTCACCATCGAGCTAGTGCGAGGTGCGAAACCTGTGTCACGCTCTCCATATCGGCTAGCGCCTAAGTAGATGGTGGAACTGAAGGTTCAGCTTCAAGAGCTGTTGGAACAGGGTTATGTGCGTCCAAGTTCATCGCCTTGGAGCACACCAGTCCTTTTTGTTAATAAGAAGGACGGAAGTTTGCTGCTCTGTATCAATTATCAAGAGCTGAACAAGTTAACAAAGAAGAACAAGTACCTGATCCCAAGGATTGATGATCTGTTCGATCAGTTAGTCGGGTCATCGGTGTACTCGAAATTGGATCTTAAGTCCGGGTATTATCAGCTGAGGATAAGAGAAGGTTATATCCCCAAGACAGCTTTTAGTATGAGATATGGGCATTATAAGTTTACGGTCATGCCGTTTGTGCTGACTAATGTACTGTCAGTGTTCATGGATCTGATGAACAGGACTTTCAGAGAGTACTTAGACCACTTTGTGATCGTCTTCATCGACGATATATTGGTGTACTCGCAGAGTGAGGAGGATCACTTTAAGCATCTGCATTTGGTGTTGGAGACGCTGATGAGGAACCAACTATATGCCAAGTTCTCCAAATGCGAGTTTTGGTTGTCCTCAGTAGCGTTCCTTAGTCACATTGTTAGTGGAGAGGGAATCGCGGTGGATCCGGCGAAGATTATTGCTATACGGGAGTGGCCTGTGCTGTCTATGGTAGCGAAAGTCCGGAGTTTTCTGGGGCTTGCCGGCTATTACAGACGCTTCATGGAGAACATCTCGCGGATAGCGTTACCCCTCACGATTCTGACGAGGAAAGAGAAGAAGTTTGTTTGGACGTCGGAGTGCGCACAAGCTTTCGAAGAGTTGAAGAGTCGGTTGACCACGGCGCCTGTTCTAAGTTCGCCGAGTGAGATCGAAGGCTTTGAGATCTAAAGCGACGCTTCGGGCAGTGGACTGGGTTGTGTTCTACTGCAGCATGAAAGTGTGATAGCTTATGGCTCGCATCAGCTGAAGGTGCATGAGAGGAATTATTCGGTCCATGACTTGGAGTTAGTGGCTGTGATATTTGCCCTGAAGCTGTGGAGGCACTACTTGTATGGGGTGAAGGTCGACATCTATACCGACCATAAGAGTCTGAAGTACTTGTTGGATCAGAAGGATCTGAACATGCGGCAGCGGAGATGGATGGAGTTCCTATGGGACTACACATTCAAGATTCATTATGTTCCTAGGAAAGGCAATGCAGTTGCGGATGCACTGAGTCGCAGGGCCCCAGCTCAAGACAACTGGCTATCGGTTCATGACGAGCGTTTGGTTCGGGAGTTGGAGGCGTTGGAGATCTCTTGTGTTGACAAGCAGACTAGTGCCGAAGCGCTTTTGAATTGGATAGAAGTTCATTGTAACCTGGCTGATCGGATTCCGCAGGCTTTGGATTTGGATGGCCACATGAAGCAAATCATGGTTGAGGCTTTGGATGGGTCAAATTCCCAATTTGAAGTTGTGGATGGATTGTTATGGAATGATAGCCGTCTGTGCATCCCAAATGTGGGCAAACTGCGGGTGGAATTGATGTACGGGGCTCATCATACCAAGTACTCGATTCACCCGGGGAGCACAAGGATGTATCGCGATATGAAGAAATTGTTCTTGTGTCTAGGACTTAAGAAGGATGTGGCATTGTACATGTCAAAGTGTCAAACATGCGCCTTAGTGAAGGCGGAGTGCCAGAAGCCTGGAGGTTTCTTGAAGTCCTTGCCTATTCCGGAGTGGAAGTTCGATGATATTACAATTGACTTTGTGCATGGTTTGTCAAGGTCGCAGAAGGGAAACGAAGCCATCTGGGTGATCGTAGATCGTTTGACGAAAGTGTCGCACTTCATTCTGCATAGGAAGGATGATTCTGTGGAGAAATTGGCAAAACTATATGTGAATAATATTGTGCGACTTCACGGTGTGCCCTGCAGCATCGTGAGTGACCGAGATGGGTTGTTCATGTCCAATGACTGGAGGTTGGTGCAACAGATGCTGGCAACAAAGCTGAGTTTCAGCACGGCCTTTCATCCGCAGACGGATGGTCAGACCGAGAGAGTCAACAGGACGATGGAAGACATGCTTCGCATGTGCGTCCTGGATTTCGGGAAGCAGTGGGAAGCTCACTTGTACTTTATGGAATTCGCTTACATTAATAGCTACCAGGAGAGCATTCAAATGGCGCCCTTCAAAACACTTTATGGTAGAAGTTGTCGCACGCCGTTGTCGTGGTTGGAAACGGGTGAGTCGAGGCTATACAAGCTGCAAGAAGTGGAAGATGCAACCTCGTTGGTACAAACCATTCAAGAAAGATTACTAGTCGTTCAGGACCGGCAAGCTAAGTACAACAACACTAAGCATAGGAACGTGGAGTTCGTTGTTGGTGACTGGGTGTACTTGAAGATTAAGTCATTCAAGGGTGTCTCACAGGTACGGCGCTTGAAGAAGCTAAGCCCAAGGTACCTTGTACCGTTTGAGGTTCTGGAGTGGATTGGCGAAGCATCTTATCGATTAAAGCTATCGGCGGAACTGGGTGGTCTATACGATATATTCCACATATCAGTGCTACGGAAGGCGATCCAAGAGACTTCGCAAGTAATTGCAGTCGATCAAGTACAGGTTGATAATGGGTTGACGACGAAGGTCAAACCCATTCGCATTGAGCACTCGGAAGTCAAGCGATTGCGTAACAAAGACATCAGAATGGTCAAGGTCCGTTAGGACAACTACTGTCGGGAGGAGCTCTCGTGGGAGCGAGAGCAGACCATGCTTGAGGAGTACCCAGAGTTATTGCACTCAGGTACCGTTTGAGTTTTGTTTATATCTTTCCTTTCTGTAATTTCGGGACGAAATTCTTTTAAGAGGGAGAGAGCTGTAACGCCCCGAAACTCAAAAGAGTGACGAGCAGCATTTAGAGCCAAGTTTGAGGCTTGGTAGGGGTCACACGGCCTAGGACACGGGCGTGTCCTAGGGCCGTGTCGTGCTCGGGTTTGACGATGGCCGTGTGGTCGACAAATTTGCAGTTGACGATCATCGAGACAGCAAACACGGCCTGCGACACTGGCGTGTCCCAGGTCGTATCCTTCTCGGGCTGTGAGCCGTGCTGTGCCGGGGGTGGAACACGGCCTGGAGCCCAGGCGTGTTCAGCCTGACACGGGTGTGTCAAATTCGACACGGGCATGTCGAGTACCCGTGTTCTCTTCGGGTTGGTTTTGTTCCTGTGTCGATGGAGGAACACGCCCCGCTACACGGGCATGTACTGGATGGCATGGGCGTGTCATGCCTGACACAGGCGTATCGATAGCCCGTGTTCTTTTTAGGATGTGATGGTTTCGGCGTTGAATGAGGCACACGGCCGTGGATACGGGCGTGTCGTAATCCGTGTTCGGCCCAGGTTTTGGATTTTAAGTGCGCATCGTGGTCGTTCGTTTCCTTATTTTGGGATCCAATGGCTCAGGGCTGTTCTTGCTGGGTTATACCCAGAATAGGGTTAGAAACCATCATTCCTATTTGGGTTTTCTCTTTCTAAGAGTTCTAGAGAGAGGGGAGAGCAAGGAAGAAGAAGGAGGAGAGATCCGGCCGCCGGTGGAGCTTCAGAGCCCCAAATCGCAAGCCGAGTTCGAATCTACGGGGTCGAGGCCGTTGCGGAGCTTTTCATCATTCTAGATCTTCATGGCTCCAAAGAGAAATGTTAGGGTAACGATTCTCATCTTTGACATGTGAAGTCTTCTTTCCTTTTACAGAGGAAGCCCGCTCTCGCGAGTATGCGGTGAGTGTGAGGTGTTCCTTCGGGTAGAGATGAATAGTCCCCGTTGTTTTCATGTACAGTCCGGAATCGAGAAATAGACATAGGCATGGTGTGTGAAGCCTGCCCGGTCAAGTTGGTCTGGATCGGTGATGTTTCATTGCATGAATGGTCGTAGAAGACTCCATGCCGATGGTTGTTTTTCGGGTTTTCTACGCGGTAGATTGCAACAGGGAGCCTTGGGGACTAACCTCAAGGTGCACCCAGAAAACGGGGCAGAAATGTGGTTCTGCCATGTTGGCGGCCTGTGAGCCAACTTGAACATAACTAGGTTATGTAATTTTGTGTGTTTGATACTCGGGATTCGGGGAAGCTTGACCCGCACAGATGACTTAAATTGTCGTGGCGAGGTGAGCAACGGGTTGAGTGGAATCGTACCCGCTCTATTTAGTTCGGTTTTAGGGGCCTACTGATGGCATAGAGGGGTCTTAGGCTATCTATGTCTTCAATTGACGTGACTTCTGCCGGAAAGACTCTAATGCTCACGAGTTTGTCGTCCTATGGGCAGGGGTGGACTGAGTTCACCGTATAAGTGCCCTGAGAGCACGGGGTATGTGGGCGTGTGTGCCTACACCTGTGGTGAAGTGTGCTTAAATTATACTTTCACTATCTTGTTTTGCTATGCTAATAAAGTGCAGGGAAGGAGCATCGCTGCCTCGAGTTTAGGGGCGAGGTCGTTATAATTTGGTCAGCTTTAGCTGACCGTTGCTTTTGTTTGCCACTGCTTCAGTGGATTGTTGCTTACAGGTGCTGCGGAGCCTAGTGGCAAATAGAGGGCAAAAGCCCGTGGTGCTGAGCCGGCCCTCGAAGGCCTTTATATGTCTATTTACTTTTATTCTCATGTGTGACCGGCCTGCGTGCCGAGTTTTGGAAGACACTATTATTTGAGTAAACTATTGTAAGGCCATAAGGCCAAGTACTTGTCTATTTGTACGTTCATTCCTATCGGGTCTATGTAGTGGACATTCATGATGTGGCTGGGTTCTTATTTTGCAACTTTTAAAATGCTTCTGCTAGAATGCACTCTGTGTAGGACGTTGGTTATTGGTAGGATGGTCTCATTGCGTAACCCTTCGGTCAGTCTGTGGTATATGGCGTCGGTCCCCGGCCGGACTTACTGCTATATGCTATGCGATGGATAGGGGATGTTACATATGTGCCCCACCTTAAGCAATCTTATTTTTATTTGTTTTTTTTCTTATTTTTTTCTTTTCTTTAAAATGGGTGTGTGTGTATGAGATTAGATTCATGCTCCTGTTGTAAGACTTGAAGCCATCAGGATATTTCTTGCATATGCTGCCTATCAGAAGTTCAAAGTATATTAAATGGATGTCAAAAGTGCATTCCTCAATGGAGAACTAAAGGAGGAAGTTTATGTTGAACAACCTCCAGGTTTTATCTCTTCACCTCATCCCTCTTATGTTTTTAAAATTCATAAAGCTCTTTATGGTCTAAAATAAGCTCCAAGGGCTTGGCATGAAACCTTAGCTAACATTCCTTTAGAGCATAAGTTCATTAGAGACATTGTAGATATGACCTTATTCATTAGACATCATAAGTCAAAAAATTTTCTAGTCCAAATCTATGTATATGATATAATATTTGGCTCTACTGATTTCAAACTTTATAAAAGGTTTTCGGACCTGATGCATTCAAAGTTTGAAATGAGTAGCATGAGTGAACTATCCTACTTGGTCTTTAAGTGAAGCAAACCCCTGATGGTATCTTTATATCCCAGTCAAAATATGTTAAAGAGCTACTCAAAAGATTTGGGATGATAGATGCCTCAGTCAAGAAAACACCCATACCATCAAATGTTGTAGTTGATTCTGATGAACAGGGCAAACCAATTGATCAGAAAACATATAAGGCTATTATTGGGTCCTTATTGTATCTTACAGCTAGTAGGACTGATATTATGTTTGCTACTTATATTTTTGCTAGATTTCAAGTCAATCCTGAAGAATCTCACCTTATTTTATTAAAAAGGATTTTAAGATACATAAAGTGTTGTCCTAATCTAGGACTCTGATATCCTACTGAGTCAGAATTTGAATTATCTGGATACTCAGATGCTGACTTTGTTGGATGTAGAGTTGACAGGAAAAGCACATCAGAAACTTGTCAGTTCCTTGGTGATAGGCTTGTGTCCTGGTTTTGCAAAAACAAACTTTTGTGTCAACATCAACTGCTGAAGCTGAATACATAGCAGCAGACAGTTGCTGTTCACAAATTTTGTGGATACAAAATCAGCTCCTAGATTATGATTTCAACTTAAATAATTCAACTATCTATTGTGATAAAACTAGTGCAATTTCTATTACACCAAAACCAGTGCATCATAGTACGACAAAACCTATGGGGATTAGACATCATTTAATTAAAGATTGTGTGGACAAAAATAAAATTAAACTTGTCTTTATCTCTACTGATTTACAAAGAGCAGATATTTTCACCAAACCCTTAGATGAAAAGAAACATTTAGTCTTCCTAAATCAGTTAGGTATGATTAATGGAGAAGCTTTAATTTAATTTTTATCTGTGGTCGACGAACTGTTCATGTTTCGTCGAACGGAGATCGACGAACTACGAACTCTTCGTGGAGTGTTCATCGAACGGAGATCGACAAACCTTCCTTTGTGAAACTGTTCGTCGAACGGAGATCAACGAATTTGTTTCAGAAAATTTTTCGTTGAGCGGAGATCGACGAAATTTGTTTAAGCAAATTGTTTCGTCGAACGGAGAACGACGAACTATTTTCCCCCTCTTCAGACTTATATCGACGTTTTTATTTCTTTATGAGATTTTTCGTCGAACTGAGTTTGAAGTTTTAAATTTTTCGTTGGACGGAGTTCGTCTTTTCATCTTCTAAAAACTTATCATAGTGTTTTCATTCAACTCCATCCCGCGCTTTCCAGTTCTTATGCACCTTATCTTTTGTTTTTGTAGGCATGGCGATTTCGGCGGCGACCCTTTCTGACATGAAATTTGATGTTGGATTTGACATCGACATCGATTCATTCAGCCATTCTGATCAAATCTTCAAGAACATTCTTCAGTTGTTTGAGGCTCCACAGTTGAGACAGTTCATGACCTTAAGGATCAAACTTCCAGTGCAGGAAATCAAGGAATGGGTATTCACAACAACCTTTCTGGATCAAACCTCCATTTTTGGATCAATTTTTGGACATCAGGTTTCTCTTTCCCCTGCTATTCTAACTGAAATTTTTGGATTTATCAATGGGGAAGATGATATTGAACTATTTAGCACTGAGTTTGATGATATACTAGTGATAATGGGTCACTCCCAGGGAAACCCTAACAAATTGTTGAAAAAGAACTTGTCTGCTGAATACAAGTTCCTGGAAGATGTTGTTGGCAAGGTGATCTTGGGCAAGCACTCTGCCCATTACTACATAACCAGGAACCAATTCCTTTTGATGAGTGCCCTAGTTAATCAAAAATCAGTGAACTGGGGTGAAATTCTGTTTGATTTGATTAAGAAGAAGATTAGTAAGAAGGTTGTCAGTTTTTGTAGAGTTCTAGGAATCTTCTTACAAGCAAAGGTTCCAGACCTTCTGGTCTCCCAGACCATTTTCATCAATACCTCTAAGAGGCTTACCTCTGCCCTCTTTGGCAGATGGGAGAGTGTTATCCCAAAGCCCTCCAGGGCTTCCTCTTCCAGGATAGCTTCAGAGGACACAAGGGCTGCAATAGCCACTTCACGAACCCTTAAAGAAGCTCCTGCTCCTCATATTCCCTCTCCTCCTCCTCCATCTCCACATCATTCAATATTTACTTCATCAACTCCCTTTGTTGATGTTACTACACTTCAACAACCATCCACTATCATTATAGACACACATTCAACTCTCATCCCTTCTATCTCACCATCTAGACCACCATCTCCTCCACACTCACCAATCCACATTTCTGAGGAAACACCAGCTCCACCTCCTCAATCACCTATGCCATCACATATTGATGATACAGATCTACTACTTTCATCTCCAACATTTGATCTACTTTCATAACCATCTCCACAATACCCTCCATCTCAATCACCTCAAACTCATACATCTCCACCTCATTCATATATTAAGGAAGATAATATCCTCCCTGACGTCTCAACCTCCAACATTCCAACACCATACATTCCACAAGCATTCACCATCTATCCCACCTGCTCCATGCCGTCCTCTTATATATCAGCCAACATTCTTGAGCTTATTACCCCTACACTCAAAAACTCATAGATGAGGCAATTGCTCCACTTGCTGCTTCCATCACAACACTCTCTTCACAGCTAGCTTCTTTCTCCACTATCCCTTCCTCTAGGGGCCTGGGTTCAGGTATCTCTGAATCCAGGCTGGGGGAGATGTCCAATGAAGAAACTCTAGCAATTCATGAAGAAGCTCCAGCAGCAACTCCAGCAACATCAATAATTTCAGCAGAAACAGATACAAAAATGCTTCCAGTTTGTACAGAAGAAGAAGCAATAGATTTTTTCATTCCAGAAATCATCATTGTTGGTGATTTTATCCTTAATCCCATAGTTGGCATTTCTTCCTTACTTTATTCTTTTGATACAGTTTATAGTAGCAATTTACCATTTTTTGACAATTCTTCTAAATTTATAGTCTGCTATACAGAACCAATAAGTCCTGAAGTTTTGGAAGAACTAAGGACAAGTTTTGCACTTAAAGAGAATATTATAGAGCAAATAATTGACACAGAGCCAAAGGCTTTATCTCCTCCAAATTTTAGCTGGGTTGAATCCCCATGCCTAATCTTGATGAATTCATGTTTGAAGACCAAGATACAGAAATTATAGAGCCAGAAGTTCAAGCACAGCCTCAGGCTGAAAAAGATGATATAGTTGAACAGCCACAGGCTGAGACAATAGTGTTAACCCCAAAGTCCGCAACACGTCCCAGGTCCCAGGCTCATCAGAGGAGGACTCGGTTTGGCAGTCCGCCGAGCTCGGCAGAGCAGTAGCATTCAGCCAAGTCCCAAGGTTGATCCCCCTAGCAGCGGATTCAGAACTCCGTCCGCCCAGGTTGGCATGCCTTAGGAGCTCTGGATAGATCCCCTCTTTGGCAGACTCAGAGTCTAGTCCTCCCAGGCCGCGGTCCTCAGGCAGGATCACGCCTTATAGCAGTGGATGGAAGCTTCAGCTCGCAAGCCCAGTCCACCCCTTTTGCGCGGACTGGCGTGTTCTTTCTTTTTTGCTTCCCGTCACCGCTGCCTGGTCCTCCTGTACCCCGGGTAGCCAGATATTTTATCCCTGCCCATTTGGGCAGGCCCCCATCCTATAAATAGGGGGAAGTGTTGCACCCAAAGCACGCTGACTCGTGCCCTGGAGCCTACTTGTTAAAGGCTGCGAACTCGAATCTCAGGCTTTACGGGCTCCAGCTTTCTCAGCTCTTGCTCTTTTCCTTTGCTCCACTTGTAATCAACTTTGTAACCACCCTTCTTCAATCAAAGGAAAGCCCGTCGCAAGAGAGGCATTCAGGCCGCGATGGGCGAAGTCTGTTGTTGTCGTGGCTCACGGCCCTGCTGTTCTTTTTGCTTTCGTCTGCTTAGTAGATTGCTACTCACAGTTTCCTTTTTCCCTTCTATTCCCTGGTGCTCGAACCGTTAGCTGGTGGTGCTCGACTCCCTTTCCGTTTTCGTGCATCAACAAATAGATATAAATATACAGCCACAGACTCATCCAACACTCTCTACTGAAATGCTTAAACAGATTAATGCCCTTTATGATATTCCTGCCAATGAATCTGATGATGATGATGATGATGAGTCAGATGACTCAGAAGATTCTAGTTCTAAAAAGAGAAAACTCAAGAAGAAGATTCCACCCAGGGCTACTCCTAAACCCTGTCCTACTGATGACACCCCCTATTACATTCTGCATAATATTACTCTCACTCCAGACACTCCTCACTGGATGAGGTATTCAAAGAATGAGATGAAAGCAAGGAAGAAGAGTAGGAGATACTCTCCACCACCAAAATTCAGGAGAGGTCCTCCTCCTCCTGCAGGTGGATCAGCGGGAAATATCTCTCAAGTTCAAAGGTCTACAACTTCTTATCATCCCAGACCATCTTACAGTAGCAGCAGACAGCAGCACGGCTCCCAAAGCAGCAAGCAATAACAGCATAAGAGGCAAAGAAGTCAACAGCAGATATCTGAAGAAAGTCGACAAGAAAAATCAAGTCTAGAAAGGCCACTATCTCCAGTATATGATCCTAAAATGGATCCTAAATTTAGAATGGTCAGGTTCAAGGAAATCATAGCACTTTCACAGATCACAAAAGCCAGGGAAGAAGGAAAAGATACTTCTCAATACTCAACCATGTCTTCCTACAGAAAGAAAGAGATAGAAAGGTATGAAAAGAAAAATCTCTTTAATGTTGATACTTATATGAGTCTTCATACAGAGGCTGTAGTGCTTAGAGCTGCATCAGTAAAGATTCTGGGTGCTGAAGACATGAAGATGAGTTAGAGAGAAGCAGAGGATCCCAAAAGAATTATGGTCTTCTCAAAACCTGCTCCTTCTTCAGATGCTTTAAAGAAACATTCATAACTCTCTAATTATGCATTTGAATTTCTTTATTATTGTATATATTCACAAGGAGCATTTGTTCATATCTACTGAATGATTTAAAATTCTGTCAGATATTTTTATTGTTTTGTGATTTTCTTTATTTTTATTTTATATAGTGACCTCACCCAAATAGAGGGAGATTGTTAGAACCCTACTTGTGATTTGGGCTAGGTTCACTATTAGGATTGATGACCCAAAATGTATAGTCTAGGGTCATATGTTAGTTCCAGGGTTAAGGACAATCACTTTAGGTTAGATTGTTGAAAAGCTACCTTCAGAAGACTTTAGAGATAGAATACTTTAGAGACAAGGCAGTTTTAAAGATTGCAAAAAAGGAGTTCGACGATAGCTGAACTCAGCTCGACGACCGTCAACCTCAGATCGACAAACTCAGAGTTCCTTCTCTGAGTTTAGCTCGACGAAAGTCCAGCTAAGATCGACGAACTATGAGCTTATATCAGAATCTCAGCTCAACGAAATGCCATCTTAGTTCGACGAACTTGTAGCTCAGATTGGCAAGTATATTTTATATTCAACGATCTTGGAGCTCAGCTCAACGAAGGAGAATTATTAGTTCGCCTAACTTGGAGCTCAGGTCGATGAAATATTTGCTGAGTTGGACTAACTCTTTCCAAATTCTGTTCGACTAAATCTTTTCTGCAGTTTATCAGTTCGACTAAAGCAGTTTGATTACAAATATTATGACAGTAATATTCTGTTAATTAATGCTCAATATTCTCAAGAATATAGCCGTTTTCTGGCAGCATTAATTATGATTTTCACAGAGGTATTACTCTACCATAATTACTTAGACAGTTGGGGAAATACATTCAAGACAAAAATCAGTTGTTCCAATTCCCAGAAAATATACAGAATATTTCAAGGAATTTGAAATTCAAATGTGCAATAAATATAAAAAGAAAATTTTTAGAAGATTGCCTGAAATCAGGGAATGAGAAGAAAGAGATAATCTGAAAAAAGAGAACAAGAGACAGAGAAAAAACATACATCTTGTTCAGCATCTTCTTCAAGCTTTTCTTCCAGCAACACACATTCAATTTGAGACACAAAAAATTTAATCTCTCAGAATCATTCACTGGAAGAAGAAGTTCTCTTTGAAGGCCTAAACCCTGAAGCAAAGTTTCCTCTCCTAATCAGATTTCTATAACTCAGGTGGAGCTTTGACAACATCAACAAAGTCCACTAGTCTTCTCAGAGAATTGAGATAGAGAAGACAACATCTTTTTATTTTCTTTCACTGTGTATAGGGTTATAACTCCCTCAAAAGTTAAACTCTTTGGTTCTCAAGTCACTTGATCAAAAGATTTAGTTTGGTTTTTGGATACCTAATAAAAAGCTCAAAGGGTTGCTAGATCTCCCTTAGAAAATAGATCTTATGGTGACAGGGAATCTTATCAAAAACCTATTGTGGCAGGTCACCTGGTAAAAAACCTGTATTGAATTCCTACCAGGGTACTAGAAGAGTGGATGTACTCAGGTTTATTGGGGAACCACTATAAACTCCTTATGTCATCTTGTTGTGCTTTACTTTTTTATTTTCTATGCTGTGATATTTATTTTCTTATATATATGTATCACCTATTTTAATCTACTGTAAACACAAACTTAAAGTTTTTAATATACTGTATTCACCGCCCCCCTAGAGTTAGTTAGATTAGTCCCTCACTTTCAAAGTGCAACCACTAGCCTCTAAGGATCCTATTAAATTTAATAAAGTGCAATTAACTTCTAACAAGCATGATCATGAGAGTATTTATGGTCACTGGAATAATGCTAGACCCTCTTGTGTGAACAAATATGTTCCACAATATTCTTTTAGATACAATAAGGGTGCAAGTCCCTTTAAGGCAGCCCATGAGGAAATACAAATGGCCCATCCTACACCATTTATGTTTGGTGCAATAGCCCCTTCATTCAAGGGTAAAGCTGCTGACTATTCTCCAGTTCCTCCAGCCCACTCTAAGACAAAGGGCAAGGCTATCAGTAGACCAGACTTGGGGATCTCTGAGGCCATCAAGAGTATGCTTTTTGAAAAGGAAGTAGCTGCTATAGGGGCTCAAGATATCCAAGCACTTCTACTACCAGACCCAACACTTGTCAGACTGGCGTTGGGAAACTAAAGAACAGGATTGCTGCTACCCCTTCTAGACCGAGAGTTGTTGTTAACACAATCACTAGACCTACTCCGAAAAAAAGGTACAGCATCCATGAGTGTTGGTGTTGTGGCAATGTAGGTCACTTTGTTGTTGATTGTTGGCACAATCATATTGTGCAGAGAGCCAATGTTAGTTTGCCTATCAGAAAAGCTGCTGGCAGACATAGTTATTTTCAGTCTAACCCGCACCAAGGACCCAATAAAAATTGGGGTCCTAAGGTTAACTAATTTATGTCTTGCAGGTTAGTCCAAGTACACATACCCATATATGGTACTTGGACAGTGGATATTCCAGGCACATGACTGGAATAAGGAGCATGCTGAAGGATTATGCTCCTGTAAGGAATGGACCAAAGGTTATCTTTGGTGGGTCAAAAAAGGTGTGACTAGAGGGTATGGTGAGATCTCTAATGGAATAGTCACTATCACTAGAGTAGCCTATGTGGAAGGGTTGCAACACAACCAGATAAGCATTAGCCAACTCTGTGATCTTGACTATGACATAGTAATCCACAAGGATGAGTGCCAAATTAGGAGATTAAGTGACCAAGAGGTCATCTTAATAGGCACTAGGAGTGGAAATGTTTACTGTTTAGATTTCCTATACTTTAGCAAAGACTCACCTGTATGCTTAGTTACAAATGAGAAAGCCTCTTCCTGTGTCCAGTAGCACAATAGGCTAGCCCATCTAAATTATAGGGCCATAAGCAAACTGTTCAGCAATGAGCTTGTTAGGAATGGCCCTAAGTCTCTATTCACTAAGGAGGGTATCTGCTCTGCATGCCGAAAGGGAAAACAGACTAAGACCTCCTTCAAGAGCATTGGAACCAAAGACTCAGTGAGGTGCTTATACCTCATGCATATGGATCTTTTTGGTCCTATTCCAATTCCAAGTCTAGGTAGGAAAGTCTACACTCTTATGGTTATTGATGACTTTTCCATATTTGCCTGGGTATTCTTTCTAAGGAAGAAATTTGAAACCCCTGATGTCTTTTAGACATTTTTCAAGCAAATTCAGAATGAATTAAACAGCACTGTTGTCAAAATTAGAAGCGATCATGGGACAGAGTTTCAGTCTGAGTGAATGACAAGGTTCTATGAAGAGCAAGAGATTCATCAAGAAGTTTCCTCTCCTAGAACACCCCAGCAAAATGGAATTGCTGTGAGGAAAAATATGACTCTCATAGAGGCTTGTAGAACCTTGTTAAGTGACTCATCCCTCCCAGAATACTTCTGGGCTGAGGCAGTTAACACTGCATGCTATGTCCTTAATAAGGCTTCTATCACCAAGAGACACAAGAAGACTACTTATGAGATCTTGAAGGGCAGAAAACCAAACCTGAGCTATTTCAGGATCTTTGGTTGCAAGTGATATGTGCTCAACAATGGAAAAGTCCATTTAACTAAGTTTGTTGCCAAGTCCCATGAAGGGATCTTTGTTAGGTACAGCACTCATAGTAAGACATATAGACTCTATAATTTAACTAGCCATGTTGTATAAGAGTCAATGCATGTTGTTATTGATGAATCTAACATGGTTAACTGTGAGCTACCGACCTCCTCTCTTATAGTATTGTAGGTACAGAGCAGATGATGGACAAGCTGACCATCAAGGAAGCTACCCCCACAGTCCAAGATGATGATGATGGACTATCCATTAAAAGAGAATGGCAAGACATACCTGAAGAAATTGAAGACCAACTAGCTGAAAACACTGAAGATCAGCAAGCTGCAGTTAGATTGCCTCCAGCTACCAGGTATCTAAGGGACCATACAGTACACCAAATCATTGGTAATGCAAATCATGGAATCCAGACCAGAAGCAGGAGCATGAATACAGCTCTCTACTGAATCTTTCTGTCTCAAGAAGAGTCTAAGAAGTTTGAAGAAGCAATCAAGGACCAGTTCTGGAATGGAGCAATGCAAAAAGAACTGGACCAATTTAAGATATGTATGGTCTAAATGTTGGTTCCCAGACCACGAGGACAAAATGTCATAGGGACCAAGTGGATTTACAGGAACAAGTTGGATCAAGATGGCATTATTCTTAAGAATAAGGCTAGACTGGTGGCTAAAGGCTACAGATAAGAAGAGGGCATAGACTTTGACCAGACCTTTTCCCTAGTATCCAGATTGGAAGCATTAAGGATATTCATTACATTTGCTGTCTATCAGGGATTCAGAGTCTATCAAATGGAAGTCAAGTCATCATACCTGAATGGGGACCTAAAAGAGGAAGTATATGTGGATCAGCAACCAGGTTTTGTATATCCTAACTCTCCTAATTTTGTATATAATTTTAGGAAAGCTCTATATGGGCTACAGAAGGGCCCTTAGGGCTTGGTATGAAACCTTGTCCAGATTCCTCATTATGAATAAATTCTTAAGATGGAAGATAGACAAGACCCTATTCCTAAGGTAATCAATGGGCAAGCTTATCCTAGTCCAGATATATGTCGATGATATTATATTTGGATCTACTTATGACAACCTTTGCAGGAAGTTTGCTAAATTTATGTAAGGGAAGTTTGAAATAAGCATCATGGGTGAGCTCAAGTTCTTCTTGGGACTCCAAGTAAGACAGACTGATGATGGCTTGTCCATATCCCAATCCAATTTCACCAAGGAGCTAATCAAAAAATATGGTATGGAGAATGCCTCCACCATGAGCCTCCATGGGGTCAAGTATGTCTATAAGCAAAGTTGAGGCAGGGAAACCTGTTGATGAGTCTTTGTATAGAGGGATAATTGGCTCCCTTCTATACCTGACTGCTAGTAGGCCTGACATCATGTACGTTATATGTGTCTGTGTTAGGTATCAGATTTGCCCTAAAGAATCTCATTACTCTGCATCAAAGAAAATCTTGAGGTATCTTAAGGGCACACCAGATCTTCGCCTATGGTACCCTAGAAATAAGGATTTTGATCTAACAGAATTTTCAGATGCAGATTTTGTAGGCTGCAAAAAAGACAGGAAAAGCACTACTGAAACTTGTGAGTTCTTAGGAAGAAGAATAGTTTCTTAGAGCAATAAGAAGCAAACTAGTGTGGCTATATCCACTGCTGAGTCTGAGTACATATCAGCAGACAACTGCTGTGCTCAGCTACTATGGATCCAACATCAGCTCCAGGATTACAACCTTCAGGTAAGTAGAACTCCTCTCTACTATGAATCTACAAGTACTATTTATATTGCTAGGAATCCTGTCTCACATAGTAGGAATAAGCATATAGAAATTAGATATCATTTTATTAGGGAGTTTGTCCCCACAAACAAGTAAGTGGTCGATATCTTCACTAAGCCACTAGATGAAGCAAAGTTCAACACCCTCAAAATTGAGTTGGGTAGTTGACCTTAGCCTAGCTTCAGGCACTCCCTTTTGCATTTTTTTGGTGCAGTTATTATTCCTCTTGCTTGAAGACTCCCTAGTGGTATCAGTTCATTGATGCTTCTATTGAGGGGGAGTAAGTTACTCTGGAAGGGTCAGCCCCTATCTGCCTATTCTACAGAAGTTCAAAAGGGGGAGAGAAGATAGAAGGTCTGAGAGAAGAGAGGTCATATCAAGGGGGAGAGATAGCAAGTGGGAAACATGGCAAGGGGGAGAGAAGGACATATTCAGTAGATGATCACTATCATGCAGCAAACCCAAGGGGAGAAAGATCTGTTCCCATACAAGCTAACAAAGTGATCAAGGCACTTAAGGAAGGACAAACACCTTGCAGCAAAACAGGGGGAGTAGGTGATGCTCACCATACAGGCAGGAAATGAGGTACACTTCCTGCTGTTGCTATGTCAGAATTAATTATTTATTTTGCTGTATAGGTTGTGTGTGTCATTGACCAAGGAAAGAAAATAATTTGGATAAGGGTTTTGACTTCTTCAATTAAGGGAAGATTGTTGGGTCCATTGTTCCTAGTGTCCCTGATTTATGAGAAGTCAAACAGGTCAATGTCACACACATCAACTATATTTGATGTGTATTTGAGGTCTTGAGTGCAGTTTAGTCCATATCATATTGATTGGACAAGTGAACACAACAATTAGTTACTGGACATAGCAAAAATCTACTAAGTCCACAAGCGTTGAGTGGAGCAAGCTCACTCAATGCCAAATGTAAGGCAAATAGTGTTGAGTGAGACGAGCTCACTCAACGCTCTCAATGCCTTGACACGGAAAATTTGGCTAAGTCCAATTTAGTGGATAACTTGGCTTTCGTCGAACTGAGCTTAGTTTTCGTCGAACTAAGTCTAGAGTTCGTCAAACTGAATTTACTGTTTCGTCGACCTGAGTTTAGCTTTCATCGAACTGTGTCTAAAGTTTGCCGAACTGAATTTACACTTTCGTCAAACTGAGCTTGGCGTTCGTCGAACGGAGCACAACGTTCGTCGAGCTCAATGCCTAGACAGATAGAATTTTGTCTGAGTGTTGTGGTGTTGAGTGATGCTTACTCATTCAACGCGTTTGCTTCTAATGCTTGAATTTTGTCTAAGTCTAGAGATGTTGAGTCATGCTGACGTCAGCAAAGTCAAAAAGTCAACCAAAATTCAAATGTTGCGGAAATGCTGCCAGAGACGCAGGTGGCCAGTGGTTATCATCCTCTGTACTTTCCAAGAAATATTTTCACTTTAAGTGTTGGGTCCCACACACAGCAAAGAGCTGTTGAATCAAGATTAAATGGAAAGCATGGGTTGAGTGGCTAAATCTCAGCCTTCAATCCTGGTGGTGGGCCCACTGCTCGATTGGTTGTCAGAGAATAAAAAGAAGCAAATCGGCCAGAGCAATCAATCGAATCCTTGTCTAGGTTTTCTGAAAATGAAAGTGCGACAGAACTTCAATCTTCTTCCTCGCCATTTTTGGTCGAGCCTGAAGAAGCTATTCTGCACAGATAACCTAGCTGAGGAAAGAGATAACTGAAGCAATCACCATATACAACAACAGGTTCAGAAGCGATTTTGAGGAAGCAGATCAACAAGCTCTATAGAGAAACAAAAGCTTTTTGAAGAAAGATTGATTTGCCTACTTCATTGTCCTCAACAACAAAAGCTTGGACTGATATCTGCTCAGTCCAGGAAGAAATAGACACAGAGTTCTTGCTCTGGTGTCAAATCAAACCACCTTCTATTTCTTATGTTTAGATTCTTTATGAGTCTGAAGTTGTAAGCCTGTATTATAAAGGTTAAGGTCTTTGTGACCTGTGTTTGGCTTTGTGCATGGTGAAAGGTCTTTGTGACCTATGGTTTGGCTTAGTGCCTAAGTGGTAGGTCAGTGTGACCTGTGAGGTCCTGCAGGATCTGTGTTGTAAGCTCTTAAGGAGCAGAGTTCTGGAGGGAGAGCCGAGTCTAACACACTGTTAGATAGGCGTAGAGGGACAGTGGATGTACCCAAGATTGGGGAACCACTATAAACTTTTTGTGTCGTCTGTGATTATTCTAGATAGCTAAAAACTAACCTAATCACCAAGCACAAAAATTTGCTAACAAGTAAGAAAATTTAAATAGAGACAAAAACCTATTTACCCCACCCCCTCTAGGTTTTTAGCTAGTCTTGAAAATAAGACTTTCAGGAAGCAACTTGCAGATCAGCTTCTCTGCACCTTTCTGAACTGAGCCAACTGCTCAGCTATATCTCCTTCTTCACAGCTCCCCAAGAGAATGTTCTTTAGGATTTGTTGGTTGGATCTGTGAAGCACCTGCAGCAAGGGTCGGCCCTAGTTGCTATCTATTTCTCAGTGAATCACCCTGAACTTGCTAGCTAGTGCAGATGAAGATGGCACCAGCAATCTTACTATTGAAGATGTTGATATCAATAGCTAACTTGATCTACCTCTAAACTTGCTTGTCTTAGGCTCTCTGTTCTTTAGCCACACCCACAATAATGGCGATTAGGAAGAACTATTTTAACAGTTGCTCTTTCTGTAAAGAACTTCTCCTTTTATTTAATGTAACCCAACGACTCTTTCAGCAGTGGGTCTCACTCCATTAATTCTGGCTCCATCCTTGCTTTAACGCCTAACTGACGTATAATAGGCCTGCGGCGCCTTTTATCATGAATTGTGGCTTTGCCGCACACAATTTGAATATGGTTGACTTTTTGACTTGCTGACATCAGTACCTGAAAACTTAGTCAAAATTTAAGCATCAACAGTACAGGCGTTGAGTGAATGAGCTTCACTCAATGCTAAAATACTTAGACAGTTTTGTCTATCTAGGCGTTGACAGCATTGAGTGAGTAAAGCTCACTCAACGCATTTTCCTTAACCCTTTTGCAGCCTCTTTAGCATGTAGGGCGTTCAGAGCGTTGAGTGAACATATTTCACTCAACGCCTTGTGCCTTAACAATATTTTGCATTTTAGGCGTTGAGAGTGTTGAGTGAACATGCCTCACTCAATGCTTTCTGCCTTAGCCATTTCTGCTTCTTCAGCATCTTAAGCGTTAAGAGCGTTGAGTGAGCATACCTCACTCAATGCCTTTTTCTTTAACTAATTTTGTATTAAGGCATTGAGAGCGTTGAGTGAGCAAGCCTCACTCAGCGCTTTTTGCCTTAGCCAGATTTTCTTTTTCAGAACTCAGTTCGATGAACTCTGAGCTCAGCTCGACAAATAAGTAAAAACTCAGTTCGATGAATTTAGAGTTCAGCTTGACGAATAAGTGAAAGCTTAGATCGACGAACTCATGGCTTAGATCGACGAACTCTGAACTCAGCTATTCAACAATTGTGAAGCTAAGGCGTTGAGTGAGTGAGCTACACTCAACACATGTGGACTTAGTCACTTTTCAGCTCATTTCTATTTAGGCTTTGATTGTATTAGCCTAACTCACAGCTTTTTTCTATATGGCGTTGAGTGAGTTGACTTCACTCAACGCCTGTGGACTAAGCCACATTCTAAGCTTGCCAATTCATGGCTTTGACTAAATATGCTTTACTCAGCGCTATAAGTCATCTGACATTGAGTGAGTTGACTTCACTCAATGTCTATGGACTTAGACAGTTTTTTGTCTTTCCACCACTTAGGTAAGAACTTACCTAACTTAGCCACTTAGGCTATCTGTCCCATCACGGCTTACTACGATAATCTGCAATCATTAAACTTGAACACAAGTTAGATCACCATATGTGTGTACTTTATTTGTTGGTCCTTCTTCAAATCCAGGACATTGGGATCAATAGAACCAACAATCTCCCCCTATTTGAAGAAGTCAAAACATAAGCCAATATATACACAAACACACTTATGCTATATATATATATATACAAGACACATTATCACAGTATAATTTAGATAAATCATAGACATAGCAAATTATGTAGCAGATAAGTCAATAATCATAGCAATTGATGAGTCAGAGAAATCATAATTATAGCAAATGATTGTTCTATTTAATCATATAGGGAATAAATGTTTGTGCAATTTAAACAAAGTTTCACATCCCTTAGCCCTATAAGAAGAACCTGAAACATTTCAAGTTTCAGGTTCCCTTATCATAATCATGCTACTTCTGAATTCCTTTGTTGGCTTGTCTTCTGCTACAGCTATCTTCTTTCCCTTCTTATCAGCTTCATCAGTAGCCTTAGCCTTAGTAGCTTTTTCTTTTCCAGCTTCAGCTTCAGCTTTATCCTTTTGTCTCTCAAAATAGCTGAAGGGCTTGGGGAAGTATTTATATGGTTCCACAACATCAGGAGTGAAAAGATTGGCCTTTTTGTTTCTTGAGAAATCCTTCTTGATATGTCCCACTTTCCATCTTATCTCATTCGATTTTGTTATATCATTTTCCTCTATCTGGTTTCTTATTCTTAACCTGATCCCAAGCAAGCAAGATGATGGATCTGGATTCTGGGCCCCACTGCTCGAAATCAGGTCGTTTATCCATTGCTTCTCCATATTTTCTCTTTCTCATCCTGACTTCATCTTCAGTTTCAGCAGTTTCAGTAGTCATTTATCTTGTTTGTAGTGCCTGGTCTACAGTGGGGCTAACTAGGGGAATTTTAGCAGCAGTGGATTGCACTCCCCACTGATTACCAACACTATCATAATCTTCTATATACATCTCATACTCTTGATTATCTTGAGCAGGTTATCTGTTCAAGGTTTCAAGCACTTGAGTAGGCATCATTGGGATATTATCATATTGCACTAGCTCTAATCCCAATGTGCCTCTCACAACATTTGTTGCCCAGTCCATGTTTTCAGTATTGGTCCTTATGGCTTCTCTCTCGCCCTTTTTGGCTTCTTCAATTAAAGTATTAGTCTAGGAGCTGTTTTCCTTACTTCTTTCTACTTCCAGGTAGTTCACTCCAGTAGTGACATGATTCTTGACTTCCAACATGTGGTCATCATGCATCTTGGTGCAGGCATCCATCTTTGTGAAGATTTCAGTATTCTGTTCACTTCTCAGAATTTTATCATTTTCATGGATTGACACATTATTATTGGCCTGAATCTTTTGATCTTCTGTGATAACAGTAATGTTCTAGCCTGACACATCCAGCTTCTCCATTGTAATTCTACAGCTCCAGCAGCTCTTGTGAAGAATTTAATTGTTTCTCCTTTCAGCAGATTAAGTTCAAATCTTATATATTTGATCTTAGTTGCCAGATCATTTTTAATATCCTTGAGGGCATCATCCATAAAGTTTTGTAGTGCCCTCCTTTGCTCATCCAGCAAACCCTTTAATTGGGCTAAGAAAGTTGGTGGCAGCTAATCAACTTTGGTAGATGTGCCCTCATCCAGAGCTTCTTGTACAGGAATGCTCCATGTTTTTTGAGCTGTGTCACTCTTGAGCTATTCATTTTCTGGATGTGGTGAGGAGTAAGCTTTCTCATGACTGTATTCCTCTTTCTCAGATTCTAAGGAAACTAAATCATGTACTTCATGAGCAGGGAGATCAGATGGTGTCTCCCCCTCAACCTCTGTCATGCTTTCATTTGCATGCATGTCAGCAACAGCAGCAGCAACCTCTTTATCAGCTGTAGTAGACAGTACCACTATTGGAGGAACTTTTAGTTGCTTCCCTACAAATAATGCATCATATATTATCTCTTGTATCAGTTGCTCCCCCTCAATTGGAGCATTCCTTTCCTCAGCACTTGGAATTTCCAAGACTTTATCTTGTAGTTCCTCATCTTCAGACATAACAGTCTCTTTATCTGAGGCTACTTTGATCTCCCCCCACTCTGAGGCCTAGGAGCATCATCATTATCAGACATAGGCATATACCTATCTGCATCTTCCAATTTGGAGGAATCTTCCTCCATTCTTGCAGATATTCTATCAACTCCTTCCTTCGTAATAGATTCAGCCAACTCAGCAGCAGGCTCATCAACTTCAGGAACAATATCTGACTCTAGTCTGCTTACATGACTAAGAGGGGTAAGATCAGAAGAGGCAGATACCTGAATATTCATATCCCTCCTGGACTCTTCAGCAGATGATGATGGTTCTGGATTATGAGGCACTTCCTCCTCAGATAAGCTGCTAGAGGAGTTGGGCTCACAGAACAATCTTCTTTCCTTTCTTCTCAGCAACCACCGTGCCACGAGGCTGATGGACCCTGTTCCATCTCTCAAGCATCCTCAGTAGAACAATCTTCTTTCCTTTCTTCTCAGCAGCCACCGGGCCACGAGGATGATGGACCCTTTTCCATCTCTCAAGCATCCTGATATCCATTCTTCTCATGTGGTGAATCTTTGCCCCAAGATTCTGATTCAAAATTTCTACAACTGTTTCTTGCATATATAGTGATAGGATTCTCCCCAAATTTGGTTCGACCATGCAATCAACTATTCTTTCAAACACCACTTTTCCCTAATCAGTTCTTTTGGACAGTATGACCCTTGCCAATAGTTCAAACATTCTCTTTGAAATTTTATCATGGGAGCCTGTTTTGCATATCAGAGCTTTCTCGATGACATCGGCTAGAAACTTACCTCTTAGGTTAAGTTCTTTCCTTACAATTGATTATGTGGTGTGCTTGGAAATTCCACAACATTTCATTGCCGATTTTACATTATCCAGCAATAACTCTTCTTCTTCCTCGGTTGCAGAGAGCTTTGGCAACTGCAAAGCCCTGCTGAGCCTTCTGGGGGTAATCTTGATCTTCTTCCCACTTAATATGGTCTTGACTTTACCTGTCGAAGCATCTGCCCTGGCGTTGGTGAACAACTCTAGTACTTCCCTCTTCCACAGAAGACAGGGCTCCGTCAGGATGGAAGCTAGGTCAGATTTTTGTAGAAGATTAAGCACTTGTTGAACTTCTTTTGGAGCATCAACGAATCCATTGCGAACCAACTCTGCTCCTTCGAAGAGGAAATCTTGTCCCTTGGGCGCCATTTCGCCAGAGAATTTGAGAAGGTTAGCGAAAACGGCTTTCCGTCGATTTAGCGAATACGGGCGGGAGGGGGTAAGGAACAGCGACTTTGCTTATTTCATAAGCGCTTCAATTTATAGTTATTCCCAAAAAGAAGGTCGAAGATCACTAGCCTTTTATTTGTTGATTAATTTTGATCAATGGCTAGGATTGAAACCCAACACATATCTGCAGGCCGTCTTTTCTATAATATTTTTTGTTGAGTAAGTTTATTTTGCTCAACATCTGTTTTCTTTAGTAATTAGATTGCAACTAGCCCCTAACAGTGTTGGAATAATCTTGCAGGGGTAAGATTGTCCTGCAATACACATTCTTATTTGTGTTCTATTGGTGTGCAATTCGACATAATTTCAATACCCTTAAATTAATTTTAACTGAGAGTGTATTAGCCCCCAAGCTCAATTGATCAAACCAAATTTTTTATACTTATTTAACCTAGTATTGCACATGTAATATGTGTCTTTGGGTATGTTAAGACTGGTTACTTCTTGTGGCATAGTGAACATAAGAGTCACTAACATATTTATTGAGAAAAGTTGTTTAGACTAATATTTTTACGTCTTCTTAGTCATTTGTTTTAATTTCCTTACTTCTAACATGCATACTCAGTTTAGCAATTAAATAGTAGAATTAAAGCTAGGAGAATTCTACTTATCTCTGCCCTGTAGACTTGAAACCCATACTGGATTCATAGTCTGTGAGCATAACAACAACTTTACTTCTGATCTTTAGCCTTTGATGTGCATCTGGCGTTCCTTTGCAAGATCCCCCTTAATAATTGCACTTGTCTTTGACATCTTGTGCATGATGATAAGTTGAGTCATTCCTTGTACCAAGAAATGGGTCTAGTACATCTCTGTCCAAGGACCATAACTGGTTATGGCCACTTGGACTATCCTGCAAGACAGAAATTACCTTACCTTAGGAACCCAAGCTGACTTGGGTCCTAGGTTCTTGTTAGTTTGAAAATGCATATGTCTACTTACAGGAGCCCTGTCAGGAAGACTTTTTATTGCCCATGGCACACTAGGGTTGTGCCAACAATCTTTGTCAAAGTGGCCCACTTTGCCACAGCACCAGCACTCATAAATATTGTATCTTCTCTTCTAAGCAAGACTGGCAACATGGTTGACTGCAGACTGAACAGAAGGAAGAGCGGCTTCCTTGTTCCAATTTCTCTTAGTCACAGTCTGACTGAGAGTAGGTCTGTCATGAGAAGAGCTTGGTTTTCAACAAGGTCTATCAGCAGTAGTTCTCTTTGCAGAGGACATTTGTTGGTGCCCTTAGAAGATTCAAATTCTTGCTTCCTAGCAGATAAACCCTTGGTCAGAGTGTGTGCAGGGAGACTTTGAGAAAAGGTCACTGCCTTGCTCAAGAATGATGGAGCTGGTGCATTAAATATAAAAGGTCCAGGATGGGCCTTTTGTACTTCTTCATGGGGTGCCTTTTGAGCACTCAGTCCCATGTACTTTCTTCTTCCATTGTAAGGAACTTTTATAGTCTTACAAGGAAGATTCTCATTCCTCCAGTGACCATCCCTGGGGTCTTGTCCATACCTGTTGGAAGGGAGAATTATCTTGTGAAAGGTAGACTGAAGCATGATAGGAACTTGGCCTCTTTTATAAGATTGGATCACTTTAGAAATCCACTCAGATTCAGATCTTCTCTTGATCGAATCTATCTTAGAGAAGTTAACCACAATTCTCCTCTCCCTATCAAGTTTCTCTTCAAGATCCTTGATAATAGAGTCCTTATATTTTATGGACTCAACATCGATATCTACCATGATCTTCAGATGAGCTGCTTCCCTCTCTTTTAAACATAGCAAGGATGAAGCTTCATCATGCTAGAAAGCAGTTACCTGTAGGGAGGCTATTTCCTCTGCTTATTTCTTAATAAGCAACTTGCTTCCCTTGAAAGCTTTTAGAAGGTAAGCATGATTGTTAATCAATTGATTGATATCATCATCTGTCAAAGGACCCTCATCACCACTTGATGAGGAGACATCAGAGTCTGTACATGATTCATATCCAAACTCTGGGGATGAGCTAGATGGGGAATATACCTTATTTTGACCAGGCTGATCCTGGCAAGATTCTTCTTCTGGTGTAGCTATCGGTCCATAACATCTGCATTCACCTTCTTCAGCTTCATCCACCTCTATGTCACTCTTTGAATGTGACAGAGGGGCCCTGATCTTTATTCTTACATCTGAAAGGACTTTGTCTTCACCAAGAGCAGTCAATATCCCAATGTTGTTCTTGTCCTTTGTGCAGATTTGATGCTTCATAAAGTTCCACACCTTATGGTTCATCTTTGAACACATAAGTTTAACCTTTTAGCTATCATTGGAGGTCAACACAGACTGTTAGGTCCTTTTTGAGTAGCCTCCCTCTGATACCACTTGAAAGTCTTTATTTCAAGGATAGCTAAATCACCTAGAGGGGGATGGGTGAATAAGTTTCTTAGTCCTTAGTGACTATTTTTGTTTTCTTTTAGTTTGCTGCTTTATTGGTTGGTTAATTCTGCTTTCAAGATGAGCTACCTGCATAAAGAAAACCAACACAATAGAGTACACACAGATTTATAGTGGTTCCCCAATATTTGGGTGCATCGACTCTCCTCCCACCTTGCCAACTTCCTATTGGTAAAGGCACTTCTCCAAAACAATGCTCAAAGAGCTTACACCTCAGATCTCTCAAGATCTCTCAGTCTCCTCCAGGACTTACACCTCAGCCATAAGGGCCTACACTCAGTTATACAAGTATCACCTACCTCAGGAAATTAAGCCCTACCACTCAGGCTATGGAGGATAGTCATCCCTCAGAGCAAACTTGATCCTACAACTCAGAGAGATTCACTCTCGGATGCAGTGGCCTGGCTCTTATTGGTGGCCCACTGCCGGGCTGCAGCCCAAGCACCCCACCCATGACCGCGCCTATTCTTAGCGTGGCGGGATGTTGAGGTGGGGTCTCGAACCCACAACCCCCTTGATAAAGAGCTTTCCTATGTAGCTCAGTTGGTGATGAGAGCTGTTAGGAAAGCTCTTTATCAAGGGGGTTGTGGGTTCAAGACCCCGCCTCAACATCCCGCCGCGCTGAGAATAGGCACGGTCATGGGTGGGGTGCTTGGGTTGCAGCCTGGCAGTGGGCCACCGATAAGAGCCAGGCCACTGCATCAAAAAGTGCACTTTTTTGATGTAGTAGCCCCGAGCCGACCCCTCTCGGTTGGCCTAGCCAGAGGACCACGTTCTGGGGACCACTGTCGGGCTACAGCCCAAGCACCCCACCCATGACCGTGCCTATTCTCAGCACGGCGGGATGTTGGGGCGAGGTCTCGAACCAAGCCCCCTTGATAAAGAGCTTTCCTTACAGCTCTCATCACCAACTAAGCTGCAGCTCAGTTGGTGATGAGAGCTGTTAGGGCAGCTCTTTATCAAGGGGGCTGGGTTCGAGACCTCACCCCAATATCCCACCGCACGGAGAATAGGTACGGTCATGGGTGGGGTGCTTGGGCTGCAGCCCAGCAGTGGTCGCTATAACGTGGTCCTCTGGCTAGGCCAACCGAGAGGGGTCGGCTCGGTGCTACTGCATCACTCTCCTACACCTCAGGCACAAGTGCCCTACTACTCAGTGATCAACTGATTACCTACCTCAGAGCAAGTTTGATCCTACCTCTCAGATCCACAAAGGATCCTACAAGATGGAAGTGGGTTGTTGAGGTTCTTGATTAGACATGAGGAATTCCTCTGTGCCAATCTACCTTGATTGAGTTAGACTCGGCCTAACTTTGACACCAAGAATGTTTCACTGAGTTTACTTTTCTATACTAAGTACACCTTAGCCCCAACTATTTCACAACAATAAGTATATCCACTTGAGCTTGAAGTGACTTGCAGAATAATGATCTGCTCCTTTCTGAACTGAACCAAAGGTTCAGCTCTCTCTTCTTCATAGGAACAATGATGTACATGCTTTGGCTTATGCAGGAAGCAACTTGCAGATCATCTTCTCTTGCACCTTTCTGAACTGAGCCAACTACTCAGCTCTATCTCCTTCTTCACAGCTCTCCAAGAGAATGTTCTTTTAGGATTTGTTGGATGGATCTGTGAAGCACCTGCAGCAAGGGTCGGCCCTAGCTGTTATCTCTTTCTCAGTGAATCACCCTGAGCTTGCTAGCTAGTGCAGATGAAGATGGCACCAACAATCTTGCTTGTTAAAGATGTTGATATCAACAGCTAACTTGATCTGCCTCTAGACTTGCTTGTCTTAGGCTCTCTATTCTTCAGCCATACCCACAACAATGGCGAATTAGGAATGTTGGGTACATTGGAAAATGTGTACCAGATTTGAAGAAGCCTCACCTTACTCAATGATATGCATCAAGGTGTATTTGATGTTGTTTTGAGTTTATATGTGCAGGTTAAGTAAATGCAGGAATGCAGAAAAATTTCTAAGTCCATGTGTCGACACCCGGAGAAGCTGCGTCGACACTTATGAAGGCTTGTGTCGACACTGGAGAAAAGTTGTGTCGATACTTGGAGTTAATTGTGTCGACACTTGGAAAGGCTGTGTCGACACCAGAAGAAACTGTGTCGACATACAGAGGCAGTGTCGACACATAGAGAAGCATAGTCAACATCAACTGTGTCGACACATAAGGCAGTGTCGACACACAGAGAAAGTTTAGTCGACATCCACTGTGTCGACACACAGAGGCAGTGTCGAGACACAGAAGCTTAGTCGACATCAATTGTGTCGACACACAGAGGCAGTGTCGACACACAGAAGACCTTGTCGACATTAACTGTGTCGACACACAGGACTTGTGTCGACACACTACAGAGCTTCAACAAAGTTAAAGAGAAGAAGTGATTGTGTCGACACACAGAATCAGTGTCGACACATTCTACAGAAGCTGTGTCGAGAAGCAGTATCAACAACAAATGATATGTGTCGACACCACCAAGGCTTATGTCGACACTTATTCCACTTGTGTCGACACTTAGTCTACTTGTGTCGACACATGATGAAGTTCAGTCTCGACACTTTGCTGACAGAGACAGAGTTTCAAGAAGTGACTGGATGACTTGATAGCTGTCATAACCAACCGATCTACTGCAACTATCAGAGCTGTCAGAAGTTTGTTAGAAACCGGTTTAGGCGGTTACCATGGAGAAAGTCTATATAAAGGCATTCTCCTTCAACAGAAGAAAAGAAGAGATTGATGTGAGAAGAAAAACACAAATACTGAGATAGAATAAAAAGAAGAAGTTGGAGAGAGAGAGCTCCATCTATTGAAGTGCAATTGCTGAATCAGGCTGCTAAGAAGGATTCAGATTGTGATCTGAATATCAAGAAAGAAGCTGATTGAAGATCAACTTCACAGGAGATTCAACCCTACTGAGTTCAGATTCAAGAAGCTTTGAAGAAAGTAAAGAGTGGTTGTTCTCTGCCATCAGATTTTTCCAAGAACTGATCAAGAAGCCATCCATCCATTCTCTCTCTACCAGGGTGGTGGTCATATATATTGTTAAATATATTTTTTGTAGGATCTTTATAAGATCTGAGTTGTAAGCCTGTGTTTATAAAGGCTGAGTGTAGGAGAGTATTTTCTCTGAGTGGAGGCCTTGTTGAAGGCTGAGGTAGGGCTGTGAGCCTGAGTTGTAGGAGATTGTTTTCTCTGAGTTGTAGGCCTTGTGTAGGCTGAGGTAGGGTAGTTTGCCTGAGCTGTAGGAGTGTGCTCACTCTTAGTTGTAGGAGCCTTGTTGGATTCTGAGCTGTATGATCTTTCACATCCACGAGGATCTGAGGTGAAGAGGAGATTAGGCCGAATCTACACACTGCTAGATACCGAAGGGGGAAAGTGGAGTACCCAAATCTTGGGGAACCACTATAAAAACTATGTGCACTCTGTGATTGAATGAAATTCTGTGCTGTGTTAGTTGTAGAATTACGCAAAAATAAAACTATGAAATAAAAATAATTCTCATTTCAAATCATGGATCCTCATGATCAAATGCTAAGAGAAGATTAGCTACGCATATTGCAAAAAGAAACAACGAAACAAATAGAAGAGAATTTCATTACTTGCAAATAAAAAGAGTGTACAAAATATTAAAAAGACTAGATTAGGCTATAAGGAAAACTTGCACTAATTGAAAAGAAAAGATTACACTAACAACATGTAAGCAAAAAGAAAGCACTCTCTTGAACTAGAACTTCACTTGCTCTCCAAAATCCAACTCTCAAAAACTAACTCCCAAAGTATGAGTCTTGGGTTCCTTTTATAGATGAGGAGGGAAGATTCTAGAATGGAAAGAAGAAGAGGGGGCAAGGGGGGTGGCCGGCCAAGTAGGATGGAGAAGATGCATGCACATTATTTAATTTGGGGTCAAGAAAGAGGAGGTGGGTTCAATGTATTGGTGGCAAGGTGCATGGATAGAGAAATTAATGAGGAGGGAAAGGATGAGTGGGGGATGCATGAGGAATAAATGGAGGAGAAAATAATAAAATGGGGGAGAGAGGAGAGGGGCCGGCCAAGCATGAGTGCATGCATGCAATAAATGGAAGGGAGAGAGAAAGAAAACATGCATGTAATTGATTAAAAGGTGGCCGGCCATGTAGGAGGAATGCATGAATATAATATTGAATGATAGAGAAATCAATGAGGAGGGAGAGAGAATATTATGATGCATGCATGGATTGAAAGGTGGCAAGAGAAATAAAGGAGAGAGAGGGGGTGGCCGGCCATGTGAGCTTAAATGGGCTACATAGGGGGCTCGGGTAGGCTAGGTGGGCTGCTTTGGGTTTGGGTAGGGGCTGTTGTGGCTCGGGTTCTACATGCAATGGGTTGGACTTGAGCTTGAGGGCTGCATCATGTAGGCTTTATCAATGTGGGCTGCACCAATGTGGGGAAGAAGCCGGCCATGCAAATTGTGGGCTGCACCAAGCTTGGACTTTAGACCTAAAAATAAAACAAAACAAGACATGAATTAGTCATAACAAAATTAAAACAAAGTTAAAACATAACATAACATAACACTATATAGATTTTAAAACATAACATAACAAAGTTAAAGTTAAAACAAGATTTTAAACATAATAGAAATATTACAACCTTAAAATTAAAACGTATCATAACATAACATAATATATAATAACATAACACATAAAGTAAGACTATATAGAATTTTATATCAAAACTCTAATAACACTAGGAATTAAAATATTTTAAAGAAACATTAAAACATGAAATAACAAACATAAAATATAAATAAAATTAGGCATTTTGAAAACTAAATTACCCCCAAAAAGGATGACTAAAACTAGTCATCAAATTCCCCCATGCTTAGACATTTGCTTGCCCTCAAGCAAATAGAAATAAAAACTAGGGTAGGAAATAGAAAATCAACAAAGCTAATTTAGGTTTCATAATTTAGAAAAACAAAACATGAAAAATTAAACTATCCTAATCCCTATGTTAACAACTAGTGGGGTGAGAAGTGCACAGTAGAAAACTTGAAAGTGGAGACCTAAAAATATCATTAGAACATAAGAAAAGTCTACACATTTCTAAATCTTAAAAACAAGGCATCCAAAATAAATGAGAATAAGGACAACAAAAAGTAGAGGTTCTAAGTAAACATTAACAAACTACTAGGTTGCTAGATAAACATTAACCCTAAGACACTCCAAGATAACCTCCAAAGAAATCCATCAATGATGGTGGCCATAGGCTTGTACGTTCACACTTTCTCCACTACGTGAAATTAAGTTCTAAGATCATTAGGACTTCTACTAGGCATTAAAACTTGGCTTAGGTAAATGATTAGGAAGTGGAATCAAAGATAAACATGAAGGTTTTAGGCACTAAACCAAGGCGAGCTCAAAAAATAAATAAAGCATAATGAAAAATGAGAAATAACAAGTATGTCATTTCTCCAATATGAAACTACAACAAAAAGGCCATGAAAATTTTTTTTCTTTTATAAACTTGGCCAAACACAAACTTTTTGCATTCATTTTTTTTTTTTTGATTTTGTAATGATATATATTTTTTTCTCTTTCTCAATTTTTTTCTTTTGAATAACATTTGATAAGAAAGCTCCAAAAAATGAGCTTGAAAATTGCCTATTCATTTCAAAAATAATACCCTTCCCAAAATAATTTTTCAGCTCAAATTTATAGTGCAAAAATGGGAAAGATGTTTGGCTTTGGTGAACATAATGAAATGAAAGGTGGAGCTAAAAACAAAGAAAATAAGGAAAAAGGCCCAACATTGTTTTGCAAGGGTTTTGTTTTTGGTGGGCAAGAAAAGCTCAAACTATTCAAATGTTGGCCTAAATCATTTCTAAAGAACGTAAAAACGGCGCAAATGCTTCGAGAGTAGCTTGGTACAAGTTCTAGACACCAAGAAAGACTACCTCGCAAATGAAAAAGAGCTAATGATACCTAGCAACCATTCGTAAGCAACTAACCGAATAAAAAGACATAACTACAAATTGCTAACTTAAAACGTAAAAATCGGATGCCTATATTTAAGAAAAAGAAACTAGTAAACTAAGCTATGTTAAACTGATAAATTTAGAAAACCAATTCAGAGAAATCTAAATAGAACTAAGGAACCGCACGGGCCTACACATCACTAGAGGAAACATAAAAATAAAGATAGAAAATAATTTTAGGTGAAATAGATTTTAGCACAATTTTTTTTTGATTTTTGTTTTTCTCTAAGGGTTTTATATTTTATAATTTTTGGATTTTAGATGTTGATAACATAAAATACTATACTAATAAAAATTTTTTTTGAAAGAAGAAGAACCCAAAAGAAACTAGACCCCCCCCATGCTTAAATCCTTCATTGCCCTCAATGAAGAAAACATAAAGAAAAAGAGAAGGGGACTGAGAAGAAGAGAAAAAGAAAAATGCAGGAAAAATAATAAAAAAGAACAGGACTTCCCCGGGTTCGTGAGATGAAGGCGGATGTCGCTCCCCCATGCTTGCTTTGTAGAGTACTTGATCGTCAGCAGGTATGACTTGATCCATCTGATATCAGCAGCGGCGGAGCGGTGACCACGATCATGGACTTGATTGGCCTCCGGTAGGAATAGCAAAATAAAAGCAAAAAAATAGAAAGAGTCCATGGGCAGATGCCCGATAATGTTTTTTATTACAATCATCCAAATAAAAGAGTTTCAGAATAATAATAATAAGTCCAAAAATAAAAAAAATGTCCCACACAAGATAATTGTTTAAGAGTCCAACACCAGATTCTTCTTTGCAGGAGGCACATAATCATTAGAAAAATAAAGTTTAAGTCTACGGCCATTTACTTTAAAATCCCCCCTATCGGGGTGCGAAAGTAACACAGTTCCATCATAAAAAACATCCTTGATCGTAAACGGTCCAGACCAACGAGATTTAGATTTTCCAAAGAAAATACGTAAACGTGAATTTAGAAGAAGAACCTGATCGCCCGGTTTAAAAATTTTATGCTGGCGGAAGTTCTTAACATGATAATTTTTTTCTGCAGGGTCAGGTGGTTTTTCAAAATAATTTGGCAAATTGTTATTATTTTCAAAAATAAGATTTTGTTGTCCAAAATCAGAGTCATTTTCGAATGGTGCTTGTACGGACATAACAGTGTTTTCAAAAATAGTTGATGAGGGTCCAAAAAAGGAAGAAGAAAAATCATTTGGAGGGAAATAGGAGTCTTCTTTTAAATCATCAATGAAAAAACAAGAGTCATCATTTTGTAAAGAGTTTTTCATCGATTTATTAATATCAAATATTACTTCCTCATCTCCTACATGCAGAAAAAGTTTTCCCTCACTCACATTTATAATTGCGCGAGCGGTGGCTAGGAAAGGTCGACCAAGGATAAGAGGGACCTCGATGTCCTCTTCAATATCGAGAATGACAAAATCCACCGGGAAGATGAATTTGTCGACCTTCACTAACACATCCTCAACGACTCCTAACGGATACTTAATCGAACGATCGGCTAACTGAATACTCATGCGCGTAGGGTTGAGAGTGCCCAATCCTAACTTCTTAAATAGTGAAAAAGGCATCAAATTGATGCTCGCTCCTAGATCTGCTAACGCATGTTTAACGAATAAATCACCAAAGACGCAAGGAATTGAAAAACTACCCGGATCGTTTATCTTTTTAGGTAGATTAGAATTTTTAATGACCGCCGAGCATTCTTCATTTAACGTTACATGCGATAAGTTTTCTAATTTCTTTTTGTTTGTTAATAAATCCTTAAGATATTTTGCATACTTAGGCATTTGACTAATCGCTTCATGAAATGGTAAATTAATATGAATTTGTTTAAATATTTCAAGAAAGCGTTGATATTGATTATCTAATTTTTCTTGCCTAAGTCGGGCCGGATAAGGGGGTGGCGGAAATTCCTTTATGATAAGCGGAGCATCATTCTGAACGTCATCATTAGAAAAAATAGAAATATCTTTTTCGTTATCTAAAGTAGATTTTTCATTTTCAAAATTTGTTTTATCATTTTCCGTAGGGGTAATTTCTTCCACAACAGGAGGGACAATCACCTTTGGCTCTTCCCTTGTGGTGGGCTCGTTAACAACTTTACCGCTCCGAAGGGAAATTGCATTTGCGTGTTCCCTTGGGTTAGGCTCAGTGTTCGAGGGAAGAGTTCCAGGTGGTCTCTCGGAAAAGGCCTTAGCGAGTTGGCCGACTTGATTTTCTAAGTTTTTCATTGATCCTGTTAAACTTTTAATAGTGGCATCGTTCGAGCTTATATATTTAGCGAGGATCTCTTCCAAAGGGGAAGGTTTTTGAAAATTTTGTTGCGGAGGTGGTGGTGGTGTAAAATCGTGCGGTGGGCGTATGGCGTTAGCGTTATTACTCCACGAGAAATTTGGATGGTTACGCCATCCGGGGTGATAAGAATTAGAAGAAGAAGAAAAACCAGGCGGAGAAGAAAAATTCGGAAAAGCAGAAAAATTGTTTGCAGAATTATTTTGAGCAGGCCTGGGTATGTTCCCCAGATAATCCACCTGCTCGGCAGCAGCAGCATTCACATTTTCATATACCTTAGCAGCGGAGGAAGCAGTCATCTCCGAAATCTTCTTGTTTAACATTTCCACTTGTAGCGCCAGTTGCGAAACCGAATCCACTTCATAGATACCTGCAGGTTTAGATGGGCGAGACCTGGACGAATTCCACTGATAAGTGTTCATCGCCATGTCCTCGATAAGCTCAAGAGCGGCTTCCGGAGTTTTGCGGTCTAAAGAACCAGCGGAAGCGGCATCTATCATTTGCTTTGTCTCTTGGTTTAGCCCATTGTAAAATGTCTGAACCTGTAACCATACAGGCAGAGCATGATGAGGGCATCTTCTCAAAAGTTCTTTGAACCTCTCCCAAGTGTCATAGAGGGTCTCAGAAGCAATTTGAGAATAAGAAGTGATATCATTTCGAAGCTTAGCAGTTTTGGCGGGGGGAAAATAACGAGAAAGAAATTTTTCAGTTAAAATATTCCAAGTAGTGATTGAGCCTCTTGGAAGAGAACTCAACCACTGTTTGGCTTTAGTTCTTAAGGAGAAGGGGAAGAGTCTTAGCCTTATAGCATCATCTGAGACACCATTAATTTTAAAGGTGTCACAGATTTCAAGAAAATTAGCAATATGCAAGTTCGGATCTTCATCTTGTAATCCATCGAACTGGACATATTGCTGCACCATTTGTATGATGCTAGGCTTAAGCTCGAAGTTATTGTTCGCAATGGCAGGTCGAACAATACTTGTTTCAGTCCCCTCCAGGTTGGGTCGAGCATAATCGGACATAGTCCTTTGCTGAGCCATTCCTGGGTTGGGATCTCCCATTTCAGAATAATTGCAATCCCCAAAGGAATCCTCAACCGCTGTTTGAGAAGTGGAAGCCCCGAATCGTAGTTGTCTCCGAAAGGAGCGTTCGATTTCTGGGTCCAAATCAACAAGTAGCGACGGATTCGCTCGGGTCATGCACTAGTGAAGAAAACGAGGGAAGATGAGAATAAAAGCTTGGAAAAAAAAGAAAAAGAGGGAAAAGAAAGGAGAATTTTTTTTTAGTTTTGTTTTTTTTTTTTGAAAAAAAGATTTTTTTTAGACGGCTTGGCTCTCGAACTTCCCGAGGACTACCCGGTGAAGGGTTCGCCCGGTACTAGGTAAAATGGTGGCGCTTAAAGCCCCTTACCCTTTTCGAGAGATTTTAGGTGGGGTAGAAATTAAAATGAGGTGGGTTGATTATAAAAAATTTAAATATATAAATTATAATTTTTTTTTGGATTTTTTTTTTTTTGGAGAAGTAATAGCGCAAGCGTTTTCAAAATATTGACGAAGAAAGCTCCCCGGCAACGGCGCCAAAAACTTGGTGGGCCAAAACCCGAACAGGCAAGCGTACCTGTCGAATTGTAGTACCAAGGTCGTATTTAAACACGGGGTTGTCAAGTACTTCTACTCGCGCTCTAACTATTATCCTACCGGAAAACTAAAGGGATTTGAGAATTTTTCAAAGTAAAATGAACGATAAATTGCGAGACGAAAACTTATATAAAAAAGGCTAGCATTCGATCATTGATTCACCATGAAATGAAACGAGAAAATAAAAAGGGCATAGTTTTAAATTTGCAAATCCAACTCGGCCGTGACGGATCCGAATTTAAGACAAAATCTCGCTAGAGCATTAGGTCTCCTAACTTATAGACTTTTCGATCGAAATCTCTTTACAAACCGAAAAAGCCTAAAGTTGCATTATCGAGGTGATCCGCACTATTGGATTTGACTCCAATCCGGAGGATTTACGTCGTCCTATCTCTAGGGTTGCATTCAACTCCTTCCTTCTTTGAGTGATCTTTCACATCCACGAGCCTCTCGGCTACTCGAATATGAGATCATAAGCCTACTACCGTATACCGGAAATACGGAGTCGACGCAAAATAAATCAAAGAAGGACCGAGTAGAATTACGCAAAAATAAAACTATGAAATAAAAATAATTCTCATTTCAAATCATGGATCCTCATGATCAAATGCTAAGAGAAGATTAGCTACGCATATTGCAAAAAGAAACAACGAAACAAATAGAAGAGAATTTCATTACTTGCAAATAAAAAGAGTGTACAAAATATTAAAAAGACTAGATTAGGCTATAAGGAAAACTTGCACTAATTGAAAAGAAAAGATTACACTAACAACATGTAAGCAAAAAGAAAGCACTCTCTTGAACTAGAACTTCACTTGCTCTCCAAAATCCAACTCTCAAAAACTAACTCCCAAAGTATGAGTCTTGGGTTCCTTTTATAGATGAGGAGGGAAGATTCTAGAATGGAAAGAAGAAGAGGGGGCAAGGGGGGTGGCCGGCCAAGTAGGATGGAGAAGATGCATGCACATTATTTAATTTGGGGGAAGAAAGAGGAGGTGGGTTCAATGTATTGGTGGCAAGGTGCATGGATAGAGAAATTAATGAGGAGGGAAAGGATGAGTGGGGGATGCATGAGGAATAAATGGAGGAGAAAATAATAAAAGGGGGGAGAGAGGAGAGGGGCCGGCCAAGCATGAGTGCATGCATGCAATAAATGGAAGGGAGAGAGAAAGAAAACATGCATGTAATTGATTAAAAGGTGGCCGGCCATGTAGGAGGAATGCATGAATATAATATTGAATGATAGAGAAATCAATGAGGAGGGAGAGAGAATATTATGATGCATGCATGGATTGAAAGGTGGCAAGAGAAATAAAGGAGAGAGAGAGGGTGGCCGGCCATGTGGGCTTAAATGGGCTACATAGGGGGCTCGGGTAGGCTAGGTGGGCTGCTTTGGGTTTGGGTAGGGGCTGTTGTGGCTCGGGTTCTACATGCAATGGGTTGGACTTGAGCTTGAGGGCTGCATCATGTAGGCTTTATCAATGTGGGCTGCACCAATGTGGGGAAGAAGCCGGCCATGCAAATTGTGGGCTGCACCAAGCTTGGACTTTAGACCTAAAAATAAAACAAAACAAGACATGAATTAGTCATAACAAAATTAAAACAAAGTTAAAACATAACATAACATAACACTATATAGATTTTAAAACATAACATAACAAAGTTAAAGTTAAAACAAGATTTTAAACATAATAGAAATATTACAACCTTAAAATTAAAACGTATCATAACATAACATAATATATAATAACATAACACATAAAGTAAGACTATATAGAATTTTATATCAAAACTCTAATAACACTAGGAATTAAAATATTTTAAAGAAACATTAAAACATGAAATAACAAACATAAAATATAAATAAAATTAGGCATTTTGAAAACTAAATTACCCCCAAAAAGGATGACTAAAACTAGTCATCATGTATCGACACCACCAAGGCTTATGTCGACACTTATTCCACTTGTGTCGACACTTAGTCTACTTGTGTCGACACATGATGAAGTTCAGTCTCGACACTTTGCTGACAGAGATAGAGTTTCAAGAAGTGACTGGATGACTTGACAGCTGTCATAACCAACCGGTCTCCTGCAACTATCAGAGCTGTCAGAAGTTTGTTAGAAACCGGTTCAGCCGATTACCATGGAGAAAGTCTATATAAAGGCATTCTCCTTCAACAAAAGAAACGAAGAGATTGATGTGAGAAGAAAAACACAGATATTGAGATAGAATAAAAAGAAGAAGTTGGAGAGAGAGAGCTTCATCTATTGAAGTGCAGTTGCTGAACCAGGCTGCTAAGAAGGATTCAGATTGTGATCTGAATATCAAGAAAGAAGCTGATTGAAGATCAACTTCACAGGAGATTCCACCCTACTGAGTTCAGATTCAAGAAGCTTTGAAGAAAGCTAAGATTGGTTGTTCTCTGCCATCTTCCAAGAACTGATCAAGAAGCCATCCATCCATTCTCTCTCTACCAGGGTGGTGGTCATATACATTGTTAAATCTATTTTCTGGAGGATCTTTATAAGATCTGAGTTGTAAGCCTGTGTTTATAAAGGCTGAGTGTAGGAGAGTATTTTCTCTGAGTGGTAGGCCTTGTTGAAGGCTGAGGTAGGGTTGTGAGCCTGAGTTGTAGGAGATTGTTTTCTCTGAGTTGTAGGCCTTGTGTAGGCTGAGGTAGGGCAGTTTGCCTGAGCTGTAGGAGTGTGGACTCACTCTGAGTTGTAGGAGCCTTGTTGGATTCTGAGCTGTAAGATCTGAGGATCTGAGGTGAAGAGAAGAAGTTAGGCCGAATCTAGCACACTTCTAGATAGGCGAAGGGGGAAAGTGGATGTACCCAGACCTTGGGGAACCACTATAAAAATTGTGTGCACTCTGTGATTGAATGATTCTGTGAATTCGGTGTTGTGTTAGTTGTAGAACTAGCTGTTTCAGATTAATTAACTGAATATATATTCTGCCTTAAAAGAAAAAGGAATTACACCTATTCACCCCCCCCCCTCTAGGTGGTTAGACACTAATTCTTTCAAGGAAGAATTACTGTAACAGTGGCACTTTTTGTAAAGAACTTCTCCATTTATTTAATGTAACCCAACGGCTCTTTCAGCAGTGGGTCCCACTCCATTAATGTTGACTGCATCCTTGCTTTAACGCCTAACTGACGTACAGTAGGCCTGCGGCGCCTTTTGTCATGTACTTGGCTTTGCCACACATAATTTGAATATGGTTGACTTTTTGACTTGCTGACATCAGCACCTGAAGACTTAGTCAAAATTCAAGCATCAGCAGTATAACGTCCCGAATCGCACTAGGCCCCTCGTGCGTGTTTTGAGTCAGGACAGCTGACTAAGGATCATGGGGAGTGCTGACAACAGGGCAGCACATGTGAAAAGGAGGAGAAATTAGACAAGCATGAGACACGGGTAGAGACACGGGCATTTCCCTACCCGTGTGCGTGTGTGTCGAGTTGAACTCGACGAGGCATGTCGAGATCGAGGAGCTGTGTCGACATCATGTGACACGGGTAGCGCACGGGCGTGTCCCTACCCGTGTGTCGAGTTACACTTGACAGGGCGTGTCGAGACTAACGAGCTGTGTCGACATCATGTGACACGGGTAGCGACACGAGCGTGTCCCTACCCGTGTGTGTCGTATTACACTCGATAGAGCGTGTCGAGATCGACGAACTACGTGTCGAGATCAACAAATTATATGACACGGGTAGTGACACAGGCGTGTCCCTACCCGTATGCTAGTGTGTCGAGTTGAGTTCATCAAAATGTATCCCGAGAAGGACACGGCCAGGGACCACGGCTGTGTGATGTGGACACGGGTCGGGACACGGGTCGGGACATGGGCGTGTCCCTACCCGTGTCAAGTATTGAACCGACACGGAAACTGTCGTTACCGTTTCGCCCAAGCAGGACACAGGTAAGGACACGAGCGTGTCCCTACCCGTGCACTTTTCATATATAAGGGGAAGATAAAACCCTAGCCATTTTCATGCTCACTTAATCCATGTTTATGAGAGAAACTCCTGTTGAGAGAAGGAGAGTTTGCTGGAGCAAGTTCTAGGGAGGGAAAATCCGCCAACGCCGTGAAGGAGAAGATGTCGCCAAGGAGAATTACGAGATCCATGGCCGGAAATGGTGGTACCGCTAGAACCGATGTGAGTTTCCTACCCTCTCCCTTGGTGCTAGATCTGTAGATATTTATGCGAGACGTCGACTCAAAAGAGTCTTGACATGTGAGAAGATGCTTTCTCTAGTGTGAGGCCAATTCGGGGCTTGTGCTCTTGGTTAGTGGTGTCTTCAACCGCTCTGATCTTCTATGTGGAGATGGGGGATGGTTTCGTGAAGAACAAAGGCCTCTTGAGGTTGAATAAGGGAGCAGATTTTCTGGAATGATTTGGGAAGATCGCCTTGAGGAGGAAGATGAACCGATGCCATTCTTTCCGCCTTAAGATGCGTGCAGAATCTGTATTCTGCGCGCAGCGAACTTCGTGGCGATTTTTAAGCATGATATGGCCCGATCTGGGCTTTCGGCTAAACACGAAAGTTGAAGCCCTTGAAAATACCTTTTCAACGAATGGTTGCACGACTTCAGCCGAAGTATGTAGCCACGGAAAAGTCTAAACGAAAATGGTGTTCAACAAACCCTGCATGCAGAAATTGTGTTCTGTACGCAGCGGACTTCAAGTCCGATTTCAAATAGGATAATATAAAAACTGGGTTGAGGTCTGAATACGAAAGTAGTGCACCACGGAAAGACCTTTCCATCGTAGGGTTACACGTCTTCACCGGATTCCTGTAACTTAGGAATCTCCGGTCGAAGCTGCTGTCCAGATTCAATCTGCACCTAAATTCTGGGCTTTTTATAAGATGGGTTTGGATTCGGTGGAAGTTCTATTGCAAGTTACTTGCCTTGGATGAACTCTTATGATTAATCATTTGTTGCATGATTGACAAAGCTTATTAATTAGATTTCATATAATCAAATTGTGAAGCAATCTTATTTAAACGAATTGACTTGATAAGAATTGAAAGATTGTTATTTGTGCGCATCATATATAATATGTCGTTAACATATGGAAAGTGTGATGGATCTTTACACGCGCATCATGTTCATAATAGGTTAGTACTTTTGGAAAGATTTGTAAATCTTTATATGCGTAACATGTTATATTATGTTGTCATCATTTGGGAGTCATATAGAAGAATAAATCATGGTCATGAGTATGTTTGATTAATGAATTGAGTTTAGTAGTCCAATACTTAGAGCGACGTCACCCTACGGGTAGTATTGTGAAGGGATGTAGGTGCGGTGTTGACAGTCACTTGTTCGGTTGAGTTGTGATAAGGTATTGATGGACGGTTGGGCTGTGTCCTCGTGCTTACTTCCGAGGCCCCTTCCTTGTTATGTTGATGTGGCATTTGCATGCGGTGTGAGTCGACACGCGGTGTCGTAATCCTGGGTTAAGGATAGTGTGGCAGGTCTACGGGCTCACCAGTCATCACACCGACGAGAGTCGACAGTTAGATTTTGGGCGGTTTGGATGTGTCCTCGGTGTTCACGCCCCGGGGCCCCTTCCGTGCCAAGTGAACGGTTGGGCTGTGTCCTCGTGCTTACTTCCGAGGCCCCTTCCGGGTCACACAAGGCCAGTTCGGGCTGTGTTCTTGGTGCACATCTACCCAAGACCCCGCTGGGGCATAGTACGCATGGGATCCGCTGTTGTGTTCTTAGCGTTGAGGCATACGGAGGCCTAGGTGAAGTAGTGTGGATACCCGCCTAGTAGTAGAAGTGCCCGTTCTACTGTCACCGCCTAGCCACGACGGATGATGCCTGAGAGGTTAGCCACCTGCTCGAAAAGTGGGAACTATAGTTTGTGTCGACATAGCAATTGCATGGGTGTGATCATGGGTGAGTCATTGCATAACATTCATAGCATTTCATAACATTGCACAATAAGATCCTCATCGTATAAGTTTGTATGGGTACTCTTATACAATGAGTTACTTTTATGTAACCAGATCCTTAACTTATAAGTTTGTATGGGCATTCTTATAAGTTAAGTTACTTTCCTGTTGTTACTTATACATGTTAGTTTGTTGTAGCTCTTAAATATTTGCTAGATCATGTTATTGTTACTCTTACACTACTGCCACTTGCTTGTACTTCTTTTACTTGCACACTTATACATTACCCTTGTTCCTTCTCTCCGCCCGGTGCCGAGGAGTCGTCGGGGGAGCGGATGTGAAACCACTTAGTCGTTTCGACTAACGGTTGCTACGTCTTCCTTTTAGGAGGTCACGTCACTGGTAGAGCAGCTGCAGACTACGCAGCAGGACAGACGGGCTAGGACAATAGGGCCTGAAGTGACGGTACCGTTGATACCGTCGGTTACTGATGTTAGTATTTTGATACTCTGATGTAGCCCGTTTGGGCAATGATTAGCTGTACTCTAATATATTGTAGAAGCATGTTTTAGCTTCTCCTTTACTGATGCATTTGGATATTATTACTTAGTGTGGATTTGACTTCTCTTGCTTATTATATTTGGTTGGGTTGGCATGTTCTATTGATATTGTTGTAGCCGGCAGAATAGACGTCTTATGGTACAGGTTAGCCCGTGTGCTAATGCTACCACAAGGCGGCTGTTCCGGGCATACGACCCCCCTTCGTGTCGTGTTTTGTGATCCAGGAGGGGGGGGTCTTACAAATGGTATCAGTTTGCCACGATCCCCAACTAAAGAAGTCATTCAACAGTGGTGCCACCCCCGTTTGATTAGTCAGTTTGGGGACAAACTGACTTAGCGGAAACAGTGGTGTGCCCATATGTAATTCACGCTAAGTATGTCCAACTTTGACCTTAAGATTAGCCAACCTGACCATACGTTTGCGTTTTATGTGTAGATTCTAGCGCTCGTTGGGCAGGTGGGAGGCACTCCTGCGCCCTCTTTACCCACTCCCACTCAGTTCCAACAATATGAGTTGGGGCTGACGCTCACTTCCATCCTCGATGCTTTTAGGGCGCAGCAGCCCCCGGGGCAACAACAGGACCCGAGCTCCAACTGGCTGAGCACCTTCCGGGCTCTCTCCTCTCCCACCTACCTTGGGACGGAGTCAGCCGTACGTACAGAGGAATGGCTAGACACGGTACAGGAGTTGTTCGCTGGTATCCGTTGCCCGACCAATATGGCAGTGACATTGGCGGTGTCCATCTTGGACTTACATGCTAAGAGGTGGTGGAAGTCCCTTATGGGCTCTACCTTCCATGGCCGAGTTTATACAGAGATACGTTGGGGTGAATTCTCTGGTGCTTTCTTGGAGCACTTTATCCCTACATCGGCCCGAGATGAGCTTGAGCAGAGGTTTCTTCTACTAAAGCAGGGATCAAAGTTAGTTACGGAATACCAGCGGGAATTCCAGCATCTCGCAAGGTTTGCGGATTCTTACAAGTTGGATGACAGAGGTTATGCCAAGCACTTCTACAAAGGGCTGCGAGATCCCCTAAGACAGTCCTTTTTGTTTATAGCGGATGGTAGCTTGGCGGAGATCATTGATATGGCGAAACGATTGGAGGCGGACCACCTGGGATGTAGTAAGAGGCCTGCGGGGGACGTGATGGAAGTCGGCCCAAGCAATAGAAGGAGGCGGGACTTCAGAGGAGGAAGAGGATATCAAAGAGGTGGAGGGCGTGTCCACCGAAACTATAGGGTGGAGCATCCGGTTCCGCAGCCACCTGTGTTGCCTCCACCCCCACAGCCTCAGCAATTTCAACAACCTGAAGGGCGTCGTGGGCTGGTGTGCTTCGAATGCAACCAGCCGGGCCACATCCGACGTTTCTGCCCGCAGCTATATGGGAACGTCCCTCCTACTCTCCCTCGTGCTCTCCCTCCTGCTTTCCCTCCAGCAGCCCCACGAGGACGGGGATACCGGTGATTGCAGGTATGATTTAATTAATTAACATATTTTCATGGTCTAACTTGAATTGATTAAGACTTACTAGACACCTAGCAATAAGTTTTGGTTGTTGGTACTTAGGCACCGTGATTATTGGCGGGAAGACGGCCTATGCGCTGTTCGATACCGGTGCCTCACACTCCTTTGTGTCCGAGGATTTTATAAAAGACGTAGAGGGTGTACAGTATTTTACTGGCATAGCCCGACGAGTACGCCTTCCGGACGGCTCGGAGATGATCGCTACCGCCAAGTGCGAGTTGGAGTTATTTATTGATGGGAAGGGCTTTGATACGCCGGCCACGGTTCTGAGAATGCCGGAGTTCGACATCATTTTGGGCATGGCATGGCTGGACTGGCACTTCGCGAGGATCGACTGCGCAGAGAAGCGAATCTATTTGAGACATGGAGACTCCGACGTCATCTTCCAAGGTATTGGCTTCGCACCGCGTATGATATTATCTTCTGTTCAGGCTGTAAAAGCCCATATGAAGGGGGATGAGGTCTTCATGGTCTGGTTCGAGTTGAAGGAAGAAGCATTGGAAGTGAAGGATGTACGAGTAGTGCGGGATTTTCCCGAGGTATTTCCTGAGAAGCTGCCAGGATTTCCCCCGCATAGAGAGGTTGACTTCCAGATTAATCTAGTACCAGGTGCCAAGCCTGTATCCAAGGCTCCGTACAGAATGGCCCCGAAAGAACTCGCGGAGTTTAGAGTTCAATTGCAAAAACTGGTGGAGTCAGGGTTCGTTCACCCCAGTTCATCACCCTGGGGAGCTCCTGTACTGTTCGTGAAGAAGAAGGATGGAACCCTGCGGTTGTGCATAGATTATCGGGAACTCAATCGGTTGACGGTGCGGAACACTTATCCACTACCTCGGATCGACGAGTTGTTCGATCAACTAGTGGGAGCACATTGGTTTTCCAAACTGGATTTGCGCTCTGGATACTATCTGTTGAGGATTCGAGAAGGGGACATCCAGAAAACGGCCTTCAGTTCGAGATATGGTTTGTATGAGTTCACAGTAATGCCATTTGGGCTCACAAATGCCCCTTCGGCCATCATGAGCTTAATGAACAAGGTGTTTGAACCGTATTTGGACATCTTCGTCATTGTTTTCATCGACGTCATCTTAGTGTACTCAAAGATGGAGGAGGAGCATGTCGAGCACCTGACCTTGGTTTTGAAGAAATTGAAGGAGCACGCCTTGTACGCCAAGTTTAGCAAGTGTGAATTCTGGCTTAAGGAGGTTTCCTTCTTGTGGCATGTGATCAGTGAAGCAGGATTAGCAGTGGATCCAGCAAAGGTCCGAGCCGTGAAGGAGTGGTCGCCCTTGAAGTCGGAGGCCGATGTGAGGAGTTTCCTTGGACTTGTCGGGTACTACCACAAGTTTGTGAAAGGATTTTCAAAGGTTGCCCTTCCTCTTACCTCATTGACGAAGAAAGGTGTGTCATTTGAGTGGACTCCCCAATATGAAGCGGCGTTCCAAGAGCTGAAGGATAGGCTTACCTCCGCCCCCATCCTTGCACTTCCATCTGGGAAGGAAGGATTTCAGGTTTACACCGACGCATCGTATCAAGGGATGGGAGCGGTACTGATGCAGCACGGGCACGTGATCGCATATGCTTCAAGACAGTTAAAGAAACATGAAATTAATTACCCGGTCCATGATTTGGAGTTGGGAGCAGTGGTGTTCGCTTTGAAGGTCTGGAGGCATTATCTATATGGCATCCATTGTGAGATCTTTTCTGATCACAAAAACTTGAAGTATGTCCACACTCATAAGGAGTTGAACCTGAGACAACGGCGGTGGCTGGAATTTCTATGCGACTATGAGTTCACCATGAACTACCACCCCGGGAAAGCGAACTCGGTAGCCGGTGCCTTGAGTAGAAAAGTGCCAGGCTCTAGCCCAGAATCACGGTTGATGAGTATGGAGTTGGATCGGATGATAGAGGAGATGGATATTACTTTGGTGTTCAAGGCTCCTTCGGCAGAGTATGCGGAGTATTTGGCAAGCATGAGCATAATTTGTGATATCCGGGACCGGATTCGGGCGGAGCAAGGAATGGATGCGGCCTTAGCCCCGGCTATCAAGGCAATTGAAGATGGGAGCACCGATGAGTACACACTAAAAGATGGCCTCGTTTATTTTCGTGGCCGGCTCTACATTCCCAAGGGCGGCAAAATCCGGGAGGATATCTTGAGAGAGGCACATTGCTCTCAATATTCTGTACAACCGGGTATTGCCAAGATGTACGCCGGCTTACAGAAGACCATGTGTTGGTCGGGAATGAAGAAGGATGTTCGTTACTATGTTACACATTGCGAAGCTTGTCAAAGGGTGAAAGCCGAATGTAAGAGTCCCGGTGGTTTGTTGCAGTCGTTGCCCATCCCCGAGTGGAAGTTTGAGGATATCTCCATGGACTTCGTCCATGGGCTGCCTCGCTCCCGCTCCGGTAATGATTCAGTGTGGTTATTATTGATCGACTGACAAAGGTGGCCCGGTTCATTCCAATGAAGAAGGAAGCGCACGTGGACGTTTTGGTATGCTTATTTGTGGAGCAGTTCGGGCGGTTTAATGGTGTGCCGAAGACAATTATTTCGGATCGGGATGGTCGGTTTACTTCCAAGGAGTGGATGGCGGTGCAGGCATATTTGGGCTCGCGCCTAACCTTTAGTACTGCATTCCACCCTCAAACGGACGGGCAGTCTGAGCGGACCATCAGAACACTGGAGGATTTATTGAGGTTATGTGTGCTGGATAGAGGAGAGCCATGGGAAAGACTCTTGCCCCTGGTGGAATTCTCCTACAATAATAGCCATCAGGCGAGCATCAGTATGGTGCCCCGTGAAGCCCTTTACGGAAGAAGGTGCAGGACCCCCTTGTCTTGCGTGCAGGATGAAGATCCGAAGGTATTGGTAAATGAATATATAGATGATACTGATGCGGCAGTCAGATTGATACGGGATCGCATGTTGGAGGCTCAAAGTCGGCAGGCAAAGTATTAAAATAAAAAGCACCGGATGGTGGAGTTCCAAGTGGGCGATAAAGTGTTCCTTAAGATTCGGCCGATGCATGGAGTGTCGCGGGTGCGTGGAGTGAAAAAGCTCTGCCCAAGGTATGTTGGGCCTTATACTATACTGGAAAGGATTGGCTCGTTGGCCTATCGGTTGGAGTTACCGCCAGAGCTGGAGAACCTACACGACGTGTTCCATGTGTCGTCACTTCGAAAGGCGCTATTACGGCCCGATCAATATACCCCCACTACTGATGCTGTTGTGGCGTCCGATAGGTCTGTGTGACTAGAGCCGGTGCGGATCGTAGATAGCGAGACGAGAATATTGCGCCGCAAAAGTGTTCCCTTGGTGAAGGTGCTATGGTCTAATCATGGGAAGGAGGAGTACACATGGGAGCCAATGGATTTGATGCAACAACGCTACCCGAAATTGTTTTCTCAAGGTAATTTTATTTAAAGGCATATTGTATTTTCGGTTATGCTTTTCTCCCCATAGCCTAAGCCTGATTTCGGGGACGAACTCTTTTATTTTGTTTATAGGACTTGTAACGTCCCGAATCGCACTAGGCCCCTCGTGCGTGTTTTGAGTCAGGAGAGCTGACTAGGGTTCATGGGGAGTGTTGACAACAAGGCAGCACATGTGAAAATGAGGAGAAACTAGATAAGCATGAGACACGGGTAGAGACACGGGCGTGTCCCTACCCGTGTGCGTGTGCGTCGAGTTGAACTCGACGAGGCATGTCGAGATCGAGGAGCTGTGTCGACATCATGTGACATGGGTAGCGACATGGGCGTGTCCCTTCCCGTGTGTGTCGAGTTACACTCGACAGGGCGTGTCGAGACTAACGAGCTGTGTCGACATCATGTGACATGGGTAGCGACACGGGCGTGTCCCTACCCGTGTGTGTCGAGTTAAACTCGATAGAGCGTGTCGAGATCGACGAACTACGTGTCGAGATCAACGAATTGTATGACACGGGTAGCGACACGGGCGTGTCCCTACCCGTGTGCCAGTATGTCGAGTTGAGTTCATCGAAATGTATCCCGAGAAGGACACGACCAGGGAACACGGCCATGTGATGTGGACACGGGTCGGGACACGGGTCGGGACACGGGCGTGTCCCTACCCGTGTCAAGTATTGAACCGACACGGAAACTGTCGTTGCCGTTTCGCCCAAGCAGGACACGGGTAAGGACACTGGCGTGTCCCTACCCATGTCACTTTTCATATATAAGGGGAAGAGAAAACCCTAGCCGTTTTCATGCTCACTTAATCCCTGTTTCTGAGAGAAACTCCTGTTGAGAGAAGGAGAGTTTGCTGGAGCAAGTTCTAGGGAGGGAAAATCCGCCAACGCTGCGAAGGAGAAGATGCCGCCAAGGAGAATTACGAGATCCATGGCCGAAAATGGTGGTACCGCTAAAACCGATGTGAGTTTCCTACCCTCTCCCTTGGTGCTAGATCTGTAGATATTTAGGCGAGACGTCGACTCAAAAGAGTCTTGATATGTGAGAAGATGCTTTCTCTAGGGTGAGGCCAATCCGGGGCTTGTGCTCTTGGCTAGTGGTGTCTTCAACTTCTCCGATCTTCTATGTGGAGATGGGGGATGGATTCGTGAAGAACAAAGGCCTCTTGAGGTTGAATAAGGGAGGAGATTTTCTGTAATGATTTGGGAAGATCGCCTTGAGGAGGAAGATGAACCGATGCCGTTCTTTCCGCCTTAAGATGCGTGCAGAATCTGTATTCTGCGCGCAACGAACTTCGTGGCCATTTTTAAGCATGATATGGCCAGATCTGGGCTTTCAGCTAAACACGAAAGTTGAAGCCCTTGAAAATACCTTTCCAACGAATGTTTGCACGACTTCAGGCAAAGTCTGTAGCAACAGGAAAGTCTAAACGAAAATGGTGTTCAACAAACCCTGCATGCAGAAATTGTGTTCTGTACGCAGCGGACTTCAAGTCCGATTTCAAATAGGATAATATCAAAACTGGGTTGATGTCTGAATACGAATGTTGTGGACCACGGAAAGACCTTTCCATCGTGGGCATACACGTCTTTATCGGATTCCTGTAGCTTCGGGAATCTCCGGTCGAAGCTGCTGTCTAGATTCAATCTGCACCTAAATTCTGGGCTTTTTATAAGATGGGTTTGGATTCGGTGGAAGTTCTATTGCAAGTTACTTGGCTTGGATGAACTCTTATGATTAATCATTTGTTGCATGATTGACGAAGCTTATTAATTAGATTTCATATAATCAAATTGTGAAGCAATCTTATTTAAACGAATTGACTTGATAAGAATTGAAAGATTGTTATTTGTGCGCATCATATATAATATGTCGTTAACATATGGAAAGTGTGATGGATCTTTACACGCGCATCATGTTCATAATAGGTTAGTACTTTTGGAAAGATTTGTAAATCTTTATATGCGTAACATGTTATATTATGTTGTCATCATTTGGGAGTCAATAGAAGAATAAATCATGGCCATGAGTATGTTTGATTAATGAATTGAGTTTAGTAGTCCAATACTTAGAGCGTCATCACCCTACGGGTAGTATTGTGAAGGGATGTAGTTGCGGTGTTGACCGTCACTTGTTCGGTTGAGTTGTGATAAGGAATGGATGGACGGTTGGGATGTGTCCTCGTGCTTACTTCCGAGGCCCCTTCCTTGTTATGTTGATGTGGCATTTGCATGCGGTGTGAGTCGACACGCGGTGTCGTAATCCTGGGTTAAGGATAGTGTGGCAGGTATATGGGCTCGCCAGTCGTCACACCGACGGGAGTCGACAGTTAGATTTTGGGCGGTTGGGCTGTGTCCTCGGTGTTCATGCCTCGGGGCGCCTTCCGTGCCAAGTGAACGGTTGGGTTGTGTCCTCGTGCTTACTTCCGAGGCCCCTTCCGGGTCACACAATGCAAGTTCGGGCTGTGTTCTTGGTGCACATCTACCCAAGACCGCGCTGGGTCATAGTATGCATGGGCTCCGCTGTTGTGTTCTTAGCGTTGAGGCGTACGGAGGCCTAGGTGAAGTAGTGTGGATACCCGCCTAGTAGTAGAAGTGCTCGTTCTACTGTCACCGTCTGGCCACGGCGGCTGATGCCTGAGAGGTTAGCCACCTGCTCGAAAAGTGGGAACTATAGTCTGTGTCGACATAGTAATTGCATGGGTGTGATCATGGGTGAGTCATTGCATAGCATTCATAGCATTTCATAACAGTGTACAACAAGATCCTCATCGTATAAGTTTGTATGGGCACTCTTATACGATGAGTTACTTTTATGAAACCCGATCCTTAACTTATAAGTTTGTATGGGCATTCTTATAAGTTAAGTTACTTTCCTACTGTTACTTATACATGTTAGTTTGTTGTAGCTCTTAAATATTTGCTAGATCATGTTATTGTTACTCTTACACTACTGCCACTTGCTTGTACTTCTTTTACTTGCACACTTATACATTACCCTTGTTCCTTCTCTCCGCCCGGTGCCGAGGAGTCGCCGGGGGAGCGGATGTGAAACCACTTAGTCATTTCGACTAACGGTTGCTACGTCTTCCTTTTAGGAGGTCACGCCGCAGGTAGAGCAGCCGCAGACTACGCAGCAGGACAGCCAGGCCAGGATGATAGGGCCTGAAGTGACGGTACCGTCGATACCGTCGGTTACTGATGTTAGTATTTTGATACTCTAATGTAGCCCGTTTGGGCAATGATTAGTTGTACTCTAATATATTGTAGAAGCATGTTTTAGCTTCTCCTTTACTGATGCATTTGGACATTATTACTTAGTGTGGATTTGAATTCTCTTGCTTATTATATTTGGTTGGGTTGGCATGTTCTATTGATATTGTTGTAGCCGGTGGAATAGGCGTCTTGTGGTACAGGTTAGCCCGTGTGCTAATGCTACCGCAAGGCGGCTGTTCCGGGCATAAGACCCCCCTTCGTGCCGTGTTTTGGGATCCGGGAGGGGGGTCTTACAAGCAGTATAGGAGTTGAGTGAATGAGCTTCACTCAATGCCAAAGTACTTAGATAGTTTTGTCTATCTTGACATTGACAGTATTGAGTGAGTAAAGCTCACTCAACGCATTTTGCCTTAGCCCTTTCTGCAGCCTCTTCAGCATGTATGGCGTTGAGGGCGTTGAGTGAACATACTTCACTCAATGCTTTTTGCCTTAACTGTATTCTGCATTTTATGTGTTGAGAGCGTTGAGTGAACATGCCTCACTCAACGCTTTCTGCCTTAGCCATTTCTGCTTCTTCAGTATCTTAAGCATTGAGAGAGTTGAGTGAGCATGCCTCACTCAATGCCTTTTGCTTTAACTAATTCTGTATCAAGGCATTCAGAGCGTTGAGTGAGCATGCCTCACTCAACGCTTTCTGCCTTAGCCAGATTTTCTGTTTCAGAACTCAGAACTCAGTTCGACGAACTCTGAGTTCAGCTCGACAAATAAGTAAAAACTCAGTTTGACGAATTTAGAGTTCAGCTTGACGAATTAGTGAAAGCTTAGATCGACGAACTCAGGACTTAGTTTGACGAACTCTGAACTCAGCTATTCAACAATTGTGAAGCTAAGGCATTGAGTGAGTGAGCTTCGCTCAATGCCTTTGGACTTAGTCACTATTTAGCTCATTTCTCTTTAGGCTTTGACTGTATTAGCCTGACTCGCAGCTTTTTGCTGTATGACGTTGAGTGAGTTGACTTCACTCAACGCATATGGAATTAACCACACTCTAAGCTTGCCACTTCATGGCTTTGACTGAATAGGCTTTACTCAGTGCTATAAGTCATCTGGCGTTGAGTGAGTTGACTTCACTCAACGCCTGTGGACTTAAATACTTTTCTGTCTTTCCACCACTTAGGTAAGAACTTACCTGACTTAGCCACTTAGGCTATCTGTCCCATCACTACTTACTAGGACAATCTACAATCATTAAACTTGAACACAAGTTAGATCACCACATGTGTATATATTGTTTGTTGGTCCTTCTTCAAACCTAGGACATTCGGAGCAATGGACCCAACAATAGGATTCCAGTTGGGAATCTGAGTGATAGGATCCCTGTGTGGATCTGAGGTAGGGCTTAGTACCTGAGCTGTAGGAGGTTTATCCTCCGAGGTAGGATCCAGTGTTGGATCTGAGTGTAGGGCTTTCCTCCAAGCCTGAGTGTAGGACTTTGCCTAAAGTCTAAGGTAGGTAGTCTGGTGTAGATTACTGAGTTGTAGGTGATTTCATCTCTGAGTGTAGGGCCTTGGTCCTGAGTGTAGGAATTGGAGGAGACTGAGAAATCCTAAGGGATTTGGGTAGTAAGCTCTTGGAGTCGAGTTTGGAGAAGTTGTCATGTCTAATAAGCTGTTAGAAAGGTGGGAGAGATACTGAATGTACCCATACTTTGGGACTCACTATAAACCATTTGTGTGTTGATTGTGTTTTCTTGAAAGCAAACTTAAACTAATCACAACACACCAAAGTCAAAAGAAATCACTAAAAGTAAGAAAAACCTATTCACCCCCCTTTAGGTGTTTATCTACTCTTGAATCTAAAGACTTTCATTCCTCGAGTTGTGTTGTTGTTGTCAGGGTCCCTGTACGAGTTCCTCTCCCACATACCGACTACTTTCCCCCTCAAGTGAGTTGGTAGTACTCGAGCTAGGTGATGTCATGGACTTGACCTTTGCTACCGAGCACTCTTCTCCACCACCAGTTGAGCTCGCTCGTTTAGCATAGGGCCTGGGAGGTGTCGACCTTTCCTCTCCACCCCTAGTTGAGCTCGCTCATTTTGCGAAGGGCCTGGAAGGTGTCAACCTTTCCTCTCTACCCTTAGTTGAGCTCACTCGTTTAGCAAAGGGCCTGGGAGGTGTAGACCTTTCTTCTTCCACCAACAGTTGAGCTCGCTCGTTTAGCAAAGGGCTTGGGAGGTGTCGACCTTTCGTATTCCACCCCCAGTTAAGCTCTCTCATTTAGCGACTCATCCTGGGAGGTGTCGACCTTTCTTCTTCCAGCCTCAGATGAGCTTGCTCGTTCAGCGAAGGGCCTAGGAGGTGTCAACCTTTCTTCTTCCACCACCAGTTGAGCTCGCTCATTTAGCAAAGGGCCTATGAGGTGTTGACCTTTCTTCTTCTACCCTCAGTTGAGCTTGCTCGTTTAGCGAAGGTCCTAGGAGGTGTCGACCTTTCTTCTTCCACCACTAGTTGAGCTCGCTCGTCTAGTGAATGTCCTGGGAGGTGTCGACCTTTCCTCTCCACCCCTAGTTGAGCTCACTCGTTTAGTGAAGGGTCTGGGAGGTGTCAACCTTTCCTCTCCACCCCCATTTGAGCTCACTCGTTTAGCGAAGGGTCTGGGAGGTGTCGACCATTCCTCTCCACCCATAGTTGAGCATGCTAATTTAGCAAAGGGCCTGGGAGGTGTCAACATTTCCTATCCACCCCCATTTGAGCTCGCTCATTTAGTGAAGGGCCTGGGAGGTTTCGAACTTTCCTCTCCACCCCCAGTTGAGCTCCCTCGTTTAGCGAAGGGTCTGAGAGGTGTCAACCTTTCCTCTACACCCACAATTGAGCTCGCTTGTTTCGCAAAGGGCTTGGGAAGTATCGACCATTCCTCTCGACCCCTAATTGAGCTTCCTCGTTTAGCAAAGGGCCTGGGAGGTGTCGAACTTTTCTCTCCACCCCCATTTGAGCTCGCTCGTTTAGCGAAGGGCCTGGGAGGTGTCGACCTTTCTTCTTCCGCCCCTAGTTGAGCTCGCTCATTTAGAGAAGGTCCAGGGAGGTGTCAACCATTCTTCTTCTACCCCTAGTTGAGCTGACTCGTTTAACGGCTCGACCTGGGAGGTGTCAACCTTCTTCTTCCACCCCTAGTTGAGCTCGCTCATTTGGCGAAGGGCTTGGGAGGTGTCGATCTTTCCTCTTCCACCCTAATTGAGCTCGCACATTTAGAGAAGTGCTTGGGAGGTGTCGACCTTTCTTCTTCCACCCCCAGTTGAGCTCACTCATTTAGCGAAGGGCATGGGAGGTGTTGACCTTTCAGCAACTCGCCAAATCGGGTGGGATGATTTCTTTCCGACCTCTAGCGAGCTCGAAAAGAAGAGGGGATTGGGTATAACCCTAATTTGCCAAGTCTAGCCCAATTTGCCACCAAAGAATAGGGAAGCTCGAGCCGGCTAGTTGAGTACTCACGAGGCGATCTCGCCATACTAGCTGCGAGGCAACCTCACAATTATAGGTAGCCGCATGCCCAACGATCTCTAGCAAGCCAAAAAGAATCTTATGCCCCTAGATTAGAGTTTGCATGTAAATAGGTCCCCAAGACACAAGTGGGAGGGATCTAGACCCCTATGGGGGCAAGTTCAGTATGCACCTCCCTTGTGTCGAGCTCAGCAATTGCTTTAGGAGGGGAAGTTCCTATATACTTTCGTGTGTGTGGCGGGACCTCCTCGCTGCAGCACACAAGGCTTGTTTTTAGGCAGTCTGAAACTATTCTTTTCATCGCTACCTCCTTCTCGCCAAGTCTCCCGCGAGGCGACTACTAAACTAGTAAGCTCTTGTCAACCCCTTGGTCCGAACGCATGAAACAATTTTCTTGGTTCCAACATATATATTCTGTGGACTTATACATTATTGTTGTTCATGGACTTTTTCTTTTAAATAATTGATTGTTGACATGCGATATCTGAATATAGTCGGCATGATAGGCATCTTGTGATGGAGGCTAGCCCGAGTGTTGACACTCCCACAAGGCGACTATTCTGAGTATAAGACTATCTTGATTGTGTCTAATTCCCGAAGGGGGGTCTTACAGATTCGCTCTCCTTTCTTTGTTGTTACTCACATTCGTCTTCATAAAAACCAAATGAATATGACAATTCTTTCTACATTTAGGATTTGTTTGGCTGGACTTATTTTTGTCGTTCAAGCTTTAAAAAACGAAACTACAGTTTTTTATTTTGTTTGGCAAGCGATCGGTTTAAACCGCATCCACTAGAAAATGAAATTATAAGCCGTTTTTTCACGTGATTTTCGATCGAGGTGGCGGCTTTATACGCGCTTTCAGCCCTAAAATAAAATCTTCTCATTCGCAGCCGCCTCTTCCCCAATTTCCCGATCCCACCTCTTCCCTGATTTCCCAATCTCGCAGCCGCCTCTTCCCGATTTCCCGATTCTGCAGCCCTCCTTCTCCGGCGATAGGTCATCGTCGACCATTCTTCTCAAGCATCCCTCCTTCTCCGGCAAGCCTTGTCCTCCATTGCAGGTACAGATCGCGACTCTCCTCCGGTAACATCTCCCTCTTCTTCTACCTTCTATTTATTCATCTTTAATTGCTTTCGCCTCCTCTATGGTTGCAGATCAACGAGCTCAAGGACGCAGGAGGTTCATAAAATCTGGTTGCAAATCGACGAGCTTGGTTGGAGAAGATTCAAGCCATTTTGCCTTTGACTTTGTGCAACCTCTCTGAACGACTCCATCTTCCCTACCAGGTAAGCTTTTTTCCCTCTCCTCCTCCACCCCTTATTCTTCAAATTTTAGGTCATTTTCTGGAGTAAAATGAGATTTCTGTGTTGATCTCTCCTCCTCCACTCCTTAATATAATTATGCATGCTGGCTCATGATGATTTCGATAGTAATATCGGCATCTCCATCAGCAGCCGCAAGAGCGACCTCGGCGAGCATCTGTGCCAAAGGTAGGGCATGATGCAGTAGTTGTTGAAGTTTATGTAATACTCATTTTGATTCAATGTTGTGTAGATAGCGCTCTTTTCTGTTCAATATTTATGTCCATCATGCATTTCTTGGTTCGATGTAATGTAGACATTAAAGAATGTTTTTTTGCATGATATTACGTAGATAAAAGTCTTTTTGTTCAAATTTTATGTGGATAAAAGTCTTTCAATGTCATGCAAATAAAAATTCCTTAAGTCACTTTGGGGTAACAGTAAATCGTCTTATGTAGATGGTGCTTTTTTGGTGCAATGTTATGAAGTCGGTGCTTTAGGAAATTCAATGTATTTATCAAGTTGGAAATTTTAAGCTTGGATGAGGCTGTAGTTAACCTATCATAGTTGGAAATTCTATGTATTTATCAAGTTTTCTATTAGCTTCTCTATAAAAACTTATTGGATAGTTTAGCGAAGCATGCTGATAAAAAATTGCAGGTGTATTCAAATACATTAGAACAAATTCATTTTTTTTAAAACTATGATCTAAGCTTTGGTTGCTAAACTTGGATTTGGTATAATGTTCAAGAAATTCATATCACCAAGTATGATTATATATATATATATATATATATATAAAAACTGTTGGGATGTAGCTACAATAAATGTTGGTTTTAACTTTTGTTAGTGATGACAAATCTTTTCTAGGCTATCACACATATTCTTCTTCCTCTCTAGTTTATTATATGAATGCTATTTGGGGTGGATTTCTGTTAGAGTCTATTTGTTTGAATGGATTTAGGACTTTGGAGTTGGAATTGGAGGTCAAATTCTGATGAAATGGACCTCCAATTCTAATTCTAGAACTCCAATTCCATCCAAATGGTGGGACTTTTTGGTTGTGTCTTGGTACTAATTTGGTCGTATTTTCTTGAAAAGTCTTCTTTTTTTATTTCTTTTCATTCAATGTTGCTTGGTTTCCACATTGGTGAGATCGAACCCTATTTTAACAGTCTAACCCATATTACAAATATTCATAGCATTATTTTGTGTATTGTTCTGAAAATTTTGAGGGTTTATATTTCTATTGTGAGACTCATTGTATTAATCTTCTTAGGTTTAGGGTGATAATTTACTTTTTAAATTGATTTTGACATTTAATTTATTTTCATTTACTATTCCCCCAAAGTGACTTAAGGAACTTATGTTACACCAAATAAGTTCCCTGAAAAGATTTTCATGTTATGTCGATACTAGTCTTTGTGGTTTATAAATTTACGTAGACAGTACTCTTTTTGCTCCAATGTTATGTAGATAACATACATGCTTACTTAATTATGTAGACAGTACTCTATTTGCTTACATGTTATGTAGACAGTACTCTTTTTGCTCTAATATTACGTAGACAGTACTCTTTTTGCTCCAATGTTATGTAGATAACATACATGCTTACGTAGACAGTACTCTTTTTGTGTTACTTTCTTCAGATGTCTAATCGAAGAGAAAGAGGAATATCAGCTTCATGGGAATCAACAGATGTTTTATTATTTTGCGACATATGTATTAAGGAAATAGAGCTAGGTAATCGCACGACTACTCACTTCAACAAACAAGGTTGGAACAACATAATATTGCATTTTCAAGAGCGTTCGGGGAAACAATTTGATCGGACTCAACTAAAAAACAAATGAGATCAACTGAAGAAGGGTGGAAGTTGTGGGGATAACTTAAATGTGGCGAAACTGGGTTTAGTTGGAATCCTGTAAAAAAAACTATTGATGCCTCAGACGAGTGGTGGGGCGAGAAAATAAAGGTGTTATAATATATCACATTTTTAAATTCTTAGATAATGAGATATTTTACAATTTATATTTTTATTAAAATATATTCTTATTTTTCAGGCCAATCAAAATGTCAAAAAATTTTGTTATTCTGGAATACCTCCTGACATGGATGCAAAATTAGAAAATATGTTCAGTCAAGTGGTGGCCACTGGGGATAATTGATTCATGCCAAGCTCGACGACCATTCCATTTGAATTGGATGAAGAGCAAGTAAATTCAGATGAAGAGGATAATATTGTGGCGAACTCACGAACTCAAACAAGTATTAATGTTGACAATGGCGGTAGTGAGCATGCGAGTAAATTCTTAGGATCATCTTCTAAAAAAACTTCACTTAAGCGTAAAGGTAGTGGTGAAGGTACCAAACACTTATTACTTTCACACATTAATGATTTAGTTGCATCTAGACAGGCAGTTCCACCTCCACCAATATCGGTGACAATCAAAGAATTTGTTGAAGAGATCTGTAGAATTTCTGATATATATAATGACCCTGACTTCTTTGACTTTGCAATGGAATTCACTCACATCAAATCCGGAAGAGAGGCGTTCATGTTTTGCCCAGCTGATAAAAAAGTTGAGTATCTCAAGAGACGCTACAAGAAGAGTTTAGAATGATTTCATGCTAATGGGATCCACTTTAGCTATATGTTTATTCTACCACTTATCTTAAGAGACGCTGTAAGAAAACTATGCATGTCTCCTTTTAAAAGCACTTCTTGCTTTAGTTTACTATTGGTTAATAGGATTTAAGATAGTAATCTTTTTATTTTGTATGTGTGTCATGTCAGACAGTTGCTTTTTTATTATATATTGTATGTGCTCTTTCAATTTAATTTTATGTCATTTATCACTCTCTTCATGTAATAATTATTCTTATATTATTATTTCATCAACACAAATAAGAGTGAAGATAGTGAATCTTAATCCATAGATGAGTCAGATGAATCATCAAATATCTCAGTTGAATACACTCAGTATTTCCAAGACTATAACAATGACATTAAAACTGTTTGTATTGTCCATGATATTGATGCACGAAAATGGAAAGGGAGTCAGACACCACCAGCTAATGGTTCGAGCACCGGGGAATAGAAGGGAAATGACAAACTTTAAGTAGCAATCTACTAAGCAGATGAGAGCAAAAAGAATAGCAGGGCCATGAGCTACGGCAACAACAGACTTCGCCCGTCGCGGCCTGAATGCCTCTCTTGCGACGGGCTTTCCTTTGATTGAAGAAGGGTGGTTATAGAGCTGAGTAAAAGGAAAAGATCAAGAGCTGAGAAAGTTGGAGTCCGCAAAGCCTGAGATTCGAGTCCGCAGCCTTTAACAAGTAGGCTCCAGGGCACGAGTCAGCGTGCTTTGGGGGCACCACTTCCCCCAATTTATAGGACGGAGGCCTGCCCAAATGGGCAGGGCTAAAATAACCGACTGCCCAGGGTACAAGAGAACCGGGCAGCGGTGACGGGAAGCAAAAGAGGAAAACACGCCAGTCCGCGCAAGAGGGGCGGACTGGGCTCGCGGGCTGAAGCTTCCAACCGCTGTTGCAAGGCGCGATACTGCTGGAGGGCCGCGGCCTGGGCGGACTGAGCACTGTGTCCGCCTGAAGAAAATCCTGAGCCGCTCCTGGATCTAGACGGACTGAAGAACCGAGTACGCACCCGAACTTGGAACTATGTCGGGGCTTCGACGAGCTGGGTAGACTGCCAAATTAAGTCTACCGCCGATGAGGTAGGTGACCTTGGAATCTTGTACGTGTTGCAGATTGAGGGGTTAACATAATCCCCACACATTTTTAAGTTTCTGAAAACTTCAAAAATGTTAGCTTAACCGCCGAGTCCGCAAGCCTCATTAATGCTGTCAGTGCTATAAATATCGCCGGAGGTTCTACATATGCCCAAAGTATCCAACGCCACAGGTCGCTTCTCACCACTTGCGGTCTCCACTTTGCAGTCCGGCATGGCTAGGCTTGGTGCATTCTTCAGCAGCCTCACCTCAAAGGACGCTCAGCTGAAGCCACAAATGAAAACCAAGAAGGTTGGGAAGAGAGGAGGAGCGCCAATCCGCTCCGAAGGAGAAAGTTCACAGAGTAAGAAGCCTGTAGAGGTGGCAGTCCGCCGAACTGAAGAGCTTGCACGCAACAAAATGGCGAATACAACTGAATCTGACTTTGCAAACACGCCCAAGAACGCGGATGAAGTGTTGAATCTGCCTAATGCTAAAAACCAGAAAGCCGCGGACTCAGCGAACAAGACTGACAAAGCCTCCACACTGAAAACCCAGCAGCCTATCATCAATATAGATTAGGATAAGCGATCTGCTGGAGGAGAAGTTGAAGGGATGCCTTCACAGGCACTAGTCGTTGTGAATCTGGAAGCAATCTGCGCGAGCAAGCCGGAGTTGAGGCAGGTCGCGGGCTCCTCTGAGAAAGGATCCTCTTCTAAGAAGAAGAGAAAGAGAGGAAAGTCCACCGTAGCAGAGCGGGTTAAGAAGAAACTGCGAACACGAAAAGAGAAAAACATTTCCGTACGGACTGGGGCTGCTAGCTTGCAGCATAGACCGCGAGAAAAAGAAGTTTTTGAGGGCGGCCTAGCGACACCTGAGGTCGCTATATCGGTTAATGAGCCTCCCTCATCGGTCAGTCTATCTACCTACGAAATCTTGAACTTAATTGAAACTGAGCAACTTGATCTGATAAATCAATCCTTGCTGGAGCTATTGCAACCCGAAGTTGAGGTTTTGTGGGTTAAGATCGCAGACAACCCCTCCCCCCCCCCCCCCACAAATGTAACTGAGGGAGTGGAGAAGGAGAAGCTGAAAGAGATGATCGCCGAGCAGCAGAAGAAGATCGCTGCTCAAGTGGCGACAGTGAAGGCGGCCTCGAAGCTGGTCGCTGCAGACAAGCAGGCCGAGGATCTGCGGACTGCTGCTGAGCTACTGCGGTCAGGTAATCTTCAACCAACACCAAAGTTTTTTAATCGTCAATGGCTTTACAGGTCGCCACAGCGGAAGTCAAGGCCAATCAAAATCATCACCGAGACCGATGACATTGTTGTTTCAACAAGCTCTGCGTCTGAAAAGAGAATCAAAGTCCACCGCGAATGGAATAAGTGGTTAAGCGCCTTTGATCCAGAGCGGGCAAGGTGGCCTGTGTTTGATAGTCACCAGATCGCCGTGGCGTTTGACCAAAGTGATTGTATATCTTTGCCTTTTGAGTCCGCGGCAGGATGAGTTGAGTATGAACCTTTGTTCTTTCTTGCGGGACGGAAGTCGCCGCCGGGATCTGTTGAGGCGGGTGAGATTCTGCCATCTCCAGAGTCTGCTACTTCTCAGTGGCCTGGAGCGATCTCACTTGATGAGTCCGCGAGGATGGAGCAGTCCAGCCTGGACAGAATTGCGGCGTTAGAGAGAAAATATGAAGAATAAAATAAAGAATTTCAACATGAGTTGGAGAAGAGGGCAGATCGCGAGAAGGCTCTGGAGGACCAGGTCACCAACATCTCCAGGGCATTGGAGAGAAGCGACAAGGAAAGGAAGCGACTTGGGGAGGATGCCCGCTTCTACCGAGGAAAATACTTGATGCTGGTGCTGGAAGAGAAGGCCAAGCGGGCTGCCGAGGCTGCAGAAGAGAGGCCGCGATTGCCAGATTTCATCGCTCCAGAGGCTGCAGCCCCAGCAGAAGGTAGCCAGCCCGCTGTGGATGAGGAGCCGAGGTTGGCAACATAGCCGATGGTCCCTCTGAGCCGTGTGGACCGGGAGTCCGCGCATCTACACAGGTCATGCATCTCCATGTATCACCAACTCCACCAGCTTTTTGGCGAGATACTTCAGGTGAGCGACCGGGCGGCTTATCTGTGCAGGGATCAGCAGGAGCGACCTATGCGACTTGAGCGGAGAGATCGCTGAGTCCGTCATTGAGGCGAACTATGTATTGTGATGTATGATGTGAACAATTCTGTTATGTGACTTGCTGTGTTATGAACAATGTTATTTTATGTGGACTTATGTCGTGTCTGCTTGTATTGATTTGAAATGTGATGTTGTTGTTTAGTTGATGTTGTGATCTGCTTGTCTTGAGATCTTTTTGCAGTAACATACGATTGCGAACTGCGTGGACCGATATTATGTTGCCAATTTTGATTTGAAATGCCCTTGAGAATAGCAGGTTGAAAACGTTGCGAGCTTGGAGGACGGAAGTTGTGTCCGCACGTATTATGCTTTGAAATGTGTTTGAACAGGTACTTTGGAGACTGGAAACAGCAAACTGAGCGGACTCGAGTTTGTGTTCGCGAAATCTTGTTTAAACAAGTTGAATCTTGTGCGGGCTGTGCGGACTGGATGAGCAAACTATGCGGCCTGGCGAAAAGTTGTCAGACCTCAAACCCTATAAATACAGCTTCATTGTCTCTTCAATGCAGGAAATGCGACCGAAGCAGAAGTCCCTGCGGCCTCCAAAAATGGTGTCCGCCAGAACTGATGTTGCAGTCGCCTTTCATGCCGCCGAACACAAGAATTGCAAGCTGACTGATGCCGACCTGGAGGCGTTTCTGGAAAAACAAATGGCGAACTCGCCGATACTCGCCAGGCTTCCCGCGGATGAGGAAAGATGGAATTTTTCTACTGCAACGCAGATCGCTGTGCCGATAGACTACTTTGACTGCGGTTTCCGATTCCCGCTGCTCTGGGAGATCGTCGAGATCTTCGAGCACTGTGGAATGGTTCTGGGCCAGCTCGCGCCCAACACATTAGCTGCCATTTATAGTTTCATTTCATACCTGCGATCTGAGAAGATCGCCTTTTCTCTGAACATCTTCCGCAAGATGTTTTCAGTCCGCTCAATCACATCCTCTGGAGGCCCCCCCACAAAGGCGTGATTTATTTCTACTGCAGAGGAATGAAAGTCATGGGTCGGCCTAACAAGATCCATAACTGGACCTCAAGGTTCTTGATCCTTGAAGGCGAGCTGGGGTTCGCGCACATTTACCGGCAGGAGCGCGCGGACTCCAGTTTTAAAAGTGTAAGGATGGAGGCGGTGGAGTTTGCCATTGTCAATTTTCTTGCAGGAGAGCGGCTTGACATCGAATACTACATCCCGCTCCTGGAAAGCCTGAATGTACCTCGCGAAGAGAGTAAGAATCGAGGACTGACTTTGTATTCGCCGCGACCTGTATTTCATTACTGATTGTTTTGTTTTTCGTGCAGCGGTCTTGGCCGTCCCAGCAAATCCGTCGCAAACTCTTGGCGGCCTGACTCCCACTCAAAGGGAGAGGAAAATGGAGCTTTCAATAAAGAGAAAGGAGGAGGGCGATCCCGCCGCGGACTGCTCTTCCTTTGAGATCTTTGGCCTCCAAGGCTTTGGTCGTCGCCAGAAGGATCTTCGGGGCAACCTAATGATCAACTAGCACCACAAGAACAAACACGTCTGCCTGTCAACTACGCTCCCTTCATGGAGGAGTCCGCGAGTTTCCCGTCACGCATATGTGGCGATCTCCGTCCTATATGGGAAGCATAACTTTCATGACCTGAAGAAGGTTGAAGCTGTCGACCTCCCACTTCTGGCCGCCTAGGCAAGCGCCCACAATGTCGTCACCACTCACTTCATTGGCTCCTTGACAAGAGACCTGCTCAAGGAGAATGAGCGACTTCAAGCAGAGAATAATTCATTAAAGGAAAGGAATAAGCGGTTAGGGAAGAGGGTTGCTCTTCTGAAAGAAGAGGCTTCGATATGTTTTGTGTCCGCAGCGACCTCCATTTTCAGTCCGCCGTGATCTGATGCATTTTGTTTTTTGTCCTTCTGCAGACCGCATATGACCTGGTAAACCCAGGCTTCCAAGCCGTCGCGCTCCCCTTTGTGAAGGAGAGCGTAGAGATCGCCATAGAGCGATTCATCAGCAGCGGCCTCGCCAAGGAGGGCGTAGATGGAGTGTCGTTCCTTCAACTGTTTCTTGAGTTGGAGGAGCAGGTCGCTGAGATGGCGCGGGCTCCCAAAGGGAAACAAGTAGTAGATGAAGGTGAGGAAGCAGAGGAAGAAGAGGAGAAAGAAGAAGGTGAAGGTGAAGGCGGCGGCGCGGCCGAAGATGATTCTGGAAGCAAGCGAGCTAAAGTCCAGTCCGCCGAGTCCAACTCGGCATCTAGCTCCGCTGACGAGTGCTCGCCAAGCGAGTCCGCGGACAGCGAGAGCTCGGATAGCAGTGAAGCCGGCTCGGAGGGAAAACTCTCCAGATGTCAAAATTGATACGCCAAGTCCGAACACACCTGTAGAGAAAAAGCGAAAGAGGAGCGAGGCGGAATGATGTATTTTTGCTTTTATTTTGTAAAGAGAAATGGAGGACTGAAATGTAGAGTACGCCAACTTTTGAAAGTTTGTAATTTGACTTGGAAATATATAAAGGATATTTTGGGATCAACATGTGTCTTCTGCAATGTTCTTTGCTTTTTTTTCTTATTTAAATGCACCCTGACGTAGTTAAGAATGAACTCCGTGTATCAGTCCGCGCATTGTAGAAACTATACATGCGATATAAGTTTTCAACTCGCCAATTAGAAAACCTTATCAAATAATCCAACTACAGCTCGCCATAACATTAATCTTAATGTTATCTGCCTGCTTGCGAAAATAATATAACGTGAAGGCGGACTCTGGCGAGTTTCATTAGCAGTCTGCAATTCCCTTTGCCAAAATTGAAAACCTTTTCAAGCTTAACATCGATAATAAATTTTGCGGACTTATAGTTCTTGCTAAACTGCGAGCTGAAAAAACTAGAACCGGGGACCAATCGTGCGGACTGGGCGGCTACAATTTCACAGTCCGCACATACTTGAATAGAAATGATCTATAGCTCTTGACCAAGTGGGCAGGTGCGGCCGGAGCGACATTGCTTTCCACACTGGGTCACGAAAACTATAAGATCAACCCAATGAAATCCTGCGGACTGGACGAATACCAGAATACAGTCTGCACTGAATATATAGAAATGATCCATAGCTTGTGACCAAGAGGGCAGGTGCGGTCGAAGCGGCATTGCTTTTCTTGCAGGGCCACAAGTTATAAGATCAACCCAAGAAAGTCAGCAGACTAAGCGGATACCATAATACAGTCCACACTGAATAGAGATGATCCATAGCTTGACCAAGCAGGCAGGTGCGGCCGAAGTGGCATTGCTTTTCTCGCAGGGCCACAAGTTATAAGATCAACCCAAAAAAACCAGCGGACTGAGCGGATACCATAATACAGTATGCACTGAATAGATTACCTGTGAAGAATGAGCTGCATACTTGTGACCAAGTGGGCAGGTGCGGCCGGTGCGGCATTGCTTTTCACACTGGCTCTCAAGATCTACATACTCAATGGAACGGTTCACTGCACTCTTGCCTGGAGTACAGTCTAAGTTGATCTTTTTGGCAGGTGCGGCCGGAGCAGTATTGCTTTCCTTCAAGATCAACTGGATTGTGGGTCTCATGCAGGTACTGCTTGAGGGTACCACGGAGTGTTCGAGGGTCACAAGCTAAGATGATCCGTGGGCAGGTGCGGCCGGAGCGGCATTGCTTTTCACACGCAACCATCAAAGTTGTAACGATATCCCTTACAAGGCAAGGTCGAGCCAACACCCACCCTATCCCTCCATAATGCAGAGGTGGGGCTAGATACTAGCCAGGATCCGAAATTCAGTATCCTGGCGCACTAGAACCTGCAAGCTCCCAATACACGGTGTGAAATCTCCCCACAACATGTGGTCTTTGGGTGTTACTCTAATGACAACGGTTCTAAGGGAGGTTTCAGCTAAACTCGAGGATGTCTCCTGGTATCATGCAAATATGGTTGTTCAGGAGACAAAAGAGAGAGAAAGCACTTGAAAAAGCGTCTGTATGAAGTCTTTGATCAATAATAACTTTCGAAAAGGTTTACATAAGAGATAAAAGAGAGTTTAGAGATTGAACCGTTTTGAAATCATCCTTGCTCAATGTGCTAACTGTTACTATTCAAGAGATAAAAACACTTGAAGAAATGTTAGTAAGCAGCCTTTATCAATAATAATCCTTGAAAAAGATTACATAAGAAGGAAATGAAAGGAGTAGGTTCAGGAATAGAACCGCTTGAGATCATCTCTGGTCCATGTATGTGGTACATCCTCTCATTCATATGTTTGCAAGCGGCAAGCCCCATTCTTGAGAACTTCTTTGATGATGAATGGCCCAGCCCAATTTGGATTAAGCTTTCCTACTGAGCTGGCTCTAGAAGCAGCATCAACTTTTTTAAGAACCAGACCTCCCACTTGAAAGTGTTTGATCCTCACGTTCTTATCAAAGTATCGGGCCATCCTTCTTTTTACTTCTTCTTGTCTTATTGCTGCTTTGTCTCTGATCTCTTCGATGTGTTCTAAGCTGAACTTCATCTCTTCATTATTCAGCTCAAGCCAATCCTCAAAACCTTGCCTTGCAAGCAAAACTCTAGGTGATGGAACTTCAAACTCAACTGGAATAAGGGCTTCCGAGCCATTAGAAAGTTTGAATGGAGTTTCACCAGTTGCGGATGAAGGTGTTGTTCTTAAGGACCAGAGGACCGATGGAAGTTGATCAGCCCAACTGCCTATAAGATTCTGCACTTTCTTCTTAAGGAAGTTGAGGACCTGCTTGTTAGCTGCTTCAACCTGGCCGTTGCTTCTGGGATGATGGACTGATGCAAACCGCAGCTCTGTTCCGATCTGCTTGCAAAAATCAACCATCTCTGCATTGTTGAACTGTGGCCCGTTGTCAGTGATTATTTCCATTGGAATCCCATGTCGGCAGACAATTTCCCCCAAAATGAAGTTCTTGACGACCTGAGTTGTTGTCTTTTCCAATGCCTTAGCCTCAATCCATTTGCTGAAGTAATCGATCATCACTATGATAAAGCGTCGTTGTCCGCTTGTCATGGGAAAAGGACCAATGAGATCCATTCCCCAAACTGTAAAGGGCCAAGGAGTTGTGATTGATCTGAGTGACTGATCAGCTTGATGCTGAAGTGGAGCGAACTTCTGGAACTGAACACATTTTCTTGCATAAGCCTCAGAATCTCTCTTCATGGTAGGCCAGAAATAACCCTGCCGCAGGGTTCTCCTTTCTAAAGTTCTTGCTCCTGAGTGACTTCCACACTCACCAGAATGAAATTAATGTAGAACAGTCGGAGCTTCTTCTTCTGAAACACACCTTGCCATGGCAGACAGGAAGGTTTTTCTGTATAAAACACCAGATACCAGGTAATAGTATGTTGCTTTTATCTTGAACTTTTTCTGATCTCGAATGATGAAAGTTCCTTGTTGATAGGTAAAGAATGAATGGATCCATCCAGGAGGGACGTTGATCAATCTGCATCAACTCTTCTTCATCCACTGCCAGGCGGAAGAGTTCAGAAGTTGTTCCCCCCGACGGAAGTCCATGCTTGGCAAGAACATCTGCCTCCTCATTTTCTGATCTTGGGAAATGTTCAATTGTAAAACTTTTGAATTTGCCAACTTCAACTTTCACAAGAGTAAGATATTTCTTCAATACAGGTTCTCTGGTCTCAAAGTTACCAAGAACTTGTGATTCCATCACCAGAGAATCAGTCTTTATATGAACATGATCAATTCTGAGCTCTCTTGCAAGCCTTAAGCTTGCTAACAAGGCTTCATACTCTGCCTGGTTATTGATTACTGGAAAATAGAACTTGATTGCCTGCTCAAGTTTGATTCCATTTGGGTTGATCAGAACCACTCCTGCTCCAGAAGAATTTCTGCCTGAGGCACCATCAACATAGATGGTCCAAGCCAAAGGAGACCTTTCTGCTTGATCAGAACTGGACTCTGTTGTATCAATCAAGAAGTCTGCTAACACCTGGGATTTGATAGCTGTCCTGGGCACATAAGAAATTTCAAATTTGCTTAACTTTATTGCCCATTTGGCCAACCTGCCTGAATGCTCTGGTTTTTCCAGCACACTTTTCAAAGGCTAATCAGTGACCACTGGAACTGAGTGCGCCTGGAAGTAAGGATGGAGTCCGCGAGCAGACATAACCAATGCTAAGGCCAACTTTTCCAAAATCGGATATCTTCTTTCTGCATCTTTCAGAATATAGCTGACGTAGTAAACTAGGAATTGCTTCCTGTTCTCTTCCCGAATAAGAACTGAGTTGACCGCCTCAGGGCCAACTCCTAAGTACAAAAACAACATTTCCCCCGATCGAGGGCTCTGCAGCAAATGCGTTGATGTCAGTTGCTTCTTTAGTTGTTCAAAAGCCTGAGAACACTCTTCTGTCCATTCAAATTTGTGCGCTCCTCGAAGAGTCTTGAAAAATGAAGTACTCTTATCACAAATTCGAGAGAGGAACCTCCCGAGACTGCCAACCTCCCCCCTAACTGCTGAACTTCTTTAGGTGAATGGGGAGGAGCCATATCTTGAATGGCTTTAACTTTGTCAGGATTGGGGGCAAGCCCTTCCGGAGTAAGGAGATGACCGAGGAACTTCCCCTTACTCGCCCCAAAAGTTCATTTTGATGGGTTGAGTTTCATCTTATATCTACACAGAGTAGAGAAAATCTCTACTAGATATTGCAGGTGTAGTGAGAAAGATTTGCTTTTGATCAATAGATCATCTACGTACACCTCAAGGTTTCTTCCTTTTTGTTGCTTAAATACATGATCCATCATGCATTGATAGGTTGCACCAGCATTTTTATGCCCAAAGGGCATCACAAGATAATAGTAACAACCATCGTTTGTAATGAATGATGTAAGAGGAACGTCGGGTTTATGCATTCTTATTTGATGGTAACCAGAGAATACATCTAAAAAACTCATAAAGATTACCTTACCGCAGAATCAACAAAAGAATCTATCCAAGGCAAGGGGTAACAATCTTTGGGTCACACTTTATTAAGTTTCGTGAAATGTACACACATTCGTCATTTCCCTCCTAGCTTTTTAACCATTACAACGTTTGATATATAAGAGGGAAATTGAATTTCACAAATAAAATTTGCTTTGAGGAGCATCAAGACCTCCTTTATTATTGGACCAGCAAGCTTTGTCGCCACATCTCGCTTCTTCTGTTGTACAGGCTTGAAGCTTGGATCAACATTGAGATGATGGCAAACAACGTCTGGATCAATGCCTGGCATGTCCTCCGCTGACCAAGCGAAGACATCCAGGTTCTTCAGCAAACACGAGATCAACTCGGATTTTTTATCTTCGGGCTACTCCGAGTTTATGGAGAGTTTCCTCTCCTCCCCTTCAGCAATGGGGACTCCTTGCATCACCTGGGCAAGTTCCAGGTGAGCCCCTTCTCTATCTGCAGCAGTTTCTGAACTGGAAGAGACTTCTGCTGCTGCTGTTGGAACAACGGGAGGACTGACTTCAGTCATATTTACGGTGCGAACGTAACACTACCTTGCTCGCCTTGGGTCGCTCCTGACCCTGCACATTCTACCATCAGCAAAAAATTTGATCGCGAGGTGGTAAGTAGAAACCACCGCTTGATATCTATTGAGCAAGGGTCTTCCGAAGATGGCATGATAACTGCTGGGAGCATCAACCACTATTAACTGAATCTATTTGATTGCTCCTCCAAGCTTTACTGAAAGAGTGATGCTTCCTTCGACTTCCTTTCTTTCACCAGAAAAGCCATAGAGTGACCCTTCGGTGGAAAGCAGAGGCTTTCCAGTCTTTAGGGCCTCAAAAGTTGATTTGAACAAGAGGTTGACTGAACTGCCAGTATCAATGAGAATTTTGTCAACTGTAAAATCTTCAATAACTTCCTTGATCACGACAACATCATCAAATGGATTGGCAGTTTGAGGCAGATCGGCTTGGCCAAAAGTAACATCCTCTCTTGATGGAGCAGAGGAAGAGGAAGAGGCGACCTCTGGTCGAGAGACCCTTGTAATTGAGGACTTCTGAGTTGACTCAGTTCCTGCTCCACCATGAATGAAGAAGAGCCTCCCCAAGGCTCCCTCATCATCTGCATTAAATCATTCAACCTAAACATTGATAGGCCCCAGACGGCCTACATCCTCTACCTCCACACATTCCGGCTGGACTTCAGCCACCTCTTTGCCCTTAGAGGTGGAAGGTTTTGAAGAATCACTTTTCTTACTCAGATCTTTGATCTTGCCTTCGGCAAAAAATCTTTCAACCAGTTGTCGAAGGGCTTTGCAGTTTTCAATTAAGTGACCCTTCTCTCTGTGGAATTCACAGAACTAAGCGTTGTTCCTTGGCCTCCACTCTCTTTGAGGCCCTTGTTTCTTTTCTTCCGATCTCCACTGCAAGATTTGGACGACCTCATTGATGTCGAATCCCAGATCTGCAAGCTCCTCCACGGAGCTGCTGTCATGCTGCCTTGGAGCAGGCAGGGCATTCTGAAGAATAAGAAGCACTTGCAGCGGTATGGCGGGAGTGGCGGCCAACGGTAGTCTCTGATCTTGAAACTGTTGATGGTCGATGAAGGTTTCTTATGGCGGAAGTTCCGGCCCCTTTGAGAAGGAGGCTGGAAATCAGGGCGAGGAGGTCTGTTGTGATGGTTGCTATGGGAAGAAGAGTTGAAAGCATCCCTTCCTTCAGCCTTGGCTATCAGGGATGAAATGTAGGTCGGGTTGGCATTCTCGCCTTCGATGAGGTGATTGACCATGGCCATCAACTCCTAGTACATTGCTGGTGCCTTCATTGTTGCTTTGAATTTTAAGGGGTCCCGGAGGCCATGAATCCGGACAACTTTATAGTAATCGGGGTTCACGTTTCTCATCCCCTGGATCTCTTTATGAAAGCGATCAACGAACCATGCAACAGATTCGTTATCTCTTTGCTTGATTTCAAAGAGAGCAGCCGGTCCATCTTTTCTCTTTTTTGAGGTAGCAAACCTCAGCAAGAGTTCGCTGCGAAGCTCAATGATGGAAGAAATCGTGCTCAAAGGCAGCTCATAAAACCACTCTCTCGCCTGTCCTTCGAGAGTGGTGACTAGAAGCTTGCATTTGATTACGTCAGAGAGGCATCTCAGTGCAACATGAAAGTGTGAGCTAGATCTGATATACTCTAGAGGGGGGTGAATAGAGTATGGTGCTTAAAAACTTTTTACAACAGTTGTTGTAATCTGAGTGAACAGGGAAGCAAATATTAAATCTAATCACAGAACCTATCTAATCACAAACTACAAAAGAAACTAATCACAGATCCTAACTAATCACAGATCAATCACAGGCAGAAACAAAAATAAAGACAAGCAAGTCAGAAGACACAAGGAGCTATAGTGGTTCCCCTAAACTTGGGTACATCCACTCTTCTACCACCCTAGGTAGGAATCCACTGCAGGATGAGTTGATCAGGTGTCCTGGGCACCAATGAGCTTTTGATAAGGTGCTCAAAAACCAAATCAGATTTTTTGATCAGGTGTCTTGCCACCAATGAGCTTTTGATAAGGTGCTCAAAAACCAAGCACAAACTTTTGAAGGGAGTTTGAAAAACCCTTTACAGAGATGGGGATGAGAGAGTGATGGAAGTCTTCTCTTTCTCAAAGCAGCTGAGAACACTATGTGGATTTGATGTTGTCAAAGCTCCCCCTGAGTTCTTGAGATGTTCAGGAAATGAAGCTTTGTTGTAGGGTGATAGGCCTTCAGAGATTGATCTCCAGCAAAAGATGATTTCAGCAACAGCTGAAATGTTAGGTGTCTGGAGTCTTTGAATGATGTTGTCCTTGAACACTTGAATCACAAGAGATCTGAAGATTTCATATGGTTGATCTCATTGGATGTGTGTTCTTGTATGAATTCTTTTAGATAGAATGTGTCTACAACTCTTTTTCTTTTTCTCTTGTGAACAGTTGGTGTTGAGAAAGATGTTGTTCCAGAGAAAAGTTGTAGCAGAGAATGTTTTGTTCTTCTTCTTGTTAAGCTTTTCTATAATTCAAAAATCTTGTGTTTTATTCCCTGGTTCTGAATAGAAAATAATCCTCTGTCAAGAATAGTCGTTAGCTTGTCATTAATTGACTCCTTAATTGCAATTGTCTTCTGGGGGAAAGTCCAAAGAAACATTCCTTGATAATTCCTTAAAACTTGGTCCAGAATAAATGAAAACGGCTAGAAAATCTTCTGAATTAATTGCTGAGAATAACTCCTTAACTGTTCTGAATTTGAATCTTGAAAATCATTTACTCTTCAGAAAAACGTCAAACTGAGCTCTGTTATCGTCGAACTGAGCTCAGCGATTTGGACTTAGACAGCAACAGAGATCGTCGATCTGAGCTCAACTATCGTCGAACTGAGCTCAGAGATAGAGAATCAATACTGGAGTCAAGATCATCGAACTGAGCTCGAAGATCGTCGAATGGAGTTCGACGATTTGTTGAAGTTGAGCTCAGCGATCGTCGAATGGAGTTTGACGATCCGTCGAAGTTGAGCTAGATGATCGTCGATTGGAGTTCGACGATTCGTCGTATTGAGCTCGATGATATGACTTAGTCTCCAAACTGAAAATCCTTGGTCTTGAGGGCAACTTCCAAACCTAACTACTAACCCTTAGACTCAATTCTAATTTACCTTTAGATCTATACATGAGGTCAAAAATAGGTTTCCTAATGACATAGTGATCCTGACCCAAATTAGTAATAGGGTGTTCCAACAATCTCCCTATATTTGGGTTAGGATTACTATTTACAGAACTTGCAGAAATTAAAAACAGCATACATAGCAACAATAAACAACAACAAGCAGAATCACAGATATATTATCTCAGACAGACATCAGAAAACAGAATGATTGTCACCTTACATAATTATTCTTTCTCCTTGCTCTTTATAAGTTTGATTTCTCTATTAGGATCAAGAGCTTCTTTCTTTGACCTTTTGTCATCAGCTGCACCTAAGGAGGTTTGTTGTTTGGGCCTTGGTACCACAACTTCAGGGTGCAGCTCCATATATCTTTCAGAATCAAAGAATTTGCTTGAAGCATATCTTTCCAGTTCTTTCTTTCTTTGTTCAGACAATGTAGTAAAGCTTGAGGTGTCTCTGCCTTGCTCTTTGGCTTTCTTGATCTGATCCAAGGCAGCTAGTTCTTTCATTCTGGCAGTCCAAGCAGTAGGGTTATTTTCTGGATCTTCAAAGGGCACTGGAGGTTCATATCTGTTGGATGGATTATCTAGAGGAGCTCTGGATGAGACTACTTCTTTTAACTTGTAGGCAAAAGGACCTGAAGTTGTATCTGATGAAGCTTGTCCTTCCCTAGAGTATGGATGTTGTCTTGAATAGCCTTTTGAATAAACTTGGAATTCCCTTTGGCTTCCTCTATAGCTTCCTCTTCTTGATTGAGAACCTCTGGACTGGCTTCCCATATATTGAGATCTAGCATGAGGCTGATAGGGGGTTTGGCTTTTAGCAGAAGGTTGAGCAGCTGAGCTTCCACCTGCACCTGCATCAGGAGGAGGTGGTGGAGGAGGATGAGGATGATGAAACTGAGAAGATCCTTTCTCATACTTCCTCTTCTTCTTCATGGCTTTAAGTTGGTTCTTGGAATACTGCATCCAATGCTCAGTAATGGGGCAATCATGAAGAATGTAGTAAGGAATGTCATTGTTGTTCTTTACTTTGGCTGGAGGCACCCTTTTCATAGCTTTGCTCCTTGCCTTTCTCTTCCTAGCAATAGTGGCAGAAGAATCATCAGAATCAGTCCTGAATTCATCACTTTCAGAACTTTGCTCATCATATAAAGCATCAATCTTTTTCAAATAATCTTTCTGAAGTTGGGTTGGAGTAGATGAAGCAGCAGTGGTGATAGCAGCAGATACAACACTAGTAACAACATAAGTTATAGCATCAGTTGTAGTAACAACAGATACAGAAGTTTCAGGAGCAGCACTCTTAGAAGGTATAGAAGCAGTAATATCAGCAATAATTGGAGCAGCAACAGATTCAGATAAAACATTTTCAGATACAAAAATATCAGCAACAGCAGTTTCAGATATAATAGGTTCAGTAACATCAATATCATCAACAATAGCAGCAGTAATATCAGTAGGAATAACAGTAAGCTCAAAATCATATGCCTCTATCTGCATATCCTCAGAAACTGGAACAGCATCAGCATCATCACTGACAGCAGCAGCAACAGAAATAGCAACAATATTCTCAGCAGGAGTAGCAGCAGCATTGCTGGAACTAGAAGGCTCAGCAGTATAAACTGTATTTATGAATGAATGAATAGTGCTGGTGTCACAGCTAGAGAAGGGCACAATGGCCTTAGAAAGATCCTCTGATGGCTGGACTGCAACTTTCTCTGGAAGACAACTGAAATAAATGGAATCAAAATCTGAGAGTAGGGACCTGAGGTCTACTGAAAAGACAGCAACTTGAGGTGGAACTGGAGCTTGAGTTGGGGTAACAGCAGCAGCAGCAGGAGCTGAAGAAATAGCAGCAGCAGGCAATCTCACCACTTCATTAGGCATCTCCCCCTGCCTAGATTCAGAGAATGCTGGATCAAGGCACACTGATGAAGGGATTGCCTGAGGAAATAGGGAGGATAGCCTGGCAGAAAGGGCTGCCACTGACTGAAGAAGTGGAGCCAAGGAGGTCTCCAATAGAAGTGATAGCCTGGGGGCGAGCAGTTCATATAACTGGTCAGCTAGGGTTGGAATATCTACATGCTCAGTAGGCACTTGAGCAGAGGTAGAGGATGGAGGTGGAGCAACAGGTGATGTTGGTGGAGAGCTGGTAGATGGGAGAAGTGAAGGTTGAGGTATGGGGATTGTGGAGATGGAAGACAGCGGTATGGAGATAGAGGGTGTGAAAGAGGGTTGATAAATGATGTCTTGAAGAAGCTGTTGGTAAGATGTGGAGGAGGAGGGTGGCTCAGGAGGAGATGAGGGTGAATCATCCATGAAGGAATCATCAAGAAGATTGAATGATGGAATGGTGGATGATGTATCAAGGTCTGGTTAAGGGTAGTGGTGTAATGGATAGAATACTTCTTCTGTTATAGGAAGAGTTGGGATTGGAGATGGTATTGATGTTGGAGATGGGCTGGAGATGATGACAGTGGATGAAATTAGAATGGTGGATGTGACTGGTGGAGATGGAATAGGAGTTGGAGGAGGAGGAGAAGCAGCAGCAGGCAAGTCATCTGCAGGGGCAGAGACTTGAGGGGAAGAGACTATTACACTCCTGGTGCCCGAAGTTGTGCTTGCAGAAGGCCTGCTGGGCTTGGTTATCTGCCTGTCCCATTTGCTAAAGAGGGCACAGGACAGTCTCTTTGAAGCATTAATATGCATCTCATTAGATACAAGCAGGGCAGGGCATCTGTTCTGAAGAAAGAGCCCTAGGATCCTCCCAAAATTCACAAAGTTCTTATTGATCTTCTTCTTAATCAGGTCAAAGAAGACCTCTCCCCAGTTCAACTGTTTCTTATCCACAATGGCTCCCATCAAGCACAGCTAATACCTAGAGATAGTATCATGTGCTGAGTTCTTGGCCAACAAAACTTTTCCTACTACATCAGCTAAGAACATGTATTCCACAGCTAGGTTCTTCTTCAACAGCTTGCTAGGGTTAGCATCAGAGTGACCCATTCTTGCAAGCAAATCAGAAAATTCCTCTCCAGACAACTCAGCAGAGTCTCTTCCAGAACTTAATTCAAAAACCTCTGTCAGAATAGCAGGAGTCAAGGGTACCTGGGTTCCAGAAATTGAACCAACTACTGTGTTTTGGTCCTGGTTGTGGGCAGTGTAGACCCACTCCTTAATGTCATCAGCAGACAGCTTGATTCTGGTGGACATGATGGTGGCTAATTTCTGCTCCTTGAACAGTTCCAGAATGTCCTGAAAAGCCTGATTAGTGGTGCTGAAGGACTCCATGTCTATATCGAATCCGGCATCAAATTTCATTGCGGTTAGAACAGCAACAGAGATGGCCATGGTTACCTGCAAAAATCAACAAACAAAGCGACCAAGTGTAGAGATGTTTGGAGGGAAAGAGAAATTTTTGCAGAGAGAACGAAGGCGCAAAGAGAGAACGAAGGCGAAAAATGAATTTTATATTAGGGTTCGACGCAGAAAAGGAAAGATCATTGAACTCAGTTCGACGATCGGGGCTTCTAAAGGAATCTGAAAGGTCTTCAATATCGTCGATCTTCGTTCGACGATATTGGAGAGCGTCGAGCTCCGTTCGACGATAGTTCAGAGAACAAAATCGTCGACCGCCGTTCGACGATCGTTGACCGGAAGAGATAGTTCAGACTATTTGAGAAGCGTTGAACTCAGGTCGACGATTAAGGAAATCGTCGATCTCCGTTCGACGATCTGGGGGAAAATCGTCGAGCGCAGTTCAAAGACCAGAAATACACTCTAGACACTTAGAAAAATCAAGATGTTTGCCTAGTCTTGGTCAATTTTTAAAGTTTTAAAATCTTGGATATTATTTTAGACTTCCTCCATCTAAAATTCCTAACTGATTTAGGAAGGTGTGTTTCTTTTCATCCAAGGGTTTGGTGAAAATATCTCTCCTTTGCAAATCAGTTGGGATATATTGAAGTTCAATTTTATTCTTCTCAACATTATCCCTTAAGAAGTGATGCCTAATTTCTATGTGTTTTGTCCTACTATGGAGGACTGGATTTTGAGCTATAGAAATAGCACTAGTATTATCACAAAAGATTTTAGACTTCTCTAAGTTATAGCCATAGTCTAGGAGTTGGTTTTGAATCCACAATATTTATGAACAACAACTGCCTGCAGCCATATATTCAGCTTCAGCAGTTGAAGTTGACACAGAAGTTTGTTTCTTGCAAAACCAAGAGACAAGTCTGTTACCAAGGAACTGACAAGTTCCACTGGTGCTTTTCCTGTCAATTCTGCATCCAGCATAATCAGCATCAGAAAATCCAGTTAATTCAAATGCTGAATCTTTTGGATACCAGAGACCTAGATTTGGACAATGTTTAACATACCTGAGAATCCTTTTTACTAATGTTAGGTGTGACTCTCTAGGGCTTACTTAGAATCTAGCACATATACATGTAGCAAACATTATATCTGGTCTACTAGCTGTAAGGTACAGTAAGGAGCCAATCATTGCTCTATATGTTGTCTGATCAACAGGTTTCCCATGTTCATCAGCATCCAATACAGCATTAGTAGGCATGGGTGTTTTCATGCAAGATGCTTCAGACATATCAAATTTCTTAACCAATTCATTTCCATACTTGGTTTGAAAAATGAAGATGCCTTCAGCATGTTGTTTGACTTGCAATCCTAGGAAGAAGGATAACTCACCCATGCTACTCATTTCAAATTTAGAATGCATTAGGTTGGAGAACCTTCTGCACAATTTTGAATCAGTAGAGCCAAAAATAATATCATCTACATAAATCTGTACTAGTAGGGTATGAGACTTATGGGTTCTAATGAAAAGAGTTTGGTCTACTCTACCCCTTATAAATTCATTTTCTAGAAGGAAGCATGCTAGGGTCTCATACCATGCTCTAGGAGCTTGCTTGAGACCATATAATGCTTTGTTCAAGTTAAAAACAAAATCAGGATAAGTTGGAGAGATAAAACCTGGAGGTTGTCTGACATAGACTTCTTCTTTGATGTCTCCATTTAGAAATGCACTTTTTACATCCATCTGATATACCTTGAAGCCTTTGTGTGCTGCATAAGCTAAAAAGATTCTGATGGCTTCCAATCTTGCAACTGGTGCAAAAGTCTGGTCATAGTCTATGCCTTCTTCTTGAGAATATCCTTGAGCAACTAGCCTTACCTTGTTCCTTACAATTACTCCTTGATCATCCAATTTGTTTCTGAACACCCACTTTGTTCCAACAATGGAGTGATCCTTAGGCTTTGGCACTAGTTCCCAAACTTTGTTCCTTTCAAATTGATGCAACTCTTCTTGCATTGCAATGATCCAGTGTGGATCTTGCTCTGCATCTTGAATGAACTGAGGTTCAATTTGAGATAGGAAGCAAGTGTGCAACAGGTTTTGGTTGACCTGATTTCTAGTTAGCACACCAGCTGAGATGTCTCCAATTACTTGGGAAATTGGATGGTCTCTTGATGTTACTAAATCAACAGGGGGTGTTGATTGTTCACCAACCTGTGTTGTTGTTTCCTCTTGTGGTACAACAACTGGCTCTTCAAGTTGTTTCTCTTCAATATGTTGAATGTTTTCTTCATCTTCACTGCTTTCCTCTTTTTGAGTAACCTGTAACTTGTTCAAGTCTTCAACAAGAGAATGTTCCTGCAAAGGTTCTATGGTAGAAGTGTTCTTCTCCTTGAAAGACATGTTAGATTCATCAAATGATATGTGAACAGATTCCTCAATTTTAAGAGATGATTTATTATATACCCTATAAGCCTTACTGATCATGGAGTATCCCAGAAACACTCCTTCATCAGCTTTAGCTTGAAATTTTGCTAAATATCTCTTATCATTATTGTGAATATAACAAATACAACCAAAAATTCTAAAATAATCAACTTTAGGTTTCTTCCCTTTGAGTAATTCATAGGGAGTCTTGCCCTTTAGTTTATGTATTAAACTTCTGTTCAGCACATAGTTGGAGGTGTTCACTGCCTCTACCCAAAAAGATAGAGGAAGGTGAGCATCTGACAACAATGTAGTGGCAGATTCAATAAGGGTTCTATTTTTCCTTTCAGCTACCCCATTTTGTTGAGGAGTTCTAGGAGCTGAGAAAGTATGTCTGATCCCTTCACTCTGACAGAACTCTTGCATAAGAAGAGAATCAAACTCTGTCCCATGATCACTTCTAATCAGGGCAATGTGAGTATTGAACTCAATCTATATACATTTGAGAAACTCTGTCAAACACTTAAAGTTATCAGACTTCTTCCTCAAAAAGAACACTCATGTGAATCTAGAGAAGTCATCTACAACTACTAAAGTGTAAGATTTCCCTCCTAGGCTTTGTACTGTAATGGGTCCAAAAAGATCCATGTGTAACAGATACAAGATCCTAGGTGAATCACTCTTATTAAGTGATTTGAAACTATTTTTAGTTTGCTTGCTTAATTGACAAGCCCTGCAGAGTCCTTCCTTCTTGTAGGGGCCAGAAGGTAGTCCTCTAACAAGGTTGTCCTTGGATAGCCTAGCAATGGTTCTAAGGTTTAAATGTCCTAGTCTCTTATGTCATAAAACATTTGGTCCACAGACAGAATTGAACAGGCAAATATCTACATCTATTGAAAGAAAATCTACTAGATAGATGTTACCTTTCCTTTTACCTGTCAACATAGTTGTGTTGTCCTTTGACTTGATCTTGCATAATGCTTTGCTGAAAGTCACCTGATAGCCTTCATCACATAGCTGACTGATGCTTATCAAATTGTGCTTCAGTCCTTCCACATAAGCTACCTTCTTGAATGTCACTATCCCAATCTGGACTGCACAATATTCTTTAGTTTGTCCAAAGTTTGAATCACCAAATATGACTTTGGGTCCAAGCTTGGCTCTAAAGATGTGAGGTTGTCCTTGTTTCCTGTCATGTGCTTTGAGCACCCACTATCCAAGTACCATTGTTGGTTTGATGTTGGATAGGTCTTCACCTGCATATAAAATAATTCATTTGTTTTTGACCCAGTTTACCTTGGGCATAGGTTGATAACCTTTAAACTCAGAAATAAAAGACATCCCAGGTTGACTCTTATAACCTTCAGGATGATATCTTCTTGGAGGTATTATCCATTCAGTATAAGAGTTAAAGCTTTGGGATGAAGGACCCCTAGGATTGGATTTTGATTTGCCCTTGAAAGAATTTCCAGAGCTCTGATCTCTGTTCGACGATCGTGGAGCTGCGTTCGACGATCTTGGGTCAGATCGTCGAGCTCCGTTCGACAATCTTGGGTCAGATCGTCGAGCTCCGTTCGACGGTCGACTGCGGCAGAGTTCAGGTATTAGCGATCGTCGACCTGAGTTCGACGATTTTTCCTGAGATCGTCGATCTGCGTTCGGCGCTCGTCGAGCTCCGTTCGACGATTTCTGCTGGAACTTAGTTTTCTTAGGCAGATCAGAATTTTTCCTAGCTGCCTGTACAACTCCCTTCCCTTTATCTGAAATGAACTTGATTGGGGTTGTTAGAACTATAGGTTGGCTAGATGAAGCACCCAAGCCCAGTGTACTATTGAATTTGGAGTTCACTGTGCTTGTGATGTCCATCAGCTTGATACTTCTCCCATTAAGGGATTCTTCAAGCTTCTTGGCCTCTGATAGCTCACTTTTCAGTGAAGCTATCTGCTCCCTACAGCACTCCAACTCCTTAGAGAGTTTGAGGTTTTCTGACTTTAAGATATTATGTTCAGTTAAATGATTTCTGAGAGAAATAATTTCCTTCTCAGATTTTAGTAGGTCTAAACATAATGCTTTAAACTCAGATTTAAAGTCCTCTGAATTGAAATCAAAAGAACTAATTACCTGGTCTTCTTCAAGTTGAGTGTCTGAGTCTGACTCTGACTCTTCTTCATCTGAATTATATTGAGAGACATTGATTGCCATCATGCAGAACTCCTTCTCTTCTGCATCATCTTCATCATCACTGGAGCTGGATGAAGCTTCTGACTCCTCTTCAGTCTCACTCCAGGATTCAGCAACAAATCCCTTCCTTGTGTGTTTGTTCTTGCTTGAGGAGGGTTTGTCATTGCCATTCTTCTTGAAGTCTTTCTCCTTTCTTCTTTCTTTCTTTTCCCTTCTGTCCTTGTTTTTGTTTTCTGGACAGTCAGGTACAATGTGCCCAGGTTTCCTGCAACCAAAGCAAACAATTTCTTTATTACTTGACTTATCATACCTTGGCTTATCATGCTCCTTGTATGATCTCTTTATGAAGTCCTTTCTGGGCATCTTGTAAAATCTTTTGGCCAATAGACTGAGCAGCTCATCATTGTCTGAGACTTTGTCTTCAGGCTGATCTTCAGTTGCTTTGAAAGCTATTGTCTTTTCTTTTCTTGTGGCTGGTGAGGCAGCCTTCTGCTCTTCTTCTCTATTTTTAATGAGCAGCTCATAAGACTTGAGCTTGCCCAGGAGAGCTTCTGTGGTGATCTCATTCAGACTTCTGGCATCCTTGATTGGACAGATCCTTGAATCCCAAGTGCTTGGGAAGCACATCAGGATTTTATCATTTAGTTCAGTCAGTGATATCTCCTTATCCAAAGTCCTGAGTTCACTGACTATCAGACTGAGTCTATTGTACATATCTCCAACTGACTCAGCTTCTCCCTTCTTGAAATTCTCATATTGAGATATGAGCTGGGATCTCCTGTCCTTTCTTTCATCAGCTGATCCTGAGACTATTTCAGAGAGCCTATCCCAGATTTCCTTTGCTGAATTGCATTCAGCCACCTTTTGGAAGATGTCATCAGACATTGTCTGGGCTAAGATGTTCATAGCCTTTGCATCTGCAACCTTCCACTTCTTGATGTCAGCATCTGTTCCTGATGGAGGTGGAACAGCATTTGTACTTGTGTTCTCTGGAGGTCTTGGACAAACTGTCAAAACAGAAGTAAAAATATCCTCGTCAATAGAATTCATGTATAATCTAATCCTTGCTTTCCAAAGTGCAAACTTGGATAGATTGCACACTGGAGGTCTGGTGCTAGCATAATCTTTGTTTTGGGCCATGATTGGTGAAAACAAAATCTAATAATAAAATCAAAAGAAAACAGATCTAACTAGGGAACTTGGGGTTCAGGTGTTAGCCTGTGCAACCACTGAGATATGGTATATTTAACCAACCTGGAAGATGTGGTATTTTTAACCAACCTGGCTCTGATACCAATTGAAAGTGTGAGCTAGATCTGATATACTCTAGAGGGGGGTGAATAGAGTATGATTCTTAAAAACTTTTTACAACAGTTGTTGTAATCTGAGTGAACAGGGAAGCAAATATTAAATCTAATCACAGAACCTATCTAATCACAAACTACAAAAGAAACTAATCACAGATCCTAACTAATCACAGATCAATCACAGCCAGAAACAAAAATAAAGACAAGCAAGCCAGAAGACACAAGGAGCTATAGTGGTTCCCCTAAACTTGGGTACATCCACTCTTCTACCACACAAGGAGCTATAGTGTTCCAACACAACATCCCCTTCGAACGCCTAGAGATGAGCGACGGGATTAGTCTCCCATAAGTAGAAAGGAAGAGGGGGTTCTCTGAAGTTATTTGGAGCCGACTCCCATCAGATTCGATCGACGAAGGGAGATAGAGTTTCAAACTCGACTGGATAAAAAGGGCGGACTGGAACAGGAGGATCCGCGGGCTCTGCGGACCGGCAATCAGTGAAGTTAAGCTGGCGGGCAGGAGTGCCCCTGGCTGCCTCCCTGAAGAAATCAATGAAGGAGGCGAACTTCTCCTCTTGAGGCCGCAGAGGAGCAGCGGACTGAGCGGGATGGCGATGCTGGAGTGGAGTGACTGTAGTGGATTGCTGAAGCGGAGTTCGGCGAGCTGGGGTCTGGCGGACTGGCGTCTAGCGTACTTGAGAGTCCGCAGGCGCTGCTGCGGCCTGGGGTGCAAGCCGCTGGGTCAATACAAGCAAAGCCTGACTGATTGTATCAAGACGCTGATTGGTCTCCCTACCAGATTGCTCAGCCTCATAACGAGACAGTTCAATGGCATCCCAAAGAGAATCTTCTAATGAGCTGGAGCGCTCTGAGTAGTGAGCTCGGTGGTCTGACATGTTTGTCCGTTGAATTCAAAATACTACTTGATCTGAAGGTCGCGTGTTAACTGTTGATGCACGAAAACGGAAAGGGAGTCGGGCACCACCAGCTAACGATTCGAGCACCGGGGAATAGAAGGGAAAAGTCAAACTGTAATTAGCAATCTACTAAGCAGACGAAAGCAAAAAAGAACAGCAGGGCCGTGAGCCACGACAACAACAGACTTCGCCCGTTGCTGCCTAAATGCCTCTCTTGCGACGGGCTTTACTTTGATTGAAGAAGGGTGGTTACATAGTTGAGTAAAGGAAAAGAGCAAGAGCTAAGCAAGCTGGAGTCCGCAAAGCCTGACATTCGAGTCTGCAACCTTTAACAAGTAGGCTCCAGGGCACGAGTCAGCATGCTTTGGGTGCACCACTTCCCCCTATTTATAGGATGGAGGCCTGCCCAAACAGGCAGGGCTAAAATAACCGGCTGCCCGGGGTACAGGAGAGCCGGGCAGCGGTGAAGGGAAGTAAAAGAGGAAAACATGCCAGTCCGCGTAAGAGGGGCGGACTGGGCTCGCGGGCTGAAGCTTTTAACCGCTGCTACAAGGAACGATCATGCTAGAGGGCCGCGTCCTGGGCGGACTGAGCACTGTGTCCGCCTGAGGAAAATCCTGAGCCGCTCCTGGATCTAAACGAACTGGGCGGACTAAAGAACCGAGTCCGCACTCGAACTTGGAACTATGTCGGGGCTTCGACGAGCTGGGCAGACTGCCAAATTGAGCCCACCGCCGATGAGGTAGGTGACCTTGGAATCTTGTACGTGTTGCGGACTGAGGGGTTAACACATGATTTCTTTATTCTTTATGATAAGATCCCACGTATGGCATCCACTCAAACAGGCGATAAATGGTTTGGAGAGTTATTTGTTGGTCATCCTATTAGGTTTCACGATACGTTTAGGATGTCACAACGAATTTTCATCGACCTACTACAAAATCTTGTTCAAAATCATGAATTAGCAGAATTTCGAAGAACTTATGCACGAGAAGTTCTAGTGATTACATTATTTATTTAATCACAAAACGAGACAATGCGTGCAACAAGTGAGCGTTTCCAGCATTCAATTGAAACTATATGAAGATATTTTTTTATGGGTGTCAAAAGTCTTGTTCGACACTCAATGTAGATTATAAAGCCTATTGGTATGCAATTTAGGGATGCCCAATCACATATAAGGAGAGATGAACGTTATATGCCATATTTTAGGGATTGTATTGGGGCTATTGATGGAACACAAGTAGATGCACGTGTACCAGTTGAAGATCAGGTTGCATATATTCGGTGTCATGACACAACCACTCAAAATGTTATGACAGTTTGCGACTTCAAAATGTGTTTTACATTTGTTGTGGCAGGGTGGGAGGGTTTTGCCTATGATAGTCGAATTTTTAATCGAGCAATAACAGATCGCAACAGCAATTTTCCACACCCACCACTTGGTAAGCTCAATTTTAATTTTTTTTTAATTAGTTGCACTTTAAATCTATATAGAACTAATGTTTGATAATCTTGTAGGTAAATATTACTTAGTAGATGTTGGATATCCAATGCAAAGAGGATCTTATCTAGATACTAGGTACTATTTACAAGATTTCAGACGGGGTTCTCGTCCAATCCAATGTAATCTTGAGATTTTCAATCAAGTTCACTTGTCGCTTCGCAGTGTAATAGAAAGGACGTTTGGCGTGTGAAAAAAGAATTGGGTCATCTTGAGAGATAAGCCAAATTACTCTTTCAAAAGACAAACTTTGATTGTTGTGGCTACTATGGCGTTGCATAACTACATTCGCAGACATCCATCACGTACTGATCTTGATTTTGATGTATGTGATGATGATGAGAGTTATGTATATCCAGCAGCGCATGCTCTTACTACAAGAAGGAATCAGAATAATATCATCGCAATATCTAACATAGATCCTAAGATGGTTGAAGGAGTTAGTGCTGATGAAATGACAAGGTTAAGAAATCGTATTGCGAATCTTTTGCAGAACTCTCGTAGGTATGACATGTATGATATTTGCTATGAAGCACATCCAGGAAGCTTTTCATACTCCTAATGCCAATTCTTAGATATTGAACTTTATCTTTGTAGAATTAATTTTATTTAAAAATGCTGGTCCTTTTATCATAAGGTTCAATACTGGTTGTTCATAGTTGTTTTTGTTTTATTTAATAATGCTATTACTAATTTCATATTGATGTGAAGTAATTTAGTTTAGGCTCCATTTGGCACGATGTTGGCGATCGTAAACGCATGGGTTAAACCGTCATTCGTTAAGGATCGCCTAACAAACATCATCCGTTTGAAAAAGTGGACGAAGTTCCTTAGATGGGCGTTAACGAAATACAATTTAACCCTTATGTTCATGACAGCCACCACCGTGCCAAACGGAGCCTAAAAGTCTCTATTTGGCACGACGTTAGTGGTTGTGAATGTGGGGTTATGAGCACTTTTATGTTCAAACTAGTTTTTTTCTTGGTGGCATTTGTGACCGCTGTCATGCCAAACATGCATTTTATGGCGGTGATGTATTTGTCCAAACTAACCATGGTAAAAACGTCGTGCCAAACAGAGCTTAAATTACTAATATAACATTGTTGTGCCATGGTCATCTTGATAACTTGCGGCTTGAGAGGAGGCCCAGAACCACCGATTCACCACAAATGATCATTGTAAAGACTTCCTGAAATCAATTATGTGTTTCCCGTTGATCCATCGGCACAAGAAATATGACCAGGTATCACTGTTTGAGTAATTGTGTGGCATTGAGCTTACATAGCTGATACTATGATTATGTTTTATCATTTGCATATATTTAATTATAAGTATAGTGTTCTATTCCTGAAATCAAATTTCCCAGTGTTGATTATTTCTTTTCAGTTCAAGGTGAAACCAGAGTTGCTTTATGCTGAAGGATTGTTCGGTGACTGCTCCAGAGGACTTCCCATTGATGTTGAACTTCATTTTGAGATTAAAATATTGGATTTCTTTAAAGCCAGGGTAAGATTGTTTTCTTCACATGTTAAGTTATCCTATATGAGTTACTTCAAACACCTAGAAGTAGGACTTTTTGGGGTCGAGAGCTTAATTGCTAATATGTACATATTAGTCCCCAAAAAGTATCAGCTATAAATATTGGATTTCTTTACATGTCCTGAACTTAATTGCTCGGTTAGGGATGCCCAATCACGTAAAAGCCTATGTATATTCTTTTGAAATTACAAAATCCCTCCTTTGAATATACATTTCATAGCATTCATGCGCAAGAAGATTGCGTCAATAGGTTCTCTCCTAATAAAAAATCCCTCCCGGCCTGCATATCCAAGTCCTGTTCCATCCTACATGCAGTCGTAGATCTCAATTCAGCTTGTTCCAATCGCCGGAGCTAAGAGGCAGAAAAATCTAGCACTAACATCAACAGTAATGGAGGAGGGCTTTTGGGTTAGTGGGAATGCATTCTCACTTCCTGTTTCTGCTGCAACCTTCTGAGCTGGGAAGCATGGTGCTGATGACTACAGGGTTTATGTTTTTCTTTGTTTCTTTTCACTAATTGACTATAGGAGTAATCAACCTCAAATATTTTTCTAATTTGACATTTTATATTTATAACTGCATATCAGTTGACATGTTGCAGCATCATGTGCTGAAGCATGGTGAAAAAACAGGTTTTTTCTTTGGTGAAGAAAGAATTATAATTAGTTTTCGGTACATTAATATCGTAGTTTAATAAATAATTGATGTTGTATTATGTACATTGTGCGTATTGTTTGTAGATGGTAGGCGCATTGCTATAAAGTGTTGATGTGGAGTTCCCAAATTTATTAGGGAATCACTATAAAATTTCAGTTCCCTTTATAGAAATATTCAATTTCCTTTTCGCACTTTCATCAATGTTCATCACTTGTTCCTTCATGTGACTGAAGAAGAGAAGACTATTGAACAACCAAAAGCCAAAATCTACGTGGCCGTTGGAGATGCTTTTACAAAGGTTACTTTTCTAGACAAGTTCAAACTTCAAGTGAACTTAATTCGCATTGAAGAGTGATCAAATGTAGTCCAAAAGCGGAATTGAGAAGTTTGAAGTAGGTATTGTACATAAAATGTAGTAACTCTCAAGACATTTCTTAATCACAAAAGCTGAGATCTGAAACAGCAAAGCACATCCACACCATGCTAGATCATGCACTCCAGCTATCTTCGATGCTCCACTGCCAGAGGGGTCGCCCCCACTAGTTTGGGCATTGGCAAAGTCATGCCAACATCGCCGTCCCTATTCGAAAAAGCATTGAGACTGGATGTCAGCCATCTCCATCGTTTGCCCTTTGCCCTGTCGAGCGTTTCCAGCTACTATTATTCCAGGTCTGCTGCCAACTTTTGTATGCATTTACCTTTTCAAAATAGTTGTACTAATGTTTAATTAGCTTTTGAAGCTTCAAAGACAATATAACCATTGTTTTCTGAATCCCAGATTTTGACAGATAGTCCAAAAGATCTATATTTTGTTTTGTTCAATATTTATTTGCTCTACATGTTTTGTGTTCCTAAGTGTGAGAGTGTGTATTTGGAAGATCTATATGTTGTTTTGTGTGTTTTATTTGACTTGGAGGCGAGATCGAATTCAAGTAGGAAGCAGGCTTAGGCATGCCTTGACATCAACATGCTCAGCTAGTATCAAGTAAGTTCATGAATTATACCAATATATGAACCCATAACTTGTATCATGATGTATACGCCTATTGTATTAAACTCATTCTTCCAACGTGCAAAGACTCGTTCCTCAATTCATTCATGTTCTTTTCTTGCAGGTTGGTACAGAGGGCACACAACTGTTGATGTGGGAGTTCAGCCTCATCATCTTGGAAAGGGGCCGACCATCTCTATAGGCATCAAACTATTATGGACCCATGTTGGCGGGACATATCAACATCGCCTTCAGTTGACAAAGGATTGATCATAATTTTATTCACATGTTATGGTACTATTTATGTATTAAATGTTGGGCACTTTCTAATTTAATTCACTTGTGTTATTGCCCAATTGAGAAGTTTTTGAACTTTTGACGGTTTGGACTACTGAGAAATTAATTAAGAAAATATTATTCCACACACGCACGAACTGTAACATAATTTACTGAACCAAACACGGTTCGGTTTGTTGAACTTTTCCCAGTAACAAGAAATTCATGAATGATTTGTTGCAGGACAATCCTTGTGACCCCCACACGGTTCACTGCTGCATTCATTGGTGTGCGATATACCAAGAATATCCGGAAATGAAGGGACGCCTCTCCTTTAACGTCGAATTGCCGACCGTTATTAAGCCGCCCCAAATGTAGGAAATGAGTGCAAACGAGAGTCCTGAAGCAACTAATTCCGGGAGCAGCAACACTAATTTTTTTAGCTTCTCCAATGTAACAAGTTCCACTTTACCAATTTGTTTGATTTATGGACTCAGATCTTTTCAAAGCGAATTACATGCAATCTTTTATGTAATATATGAGAACTAGCTGAGCATGTATTGATTTTTGGCACACAACTGTTTATAAGGTGATAAGCTTTAGAATAAATGTGACACCTGTTAGATTTTGAAATATATGTTATCAAGTTTTTATTTTGGCTTTGTTTCTACTTTTTCCTCATATTTCGCCATCACTTGACAAGATGAGACTCCAAATTCATAGTGTAATGGTGTTGAAAAGTAGCAGAAGCACACGGACTTCATAGACGAAGGAGGAAAGATAGCAAAAAACAAGACAACTTGACACTGGATGGGAAGGGGGCTGAAGAACAATTGAGGATACACAATATGATGTAGGAGATATTGGATTGAATGCATATGATAAAAAGAACATTGTCTTTTAACAATCAGTTCTACCATAGCCTTATATTGATCACACTAACCATATGAACAAACAATGGACAGAAAACACTGCCATAAGTAATCTTTCATTCACTCTTCAAGAAAAAACCTCTAAATGTTCAGTTTTAGCTTATTCATCAACATAAAAACCCTAGATTCTCAATTTTTTTTGAATGAAGATTCTCAATTTTATATAATTGTATCATTATGGGTGCTAGCAGTTCAATTTGCATCCAAATCGAAACTAAATCGATGTTGGTTATGTTCAATTTTTTGTCGGTTGCTTTGGCTCAATTTCAAAAAAAAATCAATTTTTTTTGAATAAAAATGTCTGCAACAAAATTTTAAAACATGACAAATAAAAATATGATATTAAACTTTCATGATATATTTAAATTAACATCTCATACTGCACAAATAATATAGGCGAATGTTATGTGCAAACCTAACTTGGCTATGGGCAAACCAAAATTTAAAATTAAATACACTAAATAATTATTTTATTATTAGGATTTGTTTGGATCCGGGCAAACCACTTCCCACAACCCCTATCCTGATTCCGCCGCTCCCCACCCGGCCTCTCTCCCGATTCCGCCCTACGCCCCCTTTCTCCCTGCATCGCCCGACGACTGCCTCTCTCCCCGCACACGCCGGCGAGACAACACCGTCACCTTCCCCTCATTCTCCCTCGTCTTCTTCGGCAAACGCAGCAGCATGCAGTTCCAGCTGCAGACGAGATCAGCAGCCAAAAGCAATGCCTGAAACCAATTTCTACATCCCGGCGAAGGAAGCTCGGGAGAAACAAAGCCGCGCCGCATCCGCAATCGCATGGGACTGCAAGGGGGAGAGCCGCCTCTCGCGCTGCCGCCGACAAGCAAAGATTGTTCGTCATTGATTTTGTGAATGCATCTATGTAGAGTGTTTTCTGGCTCTGGTTTCGGCATTTCTAGCAATTAAGAAAGTTTTTATTTTGGTTTGCCCATAATAATTTGGTTTGCCCATATAATTTTTTGGTTTGCCCATAAAATTGGTTTGCACGTATCCGAAAACGGTTTGCCCATAACAATCGCCATAATATATCGTCAAATATTTTCATAGTAAAACTGAGTAAAAATATTAAAAAAAACTTAATACATTATTTACTTATTCTAAATACACAACATATACATCAAAAAAATTTATTTAGATTCAAATAATATTGAAATCAATCAGTATAATAACTTACATGCATTAATTAATTAATGACAACAACTGAAAGATTATTTTTACTAATATTTTTACATATACTATTAATCAGTACAGTTTTGAAAAAAAAATCAAAACGAAACAAAACCATTCAGGTCACAGCGAAATCTGTTTAGATTTGGGACGTGATGGAAATCAACCGCATATTCATGATCGGAGATTGAGCAACCACGTGGTGGGAAGATTCGGTTAGTTTTTGATGTTGTATGCACAACTCATGCACGATTTGCTATTGGGCATCTAATCATTCGGTGCTCAGTATTCACTGGGCTAATTTCAGAGTACACGGCCTACCGAATGTGGTTTTTGTGCCAATTTTGACCGTGCCACGAGGGCTGCGCTGGGATTTTCTGGGCCCTTCGAAATGGTGAATTTAATTTTTTGTAACTGTATAGAATCAAAGGCAAATTTGTATCAATTTAAAAAGACGATTGTTATATATAAGTCAATTTTGTTTATTCACAGATCTTTACTAATCGCAGCTTCAAAAAGATAAAAAAATACTATTTGCAAACAAATATTATTCGCAAACCAGTAAAAAAACCAAAATTTGTATCCATACATAATGATACAACTTGTTTGCCGCCCAATACTTGTCCCGAATTTATATATATATTCGGTTTAATGTATATACAAAGGATGTGAATATAACGTATATACATGCCTTCTAGAAATACGTTTTTATGTGCATTTTCAAGGAAAAGTGTATTGAAACCTGGGCGGAAAATACGTCAGGTTTCAATCAGGCCGAAAATATGCTTTGTTCGTGCATTTTCAGGAAAAGTGTTCAACATGAAAGTTGTAGATCTAGGTGAGCTCTACAACTTTCGTGCAGAATTTTTCTTGAAAATGCACGTACAAGGCGTATTTACAAAAGGGGTGTATATTAGTTATAGTTGCAGATAAAGAGTGAGGAATTTTAAAATGAATACTAAAGGTGTTAAAACAGGTAAAAACTTAATCTGCGAATAGACAAAATAAGTCTGCGTATAACAACCGCCTTTAAAAATAATAACAAGTGATGAAGCTCCATTTTCTCAAAAATAAAACCATTAAATTAATTGAAAGATATTTCAAAATATAACTCAAGCTTGCATTACTCTGTTCAGATCATGATTGTCACTGTACACTGAACTTTGACGTGGAAGATCGGAGGTTTTATTTACAAATGAAGATCTGAAACTTCTGCAACAATGGCTGCCAAAAACCTTTATGGCTGGCTGGGTGGAGAGAGATGCTTCATGTGGAAAAGAGAATTGCACAATTTCTTACACTCGTGGATAGCTCATTCCAATTCCCTCGTAAAATCAATGTTGTCAACGAACACCTGCAAAAGATAAATCTTAGACTAGGAACATTGAAAGAAAAAAAGGGAATAGTGACAATAGTCTTCCCAATCTAGTGGAGAAGTCATTTTTAAGGGAAGGGGCAAAATTTTCAAACTTTGTCAAAAACTTACTGTTTTCCAACCATCAGGATCCTGGCAAGCTGTGATCTTAGTGGTGATTCCAGGTAAGGGCCCTGGTTCCCGAGTTATCTTTCCACCGTACAATTTTATTGCCTCGGCAGTTTTATAAACATCATCGGTGCCTATTGCAATCTGCAAAGACACAGAATTCTCAGTCTCCAAGGGAAAACATCCTACAAACAATAAGATTAATACACCTGAAAATCGGCGTGAAGATCGCTCGAAGATCAGATTGGGTTTTGTGAGATTGAGCTCTTATCAATGCCAATGAGCTAACAAAGGGCCAGGTTCAGCTCAAATTATATTGATCTAGCTAATGCGAGATACCTTGAAATGTATGTGTGTCTGTATAAATGCATATACAAATACTACATAGTATTAAACTTAAATTAATGTATACATCATATATTTATACAATTTGTGTACTAGTGTTTATATGTATATTTGTATGTATGCATGTATCTAGCTTTCGTAAGTATAATGTTTTTATATATGAGCATTTATATGTATCTATGTTCTATTATAAGGAAAACTTCAGGTTGGTCATGATCACTATCAAATGAATTTAAGTCCTTCAATTTCAATTCCCCTAATCTAATTGAAAGCATGTCTTTTTTATTATATAGGCATAGCATAAAATCAGAAAATATATATGCTCTTAATAAATACTAGTGGGTTGAGCAAAGGGTCCCTTGTGGGCAGTGTGCCGTGGTCATGGTACTTGGCCGTCACTCCATGAACTAAAAAACACAAATTAAGAGAAAAAATCATTCTAAAACAGTTTTTTTTGCTTGAATAGAGCATGAAGCCAATTGCAGTTGAACATTACCTGTGCATAGGCATTTCCTTTGTCATATTCTTTAACGCCATAGTTGTAGGTCAACTCCAGCACAGCGCTCTTGTCTTCAGGACCATACCCCATCATTGCAATAGTATACTGAAAAAAAACATAATCGAAAAACCATTCAGAGATTGAAGAATGTTCTCAGAAAAAACAAAAAATATGAATAACAGACCAAATTGCTCATCATAAATACACAATAAAAATCGTGATGCAAATATAAATCACCACAACTACTACTGAAGAAGCAAAAGTAATTGCGCCAAGGTTCTAGGAGAACAGAAATATAGTCTTTTAAGATAATTTATACAATGCCCTATTTAGAGCTCATTTATCCTCAAGGATTAATCCCACATCTTAGAATGGAGTTTTAGAATCCACTCCTTCCTAAATATATGTACAAATACTTGCAATTGTTAAGGATCTTTTATGAGAAATTAATAAAATACTGATTTTCGCTCTTCTTCCATATATTTCTACATGGTATCAGAGCAAGACGTTTCTGCTGGCCGTTTCTTTCGCGATTGATCCACCGCTCTCGCATCTCGTCCGAGCGGACTTCTCTCATAACTGTGTGGACTCTACAGGCGGTCTCCTCTTCACACCTGCAGATCTCACGGCTCTCTCCTTTCATGGACCTCTCTTTCGGGCACCCCAGGCTCCTTTAATAGGCTCGAGCCTCCTATACATTATTTTCGCCTGTTTCTTGCGGAATCTCCTTCTGCAATAGCTCAGACCGCACGATCTCCTGCGCCCACTGAGCCCGCAACCAGTTTCCTGTGTTCAACCATGCAGAGCCCCCCCCCCCCCCCCCCCCCGACACCACGTACGACATCTCCTTCCGAGCCCACCATCTATTTGCGACCTCCTCTGTTGAGACCACACCGCCTTCTTTCTGCGGCCTTTCCTGCCGAGTCGCGCTTGCTCGATATGCCCACAAACTCCCCAACTTTTGTGCCCTCTCCATCAAAGCCTGCATCTCATCAGAGAGAGCGCAAGTTGCAGCCTCTCCATTTGAGCTCTCCGTGACCGCGCACTATTTGAGCTAGCCGTAGTCGTTCCTTTGTGGCTTCATTCTTGAGGTCGCGCCACATCCTGCTGCCTCCCTCTAGCTCTCGCAATTTCTCCTTTGCTCATTGACGGTCATAGACTTGCATGATACCACGTCCCTTTTGGCCAGTGTCGCGACCACTCTCCCTGAAGTTCGGGATAAGCTCCGGACTACCAGTCTCTTGAACCAAGGGTGGACGGAGACCTTACCTCCTTTCTTGCGAAGTCCAAAACTCTCGTCGAGGCATAGATTCAACATCAGCCTCCCGCGATGGATCTCGCCACCCAACGTGCTCAGAAATAAGTTGTTGGCATTACAATGATGATGGCCCGAGTCCCTCCACATCTCCACAGCTTTCGTGCTAATATCCTTTCTTCCTCCACTATTCTCTCTCTCTCGAATATGTTCTGTTGGATCTTACGGCGCCTTAGGGGGGGTGAATAAGAGTTAATTAATTTTTCTTAAGCTAAATAAACTTTACTTGATGAATAAAACAATGCTAGTAAAAATTAAGAAAGGGAGACTAATTTTTCATAAGCAAATTTAAACACTCTAAAATATAGAAAAACTAAAATAACAATTTATTTCAAAAATGCTAAAAGTGAATACAAGATATCTCTATAGAGGTAGAGACCAAGGCTTATGAAAAATACAATATACTTTTGTTTTCGCCGGTCCTTCTACCAAGAACCGACAGGCTAAAGCGTATCTCTCCCTACATTTTGCTACTAGCCTCCGCTAGATCTACCTCGATCTAAACGCGGCACACAAGACAACAATTTCTCCCAAAGCCACACAAAGACTTGGACGCCACGCACAAGGCGGCGATTTTCCCCAAAGTCACACAAGGACTTAGACGTCCCACACAAGGCGGCGATTTCCCCTAAGCCACGCAAGGACTTAGACGTCACGCACAAGACGCTGATTTCTCCTCTCAATTATAATAGGTTTACAATAGAAATAAGAACAAAACAAATTAAAAACTTCTGTATAAAAACTCCCTTCAAACAAAGTGCTGAAGATGACGATGAATCCTAGCCAGGGTTGTTTTGAATGCTGCGTACGTGCCGTCAATCTTTTGCGCTTCGGCTTTCTTGAGAGTATGAAGTAAATCTAGAATCTGGAGCTCTTTGGTTCGTCTAAACAGGAAGTTGTACTCCAGGTAATGAAATTCGTGATCTCCTCAGAAAAATGAATGTCTTTTATACTATGGCGATATCACCTGGCGACACTGGGTATCGCCACCTGGCGATATCGGTAACGGCTGCCACGTGTCCCACGAACTCCTCATTTTCGCATCGCAGATCCGTCGATCGTCGAACGTGCACTGTCGCCGGGCGACACTGGGTATCGCCACCTGGCGATAGCGATAACGGATCCCATGTGGCCCACGAACTCCTAATTTTCGCATTTGCAGATTCGTCAAACGCAATTCATCGATCGTCGAACGCAGATTCGTCGATCGTCGCTGTCTCCTGCCGGCGATACTCAATATCGCCTGGCGATATCTCCTAAACTCATCTGTTCTGACCTGAAACATCACCCAAAAGCCATTAGAGCTATACATGTGATATCTGCACATCATAAACACTCAAAGATCAAATACAAACGAGATTTGTTATTAGCAAACCAAAGAAGCGTGGAACGCATGCTCCAACAATCTCCCCCTTTTGATAATAACAATCCACTGAGAAAGAAATCATGAATGAAATAAGAAGTGTTTGAAACGATGAGTACTATGAGTAACAAGACTAAGCATTTGTAAGTGCACCAATGTCTCTTTGATGAAACACTCCCCTACAGGTGTACTCCCCCTAAATCTGAGCATATTTTTTAATTTCAATTTCCTTAGTGAATAACATTGAATTCTTAAAGTATGAATGATTTGCTTAGTAAATTCTCCCTCATTTGGTATTGTCAAAAGAGATAGCAGCGTGGTGCGAAAGCTAAAGAGAAAAAAACACATGAGAAATTAAGGATAGAGCATGTGAATTAATGCATAGTAAAAAAGTAAATGAGTAAACACGAACAGGGGCAACATTCATCCATCCATATCACAGACACATACACCAGTGAACACTATATTGGAAACATTTTCGATCCAATTCTCATAAGAAGAAATTTTAGAGAAGATAATGTTGTGTACATGTAATAAATTGAAGAAAAACACATATGAGAGGTCTTACGACTACATGAGCACGTGGAATTGTGAAAAAGTAAAAAAAAAAACAGCATAACATAGAGATATGCATGATTAGATGTGCCTGTACACAGGAATTCGGAGCACATATAAATAGAATATCCAAATATATAGTTGCACAAGACACTTTACAATTCTTTCCAAGATGCTCAACCTCACAATACTTATTAAAACTTATCAGGAGGGTAAGTAGTGTTTGGTGGAGTTTCCTTGTCAGCCCCTTTTTATTTTAATTTTAAAAGACATCAACAAAGATGTTAAATTTATGTTTTTGAAATTTTTTTTGAACATGTTTTGTTTGGCATGACAAAGGAGTCCGAATTCACTTGTGAGCATATAGGATAATCAAATATGAGGGATGCAAGGAATAAATTATGATAAAGCATTAGCGGCAGTATGCAATTCTAATGGTTATGGTAGAACATTCACAATTCACATATGCAGTAAGGTGAATTCATATGAAGGTTTTCACAAGTGTGAGTGAAAGAACATTATCAGAACTAAAATATTTCTCATACTTAGAGACATGTGAAAACAATTTCACAATTATACAAACACTAGGACTTATGTATGTAAAAAAGGATATGTGATGGTTGGACAATTGAACTATCCTGCTGGAAACCCAAAATCAAAGAATATACAGTAAATCATGTCTAGTCCTAAGAAATTAAGGAAAATTGGCCTAAAAGTGAATTTTCACTGTCACCCGGAGATACTGGATATCGTCAATCAGCGACAGTGCGAAAATATAAAAAAGGTCGTATGAGGTCAAAGACATCAGATCCATCAGTTTTTCCTGAAGACTGGTCGTGAAAGACGAAGTGGACGACAGCAAAAAACTTAGATCAAGGTAAGGGTCATGGTTTTTTTTGTTTGATTTCTTAGAATTTGTATATCTATTGTAGGGTATGCCATTGAACTCTTGAATGAAAAAGTTTCCAAGTTTTGAAATAGGATTGATCATGGGTAGGGTTTCCAAGTTTTAAGACTTGCATTTTTGAAGGAATAGACTAGAAATCGATGTGTAGGGAAATGTTTGCATAGGTTTACAAATTTGAAAAGTCTAAATTCAGATCTATTGTTCATGAGGTATGGTTTTAGGAAAGAAGGTTTAGAGAAGAAGATAATGAATAGTGTGTTGAGGAAATATGTCTTAATTAGTCATTAGAGAATTTGGGTAATAAGAAACTTGTAAGATTGTCAGATCTGGTATATAAAATAGGGGAAAATCCAGATTTGGAGTCGGAAAGTGGATGAGATCAATTTCCGCTATCGCCCGGCAAAAACGAGTGTCGCCGGCTGTTGATACAGAAAAATTTTATTTTGTTTTGTGTTTGGTTTTTTAAAAAAATTTTTATCCGCAGCAATGGTTTCCAGTTCTAAAGCCCGCACAAGTACAGACAGTGATTCATATTCCTCCTACCAAACGTTTCCTGGAATAGAAAATGCTAACATAGGGATTCGACGAGTGATCGAATTCGATCCTGTCCGTCATGCACACATTCACGACCTATTAGCAATGGCTGGAATAATGTCTATCATTATCTCGGATACATTTTCATCGGTATTAATTAGGGAGTTCTACAATTCTCTAAAAAATCCTCGATTCACGGAATTAAATGGTGGAGTACGATCAAAAATACAAGGACAGATAGTAGAGATAATCCATTATGATCTCAGAGAGGAATTTGGGTTAATAGAACACGAAAATAGCATTGATGTAGTAGAGAATTATCAAAAGGATAGAGACTGGACACTCCTGAACATGGTTTTGCATGGAAATTCCATCAAAACTCTCATTCAATCTACGGCCTCTCTCACAGAGGATGCACGACTAGTGCAAGATATATTGAGACACAATGTTTTACTTAAGTCCGGTGATACACGGAAGATAACGGCTCAATTGAGCTATGTCATATATATGATCTTGGAGCGGGAGCCGTTTGATATGCCGGACTTTATCCTATCGATAATACGCTATGCATACAGGCTAAAGAGTCCTACTTGGAAGAAATTAAACACACTACCACTTGAAGCTGTTATCCAACGTATTTTATATAAGAAATACACTTGGATAGATCTGGATTTGTATTTCAATGATTGTGTTCCTTTAATATTTGCTACGAGTGGAACACCTTCCATCGGCCGATCAACACGAGGAGGGTCAACAAGGAGTAGTGAACATGTGTCTACTATCCGTAACCCGCCAATTCCAAGAGGTGGATCGTTGCGAGAAGGGTTGCACGACTTGCGAGAGTCGTTCGAAGAACATAAGCGGGAAGTGATGAACTTTCTGTAAGTTCAGAAATTCTTCAAATTTCTGACCAAAAACCTCAAATTGAAGCCCACTCCAGCAGCAGCGGCAGAATGGGAGAATCCGGTTATGGAGCCTCCCCGAACATCTATTCGCCGCCTCGCCGGACGAGAAGCAGCGAACATAGTTCAGTTGATGATCAAGGAGACACAAGTGCAGGTGACAGCAGGAATTTCTGAAGATTTCGGGGTGATTTGAAAAACTGACGCTATCGCACGACGACAGCCACTGTCACTGTCGACAGTGAAGTTATTTAAATTTTCTCTTATTGTCTAAGATTTCTATGCTATAATATTGTGACGTAGTGTTGCTGTAATATTATTATTTACTCATAACATTTATGGTTTACTTAATGCATAATCATCACTTACTTGTTAATTAAAGTTGTTTTGTTTACTTATTATGTCAATTCATTAGCGTGTAATGTCCAGGATTCCTATTTCTAATCATAATAATGAAAAATGGGAATCTGGAAGTGATTTTGTGAAAATATCGGCAAGCTGTGAATCGGTGTCTATAAAACTGACTTTAATTGTATTTTGTTTTATGCGGTCTTTAATGAACTGATGACGCACATCAATGTGTTTGGACCTAGAATGATGACCTGAATTATATGTTAAGTCAATTGCACTTTTATTATCACATTTTAACTCAATTGTTTCATGAATAATTCAAATTCCTCTAAAATTTGTTTCATCCAACAAGCTTGTGCACAACAACTACCTAGTGCAATGTACTCGGCCTCGGTGGTGGATAAGACAACAGAATTTTGTTTCCTACTCGACCACGAAATTAGCGAAGGGCCTAGAAAGTGACAGGTGCTACTCGTGTTCTTACGGTCTAATGAACAGACAGCATAATCAGAATCAGAAAAACCATGTAAAATAAAGGCATCGTTGTGAGGATACCACAAAGCTAACTTAGATGTGTCAATAAGATATCTAAAAATTCGTTTAACCGCTTTTAAATGAGATTCTTTGGGATTAGCTTGAAATCTAGCACATAAACATACAACAAACATAATAAAAGGTCTGGATGCAGTCAAATATAACAGTGATCTTATCATTCTTCTATATAACATTTGATCTATAGAGATACCACTTTCATCATTTCTTAATTTCAATGAGACACTCATGTAGGTATTTGGTTGCTTCAGATTTTCAAATCCAAACCTTTTTAACACATCATGAATATATTTATATTGACAAATAAATATTCATCATACTTTTGAGTAATTTGAAAACCAAGAAAATAAGTGAGTTCGTCTATCATGTTTATTTCAAATTCATTTTTCATAATGTTTATAACACTATCACACAATTGTTCATTAGTAGATCCAAAAATAATATCATCAACATATATTTGTAAAACTATAAGGTCATCATGAACATGTTTAATAAATAGAGTACAATCAGCACTACCCATTTTGCAATCATTCTTTAATAAATAAACATTCAACCTATCATACCATGCTCGGGATACTTGTTTCAAACCATAAAGAGTTTTTTCTAATTTAAAAACATGATCAGAAAACTTAACATCAACAAAGCCTGAAGGTTTTACATAAACTCTTCTTTAATATACTCGTTAAGAAAATTAGTTTTAACATCCATTTGAAATAGTTTAAATCTTTTAAAACTAGCAAATGCAAGAAATATTATAACTGATTCTAACCGTGCTATGGATGCAAATGTTTCATCAAAATATATTGCTTCAACTTGTGAATAACATTTTGCTACAAGTCTCGTTTTGTTCTTAGTGACCCTACAACAGTATGATTTGATGGTCTTTCTACTAATGTTCAAACATTATTACGTTCAAATTGATTAAGTTCTTCAGTCATAGCTAAAAACCAAGAATTATCATTCAAAGCGGTTTCAGCATTTTTAGGTTCTATATCAGAAATAAAGCACATATTTGAAAATAAATCATGTAATGATGAACGAATACTTACCCCTCTTGACGGTTCTCCAATAACTAAACCCTGTGGATGATCTTTTGAGAATCTTAGCTCGCTTGCAGGCACAAATTCTTGCACTTCTTCTTTTTCTTGTTCATCTTTTTTTTCTTCTTATTTGTCTCCAAGAATTTGATCGTCATCCGACCTTTGTAGTGGAAAGAGCTTTTCATCTTGACCTGTATTATTAGTTTCTACACAAGCGAAAAGCTCATCAAATTTAACATGAATAGTTTCTTCAATCATTTTAGTCTGTTTGTTGTAAACTCTATAAGCCTTACTAGTCGAAAAATAGTCAATAAAAATGTTTTCATCACACTTTTCATAAAATTTGCCTAAATTATACTTGGTGTTCAAAATAAAACATTTACAACCAAAAACTTTAAAATAAGATACATTCAATTTCTTTTGGAAATATAATTCATAAGGTATTAATTTCAAGAAAAGTCGAAGCATTACGCGATTATTAACATAACAAGCAGTACTACTGGCTTCTGCCCAAAATAATATAGGTAATTTGTATTCTGATAGCATAGTACGAGTTAGTTTTTGCAAAATTCTATTTTTCCTCTCTACCACACCATTTTATTGCGCTGTGCGAGTAGCGGAAAATTCATGTTTAATAGCTAACTCATTGAAAAATGATACAATTTTTTCATTTTATTTTTAAATCTAGTTCATTTTGAACACGAAGATATAATTTGGAAAATTCTAAAAATGCATCAGATTTGGATGATAAGAAAATTGTCCAACATAAACGAGAATAATCGACAATTAAAACAAAAGTGTATTTTCTACCAGTTAGACTTAATGTATTAACATGACCAAACAAATATATATGAACCAACTGTAAAGGCCTAGTAGTGGAAATAACATTTTTGCTCTTAAATGAATATTTTGAAAATTTTCCTTTTTGACATGATGAACATAAAGAAGATAGAATTCCATGCAAAATAGGTAAACTTTTAACTAGTTTATTTTGAGACAATTTTACAATTACCTTGAAACTAGAATGTCAATACGCTTATGTCACAAATCTAATTCATCATTTTGAGAAATAAAACATTTTAAAAAAATGTGACAAATCATTAAATTTAATTATGTAAACATTTTGAAATATAAGAGCAGTAAGAACAGTATCGTTACTTTTGGAATCAATAATTTTGCATAAATTTGAAAATGAATCAAATAAGACATTTAAGGCAACATCACATAATTGACTTATAGAAATTAAATTGTGCTCCAAAACTTTAACATACAAAACATTTGAGATAGTAAATGATATGTTACCTACTACTCTGATGTCGATGATCTTTCCTTTTCCGTTATCACCAAACGTAACTACACCTCTTTTCTTCATCTTTATGCTAAGAAACTTTGATTTGTTGCCCGTCATGTGCTTGGAACACCCTGAGTCCAAGTACCACATGTCTTCTTTGTCCTTAGCCTGCCAACACACCTAGAAAGAGGATGAGAGTAAAGATCCGGTTACTCAAGTGGTTCCTCCCATAGTATAGGTGAAAACCTTATGTACCCAGATTTGTTTAACAAAACAATGTCCCGTCTTCTTACAAGTGTGCGTTGTGTGACCAAACTTATTACATTTGGCACACTTGATGAAAGGAGTTGACGGGTTTTTCAAAGTAAGATTTGAATTCTTTCTAAGAGCAACAGTGATAGTAGATTTATTATTTTTAATTTTAAAAAATGATTTTCTGGACTTTTCCTTATCGCCGGCGACAGCGGATGTCGCCGGGTGATAGTGTTCGGGAGAGTACCCAAGTCCGAATCTTGCAGAACCATAGCACATGCTCCCCAAAATCATGTTTAGTGATTTTTGGCTCATTTCAAACTTGTTAGTGGTCATTTCTAAATCACGGACTCGTCCTCTCAACGCAGTATTTTCGGTAACAATGCTGCTGCATCGGTTTGCGAAGAACTTTTTCCTGTCTTCTACTTGTGATTGAGAAAGTTTTAGAGATCTCTTTAAGACCTCTTTCTCTCTTGTAAGAGATTCAACCCGAGACTAAGACTTAGAGAGATCTTTCTCAAGTTCTAGTATCCTTGTCGAAGAGGGACAATCCTCTTGACAAGTTGTTTTCTCCTTCCCAAGTATTTTTACTTCATTTTTTAAATCTTTATTTTCTTTTATTAAATGTTTATTTTCCGATTTAAGTACATGAATTTCATTCAATTTTTTATCTAAATATTTGCATATTCTTAAAAATTTAAAATAGAAATCATCATAAGATTCAGGAGTTACCTCAGTGTCGCTCTGGACACTGCTATGTTCATCATGCACTGAAATGCTCTTTCCCATCAGACACATGTTGGCCGCCTCTTCAGTTTCTGAACATGAACCGCTTGACTTCTCGGAAGTGGTGTCATCTCATATTTCTGCCTTCAGAACTTTCTTCTTGTCTTTCTTCTTGTGTCGCTTCTCCTTCTGCTCTGTCAGATATTTTGGGCACTTGCTCTTAATGTGGCAACTCTCCTGCATTGATAACACTCAGGTGGTGATCTCTCTTCATCATCCTCTCCTTCAGCTTGAGCTTTGTCTTTCCTATATCCAGACTCTTGCTTCTTGAAGTATTTCCTGAACGAATTTCTCCTTTCATGGTTTCTCATGAACTTCCTGAATTTCTTTGCGAACAGACTCTCTTCATCTCCATCATCACTCTCATCAGACTCACTTTCCACTTCCTTCTTGAACTTCAATGCCAAAGCTTTTTTTCTTGGCTCCAGGCTATACTTCTGTTGTTGAATTCTCAACTCTACTTCATGGGTTTTCAGAATGCCTATCAGATTCTTAATTTGGAGAGACTTTAGATCGTGTGACTCCGAGATGGCAGTCACCTTTGGATTGAACTTCGGGGGAAGCGATCTAAGTATCTTTCTCACCAAATCTCCGTTTGAGAAACTCTTTCCAAAGATCCTCGAGTCGTTCACTATCTTACTGAACTTTGTGTACTTGAAGTTTACATCCTCATAAACTCTCATCTTGAACTTCTCAAACTCTGACTCTAACTGGAAAAGCTTCGAGTCTTTTACCTGCGATGTACCTTCATGAGAAATTTCAAGGAGATTTCATATATCATACGCAGTTTCACATGAACAAACACGATTAAATTCAGTCTTATCTAATGCGCAGAACAATGCGTTCATTGCCTTAGCGTTATTCTTGCAGCGAAGCTTATCAGTTTCATCTCATTTATCCATGGGTTTTTCCATTGAGACACTTCCAACTACAGTTATAGGAGACGTGTAGCATGTTTCTACCATGCCCCAAACGTCGATATCTAGCGCTATTAGAAAGCATCTCATTCGAGCTTTCCAATAGTTATAGTCAGTGTTCGTGAATAAGGGAGGTCTACTTATACTTTGCCCCTCAAAAAACACGTGAGTGTTTTGCGTCATTACTACCGGTGGTGAAACCGATTTTGGAGTAACCTGCTCTGATACCAAGTGTTGGATCTTACGACGCACTTAGAGGGAGGGTAAATAAGGGTTAATTAATTTTTCTCAAGCTACACAAACTTTACTTGCTGAATAAAACAATGCTAGTAGAAATTATAAAATAGAGACTAATTTTTCATAAGCAAACTTAAACAATCTAAAATATAGAAAAACTAAAATAATAACAATTTATTTCAAAAGTGCTAAAAGTGAATACAAGGTGTCTCTATAGAGCTAGAGACCAAGGCTTATGAAAAATACAATATACTTTTGTTTTTGCCGGTCCTTCTACCAAGAACCGACAGACTAAAGCGTATCTCTCGCTAGATCTTGCTACTAGCCTCCCCCAGATCTACCTCGATCTAGACGCTGCACACAAGGCAACGATTTTTCCCTAAGCTACACAAGCACTTGGATGTCACACACAAGGCGACAATTTTCCCCAAACCCACACAAGAACTTAGACGTCACGCACAAGTCGGCGATTTCCCCTAAGCCACGCAAGAACTTAGACGTCATGCACAAGGCGGCGATTTCTCCTCTCGATCACAAATTAAAAACTTCTGAATAAAAACTCCCTTCAAACAAAGTGCTGGAGATGACGACGAATCCTAACCAGGGTTGCTTTGAATGTTGCGTACGTGCCGTCAATCTTTTGCGCTTCGGCCTTCTTGAGAGTATGGAGTAAATCTAGAATCTGGAGCTCTCTGGTTCGTCTAAACAGGAAGGTGTACTCCAGGTAATGAAATTCGTGATCTCCTCAAAAAAATGAATGCCTTTTATACCATGGCGATATCGCCTGACGACACTGGGTATCGCCACTTGTCGATATCGGTAACGGCTGCCACGTGTCCCACGAACTCATTTTCCCATCGCAGATCTGTCGATCGTCGAACGTGCACTGTCGCCTGGCGACACTGGGTATCGCCACCTGGCGATAGCGATAACGGATCCCACATGGCCCACGAACTCCTAATTTTCGCATTTGCAGATTCGTCAAACACAATTCGTCGATCGTCGAACGCAGATTCGTCGATCGTCGAACGCAGATTCGTTGATCGTCGCTGTCGTCTGCCGGCGATACTCAATATCGCCTGGCGATATGTCCTAAACTCATCTGTTCTGACCCAAAACATCACCCAAAAGCCATTAGAGCTAGACCTATGATATCTGCACATCATAAACACTTAAAGATCAAATACAAACGAGATTTGTTATTAGCAAACCAAAAAAACGTGGAACGCATGCTCCAACATGTTCTCCATGCTTTTGAATGTGACACCACCACCACCACCCCACTGGATGCTCATGGGACTGTTTCTCCGACCTTTATCCACCAGTCTTCTGATGTTCACACCGCCCCTCCGAAGGCTCGTGGGGGTCGCAACGGTCAGAATCTCTCCAAGGGGAAAACCACTCATGTTTGTACTTATTGTGGTCGGGTGGTCATCTTGAGTCCACTTGTAATTATAAGCATGGTGCGCCTCCACAACAACATACCATCATTGCGGTTGATGTCCCTTCCATCACCCACACAAACATTGATACCTTGCGCACACAACTCCAACATCTTCAAGGGTTGATCAGCCGCACTCCTGACTTTGCCGCGTCTATCTCCAATGAAGGTATTTCCTATTTTTCCTATAGTACAACATGGATTGTAGACTCCGAGAACACAAATCATATTACTCTGAAGAAGCCTCCGCAATACTTGGACTCTGCTTGCCCAAGTTTATCATGATGGCCAATAGCGACACCACCTCGGTTTGCGGATTTGACAATGTGCCCCTGACTTCATCTCTCTCTCTCGCGCTCTCTCTCTCTCTTCGCTCGATTGTTCAAGTTTCAGATTCTCATTTTAATTTTTTTTTCTGTCAGTCATTTTATTCAAGATCTTCATTGCTTTATAACATTTTCTTCCACTTCCTTTGTTGTGCATGATCGACAGACACAGAATATCATTGGTACAAGGTGTTGGGTATTGTATCCACAACGTACCTGATTTGAAGAAGCCCCTGAACAAGCTAAGCTAAATAGACAATGTATTTGATAAAATCTTTCAAGTTGTGCTTGCAGTTATTCCACGCTAAGTGCACAGCAATGTCAGGGTGCAGTAGGTCAATATACACGGGTCTGCACGACGTAATCCCTCGTTGAGCAGATCAGTGTGTTGGCCTACGTGTACTCTCTCTATTGGAGTGTACTTACTTTCAAGTACAGGGCTGTGATTATGCAAGAGCAGACAAGGAGCAAGGATGGGTCAAAGAGCAGCTCATGGGCGGAAAGACGAAAAATCGTCTAAGTGTTAATCGACGAGAATCACCAAGTGATTCTCGCCGATTCGGGGAGAATCACTAGTGATTCTCGCCGAATCGTCGAGAATCACTGGCTGATTCTCGCAGTCTCTATCCGGCTAAATCAGAGCGTGCCAATAAGTCAAAATCGACGAGAATCACCTTTGATTCTCGCCGAATCGACGAGAATCACTTTCGATTCTCGCCGATTCGACGAGAATCACCTTCGATTCTCGCCGATTTTGCCTTAGGCGATTTTCTGGATCCCGCTGGACCGGATCAAATGTTAAGGCGCTGTTTTAAACCGATATTAGGGTTTCTTCTGGTGGGACCCACAACGGTCATAAAGGTGTATTTTACTGTATAAATACACGCGTATTTTTGAACAGAAAAACACACAGAAAAAGACGAAGCCGAGCCGCCGACCTTGACCTAGATCGCGATACCGGCTCCGCCCCCGTCGCCGCTCGTGCTAGTTGTTCGCCGCCTTTGATCGTGGTTCTTCCAGATCTTCCGGCGACAGAAGCTTAGCCAAGCACAGCGTCTCACGCGTCTAACCAGAGATCCTTTGTCTCTTGATTCGTTGATCGGGAAAACATTCCCCTTCCGAATCGATCGAGACGATCGATCCTAGTGTGACCGTTGGTAGACCTTGCTAGCTTTGCTACGAAGTTTGAATCTCCAAAGTACAGCAGCCGCACACCGTTGTCGCCGCCGATCCCGAGAACCGAGCCGCCGCCCCTCTTGCCGCCGCCGGTTTCGGGGAGATTCTCTCCAAGAGAGATCTAGGGTTGTGGACTCTTCGTTGACTTCAAGAACACGTCATCGAACGAAGAGGGACACCTTAGTCTCCAAAAGTTGTTTGTATTTCTTGTACATTCTAGTTTCATTTTTGTTGTAAAGGAACGTTGGTTCCTAGTTGTAAGGGTTGGGTGCAACCCGTGTTGTGGGAGTGTTGTCTCATACGTGTGGAAGGGTTCCTTCCGATAGTGCAAGGATTGGATTTCAATCTTGTTGGTGAAGTGACCGAGTCGTCCCTTGTTGGGAGATAGGTCGAAGGGGGAAGTGGATGTACCCAAATCGGGGAACCACTATAAATTGCTTGTGTCCTTTCTTTGCTGTGCTGTTTTGTTATCTTGTGCAGGTACAATTTTAATTCCGCAAAAACGCTGCAAGTCACCTATTCCCCCCCCCCCCCCATAGGTGAAGGTAGTTGACACTAGGTGGACTTTCAAGTGGTATCAAAGCCAGGTTACTCATCAAAAAGGTTCACACCTTGAGTAGAATCCTGTCGCTAGTGTCAAGAAGAAGGCAAACATCTACTATGGACGAGCTCAAGTACACAGGCAAGATCCCAGTGTGCACCAGGCTCAAATTTCCTATCTGGAAGGAAAGGATCAGGTTCTACATGGAAGCAGTTGATCATCGACTCTTCATGATCGTGGAGGAGGGACCTTATGTCCCCACTAAGGTCTCCACCATTGATCCTACCAAGAAAGTGCCAAAGAAAATTTCTGAAATGGACAAGGACGAGATGGTGCTGGTGGGACTTGACAAGAAGGCGCAGAACATTCTGGTCAGCGCGGTCGATGACTCAATGATGCAGAACTTCTGCAACTGCAGGACAGCAAAGGAGATCTGGCACTGCCTGATTATCCTAATGGAGGGCACTGATGAAGTGAGGGATGATCGGAGATCCCTTCTGAACCAGAAATATGAGGCCTTCAGACAAGGGCCTAAGGAAGAGATCGGAGTCACCTTCGAGAACTTCCTCAAGATTGTTAATGCCCTCAAAGGATATGGAAGAGTATTCACTGATGTTGAACTTAATGATAAATTCCTTACGTCCCTTACCAAAGAAAGGGACACAAACATCTGCGCCATCCGAGAGTTTGGCAGACTAGCTGAAACAGACCCGCAAATTCTGTTTGGGAAGCTGATGTCCTATGAGCTTCAACTGAACACCAGGAAAGCAGAAGAAGAAGCAGAGAAGGCTGCAGCCAAGGAAAAGACCGTGGCTCTAAAAGCCATTCACTCCAGGAAGGGCAAGGGTGCGGTTTCATACCGTGCCAGGAAAAAGGAAGAGGAGGACTCCGAGCCATGCTCCTCCTGCTCAGAGTTGTCTGAGGAAGATTTCTCCCTCATCACCCGAGAATTCAAGAAGTTCCTCAAGATGATGAATCAAAGAAAGAGAGACGGCTCCTCCTCTAGGCATCAGAAGAAAAATTACTCTTCTGACAGGTATGCATCTAAACCGAACAAACATCGCTCCGCTGACATTATTTGTTTTGGATGCAATATGTCAGGACACGTCGTGGCCGATTGCCACCAAGGCAAGAGAGAAAAGGGGAAGGGAGAGGAGCTCAAGTCCTCTAGAGATGAGAAGAAAGAGAGGAGCTACATCGCCAAAAAGCCAAAGACACTGAGTGAATCTGATTCCTCAGACTCCAGTGATGATGAGGAAGCCTACTTCGGGCTGGTGGGTCGCTCCGACTCAGAATGAGAATGCCCCCCATTTACTGGGAAGGTAAAAGCTCACACCCCTCTCTCCGACTCTGACTCTGATCCTGAGTCTCTGGATGATGACCCTAAGGATAGTCTTTCGTCCCGCGAAGCGGAGCTCCTCGAGAAGTATGAGCTTCTGCTCAACACCTTCGAGGAGTGCCGTAAGAGATTGAAGGCTGAGAAAAAGTGAAATTCCTTAAGGGTGAGTGTGTCTCCCTAAGGGAAGAGATCACCAGTTTGATCTCTCTCCGACAGGAGCACCCAGACCTGACTTCAAAGCATTCGGAGTCTCTTATGCTCCTTGATCTTAAGCAGGAGGAAGTCGACAAGTTGGAAGAACAACTTGCGACAGAAAGGAAGATCGTCAAGAGCTTCTCTATGCCAAAAACAGTTCTTCCAGTAGTTGATACCTTCTCTGCTCAGGCCAAAGGAGCTGGCTTGGGGCATGTAGGGGTATCTGGTTCCTCATCCAAGAGAAACAGGAACCAGAGAAATAATAAGGCCGCCAAGAAGGCATCTGCTGCTGAAAAGGGAAAGGCTCCCCTCAGTCCTGTTACGTTCAGAAAGCCTAGCTTTCCTTGCAACCAACATGACTTTGAGTCAACCTTTGGTCATCATTTCCGGCCCTCGGTTGCAAAGCCAAAGAGCCGATATGATGGTTGGACTTTTCCCCGCAACTTCGGTGAGAGTGTCTTCAAGGCACCTTATGAGGAAATCCACATGGGAAATTATGGTCAATTCTCTAGCGGGCATAATGGAAAGCAGGCACCAAAAGCCAAGCCTGTTATACTGAAGGAACAGAAGGTGAAGAAGTCATGTGACTGCAATCACTATGATGCCTCCACCTCCAGATCCAAAGCCCCGGCTGTACCCACCATTCCCAGGGTAAAGCAGGAGTCTAGGAAGAGGTACAACAGATTTGACTGTTGGTGTTGTGGCAAAGTCGGTCACTTTGCCGTGGATTGTTGGTTTAATCCGAGGTATAACGAGACTCCCTATGTTAGCAATGCGAGGCCAACCACTCGTAGGGTTAACCACCCGAGGGGGAGTATGCTAACCAAGAATCTAGGACCCAAGTTCGATTGGGTTCCTAAGGGAAATTAATTTTGTTTTGCAGGAATGTCCAAAGGCCACCAAAACGCCAATATGGTACTTGGACAGTGGATGCTCCCGGCATATGACTGGGACAAGAAGCCTGCTGCGTGATTACACTTCAGTCGAGAATGGACCCAAAGTCATCTTTAGGGGGTCAGATCGAGGAGTCACCAGAGGTTACGGTATGATTTCCAACGGTATAATCTCTATCACGGACGTGGCTTATGTTGAAGGGTTAAACCATAACCTGATCAGTGTAAGTCAGTTATGTGACAAAGGTTATGACGTTAAGTTCTGCAAGGATAAATGCCTGATAATATCATGTGCCTCTTCTGAGACGGTATTAACAGGCATTAGGAGCCGAAATATCTTCTGCTTAAATTTTCTTAGTTTAGATTCATCTACCCCCGTATGCCTAGTGGCAACAGGCAGTGCATCTCTTTGTGAACAATGACACAAGAGATTGGCACATGTTAATTTCAAAACAATTAGTATGCTGTTTTCTAAAAACTTGGTAAGGGATGCTCCCGTTATCAAGTGCATCAAAGATAGCCCCTGTCCTGCATGCCAGATGGGCAAACAGACTCGGGCTACCTTTAAGAGCATTGCAGACAAAGACTCTTCCCGGTGTCTTTATCTTCTGCATATGGACTTGTTTGGTCCAATGCAAGTTCATAGCTTGGGAGGCAAGTCCTATACGCTAGTGATAGTTGATGATCACTCTCGGTTTACATGGGTGTTCTTCTTAAAACGAAAGTCAGATACGTTTGACATCTTCACTAGTTTTGTCAAGCAGTTCAGAACGAATTTAACTGCTCAGTGGTCAAAATCAGAAGTGACCATGGAACAGAATTCGAATCTGGTGCTATGACAGAGTTTTGTGAAGAACAAGGTATCTTTCATGAGTTTTCCTCCCCGCGCACTCCTCAGCAAAATGGAGTTGCGGAGAGGAGAAATAGAACTCTCATTGAAGCCTGCACGACTATGTTGAAAGACGCTTCTCTCCCAGAATACTTCTGGGCAGAGGCGGTCAATACAGCATGTCATGTACAAAACCGAGCATTGATCAACAAGCATCATCGTAAGACGCCTTATGAGCTACTGAGAGGCAGGAAACCAACCATGTCCTACTTAAGGATCTTTGGTTGCAGATGTTATGTACTGAATAATGAGAAGTACCCGCGTACTAAATTTGGTGAAAAATACTTCGAAGGCATATTCATGTGCTATAGTACCCACAGTAGGGCATATAGGGTCTTCAATAAGAAAACCCTAGTGGTAGAAGAATCAATTAATGTTGTATTTGATGAAAAAAGCTTGCTTAAGAACAATTCTTCCAGCGGTATTCTTGAAGATGCAGGTGCACGACTTGAACAGCTGAGTCTCGATGAGACCGCTAAAAATGAAACTCCTAAGTACGTCAAAGTTTCCACCTCAACGTCAACTGGGAATGTTGAAGATCAAAATGGAACAAATCTCTTAGAAGAAGGAAAAGCCCAAGAAGTAGTTGAAGCTCCAGACGCCAGACTTCTAGAGCTCCGGCACGTGAGGGATCATCCTAGAGATCAGATCATTGGAGATCCTCGTGACGGTGTCAAAACTCGAAGAGGTACTATTAACGAGATTTTGCATCTTAGCTTCCTGTCACAGGTTGAGCCAAAGAAGTTCGACGAGGCGAACAAAGATGCGGCATAGATCTTGGCCATGCAAGATGAACTGCATCAATTCGAACGATGCAACGTTTTGACGCTGGTTCCCAGACCACAAAAGCAGAATGTGATTGACACCAAGTGGATCTTCAGAAATAAACTGGATGAACATGGTGTCATCATAAAGAACAAGGCCAGGCTGGTGGCTCAAGGTTACAGACAGGAGGAGGGGATTGACTTCGACCAGACCTTTGCACCAGTGGCAAGGCTCGAGGCAATCAGATTGTTCCTGGCGTATGCTTCGCACAAAGGATTCACAGACTATCAAATGTATGTGAAATCAACATTCTTGAACGGAGACCTGAAAGAGGAAGTATACGTCGCTCAACCCCCAGGTTTTGTCAATCCTACTTATCCCAATCATGTATATTTTCTTAATAAAGCTCTATATGGTTTAAAACAAGCTCCACGAGCTTGGTATGAGACCTTATCTAGTTTTCTTCTTGAGAACAAGTTCTCTAGAGGTAAAATAGATAAAACATTGTTTCTCAGGGAAGTCAAAGGCAAGATTTTGCTGGTGCAAATCTATGTCGATGACATTATATTCGGCTCAACGGACAACAATCTTTGCAAAAAGTTTTTTAAACTTATGCAAGGAAAGTTTGAAATGAGCAGTATGGGAGAGCTAAAGTATTTCTTGGGACTTCAAGTGAAACAGTCTGAGGATGGAATCTTCATCTCTCAGACGAAGTTCACAAATGAACTCCTCAAGAAATTCGGTATGGAGAATGCAACCTCTATGAGGACTCCAATGGGATCCACTATGTCTCTGGATAAGGATGAGAAAGGTAAACCTTTCGATGAAACCAAATACAGAAGCATCATTGGATCCCTGCTCTACCTTACTGCCAGTAGACCGGATATCATGTTCTCCACATGTGTCTGTGCCAGATATCAGGTGAACACTAAGGAATCTCACTATGTCGCTGCAAAGCGAATTCTAAGATACCTTAAAGGTACTCCCAATCTTGGCTTGTGGTACCCGAGAAACAATGATGTCGAGCTAATAGGTTTTTCAGATGCTGATTTTGCAGGGAGTAGGGATGACAGGAAAAGCACTTCCGGGACGTGTCAATTCCTCGGAAGAAGGCTTATCTCATGGAACAGCAAAAAGCAGAATTGTGTAGCAACCTCCACAGCAGAGTCTGAGTACATCTCGGCAGGCAGCTGTTGCGCACAACTCCTATGGATCAAAAACCAATTAGCCGACTACGACCTTCAGTTCAAGGAAGTACCAATGTACTGCGACTCCTCCAGTGCAATTGCAATTGCCAACAATCCGGTATCGCACAGCAGAACGAAGCATATTGAAGTGCGCTATCACTTTATTCGGGAGCACGTGGAGAACAAGGACATCTCTCTCTGTTATATCCCCACGGACAAGCAGATTGCAGATATTTTCACAAAGCCCTTAGACGAAGCCAAGTTCAGTTTTTTCAAAACTGAATTAGGGATGCTAAACTATGAGAAATGAAGACTACAGAAGCTCCAGGCTCATGCATCTAGGGGGAGCCTCTGCCAGAAACTCAAGTGTGAGCACAGGTGCAAGAACTGAGGGGGAGCAAGGGGTCAAATGCAACAGACCCAGATTTGCAGAAGCCGAAAAGGGGGAGATTACCCTTTCGGCTAAGGCTAAGGTGGCTCCAAGTTGGCTAAGGTGGCTCCAAGTTTGCTCTCAAGAAATTGGTATTGGTAATGAATATCTCTCTCAACTCAATTTCAAGTTTATGATTTTCATTCTCATACGCTCTATTCACCTTAGCTTGTAGGGTTTAGGCTTCTTCAAATAGGGGGAGATTGTTGGGTATTGTATCCACAACGTACCTGATTTGAAGAAGCCCCTGAACAAGCTAAGGTAAATAGACAATGTATTTGATAAAATCTTTCAAGTTGTGCTTGCAGTTATTCCACGCTAAGTGCACACCAATGTCAGGGTGCAGTAGGTCAATATACACGGGTCTGCACGACGTAATCCCTCGTTGAGCAGATCAGTGTGTTGGCCTACGTGTACTCTCTCTATTGGAGTGTACTTACTTTCAAGTACAGGGATGTGATTATGCAAGAGCAGACAAGGAGCAAGGATGGGTCAAAGAGCAGCTCATGGGCGGAAAGACGAAAAATCGTCTAAGTGTTAATCGACGAGAATCACCAAGTGATTCTCGCCGATTCGGTGAATCGTCGAGAATCACTGGCTGATTCTCGCCGTCTCTATCCGGCTAAATCAGAGCGTGCCAATAAGTCAAAATCGACGAGAATCACCTTTGATTCTCGCTAGGCCTGCCCAAAAGGCCCGATCGGGCCGGCCCGGACCGGGCCTGATCGGGCCCGGGCTTTTGCAAACCGGGCCGAGCCCGGGCCCTTTCTTTATCGGGCTCGGGCCGGGCCCGGGCTTTGACCCCGGGAAGGGGCCCGAGCCGGCCCCCCGGGCCAGGCCGGGCCGGGCCGGGCCGGGCCGGGCTGGCCGGGCCCTCTTAAGAAAAAAAAATACTTAAAAAAATTAAAAAAATGAAATAAAAATTAGAATAAAAAATTTTATTAATATTGAAATTTAAAAAAACAAAATTACACTTTTAAAAAAAAAATAGAAAAAAAAAGAAATTTATTATTTTAAATGATAATAAAAAAAATTACATTTTTATAAATTCAGATTGTCCATCTCCTCTTCAATTTCCTCGGAGCTCTCCTCCAACGCTGAAATGTGTTGCTTCCTATTCGTAGCATCCAAATAATCCTTGTAGCAGATGCATAGTTCGAGTGATTCTTCATTTAGTCGGCTCCTCCGCGTGTTCAAAATCCTGCCACTAAGAGAAAAAGCGGACTCCGAAGCTACTGTACTAGCTTGAATTGTTAGTAAATCACGGGCCATATAGGCCAAAATAGGATAGGTATTAGCTTTACTTTTCCACCACTTTAAGATATCGAAGTTTTCGATCTCTTCCGTAGTCATAAAATCACGAAATTGTGTTTTCGTATACAGTCCTAATTCGTTTAAACTACTCGATGTGCGTGCTTTTTTTCTGGAAGCTAATTCTAAAATTTTATTTGTAAAAGAATCTTTTGTCCTAGGTTGTGTTATTTCTTCTCGTGGTCGTGAGCCATATAAGTTGTCGTAATAATTAAAACATTCGGTAAAAATAGAATTAAATTTAGTAGTACTAACGTCGTCAACGTCATCGAAACTTATATTTATGTCTAAGTTAACGTTAATTTCATCTATTAAATTTTCTACGCCGTCTACAGCGAATAACGGGTTTAAAGCGGCGGCGCATGAAAATGCAGGAGGCATTTCTCTATAATATTTTAAAAATTTTTCTTCTATTACTTCAATTAAAGGAAGCCATCCGGAGTGTTGCTTAAAATAGTTAAGTTTTTGTGCAATATTTACAAAATTTTCAATTACTAACGAGCTAGTGGGATAATAAACACCAGATAAAAAAACAGTCGCCCTATAAAAACATTTTAATAAATCCATGTAATGAAATAGTACGTCCCAATCATTATCAGTTAAATTATGATTATTTGTCATAGTGTAATATTCCATAAGAAGTGTTTTTTGTTGAAACGCTCTTTTTAACATTTTATATGTGGAGTTCCATCTTACAGGCATATCAAATTGAGGTTTCAAATATTTTTGACCTTGTGCGATCACAAATTTTCGAAAATCTTGACTTCGCTGTTTGGTACAATAAATAAATCTAAGCATAGTACGAATTTTCTCAACATATGGTTCCATAGCTTCTAAACTATCCTGTACCACTAAGTTTAAAACGTGACACACACATCGAGTGTGAAAAAACGCACCGTTGAGCATTGGTTTTAATTCACGTTTTAACCACTCTACTGCGGTGTTGTTATTACTAGCGTTATCAAAAGAAATACTCATTATTTTATCCTTTATTTTAAATTCACGCAAACATTTAATAATTACCGAATATATAGCCTTACTCGTGTGCGGAAATTCAAAACCTTCAAAACATATTACGCGCTTATTTAAATCCCATGAAACGGGATCGATCCAATGAGCCGTTATACAAATATAAGATAACCCTACCCTAACGCTACTACTCCAAACGTCGCTCGTTAAACTCACACGTCCCTCGAAAGTTTCAAAAAATTTTATTAAATCTTGTTTTGCGTCAAAATATAATTTAAGTGCGTCGCGTCTAATAGTGAATCTACTTACCTGTTGATATTTGGGCTGAAGCCCTTCGTGTATATACTCCGTCGTCTCATCGTTGTCGTAGTGACTGAATGGCAACCCACGTCTGATGACGTTTTTCACCTGTAGGTCTCGCTGTCTTGCTTGATCGTACGTCCAAATTTGTCCTGATGCTGATATTTGTCCCTGACTGGACTCGGGAGCTTGCTTTGCAAAACAGGACTTAGCGTGTCTCGCTAGTGTTGAGTTGCCGGTAAGAGTTAGCAACTTTGAGCACAACTTGCACCGCGCCTTGAATTCGTCGCCGACTTTAACCTTGTCGAAATGCTCCCAGACGGGCGCCCTCCGATTATGCTCCACCACTTCGGCCGTGCTTTGAGTCGACGACGCCGGCGTTGAGGACGACGATGCCATGCAGCGAGAGAGAGTAAGAGAGTAAGAGAGGGAGAGAATAAGTGAGAGAGAGAGTGGAAGAGAGAGAGAGTGAGTGAGTGGAAGAGAGAGAGAGAGAGAGAGAGAGTGGAAGAGAGAGAGAGGGGGGATCGGGTAGGAGGGGGGGGGGGGATTTTATAAAAAAAAAATTATTTTTTTTTAATAAAAAATGGCCTAGGGCCTAGGCTTTTGCCTAGGCCCTAGGCCAAAAAACTGCAGCCAGCAGGGCTGCTGCAGCCCTGCTGGCTGCAGTTCCAACGGCTCTAAGAGCCGTTGGATTTCCAACGGCTCTTAGAGCCGTTGGCAGCAGGACCGGGCCGGCGTGCGGGCCCGGTCCGGGCTTCCCCTGGGCCCGGGTCCGGGCCCAGGCCGGCCCGATTTTCGGGCTTTGCCCGGCCCGTCCCGGGCCGGGCATCGGGCCGGGCTAGCCCCCAAAACCAGGGCCCTGTAAGGGCCCTGAGCCCGGTCTCGGCCCGGGCCGGGCTTTTTCCGGGCCGGGCCGAAAAAGGCTTTCGCCGGGCCGGGCTCGGGCCGGCCCACTGGGCCCGGGCCTTTTGTGCAGGCCTAATTCTCGCCGAATCGACGAGAATCACCTTCGATTCTCGCCGAATCGACGAGAATCACCTTCGATTCTCGCCGATTTGACGAGAATCACCTTCGATTCTCGCCGATTTTGCCTTAGGCGATTTTCTGGATCCCGCTGGACCGGATCAAATGTTAAGGCGCTGTTTTGAACCGATATTAGGGTTTCTTCTGGTGGGACCCACAACGGTCATAAAGGTGTATTCTACTGTATAAATACACGCGTATTTTTGAACAGAAAAACACACAGAAAAAGACGAAGCCGAGCCGCCGACCTTGACCTAGATCGCGATACCTGCTCCGCCCCCGTCGCCGCTCGTGCTAGTTGTTCGCCGCCTTTGATCGTGGTTCTTCCAGATCTTCCGGCGACAGAAGCTTAGCCAAGCACAGCGTCTCACGCGTCTAACCAGAGATCCTTTGTCTCTTGATTCGTTGATCGGGAAAACCTTCCCCTTCCGAATCGATCGAGACGATCGATCCTAGTGTGACCGTTGGTAGACCTTGCTAGCTTTGCTACGAAGTTTGAATCTCCAAAGTACAGCAGCCGCACACCGTTGTCGCCGCCGATCCCGAGAACCGAGCCGCCGCCCCTCTTGCCGCCGCCGGTTTCGGGGAGATTCTCTCCAAGAGAGATCTAGGGTTGTGGACTCTTCGTTGACTTCAAGAACACGTCATCGAACGAAGAGGGACACCTTAGTCTCCAAAAGTTGTTTGTATTTCTTGTACATTATAGTTTCATTTTTGTTGTAAAGGAACGTTGGTTCCTAGTTGTAAGGATTGGGTGCAACCCGTGTTGTGGGAGTGTTGTCTCCTACGTGTGGAAGGGTTCCTTCCGATAGTGCAAGGATTGGATTTCAATCCTGTTGGTGAAGTGACCGAGTCGTCCCTTGTTGGGAGATAGGTCGAAGGGGGAAAGTGGATGTACCCAAATCGGGGAACCACTATAAATTGCTTGTGTCCTTTCTTTGCCGTGCTATTTTGTTATCTTGTGCAGGTACAATTTTAATTCCGCAAAAACGCTGCAAGTCACATATTCCCCCCCCCCCCCATAGGTGAAGGTAGTTGACGCTAGGTGGACTTTCACAAGGCGATTGTCTAACAGGCTCTACACTCCGAACATTTCCCCAAAACCTCTCCTCTGTTACTTCTATTGATTGGCATCGACGTCTTGGGAATACTCCTCGCCCGATTCTCAAGAAAGTTCTTGATTTATCGCTCACCGACCTACAAGTCTTGCATATACGACAAACAATATTGTTCTTCTTTTTCCTCTTATTGTACTCGGAGCAATGCTCCTTTTAATTTAGTTCATTCTTGTTGATGCACGAAAACACAGAGGGGTCAAGCACCGCCAGCTAACGGTTCGAACACCGGGGAATAAGGAAGACTGCGAGCAGCGATCGACTAAGCGGATGAGGGCTGGAAGAAGAGCAGGGCTGTGAACCACGGCAACAACAGACTTCGCCCGTCGCGGCCTGAATGCCTCTCTTGCGACGGGCTTTCCCTTGATTGAAGAAGAATTTGGTTACAAGTGAGAGGAAAAGGTTAACAAGAGCAGAGCGAGGGGGAGTCCGCAAGGCACAGGATTCGAGTCCGCAGCCTGTAACAAGTAGGCTCCTGGGTCCGAGTCAGCGTGCCTTGGGTGCACCACCTCCCCCCTATTTATAGGATAGGGGGCCTGCCCAAACGGGCAGGGCTAAAATAACCGGCTGCCCGGGGTACAGGAGAACCGGGCAGCGGTGACGGGAAGCAAAAAGAAAGAACACGCCAGTCCGCGCAGAAGGGGCGGACTGGGCTCGCGAACTAGAGCCTCCACTGCTGCTGGGCGCGCCCGCTGGAGGGCGGCGGCCTGGGCGGACGAGACATTGCGTCCGCCGCTGTAGAACCTGATACCTCAAACGCTGGCGGACTGAGCGGACAGGTACTTGCGTCCGCTGCTGGGGTACCATGGTCCAATTGGGGACCTTGCCGGACTGGGCGGACTGATAAATCGCGTCCGTGCCTGTTGAAAGGGGGGCTTTGGAGTCTTGTAGTATGCTGCGGACTGAGGGGTTAACATAATCCCCGCACATTTTTAAGTTTCCAGAAAACTTCGAAAATGTTTTCTTAACCGCCGAGTCCGCACGCCTCGAAAATGCCGCCAACGCTATAAATATCGCTGGAGGGCCTGGAACTGTTGAGAATCTCGATCGATACGGGGCGCTACTCCCCACTTGCGGTCTCCACTTTCCAGTCCGGCATGGCAAGGCTTGGAGCTTTCTTCTCTAGTCTCACTGCAAAGGGCGACCCAGCACTGGCAACGCCTATGAGGACCAAGAAGATAGTAAAGAGGTTGACAAGAAAAGATCCTGTCCGCCCCACAGGAGAGAGTTCCCAGAGCCAGAAGTCTGCGGAGAAAGAAGTCCGCCACGCCGACATATCTGCTCGCGATGATGCCGCAGTCGACGCCGAACCATTGAGAAGTGAGAAGATGGTGACGTCGGATTCCGCCCCTTCTCAGAAAACTGCAACGTCGGCGGACACCACTGGCGAACACATTGAGGCTGACGTATCTTCCCCCAATGCCCCGGTGCAAATCGTTGACTTGGACGAAGAAGACCGGCGGACTGAGGTAGAGGACGACGCGCCCTCAAAGTCATTGTCTACTGTGAATTCTGAACCTGTCCGCGAAAACCAGCCCGAATTAGGGGGGTCCGCCGCGGATTCTGCTGAGAAAGCTGCCAAGAGGAGGAAGAGGAAGAGGGACGGAGCGACCATCGCCGAGCGGGTTGAGAAGAAGCTGCGCGCCATGAAGGAGAAGAATATCTCCAAGCGGAGTGGGGATGCGGACTTACAACACAGGCCGCGCGACAAAGAAGTTCCAGACAGCGACCTGGTTACTCCGGTGGCCCAAATCCAGGGAGATAATTCCCTCTCAACGGTCAGTCTATCCACGGATGAGATAATAGATTCCATAGACGTCGATCGACTTGATTTAATCAACGAATCCTTGCTGGTTGTACTGCAGCAATCTGAGGCGGAGACTACTGGAGATAAGGATGACGAACTCCCTTCCTTGTCCGCTGCGGAGGAAGAGGAAAGAGAGAGACTGAAGGAGAAGATAGAGGAGCAAAAGAAACAAATCGTTGCTCATGTTGCTGCGGTCGGGGCAGCCTCGAAGCAGGTCGCGGCGGACAAAGCCGCTGAGGACCTGCGGATTGCTGCAGAGCTGATGCGGTCAGGTAAACTTCAACCGGCGCCTAAATATTTTCAGCGTAAGTGGCTTTACAGGTCGCCGCCGCGGACGTCAAGACCCATCAGAATCATCACCGAGACGGACGATATTGTGGTTTCAACAAGTGCGGCTGCTGAGAATAGAGCGAAGGTCCATCGCGAATGGAAGAAGCGGTTAAGCGCCTTTGACCCAGAGCGGGCAAGGCGGCCAATCATCTTCGATAGTCGGCAACTCGCTGCTGCTATGTCTAAAAGTGATTTTTCATCCTTTCTTTTCGTCCGCCGCGAACTGCCTTTTGAATGTGGAGTTGACTTTGTTTGTTGCAGGTAGAAGGTCGCCACCGGGCTCCATCGAGAGTGGTGAGTTTGTGGTAACGCCGAATACCGGTGGTGACGCGGTCTCGCCTATAGAATCCGCGAGGGATGAGCCGCCCAGCCTGAATATGATTAAAGAGTTAGAGAAGAAATTTGAAGCTGAAATGCAGTGTGTCAAAGCTGAGTTAGAGAAATCAGAGGAGCGCGAGAGAGCGTCCGCTGCGCGTGAGAAAGCGTCCGCGGAACGCGAGAAGGCCCTAAAAGACCAGATCGCCAGCATCTCGCGGGCACTGGAGAGGTCTGAAAGGGAGAAGAAGAGGCTCGCGGATGACGTCCGATTCTACAAAGGCAAGCACTTGGCGTCAGTGCGTGAAGGAAAGGAGAAGCGGACTGCTGAGGTCGCAGAGCAGAGGCCGCGAGCGCCAGATCGCGCTGCTCCGGAGATCGCTGCACCGGCAGGTGTCCAACAGCCCGCGGATGAGGAGCAGAGGCCGGCGGCGGAGCCAATGGTGCCTCTCAGCCGGATAGATCGGGAGGCTGCTCACATGCACCGGACCATAAATGTCATTCATCATCATCTCTGCCGTGTGTACAGCGAAATTCTCCAGATAAGCGATCAAGCGGCTCATCTATGCAGAGACAGGGCAGAAAGGCCGGCGCGGACCGACAACAGGGACCGCTGAGTCCGCAATGCCTTGAGCTTTTATTTGCTTAATTGTATAATTATTTGGGATAATTGTGCTCCAAGCAGTGCTGTTGTAAAATGAACTTTATTTGATCTGTGCGGACTCAGATTATATATCCGCAAATTATATAGCTTAAATCCTTGTGATGTGGCGAATTGCGCGGACTAATGCTGTGTCCGCTTCTCGATATTTAACCTGCAGGTGGCAATACTGCGAACTAAGCGGATTGAAAATTCATCCGCTCCTTGTGATCTGCTGGGAGGAAAAACGCGATCTGAGCGGACAACAAATCGTGTCGGCCACAACTTTTTGCTTTGAATTTTCCTTGGCATGTGAATCTGTGTTTGTATCCGCGTAAATTGTTTGGCTGTTTTAACTTTTTGCGGACTGTGCGGATTGGATTTGCGAACTCTGCGGCCTGGCCAAAAAGGTGTCAGACTCTTTAGCTATAAATAGGGCCTTCCGCTTTCTCTTATGCAGGAAACAGCTGAAGTACAAGGAATCCTGCGGCCTGCAAAATGGTGTCCGCGCGGACTGATGGTGCTGTCGCCTTCCATTCTGCGGACCACAGGAAATGTGATAAGAACTTGCAAGAGGAAGAGAGATCTAGGGGAAGATTTAGAGAGAGAGCAAGGAGAGGAATTAGGGTTAGGGAGGGAGAGAGAGGAAATACCTTGAGAATGATCATGCATGCCAACCAAAGGGAGCCCCGGGTTTATTAATACCTGGGGCTCAAGGGGCCGGCCGGCCCCCCCACTTGGGGACTGAACCGGGTCGGTTCAGTCCCCCCTTGGCGTCTTCATAGGTTGGGGGCTGAACCGGATGGTTCAGCCCCGTTGTTTGGCCTCCGTGCTTTCGGTCGCCGAGTGTACGTTTGCCCTTGAAATTGTAGCGGATGCGGCGGCATAACATTCCCTCCCCCTTCAAGCGGCAACTTGTCCTCAAGTGGGAAATCCGGAAACGCCTCGTGAAACTCCAAGAAGTCAACCCAAGAATTATGTTCGGCGGGCATGTGCGCCCACTTGACGAGGAGCTCGAGCCGGTACTCGGCACCCCGCCGCTTCCATTTGGTCAACAGAATCGCCTCCGGCGAAGGCCGCAATTCGTCGCTGCTAGTAGCCTCTGGAAGAGTAGGGCTGATGGTAGTGGAGGTCCCGAGCTTCTTCTTCAGCAAGGATACATGGAACGTTGGATGGATGCGAGAACCCTCCGGGAGAGCAAGAGTATAAGCCACGGGCCCCACCCGGCGGAGGATGCGGAACGGGCCATAGTATTTCGGTGCCAGCTTCTGGTTGGTCCGTCGAGAGACCGATAGTTGCCGATATGGTTGGAGCTTAAGGAAGACCTCATCGCCGACCGCAAACTCCCGCTCGGTACGATGTTTGTCTGCCTGAATCTTCATGCGATCTTGGGCGAGGCGTAAGTTCTCCCGCAGTAGCGATAAAGTCCGGTCGCGATCCAGTAACATCCGATCGACCGCGGGCAGAGCGGTGCTGGCTGGCTCATAAGAACTCAAAGTAGGCGGGGGGCGGCCGTAGACCACCTCAAAAGGAGTGAGCTTGCTGGCCGTATGGAAAGAGGTATTGTAGCAGTATTCCGCCCAATGGAGCCACCGAGTCCAGGAGCGTGGCTCATCCATGACAAAACACCGCAAATAGGTTTCAACCCCACGGTTGAGGACCTCTGTCTGCCCGTCTGTCTGAGGGTGATGGGCCGTGCTCATGCGGAGGGAAGTCCCCTGAAGTCGAAACAGCTCCTTCCAGAAATTGCTCACAAAGACGGGGTCCCTGTCTGATATGACCGCGCTTGGAATGCCGTGAAGTCTCACAATCTCCTTGGCGAAAACATCAGCAACTGTTGCTCCAGTGTACGGATGGCTCATAGCGATGAAGTGTCCGTATTTGGACAACTTGTCAACCACGACCAAGATGACGGATTTGCCCTGAGACTTGGGCAGACCGTCAATGAAATCCATAGAGACAGTGTCCCAAATCTGACGGGGGATCTCCAACGGTGTCAGCAGCCCGGCGGGAGAGGTAGTCTCGTACTTCTGTCGCTGGCAGATCTCACATTCCCGTATAAACCGCTGAACATCGCGTCGCAGCCCTTTCCAAAAAACATTTGCCCGGACCCGTTGTAGTGTTCGCAAGATGCCGGCGTGTCCGCCGGTGGGCGAGGCGTGAAACTCTTGCATCATGACCGTCCGCCAGGCCGACGTGGCAGGGAGGACTAGCCGGCCCTGATGGTAAAGCCTGTCTCCCTGCAAGTGGTAGCCGGCTTCAGTAGGCTTCCCCTGTCGCAGTGCTGCAATGATGGTTTGTAGATCCGGATCCTGCTGAACTTCTGCCTGTATCTCTTCCAGCGACTCAATCACTGGTCCTGAGATATGGGACAAGGAACTCTCTGGTAGGCGGGAGAGTGCATCAGCCACCACATTTTCCTTCCACTGCTTATACACAATCTCATAATCGTATCCCAGCAACCTTGTCAGCCACTTCTGCTGCAATGGTGAGGCTAATCTCTGCTCCAGAAAGTGTTTCAGGCTCTGGTGATCGGTACGGATCTGGAAGTGTCGTCCCAAGAGATAAGGCCGCCACAAGGCGACCGCATGCAGGATGGCTAACATCTCCTTCTCGTACGTCGAAAGGCTCAGTGTCCGGGGTGCCAACGCCTTGCTGAAGTAGGCCAAGGGTCGGCCCTCCTGTATCAACACAGCTCCAATACCGACCCCCGATGCATCGGCCTCCACTACGAATGTCTTGGAGAAATCCGGAAGTGCCAGAACCGGGGTAGTAGTCATAGCCGCCTTCAGAGACTGAAAGGCGACCTCTACCTCTGAACTCCAGTGAAAACCGTCTTTCTGCAACAGCTGAGTGAGGGGGCGGGCTATCTTGCCATAATCCTTCACGAACCGCCGATAGTACCCAGTCAGCCCGAGGAAACCCCTCAAAGCCCGGACCGTCGTAGGAGGTGGCCAATCGACCATGCTCGCGATCTTCTTTGGGTCAGCTTGTACCCCGTGTGCGGACACCAGGTGTCCCAAGTACTCAACCTCCGGCTGTCCAAATGAGCACTTGGACCGCTTGGCGTACAGCTTGTGATCTCGCAGTATGGTGAAGACGGAGCGGACGTGCTGCAAGTGATCCTCCCAATTCCTGCTGTAGATAAGTATATCGTCAAAGAAAACTAGCACATACCTTCGAAGAAGAGGGCGGAATATTTCATTCATGACTGCCTGGAAGGTCGAAGGTGCGTTGGCCAACCCAAAGGGCATCACCAAGAACTCATAGTGACCATCGTGGGTACGGAAGGCCGTCTTGTGGATGTCGTCCTCCTTCATGCGAATCTGATGGTAACCGGACCGGAGATCCAATTTAGTGAACAGGTGCGCCCCGTGTAACTCATCCAGCAACTCCTCAATCATGGGAATGAGAAATTTGTCCTTGATGGTGGAACTGTTAAGCCCCCGATAATCCACGCAAAATCTCCACGAACCGTCCTTCTTCTTCACTAGTATGATCGGGGAAGAGAAAGCACTAGTACTGGGACGTATAATACCGGACGTCAGCATCTCGCGTACGCTACGCTCTATCTCGATCTTCTGAATATGGGGGTAGCGGTAAGGCCGGATGTTGGTGGGATCCGTCCCAACCTTCAACTGGATCTGATGGTCCCTGAAGCGGGACGGTGGAAGGGAGCGTGGCTCCTGGAAAACATCATCGTACTGTCCCAAAAGTGCTTGTATCTGCTCGGGCTCCGCGCTAGCCTCTGATCCCACGGGTGCCACCCCCAGAATCATGGCTATTGTCCCGCCTTGCTCCTCCAGTCTCTGCAAACCCCTGAATGAGATCTCCTTGAGTGGAGATGTCCTGATGCCTTGCAAACAGTGGTCCTTGCCCTGCTGAGTAAACTCCAACGTCATCCTGTCCCAATCTGTGGTCACCCGCCGTAACTGCCGGAGCCACTGCACGCCCAAAACCATATCCGAGCCTCGAATGGGGAGAAGGTAGACGTCGGTGTGGCAAATGTACCCCGGCATCCGCAGCTCGGCCCCCTTCAGGACCCCTTCGCATCGCAACTTGCTCCCATCCGCAACCATGACCTGGAATGCGGCCTCCCGATCAATAGAGATCCCTGTCTTGAGAGCCACCCCGGGGTCAATGAAATTGTGGGTGCTCCCACTATCGACTAGTATAGTAACCCGCTCCTGGCCAATCTCCCCTGCGATCCGTAAAGTGAGGGGAGCTGTGCACCCTGCCATCGCCTGAAGAGATATTCCAAACTCCGTAAGATCCAAATCATCCTCAACTGAGTCACCCGTAGTGTCTTCTTCGCCGTCCTCGTTCCGCAGCATGAAGACTTGGACCTTCTGACACCGATGCCCCGGAACGAATTTCTCATCACACTTGAAGCACAACCCCTTGTCCTTTCTGGCCTGCAGCTCCTGCCACGTCAACTTCGTTACAGTGGGACGGCCCCCGGCCGGTGGTTCCTTCCTGATTACCTCTGTCACTGTGGGTGCCCGTCCTGTTGTTCGGGTCTTCTGCCGGTTGTACCGCTCCTCCTGTATCCTGGCTAGGCTGATGGCATGACTCAGACTGCGTGGCATGTACGCGTGGACCTCGTCTCTCAAATGGTCCTTCAGTCCAGATACAAAACAACTCAGCATTGTCCTTTCTTCCCAATTGACCCGATTGGCCAACCGTTCGAATTCTGTCCGGTACTCTGTGACTGATCCCTTCTGCCGCAGCTTCTGTAACATAGCCTCCACATCTTCATACTCTAAGGGCCCGAAACGAGCCGAGAAGGACTCCACAAACTCCTCCCACGGTGCGTAATTGCGTCCCCTCAGAAACCACTTGGTCCACTGAAAGGCATCCTCCTCCAGATGGAAAGACGCCAACTGGACCCACTGCCCTTCAGGAATCTCTTGGTACTTGAAGAAAAGCTCAGCCTTCTGGATCCACTCTAAGGCGTCGCCGCCCTTGAACTTAGGGAAGTTCATCCGTGTCAATTTGGGCTGCATGTATGGCCGGGGTTCTGCATGTGCTGGTTGGTAAGGTTGCGTCGGGGCTGCTGCGGGCCCGGCCCGCCCCCGGTCCATGTCGTAGCCTCCTTGTTGCCCTCCACCCCATGGGTTGCCATTTCCGTAGTCCGCCGGTCCTCCGTAGAGCGGAGGTGTCGGTAGGATGCCCGCCACTCCTCCGATTGGGACCGCATTCGCTCCAGTTGGTCGAAAAGGGGCCACTCCTTGCCCCGGACCCCGCCAAGAGGGGCCAGCTTGAGTCCCGGGTCCGTTCCAGGCGGGATGGGCGTCGATCGGTCCGCACGGAGCCGCCAGGCCCTCCGGCGGTCTCCAGCCCCCTGGCCGGCGGTAGCCGGCCTCCGTCGACCCCCCGATGTGCCCCCCAGGACCCCCGTACCCCTCCGGTGCCGATCCTGCCGCGCGGTAGGCGTACGCGTCGATCCGCGTAGGATCGGCTTCCGCCGATCCCGCAGCGACGAAACCGCCCCCCGTAGGCCCCGATCCGGTCCCCTGCTGCACTCCGCTTCCGATTCCAGTGTCGTTCTGCGCCATAGGATGGTAGGATGCCTCCGTTTCCGATCCTTCTACCGCAGGATTCTTTCCCTTCAGATTTTGTGCAAGTAGGGTTTTGATCTCCTCCATGCGCGCATCCAAGCGATCCTCTAGGGTTTTTTGGGAGGATTTCACTTGTTCTTCGAGCGCCGTCATCGTGTCTGACAACCCTACATAGTTCTCCTCGAGGGATGCAAGCCGCGCGGTTTCGGCTTCTGAGCGAGTCACCATTGTCGCAGGATGTTGGCTCTGATACCAAATGATAAGAACTTGCAAGAGGAAGAGAGATCTAGGGGAAGATTTAGAGAGAGAGCAAGGAGAGGAATTAGGGTTAGGGAGGGAGAGAGAGGAAATACCTTGAGAATGATCATGCATGCCAACCAAAGGGAGCCCCGGGTTTATTAATACCTGGGGCTCAAGGGGCCGGCCGGCCCCCCCACTTGGGGACTGAACCGGGTCGGTTCAGTCCCCCCTTGGCGTCTTCATAGGTTGGGGGCTGAACCGGATGGTTCAGCCCCGTTGTTTGGCCTCCGTGCTTTCGGTCGCCGAGTGTACGTTTGCCCTTGAAATTGTAGCGGATGCGGCGGCATAACAAAATGCACATTGACAGAGGCCGACTTGGTCGCCTTTGTCGAAAAGAAGATGGCGAACTCGAACATCCTTGTCCGCCTTCCCGCCCATCAGGAAAGATTGAACTTCTCAACTGCGACCCAGATCGCCATTCCTGTTGACCATTTCGACAGCGGATTCAAGTTTCCGCTTTTATGGGAACTCGCTGCGATCTTCGAGCACTATGGCATGGTGCCTGGCCAGCTCGCGCCAAATACACTCGCTGCGATCTGCAGCTTTGTCTCTTACTTGCGATCTGAAAAGATTGCTTTCTCAATGAATATCTTCCGAAAGATATTCTCTGTCCGCTCCATCACCGCTTCCGGAGGCCGCCCCTACAAGGGGGTCATATACTTCTACTGCAGGGGAATGAAGGTTGTGGGTCTCCCCAACAAGATCCACAACTAGACCTCTAGGTTCCTGATTTTCGAAGGCGATCTAGGGTTCGCGCACACCTATCCGCAGGTGCGCGCAGACTCCTCCTTCAAAAGCGTGCAGCTGGATGGCCTTGAGTCCGCCATTGTCGAGTTCCTGGCCAATGCTAGGCTCGATATCGAGCACTATATTCTGCTGCTGGCGAGCTTGGCGGACGTCATGCCCGAGGAGAGTAAGTAGCTTCCGAACTCAGCTTTTGCATCCGCTGCGACCTTGGTGTTTAACCCATTTGTTTTTTGCAGCGACCTTGGCGGTGCCCGCAAACTTGCCGCAGACACCCAGCGGCTTCACTCCTACACAAAAAGAAAAGAAAGAAGCAGTCGCCAGAAAGAGGAAGGAGGAAGGGGATCCCGCAGCGGACTACTCTTCCTCAGAAAGTTTCTCAATGAGCGGGTTCGGCATCAGCCAGAAGGACCTCAGGGGGAACCCCATGGTCCATTGGCACAGCAAAAACAAACACGTCCGCCTGTCCACCGCACTTCCTTCGTGGAAGAGTCCGCGGATATCACGCCACGCCCATATCGCGATCTCCGCGCTTTACGGAAAGCGCAATTTGAGTGACCTCAAGAAGGTGTCCGCCGCCGACCTCCCTCTGCTAGCCTCTCAGGCCTCTGCGAACAGTGCGGTGACAAATCATTATGTTGCCACTCTGGCCAGAGACCTGCTGAGGCAGAATGAACAACTTCAAAAGGATAATGAAGCGCTAAAAGAAAGGAATGTGCGATTGGGAAAAAAGGTCGCTCGGCAAAAAGAAGAGCTGGGGGTGAGTTGAATTCGCTGCGGCCTTGATTTTCTATCCGCCGCTATCCGTCTAATTTACTTTTGTTCGCGCAGGTCGCCTATGACTTGGAAAACAGCAACTTCCAGTCCGCCATGCTCCCCTTCGTAAAGGAGACCGTCGAGGTCGCCATTGAGCGACTTGTCCGCGACGGCTTCATCAAGGAAGGAGTGGCTGGCGTCCCTTTTTTGGAAATCTTCCCTGAGTTGGCTCCGCAGGTCGCTGCGATGGAGAGGGCCAACAAAGGCAAAGATATTATTGAGGAAGAAGGCGAAGAAGAAGAAGAAGAAGAAGAAGACGAAGAAGAAGAAGACGGAGACGGAGGGCAAGGCGAAGAGCCAAGTGTCAAGGAGACAGCGGACAACGCTGCCTCAAGCCAGCGAGTAGAGGAGCTGTCCGCGGAGTCCGACTCTTCTGCATCTTCTTCTGATACCGGGAGCTCGCATAGCGGGTCCGCCTCGAGTACAGGATCGGACAGCAGCGGGAGCGGCTCCGGGGGCTACTCTCCAGAAGTTGACATTGTTGGTGACAGCCCTGCACCTCCAGAGAAGAAGCAAAGGAACATATAGAATGATGTATTTTATCTTTTTTGGTTTTTGTAAAAAGTGGCGGACGCAAGATTGCTGTCCGCCGAACATATAGAATGTAAACAATTTTTGGTGAAATAGAAAAAGGATATTTTTGGCATGTGTGCTTTCTGCAATGTTATTTTTCCACGCTCACCGCACCAACACTTAGCAGTCCGCACGTCATGCTGATAAGTTTGAGCTTTTTATCTTGCTGATTAAAGAATATTATTGTCCGTCGGAATAAGAAGAAATTGTCAGGCGGACTCTGTTGAGTTTTAATTGCAGTCCGCACAACACGTCATTTATAACGAACTTTTGCTGATGAGAGAATCCAACTCATTAACCCATTCAACATTCGCCTTTAAAAATGACAAGAATAGCCGGCTGATAACAAAGCCATTCATCGAGTTCTAGTAGAGTCCGCATTTCTCTTTATTAATCAAATTATAACATGAAAGCCATTCTGCGGACTGAGCGGATACAGAAGACCAACCCGCTCATTGTAGAAATGATCTATATACGTTTCCAGAAAACTGTCGGACTGAGCGGATACAGAAAACCAGCCCGCCAACTATATAATCTATTCATTAAAGGAAACTGGCGGACTGCGCGGATAGATAAGACCAGTCCGCCAAAGATAGAAATTACCCATAGCGATAAAGAAAACCAATCCGCCCATAATACAAGAAATGATTTATAGCTTGCGACCAGGTGGGCAGGTGAGCCAGAGCGGCATACTTTCCTCACCGGGCTGCATGCTATAGAATCAATCCGAGCTGGTGGACTGAGCGGACACAGAAAACCAATCCGCTCTCAATAGGAGAAATGACCTATAGCTCGTGACCGGGTGGGCAGGTGAGCCGGAGCAGCATACTTTCCTCACCGGGCTACAAGCTATAAGGTCAACTCAAACAGGCGGACTGAGCGGATAGAGAATACCAGTCCGCACATAACAGAAATGATCTATAGCTTGCGACCAGGTGGGCAGGTGAGCCGGAGCGGCATACTTTCCTCACCGGGCTACAAGCTATAGGATCAACCCAAACAGGCGGACTGAGCGGATAGAGAAAGCCAGTCCGCACATAATTCCCTGCGAAGAGCAAAATGCTCATTTGGCGGAACGGTTCCCTGCCCTCTTGCCTGGAGTACAGTCTAAGCTGTGGGTCTCCTGCAGGCACTGCTCGAGGGTACCATGGAGTGTTCGAGGGTTACAAGCTAAGATGACCCGCGGGCAGGTGAGCCGGAACGGCATACTTTCCTCACGCGATCATCGAAGTTGTAACGATATCCTTATGACGGCATGGTAGAGCTTTTCCCCACCCAGCCCTCCATAATGCAGAGGTGGGGTCAGGTACTTGTCGGGATCCGAAGTCCAGAATCCAACCGCGCTAGAGCCTGCAAGCTCCCACTACACGGTGCGAAATCTCCTCGCAACACGTGGTCTTTGTGGTGTTACGCTAATGACAACAGCTCTAGGGGAGGTTTTGCTGAACTCGGCGATGTCTCCTGGTATCAGGGAACCGTTATAGGTCTTTGGGAGAGAAAGGAAACACTAGAAAAAGGTGTCAGTATGGATCCTTCGATTAATAAAAAATATATTTGCAAAGCAAACATAAGAAAGAAGAAAGAGAGTTCAGGCGCAGAACCGTTTTTTGAATCTTTCTTAGCGTTTCATCTGTTATGATTACATAAACAAAACACTTGAAGAAGCGTTAGCAGACAGTTTATATTCATAATAACTCTTGAAGAAGATACACAAAGTAGAGAGAGGGGGTTTCAAGAATAGAACCGTTTGAGATCATCCCCGCTCCAGGTGTGTGGTATATCTTCTCCTTCGTATGTCTGCAAGCGGTAAGCGCCGCTCTTTAATGTTTCTTTGACAACAAAAGGGCCGGCCCAATTTGGATTAAGCTTTCCAGTTGAACCAGCTCTTGCAGCAGCATCAATCTTCTTTAGAACGAGATCTCCCACTTGGAAGTGTTTGATCCTCACGTTCTGATCAAAGTAGCGGGTCATCCTTCTTTTGACCTCTTCCTGTCTTATGGCTTCCTGATCTCTGATGGCATCGACGTGTTCCAAGCTGAACCTCATCTCTTCATTGTTCAACTCAAGCCAGTCATCAACGCCTTCCCTTGCAAGCAGAACTCTGGGTGACGAGACTTCAAACTCAACTGGTATAAGCGCTTCTGAGCCGTGAGAGAGCTTGAATGGAGTCTCCCCAGTTGCGGATGATGGCGTTGTCCTAAGGGACCAGAGAACTGATGGAAGCTGATCAGCCCAGCTGCCTTTGAGATTCTGCACTTTCTTCTTGAGCAAATTGAGGATCTGCTTGTTGGCTGCTTCTACTTGGCCGTTACTTCTGGGATGATGAACTGATGCAAATCGCAGCTCTGTTCCGATCTGCTTGCAAAAATCTATCATCTCGGAGTTGTTGAACTGTGGCCCATTATCAGTGATTATAGCCATTGGAATTCCATGTCGGCAGACTATCTCCCCCCAAATGAAGTTTCTGACGACCTGAGTAGTTGTCTTTGCCAATGCCTTGGCTTCGATCCACTTGCTGAAATAGTCGATCATTACGATGATGAAACGCCGCTGACTGCTTGTCATGGGAAAAGGACCAAGGAGGTCCATTCCCCAAACTGCGAAGGGCCAAGGAGTTGCAATCGATCTGAGGGACTGAGCTGCTTGGTGTTGAAGTGGAGCAAACTTCTGGCACTGAACACACCTTCTGGCGTAGATCTCAGAGTCTCTCTTCATAGTGGGCCAGAAATATCCTTGCCGCAGGATTCGTTTTTCAAGAGTTCTTGCTCCCGAGTGGCTTCCACACTCTCCGGAATGAATCTCTTGCAAAACAGTGAAAGCTTCTTCTGAAACACACCGGGCCATGGTAGAGAGGAATGTTTTTCTGTAGAAGACTCCCACCACTAGGATGTAATGAGCTGCTTTTATTCTGAACTTTTTCTTATCTCTGACTGTATTATGATAATCTCCTGTTGACAGATAAAGGATGAACGGATCCATCCAAGAGGCACGTTGGTCTACTTGCATCAGATCTCCTTCCATCACTGCCGGGCGGAAGAGCTCGGAAGTTGTCCCTCCTGAAAGCATCCCGTGCTTGGAAAGAAAATCGGCCTCCTCATTTTCTGTTCTGGGGATGTGCTCAATAGTGAAGCTCTTGAACCTGCCAACTTCTATCTTCACGAGAGCTAGATATTTCTTCAAGATTGGCTCTCTTGTCTCAAAGTTACCGAGGACTTGTGACGCCATCACCAGAGAATCGGTTTTGATGTGAACATGATCAATTCCTAATTCCCTTGCGAGCCTCAAGCCTGCTAGCAAAGATTCATATTCGGCCTGATTATTGGTTACTGGAAAGTAGAATTTGATGGCCTGCTCCAATTTGACTCCGTTTGGATTGATGAGAACCACTCCTGCTCCAGAAGAACTTCTGCCTGAGGCTCCATCAACATAAATGGTCCAAGCCAAAGGTGACCTTTCTGCTCGATCAGGGTTGGACTCTGGCATGTCGATTAGAAAATCTGCTAGGACCTGAGCTTTAATGGCTGTCTTGGGCACATAAGAAATTTCAAACTCGCTCAACTCTATTGCCCACTTGGCTAGTCTGCCGGAATGTTCAGGTTTTTCCAACACACCCTTCAAAGGCTGATCAGTGACAACTTGAATTGAATGTGCTTGGAAGTACGGACGAAGCCTGCGAGCTGACATGACCAGTGCCAAGGCTAACTTCTCCAGAATTGGGTACCGTGTCTCAGCACTCTTCAGAATATGGCTAACATAATAAACTGGGAATTGCTTTCTGCTTTCTTCCCGGAGAAGAACGGAGCTGACGGCCTCAGGGTCAACCCCTAGGTACAAGAAAAGAATCTCTCCTGGCCGAGGACTCTGAAGCAGGGGTGCTGAGGTCAATTGCATCTTCAACTGCTCAAAGGCTTTGGAGCACTCTTCCGTCCACTCAAACTTGGAGGCTCCTCGGAGAGTTTTGAAGAATGGAGCACTCTTGTCTCCAACCCGAGAGAGAAATCTCGCAAGGCCCGCTAGCCTCCCCCCTAACTGCTGAACTTCTTTAGGTGAACGAGGGGTTGGCATGTCAAGGATGGCTTTTACTTTATCAGGGTTGGGGGCAAGTCCTTCTGGAGTAAGGAGATGACCAAGAAATTTCCCCTTACTTGCCCCAAACGTACATTTCAGAGGATTGAGCTTCATTCTATACCTACGCAGAGTAGCGAACGTCTCTGCTAGGTCTCGCAAGTGTAGCGAAAACGATTTACTCTTAATCAAGAGATCGTCTACATACACTTCTAGGTTCCTCCCCTTCTGATGGTTAAACACACGGTCCATCATCCGTTGGTAGGTTGCGCCAGCATTCTTAAGACCAAAGGGCATCACAAGGTAACAATAACAACCATCATTAGTTATGAATGACGTGTGAGGAACGTCAGACTTATGCATTCTTATCTGGTGGTAACCAGAAAACGCATCTAAAAAACTCATGTAAGAGTACCCTACCGCGGAATCAACTAAAGAATCTATCCGAGGCAAGGGGTAGCAATCTTTAGGGCATGCTTTATTAAGTTTAGTGAAATCTACACACATTCGTCACTTTCCTCCTGGTTTCTTAACCATTACAACATTAGAAATCCAGGTAGGATATTGAATTTCTTTAACAAAATTCGCTTTGAGGAGCTTTGCGACCTCCTCCCTTATTGGTTCAGCAAGCTTTGTAGTCATGTCCCTCTTCTTTTGTTGCACGGGCTTGCAGCCGGGATCAACGTTCAAGTGGTGGCAAGCAACATCAGGATCCACCCCTGGCATGTCCTCTGCTGACCAGGCGAAGACATCCAGGTTGTTCAGCAAGCAGGAAATCAACTCAGCTTTTTGATCTTCAGGTAGCTCCGAGTTGATGGAGAGCTTCCTCTCCTCCCCCTCAGCAATGGGGACTCCTTGCGTCACCTGGGCAGGTTCCAGGTGAGCACCTTCATCAGCAGCGGTTTCTGAACTAGAAGAGACTTCTGCAGCTTCTGTTGGAGCAAGGGAAGGACTGGCTTCAACCATGTTGACAGTTCGGACATAGCACTCCCTTGCTCTTCTTGGGTCACTCCTGACCCGGCACATCCTTCCATCGGCAAAGAACTTGATGGCGAGGTGGTAGGTGGAAACCACCGCTTGATACTTGTTTAACAAGGGCCTGCCGAAGATGGCATGGTAGCTGCTGGGGGCGTCAACCACTATGAACTGTATCTGCTTAGTTGCCCCTCCAAGCTTTACGGGCAAGATGACGCTGCCCTCTACTTCCTTTCTCTCTCCCGAGAAACCATAGAGTGGCCCCTCAGTGGAAAGCAGAGGCTTTCCAGTCCTCAGGGCCTCGAAGGTAGACTTGAACAGGAGGTTGACAGAGCTGCCTGTGTCAACAAGATTCCTATCCATTGTGAAGTCTCCAAGCACAGCCTTGATTACAACTGCATCGTCAAATGGATTGGCTGTTTGAGATAGATCTTCTGGACCAAAGGTGACGACTTCTCTTGGAGGAGCAACGGAAGAAGAGGCCACCTCTGCCTGGGTGATCCTTGAGATTGACGATTTCCGGGTGGACTCGGTCCCGGCTCCACCATGGATGAAGAAGAGGCGCCCTAGAATCCCTTCATCATCTGCATCGAAGCACTCCACCGGGACGTTGATCGGCCCCAGACGGCCCTCGTCCTCTACATCCACGCATTCTTGGTAGGCCTCAGCTACCTCTTTGCCTTTCGAGGTGGATGGCTTCGAAGAGGAAGGAGAATCTTTCTTGGCCAGGTCAATCTTGCCCTCGGCAAGCAACTTCTCTATCAGCGCGCGAAGGGTCTTGCAGTTCTCAGTCAGATGGCCCTTTTCTTTGTGGAACTGGCAATATTGTGTGTTATTTCTCGGCTTCCACATTTTTTGAGGCTCTTGCCTCTTTTCTTCTGATCTTCTTTGCAGGATCTGGATGACTTCGTCAAAGTCCAGATCTGCAGCATCCTCCATGGGGCTTTCATCAAATTGGGTCGGAGCAGGCAAGGCTGCTTGTTGGAGGATGGGTAGAGCTTGCAATGGAATGGCGGGAGTGGTGGCCAACGGCAGTCTCTGCTCATGAAACTGTTGATGGCCTTGGAAAGGTTTCTTGTTGCGGAAGTTTCTGCCTCTCTGAGACGGAGGCTGGAAGTCTGGGCGAGGGGGCTTGCCACGAGAGGAAGAAGCGGAGGCATCCCTTCCTTCAGCCTTAGCTGTCAGGGATGAGACATAAGTAGGATTGGCATTTTCTCCTTCTATGAAGCGGTTGACCATGGCGATCAACTCCTGATAAGTCTCAGGTGCCTTTGTTGTTGCTTTAAACTTCAGAGGGCCCTCCCGGAGGCCATGGATCAAGGTGACCTTATAATAATCGGGGTTTACATTCCTGACCCCTTGGATTTCTCTTTGAAAGTGGTCAATGAATCGCGCCACCGATTCATTATCCCTTTGCTTTATTTCAAACAGGGCAGCTGGCCCATTCTTCCTCTTCCTTGAGGTAGCAAACCTCAGCAATAACTGGCTACGGAGCTCTGCAAAAGAAGAGATTGTGCCCGAAGGCAGCTCGTAGAACCACTCTCTCGCTTGTCCTTCAAAACACTACTCGGATCTGAAGGTCGCGTGTTAACTGTTGATGCACGAAAACACAGAGGGGTCAAGCACCACCAGCTAACGGTTCGAACACCGGGGAATAAGGAAGACTGCGAGCAATGATCTACTAAGAGGATGAGGGCTGGAAGAAGAGCAGGGCTGTGAACCACGGCAACAACAGACTTCGCCCGTCGCGGCCTGAATGCCTCTCTTGCGACGGGCTTTCCCTTGATTGAAGAAGAATTTGGTTACAAGTGAGAGGAAAAGGTTAACAAGAGCAGAGCGAGGGGGAGTCCGCAAGGCACAGGATTCGAGTCCGCAGCCTGTAACAAGTAGGCTCCTGGGTCCGAGTCAGCGTGCCTTGGGTGCACCACCTCCCCCTATTTATAGGATAGGGGGCCTGCCCAAACGGGCAGGGCTAAAATAACCGGCTGCCCGGGGTACAGGAGAACCGGGCAGCGGTGACGGGAAGCAAAAAGAAAGAACACGCCAGTCCGCGCAGAAGGGGCGGACTGGGCTCGCGGACTAGAGCCTCCACTGCTGCTGGGCGCGCCCGCTGGAGGGCGGCGGCCTGGGCGGACGAGACATTGCGTCCGCCGCTGTAGAACCTGATACCTCAAACGCTGGCGGACTGAGCGGACAGGTACTTGCGTCCGCTGCTGGGGTACCATGGTCCAATTGGGGACCTTGTCGGACTGGGCGGACTGATAAATCGCGTCCGCGCCTGTTGAAAGGGGGGCTTTGGAGTCTTGTAGCATGTTGCGGACGGAGGGGTTAACAATTCTAATATTTGGGGACCTCATAAAACAGCTAGTGTTTCTGGATATCATTATTTTATTACATTTATTGATGATTACTCTCGCATGACCTGGTTGTATCTATTTTGCGCTCGCTCTAAACTAACTTGTGTGTTGCATGTCTTTATTGCTAAGACGCGTACACAATTCTCCAAATCTATTAAAGCTTTTCAGATCGATAATGTGTGTGGGTATACTATTCATGCAGTTTCAAAATATATGTACTCGGTTCAGTATCATCCATCAAATTTCCCGTGCTTACACACCCCAACAAAATGACGTAGATGAGCCCAAGAATTGTCACCTTCTTGAGTTTGTTAACTCACTTATGTTTCAAATACATGATTTAAGCTTTATTGACATTTCACGGTCCCTATTGCATGTTATCCCATCAATTGCATGCCCTCATCTATTTTCAAATTTGTGACACCTTTCGTTCTTCTCTTCCAATCCAACACCACCCTTTCCCATGAAGCCTCACGTCTTTAGCTACGCCAGTTGTGTTCACTGCCTTGGCCCCTCCACAAACAAGCTTACTCCCTGAACTACCAGAAATATGTTTGTTGGATATTTCCGAACTCAGAAAGGCTATGTCTGTTATTTTCACACCGATCGCAAGTTATCTACGTCTGTGGATGTAACCTTCCTCAAAAACCAACCTTTTCAATCCTCGTCTACTACTTCTTCAGCAACTCCTACATTACCACGCCCTGTCGTTCCTGACACCTCTGCCTCTCCTCTCCATCCCACGCCAACAACCATACCCTCTAACCCGCCTCCACTTCGTGTGTACACTCATAGTCATCCTCATCCAGATGCTCAACGCGTAGTTACCCTCTACTAATGATGCTTCGTGGTCTCCAATCTGGCACCGGCCTCTACCGCTCACCCCTGTCTAACTATGTTTCATTGCATCTACTGTCTCCGGTGCTTCACAAATTTGTGACTTCTTTGTCATCTGTTTTCACCCATACTTGCATGCAGGAGGCACTTCAGCATCTAGGGTGGCGGGCCGCTATGGATGAGGAAATGACTGTTTTTTGAGCCAATCAAACTTGGGACCTTGTCCCTCTGTCTCTTGGCCAAACATGTGTGGGTTGTAAGTAGGTCTTCAACATTAAGCATGGTCAACATAGGACGGTTGAATGTCTAAACGATCATCTTTATGGCTCATAGTTCTACTTAGCAACACAGCCTCAACTACGAAGAGACCTCACCCGCCGCAAAGTTGAATATTGTTTGTGTCTCATGAGAAGTTATGTCTTCACATTTAAAGATAAATGAAATGAACGTACTTGGAGTATCAAAAGATCTTGCGCCCCCAAATAAAGAATCTTGGTGGTGGAAAGAGGAATTGCAAGACAAAATGAGAGCAAATAGGGTCAGCTATAAATCGCTCTACGCTTGTAAGAATGATGAAAACTTAGTCAGGTATAAAGTCGTCAAAAAAGAAGCTAAACAAACAGTAAGTAAAGCAAGTAGTCAAGTTTATGAAGAATTTCATAAGCGACTAGATACCAAAGATGTAGAGCATGACATATATAAAATTGCTCAAGCTAGAGAAAGAAAGACAAGAGATTTAAGTCAAGTAAAATGCATAAACGATGAGACAGATACAATTTTTACGGTTAATGTGGATATTAAAGAGCGATGGAAAAGATACTTTTATCAACTATATAATGAAACAAAGGATAATGAATTGAACTTACAAAAGTTAAGTAAATCAGAGAAGTATAAGAACATAATGTTTTATCGTAAAATTCAAGTACTAGAGTTAAAAGATGCTCTAAATAAGATGAAAAATGAAAATGTGATTGGGTCAGACGATATACTCATCGAAGTATGAAAATGTTTAGGAAATGAAGAAATTTTGTGTCTTATATGTTTTTTCAATAAGATACTGATAGGCAAAAAGGATGTCAGATCAATGGAGAGAAAGTATTTTGGTACCTTTATATAAGAATAAAAGGGATATACAAAATTGTGTTAATTATAGAGGATTTAAATTGATGAGTCATATCATGAAACTATGAGAACGAGTAATAGAAAGAAGATTAAGACGAGAGACTAACATCTCGTAGAATCAATTTGGATTCACGCCAGGGAGGTCGACCATGGAAGCTATATATCTCTTGAGGAGACTCATTGACAACTATCGAGAAAGAAAATAAGATTTGCATATGTTGTTTATTGATCTTGAGAAGGCTTATGATAGAGTTCCAAGAGAGATCTTATGGAGAGTATTAGAGAAGAAATATGTAAATATATCATATATTGACACAATCAAAGATATGTATACAAATTCACTGTTGGCTTATATCAAGGTTCAGTTTTAAGCTCTTATCTCTTTACCCTTATCTTAGATGAGCTCATTAGACATATCCAACAAGTAATACCTTGGTGTTTATTGTTTGCGGATGATATCGTTTTGGTTGATGAGACGTGCGTGTAAACGCAAAACTTGAATCTTGGCGAGATACTTTAGAAAAATAGATTTTAGGTTCAGCATGGCAAAGACAGAGTATATGGAGCTTAAATTTAGCAGTACAAGAAAGACAAATGACTTTGTTATTAAGTTGGGTGATCAAGATATTTCCCATAGTGAGTGTTTTAAATATCTTAGATCGATAGTTTAAAAAACGGAGGTATTGATAAAGATGTGACATATAGAATCCAAGCGGGTTGGTTGAAGTGGAGAGACGCATCAGGGATCTTATGTGATCGTAAAGTACAACTAAAACTTAAGGGCAAGTTTTACCATACTGCAATTAGACCCGCGATGCTCTATGGTTCTGAGGGTTGGGCAGTGAATTTTGTACATGAGCAAAAAATGAGAGTTGCGGTGATGAGAATGCTTAGGTGGATGTGTGGAAATACGAGATTGGATAAAATCAATGTTGCAGATGTCGGATGTCGAGGACACGTCGGTTTGGGTTTTCATGTCGATTTTTTATATATCGGGGGATATATCGGGGATATTTCATATATCGGATTTTAATATTTAATTAATTATAAATGTAATTAAATGTTATTTTTTAATTTTTATACATATCACAGTACTACCTATTTTAGAACCTATTGAACTTTTAAATATTAAAATCTATATGTAGCATTTAACATACAACACTTTAAAGATGAAAACTCAAACATACTTCATTCTTCATCACCTGAAAACTCATCTATAGTCGGCAGAGTAGATAGAATATGATCTTCATCTGATGAACCCTCTAGATCTCCCTCGTCCACTTCAGATATTTTTCTCTTTCTCCTTCTTTGATAACTAACTGTCACTTCTTTGCTTATAGCTAATCTTTGAGGTCTCCTTTCATCATGATTAGCGTCGACTATATTGTCAATTTACGCCCATGTCAGCCACTCGCCAGGAAAGACTTCATCATCGTCATCTTCATCTTCATCCTCCTCAGGATCAACATTCACCATCCACTCTTGTACCATTCCAGAATCAACATTCTTAGCTGTCAATGGATCCCGAGATGTCTCTGAATATTTCGACTTTAGCAAAGCACAGGGCAATCAAAGAAAGCTTCCGACAGCAACTAATAAGACAAATAAAGCAACAAGGCAGCCACCAACAACTAAATGGGTCGGCAGCCACCAGTAACAACCCACAAGCCAGCCACCATGCTACAGCCGACAGCTAGCACAATAACCAACACACAAAAAAAATAAAATGCAGAGCGATAGAATGAGGGGGAGGTAGGGAGAAGAATGAACCAGCTGAGAGAGCACCAGCGAGCAGGGAGAAGAAAGAACCACTGAGATAAAGTACTGACAACACGCGAGAGAGGGAGAGCACCAGAGAACCAGAGAACCACAGAGCACCAGCGAGCAGGGAGAAGAAAGAACCAGAGAGATAAAGTGCCGACAACGCGCGAGAGAGGGAGAGCACCAGCGAGCTAGAGAGCACCAGATAACTAGAGAACCAGAGAACCAAAAAGCATCAGCGAGTAAGGAGAAGAAAGAACCAGAGAGATAGAGTGCCGACAGCGCGCGAGAGAGGGAGAGCACCAACGAGCTAGATAGCACCAGAGAACCAGAGAACCAGAGAGCACCAACGAGCAGGGAGAAGAAAGAACCAGAGAGATAGTATCGCAGGCGCGCGCGGGAGAGCTAGGGCAGGAGCGACGGGGAGAGCTAGGGCAGAGCGACGGGATGAAATGAAATGAGCGGGGTCGGGGGTGTTAAAACAGTAGCCCGACCCCGCTGATTTCATTAATAAAAATTTAAATATAAAATTAATAATTAAATAAAAAAAATTGGCTTAAAAAAAACGCCCGATATGGGTGTTTTTTGGGGCCGACATGTCGTTAAAACCGACATGTCGGTCCGATATTTTCAAAACGCCACATATATAATTTGTACCGGTTGTGTCGTTTTTGCTCCCAAACCTTCATGTCGGCCGACATGTCGGACATGTCGGCCGATATCCACAACACTGGATAAAATTAGGAATGAAAATATCAGGGATAATACAGGAGTAGCACCAATTTCAAAGAAGATGGGAGAAGCTCGTCTAAATGGTTTGGGCACGTACAAAGGAGATCATTAGAGGCACTTGTTAGGCGTTGTGAGAGTCTAGTCACTAGGCATGTTAAACGAGGGAGGGGTAGACCAAAAAAGACTTGGAATGAAATTGTAAGAAAAAACATAATGTACTTAGGCATTAGTGAGATTATGACAAAAGATAGGGCACCATCAATATAGCCGACCCCACTATAGTGGGATAAAGGCTTGAATGTTGTTGTTGTATTAAGGAGTCGAATGAACAACAAACTCGAGTTTAGTAGCACTTATCACTCTCTAACTGATGAATTAGATTTTGAGAGATATTATTAGGCGTTTAATCGGGCTGAATCTAAAGCAATGAGATCTTATACCTCCACAGGCTTAATTCACATGTAATAATTCTAAATGTAGATCCCTCACTATATCTCCTTTCGAGATTTTTCATGCATTGTCCCGCCCACCTGACCGCCTTCATCTTTCATTCCATGAACGTATTTCATTCGACGTGTAAACTCATATTAATTATTAAAAAGTACATAAAATTACTGCTAATATTTTGCGAGCAAACTTGAAACACTACAAACTCACGGACGGTCGTTATCGCCATGAGGTGCACTTTTCAAAGCGAGGTCATGCGATTTCTTATTGCAGGAGGTTTGCTCTAGTTCATGATCAGAAGCGCATTGGGCCACCAGTTGAGCTACCCGTCGAGGCTCCAGATATTCCACCCGATTTAGCACAAACGATGATGTCAGATCTCTTCATCGCCAGTTTTTGCAAAGTCTCGTCGGGGTCGAGATCTTTCATCTCCGAGAGATCTTTCAACCCCGAGAAAATTGATGTATCTTCTGTCGCATTCAAATTTTCATTACATCGTCATGCGTCATGGAGTTTTATTTACTATACATTTATTGTCATGTATTTTTTTAATGTCATGTGTTTTCCTTTTTTGGCACTTATTTTTGAAATGGTTCGGCTCATCGATTTGACCATTCGAGGAGACCATTAATAAAAGGTCCGGTAATTTAGGTAGTTAGGACGGAATAGACAAGCTTAATTTATTTAACAGGGCGCATAAAATTAATTCCAAAAAAAACAAAACCAAGTAAAATACGTTTGGAAATTATTTTGGATAGAAAACCTAGCCTTGTTCACGGGCTGTAAATTAAAAGTTATTATTGGGAAGGAATAAGTGTATAGGTTTGGAATAGAATAAAGAATCAGATCTTGGAACTATTCTCAGGTAAAATTTTGGAAATAAAATATGGAAATTACTTGTTGTTTCACGGGCTATAAAAATCATTGTTCTTACGAGTTTTGGGAACCGGAATATTACAGGGATTGACTTAATTCATTCACTTGTATTGCCGACCAAGCCTACCAACTCCACCAGACAAACGTGTTTCGCACCGTCCATTTGCTCTGTTGTTGCCGCACCCTGAAGCCGCCCCATCAGCGAAGCATCCAGGAAACACGCCACGTTTCCTTACCTTGCCTTCAACGGTGAAGCCCGACGGAGACATACAGCTGCTCCGCCCGTCCAGCGCCCGCCTTCTTCAACGACAAACTGCCTGAAGCCCGCCTGTCGTGGGTCTCCTTCCTCCTCAAGTTCGTCGTCGACTTCGGCGCCCAACTCCGACGGAATATGGGGAACCCAAGTCGACCCATTCTAGTGGGCTCCACTGGCACCGTCTGCCTGAACGTCTCCACCAGCAAGCATGCACGACAACTAAAATCCGCCGGCAGTTTGCCAAAACCCCCTCCTCCATCCCATTCAGATAAGGTGTAGCAGACTAATTCGACCCGAGCCAACCTCTTGCTAGGGTAATTTCGCCAAATCTCTTGCTTCACTTATTATCGTAATTTTATGCAACTTAATAATTAATTTAAGCTTGCATCAAATGTTCGCACTGCTTTTATTATCGTTATTCCATAAATTTTACTTGGGGTTTGCTTGTGGAGTTAGAAATCTCGCGATGGTTCTAATCATTAAACGCTCAAGGGAACTTCTTTCAAATAACGGTTAATCGATATGTGGGAGTTTATCATTGAAAGTGATTTTGCGCGCGAAAAGTCGATCTTGGTCGTTCGGCCCCTCTTTTAAAAATCAATTTATATTTAAAACTCAATTTATTTTATAATAAATATAATATTTTGCTAAAAAAACAATTTAATTTATAAAACCCTAATTTGAGTCTACATCACATGTGGATGTCAACCATAAACTATGCGCACATACCTCTGACTCTGATCTATTTCTTCCTAACCCAAAGTATTATCGTCATCTTGTGGCCAAACTGATATATCTTATAATTACAAGACCTGATATATCATTTGTCATTGGGGTTGTCAGTCGTTTTATGCATGTTCTATGAATTTATCACATTCAGGCAGTTGAGTGCATCCTAAGATATCTAAAGACAGCTCATATACAAGGGCATGTATATAAACCCTCCTTATGTCTCATTGTCTATTCTAATTCGGACTATATTGTCTCTTTGGATGATCGTCAATTCTTAAGTAGATACTGCACATATTTAGTGGGCACCTTGTCACCTGGTGAAGCAAAAAACAAATCGTGGTTGCACCATTCTTGTCATGGCGTTGCCTAGGCGTCCTGGCGCTCAATTGTAAACAAGCTGATGTGCGCCTTTTTTAAAAAAAATATGGGAATAGACCGCGGTTAATTCCCTGAGCCCTAAAATAGACTGCGGTTTATATACCGCAGTCTATTCTAGGGCTCCGGGAATAGACTGCGGTTTATATATAAACTGCAGTTTATTAAAATAGACTGCGGTTTATATATAAACCGCAGTTTATTCTGCCTAATAGAATAGACTATGCTTTATATATAAACTGCAGTCTATGGTAGAATAGACTGTGGTTTATATATAAACCGCAGTCTATTCTACCATAGACTGCGGTTGTATAACAACTGCAGTCTATTCTATCCAATAGGATAGAATAGACTGCGGTTGGTATAGAAATCGCAGTCTATACTACCTATTTTAAACCGTGAACCATAAAAATCTCGTTTTATCTCGACTTTTGGTTCTTACAGACGATGCTCCTTGTGTAAAACTCTAAAGGCGATTTTGTTCGAGTTTCTGCTCAACTTGAGTCATTGCTCTCCTTTGTTTCGATTTGAAATTTCTTCTTCGACAAATCTTATATTCTCACTTATGTATATTTTTTCTTATGACTTTTCTCAGTTTTGATCTTTGTGCTTTAATGTCTTTATTATTAGTAGTAGTAGTAGTAGTAGTTTAAACTATAAATATTATGTAGCCGCCTAGCAGACACCCACTGAATCTTCCAATCTCATGTATTGACTATGCTAAATGTATATAAATTATAAACAACACAATGTGCATTTTTGTATTAGATATCCTAAAAACATACTAACTCTATATATGAGCCTAAATATTGCACTAACATAGTAACATATATATTTATGTGTGATTGACTGATTGTGTAGCAGTAGCTTAATATCATTGCTCTAATTTATGAATTTGGTTTAGGTTTTTTTGGATGGTTTAGGTTTTTTTAGAATTTTCTTATTACAGGAAAATATCTGATAAGAGATCTTCATCAAAATCAAGAAGAGCCTTTACGAAAATGAACGAATTGAATAAGCTTGGGTTAGAGCGGAAGAAGCTTTATATTTTTGTGAGTGATAATGGCTGCATTATTATCGGCCCTGAGACAAATAAATTGTTGAGTTTTATGGGATCTCTTGTGAGCTCTTATGTGTCAATTACATTTGTTGCATAAAAAGAAGTTGATAAACAAAATAAAGATCAAATATGAGCAGAATTAAATGTACGTAACTTTGTTTTCAATGAATAGTGAATAGTGATTACATAACTGTGATTTTTTAGTTAATTTTTAATTGATATTGTCTATTATTTTCAGATTATTTTCATAATATTGATGGTCTTCGCAAATTATTAATGAAAAGTATGGGTAAAAGTTGGAGAATTTGGAAATCTAAATTTTTTATCACTTATGTAAAAGATGTTGATTTGCAGCATCGATACAATTTTCCTGTCAGGTATAGCTTTATTACTGCCGAAGAATGGAGAGTTTTTGTCGACCATCGCAACATTGTAGAATATATGGTATGTGTTCTTAACTTCTTATTAAATTCAATATTTTATATCATTATTTATCTTTATAACTTATAAGCAATCTAAGTATTAAAAATATTTATTTGTGTAGGAGAAAAGTAAAGTTAATACAGAGAGAGCAAAAACACAAAAGTCCTTCCATACTACTTTCAGAATGAGTTATTCTGTATTAGAAAAAAAATGCAATTAATTCTCTATATCTCTTTCGTATTTTTTATGTTACATATTGGTTTTCTCAATAATTTAAATGATACTTTACTTTTATTTTATTATCAAGGTTGAACAAGGGGCAGCTGCACCAATTTCATGTGCATAGTTATGGAAAACCGGTAATAAAAAAAGACCGATGAATACATTAGTACAGATGCAGCTGAGTTGACATCTAAAATTGTAAGTTTAAATGTTTCATTTATTTATTTGTAAATTATCAATACGTCAATAGTAATATTGTTTGTCAAGTATAATTTCTTATCTGCAATTCTGCATTAATGTATATTACTTATTTTAAGGATTAGTTATCGAGCCAAGAGTCTCAGAGTACTGAAATAGTGTCACAGAGAAGAGATGACATTCATGCTTCTGTTCTAGTCCAAGAACATCCGGGCAGAGTTAGAGCTGGTGGCAAGTTTTCTACCATTACAAGTTTTTTCAAAAATGATAGGCGGAGCCAGAGGACATCAGTACCTCGCATTAAAGATGTTGAAGCTATAATTCAAGAAAGATTGATTCAGCAACAACAATTATGAAACCAACAACAACAACAACAAGCGCATCAAGCAGAGATAAGGAGTATAAAGAATCAAATGGAATAACTTATGCGCATGTTTAGTGCTGGAACTAGATCAGGAACTTCTCAAAACAAATCTTAAGCTTCTCAGGTATTATTAATTATTATGATTATATATTTAATTATTTATACTTCTACGAAATGTTAAGCTCTCTTTTTATTGCGCATGTAATAAATAATTTTTTTGTTTTTTCGTTTCCCAGCCTGAGCATGAAACGGTGCATGAAATCAGATCATATGAACCTGAAACATCACATGAGCGTTTACCTTCTCTGGTATTATAATATTATTTTTGGCTTTTATGTAATCAAGGAATTCAATATTGATGTTCAAAATACTAATTCTTCTATTTCCACAGGCTATTGAGATTACAAATGACTTCATTGTTATGTTACCCAGTTTCATAACTAGGAAGGTGAATGAAAATGAAGCAATAACTCTAGTATTAGATTCAACAGTATTTGGGAGTATTGTATCAACAAGTACATACTTTGAAGTATCAGAGTTGTACGGTTTTCTAAATTTGGAAAAAAATGGAGTTAACATCATATTAGCATGAATTATGTGAGTACTGACTACTGAGTATCAAATATTACAAAATAAAAATTTTTTATTAATATATAAATTGATTTTGAATTTACATGTCTTATTGCAGGTACATAGATTCTCAATTAAAGAAATTTACATACAATAGAGGTGTATATTTTCTTAATCCAAAAATCATTTGTTTTTTTGATGAGAATTATGGCATGGCTAATTCAAAGACACGAGTTGAAGATCTAAAAAACAGGCTTAGTTAACTCCAATCGGAATCTTTATTATTTTTGTCCTATCATAGATTGTAAGTATGAAGTATCTCTATATCAATGATTATTACTATTTTTTATTCTAATTAAGTTATTATTTTTTTCATTTTTTTCACAGAGAACATTGGATGTTGGTTATTATTGATTATAATAATAATACAATTTATTGGTTTGATCCCCTAAATCATGACATTCGTGAGGATATTAAAAATATCATTACAAACTAAGTTTATTAATTAGTTATTTACTTATTTTCTTATTTGAAATTCAGATTTGGCTATAAACTAATTTTTTTAATATTTTATGAAGTGTATTTAAAGATTTAGCAAAATATCGGCATACAAATTTTTGCAAACCAAAGTTTTTAAAGTGGAAGCCGGTAAGTTATAAACGTATAGCCTATATGAGTTTTTGTATTCTAAATTTTTAAATATTTAAAAATTTGTAATTAAAATACTTACCAATTGTTTAATTTTTTAGTGTTCAAGACAACCGGATAGTATTCAATGTGGGTATTATATCATTTGTTACATGATTGACATAGTTGATGCTTTTAGAAGTGTGTCAATGACATTATTGGTAAGTTAAGTGCATGTAAATTAGTAAATGATAAATTAATAATAATTATGTTGAATTGATTTTAACAAAAAAAATTTTATTGCGGATCTACAATGGAGTGACAATTTTCGCCGGAGAAAATAGATAGTATTAGAAATAAAATTTGTGCTTATATAATCAATAATTGTGGTTGACTAACTTCATACTTGTATAAAAGTATAAAAAATGAAAATTATCTTCTTTGCTCTTGTAAATGACAGCGGTCTTTAATTATTTATACTTTAAATGATCTTTAAATTGTTCTTTGTGTAGAATAATCGCAGATTGAAGTTCATTTGATAGTTTTTTAAATTGTCCATTGTGATGATTTCTTTAGCTTAAAAGTTAAGATTAGTCGGTTATTTCATTGTCCAGACCTAACTCTGTAATCTATAGGTCATATTGGTAAAAGATGGAAGATCAAAACAACAACAGTCTTGTTTCATCCATTGATAGCAATGACCTTGATCCAAAAACAAATTCTAAAAGAAAAACAAAGTCAAATGATCATGTTTGGAAATATGGTCATTGACCCGACATAAAAGATAAAAATACAGTTAAATGTAATTTGTGTGATAGATTGATAAAAACTGATATCAAAAACTTGAAGCAACACTTATGTGGCGGGTATGAAGATGTATCTAAGTGTTTTAAAACTACTTCTGAAATAGCAGCTGAGATGTATTCAGTTTTAAATGGTAAAAAAAGGACAATGTGCATCTGACTGCTGATGATAACAATGAGAGTGAACAAGAAGAAGAGCCAACAGTATCACATAATGTATCCCCGACATTATCTACTGCTAAATCGTCGTTTGTCCCAAGTTCCGGGACAAGGGCCAAAAAGAGAAAAGTAATACACTTGTCACAACAAGGGGTCCTATGGATGCTCATGTGAGACGTGCTCCTGAAGATGTAGTAGATGATAGACGTGTTAAATGCGCGGCACAAACTACTATCGAGAGATTTTTAGGTCACCAGAAGAAAGAAAGAGTTGAGTTATGTTGTCGATTGTTTCTATGAGTGTGGAATTCCATTCAATGTTGCAAAGGCACGAAGATTTGAAGTCATGCTTGAAGTAATTTGATAGTATGGGTCTGGTTATAAAGGCCCTAATTATCATGATTTGAGAGTCTCATTGTTATAGAATACAAAAGATAAAGTTAAGAAGATGAAGACAACTTATCAAGCGTACTAGAGGAGATATGATTGCACACCTATGTCAGATGGTTGGACATACAGGAGAGGGAGATATTTGATCAATTTCTTTGTCAACTTTGCAGAAGGATCCTATTTTATGGATTCCGTAGATGTATCCAGTCATATTCAAGATGTCGCAATGTTATCCGAGTTGTTTGATTGTAAGATTAGAGAGATATGAGTTGAGTGCGTTGTTCAGATAATTTTTTTAGTCTCACTAATTTCATATTTCAAGTTAATAGTGTACAAGACTTCAACTTTAAATATATACAAATTACAAAGTTATATTGTATGTCTTGTATGCAGATGGTGACTGACAATACTTCCAATTACAAGCCAACTAGTAAAATTTTAACGGGGAGAAGACCAATATTATTTTGGACTTCGTGTGTAGCTCATTGTATTGATCTTATGCTAGAGGATATAGGCGAGCTAAAACAGAACAAAATTTTTATAAGAAAGGCAAGGATTATCAAAAATTTCATCTATAAACACACTTGTTTACTTGATGCAATAATGAATACTATAGGTGGTGATCTAGTGCGGCATTCAGTGACTAGATTTGTAACATCATTTCTTACTCTACAACGTGTGCTTAAGCATGATGAGAAGCTGAGATTATTCTTTGTGTCGCCTTCGTGAAATGTCGCTAATTTGACAAAAACTGAAGCCGAAAAATAAGTTGTTGAAATAATACTTTCAACCATTTTTTTGGAATGTGATAAGAGATTGCCTAAAAGGAGGAAAGTCACTGATTGCTGTTTTGCGATTAATAGATGAAAATGAAAGACCGGGTATGCCTGAAGTATATGTGGCAATGGAAGAAGCTAAACAAAATATCAAAAATCATTTCGATAATAAAGAAAGATTATTTAAAAAGATATTGACATTGTTGAAAATAGGTGGACAAATCAAATTGAGCAAAAGTTATACAAGGCGGCTTTGTTTATAAATACAAGCAAAAATTTTGAATACGAGGAAAAACATAATGATGATGTCTGGAAATTTCAAGATGCTTTCAATGATGTTATTGCAAAACTAGTGTCCGATCAAGAATTACAAGACAAGATTTCAGAGCAAGGCACTAACTACAAAGAATCTCGAAATAATTTTGGAAAGTCTATGACTATTAGACAACGAACCACCTTAAATCCAAGTAAGTAGTGATTAAGTTTTTATTTTTTCTTAAATTATTTATATGTCAAATAATTTATATTTATCTTAAATGAATAGTTGATTGGTTTGGTGCACATAAAGGAACGAATGTTGACCTTACAAAGGTAGCATTGCGCATACTTGGCTTATGTTGTTCTTCTTCTAGTTGTGAGCGCAACCGGAGTACTTTTGAGTTTGTAAGTAACTAAGTATACAAATATTCAATATAAAAATTAATATTTTTATATAGACTAATAAGTTTGCAATTATCTTGATTAAGATTCACACCAAAAAAAAAATAGATTGGAGCATCAAAGGTTTAGTGATCTTGTATACATCTAATATAATCGTCGTCTACAAGCATGATTCCAAGAAAGACGTGAAAATGGAAGAAATTACAACCATTTAATGCATGATGAGCTAGACTGGAGTAGTGAGTGAATGATAAACAAACCAGAGGATGCACTAGTTTTTGAAGATGATAATCTCACATGGGAAGCTGTAGAGAGAGCTATTGGAACTGAGCCTCGAAATTTACCAAGGGGAGCTGGAGCTAATCCTCAACTATTGGATGAAGAGGATGAAGATTTCGATCATTTTTTCTTTGTCATTGATGACGAAAATATTGAAGATAATTATGGGCAAAAGACAAGCACCTCAAACCAACCAAGCACATTCAATGCAAATGAAGACTTACTAGATGATTCTAGTTGATCTTTTATGATTTTTAAATTTTTTTTAAAAAAATATTATTCATGCTAATATGTTATTGTACATTGGATGAAAACATTTTGGATTTGACCACAATACTATACTATGATTTTTTTGTGTTCCCTTTTCTGTTATTGCTTTCTCTGAAGTATATATTGAACTAGTGATTGACATTATTTTTTTTACTGCTAAGTGTTAAGTGTTAACTGCCCATATATTAGAAACTACGATTAGTTGTTTTCTCTGAACTCAGTAATGAACTATTGATTGACACTGTTTTTTCTTACGGCTAACTGTCCATATATCAGAAGCTACAACTTACTGCTTTGAAGAAAAAATCTGTGTGACTGTGTGTTTGTATTTGGTAGTTTGGTAGATTGACATTGTTTTTTCTTACTGCTAAGTGTCTATATATCAGAAGCTACAGCTTACTGCTATGAAGAAAAAATTTGTGGCTGTATGTTTGTACTTTGTATTTGATAGTTTGTTACTTGGTAAATATTTTGTTTTAAGTTAAAAAAAGGATGTTTAGACAACGGTTATTATAATAACCGTTGTCTAAAGTCTGGCAGACAGGCTTTAAGACAGCAGTTATTATAATAGTCGTCGTCTATAGAAGACTATAGACTGCGGTTATTATATAGACTGCAGTTATGATAATAACCGCAGTTTATATTTTGCATGTTTTAAGACTGCGGTTATTAAAGCCTGCAGACTATAGACTACGGTTATTATAATAACTGCAGTATATATAATCCAGTAATCAGTAAATAGACTGGTTATTATAATAACTGATGTCTTAAAGCCTGCAGACTATAGACTGTGATTATTATAATAACCGCAGTCTATAGTGTGTTTTGTTAAAAAATAAATTGAAGTAAATTGGCGCCTTGCGACTTGCTCGTCTTGTGGTCGCCTAGGCGTCCGCCTTGCCGCCTAAGCATCAAGGCGCTCGGCGCTCGCCTTGGTTTGGCTTGACGTCGTGACAAGAATGGGTTGCACGCTCATCTGCAGAAGCCGAGTATCATTCAATGGTCACTGTCGTTTCCGAACTTACGTGGTTGGAAAGCCTTTTGAGAGATATGGGTGTCAAACTCTCCACTCTGGCCACTATGTTTTGTGATATTTAAGCTGGTATCCATATTGCCAAGAATCTCGTGTTCCATGAAAGCACCAAGTACATCGAGGTCGATTGTCACTTTGATCGAGAAAAAGTTCAACTAAAGAAATTGAACTTAAGGCATGTTCTTGCTGCTGGGAAACTTGTTGATATTCTTATTAAGGCGTTACCACGTCAACTATATCACCAGTTCTTGTCTAAGCTTGGTTCCTATGATTTGTATACTCCACCTTGTGGGGGAGTATTAAGATAACTTATACAAAAACCCATTTAGAGACCATTTCATCCTTAAGGATTAGTCTCACATCTCAGAATGAACTTTAGACTCCACTCCTTGTAATTATTAAGGATTTATGTGTGCATGTGTGGAAATACTTGTAATTATTAAGGATTTTTTATGAAAAATTAATGAAATATTGATTTTCTCTCAATGATCTTTTATGAGAAATTAATAAAATATTGATAATCTCCCTTCTTCGATATATTCCTACATGATCATAAGTCATAACCCATCATTGCGATGATATACTGATGAAGACATAATCAAAAAACCAATCAGAGATTACAGAAAGTTCTCAAAAGAAATTAAAAATATCAACAGCGCCTCCAAATTGCTTATCATAAATACACAATAAAGATGGTAATGCAAATATAAATCACAACAACCAATACTGAAGAAGCAAAATAATTGGGCCAAGGTTCTAAAGAAACAGAAATATATATAGTCAAAGAATTATAAGAATAGGGAATGATGGTTACTGATACAATCATGTTTAAGTGGTTCTTCAAAGCATTTTTCTTTTTATTTTGCAATGCCACCGCACATGGAAGAGCAACTTAAACATCATTGGGTGACCCAGTTGGTTTCCCATGAGTGACATTGATACATGCAATTTGAATAGCAAACCAAAGCAATGGGAAAGACTTTCAGCTAGGAAATAATAATAATATTTTATAAAAATCAACAGTCCACATGCATGGAGATAATAAGGCAAAAGTTGTTGTTTGGAGTAAGAAGGTCGTCCCACCAAGTAAACTGTGAAGCTTGGAGTAAGGTCCATTGGAATGATTCAAGTTACCGGAAGAGTAAGTTATAACTCACACCAATGTCGATCATCGCAAGAATGGACTCAATGTATAAGAGATCGCGGAGTTTAAATGTACAAGGGCTGGAGATTCCCCCTCTCCCCTCATGTGAAAACATGCAAGGTCCAGATGGTGGAGGAGAACCGTCAGTCCTCCGCAGGAAAATTGACCTCCAGTTCAAATGCCTAATATTTTCCCATAGTCAATTCATCATCATCGCTACCAATCACTGCACGAACTCCTTCATGGGACAGTCATGTGTAGCCGAATAAGGCTGCTTGCAGTAAAAAATAGAGCCCCTCTGAGCACAAGTCATTGTACTTCTGGTTGGATATGTGAGGGGTTGAGGGGTCGGTATGAATGAGATGGGGTTGTGGGGATGGGTAGTGGACGTAGAAAGGGTAGTGGAACAGATGGTAGTTTGGTTAGCTTTATAAGTCATGTAGACATTTAAAGAAGGGAATGTGGCAGGAGTGGAGCTATTAGATTTGATAGTGATGCGGGACCAGGAGTCCACCTGCCCGCCACCTTGGCATCACCACCAAGGGGCCCACCTGGAGTCCACCAGGCGGCTTTATCAGGCCCGCGGGCCGTACACCTCAACCCATCCCCGGCCCCACAACAGAGCCAATAGATTGTTGAGGCCAGGGCTCGATCCTCTGACCTCCTTGATAAAGCATTCTCCTACGAATGCTCATCACCAGCTGATCAGTTGGTGATGAGCATTCGCAGGAGAATGCTTTATCAAGGAGGTCGGGGGATCGAGCCCTGGCCTCAACAACCTATCGGCTCTGTTGTGGGGCGGAGATGGGTAGGGGTGTACGGCCCGCGGGGTTGATAAAGCCGCGTGGGCCCACCTGGAGTCCACCAGGCGGCTTTATCAGGAGTCCACCAGGCGGCTTTATCAGGCCCGCGAGTCGTACACCTCAACCCGTCCCCGGCCCCACAACAGAGCCGATAGGTTGTTGAGGTCAGGGCTCGATCCCCGACCTCCTTGATAAAGCATTCTCCTGCGAATGCTCATCATTTGGTATCAGAGCCAAGGTTAGGCCACTTGCATGCTCCGTAGTGGTAGGACGTTTAGAGTAAGCATGGTAAAATCACAGAACACTGAGGACCGAGCGACGAGTTCGAATTCGGACGCCGCTTTCGCTGAGTTCCAACGCCTTGTCTTAGGTCGCCTTGACACCATAGGAGCCCAGTTCGACGATGTGCGTCATGACCTTGCCGAGGTGAACCTTCGTTTAGGCCACTTAGAGGATGCCAGAGACACTCCGACACAGCGTGATGATTCTCTTGAGGATGACCCTGACGCTCCTCCACGTCGAGGGCAACGCCCGAGGGATGGCCCACCTCCCGCAGACCGTCACCATCGTGATAGTCCTCATCGAGCCCCGATTCCGCCGGTAAGGCGACATCCTGATTTTGCGAGAGATCATCGGCAAGTCCCGGCGAGGGATAGGCTGCCACATCAGCGTGATGAGTACCGGATGTCACGTGAGCCTCAGCCGGACCCCAGAGATCGTGTGCCCCCACACGGTCGTCGTAACCATCACGAGGATGATTATTATCCCCGGGGTCGGAGAGAGCGTGGTCCCCCACCCGCTCGATACGACTACGCCCATGATGACTGCCCCGAGGACTACCCCGATCCTCGGCGAGGGGGCCACTATCATGACATCACTCGTCGCATCCGACTCGACGCCCCTTCGTTCGATGGTCGCCTAGATCCGAAAACCTTCAGCGATTGGCTCTTGGACATGGACCACTACTTCGAGTGGTACGACATGAGTGACGAGCGTTGTGTCCGCTTTGCAAAGATGACGTTGATCGTCCAAGCTAAGGTATTCTGGATCAGTGTTGAGAGAGCTCTGGAGCGATATGGTTACTACCTCATCGCCAGATGGGACGAGATGAAGGAGAGACTGAAGGAGAAGTACCTCCCCGCGTCATACCGAGATCAGCTATTTGACCAGCTACAGAACCTACGGCAGGGGACACTTACCGTCGCTGAGTACATGGCTCGCTTCGATAAGCTGGTCGTCAGGAGTGATATTTCAGAGGAGCCTATTGCCACTGTCGCCCGCTTCAAGGCGGGCCTTCGTTCCGATATTCGGAGAGAGTTGATTCCCCACCGCTTGGAGACTATTGATCAGATATTCTAGCTCTCCCTCGAGTACGAGCAGTACCTCCGATCGTCTAAAACGAGAGAGTTCACTTCGCGGACTGATTCCTCGACTTTTAGGAAGCCCGCTCCGCCCCAGACCACCACGGCTGCACCCTCACGTATCCCAGCGGATGCGAAGGGTAAAGTCGTAGCCACTGATGGCCAGCGATCTAGGGGCATTATATGTTTTAGATGTTCTGGCAGAGGCCATGTGGCGGCGCAGTGCCCCACATGGAACCGGCTAGTTGAGGAGGAGGAGCAGGGTTTAGAGGACGAAGAGGCCCAAAAGGAAGTTAAAGCCGAAGTTGAGGAAGGTTGGGAGAGTCACGCCGAGCGATCATTAGAGGTGGGAGTGATTAGACGCCTCCTGCACACCCCGCATGTGGACGAGGATTGGCGGCGCACTACCATATTCTACACGTACTTTCCTAGTGCAGGCGGCCCCTGCAAGCTAGTTATCGATAGTGGGAGTTGCGTGAACATCGTGGCCCAGAAGGGGCTTGACCGTATGCAGGTGAAGGCCGAGCCTCACCCCCACCCATACTGTGTCGTCTGGGTCGACAAGACGGCGATCCAAGTCACCCAGCGTTGCTTAGTCCCGATCACTATCGCGTCCTTTCAGGACAAGGTCTGGTGCGATGTCATTCCCATGGACGTCGCTCATGTGCTGCTCTGCCGCCCATGGCTATTCGATCGTGACGTCACGTGCTTCGGTCGCTCGAACACGTGTGTCTTTTATGATAAGGGGCGGAAGATTACGTTGACACCCACCCAGCCCCGAGATCGATCCAATGGTGTAGTAGAGCCATCTGTGAGCACGAGCGCCTCACGACCACTGCATATTTTGAGGTGGGGTGAGTTCCTACGAGATAGCGCTGAGTCAAACGTCATTTATGTCGTCGCCGCTACCCAGGTTACTGAGGGCGCCCTAGCTGACCACCCACCCGCGGTGCGTCCCCTTTTATGCGAGTTTGCGGACATCATGCCAGACGAGCTCCCCGATGAGCTGCCTCCCCCACGGGACATTCAGCACGCCATTGATCTAGTCCCGGGAGCCTCCCTCCCGAACCTGCCCCACTGCCGTATGCACCCGGTTGAGCATGCTGAGCTCAAGCGGCAGGTTGACGAGCTTCTCCGGAAGCAGTTCATTCGTGAGAGCATGAGTCCTTGTGCGGTCCCCGCCCTTCTTACCCCTAAGAAGGACGGTAGTTGGCATATGTGCATCGATAGCCGCGCCATTAATAAGATCACGGTCAAGTATCGTTTCCCGATCCCACGACTCGATGACCTACTAGATATTATGTCTGGTGCCCAGATCTTCTCCAAGATCGACCTTCGTAGTGGGTACCATCAGATACGAGTTCGTGAGGGAGACAAGTGGAAGAACGTCTTCAAAACCAAGGACGGTCTATATGAGTGGTTAGTTATGTCATTTGGGCTATCCAATGCCCCGAGCGCGTTTATGTGGGTTATGACGCAGGTGTTGCGGCCCTACATGGGCAAGTTTCTGGTGGTGTACTTTGATGATATATTAGTCTATAGCCAGACTCAGGCTGCTCATCTCGATCAGCTGAGACTTCTCTTTGGCACCCTTTGCCAAGAGAAACTGTATGTGAACCTGAAGAAGTGCGCATTCTACTCCGAGTCGGTCCACTTTCTGGGCTTTACTATATCATCCACTGGCGTCTCTGTGGACCCTGAGAAGGTCAAATCTATTCGAGATTGGCCTGTGTCCAAGAATATCCACGAGACTCGTAGCTTTCACGGGCTTTCCACCTTCTACAGGAGGTTTGTCCAGGGGTTCAGCACGATCATGGCCCCCTTCACGAGCTGTCTCAAGAAGGGAGAGTTTCAGTGGACCCCCACAGCCACTAGAGCCTTTGAGGAGATTAAGGAAAGGTTGACGACAGCTCCAGTCCTACGACTGCCGGATTTTAGCCTCGCTTTTAAGGTCGCATGCGACCCGTCAGGTGTCGGTATCGGTGGCGTATTGAGTCAAGAGGGATATCCAGTTTCTTACTTTAGTGAGAAGCTGAACGAGCTAAGCAAAAGTACTCGAATTACGATTGGGAGTTTTATGCGATAGTCAAGTCTCTACGCTACTGGAGGCACTATCTCCTTCACTGGTAGTTCGTGTTGTACTCCGACCACCAGGCCCTACGTTACCTGGACTCGCAACGCAAGCTGGGCCACCGGCATGCGAAGTTGGTCAAATATCTGCAGGATTTCCATTATGTTCTCAAGCACCGCGCTGGTGTTGAGAACAAGCCGACTGCGTTGAGTCGCCGCGTATCCCTGTTGCAGACGATGACTGCGAGTGTCGAGGGACTTGAGAGGTTGATTCTCGACTATCCGACGCGTCCTGATTTTGGCGGGATTTACACCGCCCTATCTCGAGACCCACAAGACCCAGTTGAGGGATATCAGATCTATGAGGGATACTTGTACCGGGGTTCGCATTTATGCATTCCCCAGACATCTTACCGAGATTATCTGATTTGGGAGTTGCACGCGGGCGGGGCCGCGGGCGACTTCGGGCGGGATAAATCCATCGCTATTGTCGTGGACCGTCTCTACTGGCTCGGCCTTAAGAAGGATGTAGCCCGAGTTGTGCGCCACTGTCGTACCTATCAGACGGTAAAGGGTAATAAACAGAACACCGGTCTTTATACGTCGTTACCCGTACCACACCGCCCTTGGGAGGACATCAGCATGGACTTTGTTCTCGGACTTCCCCGCACCTTGCGGAAACACGACTCCATCTTCGTAGTGGTTGATCGGTTTTCGAAGATGGCTCATTTCATCGTCTGCCGCAAGACGGCAGATGCGACCCACGTTGCATCTATATTCATGAGGGACGTCTTTCGATTGCATGGTCTGCCCAAGTCGATTGTGCCGGACCGGGATGTGAGGTTCATGAGCTACTTCTGGAAAACCCTATGGCACAAGACTGACACTATCCTTAGGTTTTCCTCGGCATATCACCCACAAACGTCGGACAGACTGAGGTAGTGAATCGGAGTCTAGGGAATCTGTTGTGGTGTCTGGTAGGAAAGCACATAGGCAGTTGGGACTTAGATTTGCCGATAGCAGAGTTTGCCTACAATAGCTCAGTCAATAGGTCCACCGGGTTGAGTACATTTCATATAGTGTTAGGATATGACCCGAGGAAACTCATAGATCTTGTGCCGAGCCCTTTAGAGTCCCGCTCTAGCGAGTCTGCGGAGTCATTTGCACAGCACTTGCATGATTTGCATGAGTCGGTCGGCCGACAAATAATATTAAGCAATGAAAATTACAAACCCCATGCAGATAAGCGAAGGCGAGAGCAAGTATTTAACATATGCGAAAGGGTAATAGTGCGAATCCTCCCCGAGAGGCTCCCTTCGGGGCCTGCCAAGAATTTAAGCGCGAGGTGAATGGATCTGTATTCCATTATTAGTCGTATTGGAACCAACGCCTACCGACTTGACATCCCGGCTAGTATGGGAATTCACCATGTGTTTAATGTTGAGGACCTGACTCCATACTATGAACCTCATGAGTATGTGGACCCGAGCAGTGGAGGTTCCCAGCCACCCCCGCCCCCGCTGTCGCCACCCTACCACCCTCACACATCACCACCATCTGATGGCCCTCCTAGTTCACCCGTTGTTGCCACCCACCAACCCGGGAAATCGTCCTCTTTGATTCCACCGCAAGCACCACCGATCGCACCGGGATCCACCTTTCGAGAGGCGAGAGATGAGAGCATCACGGAGATCAGAGCACATCAGTTTGTTCCCACCTCGGACTGACCGCGTTGCCGCTACTTGGTACATTGGCGGGGCAGCCCTGACACTGACAACACTTGGATACTACCGGCAGAGCTCAATCGGCTTGCCCCCGGACTTCGACCTCAGTACGATCATCTCCATTCATCGGAGATGAAGGGTTTTCAGTCGGGGGGAGTTGTGGGGAACCATCGGATGCACCTAAAGGGGTTCGCCGCAAGGCGGGACCCACATACATGTATTCGCGCAGGAAGACTTGATCGGATCGCCGATCGGACTCCGCAGTTGCGTCTGGGACATCGCTGCGAGTCAAAAAACTATATTACTTTATTTTTTCAGTTTTATTTTGATGTATTTTATGGGCGAACCCACCGACCAAACATAGCTGTTGATGAGGGATGCCCTACCTCCTCTTTTATTATAAATAGGATGTAGAGGGGCTGGTTTGAGGTATTGTTGAATTTGGAGAAGAGCATTCCCGGATTCCAGCGATCCCTCCTCGGTGCCGACGTCGTGGAACCTTAGGTGACGACTCCTAGGCCGCCAAACTCCTCCCCAAGGTAACCCCTACACCCCTCCATCATTTTCCATCGTCTTCTCCCCTTTTTCCACCACCGGAACCCCCTAAATCCCCCTCCATACCGCCGGCCAGCAGTCCAGCCAGCCGCACCCCCCCTTTTCCCAGTTTTTCCTGCTGTCGGCCTGCTGCCTCCCCACCACCGGACTCCTCCACGCCTCCAGCCCCCTCGCCGCCCCTCCCCTCCTCAAAACCGACCGCCCTAAGGCCCGGTCTACCCTAGCCGGCCACTCCTTCCCCTTCCCCTTCGTGGATTCACCTCTCATCGCCCCGAAAACCCAAGATCTCTTTTGATCTAGTGCTACCACCCCCTGATCTATTATTCCATCCACCCAAACCTTCCAATTTTGTTCGGATCCGCTCCAAATCATCGGATCTACTCACCCCCGGTCCGGATCTACTCATTTGTGGTCGGATCCGTCGTTTTACCATCCGTTACCGCCTCTTTTCGCCGAAGGCAGCCACCGTCATCGCCACCTCGCCTCCGGTTCCACCTCCGGTCGCTTGTTTTGCATCCGGCCCGTCAAATCCTCCAACGCCTCGGATCAGCCCACTACATCGTGAGTATCTGTGGTATCGTGTTCTGTAACTTGACATTTCATTTGTCTGTTTATCTATATTGTGCTGCGATTATGGTTATGTAGTAGTTGTTCTCTTATGCTAATAATTGTCTGTGGAAGTATTCGACGCCGCTTGCCTTGGCCCTCCGAGCGGAGGAAGCCGTTGTCGAATTGCTAAAATTAATTATTTGCTTCTTTATTTTGATTAACTGCGTGGTGTTATTACTCTTCATTGCTTATATTAATTGTCATCGTCATCCGACTGTCGTATTGCATTTAGGTGTTGCATTGGCATAATCCCCGCACCTGCACGTAGAGTCTTAGCACCCGAGCACCACTAGCCTATCCCTACATCAGATAGCTCTGGCAAAAGAACAAAGATAGCAAGTGATAATTACTCAATTCATTATTCAAATTGTTTTTTTCAGTGCTATAAATCAAATAATTTGAAATAAAAAAATCTGACATATAGTCTTTCTATGATGCAAAGAGATATTCTTCATTCTAGCATTTTCGAAAAACTTGATAAACTCGGCGGATATATAAAGAATAATTTGTTTGTTTCCCATCACTTCTAAATGCGTAATAACTAGAATAATTTGTTTTGTTTCCCATCATTTTTCCATGCCTAATAACTTGATGCAATGGTAGTCGGGCAGAAATTACACTAAATGAAAAAGCAGCATAAATGCAGTGCACGTGTGAACATGAGACAACCGTCCCAAATTAAGATCATCCAACGACTAATTAAAAGTTATAAAGCATCTAAATACCAATTGCACAATTGTTTAACAAGCAATGAAGAATAAAGAACAAATACAATCCACCAAAGAATTGAGACGCAATTCCGTTCAAGTGCACTGAATGCGTTCTGCAAATTACACCACAATTAATGAAAACAAATACTTACGACAATTAAATACCCAAAGCAAGAGTCTAACCAAAGCAATCAATGAAAAGATATAACATCCATACCTAGATTTACACATGCGTGTGGCGGCCAACTTAGGGATGGGGGAACGGCGCCAGAACTCGACCATGGTACGCTAGTGACTCCACGAAAGGGCTGTGGTAAGTAGATCTGGAGCGTAAAGGGCTAAGAGTAATTGGATCGGGAAAACGGTTCAAGTTTAAGGCGGGGCTACGGGTTCTGGAGGGGAAGTGGGGAGGGGATGCGGTTGTTGGTGGGGAGCCGGTGGGGTGGACGGGTTTCCGGAGGGCTCGGGAGGGGAGATCTGGATAGTGGGGAGGTTTCCAGTCTGCGGGACGGGGAGGAAGAGAGGAGGTGGGTGCTGAGAAGGGCGTCGGGTTGCGGGAAGTGGCTGGAGTTGGGTTTCAGGGTTGGGAGAGTAAGAGGGAGGGCGGTGAAGGGCTGCGGGTATTTGTCGGAGGCCTGGGAGGGAGAGAGGAGGGCAGATGAAGGCAGGGGGTTGTTACTGGCGGTTGGGAGCGACGGATGGTGCACGGGAGCGAGGGAGAGGTAACGCCAAGTACGGAAACCACACAAGACCAGCCGGGTGCAATGTAGCAACTACCGATCCCTAAAACAGTCCACAAGCATAAGTATTTATAGACGAAATAAAGTTAGGGCACCTCGATGGACAGCCAAAAATGAACGGGCCGATCAGGGGCCAAATACAACACAAAATAACTAAACTAATATAGTAAAAAGATTTGGAGCGACCATCCGGGTGCATCCGAGGACTCGTATCACCCAAATGGATCGCCGATCACCGCCTCCTGCAGGAATAAACGTGTGTGGGTCGTCGATCGCCATCAACTCCCTCCAACTTGAAACCACTCATCTCCGGAGAGTGAAGAAGATCGTACTCTCGGCGTAAGTCTGGACGAGTCTCTCGAACTCCTCAGCAAAAATCCAAGTGTCGTCAGAGATCGGGCGGGAGAGCCAATGAACCAGGTAGCGCAGAACCATCCGACCGCTCATCATCGTGAAGTCTTGACCAATGATCTGTAAAGCATCTCTGGTGGACGTAGGCGATCGTCGAAGCGATATATCTCCGTCTGGGACTGGTACTGGTGGAACTGTGGGCCGGTTGGTGTGGTCCTCCGAGCGGTACTCAACCGTCAGCGACTGCCTGGGCGAGGTGGGTACCAAGCTGCTAGAGGGGGTGGGGCAAGTTGTGGTTCAGGGGTAGCTGGAGACAATGGGTCCACATACACTCGCTCCTCGTAGTAAGAAGTTAAATCCTCCACATTGAACTCCCGGTGAATTTCCATTGTTGGTGGGATATCAACCTCATAAGCATTTGCACCAAATATTCGAGTAACTGTATAGGGGCCCATTCGACGGTCACTTAACTTCTTCGCTGCCCCCTGTGGGAGCCTCTCAGGTCAAAGGCTAATCATAACTTGGTCTCCAACATCAAAAACGTGTTACCTCCTGTGCAGATCAACCTAAGCTTTATAAATTTTATTACTGGCGGCAATCTTTCTTTGGGCTGTTCCATGAATATGCTGAATGAATGAATCAACGGACTTACTAGGTCGGGCCTCTAGCGGGACGCCAACCAGGTCGACGGGTTTCCTAGGCTCGTAAAATAAGATGGCATGAAATGGACTAAGACCGGTGGCCTTATTGACCGAGCAATTGTATGCAAACTCCGCGACAAGTTGGACGGAATCCCAGGTGGATGAGCTATCCCAAACAAGACAACGCAACAGGGTCCCAAGACTACGGCTGACAACTTTTGTGTGTCTATCCGTCTATCGGTGATAGGCGATGGAGAAATATAATGTCGTTCCGATCCTTTTCCATAACGTCTTCCAAAAATAACTCACAAAGCGAACGTCACTATCAGAGACAATAGAAGTAGGTAATCCATAATACTTGAATACTTCCCTGAAAAATAGGGCCGCTACGTGCGGGGCATCGTACGTCCTATGACATGGGATAAAGTGGTCATCTTCGAGAAGCGGTCCACGACAACGAAAATCGAGTCAAACTTCCTCACCGTGCGGGGGAGCCCAAGTATAAAATCCAAGCAAATATCTGCCCAAGGCCTATGGGGAATAGGGAATGGCGTGTATAGACCCGTAGACTGTCGGGATCCCTATGTCGTCTGGCCGACAAGACAATGACAAACGACCCGAGTAACGTCCCTCTTCAAGCGAGGTCAGAAGAAACGGTCTTCCACTAACGCAATCGTCTTGTTGTGCCCAAAATGTCGCGCGGCCCCGCCCGCGTGCAACTCCTAGACGAGGAAGTCTCGAAGGGAAGTCTATGGCACACAGAGGCGAGACCCATAGAATAGATACCCCTCTGAAATGATAAAACCCTCGCGGGGATCAGGAGGATCCCTCGATAAGACAGAGTAGATCTCGCCAAAATCTGGGCATTTGTGGTAGTCATACCGAACACGCTCAAATCCCTCTACTCGCGCGCTCATGGTCTGGAGAATGGTGACCCGGTGACTCAACGCATCAGCCGGCTTGTTCTCAACACCAGCTCAGTGCTTGAGAATGCAGTGATACTCCTGCATGAACTCCACCCATTTTGCGTGGCGGTGGCCTAACTTTTTCTGCAAGTCCAGATATCGCAGGGCCTGATGATCAGAATACAGGACAAACTCACAGTGCAGGAGATAGTGACGCCAATATCGGAGTGCATGTACGACGGCGTAGAACTCTCGATCATAATTGGAGTTCATCTGTTGGGCTTCATTCAGTTTCTCACTGAAGTAAGCAACTAGATAACCCTCCTGGATCAGCACTCCTCCGATGCCCACTCCAGACGCATTGCACGTTACCTTGAAAGTCTTCGATAAATCTGGAAGACAATACAGGAGCAGTCGATAGCCTCTCCTTTATTTTCTCAAACGCTTAAGTGGCTGCTGCAGTCCAGGCAAAATCCCCCTTGCGGAGGCAGCTTGTAATAGGGGTCATGATCGAACTAAACACTCGAACAAACTTCATGTAAAAGGTGGCAAGTCCGTGGAAGCTTCGGGCCTCGTGGATATTGGCTGGGACGGGCCATTCGCAAATCGAATTGACCTTATCGGGGTCATCTGAAATACCGGACTGCGAGATGATATATCCTAAGAAATGTACCGATAAAGTCAAGAATGAGCACTTCTTCTGGTTGATATAAAAGTGCTCCTTCTGAAGGAGGTCAAATATCAATCGAATGTGGCCCAAGTGCTCCGTGCGATCCCGGCTATAAATCAGGATATCGTCAAAATAGACCACTAGGAACTTGCTCATGTAGGGTCGAAGAATCTGCGTCATCACTCTCATGAATGTGCTCAGCGCATTCGATAATCCGAACGACATAACCAACCACTCATACAGTCTATCTTTTGTTTTGAAAGCCATCTTCCAGTCATCACCTTCTCAAACCCTAATCTGATGGTACACGCTCCGCGGTCAATCTTCGTGAAGATCTAGGCACCAACCATCACATCGAGGGGGTCGGCGAAACGGGAAATCGGAAAACGATATTTCACCGTAATTTTGTTGATGACACGACTATCTATACACCTGCGCCAACTCTCATCCTTCTTCGGGGTAAGAAGGGCAGGAACAGCACACGGACTCGAGCTCTCCCAAATAAAATTCTTCCGAAGAAGATCGTCAACCTGCCGCTTCAGCTCGGCATGGTTCGTCGGGTTCAAGCGATCATGGGGAAGGTTGGGCAAAGATGCCCCCCAAGACTAAATCGATGGAGTGTTGGATATCCCTCATGCGAGGGAGCTCATCGGGGAGATCCTCAGGCATGATGTCGGTATACTCGGCCAGCAGGAGTCGAATGTCTGGATCCACTCTCCAAATCTGTGGTGGGGCCAGAAGCCAAGGTGGCGGCCATCACGAACATAAATACTGACTCTAAGCTCTCACGCAAAAAATCACCCTTCCTCGGGATGTGCAGAGGCCTAGCTGACCAGGCACTAATGGACGACTCGACCTGGCCCTTGGGGGGATCCCGGAGCTGCATCGAGGTGAGGGTGATCTTCAGCCCCTTATCAAAGAAGACACGTGTTGGAATGGCCAAAACATGTGGCGTCGCGATCGTAAAGTCAGGGACGACCCAGGAGAACATGTGCAACGTCCATCGGGATGACATCGCACCAGATCTTGTCCTCAACGGATACTAGGCGGATCGGCACAAGACATCTATGCGTAACTCGAATGGCTGACTTGTCCACCCAGAGCACGCGATAAGGATGCGGATGAGGCTCAGAATATAGTTGCATCCTCTCTAAACCTCTCTTCGCCACGATATTCACACAGTTGCCACTATCGATGGCGAGTTTGCAGGGGTCTCCTGCACTCAGAAAATACGAGTAAAAAATCGAGGTGCGCCGCCAATCCTCCTCGGCACGCGGGGTATGCAGGAGGCGACGGATTACTCCCAATTCTAAAGATCTCTCAGCGTCGCTCTCTCAACCATCCTCAACCTCAACAATAATCTCCTTTACCACCGCGTCGTCTAACTCAGTACTTGCCCCGCCCTCGTCCCCAATCAGCAGATTCCTCGTGGGACATTGAGCAGCAATGTGTCCTCTGCCCGAGCATCGAAAGCACTGGCCTGGTCTGGGTCTAGGGACTCCCGGGACAATAACTTTTCCCTTAACATCTGATGGAATGCAAGGAGGGCGTTAGATCGATGCGTAGTCTGCCTCGGTCCAGCGAGGCGCGGGTAGTTCTCATACTCTAGTGCGAGTTGGAACACTTGCTCGACCGTCTCCAGGTGATGTGGAATAAGCTCCTGTCATATCTCAGCTTTCAGTCTGACTCTAAATTTGGATACGGTCACAATGGGTTCCTCCAGGATGTCGCTCCTCACTACTAATTCGTCGTCAGGTCATGTACTCGGCAACGGAGCGTGATCCCTGTCGCAACGTATAGAGTTGGTCGTCAGGACGAGGGGAGGTATTTATCCGTCAGTTGTTGTTTCATCTCAGCCCAACGGATGACAGGATAGTACCCATCTCTCTCCAACAATTTCTCCACACTAATCCAGAACATCTTCTCCTGCCCCAACAACTTCATCTTGGTGAACCGAACTCGCCGCTCATCGTTCATTTCATACCAGTCGAAAAAGTGATCCATATCAAGGAGTCAGTCACTAAAAGCCTTCGAGTCTACGTGACTGTCGAAGGATGGCGTGTCAATTCGAAGGCGCCGAACGAGCTCGCCCTCAGCTGGGGTATTCTTTCGGCGAGGCGCCACATAATCATCGTATGACTCATCAGAATCGTACTCGTGTCGTGCAGGTGGGCCATGACCTCGTCGGGCCGGTGGCAGGAGTGGCTCTTAAGGTGGTAGGGGATTACCCCATGGGACGGGGTCGCGACAATAATTATGCGCAGGCTCGGGGGTCCGTCTCCGTGGAGCGGGGTCCAGGCATGGTGGCTCTCTAACTGGAAGATCAGGTGGTGAGACGTCCCGTGGATCTTCCAGGGGCTCCTCATAACGTGGTGCTAGGGCTGGTCCTCTATGGGTTCCTATCTGGTCGACTCTAGTGTTGACCCTAGCTATGTCGTTCTTAATGGTGGAGAATTGATTGAAAACTAAGCGCTGAAACTTTGTCGTCGTCATGTCCGAATTCAAACTGGTGGTGTGATCGTCTGTAACGTTCTTGTCAGACATTAGGGTTCGAAACAACCTACCACTACGTAGCATGCAATGTGACTTGAACCTGTCTCTGATACCAAAATGATGCAGTGGTAGCCAAACATAAATTACACTAAATGAAAATGCCACGTGAAGGAGAGTCAAATCCCTGCTCAGCCTGTACAAGCTGTTTCTGGAGCTCAGGAGAAGGGCAAAGCTGTGATGAACGTCATCTCTCAGGGCGAGGCGCTCGCATCTACCGACGTCATCTCTGGAATGAATGTGTTGTTTTAATCTTTCTGCATCTTAACGTATCCGCTTTAGTATCAAAATAATCTTGAATTGTGTTTATAACTTCCTTTTTAGTGAGATTTAGAGTCAAAAATAAGTGGATGCAAATTCTATTTGATTCTGGTGTGTCTCACTCTTTAATCGTTCGTCATATTGTGGACCTTCATGGCTGGTGTACCATGTCACTTGAGATCCGGTATGAGATCTCTATGCCAGGTCACCTGCACCTTTCTAATAGGGGAATTCTCAATTGTCTGATCTTGCTTTGTGAATTGCAAGTCTCAGCTGATCTCGTAGTTCTGGATATGACAGAGTTCGATGTAATCTTGGGAATCGATTGGCTGGTTGTGTATAGAGCAAAGCTGGACCGTGGGGCAAAGAGGGGCAATCTCAGCATCGATGGCAATGACTACAGTGTTCATGTTCAGACCCGCAGTCACCTGAAGATAATTTCTGCTATGCGCGCCTCTCGCTTTCTTAGTTACGGGTGTTCTGCATGTTTTGTGTATGCCTCTCATTTGAATTCTTCCTCTCCTTAACTCGAGTTTATCCTGATTGCTTCCGAGTTTCCTGACGTGTTCCCCGCCGAATTGCCTGGGATGTCTCCTGATCGAGATGTGGAGTTCTCTATTGATGTAGAGCTTAGGACGCACCCCATATCTAAAGCTCTGTATCGTATGGCCCCGCGCGAACTGGAGGAGCTTAGATCGCAGTTGAATGAATTGCTTGAGTGTAGGTACATCCATCCTACCTGTTCTCCTTGGTGAGCCCCCGTTCTCTTCGTAAAAAAGAAGGATGAATCGTTGAGACTGTGCATCGATTATTGGGATCTGAATAAGATTACAATCAAGAATAAGTATCCTCTTCTGCGCATGGATGATTTATTCTATCAGCTCAAGCGTAGTACCGTGTTTTCCAAGATAGATCTCAGATCGGGCTACCATCAGCTGAGGATCAAGGAATCTAACATTCCCAGGACTGCCTTCCGAACTCGGTATGGACATTTTGAATTCTTGGTTATATCATTTGGTTTGACAAACACTCTCTCTGCTTACATGGAAATGATGAATCGCGTCTTCCGTGAGTATCTGGATAAATTCATCATCGTTTTCATTAATAACATTCTGGTCTTTTCCAAGACTCGTGAGGAGCATGTTGCCCATCTTAGACTCACTCTCTTCACTCTTCGTCAGCATCAACTCTATGTCAAGCTGGCGAAATGTGAGTTCTGGCAGGATCGTGGTGTCTTTTTAGACCACGTCGTTTCAGGGAATGGACTTTTCGTTGATTCTGTCAGGATTTATGCAGTCATATACTGGAAGCGACCTTCTACCCCTACTGAGATCCGCAGTTTCCTCGGTTTGGCTGGATACTATCGGCGTTTCGTCAAGTGTTTCTTCTCTCTTATTGCTCCTTTAACAAAGCTAACTCAAAAGCATGCTAGGTTCGAGTGGTCAGATCAGTGTGAGCAGGTCTTTTCTGAATTGAAGCGACGTCTATGTTCAGCTCCAGTTTTAGCTCTTTCGTCAGAGGGGTAGACTTTTCAGTTTATACTGATGCTTACGGAGTTGGCTTGGGTTGTGTCTTAATGCAGGATGATCGTGTTATCGCGTATGGGTCGAGGCAGTTGAAAATTCACGAACACAACTACCTCACTCATAATCTGGAATTTGTTGCGGTAGTTTTTGGTTTAAATCTTTGGCGGCATTATCTTTAAGGCGTGAAGTGTCACTTCTTCACCGACCATCAGAGTTTGAAATATATTTTCGTTCAGAAGGCTCTCAATCTTCGTCAGAGGTGTTGGCTATAATTCATAGCGGACTATGACATGCAGCTCACATATGTTCCTGGTAAGGCTAATTCAGTGGCAGATGCATAGAGTCGTCAGGCTTTTGTTGCCGTCTGTGCACCCATGTCAGCTATCCTTGCAGCCTTAATTGATGACCTCGATTGGATGGGCATATTCATTGCACTTGAGGGTCATGAAGAGGTTTCTGGTCCGTTATGGGTGGAACGGGTGAAGGATTTGCAGTCATCTGATCCTGCACTCCAGTGCATCCGCCAACGGGCTGAACTTGGGACTCTTCCGGATTTCTCCATCTCAGATGATGTTCTGCATTTCCGAGGCTGCCTCTACATCACTGATGTCCCTAAGTTGTTTGATAATATTTGTCGAGAAACTTATGAATCCCGCACATCTAGTCATCCAGGAAACAATAAGATGTATCATGACTTGAAGCAGATCGTGTGGTGGTCGAGTATGAAGAATTATATCGATCGCTTCATTTATCGATATCTAACGTGTCAGAAGGTGAAAGTTAAGCGTTAGCGTCCTGGTGGTCTTTTGTCGTCGCTGCCTTTCCCCGAAAGGAAGTGAGAAGATATCTCTATGGACTTCATCACGGGTTTGCCCCGTAGTCCGAGAGGGCATGATGTGATTTGGGTCATAGTGGATCGCATGACTAAAGTGGCTCATTTCATCCCGTATAAGGAAGGTCATTCCACAGAAACGATGTCTTGGATCTATGTTTCAGAAATTGTTAGACTGTTGGTGCAACCAAAGTGATCTGAAAGTGATCAAGCATGTAGCCTCACTGCCAACTCAGTATGAGTCTATCAGGGTCGCACATAAGATTGTGGAGAAATTGGGAAATTGGATCTGTACTATATAACTCATATGATGAGTTGAAGGATATTGAAAAAAGGGCTGAAAATATTCTAAGGCATTTGGCGTTGAGTGTGTTTAGCTCACTCAACGTCATGGGGCTGAAGGCGTTGAGTGTGTTTAGTTCATTCAACGCCATGAAGGTTGAAAGATTCTAAGACATTAGGCGTTGAGTGTGTTTAGCTCACTCAATGTCATCGGGCTGAAAGCGTTGAGAGCGTTGAGTCCAGTCAACGCTTTCGCGGGTTAAGTGTTAACTCTGCGAATGTTGGCGTTGAGTGCGCTGACTGTCGCACTTAAGCGTTGAGTGCGTCGAGTCCACTCAACGTCTTTGTCGAGTAAAGGGTTTACCAGGCGAATCTGGATCTTAGGCGTTGAGTGTATTGTATTCACTCAACGTCGTTCAACGAATGAAGTTCGACGTGCTGGCTTTTGACACAAATTTCGTCGAGCTGAGTTTGACGAATCAAGTTCGACGTTCTGGCCTTTGGCGCAGATTCCGTCGAGTTGAGTTCGACGAATGAAGTTCGACGTGCTGGCTTTTGGCGCAGATTTCGGCGTGCTGAGTTCGACGAATGAAATTCGACGTTCTGGCTTTTGGCGCAGATTTCGTCGTGCTGAGTTCGACGAATGAAATTCGACGTTCTGGCTTTTGGCGCAGATTTCGTCGAGCTGAGTTCGACGAATCAATTTCGACGTTCTGGACTTTGGCGCAGTTTTCGTCGAGTTGAGTTCGACGAATTGTTCGTCGAGCTGAGTTCGGCAAATGCCCGTGCTGAGTCAAATGTTGACTTGCTGAAATTATCTCCTTGGATATAAATAGAATGTTTTAGGGTTATCCTGGGACGGTTCTTTTTCTTTCAGTACACGAGCTGATACTATGCGATAAGAAGAAAACCTAGAAACCCGACGGAAGTGTTCTGCCAATCCTGTCGCCGATTCCGATCCCGGTGAGTGTCGTCGCTGCCTCTCCTACAACAGATCTAGCAATCTGTGGAGAAGCTGAGTGTCCTCTCCCGACCTAACGCTTGTGTGACAAGTTATTGTGGGTTCTCCCGATCGTGTGGATTACTGTAGAGACACGGATATACTTTTTGCGCTCAAGACTCTAGCCGCTGTGTGGCCGGCCTGATTTTCTGGAGCATCTAGATTGAGTTCTGACACAAACCCTCAAAAGTAATTTTTATTACAGTGTGTTTTACTTCTTGATTCATGAATATTGCTAGATCCGAACTCGTTTGGGTTTTTCTTGTTCTTTTTCCGCTGCGTGCGCAAGTGTTGTGTCATCCCCAAAAACCCAACAGTGGTATCAGAGTCAGGTTGCCGGCAATATTCACTGTGTTGGTTTGTGAAACTAAGTATGTGTTAGATTTTGAATCTCGTATAAAGTGACGAGCTTGTTTACTGTATAAGTGGAGTTGGTTTTGCACATGTCCTGTGCATGTAGGTCTGAAGATTCGGACATGTTCTAGATGTTCAGACTTAGCCCAGTTCATCAAGTGTTGATGATTCTTGTGCACATCTGGGATGCATTTGGATTATGTTTGTTGTATTTTATAATGCTTGATGTGCACACTGGTTAAGTGTTAACCATGATTAAAAAGTTAATCAGCTATTTAAAATCCCTTAAGTAATATTAAGTATTTGGATGTCTTCTGATGGATGACTCTTCCTGCCTCGATCGATGAAGTATGGGCTTGCCAAAACAAGGTGCATTAATCTATCTTGGTGAGGGTGGGAGCGGATAATTGTGATATCCCACTGTTGACATCGGGTCTAGCTTAACTGGGTGACCTCAAAGGTTGAGTGCCCAGAGGCATGTGGTTAGCATGCACCATATGATAGATGCGAATAAAGAGTTATTCACCAGTCATACAAGAATTGCATTGAGATGCAATTGGTAAGCGTTGCCTACTTAAATAACTGCATTGTGAGAGAAAAGACAAAGCTGACTCATAGTGTTTCTGAAATATGGATCTTTTCCACTAAGAGGTTTACTCGTCAAACTCTTCGAATTGATATCGAGTGTTATCAGTTTGATAAAATTGAGTGGATGCTTTTGATTAAAGTCTTAATTGAAAGATAAATTGTATTTTGAAATGTGTTACTAATTTACTTTGCTTGTATTCTTGTAGAATTTCCACAGCAAGTGGTTCACACTCCACCCTGTCCCTCAGAACAATCCTTGAGAAGGAGAAGCTGAGTGGTACAAATTATTTGGACTGGTACAAAAACCTGAGAATTGTTCTCAGGCAAGAGCGCAAGCTCTATGTTTTGGAAGAGGTACCCCCTGATGAGCTTGCCGGGAATGCACCCCGTGCTGATAAAGATGCTTATAAGAAGTATCTTGACGACTCCTTAGACGTCGAATGCGTCATGTTAGCGACCATGAACTCTGAGTTTCAGAAGCAACATGAGAACATAGGCTGTAACGATATTGATGAGCATCTCAAGAAAATGTTTCAAGGGTAAGCTCGTCAAGAGAGATTCGACGTCACCAAGGCGTTGTTCCAGTGTAAGATGGGAGCTCGGGACCTAAGTCTGGACTGGAGCCCAAGTCTTCTACACTGAAAAAAAAGGCTTAGGGAAAGAACGGAAGTGCCACCATTGTGGCATGGCTGGTCATTGGAGCAGGAATTATCCTTCATACATTGAGAGTCTGTAAAAGATAAGAGGAGGTATGACCTCCACTTCAGGTGTATATGTTATAAAGATAAACATTTCTGCTCCTTCATCCTGGGAATTGGCTACCGAATGTGTTTCTCACATTTGTATAAATGTGCAGGAACTGGGAAGGAGAAGAATGTTGAGTAAAGGAGAGGTGGACCTGCGCGTTGGCAATGGAGCAAGAGTTGTTATCGTTGTCGTGGGGGTTTATTGTCTTGCTTTGTCCAGTGGACTTGTAATAGAACTAGATAATTATTATTTTGTTCCTTTCATAATTAGAAACATTATAACCATTTTATGTTTGGACATGGTGGGTTTTTCTTTTATTATTAAGAACAATTGTTGTTCAATATTTAAAAATCATGTTTGTTATGGTGTAGCCCAAATGTTTAATGGTCTGTATGTTTTGAACTTACACCATCTGATCTATAATATTGAAAATACTAAAAGACTAAGAACAAATGACTCAAAACCTACGTATCATTGACATTGTCGTTTGGGCCATATAAATGAGAAACGTATATCCAAGCTACATAGAGATGGACTGTTGGACTCATTTGATTATGAATCATTTGAGAGATGCGAATCTTGTTTGTTAGGCAAGACGACTAAAGTTCATTTCACTGGCTTCAATGAGAGGGCTGATGATCTCTTGGGTATAGTACATAGTCATGTATGTGGACCCATGAGTTTTATGGCTAGAGGTGGGTTCTTCTACTTTGTTACATTTACTGATGATTTCAGTAGATACGGATACGTGTATCTTATGAAATGCAAATCCAAAACCTTTGAAAAGTTCAACGTATTTAAAAGCGAAGTAGAAAACCAACTGGGTAAGAAAGTTATAGCACTCTGATCTGATCGAGATGGCGAATACCTAAGTCGTGAGTTTCGTGATCATCTGATAGAGTGTGGTATTGTATCACAGCTCACTCCACCTAGAACACCACAGCATAATGGTGTGTATGAGAGAAGGAATTGTACTTTGTTAGACATGATACGGTCGATGATGAGTAATGCAGATCTGCCTATTTCCTTTTAGGACTTTGCTCTATAAACTGCTGCTTTAACATTAAATCGTGGTCCAACGAAAGTGGTTCTAAAGACACCATATGAGATATGAACTGAGAAGCGTCCCAATATGTCGTTCATTAAGATTTGTGGTTGCGAGGCATACGTGAGACGTCAAATGTCCGATAAGCTGGAACCCAAATCAGATAAGTGTTATCTTGTGGGGTATCCTAGGAAAACCAAAGGGTACTATTTTTACCTACCGTCCGAGAGCAAAGTGTTTGTCGCAAGAACTGCTGTCTTTCTTGAGAAAGAGTTCTTAAGTAGAAAGACAGTCAGGGTAGAACTTGAAGAAGTTCAGGAATCACAAACAGTGAATGAACCGGAATTGGAACCTGAGTTAGGACTACAAGTAGTTGTAGCTGGAGAACCTGCTCAGAAAACACAGGTTCCACGTAGATCTGGTAGAACATGATTTGAGCCTGAGAAATATGGATTTCTTGTGTCTCAAATTGCTAATGTGTTGTTTATGGATCATAGTGATGAGCCTGCAACCTACCATGAGGCTATGTGTGGACCTGACTCCGAGAAGTGGCTTGAGGCCATGAAATTTGAAATGGACTTCATGTATGAAAACCAAGTATGGACTTTGGTGGAACCACCTGAAGGGGTAAGACCCATAGGGTGCACGTGGGTCTTCAAGAAGAAGACTGACATGGATGGAAATGTACAGACATTCAAAAGCCGACTGGTGGCAAAGGGTTTAAGCAAATTCATGGTGTTGACTATGATGAGACTCTTTCCCCTGTTGTCATGGTTAAGTTCATCAGAATTCTGCTTGTTATTGCTGCGTATTATGACTATGAGATCTGACAGATGGATGTCAAAACGGCTTACCTTAATGGGAACCTCCTCGAGGAAGTGTACATGACACAACCAGAGGGTTTTGTATCTCCAGGTGAAGCCACTAAAATATGCAAGCTGCAGAGATCCATTTATGGATTGAAACAGACTTCTCGAAGTTGGAATCTTCGTTTTGATAAAAAGATCAAAGAGTTTGGTTTTATCAAGAATGAGGATGAACATTGTGTTTGCAAACGGATTAGTGGGAGCATTATAGTCTTCCTGATATTGTATGTAGATGACATATTGTTGATCGGGAAGGACAAACCGACCCTGCAAGTTCTTAAGAACAACCTAGGGGACTGCTTTTCGATGAACGACTTAGGGGAAGTGACTTATATACTCGGTATTAAGATCTATAGAGATAGATCGAAGAAGTTACTGGGTTTGACCCAAAGTACGTACATTGACAAGGTGTTGAAACGGTTCAACATGCTTGATTCCAAGAAAGGATTCTTGCTCATGGTGTGAGTCTCTCTAAGGACCAGTGTCCTAAATCTTGTGAAGATAAGGACCGCATGAAGTTGGTTTCATATGCTTCGGCAATTGGATCAATTATGTATGCAATGCTATGTACTACACCTGATGTTTCTTATGCTTTGAGCATGACTAGCAGGTATCAATCTGATCCCGGTAAAGGGCACTGGATAGCCGTCAAGAATATCCTCAAGTACTTGTGAAAAACTAAGGATATGTTCTTAGTATTCGGCGGAGAGGAAGAGCTCGTTTTAAGTGGTTACACGGATGCTATCTTCCAAACTGATAGGGACAATTCAAAGTCTCAGTCAGGGTTTGTGTTTTGCCTGAATGGAGGTGCTGTTAGTTGGAAGAGTTCCAAGCAGGATATAGTTGCTGATTCTACTACTGAGGCCGAGTATATTGCCGCTGCAAATGGAGTGAAGGAGGCTGTATGGACTAGGATATTCATCGGCAAGTTAGATGTAGTTTCTAGCACTGTTCGTCCTATAGATCTCTACTATGACAACAACAGAGCAATTTTACTTGCTTCGGAACCTAGATCTCATTAGTGCTCCAAACACATACTCCGACGATTCCATCTAATTCGAGAGATTGTCGATCGAGGAGATGTGAGCATATGCAAAGTGCCGACTGAGGAAAACATTGCGGATCCACTGACAAAGCCTCTTGCACAGAGAAAACATGATGGTCATGTTAGATCTATAAGTATACGATACAAAAATGATCAACTCTAGTTTGAGTCTTGTGGATTGTATGTTTGTTGCTTGTATAATATTTCATTTGATGAATAAAAATACTATATGCATTTCATTTTATATATTTTGACAAGTTCTTTTATTATGAAGTTATTTCTATTGTGATAGAGTAGTTCAATTTAATAAATGTCCTTACACTACTTGCTTCCATAGGTCAAATAATGACTTGATGTGAGAACCTACGATTTCAGAAGCTTCATTCTTAAAGATCCCTGGTCGTTGTATCATCTTAGAAGCTAAGGGCGATGATGATACCTTTAAGACTAGCTTGTGCGTTGACTGATGACCCGTCCTCACAGGTCATGATATTGTGATATCAAGTCATCACATAGGTACTTGTTATGAACAGGTTGTACTGGACAGACCCACCGTGAGAATACATTGTGAATTGTTATATGAACGTGGTACAAGTATGACTCAAGTGGCAATGGTGTTTGTGGTCCTTTGACCTGAAGTCACAGCTTTCATTGAGTGAGGAAGAGCGTGTTTTGATGTCATCAAAAGTCCAGTCTTGAGAAAGTTGGATGATAAAGGTGGTTATTGGGTACGTTACGAATTATTTGGGTGTTTGCGTGTGAGCAGAGGTGAGATTTGTCCTCCTATATGACAGGAGTTGCATCCATGGGGCCCCTTGATGGAATGAGACTGAGAAGTGCATGGTCATGCTTGGTTGAGTCAATATATGATATTGGACTCACAAATTTTCTGCAAGTTCATTCTATATCAAGAAACTCTGATTGAACATTTATGAGGGTGACACGGTCTAAACCTCTAGTTCTATCCGGATGTAAGGGACGAAAGGACATGACAACACTGTAACAATAGTCAAAATCGCTTTTGAGTTTTATAAACTCTTATTGTTTGGGGAGCAAAGATGTATTGCTAGATGTCGCTCATTGTTTGTGAATCTTTTGTTTGATACTTTAAAAATCAAGGGGGAGACTGTTGGTGCAACCATAGTGATCTAGAAGTGATCAAGCATGTAGCTTCACTGCCAACTCAGTATGAGTCTATCAGGGTCGCACATAAGATTGTGGAGAAATTGAGAGATTGGATTTGTACTATTTAACTCATATGATGAGTTGAAAGATATTGAAAAGGGGCTGAAAATATTTTAAGGCATTTGGCGTTGAGTGTGTTTAGCTCACTCAACGTCATGGGGCTGAAGGCGTTGAGTGTGTTTAGTTCATTCAACGCCATGGAGGTTGAAAGATTCTAAGGCATTAGGCGTTGAGTGTGTTTAGCTCACACAACGTCATCGGGCTGAAAGCATTGAGAGCGTTCAGTCCAGTCGACGCTTTCGCGGGTTAAGTGTTAACTCTGTGAATGTTGGCGTTGAGTGCGTTGACTGTCGCACTTAAGAGTTGAGTGTGTCGAGTCCACTCAACGCCTTCATCGAGTAAAGGGTTTACCTGGCAAATCTGGCTCTTAGACGTTGAGTGTATTGTATTCACTCAACGTCGTTCGACGAATGAAGTTCAACGTGCTGGCTTTTGGCGCAGATTTCATCGAGCTGAGTTCGACGAATCAAGTTTGACGTTCTGGCGTTTCGCGCAGATTTCGTCGAGCTGAGTTCGACGAATGAAGTTCGACGTGCTGGCTTTTGGCACAGATTTTATCGAGCTGAGTTCGACGAATGAAGTTCGACGTTCTGGCTTTTGGCGCAGATTTCGTCGAGCTGAGTTCAACGAATCAAGTTCGACGTTCTGGCCTTTGGCGCAGATTTCGTCGAGCTGAGTTTGACGAATTGTTCGTCGAGCTGAGTTCGGCAAATGTTTGTGCTGAGTCAAATGTTAACTTGCGGAATTTATCTCCTGGGATATAAATAGGATGTTTTAGGTTTATCCTGGGACGGTTCTTTTTCTTTCAGCACAAGAGCCGATACTATGCGATAAGAAGAAAACCTAGAAACCCGACGGAAGTGTTCCGCCAATCCTGTCGCCGATTCCGATCCCGATCCCGGTGAGTGTCGTCGACACCTCTCCTACAACAGATCTAGCAGTCTGTGGAGACGCTGAGTGTCCTCACCCGACCTAGCGCTTGTGTGACAAGTTGTTGTGGGTTCTCCCGATCGTGTGGATTACTGTAGAGGCGCGGATATACTTTTTGCACTCAAGACTCTAGCCACTGTGTGGCCGGGCTGATTTTTCTGGAGCATCTAGGTTGAGTTCTGACTCAATCCCTCAAAGGTAATTTTTATTACAGTATGTTTTACTTCTTGATTCATGAATATTGCTAGATCTGAACTCGTTTGGGTTTTTCGTGTTCTTTTTCCGCTGCGTGCATAAGTGTTGTGTCATCCCCAAAAACCCAACATAAACTTCATGGGATTCCTTTACAGATTGTGTCGGATCGTGACTCCAGATTTGTATCTCATTTCTGGAATGGCTTTCAGCAAGCTTTGGGCACCGATCTCAACCTAAGGACTGCTTACCATCCGACGACTGATGGTCAGGCCGAAAGAGTTAATCAGATTCTTAAAGACATGCTGCGGTGTTATATTCTGGATTACAAGGGAGCTTGGGACGAGCTCATACCCTTGGTTGAATTCGTCTACAATAATAATATCAAGAGAGCCGATGGCCCCCTTCGAAGCATTGTACAGGCGTCGTTGTAGGACCCTGCTCTACTGGTTAGAAGTTGGTGAGAAGGTTGTTTTGGGAGCTGAGTTACTTCAGGAAATGAAAGAAGCCACGAAGAAGACTCGCCTTTAACTCAGTCATGTCATCGAGAGGCAGAGAAAGTATGCAAATCAGTGCCGCCATCAGTTAGAGTTTACTGTGGGTGATCAAGTATTCCTGAAGGTTTCCTCTACTCCTGGGGTGAAACGGTTTGGTCGCCATCATAAGATCAGCCCGAGGTTCGTGAGACCGTATGCTATTTCAGAGCGTGTCGGAGGAGCTGCTACCTGCTTCTTTGGTCGGCGTTCACAATATCTTTCATATTAGCTAGCTTCAGAAGTGCATCCTTGATCTTAATCGCGTCATCGAGGGAATCCCGGTGATTCCAGATGCCAATCTGTCTTATCCGGTCGAGCCCGCCAAGATCGTAGAGTTTCAAGATCGCAAGCTTCGCAAGAGGACCATCCCTATAGTCAAAGTACTTTGGTTGCATGGCAAGTCTAAGGAATACACATGGGAGCTTGAATCAGACATGCGCAACAAGTATCCGCAACTTTTCTCTTGATCTTGGTAAGCCTTCGCTCTTGTTCCACTTTCTATTTAAGTATTTTCACAGTTAGCTTTCATGCCTTGAATTGCAAACCTTGTTGGACTGAATGTCATATGAATCTTCGTCATAAGAGACCCCGGTCAGGAATTTCTTAGAAGTTTCGGGACGAAACTTCTTATGTACGGGAGAATGTAACAACCTGTATTTAAATAATAATAATAATAATACAAAAAAAACAACTCAAAAAAAGGAGATTATACTAATGTGACTGTTAAGAATGACAAACTTGTATATTAGGTGAGTAGGGTTTTTTTTGGATTCTTTCCACATCAAAATTTCAAGTCCGAGCCAGCCCCCCCCCCCCCCCCCCCGCCCTCGATTTCTCCCGGTCCAGGGCTCTCCTACACGCCGCAAAGAGACGCAGGACTCCTCTCCCGATCCCGCGCACCCCCGTCGGCCCCGATTCCATCTCCTGCGCTCCCAGCCGCCTTCATTCCTCCCTCTTATGCCTCTTGTCGCCGCCTCCTGCTCTCCCTCCTTTTCGTGAGGGCAGCACAAGGTAAATCCTCCCCTCTTCTCCTTGTTTATTTTCTTGAGATTTTTATGGAAATTCCTCGTCTTCTCTTCGAGGGCAGTGACTTATTTCCCAGACAACCTGAACTTCTCTTCTTGCTCTTCGTTTCGGCCGGTGGATCTCAAGTGGGACGTCTAGGGTTTGCTCGGATCCGCCTCTCCTTGGATTTTTGAGTCTGATTTCGGTTTCCTTGAGTAAGAAATCCGTCTCTTCCCCTCTTTTCAGATTTTATTGAAATTATTTGTTAATTTTTGCACTCCAATAAATGGTTTTAGCGTCGATCTAACTTGTGTTTGTCGTATAATCGACTGACCCCGAATTATTTGTGTTTTTGGTGCCGCTCATAGGATCGATTGGTGGGATCTCTCCAAAGTCCTCTCCGATCTAGGATTTCCGTCACCCAAGCGCCGCCAATTTTTTTCCCAATCCCTCGTGGTACTTTCTTTCCCCTCAACTTTGAGGGAGGTAAAGTTCTAAACCCCTTTATTGATATGGTTATTCGATGAAAATGCATGCATAAGCGTAGAAAACCTTCAATATGTCGAAATATCGTTTTTGTGACCTTGAGCAGGTCAAAGATAAGACAACTATTTCTTTTTGCTAGCGCTGCTTAGCCGTCGCAATCCGTTTCAGCGTCAACTTAAGGCAAGTGGAGAAATCACTCTCGCATGCAAGCATGAAATTTAGTTTGATTCACTCTCACGTTATGAATTATGCTCTTAAATATTTGAACTATTAAACTAGTAACTTTTCATGATATGTTATGAATCTCCAAAACATGAATCCTGAAGTTCATTTAATGTCATAAGGGAAACATTGAAAGACGGTGCTGAATTGATGTGACACTTCGAATCGAGTTTCCTTTTAACTGATAACGGGAACCAACAAATGGCCATAACAAGCACGGTTTACTAGTAAGCCTTGCATTTATATTTATATTAGAATCTCGTACATCAATTAAACACGTACTCCTTTCGTAGTTTACCACTTGTCATTACATGATTGAACTATGCTAAACTCCGGAGTAGACTTAAAAATTAAGGTATCTTTGTTAGACTCTGTTTCTTACATGTTTGCTAGTTTTGCTGCTAGATATATTGGAACTCAAATAAATTTGTTCCCTTTGTTTGCACTTTAAATTACTAACTTGTTCACTGTTTAATTATTGTTTTGAGACATTTTTCTTCTTGTTTGAATTTTGTCTTAGGGTTCGTGACTGCGCCGTCTGCATCCTGAGTTGTTCTGCATCAAGTTCCAATGTTTCTGGAGGTTCATTTTTGATGTTGTTTCATCAGGTTCTGTGTTTTGTTCTTGTACTGTCACAGATTCACTCATAGGTTGCTCAGCCTGTATATTTTCTGTTGCTTCTTCCAATCCTTTTCTACCTAAAAAGAAGAGCATATACAATAGATATTCATGCTTTTGCTTAAAAGATAGGCCACTTTATGACTACTTATTGGTAAACCACACAAACACATTCCAAAAGTAACTTGTACCAAAGGAAGCAAAGGGTCTTTGTGTGCTATGCTACTGATGGTACTAGTCCCAAAGACATTCTGGAACCATATTCTTTTTTGGTGCAAGTAGCTGAAATTCAAAGCTTTACCAAGTAACACATTTGGTACTTGGATAGGAGATGCTCCAACCAAGACTAGAGTAAGGAAGTTTTGCCAACACGCTTTCTGTGCATGGAAAAGTCCTTAGGTCACCCTTGAGGACTCTACTGAAGTCTTCCCCAGAAATTGAAGAAGTAGATTGAGCAAGAAGAAGAACAGAAAAGCATGTTCATGGTGTCACCTCTCCCTTGGTATCAGGCTCAGAAAGAGTCCTGAACAGTAATGATGCTAAAGAACTAGAGGTTGAAGTCATTTTCAATTGGTATCATGGACTTTCAATTGGAGTCAAATTCAGGGGGACTCTAATGCATAAATGAAAACAGGAATAGAAGAACTTTCAGAAGCTAAAATCTGGAGAAGTACAAAATGAAGGGTGAAACAAACTCTAGGAGACTCCTCTATGGAAGAAGACTGCAAGAAGAGAATGAAGCCGGTAGGGTTATAACAAATGTAAAAGTAATATTCGTTTCATAAGTAAGACCTACAACCTATAAACCTCTTATCTGTCTAAGAACAAAAAGGGGGAGAAGAATCTTGTACTAGAAAATTATTCAGAAGGAGAAGTATCGGTTTCAGGGGAAGAAGAAATCCGTGCAAGAAGAACTCAGGGGAGAAGCATCAATTCAAGGAAGATGTACTTGGACAAGAAAGTAGGGGGAGAAAGAAGATGATCAGCAACAAGTGAAAAGTAGTGGGGTAATGGAACGAACTAGGGGGTGGGCGGTGGAAGTGTGCGGCCCTTATAGTAGTGGGGTGCGAATAGCGGCGCAAACAATCCGCCAAACATAAATGTTGAAAATAAAACATAAATGCTGAAATAAAATAATAAAGGTAACAGTTAAGGGGCGATATCCTTCGCGGGCTTGGTGGGCCCGTCTGATTTACGCGCCCGGCGAGTGTAAACTCGTCATGGAGGCTCGGCGTCGTGTAACTCTGTAACAATGTCATCGTCTGGAAAATTTGTCTTGTCCTCGAGCCAGTAGTCGGTAAACTAGCGGCAGAAATCATCCGGAGGCAGCCAAGTCGCGTCTGAGTCGGGGCGGCCGGTCCAAGCCACAAGAACCTCCTCTAATGTATGGTTCATCGGGGTGCGCCATCTGCAATCGAGGATCGAGGCGGGGTAGTAGGGCGCCTCCCCAGCGAGGCCGAGGTCGGCCGGGAGGTGATCAGCAGTGGCGTGCTCGCCCACCACGCACCGTAGCTGCGAGACAAGGAAGACTAGATGGATGCGGATCCCGGTTGGAAGGCGAAGGCGGTAAGCGACCGCACCTTCGCGGGCGATGATCTCGAAATGCCTGAAGAATCGAGGTGCCAATTTTGGGCAGGGTCGGCGGGCCACCGAAAGCTGACGGTAGGGATGGAGCTTGATGAAAACCTTCTCTCCCACCTTGAAGGAGAGGTCCAGACGTTTTCTGTTGGCGAAGGAAACTATCTTTTGTTGGGCCCATCGTAGGTGGTGTTTCAGATGATCCAGAATGGTGTCCCTGTCGCGAAGAGCGGTGGCCAATCTCTCCACCTGGCATTCCCCTAGAAGGTGGCGGGCAATAGACAGTGGAGGATGGCCATAACGACCTCAAACGGGGTAGTGCCAAACGCATGGTGGTAGGCGGTGTTGTAAGAGTACTCGGCCCACCCGAGCCACTTTGTCTATTTACGGGGTTGCTCCCCCACGAAGCAGCGGAGGTACGTCTCCAGACACCGGTTGAGAACCTCTGATTGGTCATCGGTCTGTGGGTGGTATGATGTGCTCATGTGTGAGCAGAACAATGTAGTCCAAAAGGTACTCAAGAAGAGCGGGTCTCGGTTGCTCACGATCGACTGGGGAAACCCATGGAGGCGCACGCCCACTGGATGAAGTTGTCGGCGACTGTGGCTGCAGTGTGATGGCGGAGGGGAATGAAATGAGCATACATTGAGAGTCAGTCCACCACGACTAAGATGCAGTCGTGTCCTTGTGAGCGGGGCAGTCGCGTGATGAAGTCCATGGCGACATCGTCCCAAACACGGTTGGGAATCGGGATGGTGCGTGCGGAGGCAGGCGTAGATATAAGGAAGTAACTGTTGCATGAAAAAGCCTAGGTAATGATCGGGGGGCAAGCTGGGGACGTGAGTGACCAAGGTGACAAACTCGTCAATATAGTCGTTAAGGCCGGCTGTCTGGCGGACGCCACATAGCTGCTCGATAGCGTAGGAGCCAGAGTAGTGGGTGTCATACCACCGGATCATCTCCTGCTTGAGCTCGAGCCAGGAGAGGCACGGGTTGGATTGGCGGAGCTACCGAGCCCAATGGAAGGCAGAGTCGTCCAGGCCAACCACAGCCATAGAGACCTTGTCGTTCTCCGGTTTGTAGTTGAGGACAAAATATTGCTTTGCTTTAGCGATCCATCCCATCGGGTCAATGCCGGCAAAGGAGGGAATATCGAGGGAGAGGGCGGACCGGCCCTGAATGGCCGAAAGAAGGTTTCTGGAGATCATGGGTGGTGGCCCGATGCCGAGTAGAGAGATGTCGTCCGCGGGTGAGTCGGAGCGGGACGCGGTGAAAACGACAGTGGAGGATGCCTGGAGGTGGTCAATCAAACAGTGGCGGGTGAGGAGAGAGGCGTGCATGGAGGCGAAAAGTTGCTCTTGAGCCTCGACGGGATGGCTAAGGGCTTCAGAGGCGGTATCTGGAGCGAGGTCGCCGAAAGAGCGAGTGGTGGGAGTCATGGGGCTGGAGACGTTAGACGGCGGCCGGTAGAAGGCTGAACTGGTGAAGATCGGCGGAAAAAGTGGCTGGCAGCCTTCCTGCATCCGATCGTGGTGCAAAACCGACAGATCGGGGTGGCAGGTGGGCGCGGAATGTCGGAAGCGACAGATTGGGGCGCGGATGTCAGAAGCGACTGGTCCGGGCGCAAATGTCGGAAGGGGTTAAATGGGGCGCGAATGTCGGAAGCTATGGATCGGGCGTGGATGTCAGAAGAGACAGATCGGGGCACGGATGTCAGAAGCGACGAATCAGGGCGCATCAGGCAAGCGGTCGGGGAATCAGGCACTGTAATGGAAACAGTAGTCGCGCTGGATCGGGCGCGGAACAGCCTAAAGTTGTTAAAAGCACGCCTCAGGCGTGCCTAAGGCTCCAGGCTCAGATGATTGCGCCTTCGTACGCCTTTTTGTGCCTTTAGAGCACAAAAGACGCACCTCAATGAAATTTCTGCAATAATGTTTTTTCAAAACTAATACAAAATAATGTAAGAATTCAATAATTTTTGCATGATGTGCTGTTTGTGAAACATAATTGAGTGTCGAGGCATAAGTATGATCCTAATGACCACATTGATTTTATTTTTTAAGAGATATAAAGGATAGTAATGAATGATTAAAGAGTAAAATAAATGAAGAATCAGATCAGGATGATGAACTGGTGTTTAATGATATTATTTAAAATGTATGTGATTCCTCCTTAATTTTGTCAGGCGCGCGCCTGCGACTTAAGCCTTGCGCCTAGGCTTCAAGAATCCTTTGCGCCTAGGCTTCAAGAATCCTTTGCGCCTTGGTTCACCTTGTATCTTTAATAACTAACTGAACAGTAGTCGCGAATATAGTGCGATCATGAGAACCGGTGATGAGATAGCGGGCGGTGAGGCAGGTCGGACCAAACTGATACGATCCCGGAGAGGAATCCGGCAGGGGGCAGTGGTGACGAAGAAGGGAGGGATTAAGGTAGGGAAGAAAAGCTTATGGAGCAACCCTAAATTCCATTCATCCAAAGATAATAATAAAAAGGTACAACACCGTCCCTTATAGGTGTGGGGTGCAGATAGCGAAAAGATGGTGCTAGTAGTAAAGCATACACATAACATAATATGACAAAACAAAATGCAAATAAAAACAATCATATCGGTGTCGCGTCTTCGGCCTCTCCTCCTCCAGACAGACCTGTCATCGTCTTCCTCCGAGTGTAGACCCGACATGACGTCTCATCGGCGTGCACGTCCGTAACAGTGTTCTTTGAATAATATTCAACTATAACATGTAGTTCAAGTCAGTATCTTCCTAATAATCAATGACAACCTTTTATTGTGAGACTTCTTTCATTGAACCCCATTCAACGATCTCACACTTCTATTAGAAGATTTCCTCGTAACATTGCTAGATATCCAGTCTTGCTAAATTGCCAACAGCGATAGTTGTTAAAGGCTCATAGCATCAAGGATAAAAGAGGTCGTAGAGCCTAGGAACGAGACTCAAGTCATAAGCACAGCCTAATGAGGGCAAGGCCCAACCACCACTCATTTTAAATAATCATCACCAAAGATCAATTCATCTTCTTGATCAAATTCTTCATGCATTCTATGTTCATTATTATCACACGTCTCTTAAGAACAGGGATCAATATGGTCACTTGCATCATTTTGAAATCTCAAAACACCACTCATTTTAAATAATCATCATCAAAGATCAATTAATCTTCTTGATCAGATTCTTCATGCACTCTACTCATCTACGTTCAATATATCACTCGTGTCTCTTATGAAATGGGATCAATACGGTCACTTGAATCATTTCGAAACCTCAAAACTGGATTATGTTTCACAAACACTAGATCATTCAAAAGTTGTTGAGCTAGTACATTATTTCCTTTTTATTTAGAAAAAAATGCAACAGAAATCTCACTCGTGCGCACCTTTTATACTCCAAAGACAAAATAAGCGTGCAAGCACGACAAATACCAAACTAAGTGTACATATCTAATATCTTGAATTGTAACGAATGCAACATTTACAATACATGAAATCAAGACTTCAAACTTATATTATATATTATATATTATTCACATTTCATATAATGTTATAAGAAATATTTCATATAATGCTATAAGAAATATTTCATATAATGCTATAAGAAATATTTCATATAATGGTATAAAAAATATTTCATATAATGCTATAAGAAATATTTCATATAATGTTATAAGAAATATTCCATATAATGCTATAAGAAATATTCCATATAATGCTATAAGAAATATTCCATATAATGCTATAAGAAAGGTAGAACAGAGTCAAGGAAACAAGCTATAAAGGCCAATGTACCACATGTCAACATCAATGACAACAATTTCTCTTATTGAATGAATAAAGGAGCAAGTACACCAATTTCTCTTGGTGCATGAAGATGATTATGATTGTACTTGTTGGAAAAGCTCATGTAAAGAGGCCCATGTTGGAGCCCTTTTATTTAGCTTTCTTCTTTTCTCCTCGTTAGTCACACATCATATATAGGGATCTCTTCTCTCTTTCTCCCTCCTATAAATGTGTATTCAAACCTTGTATTTCAATATTGAGAAAGTATATACAAGTTTGCAGTTTTCTCCACATGATATCAGAGCAAACCGGCCCTCCTCACGGTTTAGTCCTTCTATAACCGCGGCTTCCCGTGCGATTATCTCCCTGCCTAACCGCGGCTTCCCGCGCGGTTATCTCCCTGCCTAACCGCGGCTACCAGCGCGATTAAGCTTTTCTAACCGCTTCTCCTGCTCTCTCTCACTCTCTCTCGTGGATTCCACCTCTTCTTCTCCCTTCTCCCTTTTATAACTATCTCTGTCAGGTGGGGCCTTCCCCCTATTCCCTCTACCCTGCTACCCGCGCGGGCTTCTCGCGCGGCTTCTCGTGCGGCTTCTTCTTTGCTTAGTCGTTGCGGCCTTCCTAACCGCTGCGAGCTCCGCATCTAAGTCGCGGTATCTTTTCTTGTCGTTGGTGTGCTCACCGTGACCGTGCGGACTTCTCGCGCGATTTCTTCCCTTCTTAGCGGCTGTTTCTTCTCTTCCTGTTGCGGGCTCCGCATCTTGGTTGCTGCCTCTTATCGCTGGTGTGTTGTCACTTAGACCGTGCGGCTTCTTTTTGCTCTCTAGTCAAGGCGGTGTTCCCTATCTAACCGCTCCGGTTTCTTTGGTCGCGGCCTCTTCTATTCTTGTCGTTGGTGTGCTATCACCAAGACCGAGCGGTCTTCTCGCGCGGTTACCGTGCGGCCTCTTTCTACTCGCGTAGTATCCTCTCTATCCGCGCGGTCTCCTCTCTAACTGCGCGGTCTCCTCTCTATCTGCCGATCTACCCGCCTAACCGTCTAGACATGGGGTCGAGTCTTGATTCTACCGAACAGGCGGCTTCCTCTTCTGCAGATCGTCCGGCCCTTGTCCCTGAACTCCGGGATGAACTGCGGATCACTACTATTTATTTAGCCGGGAAGAAGAACTTTGTGGAGTGGGAGCACTTTGTTCGCCGCGTTCTTCAGTCTAAAGGCTTTCTACATCACTTGACTCAAGATGTTCCCGCTGCTCCTACTGAAGACTGGTTGCGCAACGATGGTCGAGTTCAGACGTGGCTCCTCAACTGCCTTAATGGTGAACCTTATCGCATGGCCATGTACCACGAAACGGGCAAGGCGATGTGGGATGAGCTCCACTCTCTATATTCCGGCAAAGATAGTCTCCAACACCTATATGACATCATAACTTATCTCCAGACTCTTGATGTTGGTGGGGTCACCGACCTTACATCCTTTGTTGCTCGGGCCAAGACTCTGGTTGAAGCTTAGATTCAACATCAACCTCCTACAATGGATCTTGAGGCACAACGTGCTCAAAAAGAAGCAGTCGGTGTTGTCATGATGATGGCTCGTGTACCACCTCATCTTCAGAGCGTCCGGGCTCAGATCCTTTCCACTGTTGTTACTCCATCACTATCAGATGTGTGTTTCATGTTGCTCAAGGTCTCACCACCTCCTGATTGATCTGGACCTTCGTCACCGGCTCTCCTTCAGCAGACTTCAGCGCCCTTACTGCCTCTCCCTCCTCCTGCTCGTGGGGGGCGTTCAGCCTCTCGGGGCCGAGGTTAGGGAAGTCGGCCACGACCAAAGTATTCCTTCTGCGGTAAGGACGCCCACCTTGAGGCCACTTGCAATCGCAAGCATGGGCTTCCTCCTCGTCCACAGTCCGTTGTTGCTGCCAACGACTCATCTGTCACTCGTACTGACCTTGAAGAGGTCCGGCTACAGCTTCAACAACTTCATGGTCTGCTCAGTCGACCACCGGTCTTCGTTGCCTCTGCTGCCTCTATCTCGCATGAAGGTATCGTTTGTCTCCCCACTAGTCCGCGCTGGATAGTGGATTTAGGTCTCACTCATCACATCACCTCCCTGCAGCCACATCAGTACCTGGATTCTCCTCATCCTAAGTAAATCACAGTGGTCAATGGGGACAATGTTCCGGTTTTCGGCTCTGCTGATATTCCTCCCACTTCTTCTCTATCTCTACGTTCGACTTTTCATGTCCCGGGCTCTCCGCTTAATTTACTTTCTGTTGACCGTCGTACTGCTGATTTAAATTGCTCTGTAACTTTTATATCTTCTTCTTTTCTGATACAGGATCGACAGACGCGGAATATCATTGGTAAGGGACGACTGCAGAACGGGTTCTACCTTCTTGAAAACTCTACTACTATACTCTCTTCCGTCTCTTTCGTCGATTGACATCGGCGTCTTGAGCATGCCCCTTTACCAGTCCTCCAAAAGGCTCTACCAGATGTATCTCTTCCTTCTTTTCAGTGCGAATCTTGTATTTTCGGGAAGCAACCTCGTTCATCTTTTCCACCTCATTGTACTCAGAGCTTCGTTCCTTTTATTTTAGTACGCTACGATATTTGGGGACCATACAAAATCACTAGCATTTTTGGATATCGTTATTTTCTAACTTTCATTGATGATTATTCTCGAATGACGTGACTATATTTACTTCGTGATCTCTCCGAGCTTCCCCGTGTTGAGACCCGCACACAAATCTCCACGAACATCAAAACTATTTGCACTGATAATGCTCGTGAATACACTGGCCACGAATTTGCGACCCTTTGTTCTGAATTTGGGGTCATCCACCAAACATCGTGTGTCTATACCCCCCAACAAAACGCAGTCGCCAAATGTAAGAATCAACATCTTCTCGATGTCGCTCACTCTCTCATACGTTCAGCCTCATGTTCCCCTTGACTCCGACATTCTCTCTCATACCCTGCATCTTTGGGTGCACTTGCTACGCTAACATTCTTGGTTCATCCATGGACAAGTTGGATCCCCGGGCGGTCAAACACATCTTTGTTGGTTATTCACTGACTCAGAAAGGCTATGTATGTTACTCTCCGGCCACCCGCAAGGTGACTGTTTCTGCTGATGTTACTTTTCATGAGGATCTTCCTTTCTCCTCTGCTCCAGATCCAACACCTCTACTGTCACCCGTCTTACGGTCTGTCATTCCCGTTACCACTCATCCACCACAAAAAATTTCTGCTCAGGCTCCCCCTATTTCCAAGCCACCTGTTATACGTGTTTACACTCGTCGTCATCCTGGCTCTGTTGCCCCAATGCAGTCGGCTTCGACCTCTGACGCTCCGCATCCTGCTGATCCAGCACAAGAATCTACCGCCCATCCCATGGCGAATTATGTATCCTTATATCGTCTATCCCCACGACTTCAATTTTTTGCTACTTTATTATACTTGATTTCTGTACCTAATTCAGTGCATGAGGCTCTCCAACATCCTGCCTGGCGGGCGGCCACGGAAGAAGAAATGACTGCTCTCTGTGCTAACCAAACCTGAAACCTGGTACCTCTACCTACCGGTAAGACAGTTGTTGGGTGTAAATAGGTCTTTGTCATCAAACACGCTCCTGATGAGACAATTGACCGTCTGAAGGCCCGCCTGGTGGCTCGTGGATTCACCCAACAGCACGGTCTCGATTTTGAGGAAACATTCTCTCCAGTTGCAAAGCTCAACACCGTTGTCTTCTCCTCTCCGTGGTTGTGCATCGCCAATAGCCCTTACATCAGCTGGACATCAAAAATGTGTTTCTGAACGGCGACCTCCAGGAAACAGTCTACATGCAGCAATCTCCCGGGTTTGAGACCACGGGGGAGTCCCGAGTTTGTCATCTTAAGAAGTCCATCTATAGTCTCAAACAATCCCCTCGGGCATGATTCGACAAGTTTAGTAAGGCAGTCCGGGACGTCGGCTTTACTCGGAGCTCAGCAGACTTATCTCTGTTCACTCGTCATCAGCCAATAGGAACGGTTCTTTTGTTAGTATATGTTGATGAAATCTTAATCACTGGAAACGATTCAAAGGGAATCCAAGCGGTCAAACAGCACCTTAGCTCCGTCTTTCAAACAAAAGATCTGGGGCATCTTTGATACTTCCTTGGTCTAGAGATCGCGAGACGTCCGGATGGACTTGTCCTCTCCCAACGGAAGTATTGTCTGGATCTCCTTCACGATGCTGGCTACTCTGAATGCAAGCTCACTACTACTCCAATGGATGCAAATCATAAGCTGGGTGCACATGCTTCCGATGCAGATCTGCTTCTCCAAAATCTGAAATACTATCGACGACTTGTTGGGAAATTGATATACCTAACGGTAACAAGACCGGATATTTCCTTTGTTGTTGGGGTGGTCAGCCGGTTTATGCATGCACCCTGAATATCCCACCTTTAAGCCGTTGAGCGCATCCTAAGATACCTTAAATCAACTCCAGGTCAAGGGCTGGTATACAAAACCTCGTCCTCTACTCCAACGCTCGTTGCGTATTCTGATGCAGATTACGCTAGTTCTTTGGATGATCGGCGGTCAACCAGTGATTTTTGTACCTATTTTGGAGGTCATCTGGTTACCTGGCGGAGTAATAAACAAGTTGTGGTTGCTCGATCCTCAGCTGAAGCAGAATACCGATCGATGGCATCAGTTGTCTCTGAGCTTACATGGCTTGAAAGTCTCCTTGACGATCTAGGAATCAAACTTTCCTCGCCTGTCATCTTGTTATGTGACAGCCAAGCGGCTATACACATAGCAAAGAATTCGGTCTTCCATGAAATAACGAAATATATTGAAGTAGACTGTCACTTTATTCGGGAGAAAGTCCAAATGAAGAAGATAGAATTGAAGCATGTTCCGGGGACTGAACAAGTTGTTGATATCCTCACAAAGGCCCTACCAAGTACCGTATTTTATTAGTTCTTGTCCAAGTTGGGTGCCTACGACTTATACGCTCCAACTTGCGGGAGAGTTTTGGAAAAGCCCATGTAAAGAGGCCCATGTTGGAGTCCTTTTATTTAGTTTTCTTCTTTTTTGCACTTTAGTCCCACATCATGCATAAAAATCTCTTCTCTTTTTCTCCCTCCTATATATGTGTATTCATATCTTGTATTTCATTATTGAGAACGTATATATACAAGTTTGCAGTTTTCTCCACAGTACTAATTGCTTGAAAGCTATTGTTTGAAGCGAAGGGGTCGGCGAACCATGATTAATCTGCCAAGACTTTGAATCTAAGAGATAATGATTTTGAATTGAATCATAATCGTAAAAATCTTCCGGTTTGTCAATGAATCATGTATACTCCTTGGTGAACACATTACGCTCAATAAAGCTTGGAAAGTACTTTTTCAAGCATTTAATCTCTTCCTTGCTATCTTTCGGTTTTTATGAAGAGCAACTCTATTTGGATCCTCCACTAACCATTGTTCACTAATATAACAACACTCTAAGTCTTTATCCCACTATAGTGTGGTCAGCTATATGGATCTTTTGTCGTCATTGTGCCCTATCTTTAGTCCAATCTCACTAATGCCTAAGTACATCATGTCTTTCCTTATAGTTCATTCCAAGTCTTTATTGGTCTACCCCTCCCTCAATTAACATGCATAGTGACTAGACTCTCACAACGCCTAACAGGTGGCTCTAATGGTCTCCTTTGTACGTATTCAAACCATCTTAGTCGAGCTTCTCGCATCTTCTCTGCAATTTGTCTTACTCCTATCATATCCCTGATATACTCATTCCTAATTTTATCCGGTCTCTGTTGGAGTTATTAGATTTATTGTAATATTTAAGTCTTTAGGTTTATTTAAGTCATTAATCCCACATTGTGTATGTGAGTTATTGAGTCCATGTATGTCCTTTAAATACCTCCTTTGTGGGATGAATAAAGTACTCTTATATTCTTTCTTTTCTTTCCATTATGGTATCAGAGGCGGAATTCACTCCTCCATGAAATTTGGTTGCCCTAAATTAGGGCCCTAAATTAGGGCAACGTACATTTCATTGGTGGCTTCCACTCCTCGTGATTTCTTCTCTTTTGCCTTTTTTCCTCGGGCTGCTTTCCACCTCTCGTTTCTATTTTTGGGAGCCCTTATCGAAGTTCGTCGATCCTCATCGGGCCATCCTCGTCAACGATCGGGCCTCGTGACCTAACTCTCCACTATATCCTGCTCCAATCTCTGCTCTGCCGCTCGTGACCACTCCCGCTCCGCTCAACAACGGCGCTCACCGTTTGCGCCGGCAAGCCGCTCTGCCTTTGTATGCTCTTCGTCGTTTGCGCCGTCAAGCCGCTCAAAACTCGAAGTTCCAGTCGACTGTTGCGGCCTTGAGCATTTCACAGATTCCCTTCGACGAGGAGTCCTCTGCTCTAGCCTGCGCTCGATCCCGTCGAGTCGATTCAACCATTCCTCCCATCTGCGTCATTGACGCTGCTGTCGGTCGTGGATTCCGGTCGTTGTCTTCTCCATCCTTCTTCAGGAAACATTCGCCGCTTCTTCTTCTGCGGGCTCAAATTTTTCTGGAGCCGATTCGTCGAGCCCATTGCTGATCGTAGAAGACGTCCAAGTCGTTATTCCTGGCTGTTCTATCGATGCCTGCTGCTGATCCTGAGCCTCCACTCCTCAATGGGTTGTTCACTACTGATGTTTTGGAGTCTCCACTCCTTTCCCTGTATGGAGCTTCCAACTCCAGCCGCTGCTCTCTTGCCTCTTCAGTGGTTGGACGTTTCCAGCCTCTTCCGACTGCTGCCTTCCTATCTCTGATGCTTCCAATTGTTGTCCCCTCTTCCAGAGGATGATCTCTTGCCGATAATGAAGTTTCATGATAGTTCTTAGTCGGTTTTTACGTGTCTTTAACTGTCCTTGTTTGATTGTTGTTCGTATTTGATTAGCGTGGTCTTGGTATGACTATATTCACGTGTGTTCCACATGAGGGGGAGTGTTTGGGATGAGGGCGACTCGGATGATCTTTCTCATTATTCGCCTTAGTCCCGCACAACCTCCAGGCTCATGTCTTATGGTGTTAGCATTTCCCCAGTTTCTCTTTTGATTGGTCATGTGTTGGGGTGTAATTATGTTGGTGTTCTAGTCTCATCGGGTTGTGTCACGTGGGACCGTATCGTGCGGGACTGTGTCATGAGGGACCGCCCTTTGTGTGAATTATCCTTGACAGATTATCACTAACGATTATCTCAAATCACTCGTTTGATGATTTGCTACACATCTTTCATTCTATTTTGCATGATGTGTCTGTAGGTGATGTTGGTTGACCGATTTCCAGCGAGTCCATGTTGTGTGCGGGTCCTGCGTCTTGTGTGGGTCAGCATCATGTGTGGCTATGTTCCCGGCTTGATTCCCTGATTTGGAATTTCCCCTGGTGGCTCGTCTGTTGTTTTGTCCAACATTGCCTACCTCCATTGTCATTATTTGATGTGTCCAAACTGAAGGTCCCTCTTTCAGCTTGAGGGGGAGTGTTTGAGTTATTAGATTTATTGTAATATTTAAGTCTTTATGTTTATTTAAGTCTTTAGTCTCACATTGTGTATGTAAGTTATTTAGTCCATGTATGTCCTTTAAATACCTCCTTTGTCGGATGAATAAAGTACTCTTCTATTCTCTTTTCTTTCCAACAGTCTCGTGTATCCACATATCCACCTAAGCATTCTCATCTATGCAACTCCTATTCTTTGTTCGTGTACACAATTCACTGCCCAACACTCAGAACCATAAAGCATCGCTGGTCTAATTGCAGTACGGTAAAACTTGCCTTTAAGTTTTAATGGTACTTTCCAATGACATAAGATCCCTAACGCGCCTCTTTCTTCAGCTAACCCGATTGGATTTTATGTGTCACATCTTTATCAACACCTCCATCTTTTTGTGGGATGAATAAAGCACTTCCAATGCTTCCAACTTCACTTAAAGTATCTGGGGCCACCAGTATCATTTTTGGAAGTCGTCACTCAATAAGGTATTGAGCATCTGCATCTTCCTTTAGCATGTCCTTATATGTGGAAGACGGAACCTTGGTACAGGCTCAGATTTGCTATTCTTAATCTTCAATAAATAACCATTCACGCAAGTGTATGAACAATTGCAAGGTTTGGCACAAAAATTATAAGTCCAACTTATACTTTCATCTCTTCAGTTAACTTGTTCTCTCCTGTCACATATTTCTAAAGATTTTTGTTACGCCCCCGGACGGATCCGAAGGCGACAACGGGGCTGAACCAACTGGTTCAGCCCCCACTTTCTAAAAGGCGGCCTTCGAGGGCTGAACCCACCCGGTTCAGCCCCAATTGGGGCCGGCCGGCCCCCTTGCCCGGCCGGCCTTGGTCCGGGTATAAATGTACCCGGATCCTCTATTGGAGGGCATCATGCAAGTATTATCAAAGGTAATTCTCTAGCCCCCCTCTCAAACCCTAGAAATCTCTCCTTCTCCCTCAAATCTCATCTAGTTCCTAACATTTGGTATCAGAGGATTCTTCCTCCCAAATCTTTTTTCCTTCCGGCATCGATCCCGCGTCGACTCCCGCTCGCATCCGATTGCGGCATCCCGCTCGCATCCCGGCGTCGACTCCCGACATCGATCCCGCGGCGACTCCCGACATCGATCCCGCTCGCATCCGATTGCGGCATCCCGCTCGCATCCCGGCGTCGACTCCCGACATCGATCCCGCGGCGACTCCCGACATCGATCCCGCTCGCATCCGATTGCGGTATCCCGCTCGCATCCCGGCGTCGACTCCCGACATCGATCCCGCGTCGACTCCAGACATCGATCCTGCTCGCATCCCGCTCGCATCCCGGCGTCGATTCCCGCTCGCATCCGATTGCGGCATCCAGTGCTTCCAGTGCTGCATCCGATTGCGACATCCAGTGCATCCAGTGCATCCGATTGCGGCATCCAGAGGTCACCGCCTCCACTTGTTATTTCACGCACGCCCCGGGGTTCCACCATGGTGACTCGCACCCAAGAAGACTCCAATCGGCTCACACATCTCGAAGAAAACTACACCGGGCTGACTGCCACCGTGGCAGCCCTCGCCGATAAGTTAACGACATCGGAACAACGTCTCGAAGAGAAATTGGACGCCCGCATGGACGAGCTTAAATATATGTTAACTCAACACCTTAAAGGAAAAGCTGTGGTGGGCGAGGCCAACGCAGTCCAGCTTCCCCTCCCTACTCCAGCATCGGGGCACGACGATCGGGCCTCTAGCCTTAATGGGGGGCTTGGAATTGATAGTGGAAGGGTAGGAGGCTCACGACGACCACAAGCATGGTCCGAGGCAACCCAGTTTGGCGGCATCGCCGCGTCTGCCTTGGATTTTCCTCCTTACCGTGAAGACCTCCAGGAGGACCAACGACCCAACGGGATCGGGTGCCCACCTCGTGATGGGCTCCTCCCTATTCCAGGAGAACCAGGACACGTCGCGGGCGGAAGGGGAGGAGGCAGATGGGAGTTTAGGCCGCCAGTCTTGGGGAACCCCTATGGAAGGGATTGGGGGTACCCACACGTGGCCGCTGATCGACGACAACCGCTTGGACACGGGCAAGAGTACGGAGGACCCGGGCACCAACTACCACGCGCCTATCTACCGCCGAAGGTTACCCGTATGAACTACCCCAAGTTCAAAGGAGGAGATGCACTCGAATGGGTCCAAAAGGCAGAGTTATTTTACAGTTATCAGGAGATACCAGAGGCACAGTGGGTAAGGTTGGCGTCCTTCCACCTTGAAGAGGACGCATACCAGTGGACCCAATGGTTCCTCCGGGGACGGGATCACGCGCCATGGCACGAGTTTGTCGACGGATTCATCGCCCGCTTTGGTCCACTTGAGTATGAAGACTTCGAGGCTCTTCTTCAGAAATTGCGTCAGAAAGGGACGGTGATGGAGTATCGAACCGAGTTTGAACGGTTGGCCAACCGGGTGCAGTGGGGCGAGAGGACATTAACAAGTTGTTTTATTTCCGGCTTGCAAGAGGACATCCGAGATGAGGTGCATGCCTATCTACCGCGCAGTTTGACACACGCTATCAACTTGGCCCGAATTCAAGAAGAGCGTATCCATCGACAGAAGTCCAGGGGAGACACTCCGAGGAACGTTACACACCTGCCCGACACCAAAAAGGATCACGCAGCTACCGAACGGGCGATGCTGAAGAAATTGACTTGGACAGAGCTACAGGCTAGGAAGGAACAGGGATTGTGCTTCAACTGCGATGAGAAATTTACCCCCGGCCACAAATGTCAGAGGATCCAGGTTTACATGTTGCGGGAAGGTCCGATGCCGGATGTAGACGGAGGGGAACAGGAGCACATTCTGGATACAATCGAGTACGTGGTATCTTCCCTTGCCATGGCGGGAGATTCCGCTCCGACCACTATGAGTATTGCGGGGCGGATTGGCCAACAGCAGGTGACTTTTCTGTTTGACAGTGGGAGTACACATAACTTCATTAGCCTGACGGTGGCACAGACATTGGGGGCTAGAGATCATCAAGGATGCCGCTTCCCAGGTTGTGGTGGCCTGTGGCCACGAGCTGCAGTGCGAAGGAGTGCTTCGGGACGTGGAAATCAGTGTGCAGGGATACACCGACAACATGGATGTCTACTTATTGCCCATCCAAGGGCCAGATGTGATTCTGGGGGCCCAGTGGTTGCGACAGCTGGGTAGGGTGACTCTGGATTGGGAGAAGTTCACTATGGAGTTTGCTAAGGATGGGAGAGAGTACTGTCTGCAGGGAATCAACATCTCACCAGTGTCGGGGGGCTCTCTTTGTTGTTTGGAGAGGCTGCAGGGACAAGGGCATGACGTGGCTTGGGTAGACCTGAGCGTACGGATGGAGCCACCAGATTCCCACCTTGAGGACAAGCTGGGTCTTGATGGGGCGGGGAATGTTACGCCCCCGGACGGATCCGAAGGCGACAACGAGGCTGAACCAACTGGTTCAGCCCCCACTTTCTAAAAGGCGGCCTTCGGGGGCTGAACCCACCCGGTTCAGCCCCAATTGGGGCCGGCCGGCCCCCTTGGCCGGCCGGCCTTGGTCCGGGTATAAATGTACCCGGATCCTCTATTGGAGGGCATCATGCAAGTATTATCAAAGGTAATTCTCTAGCCCCCCTCTCAAACCCTAGAAATCTCTCCTTCTCACTCAAATCTCATCTAGTTCCTAACAATTTTATCATCATTTTCAGTCACAATGTAACTTGAATTCATATTATAAAAAATAAAACCTAATTTAAACAACAAACAATATCATGAAAACATAATAAGATAAAAAATGATAAACACCTAACATGATAAACAACTAACATGATAAACACCTAACAAAGTAGAAATAACAATGAGGTTGTTTTCGTAAACATAGGAGAATGCTAAGAAATAGGGTGCTTGCTGGAATATAGGAGAATGCTGAAAAATAGGATACTCTGGTAATCACATGACTAATTATTACATGTCAAATAAAAAGAAATTGTGGTTGCCTAAATGGCCCGTAATTAGCTTGGTTATTATATCCCAAAATCAAGATCGTTGATATGATCACATAAGAATGTTGGAATTAAAGAATTTTGGAGATGCATATATCGAGTATATTACACTTGTAAATATAGTTTGGGGGTTTGGGCCTGTGTAATAAATGAGAGAATATGAACCTATTAATTTGATTGATGAAGCAAATTAGGAAGAATGAGGTAGGAGAAGAGTAAACCTAGGTTATCACAGATAGAAATTGTGTACAAAAAAATGTTAAAGTAGATTTAAAATCTCAAGCAATGAAAAACAAAAGCAGCCCATGAACAAAACCAGTAAGCATCAAAATCAGTCCAATTGCAATAAAAAACCCAAATCTGGAGCAAATGAAAACATCAAATAACCTCAGTACCGAGCTCACTCCAGTTGCTGATGGGGATAGTTGCTTGGCCAATGTTGGAACCCGTGGAGACCAGGCGGTCTGGCGGACAGGTTAGATAGTCTGGCGGATAGCAGTGGCGGACAGGTTTGGCGGTCTGCCTTCCTAATAGTTCTAGCAGTGTTACCGCACGGGCAGTCTGGCAACTTGGCTTGGCGGTCTGGCAGAAGTCTGTTGTAAACCGCACCGGTTAACCACAGCGCAGTTAGCACCTGCCTAACCGCCCAAGATGCTCCAATGATCTTCCCGCAGCTGTGCCCTTTGATGATCAGCTGAAAGCTTGACCACAGTTGGAGTTCGACAATTCTCGAGCACAATCTTTAGTGCGGTCTGGCAGTTAGAATTACTCTAACCGCAACTTTCTCTCTTAGAGCTGTTCGCGGGACACTGTCGGATAGAGACTAGAGCAACCCTGTTGGTGTTATTTCTAGCTCAGTATAGTCGTGTGGTTACCTTGTCTAACCGCACAACCCGCGCGGTTAGTTTTTATCTGTCCGCCTAGACGCATGTGACAGGCGTTGTATATTCTCTTTTTCCCCCCTTTTTCTATAAATAGGGGGGCATAGCCATATATTATGCAACTTTTTGGATCAATAAAGCTCGGTTATTACATGGAATCAGAGCTCTCGGTCCATTTGCTCCGGTTTCTAGTTATTTAACCCTGCGGCAGACCATGCGGTTTCTTATTTTTTAACCGCTTGTTCCTCTCTTCTTGGTGGTCTCTTTTCCCTTGCCGGTGTGAATTCTTACAGCCTTCTTCTCATGTGGTGGTGAATCCTGTGGTTTTCTTCCTTTCCACACTCTTCTCCTTCTCTCTTTCTGTGGTCTCTCCTTCTCTGTTCTTTTTCGCGATCTCTTTTATTCCTGTCGTCTTCGTTTGTCGCCTTCCTGCTGTTAGCTACCTTTTTGCGGTCACTTGTTCGGTTTGTGCAGGTTGTCTATGGACACTCCAACCTCTTCTTCCTCCACTTTTCTTCCTATTATTTCCACTTCTTCTGGCAATCTTGGAACTGCATCCAAGCTCACTGTTCCCAATTATCCGGACTGGAGTGTTTCCTTCACCTTTTTGTAACGGTCTCAATGCAAACGTCATCATCTTACTGATGATCATCCTCCTCGTGGCTCTGCTGCTTTTGATGATTGGGACGCAAGTGATGCTCTAGTCCGTACGTGTCTTGCAAATAATCTTTCTGATGAATGTCTTCCTGTCATTCGACATGATGAGACAATTAATGCTGCTTTGACGCATCTTGTTGCTTTATACTCCAAGGGAGCTCAGATTTCACACATATACACATTATATGTTGATCTATTTGCTCATCCCGATGACTCCTGTTGCTGCTTACTAGGAGGTGCAAGCTCTTGGTTCTGAACTTTTACAGCATTGTCCTTTCTCTGTTGATCTTGCTGAACAACCAAGCACTTCAGAAACTTATGGTAGTGTGTTATCTGCTTTGTTTGCCATAGTCTGATGATACGATTCGGCAACAAATTCTTGGAGAGACTGATGCTCCTACTCAGGAAGCCACTGTTACGCGCATTTCGGCGGTTACTACTCTTCTTCAACGTCCTCTGCTTGTCTCTCTGCCTCCTCCTGACACTATTGCTCATCCAACTCATAATGATGTTCCTAGTGTCCAAGGAGGCCGCACCGGTGGACATACTTCCCCAAGATATCTCTGCTCTCACTATGGCAACACCGGTCACTTTGTTGATCGTTGCTGGATCAAGCATCCTCATCTTTGACCTGCTGCGAGTGATACTACCTCGAAAAAGTCCACTTCCCTTGCCACTTCTTCGGGTGCTGCTCATATGGCCACTATGGGTAGATGGCTCATTGATTCTGGTGTCACTAATCATATGACGGACAATACTCATCTTTTCTCTCATCTGGACAAACATAACCGGTTACCTTTGATTTTTTTTGCGGATGGTTCTCCGTCCTCTGTGTGCGGATCAGAAATAGTGCATGTCACATCTCTCCAGCTTAAGGACACTCTCTACATCTCAACCTTTTTGTGCAACTTACTTTTTGTTACATCTCTCTGTAAACAATTAAATTGCACGGCTACATTTACCTCATCTACTTGACCTTTTCAGGATCCTCACTCCAAGAAGACAATTGCTACTGGGACTGAAAGCGGTGGGTTTTTCTATCTTGACAAAGCGTCTGCCTTTTCTGCTTCTTCACTTCGACAGTGGCATCTTTGTCATGGGCATCCTCTTCCTCGCATTCTTTACCAGCTTTTACTTGATCTACCTCGAGGAGATTCTTTTCTCGACTGTGAAGCTTGCCAACTTGGCAAACACCGCCATTCGACATTTCCAGCAAAACTAAGACGTGGTTCTTCTCGTCCTTTTGAACTTGTTCATTCAGATATTTGGGGTCCTACATATACTAAAACTATTGGTAGGGGTAGTCTGTATTTTGTTACGTTCATTGATGATTTTTCAAGATGTACATGGTTGTACTTGTTTAAAGAACGTCTTGAAATTTTTTCTGTATTTACTGCATTCTACAATGAGATATGTACTCAGTTAGATGTTTCTATTAAAGTGTTTCGCAATGATAATGTCAAAGAGTATCTTAGTCATCAATTCTCAATTTTTTGTATGCATCGCGACATTATACATCAAACCAGTTGTCCTTACACCTCTCAACAGAATGGGGTTGTTGAATGAAAGAACATTCATCTCCTTGGTGTGGCTCGCACACTTCTCACTCAAATGAGCTTCCTCGATCCTATTGGGGTCATGTCATTCTTCTTTCTTGTTATCCTATAAACCGAGATCTTTCTTCGAATCTCAACGACAAAACTACTTTCTTCATTATGTATCCTGATGCTACACAGTTTCTTTTACTTCTACGTGTCTTTAGATACACATCGTTTGTTCACTCTCCTTCTCCTGGTCATGACAAATTCTCTCCTCGCTCAATTAAGTGCATTTTTAAGGGCTACTGTTCGACACAAAAGGATATTGGTGTTATGATCATCTTCTTTGGAAACAGTATGTTTCCGCGGATATCACTTTCTTTAAATATGCTCCTTACTTTTCTCGCACTTCTACCCTCTCCCTTTCTGATGACCCTCTTCTCTACCTATTATCTTTGCACATCTACTTAAACCTGTGTTTCTTCCTTCTACACCAGTCTCTGGTTCTGCTTCTCTACCTGAGCCGTTCCTGACAGATCTCGGGCCAGCACTCTTTCTGACGGATGGATCTGATACTACAGACAAGTCAGACCTTAATCTTCTGATTGGCCTTCGGAAGGGAATTCGGACATGCACTCAACATCCTATTCATGGTGTTGTTTCTTATGCTCGGTTATCCTCATCCTGCAAGAGTTTTGCTCTCGCCTCTCGGGTAGTGTCATCCCGGCTATCTATCAAGAAGTTTTTTGTTATTTCTCATTGGAAAGGTAACATGGATGAAGAGATGAAACTTTTGACTGAACGGGGTACATGAACTCTTGTCCCTACCCCTCCAGGAGCTGATGTAGTTAGCTGTTACTAGGTCTTTGTGATCAAGTTTCTTCCTGATGGTACCATTGATTGCTATAAGGCTCGACTTGTTGACAAAGGTTTTACTCAGACCTATGGTGCGGACTTCTTTGACACCTCTCTAGTTGCTCGGATTACGACGATCTATATGGAACAACCTTCTGGGTATGTTGCTCCGGGAGATTCTCAGGAGTGTAGGTTGAGGAAGGCAATCCATGAACTTAAGCAAAGCACGCGGACCTGGTTGAGAAATTCAACGAAGTTATCTCTGTTATTGGGTTTACTCGAATTGCTGCAGATCACTCTATATTCATACGCAAGACATGTACAGGGCTAGTTATTATTACTGTTTATGTGGATAACATTCTTCTTACAGGGGATAATAAGAAGGGAATTGCACTAACAAAGAAGCATCTTCTTCAATATTTTGTTACAAAAGATATGGGGTCTCTCAAGTACTTCTTGGGAATTCAGATCTCCTGTAAGCCCAATTCTGTAGTGTTCTCACAGCAGAAGTATGCCTTGAATCTTTTGAAAGAGACAGGTCTTCTTGGGGTCAAACATGTTCGGTGTCCAATGGTTGTTGGTGATGACAAGTGTTGGAATGAGGATTCACCTCTTCTTGCAGATGTCACCAGGTACATACGGTTTGGCTGTTGGTGATGACAAGTGTTGGAATGAGGATTCATATCTCCTTGCAGATGTCACCCGGTACAAATGGTTTGTGGGAAAACTCATTTATCTAACAGTCACAAAATCGGATATATGTTATGCAGTATGAAGGGTAAGTTAGTTTATGCAAGCTCTCAAGGAGTGTCATCTTCAATCTGCTTTAAAAATCTTGGAATATGTGAAATAGTCTCTGAGAAAGAGACTTTTGTTTCAGAAGAATAATCATTTGAGGATTGAATCATAGTCTGATGTCAGCTATACAGATGACAAAGAGGATAAAAATATACGTTTTGTTTTTGCACTTTCGTAGGAGAAAATCTGGTTAACTGGAAGAGAAAGAAACAGTTTGTAGTCTCCAAGTCAAGTGCTGAAGCTGAATACAGGAGCATGACTTTGACTTCCTGTGAGCTGAAGTGGTTACGGGCCCTGATACTTGATTTGAGAGAAGTTTATGATCAGCATCTGTCAATATTTTGTGACAACAAGACAGTTATATATATTTTAAAAAAAACGGATGTTTCGTGAAAGGACAAAGCATATTGAAGTACATTGTCACTTTATCAGAGAAGAGGTGCTGGAGAATCAAATCTGTCCTCGTTTGTCATCTTTGATAGAGAGCTTGCCGATATCTTTACCAAACCAGTATCCTCTTTTTCAGATGTTTGTGATAAATTAGGCACGGTTGACATATATGTTCCAGCTTGAGGGGAGTGTTGGAACCTGTGGAGACCAGGCGGTCTGGCTAGGCAGACAGGTTAGGCGGTCTGGCGGATAGCAGTGGCAGACAGGTTTGTTGGTCTGCCTTTCTGATAGTTCTAGCACTGTTACTGCACGGACGGTTAAGCAGTAATCTTGGCGGTCTGGCGACCTGGCTTGGCGGTCTAGCAACCTGGCTTGGTGGTCTAGCAAAAGTCTGTTGTAAAACGCACCGGTTAACCACAGTACATTCTGCTGAGATCAGATACAGTTGACGGTCAGGAGGTTAGCACCTTCCTAATCGCCCGAGATGCTCCTATGATCTTCCCGCAGCTGTGCCCTTTGATGATCAGCAGAGGCTTAACTGTAGTTGGAGTTCAACAGTTCTCAAGCACAATCACTGGTGCGGTTTGGCGGTTAGACTTAGTCTAACCGTAGCTTTCTCTCCTAGAGTTGTTCATTGGACACTGTCGGATAGAGACAAGACCAACCCTGTTGGTGCTATTTCTAGCTCAGTATAATCGTGTGGTTAGCTTGTCTAACCGCACGGCCCGTGCGGTTAGTTTTTATCTGTCCACCTAATCGCATATGACAGGCATTATATGCTCTTTCTCTTGTATTTTCTCTTTTCCTCCTTTTTCTATAAATAGAAGCATACACATATATTATGTAACTTTTTGAAACAATAAAGTTTGGTTATTTAGCTCTTTTCTCACAATCAAAGAAGAGAAGGGCGTTTGATGACGGAGCAGGAGAAGGGATTTTGACAACGGCAGGATGGTTTTGGACGACAGTAGGATGTCTTTCGACACGAGCGGTTGTAACCCTAATAAATCTAAACACAGCGTGCAATCTTAAAAGTAATTGTCAGATATCTTTAATTTTACGGGAGTCTCCGTAATTTTTTCATTTTAATTAAAAAATTGTGTTTTGGCGTTTCAAAAATGTGTTTTATGTACTTCTCATATTTGATACGCATTTGAGTCTGTACGTGAGAAATTTTTAAGCATCCGTGCTTCATAATCTACAGATCATTCATGGCATATCATAGTAATCCTCTAACACCTATGGTCGGGACAAGCATCATCTGGGTTATACTGTTATAGTCATTACGCATCTTCTCAAATAAATAACATTGGGTAGATTTATGCTCGACCGCAAAGAGCTCCAGTACTAGAGATCTTCCTGTTATTATAATGATGATTCATGTCCTCCCTTCACGGAGGTCTTGCTGACATTCCCTCATAATCGAACTATGGTACGATGACTATTCTCATTATGATGATTATTGGAAGTCACATCAGGGCTGGTACCATATAGAGGAGGATCTCGAGTTATATTTTGGAGAGCTTCCTCAGCTTTTGATAGTGTATTGAGTCTCAAATCTTTTAGTTATTGGCTCGAAGATATAGAATATTACCTAAATAAATACAGGATATTAGGTGCATGCTAAGTTAGATTTGCAAATATTTGATTCTTTGATTAGGTTTGAGCATATTAGAGTAAGGAGTGGAGTCGTAAGCACAACCATCTTCACATCGTTACTAGATAGGTTGATATGGAACGAAAGCTATGCCACAAGTATCTTCCAACTTCTTATAGAACTAGTCTCCTCGAGTAGTTGTTTTCCCTACAACAACTACCTATCTACTGTCGATTATAGGGTTTTCTTTAACGAGTTAGTAGTGAGGACCAACATCCAAGAGGAGCATGTTGCGGCTATTTCCCAATTTTATTTTGGGCATCTATTCAAGATAAATATTGAATTGACTGATCACTTCTTAGAGTCTGTCAAGCAGGTATTTCAACTTGCCATCCAATACGAGCTATCATTAAGATCTGCTAGAGTTTGTTGACTTGAGTATACTCACACGCCAACTAGTCCATCTTGAGTCCTCCCTAGTCCTAGGCCACCACTATGACTACTCTTGTCTCCCATGGAAACAAAAGTCGGGATACCAAATACAGAGTTACCTTACTCCAGTGAGGTTTCGTGACTGACGAGAGGTCAGCCACTTGAGTATGACCCAAACAACAGCTTCAACAAAGAATACGAGCAACTCAGTGATCCTATAGTGATATGCCATTCTCCTAGCCCTCCATGGACCCAGTTATTGGCTCAAACATATACTTGTCTTCGAGTACAGGCTCCTCAGAGCCCCTGCCCATTATAGTAACAAGGCATGTTTGTAGTATGAGTCTAAAGCCAAGTATTGACCTCGTAGTGATTTCCCCACCTGTTTCCAAGGACACACTTGATATATCGAGAACTTATTCTAGTACTCATAACATTTGAGGTGAACTTTATTATGCCCCTCTCAGTGAGCCACCTGATGAGTTTTCCCTTCGTAGAGACATTCGATATATCCTATAGTGGTATCATAATGTTGATGTCTCAGACATTCACATGGGTGTTCGTCGCACACACGATGAGTATTTTAAACTCCACCTAGTGGGGCTACTGATAACCCACTGTTCATTAGGGACACCCATCATTAGTGAATCGGCTAGAGTTGAGAATGCTCTCGATGGCACATGGAGCTACTTTAACACGAGCAACACTCTATGAGACATTTGACATACAATGTAATCATATTTAATTATCACATGTACTGGGAATTATTCGAATGATCATCGCACTCACAATGAAATTTTTTATACCCCACCACCAGAGTTTTCTAGCCATGTCCCCCTCTAGGGAATCCTCTATAACATCGTAGAGTCTCAGAGTAAGGAGTTGGTTGTCCCTATTTGTCATCATTCACATTTGTTGCATGACCACCTACATGTATTGCATAACTCATTTGTGTTGTATCATTACATATGTACATGTACTATATGTTTTGCATGAACTGCATAAATTTGTCATATGAAAATTTGTCATAAATTTGTCATATGAAAATTTGCAATAAGTGACGAAAATTTGCAATAAGTGATGAAAATTTGCAATAATGGATGAAAATTATAAAGCTTGTGCTAGTATTCACATAAGAGAGCGGAGTTTTAGGGAAATCGAGCAAGTGATATTTAGAATTAGGGATGAGAGATTCCCTGGAGGAGCGCGGAAAAATTAAATGTTAGGCTCATGGGCATCTATACAGCAGATTGAATGTCTACAAACTAAATATACCTAAGAGTAGGAATTGATCGATTATTCAAAATTGAGGATTTAGCACCATACTATGAGCCCTATGAGAATAGGAGTCCAATCTTTGACGATGCCTCTAAGCCTCAGTCACCACTTACATTAGGCACTCAGTTACAGCCTCCGCATATTGCCTTGTCACCACCATACTCATTAGTTCTTACTTCAACAGTTGTTCTTATTTTGGCACTCGAGATCCTACACCATTCCACCAAAATCAAGGCAGGTATTAGGAGTCATGAGATTTCAGCAACACTAGGTTGATCTACGTTGGGCTATTTGGTTTATTGGAAAGGGCGACCTACTATTGATGATATACTTGCATGGGGGCAAAGAAGCTCTATTTACTTACCCCTGGATTTCAAGAGTATAATTTGCTAGATTTCGAGAGCATCAAATTTAAAATACAACAAACCCTCCCAAAATATGTGAAACTAAATAATCAAGAAATCTAAATTATACTTGCAACAAAATAGTGAAATCTAGTTTCACTTTGGATAAATTTGTTGAAGAACAAATGCGTCTTTGATACGAAGTACTAGTTTCATGTCTATAGAGATTGTCTTTGTTTTCTCCTCTATTTTCCCTCAGTCTCTCCCTCAAAAAAGCCCATGTAAAAAGCAACTTACAATTTCAAAACCATCAATGCTTTTATATGTAGAAAAACATTAAATGATGGGCAATGGACATGCGGAATTGAGTCATTCGGCTCCAAAACTAAATGGTGCCTCTTTGATTCAGAAATAAGACTAATAATTCTGATATTAATTAACTATAAACTAATGACTATTCATTAATACATTTTGAATCATGGGTTAAATTAAATTCTGACATATATTAAACTCAACTCGATCATTCTTCATATTTTAGTGTGTTCTTCACGTGTGCCCTCATAGATTCATATTATATTAGTAGTGACCAGTGTTGTGGATTATCAACCGACATGGTCGGCATAAATGTTTTCCTGAACAAAATGACATGTATCCTTTTGGATTGTATCTGTCAATATATCAGCTATCGATTGATATATTAGATGATATATCGGTTGATATATCCAGACAGTAAATTGGCTGGCTTTTCCAATTTATTTTATTTAGCATATGTGATTTAAATAGACAACAAAACAAAATATTTTTGTTTTCTGAATTGTTTTGTAACATAGCGCACAACTCTCTACATGCTTCTTCTGGCTTTCTTCTTCATGCTTGTCAACGTTAATTTTGCTTGGCCTTTGGATTTGGACTGAAGGTTCCTTATCTTCCATTATCGTCAATAATTTTTGACTTATTGCTTCCTCTAGCTTTCTTCCTTGCATTATAACGTTATTGTTTGTGTAACATAAAATGCTTATACTAACTTGGTATATTTAGAAGGTCAAATTATTAATATATCATTACATATAAACTAAAAAATGATTATATTTGTAAATAATTAAATATTTGATGTAAACTAAGAACTCAAATCTGAGTTTCACTCTCTTACTCACGTTCGACGTTTGAATTTCGTGAGTCGTTAATCGTTATTTGAGAGTAAAATTCTCACGTGTTTATAGTTCGAACCGACACAGCATTTTTATATTCACAAGCTTATTCAAAGTAAATAATTTATGGATAAAATAATGAAAATTTTGAATATAACAGACCGTTTAAAGCAAGATCTTTAAAAAATGGTTGAATCATATAAGATTAAGCCAATAGATGATGCAAGAGAAGTGCAGAGTTTACCCCCAAGTCATACAAATGCTACAGTAAGGAGCATGCCATTTCAAGCACAAATGCAGTAGGCTTCAAAGAGGTATCAGAGAGGCAGGATGTTGAAACAGAAGGTTGTAGTCAACGACTACCTGAGTATAGCCCACGTGGTAGACCAAGTTGCCTGAATAGAGATTTGAAGTCGTCGACGACGTGAAGGGAGAGCAATTTTCGGTGTGGCTGGTCGGCAGTAGGTGAGGTAGCAATGTCGATGAGAGAAACAGTCAATGAGAGTTCGTCCAAATGCAATCTCCTAAGCCCTGTGCGTCGTTATGGTGCAGATCCAGAGACTTTTATCGAGATCAATGGGGGAAAAACCAGAGGAGGCGCACGGTTCAGAAAGCAACAATATTCCCAGGTATAACAGAGGGAACGAAACCTAGTTTTGTTTATTTATTATTGCTCGGCTTCCTCTTTCTCTTTTAAGTGGGGCTTTTTATGAGGAACTCAATAATTGCAAGAGTTGTTGGAGCAAGGATTTATACGCCCAAGTTAGTCACCTTGGAGCGCCCCGGTCCTATTTGCGAAAAAGAAGGTCAGAAGCTTGTGGATATGCATTGACTATCGAGAGCTGAACAAGCTGATGGAAAAAAACAAGTATCTGATTCCACAGAGTGATGACTTGTTCGATCAGCTAGTGGGATCAACTGTCTATTCAAAGCTGGATTTAAAGTTTGTCTATTATTAGTTGAGGATTCAAGAATGTGATATTCCCAAGACAACGTTTAGTACATGCTATGGTCATTACGAGTTCACTGTAATGCTATTTGGACTAACAAATGCGCCATCGATATTCATGGACCTAATACACCGAACGTTTCGAGAGTACTTGGACTTATTTGTCATCATCTTTATTGACAACATTTTGGTGTACTCTCAGTCTGAAGAATATCATGCGAACCATTTGCGGATGGTGTTCCACACATTGAGAAGAAACAAACTCTATGCTAAATTCTCAAAGTGTGAGTTCAGGATGACGTTAGTGTCCTTTCTTAGTCACGTGATAAGTGGAGATGGCATTGCGGTGGATTCGACAAAGATATTTGCAATACGGGAGTGGCCGATTTTGTCTTCTGTGGCTGAAGTTTGGAGTTTTCCTGAACTTGCGGGCTACTATAGGCGCTTTGTAGATAAATTCTCGCGGATAGCCTTGCTTCTCACCACACTAATGAGAAAAGATCAGAAGTTCATTTGGACGTCAGAGTGCGCGCGAGCTTTTGAGCAGTTGAAAGGTCGTCTAACAATGACGCTAGTACTGACGACGTCATGTGGTTCGGATGACAACGAAATTTATAGTGATGCATCAGGGAGCGGCTTAGACTGCGTTCTTCTTCAGTTTGGTAAAGTGATAGCTTATGGCTCATGCCAGCCGAAAGTGCATGAGCAGAACTATCCCGTCCACGACTTATAGTTGGCGGTGGTGATATTTGCACTCAAACTATGACATCACTACTTATATGGCGTGAAAGTTGACATCTTCATGGACAATACGAGCCTTAAGTAGCCGCTGGATAAGAAGGATCTAAATATACGATAGTGGAGGTAGACGGAGTTCCTCGGGGACTACACCTTTCAGATTCATTATACTGCTGGGATGTAAGATGTGGTCACAGATGCCTTGATTCGTAGGACTCTAGCAAGGGAAGGTTTGTTGCAGATGCATGATGAGCATCTAATCCAGGAGTTGGAGGCCTTAGACATATCTTGTGTGGACAAGAATGCTACCGCAAGTGCATGCCTGAAATGGACGGATGTACAGTATGACCTTACGGACAGGGTCCAGTAATCAACGAAACTTGATGAAAGTCTACAACACTATGCAATGGATAGGTCAAATGCACAATTCTCCTGGGATGATGGTCTTTTGCGGAAAGATGGTCATTTGTGCATCCCGAATGTGGGTAAATTATATGAAGAATTATTGTATGAGACACACTTTACAAAGTATTCAATTCACCCAGGGAGCACAAAAATGTACAAGGACATGAAGAAAGTTTTCTGGTGGCCAGGTTTGAAGAAAGATATAGCCCATTATTTGGCAAAATATCAGACTTGTGCATTAGTGAAAGCTGAATGCCAGAAACCTGGCGGTTTCCTGAATTCGCTACCAATCCCGGTGTATCCATAATTATTTAGAGATTGAATTTTTGTTCTAGCTCCTCGAATCGTTGAATCATTTATTCATGATTTCATCGGATGGTCAAACCGATGACCTGTAAACTCAAAATGATAACTAATGCGCGGGACAAAATAAAATACATAATATGAAATGACAAAATAAAATACCCAATGCATGACAGTATCATGTTTCATCGGATGCTACAAAAGACGCATCAATTCCCCTGGGGTGACAAAACTCGACCTAGGCAAGAAGTCACAAAGACTGGCGATGGAAAGATTTGGGCACCGGCGCTGTAACTTTGTAAAGCTAATCCAAGAACTATCAATAATGGCTCGTCTCAGCCAAGAAACCAAATAGCGATGGTACGACCTGTTGCGAGTTCAAAACTCTCGTACATCCAAAAGCTGGGCAATCTCCACAGTGAAAGGCGTCAGCACTGGTGCTAAGCTAGGAGGTATGTATAGGGCTGCAGTAGGTGGACTGGAGCTGAAATTAGATGGCTCTCCATATATTAGTGTAAGATCAGTCACATTAAACATCGGGGATGTACCAAATTCAACAAGTAAATATAATAGGTAAGCATTCTCACTTATGGGATTCCGAACCTGAAATGGATAAAACCACCTTTGTTGTAGTTTATGATATGTCCGTGGAGTAAATAATTGATTCCTGAAATAAGAGAACGCTCAATCTCCTTTGGAAAATGAAAACTCCTGGAGATAACGATCGGTCATGGATTTATATATTTTAAAAGTTGCTTGTAATTTATTAGCAATATTCTTATGCAATTTTTAAAAATAATGAATATGAACTTGTGCATCAAAGAAAATATGTTCATGAGATGGCGGAGAATGACAGTCAAGCAAGTGTGATATGGAAAAAACATACACAATTAAATACCTGAGAAGGTCCCTCAAACTCCAATTAATTACATCAACATGTCTATCAGTCTGAGAATCATAAACACTACTAAACTCGAGTCTTTCCATCAGCCTGAGGGTTATAAGCACTGCTAAACTCGATTCTATCCATCATTCTGAGAGTGATAAGAATTGTTGAACTCAAATTTGGTCTTTAATCCACCCCACAATGTTTTCCAAAATTAACTCAAAAAGTGTGTATCTTTATTTGATGTGTCTGTCCTAGAAATCCTATGCAACCGGACGACCTCTCTAAAAAAAACTCATCGACATCCATGACATTGGAGGACATCCTACAATGGATGAAATGCGCAATTTTATAAAACATATATACCACGACAAAAATGGAGTTTCCTCTTAGTGAGAGGAAGCCCTCCGATGAAATCCATCGAAAAATCATTCCATGATCTTTCAGAAATCGGCAAGGGGTATACAATCCAGTATTTTGGGTGCGACCCTTATATAACTGACACATTGTACAGTGCCTAATAATCTTAAGACCATTCTATTTCATTTTTGACTAATAACAAGTAGAACTAGCGAGATTTAACAGTTTATATTATCTCATGTGTCCTCATAATCTGAATGAGTGAAGCTCTCTAAGTAGAGTTTCGATGTGGTTCTTCGTAGATGCAAAGATGGGTTTCCTTAAATAAATATCCCTTACTCACCACGTACTGGGTAGTAGAATCAATCTAACTATTATGAAACTCTAAAGAAAAGTTCGATGGTGTACAAATCACGTTAGAAATCTATGTCAGTAATGCTCGGCTGAAGGGTGACTAGTAAATGTGTGTGATCGCTAAGGGCATCAGCTGCCCGATTCGTGGTGTTGGGTTTGTGTTCTAGATGAAAGAAAACCTATTGAAGATAATTGTTGTGTCATTTAATCTCTCTCTGGGAGTTCAAATGCTTCAGTGTCGCATGGTGTGTGTTCAACACAAACTTGTGTTGAATCAGGTAGTGTCTCCAATGACAGAGAGTCTGAACGATAAGGCCTCGTTCGTTTCGCAGGTTTTCATTGGTGGGTTTTGGTTTTACTTAAATGAAAACCAAAAATCAAGTTCGTTTAGGCATTTTAAGACAAGGTTTTGCTTTTATTTGAAAACCCACCGGTTTTCACCGAGATAAAAATAGCCTATCCTAAAACTCACCTCATTCGGTCGGTTTTCACCCGCCTCTATCTTCTCCCCCCTCCCGATCGAGCGGGATATCGAGAGCCAGGTGGGGAGGGCGCGTTCGTTCGTCGATCGGGGAGCGCAGCAGCTTCACCAGGCGAAGCAGCACCAGAAGAACTCACGCAAGTGGGCTTGTTTTGGGATTCTTCTTCTGCTCGTCCTCGTCATCGTTCTTTCGATTTTTCTCAAAAAATGAAGCAGGTTTCAGGTTAGGGCTGTCGCCGGCGGCTCCACTTGTTAGAGATATTTATTCTCTCTCTTGGCAGCTTATATTATATTTATATATTTTTTAAAAAAAAAACTATCTGTAGCTTGGTTGTTTTGCCGAGACGAGGAGGCTTTCATTTGTAACCGTATGTATATATATAAGTCAAAATTAATTTAAAAATCAATTTGTGTCCAAAAACCTTCCTATAGACGAACAAAAAAATTAACATATATCAATTTCTGGGCCTGAAAACTTTCCTGTAAACGAACAGCAGAATTGGTTTTGACAGAAAACTAAAACCTTCCAGTTTTTAGTTTTCAAACAAAACCAATTCCTGCCAAACAAAACCTGCGAAACGAACAGGGCCTCACATAGAATTCTATGTTGTAAGTGGAATACCTAGTCTTCGTTTTGATCAACTTCTCATTCAAAAATGTTATGGGCAAACCCGCCCGACTCAAAACTGCATCAATGCATATAATAGATGCATCGCAGTCAACCTCAAAAAATCTTATCAAAATCAAGTACCGCTAAAACTGGTGCACTCGTGAGTCTCTCCTTAACAATTCGAAACACGTGCTCTGCCTCCTCAGTCCAAATAAATTGCCCTTTCTCCAAACAGTCATTAACTAGTACAATAAGTGTACAAAAATTATGGAAAAAAAACGCCGATAAAAAGATACAACAACAACACTCAAGCCTTTATCCCACTATAGTGGGTCGGCTACATGGATCCTTTGTCGCCATTGTGCCCTATCGTTTGTCATAATCTCACTAAGTCCTAAGTACATCATGTCTTTCCTTATAGTTTCATTCCAAGCCTTTATTGATCTACCCATCCCTCGTTTAACAAGTCTAGTGACTAGACTCTCACAACGCCTACAGGTGCCTCTAATGATCTCCTTTGCACATGTTCAAACCATCTTAGTCGAGCTTCTCTCATCTTCTCTGCAATTTTTGGTACTCCTGTCTTATCCCTGATATATTCATTCTTAATTTTATCCAGTCTCGTGGGTCCGCACATCCAACTAAGTATTCTCATCTCTGCAACTCCCATTTTTTGATCATGTACAAAGAAGACCAGAAAAAGATGTTAGCAAAAAAATATTTGATCCTCAGTAATTGCCTTGGGTTTGGCTATGATTCAAACTCCTTAACCTCCTCTCTGTTAACTTTAATACCCTCAATGAAATAATATATCCTAAGAAGGTCAGACTATCAGTCATAAAAGTACATTTTTACATTACTTTTCAAGTCATTCATATAAAATAATGTAAAATAAAATAACAAAATAAACCACTACGCAGACTCCAATGAATGGTTTAAGTATTTGATCCATCGATCTCATAAATGTATTTGGTGCATAAAAGAGACCAAAAGGCATCACTAGTCATTCATATAAACATTTTCTCGTCTTAAATGTAGTCTTCCACTTATCCCTTTGTCGGATCCGAATTTGGTGATATCCACTCTACAAGTCTACCTTCAAAAATACATTAAACCCACTAAGTATATCAACCATGTTGTCCAACTGGGGATCAAAAATCAATATTTGATAGTGATTTTATTAATCGCTCGATTATCAACACACATGCGTCATGTCCCATCTTTTTTGGGAACTAGTAATGTGAGAACGGCACACGGACTCATGCTCTTCATAATATGAGCTTTTGATGTCAGATCAGTCACCTGCCTATAGAGTTCCTCATGCTCTTTCAGACTCGTATGATAGTAAGATAGATGAGGGACGCTAACTCCTGACATCAAGACAATACAGTATTGGATATCCCTCAGCGGAGGAAGCGGATCGGGTACCTCCTATAGCATAATCTCAAAGAACTCGTCAATAAGAGGTTGCACTGCACTAAGGGTGCCAATTGTGAATTCAATGCTTGAGGGCATAAAGACAGTGTCACTATCCTTCGTCTCCCCCTAAAATTTTGGCCTAGTCAATAACATAACGGAGGTAGGCAGAAACAGTGCTAGAGGGGTCTGAAGACCTCTCTGAGACTCTAAGAACGAGATTGTTCTTCTGCAGGAGAAGAACAATCTTGCGTTCATTGTGCTCGAAGGAGTGAGAGTTCTTTACACCATCATAGAGGGCATGTCTATTGTACCACTAGGATCACCCTAGTAGAATGTGACAAACTTCGATAGCATCAATGTGACATCAAATCGCATCCTAATATGTACTACCTATGGAAAACTCTACGAGACACCGGTGCATGAAAGACATCGTGGTGTTATTGGAGACTCATGATAGACTGTAAGGTTTTTGTTTTTAGATATAATTTGTCGACTATGCATTGAGAAACTAATTTTTTCATATTACCGCTATCAATTATAATGGAACATAACTATTCACGCATACATACGGTCGTACAAAAAATATTGTTCCACAAACAATCATCGCCAGCAAGGGCCCTAGGGGTCAATAAACTTTGTTGAAGAACACAAAGTAACTGATCAGGTTGTTCTCCTTCTACATCTAACTCGCTCTTTAACTCAGGCTCAAAAATAAGGTCAGGCTGGGAATCACTAAGGAAGACTTTATACTAAGGTTCTTGCCCATTTTCATAGTGAATGATAGTGAGAAGTGACGTTGGGGGTACTCAGACGATTTGTGACCCAGTTATGTACACTTAAAACATATATACAAGTCAAACTAGGGTTTAGTTCCTAAAAGCTTCTTTCTTATAGAGAGAGCAGCGGGATGTGTAGCTGTACTCGGGGGAATGTTCAGATGAGAAGGTCTGACGGTCCTAATTGTAGGAGTAGAAGTGTAAGTGGATGGGGGTATAACAGTAGTCCTCATCCAAGACGTTCTTTTCTGCGGGCCCTCTACTCTACGTGCTCGAATCAAGACCACTCTTAAGCCCCTATAGCCATGAAGATCCAACTGATCCCTAATAGAGTATTGTATCCCATTCAGGTAATACAATACATTCATATCATCATTCTCTCAGAGGTTGAGGCGAGAATGGAGAACGAGAAACCCATTTATGTATTCATTCACAAATACTTATCTTGTCGGATATTATGAAACCAACGATAAAAGGTCTGTAAATAATAAAGTCGAACGTGCATCTAACACAACTATGTTTTGAATTCTGCCTATGTGGTGATCGGGGTCATGCCGAAATTGAACCTAGAATGCTCTAACTATCCCCATCAAACTAGAAAATACTCAAATTTTCTAGTTTGGGGCAATTGCTTCCCGACCATGAAACAATTCATTCTATCACACAAATCCAGGAAACCCTTCGGCTCTAATCGTCCTTCGAAATCGCCTACACTTAATTTAACTTCTAAATCCCAACAAGGTTGACCACTTACGATATAGGTTCCTTGTTCGAAATGTCGTGGGTTAGGGTTTTTTGTATGTGATTGCGAAGTATTATGGTGATGCTCAATTTGGAGATGTAGGACTTTCCCCAAATGTAGGTGGGCTTTCATCGCGTTAACTCGTGTGTAACCCATTTATTACTTGTAGCATATCTCTCATATTCATATTAACACTCATATTTAAGCTTTGATTGTTTTAGCCAAATTCTTCATTTGTGCACTCAAATCAGTAACGCTATCCTTTAAATAACTTACGAGATTTTTCGTTTAAAATAATAATAAATTTTCTAAATACATGAAAGACATAGATAGGTCAATATTTTGATGAGGGAAAAATATTCACTTTTAAATTGTTTGGAATGTTTAAATTTTCTTTTTTAAAGAGAGGAAATATTCAAATAAAATAACTTTTTATAACTTTTTTTCATTGTTTGTTATTAATTAAAGAACTTAATTGAAAATATTATTAATTAATTAATTTAAAACTCAAATACAAGCTTTTTTTCAAGAAACTTCTTAAAAGCAAATAAAAATCTTAATTAAAAAATGAAAATGGTATTACTACTATTTTTTCTTAATTTAAAACGGATCGACTAATCCACGTGAGGAGTGAAATAAAAGGCTCTGAAACCAAACTAATGTAATCCGAGAGCTCAAATCCGAGTTTTGCTAGCTTTTTTCATCCACAAGCTTAATCGCATAAAATAATTTATGGAAAAAAAGAACGATAATTTGAAATATAGCGAGAACGTTCAAGGCAAGCTCTTTGATAATTAGTTGAATCGTATAAGACTAAGTGATGGGGATCGACCGCACGTTCGTGATCGAAGATCGAGCCACCACATGGCGGGACCCATTTTTGCAGATTTGTCATTGATTCAATGGTCGAATGGCCGATCCGAGACCGCGAGCGCGTCTGGAGCGTTCGTTTTCTTCTTATATGTATTTTTATAAATTTTGGAGTTGTATTTATATATTTAGGACACTTGGCGTAACAGATGATGATAGTTGTCATGTCGGGTGCCCAACCGCCCCGTCTCGTTATAAATAGGGGCGTATGTCTAGGTTTTTAGTCATTGCTGAGTTGTGTTGAGATGATCCAGAATTCCTGCAATCATTCGTGGGGCAACGCCTCGAGCGTCGTCTCGGTTCCTATTCATTTATCAGTTTTCTAAATTTCATTTTCAATTTCACTGTTCAAGTACATTACCATGAACTAATCTCTAAACCCACGATCTCCATTCTGACTTTAGAAGAAAACTGGTTGTGAACTTCCTGTTAACCCATGATCCTTCATCCGGGAAGAAGAAAACCACCCACGCCCAGCCCTATACCTCTTCTCCTCCTCCGACGGCGGGAACGAAACTCTCAACCGCCGTCTTCCGGCTACTCCTTTTGATCCAGTCAGTCACCTACGGTCACAAACTGTAAATGTCATGTTCATCTTCTTCCCTCTCTACGGAAAACGACAACGCCACCATCTCCCCTCTTCTATCCATTCAGTCACCAGCAAGCCACCACCGATCGCACATCAAGCGATTTCTCCTCCCAGACTTCCGCTTTATCAAGCCGCTGGGTTACGGTACGCCTCCCTCCCCACCTGATTGTCTACTCAACGCCTACCAGCCACCGTGCACCGCCCGGTCTCCATTCCTCTGTTCTAGGCTAGCCCGGGAAGCCCTTTCGACTTCTTCAAATCCTTCTGGCACGCCTCTATTCCCTTCCGGAATTTCATATCTCAATTAATTGAAATCCATGTTATCTCAATTAATTGAAATCCATCTGCAAGCACTGTTATCCTTCAATAATTTCTCCCCACATTCCACCATCCAAGCTCAAAACAGTTTACCCACATCTCAGCCTATGCATTCATCCCGTGGAGTCACTACCGCCGTCGTCGTCGGATTCTTTGCCTCGTGAGGTATATTTATGTTTTGTGTTGTTTTATTTCGTACTGAATATTGTATGGATACGCGATATATGCTTGGTTATCGAGATTGTTGGTGATCTCGTTTTCCATTTCTTTTAAGTCTATAATATTTGTTCGTGCAAGTTATAGTGGAAAGCACCTCCTGTGAAAGAACGTAATTATTTGCTTGCACACGCGAAAATTATTGTGAACAATGTCTTAATTTGCTAGTCTCGTATAATTTTTGTTACTATAATTTGATTCCGGAAAATTTAATTCAACACATACATATCTCATTTGGGTCCGGCTTGATAACATTCACTTTGCACAATTGCACGTAGCCTAGCATTAGCGTGTCGGCTACAGATTCATTTTCACATCGGGCTGTACTGTGTCACTAAGCTAATAGATCGAACAAGAGAAGAGCGGAGTTTACTCCCAAGTAACGTTGTGGATATCTTCTAACACAGACGACATGTTGGTCGACATAAATGTTTCACGGACAAAATGACATATTTCTGATTTTTTTTTACAAAATATCATTTTGGAATATATCATTTGGCATATCGCTATCGATCGATATATTCACCAATATATTGGTTGATATATTCACCAATATATTGGTCGATATATCCCCACGTTATATCGACTAACTTATTTAAATTTATTTTATTTTATTGCTATGGTCTAATGGACAATAAATCAAAATTGACTCGTTGTTAGGTTGTTTTATATTCTTCCTCTAACTTTTTTCCTTTCTCTGTCGGTCATTGACATCAATTCTGCTTAGCCATCGGATTTTAGAATGAAGGTTTCTTATCTTCCATCATAATCGACGACTTCCTGACTTTCTCTTGCTTTCTTCCATGCGATATATTGTTATTAAATGCATAATATAAAAGGTTTATACTAGTTTAGTAGATTTAGAGTTCAATAAATGTTAAATTTTTAATACATCAATATATATTGTTAGAAACCCCGGTGGGGCCCATTTGAGGGGGTCACGTGACATCCAGATCCGTGGCCGACTGCAGTCGTGGCAGAGCATCCCCAACCAAATCACCCAGGATGAATTTAACCGGGGTAGGTTGTTGGGAGCCGGGATCGAACCCGGGACCTCCCCTTTATCCGGCAACTATCTCAAGCCCTGATACCCAACTGCAGTGCAGTTGGGTATCAGGGCTTGAGATAGTTGCCGGATAAAGGGGAGGTCCCGCGTTCGATCCCGGCTCCCAACAACCTACCCCGGTTAAATTCATCCTGGGTGATTTGGTTGGGGATGCTCTGCCACGACTGCAGTCGGCCACGGATCTGGATGTCACGTGCCCCTCTCAAATGCGCCCCACCGTGGTTTCTAACATATATAACAAAAAATGATTATATATATAGAATTATGTATATAAATATTTAATTATTAAACCTGACATATGAAATGTCTCCAATATATCCCCCGACATATTAAAACCGTCATGAAAAACCTAGACCGGCGTGTTCTCGACATCCGACATCAGCAACCTTGCTCCCAAGTCATATACGAAGATACGGTAAGAGCAAGTCGTTTAAACACAGTTGCATAAGTCTTCAAAGAGATGACGGAAGAGCAGATTGTTGCAATAAAAGGTTGCAGTCGACGACTACCTGAGAATAGTCGGCGTGGTAGATACATTCATCAAAATATAGAGCCGAAATCGACGACGACCTGAAGGGAGCGAACAGTTTTTGGTGTGGCTAGTCGGCGGTGGGTGAGGTAGGGACGTTGTGCAATCGAGAATACGGTAAGAGCAAGTCAATTCAAGCACAATTGCATAAGGCTTCAAAGAGATATCGGAGGAGCAAATTTTTGGAACAGAAGGCTGCAGTCGACGACTAACTGAGAATAGTCGGCGTGGTAGATCAATTTGTCGGAATATAGATACGAAGTCGACGACGACTTGAAGGGAGAGAGCAGTTTCTGGTGTGGCTAGTCGGCGGCGGGTGAGGTAGGTACGTAATGCGATCGAGACAGCAATGTCGACAGGTGAAGTTGTTGATGGGAGTTCGTCTAGATGCTGTCTCCTGATCGTTGTGTGTCGTTCGGGTGCAGATCCATTAGTCCTCCATTGATATCGATAGGGGGAAAGAAACAGAGGAGGCACGCGGGTCGGCAAGCAACAGAATTGTCCGGTATAACCAAGGGAACAAAAATCTAGTTTTGTTCCTTTATGAGTCATAAACTCAAAATGATAACTGATACGCGGGAAAAAATAAAATACGTAACATGAAATAACAAAATAAAATAACTGAGGCATGTAAGTATCATATGTCATCGAATGCAACGAAGGAGGCATCAATATTGAAACCCGGTCTATGAAATATCCCTGACATATTAAAGCCGACATAAAAACTACATACTGGCCTAGAATTGATGTATTACTATCTGCCTGGAAGAATTTTTGCCCAGCCTCCCAGTCCAATAACTCCATGCCTCCAGCCAATTTTCTCTGATCCCAGTAGCAGCCAACCATTAAGGTTCCGTTTAGGGGGACTTATTTTCACCGTTCAAGCGGTGATGACCGCATGAACCGGACCTTAATTAAGTCTCAGTTCATGCGGTCATGACCGCTTGACCGGTGAAAATAAGTCCCCCCAAACGGAGCCTAAATGACCCAGAATTCCTGTCTAGGACTCATTATGGACTGCAATAGTCTGCCACACCCTCTCCTCCAACTGAATTCCTATTACAACATATTTTAGTCACTACGTTCCTCATCGTATGCTTCGTATCTCATCCCCATAGTCCACAAACTCATCAAAACACCTCCCAAACCTTACTCGCCCTAAATCGAACATCAGTCCCTGAAATTGAAGAAAATCCACGGCAGGAATTGCTGTCCAACCACTAAAATCAGCAACTATTCAGGATCGGATCTCCTATTTCTTGCGTAACTTTGTAGCTGAAGTTAACAGTGCTCACTGTCATTTATTCACTTATACATTTAATATTTAACTTAAGCATTGTTAAATTTAACTCAACCTGAAAATGCTACTTTTGATATTGTTCTGACCTTGATTGTGAGCGTGTGTGGACTTCTTTATTAACTTCAACATTTATTGTAGATTCATTGCCGCATAATTGCCTATGCATTGTATCATTTTAACCCCCCCCCCCCCCCCACACACACACACACACAAAACAAATTACTAACACTAATGCTTATAGTCCCTTTATGCCACAATTGCAAACAAACTTACACACGCCCTGTGTCAAGATTATAGTTAACTTAAATGACCACAGACCAATTAGCATCCTTGGTTATGTAATGATGAGAACTTGGGAAAACATGAATAGAAAAATAAATAAACCATGCTTCAAAAAGTAAAAATATCAAATTTAGCTAGGGAGGAGGGCGGCATTAAGAGGTCTCATCTATAGAGATGATGAATACTCAATTACCCACATGAATGTGCTAAAAACAGTAAAAAATGAGGAAATCAAGAAGGAATACAGGAACACACGCATAAAAGAGAAATATTCTCATAAAGTCAGAGCATTTTGCATAATCCTTATAAATAAAATAGTAGGAAATAAAAAAAACATTTAGATGGGGTAATGAGGATAATGAAGACCATGGGCTAACCCATAATGCATGTCTACAGTTTCATGTTGCATAAAAATCATATTTGTATTCAGATATAAATGCATTAATCAATCCTATATTTATATAAAGAAATAACAGTAATAAAAATGTAGCACCACGGGGGCATTGTAATCATGCAATTCACCATCACAATCAGAAATCATTAATCACAAAATTTCTAAATGCATCAAAAAACAATGAAAACAAGTTTACTGATATTTACCTTATATTCAGCATTATCTCGTTTGCGTAGAAGATCCATGCCATAGGCCTTTGGAAAAAAAAAATTAGGGTTCAACATGGGTGTGTAAACTAAAAGCAAGTAGCACATCGAATGTTCTACAAAATGACACAAAATTCCACTTATTAGCAAAACACTCACTTTCTCATAGAATTCTACAGATCGATCAAGATCTCCCACTCGAAGCATTACTTGGCACAAAGGCTCTGGTGTTGGACCCCTTTCCAAAAGTTCAAACTTATAACCATCAGGATCTTCAACAAAAGCAATTAGACTGTTACCACCTTTCACAGAACCAGGTTCTCTGGTCACCTTACCCCCCTTGGCTTTTATAAGGTCAACAGTTTTAGCAACCTACATGAAAGAAAAACAAGAACCTAATGAGATGACTACTTGAATTTAATTTGCCAATGAACTTTACTAAATTAAGAGCAAAATCAATGAACACTGGTTGACTATATGATTTTGTGAATTGTACATAAAAAACTTCTCAAATACTACAGAAAATAATCACTTGAAGAACCTTCTGAACTTCAAAAGCAAACAATACAATACTTTATTTGGTAATCCTGGTGACAATTTAATTTAAAGGACTTCTGAAGGGCCACAATGTATGTGATGGAACATAGAGATACTACAAATTCCACATTTATGATTAAACATGAGAAGGGTGGGATGTCAGATTGAAGAAACAGAATAGGCACGTCCCGCCTATACATGAAATGCATGCATTGGTAAAAGATGCTAACGGCTAAGTATTGAACATCATGTACTGGAAGCCAAAATAGAGCTCAACAATAATGAATGGCAAAAAGTATGTCAGGGGAACTCCCTTAGCGAGTGGAGATGGGATGCTAGAAATGATTGGAGTGGGGGAGGGGAATTGGTAGTCAGCGAATAGGGACCGTACAAAATAAACACAAAAATATAGGAGAAAATTTCAGTCTATTGCTCAACTTTTAGATGTCTCCAAAAATACCATTACATGGACTCTCCCATTCGTGGTATAGGGGGTAGCAACCTACAAATAATTGTAAAAATAGAAAAGTGTGAACTAAATTAAAAAAAAAGACTACATAAACCAAGGCAAACTAAGGGGGGCGCTTTCACATGCATGTCACCTACATCTCATCTTGTCAGATCTATAACATGATATGGTATTTTTGGCAAGGGGTTTCATGTATTGGAAACCCAAAATATAGTTCAACCACATGTATTGCAAACCGTAGTGGGTCTATTAAGCTATTTTAGCATGTCACTTAAAAGATATCGTGTTCAGAATAATACTTCAGTAACAAAATAAGGTTTTAAAAATCGACAGAATAACCCTAAACAGGACCACCTACTTCGGATTGGTTTTGGCAATTTCATTAAGAAACAAATAACATTGTCAGTTTCAGCCAAGTTTCAAGTCTGCCCTGAAATTCAAGTTTCTAGTGTCCAAAATCAACATTCAGGGGCTCCGTAACAGAGTTTTCTATTGCCAGACGGAGAGCCTGGTCTCCTACAATGGGAGGTAAAGTGATAACCGCAAAGTTCATTTCTTAGTAGTGTATAGAATAACAAGTTGATTTACACAAATTACAATAAAAACTTATTTAACCATAGATTTTACTGAAATTACTGTACATTTCTCGCACTAAAATGCTTGAAAATACAAGCACAAAAAGAAAGATTGTGATTACCATGTCATCCTCCAGAAATAATTGTAGGCCTGACACATTTTAATTAATTCTTGGGCTCATGGTTAGTATATAATATGATGTTGAGCATAGAAGAGGACTTGCAACGGATGACGAGTTTTGGGCTCATTCGGGGCTGATTTGGCGACTTTCCATATATGGCGTGCCCGGATCGACGATCGGACTTTGCAGATATGTTCGGATTCGCGTTGCGAATCGATTTGATATATTATTTCACTATTTTGCATTTTATTTTGATGTATTTAGGTGGCCCCACCTCCGGCAAATTATAGTCGTTGATGGTGGGATGTCCTAAGTCTTTTATTATTATAAATAGGATGCTAGTGGGTTGATTAGAGCTATTGCAGATTTTGGCGAAAGAATTTTTGGAATCCCACGATTCCACCACGGTGCCGACTCTGTGGAAACCTAGGTAATGACTTCTAGGCTTGTATCTCCCACCCCAAGGTATCCCCTAACCATAAACTCATTCCCCCTCCCACGTCCCCTCTCTCAGCCTCCACAGCCCAAACAGCAGCCGCATTTCCCCTGTAGCCTGTTGAAGTCTATCCTCCTTGCTGCCCAAACTAAGCCACTTTTCGTATCAATGGCACTGTTCAGAAATGAAATTAACGGTTCACTTCTATAGTTTTTCCCCTGCCCACCGTCGGCCAGCCACAGCTCCGTCGCTCCCTGCTGAAACCCTGAAGCCGCCAACCCCCTGTTCCCCTCCCCAAACCGGCAGCTTGTCCTTCACCCTTCCTGCAATAGTCGGTCGTCCAGGCCTCCCCTCCTCCAACCGCAACACATGTCGGCCTCCCTGCTCCAACTCCACCCCCCCCCCCCGGCCAACCACTCCCCTCCATCCCTATCCTAGCCACTGTCGGCTGCTCCCTTCTTAGATTCACAGCCGCCACTATTCTAGACCCTCACCCGTCCAAGCAACCAGCCCCGCTACACGTGGAGCCACAAACCCTAATCCTCCCCCTTCCGGATCAGCCCCGATCTCAAATTTTTAGCCTGAATCTGATCTATTATTGTCGGATCTACCCTTCCCCGTCTGGATCTCTACCTATTTGGCTGAATCTACCCATTTTCGGTCTGATTCCACCATCCACCGCCAAGGACAACCACTACCATCATTTTCACGCCACCGGATCCACCTCGGATCGTCGTACATGCATCTCTAGCTCCGGATTTCTCAGAGTCTTGGTCAGCTCACTATTTGGTGAGATTTTGTTGTACTGCATTATTATTTTCAGCATATTTATATAGAATTAGATTTTGTACTTGTTTTCAATATCTTGCATGGTAGTTATTTGTTAGATTATTATTGTGATTCGCAAGGTTCATTCATCGTGCGCTCCTGCTTCGGCCCTCCATGCGGAGAAAAGTCTAACCTTGTGTCGCTTAAATAAATTATTGACTTTTCTTGAATTATTTGTGTAGGATATTAAATCTATTATCTAATTGTGGCTTAACCGTCAAATTTGCATAATATGTAGGGTTAGGTCACCGTTAATCCGACGCCTATAGATTCCTCTTGCGTCAATTGGTATCAGAGGAGGTTTCGCGCAGCCAGGTTGCGCGCACTTTTTGATACGCGGTTGTAGAGTCTATAGGTTTGCCTGTCATGTCTAGGTATCACCACTTGTCCCCACCTCACTTTGGAGGTCTCGAGTCCACTTGTACATGCTCTCACAGAGCCCTGTCAGGGAAATCCTCACGTTACTACGACGATTATTCTCGATCGCAGCACACCACTTTTAGAGATCGTGTTGACCCAACAACACGACCCCACTACACTAGATATGATCAGTATAATTATTTTCGTCGTTCATATCCTTGCACGCGAGCGGATCGTGTTGACCCTTCGACACGATCTGATTACCTTAGAGATGACTATTATGAAGATCATCGCTTTGAGAGAGATCTTGAGAGTCAGTTTCGTACTGTTGCCCCCTCCTTTGTCGACTCATCGAGTCCCGAGTCTTTCAGTTTTTGGCTCGTGTATATGGAGTATTATCTCGATCATTTTGAGTTATTCGGGGAGCGTCGCATCAAGTTTGCGAAACTTAGACATTTAGATCAGGCAAGGACATATTGGGCTAGCGTTGAGAGGACCTGCAAGCGAGACCGTCTTCGCCGCATCACTAGTTGTGTGGACATGAAGCGTACATTGTGTCAGAGGTATCTGCCTACGTCATATAGGAGTCGCTTGTTCGACCAATTATTTTCCCTTCAACAAGGATTCATGTATGTCGTTGACTGCAGGGACCGTTTTGATGTTAGTGGTGAAGAATGATATCCGAGAGGACCCAACCATGACCATTCCCTGATATCGGTTTGGACTTTGGTCTGACATACGTACTAAGGTAGTTTATCATAGCTCGAAATCCCTTGAGCAGACATATCAGCTCGTCCTTCGTTATAAACAGTCTTTGAGATCCGCAAGAGTTGGTTGATGGGATTCTCACATTGACCTCCGCAGTACGAGTCCCTCTCATACTGAGGTCACCATGATGTCTACCACTGTCATGTCAACCACGACAGAAGTGATACCTGATGTGGATTGCTCTCACCCCAGTAAGGTGCTTAGCCCGGTCAGTGACCTATCTTTTGCTTCTTACCCGTCTCTTGTGACCCCGACTATGAGTGAGCTTGAGCGACCTATTGAGTCTATAGTGTTGTGTCCCTCACCCATACCTCCACTTCCGACATGCCATGGGTTGATTAGCACCCCTACCCTAGACTCTTGTCTTGACACCGCACTGACAGACCCATTCTTGAGAGGAGGTATATGTCCCCCTCACATTGTCATTGCTCTGAGTCATATCATGACCGAGAGCCCAGAGCCTAGTGTTAATCTTGTAGTGGCTATGTCACTCAATCAAGGGGGGACTACCTCTCACGATGGTACACATATGGAGGATCATGAGCCTATTGACGAGTTCTATGACGACCCCCTTGTTGAGCCTCCTGATGATCTGCCACATCCTGGTGAGGATAAGATTCAGGTAAGCTACTCATGTATGAGTATCGACTTACTGAAGACACTTCCATTATCATCCCTTACCTTACCCTAGTGGTTGGATATTTAGTGGAGCATCAAGTATCTAGGACTTCCCCCTAGTAAACTTGAGCATACTCCTGATATTTTGGGATCCTATCTGGCGACACATCGCTCCCTCAATGAGTTCTGGGGCGCACCACCTGCTGACCCACCAGACGAGTTCTTTATTTTTGGGGATACTCCTCACACTATAGAGTCACTCCTAGTTTGTGCACACGACTTTCACCTAGGTGGCCGTCACATTTGCGATGACTTTTCATACACACCTTCTGGTGAGCCCCCTGATGTTTTACACTCCCTGAGAGACATTTTGCTCTTCATGAGCTCTCCCTTGAGTGTAGATGTTTTGCACGGTGACCTAAGCACTCGGCACCCACGAGATGAGTATTTTTACACTCCATCGAGAGAGCCTCCTGATAGGTCAGCTCCTTTAATAAGTTTTAGGTCATTATTAGATTCTCTCATAGAAAGCATGTTGTGTCGGTCATGCGTCATTTGCATTATTTGCATGAGTCTGTTGAATTGTTTGGTCATTATTTGCATGAGTCTATTGTGTTGTTTGTTCATCGTTTGCATGAGCGTCATGAGTCGGTCCGACGAATAATCCATATTGGTAATAAATCTTGTAAATCACATGTGAATGTTCATGGACAAGTGCAGGTACTTCATGAAGACGAGCAAGTGATAGTAAGAATTTGCGTTGCGAGGCTCCGTTGGAGGCTTGCTAAAAGCTTGAGCGTTAGGCGAATGGATCTCTATATAATCATGAGACGGATCGAAGCAAACATCTACGATATAAATATCCCCGCAAGTATGGATATCCACCCGGTATTTAATGTTGAATATCTGACGTTATACTACGAGCCTTACGAGTATGTGGACCTAAGCAGTGGAGACTTCCAGCCGCCCACACCTCCACTCTCGTTGTCTTACCACCCTCAAACCCCACCCACGTCTGATGGCCACCACTACTCACCCACTTCTGACACACACCCACTTGGAGACTTGTTTTCTTTGGTTCTGCCTACGGCGCCGTTGATCGCACCGGGATCCACCACTCGTGAGTTGAGCGTTGAGAGCTTCATGGAGACCAGATTCCACCAGTGCATTCCTACTACAGACATTGGTGACATTTGGGTACTTGCAGCAGAGCGTGATCGATTCACCCCTGGACTTCGACTTTAGTACGGTCGTCTCCATTTACCGGAGATGACAGCTTTTCAGTCAGGGAGAGTCGATTGGTGAGGACACTCTTCCATCGACGACACATAGACGACCTCTGGTGGACCTATTCGAGTTTTACATGTCATACAACGAGAGAATTTTGATCTCAATTCATCGGGAGATGAATTCTTTATGAATTCTTTCAAGCCGGGGAGATTGATGTGGAGCAAAGACGAGAACTTGTGGTAGATGACGAGTGTTTGGCCTATTCGGAGCTGATTTGGCGACTTTTCATATATGGCGTGCCCAGATCGACGATCGGACTCTGCAGATGTGTTCGGATTCGTGTTGCGAATCGATTTGATATATTATTTCACAATTTTGCATTTTATTTTGATGTATTTAGGTGGTCCCACCTCCGACCAATTATAGTCGTCGATGGTGGGATGTCCTAAGTCTCTTTTTATTATAAAGGGGATTGTTATCCGCAAACCGAAAATGGCTATTCGCAGATCCAAAGATAGTTAAAATTGTTATTCACAAAAATTATTGTTATTCGCAGACCAACATTAAAAGTAAAAAATATCAAGAAGTTCACCAGCACTACAAGTACCATAAATGACAGTTCATTACCACCAAAATTGAAGACTACATAGTCTACATCAAAATATATATAACCTGCATCAAAAAATATGAAGTATCAGCACCACAATTTTTCACCACTGCGTTCACGACCACAATTTCTCACTACTGCGTTCATAACCGCCACACCCACCCTAAACACAACCTAAGTGATAAAATTTAGAAACAACATTAAAAATTAAAGCAACTGTAATGGACAAATATTAGTAAGGAAAAAAAATCAAGCCCTCATACTTTGGATCACTATCCCTATCAACTTTAGACTAAACAAGTAAAGATCTCACCCAAGACAACAATCGAAGCAATAAAACACTCCACAAAAAAATTAATGACAATAAGATAGCGCCTCAAGTAAATTCCAGGTTAATGACCTAAGATCAAAGTCGACAAATCTACCCTGAAAATCATGTCGACCCCGGGTTTTACTCAACAGGACAAAAGGTAAAAGAGAAGAAGTGGGGAAAGCCAGAAAGATCAAGACCTACTGCTCACGAGAAGCGGGACGACCACAACCCTCCCAAGCGTGAGCACTGTCGGCAGAGTCAACAATTTGGGCGAAATCACTTGTTGTTGCTGCAATAGATGCTTGCTCCCTCCATCCTTATCCGCCCTCTCGCCTCCACACCGATGGCGAATAAAACTCATATCCAGGCCTCTTGATCTCTCCGACGTCGGCGAGCGGGCGGGCGACGTCGGCGAGCGGGCGAGCGACATCGGCGACCGGGAGGGCGACGTCGGCGAGCAGGCGGGCGACATCAGCGAGAGCGAGAGAGGAGAAGATGCGAAGTGCGGGATCGGGTAGGTGGTTGGGAAGGGGAAAATGAATTAGGGTTTGATTTATCAATAAGGGGTTTGAAATAATAAGGGGAATATTTAACGCAATTAAAAAGTGTTATTTTTTGTTTGTGAATAGTCATTTTCGGTCTACGGTTAACAATCCCCATTATAAATAGGATGTTAGTGGGCTGATTAGAGCTATTGCAGATTTTGGTGAAAGAATTCCCGGAATCTCGTGATCCCTCCACGGTGCCGACTCCAAGGAACCCTAAGTGACGACTCCTAGGCTTGTATCTCCCTCCCCCCTCCCACGCAGATGTGATTTAAAATGAGTGCTAAAGTTCTTAAAGATAATAAACTTGATCTCTTAAAAAAATTGCAATGCGCGGGAACTTCGCGGGATATTTCAACGACTAAAATGACCTAAGCGTCGCCCGCGAACGCAAGGCTACCGCATGTGCATGATAACATCACAAATACTAGATCCACGAGCATAGCAAATAGGTGGCGGATAGTCCAGATATGAGAACAATGGTAATTAGGAGATGACGATTAAGCCGGACAAGCTCTAATTAGTTGATCATTCATTTATGTTTTAAGCATATAATACGAATGTATGGAAACAAAGAGGGAGAGGTTTACCACCAATTAAAGAGGTAGTAACAGTGGCTCGTGAATCTCCAAGGGGGCTGCCGGCAGTTGCTGGAAAGCTTACTGGAGGCCGGGCGGAAAATGGCACAGGCGGCAGCTGCTTGGTCGAAAGAGAGGGAATCGGCGGCTGGACAGAGGAGATGTGGTCGTCGGAGCCTAGGTATGCTCACGCGAGTTGGCTGGAGCCTTAGAGATACGGCAGCGCAGGCGTAGGAGGTAGATGAGGCTTCCAGAGGTGGCGTCGGAACTGGATGGGGAGGAAACGGCCAGGAGAAAGACGGCGTCGGGCTTCCAGAGTCGACGTGAGGGAACTGCGACTGGAGGAGAGGTGCAGTGGCTCTGGAAGCTTGCCGTCGAAGATGAAGTTCACTGGAGGGAGCGGCTTCATGCGGGAAGAACTCGTCGGCACTGGTCAGGAGGGAAAACCGCGGGTACCGCGGGTAGGCTTTGGCGGCGCTGGACGGGAGAGACATGCGGGGTTAGGGTCGGCGCTGGGAGAAATCAACTGAAACCAAAAACGGTTCAGTTAATTCATTTCCCAGCATCCCTAACAGTAGATGTCGGGGAAAGCTTTATAGCATGGGAAAGCATGGGTTAGGGTTAAATTGTTAATGACATATAACATGGGGGTTCTTTTTAAATGACTAGGATTAGGATAAAATGGAAGTGGCAGATACTATGGGATAATATCACGAGATTTTATAAAGGCAGAATTGCAATAGTATCAAATTGGAGAAAATGTGGAGGGGAATTTCAAAGGCAGGACGGCTATAGGCAAAGGTGACGCTACCAAATAAAATAGTTAATTAAAAGTTGTTTGTCCTAATTAACCTACCTCCTAAAATACCGAACCTATGCATTTAGGGTCTTGTTGGTCGGTCACACCAACGAGCCAAACCAAAACTTATGCGAACAAGCGCGATACAAAATTACATCAAAACCGCTAATAACATGGGCGACAAAACATAATCATCCAACTAAGCGCGAAGACATGCGCGGCAAAAGGAAAAATACATGTACAATAATAAAACTAAAAAGATGAGCCACTGGCTGCAACAATTCTCCCGGTGTTGAAAAAGCTCAACCCCGACAAGACTTGATGTAACCTACAAGTATGAAACCCAACTGTCGATCGAAGAAAATGTTGCATGACTGTCCTGCGGATGTCGTCGCTGCGACCCCAAACTTAGAAGTAACCTCTCATCCAAAAGCTCGCAATACATTAGTCAAAATTGCATGCCCTAATCCCACCGCCAGGGGTGAGCAAAAAGAACGGGCCCGAAAAGCCCGTCTGGGCCCGGCCTGGAAAAAGTCTGGTTAGGCCTGGGCCCGGGCAGGACTGGTCCAGGCCCAGGCCGGTCCTGAGGGGCCTAACAAGACCTTGAAATATACGATTTGCCTGGCCCGGTGCCCGGCCCGGGCTAGGCCCAGTCTTGGCCCGGTCCCAGGCCTTGCCTGGGCCTGCTCCCAGGCCTTGCCTGGGCCTGGACCTGGATTAAGACTGGCCCGGGCAGCCCAAATATGTCTGTAACTTCTCTAGGTAACTTGGGCTGCAACTTGCGCAGCCCAAGTTGCCAAAAGAGACGTTGTCGGGGCCCCACAACATACAGACGCTCTGAATTGGGAGAAGGTGTAACTACCGCTGTGTCTACACATCGAGCAGCTGTGTCGACACAGCGAGCGGTGTCGACACAGCGGTGTCGACACAGCGAGCGGTGTCGACACCGCTCGTTGTGTCGACACCGCTGTGTCGACACAGCTGGCAACGTCTCTTTAGTCTTTATAGAGACGTTGGCAACATCTCTATGAAGAGACGTTGGCAACGTCTCTTCATAGAGACATTGCAAGCTTGAGCTGGCATTTGCCAGCTCAATGGTAATATGACATTTATTTTAAATTTTTTAAAAATTATAATTTAAACAATTATTATATTATTTTTTAGGATTTATAAATAGAAGAGTAGAGAGAGTTTGCAATCTTGCATTATCTAAAACTCACATCATTTCTTGATCGAACTCCAACTCATTGCAATTCTCTACTTCACACGTTTTGATCAATGGCGTCTTCATCTGGTGTCGTTCCTGAGATTGTCGAGCACAAGCATAGTGCTCCAATCTGGGAGCATTTTGACAAAGTTAAAATCAACAATGAATTCAAAGCAAAATATCGGCATTGTTCGAAGTTGTTGACAGCGGCCGGAAACTCCACACTCGTGCGACACATCAAATCATGTGTTGCAAAGCAAGCTCCGGAATCCAGTCAAGCACAGCTATCAGCGGCCGGACAAGTTTGGACTTATGATCAAATGCGAGAAAGAGAAGCGCAAATGGAGAACAGCATCGGGCGTGGATTGTCGTTTAATCATTACGATAACGCCCGTGAGACCGCTTATGTTCATCGAGCTCTCCAACCCAAATATCATCACGTAAGTAGAACTACAATAAGGCGTGACGCGTATAAAGCTTATATTAAAGCGAAAAAAAATTTGATTAAATATTTTGACACTTTAGATATTAGAATTAGTTTAACTTGTGATGTTTGGAGTAACGGTATACAATTAGGACATTCTTATATTTGCATTACAAGTTATTGGATAGATCCTATTTCATGGGAGCTATCCAAGCGTATCATTTACTTTAATAGTTTTGAAGTTCCACATACCGGAACATCAATTTATCAAGTAATTATGAATTGTATACGCGATTTTAAAATAAAAGACAAAATTATTAGTATTTCTTTTGATAACGCTAGTAATAATACTGCGGCTATTGATAATTTAAAAAGAGATTTAAAATCTATGTTAAATAGAGTATTTTTTTTCATACTCGTTGTGTTTGTCACGTTTTAAATTTAATTGTCCAAGATAGTTTAAAATTAATGGAACCATATATTATTAAAATTAGAAGTATGTTAACATATATATATAGTTCTCAAAAGAGACGACAGGATTTTAAAAAAATTGTAACAAATAAGGGAGAAAAATTTTTAAAGCCAGAATATGACATGTCAATTAGGTGGAATTTCACTTATAAAATGTTAAAAAGAGCAATCCGTCAAAAAATCTTCTAATGGAATTTTATTCGACAAATACAAATCATGATTTAAATGATGATAATTGGGAAACAATTACGATTTATATGCGCTTATTAGAATGCTTTTATAGAGCGATGATTCAATTATCCGGCGTTTATTATCCCACTAGCTCCCGAGTTATTGAAAATTTTTTAATTATTACAAAAACTTTAAATTACTACAAACAATATAGGTTTTGGCAGCCCGTAATTGAAACAATGGAAGCAAAATTTTTAAAATACTATAAGGAAATGTCGCCTATGTTTTCATGTGTGGCGGCTTTAAATCTTTTATTAGGCGTTTTAGGTGTTGAAAATCTTTTGGAAGAGATAAATAAAAATTTTCATCTATATTTAAATAATTTGGAATTTGAAGATTCAATAATTTCAAATTTTAATACAGCTTTTACAGATTTCTATAATTATTATTATGATTTATATGGGTCGCGATCGCGAGATGATTCAACACAAGTACAAATAGCAGATGATTTTCAAAATGAAATTTATGAGGTTGCATCTAGAAAAAAATCACGAACTACTAGTACATTAAATGAATTAAGACTATACACTAAAATACAATTTAGAGAGTATATGACTAAAAATGAAATTGAAAATTTTAATATATTAGAGTGGTGAAAAAATAAAACGAACACATATCATATTTTGGCCTTAATGGCCCGCGATATATTAACTGTTCAAGCTAGTACAGTAGCTTGGAAGTCTGCATTTTCTTTAAGTGGAAGGGTTTTGAATGAACGGCGGAGTCGTCTTAACGAAGAGTCGTTGGAGATTTGTATTTGCTATAAAGATTATTTGGACGCGGCGAACAGAGAGCAACATACTGCTTCCATCGAAGACAGCTCCTTGTCAGTCGAAGAAGAACTGAGTTCGTTAAACTTGGCCGATGAAGATTGAGTAATAGTGATGTATTTTATTTTATTTTGGGTTGGCTGTCATACGATGCTTTGACACCTTACTTATTGTGGGTGGGTAGGTTGAGTTGTGAGATTTTGTGTGTTTTGTAAGTTCGGGTAGTTTTTCGCGGGATTGGTGGCCGACCTGTTTGTGTGTGTTGTAATATTTTCAATATGGAATAAAATATAATATTTTATCTTATTAAATATTTAAATATTTAATATATATCTTACATAATATTAAATATTAATTAATTTTTATTCAAAAAACTAATTTTTATATTAAAAATTCGGCCTTGGGTAGGCCTCGGCGTGCTTGGGCCTGGTTTAGGCCTTGCCGAAAAGGCCTTGTAAGGCCTCATTCATAAAGGGAGCCTGGGCATGGGCCTGGGCCTGGTTATTGCCAGGCCTGGGCCTGGACATAAAAAGCCTGGGCCTGGCAGGCCCAGGCCTAAACTGGGTCTGTCAGGCTTTATGTGCACCCCTACCCACCGCCCCCCTCCCTCCTTCTTAAACAGCCCCCACCTCCTCCTCCCTTCCCCAAAATCGGCCACCCAAGGGGTTTCCCAACCCTAGCCGGCCCACTCCTTTCCCTTGTCCTTTGTGGATCCACTTCCCACCGCCCCGAAAACCCTAGTTTTATTTTGATCTAGTGCTACCACCCTCCGATCTGTTATTTCCACCGAACAAACCTTCCATTTTTGCTTGGATCCGCTCCTAAATAGCGGATCTACTCACCCCCGGTCCGGATCTACTCATTCGTGGCCGTATCCGCCGTTTAACCATTCGTTACCACCACTTTCCGGCGAAGACAGCCACCGTCACCGTCGCCTCGCCACCGGTTCCACCTCCGATCGCCCATCTTTACATCTGGCCCTCAAATCCTTCAGTGTCTCGGTTCAGCCCTCTAGGTTGTGAGCATTTATAGTATTGTATTCTGTGACTCGACATTTTCATTTGATTGTTTATCTATATTGTGTTGTGATTATGGTTGTGTAGTAGTTGTTTTCTTTTATACTAATAATTGCTTGTGAAATTATTCGTCGCAAGCTTGCCTTGGCCCTCCGAGCGGAGGAAGTCGTTGTCAAATTGCTGAAAATAATTATTTCTCTTTTATTTCAATTATCTGTGTGATAATCTAAATTTCATTGCTTATAATAATTGTTGTCGTTACCCGACAGTAGCATTGCATTTAGCGTTGCATTAGTGTGTTCCCCGCACCCGCACCTATAGTATTAGCTCTCGAGCACCACTCGACTACCCTACATCACAATAGCAAGATAGAAAGAAAAACCGGAGACAAGCGTGATCAACCTATGAAATTATTATTTCATAACGCATCATACGCTCGCCTGATAGACACCTACGAATGAATGTTAGACCAGGATCATCTATCGTCATGATTTCACCCGTCAACGTCTCACTCGAGTCACAAAATTTTAAGAAGATCTCAATTTTACCGTGTAAAATTTTTCATAAAAAACCTTTGAAGCGAGTGTCCCGATGAGGAGTAAAAAATCTAAGTACCGTCTCGACTCCCTCAAGACTACCAAACTTAGAATTGTCAGAAGTCAAACGGTAGTGATGTGGTGACTCAACGTGTGCGCCTAAAAACAAAGGGAAATGTCGGGAACAAAAGTCGTTCTCACCAAAGATAAAATCCACATAAGGTGCCGACTCTAATGTCATTAGCGAGTGGCCACCAAGCACAACGTCTGTGAGCTCAAGGGTTTGTGGCGGTAGTGTGCTAAGAAGGTCAGGACATATGACGAACGAGTCTAGGTCACCTAAGATGAGGGTCTCATCACTAGCCAGCTTCTCAAGGAGAAGAGAGAGCGAACCTGTGTCATCCGAGGTTAGTGTCATGTCACTAATAAGTGCCCTAACCGCAGTTCTTGCAGTCTGTCTTCTCTTTCCTCTCTCTCCCGTGGAACCACCACTTCTCGCGTGATTTTCCACTCATAGTCGTGGATCTCTGTCTTACCGTTATGCTTTGCCGCGTATCCCTCCTCTCCTCTAGCCATTGTTCTTTTCTTCGTGTTGCGGCCTCTTCTCTTCTTGTCTAGCCGCAATTCTCTAGCCGTGCTCTCCAACGTCTCTCCTGCTCGAAATTTCTTGAGAGGTTTGTCGCGCGGTCTGTCTCTTTGTCGCGTGATCTTTCCTTGCCATTTGACCGGTTGTCGCGCAGTCTGTCCCGAAGTTCTTCTACTGTTCTCGATTTATAGCTTTCCCGCATCTGACTTGTGGGGCCCCCTGGTCTACTCTCTGGGTGCCCTAACTGCAGTTCTTGCAGTCTGTCTTCTCTTTCCTCTCTCCTGTGGAACCACCCCTTCTCGTGCGGTTTTCCACTCCTAGCTGTGGATCTCTGTCTTACCGTTATGCTTTGTCGTGTATCCCTCCTCTCCTCTAGCTGTTGTTCTTCTCTTCATGTTGCGGCCTCTTCTCTTCTTGTCTAGCCGTAATTCTCTAGCCGCGCTCTCCAACGACTCTCCTGGTCGAAGTTTCTTGAGAGGTTTGTCGCGCGGTCTGGCTCTTTGCCGTGAGATCTTTCCTTGCCATTTGACCGGTTTGTCGCGCGGTCTGTCCCGAATTTCTTCTCTTGTTCTCACTGCAAACTCCTGCTCTGGACGGTTCGGCATCATCTTGGCGGCTGCTCTTCAGTGATCTCGTGGTCTGTCCCTCTATCTGCAGCGATCTGTTCCTTGACCTCACCATTGTTGGACACTGCCTTTGTTCGCCACGGTCTTGGTTTCTCTCAGCTCATTGTAGTCTCTTCTCCAGGCGCGGCTTCTCAGACCGTTGCGACCTTCGGGTTTGCCTGCTTCAAACCATGCGTCGTCTTCTCTGCTCGCTGCGATCTTATCTCCTGTTCGCTGGCGGTTTCTCCCTCCTAGCCGTTACGGCCTTCCTGCACGCTGGCCTCTTGTCACAGTCTTGTGCTTAGCCGCATCTGGTTAGCCGCGGATTGTGCTTAACCACTTCCTGTCCTTTTCTTCGGGAGCCCGCAGCTGCCCTTTGTTGTAGTTTGCCGCAGTTATTTGTTGTACGCATACCCGCAACCACTGTTGTTCGCTCGCTGCTTCTACTACGACATTTCTTAGCCGCGACTTCTGTTAGTCGTTGTGTTCTTGCAGCGACTTCTCTTAGTCATTGTTGATTCTCTTGCTTACGGGTTGCGATTTCTCTGTTGTTCGCGACCTCTCTGCTAGTCGCCGCTTTCCGTTCCTCTGTTCGTCGAGGCTGCTCGACTATTCCGGCTAGTCTTGCTCGCGGCTAATCTTGCTCCCGGACGTTGCGCCGTCAGGCTGGCCCTTATACAATGGTCGTCCATGCTCCATACAATGTTAAGGTTGACATTGCCGCTCTGCGCACTCAACTACAGCGACTTCCAGAGCTACCTTGCCGCTAAACTGGATCTGTTGTGCCTATTTCTGATGGGGGTATTTCCTGCCTTACCCACGGTTCCTCCTGGATTCTGGATTCCAGTGCAACACATCTTATTACCCCCACCAAACCTTCAAGATATTTGAACTCTGCGTATCCCAAGTTCATTACTGTTGTCAATGGGGACTTTACTCTGGTTGATGGATCAGCTGACGTGACCCTTACCTCATCCCTCACTCTTCGCTCGGTTCATGTTCTGGGCTCTCCTTTCAATGTCCTCTCTATTAGTTCTCTTATACACGATCTTGATAGTTGTGTGACTTTCTTCTCTGCCTTTTGTGTTGTGCAGGATCGCCGGACACTGACTATCATTACTAGGGGAAAACTGGTTAATCGTCTTTACATTTTGGACTACCACCCCACGCTTCTCTCCACTACAAGTTCTGTCGATTGGCATCGGTGTCTTGGGCACCCCCCCCCCTCTTCGCATACTCCAGAAAGCTCTTTCAGACACGTCCCTCACTGACTTCACCTGTGAGTCCTGCATTTACGACAAACACCATCGTTCTATCATTTCACCACATTGTACTCTGAGCAGTGCTCCTCTTTTTTGGTTCATTCTGATATTTGGGGACCCTATAAAATTGTCAGTGTCTCTGGTTATAGCTACTTCGTTACCTTCAATGACGATTACTCTCGTGTCACTTGGTTGTACTTTTGTCATGATCGCTCTGAATTGCTCAGTGTCTTTCGTTCATTTATCCTTCTAACTCGTAACCAATTGTCTACAATAATTAAAACTTTCTGCACCGATAATGCTCGTGAATACACAGGTTATGCATTTACCAACTTGTGCACTGAGTTCGGCATTATCCATCAAATCTCTTACGTCTATACTCCTCAACAAAACGGTGCCGCCAAACGCAAGAATCACAACCTTCTATAGGTCGCTCGCACCCTTATGACTCAAATGAATGTTCTAACCATATACTGAAATTTCGCAATCTCTACGGCCTGCCACCTCATTAACCGCTTGCCCTCCTCTATTCTTCATTTTCAAACTCATGTTTCCCTTTTTTTCCCTCCACACCCCTATTTGCAGTAACTCCTCGTGTTTTTGGCTGTGTTTGCTATGTTCACAACCTTGGCCCCTCTACTGACAAGTTTGCCCCACGTGCAACAAAATATATGTTTGTTGGGTGCTCTTCCACTCAGAAAGGTTATGTCTGCTACTCTCCCACTGATCAAAAGACTGTTACATCGGTCGACGTCACCTTTCTAGAGGACCAGCCCTATTATTCTCAACCCCTTGACCCTCTACTATCGTTATCGTCCCCTCCTCTGCGGCCAATTATTCATGTTCCTTTACTACCACACCTCTCCTCCCCACACCACTCTCACCCCAACCACCTAAGTCGCTTATAATCCATGCATACACTCGTCGTCCTTCCTCTTCTGCTGCCCCAAGCCCGTTACCTTCTACTAATGACAGTATGTGTTCCAATGATCCGGCGGCGCCTTCTACAGCTCACCCAATGGCGAATTATGTTTCTTTACATCGTTTGTCCCTAGCACTTCGCACCTTTGCTATTTCATTATCCTCTATTTTTGTCTCTAACTCTGTGCAGGAGGCTCTCCAACATCCGAGCTGGCGGGCAGCCATGAACGAAGAAATGACAGCTCACTGTGCTAACCAGACATGGGATCTGGTTTCCCTCCCTCCTGGCCAGACTACTGTTGGCTGTAAATGGGTCTTAGTCATCAAGTATGATCTTGATGGGACAATTGACCGTCTTAAAGCTCGTCTGGTGGCTCGCAGCTTCACTCAACAGCAAGGTCTAGATTATGAAGAAACCTTCTCTCCAGTACCCAAGCTCAACACAGTTTGTCCTTCTCTCCATGGTTGTGCATCGCCAGTGGCCCTTACATCAACTGGATATCAAAAATGTCTTTTTTAATGGCGATTTTCAAGATACGGTCTACATGCAACAGCCTCCCGGGTTTGAGACCACGGGGGAGTCCTGAGTTTGTCATCTTAAGAAGTCAATTTATGGTCTTAAACAATCTTCTCGGGTATGGCTCGATAAGTTCAGTAAGGTTGTTCGGGAGGTTGGCTTTACTCGGAGCTCGGCAAACTTATCTCTGTTTACTCGACATCGAACAACAGGAATGTTTCTTCTTTTGATGTATGTTGATGACATCTTAATCTCCGGAGATGATTCAAAGGGAATACAAGTGGTAAAACAACACCTTAATTCCATCTTTCAAACAAAAGATTTAGGGAACCTTCGATACTTTCTTGGACTTGAGATCGCAAGACGACCTGATGGCCTCGTTTTATCTCAACGGAAGTACTATCTCGACCTACAACTCAGATCAAAAAGGATCCTACAACTCAGATCCAAGAATGAATCCTACAGAAAGAAAGGAGTTTGTTGTTGTTGATTTGACACCAGCGAAATTTCTTTGTGTCTGTCTTCCTGGAGTGAGTTTACCTCAGCCCTACCTTCTTCTCAGCAACAAAAAAATTAATTCTTCAGTAGACTACTGCTTGTGTTGGAAGTATCTCAGAAACCAAAGCCTCTGAACTTGCTGTTGAAGACAAAGGAGTACATAATTCTTTTTCTTTTTCAAACAGCCAACCTTGACTGCAGAAAATTGAAGTCTCTGCTTCTTTCTCAGAAAAACTTTTTTGAACTTGCTGTAGCTGATGAAAATAGCTACAGCTTACTTGAGGAACTTTTAGATCAGTTGATTCAATTTCTTGCTTCAAGCATGGCAACAATGGCGTTGAAGATGAAGTTCACGGCAACTTTTCGAAATGAATAAAACCCTAAAAGTTAAAGTTCTCAGCTCTCCATCTGGTCCCTTTTATCTTCAGCCATCCAGCATCTAGGACCTGTGGGCCCCACTGAAGTTGTTGGCTGTAACTTGGTTTTTACAAAAAAAGTCTTCTTGTAGACATACAGTGCTATTTGTCTTGTTCTGTAGCTTTCCCGCAACTAATTTGAATCTTGTTGACTTTTACTGGCGTCGCATTTGTGGACTTAGTCAAATTCTCAACAACAAAAAAATTAATTCTTCAGTAGACTACTGCTTGTGTTGGAAGTATCTCAGAAACCAAAGTCTCTGAACTTGTTGTTGAAGACAAAGGAGTACATAGTTCTTTTTCTTCTTCAAACAACTAACCTTGACTGCAGAAATTGAAGTCTCTGTTTTTTCTTCTTTCTCAGAAAAACTTTTTTGAACTTGCTGTAGCTGATGAAAATAGCTACAGCTTACTTGAGGAACTTTTAGATCGGTTGATTCAATTTCTTGCTTCAAGCATGGCAACAATGGCGTTGAAGATGAAGTTCACCGCAACTTTTCGAAATGAATAAAACCCTAAAAGTTAAAGTTCTCAGCTCTCCATCTTGTCCCTTTTATCTTCAGCCATCCAGCATCTATGACCTGTGGGCCCCACTGAAGTTGTTGGCTGCAACTTGGCTTTTACAGAAAAAGTCTTCTTGTAGACCTACGGTGTTATTTGTCTTGTTCTGTAGCATTCCCGCAACTAATTTGAATCTTGTTGACTTTTGCTGACGTCGGCATTTGTGGACTTAGCCAAATTCTCAGATTCAATACAGGCGTTGAGTGCGTTGAGTGAATGGTCTTCACTCAATGCCTCTGCACTTAGCCAATTCTTCTGCCTTGCTTAAGTGTTGAGTGTGTTGAGTGAACCGGCATCACTCAACGCCTCTGTACTTAGCCAATTCTTATGCAATGTCAGGAGTTGAGTGCGTTAAGTGAATCTTCATCACTCAACGCCCCTGGACTTACCTGCAACTTTCTTTATCTGCTAGGCGTTGAGAGCGTTGAGTGAACTGGCTTCACTCAACGCATCTGGACTTCGACAGATTTTTCTGTCCATCTTTCCTTGAGCTTTGACATCACACGACGCTTTCTTCTATGGCGTTGAGTGAGGTGTATTCACTCGACGCTTCCGGACTTAGCCAGAATTCTTGACAGATCTTTAACTGCTTTGACTGCTTGAACTTGTCTCAACGCTTATTGGTATATGGCGTTGAGTGAACTGGCTTCACTCAACGCCTGTGGACTTAGCCGCATTTTCTTCCTTGCCAATGTTGAAGCTTTGACAGACTCGGCTATACTCGATGGCTTTTAATGTATGGTGTTGAGTGAACTGGCTTCACTCAACGCATGTGGACTTAGCCGCAGAATTGCTTTGCAGACTGCTGGGCTTTGACTGTCCACACCTTACTCAACGCTTTTTGGCATTTGACGTTGAGTGAACTGGCTTCACTCAATGCCTGTAGAATTAGGCGATTTTCAGTCTTTACAGCATCCTTCTTTGACATCTGGCGTTGAGTGAACTGGTTTCACTCAATGCCTGTGGACTTAGACAGATTTCTGTCTCTCCACTTATGTACCTTGTGACCACCTGTCACAACCACTTGAAATACTTGTCCAATCATTGTGACAAGGACCAACATGCATGCATGAACTTGAATATACATGAAATATAACTATGTGTATATCATTGACTTGTTTGACTTCTACAAATCTGGGACATTGGGAGAAATAGACCCAACAATCTCTCCTTATTTGAGAAGTCAAAACTCTCAAACAAAATTCTGAGTCAATGATATACACTAACATATGCAGCAATAACACATTAAATGGGAAAACTTATAACAAGAGAACAAGAGTATAAGTTATATGTGACCACACTTTCCTTACTTGCAGGTTGATCATCATCACTTCCTGATCCCCCTATTTTACTGTTGTCTGACCTTGATCATTTTCTTCTCATCCCCCTTTTTGACTTCTATAAATAGTCAGGGAGGTGCTGGCCTCTGATTATATTCTCCCCCTTTTTGAGTACAGATAATAAACTGTTGCAGCAGCTTGTTCCTTCTCTACATGAGGTTGAATCTATCTCTGTAAGTGTTGGACTTGCTCCCCCTCAACTGAAGCATCTTCTATCAACATTCCTGGTAGACACTTTAATCTATGCCAGTCTGGATGGCACTTCAACCACTTAAAGAATTTGATATCAATGAAGGTATATCACTTGAAAAATCTTCATACCACTAAAGGTCTTTTCCACCTGCAAGAAGTAGTACAACCTACAACAGAAACAACACAAGGAGCAACTAAAGTTATACCAAGTTCAACATACTCAACTCAAACTTGAAGGTGTTGAACTTTGCTTCATCCAGTGGCTTAGTGAAGATGTCAGTCATTTGCTTCTCCGTAGGGACAAACTCAAGACTGATATCTTCACATTCCACATGCTCTCTAATGAAATGATATTTAATCTCAATGTGCTTAGTCCTGCTATGAGAGACAGGATTCCTAGCAATTGAGATTGCACTAGTAGAATCACAGTACAAAGGAGTTTTACTTATCTGGAGGTTATAATCTTGGAGCTGATACTGGATCCACAACAACTGTACACAGCAGCTACCTGCTGAGATGTATTCTGACTCAGCTGTTGAGATTGCAACACTGGTCTGCTTCTTGCTGCTGCAAGACACTAGTCTTCGTCCTAAGAACTGACAGGTGCCTGAAGTGTCTTTCTTGTCTTCATCGCAGCCTGCAAAATCTGCATCTGAATAACATGTTAGTCCAAAATCCTTATTTTTAGGGTACCATAGGCCAAGATCTAATGTGTCCTGAAGATACCTCAAAATCCTCTTAGCAGCAGAGTAGTGAGATTTTTTAGAGCTAGCCTGATAATTAGCGCAAACACATATAGCATACATGATGTCTGGCCTACATGCAGTAAGATATAGAAGGGAGTCAATTATCCATCTATACAAAGTTTCATCAACAGGTTTCCCTACCTCATCTTTGTCTATAGGCATACTTGACCTCATGGGAGTTTTCATGGTGTAGGCATTCTCCATACCAAACTTTTTGATCAACTCTCAGGTGAACTTAGACTGTGATATGGATAATCCATCTTCAGTCTGTCTTACTTGGAGGCCCAAGAAAAACTTAAGTTCACTTATACTGTTCATCTCAAACTTCTCTTCGATAAGTTTGGCAAACTTCTTGCAAAGGTTGTCATCAATAGATCTAAAAATTATGTCATCTACATAAATCTGAACTATGATGATCTTGGCCTTAGATTTTCTTAGGAATAGGATTTTGTTTATCTTCCCTCTTGAGAATTTGTTCTCAATGAGGAAGTTAGACAATGTCTCATATCATGCTCTCGGGGCTTGCTTTAACCCATATAGAGCTTTCTTAAGTCTATAAACAAATTCAGGTGAGTTAGAATCAATAAAACTTGGAGGTTGTTCAACATATACTTCTTTCTTTAAGTCACCATTCAGGAAGACTGACTTCACATCCATCTGGTAGAATTTAAATCCTTTGAATGCAGCATATGCAAGAAAGAGTCTGATGGCTTCCAATCTTGCTACAAGGGCAAAGGTTTGATCAAAGTCAATACATTCTTCTTGTTTGTACCTCTTAGCTACTAGTCTAGCTTTGTTCTTGATTATAATGTCATTTTCATCAAGTTTATTCTTATAAATTCACTTAACTTCAATGACATTATATCCTTGTGGTCTGGGAACCAGCTTCCAGACCTTACGCCTCTTAAGTTGGTTCAATTCCTCTTACATTGCTACAATCCAGAACTGATCTATGTTGCCCTCTTCAAATCTCTTGGGCTCAACCTGTGACAGGAAACTTGCATACATTGTTGTATTAAGGCTCTTTCTTTTTGTCACCACTTCTTGGTTTGCATCATCAATAATCTGGTGTCTTGGATAATCTCTTAGATGTCTGACAGCTAGAGGCAATCTTCTTTCAGCATCAGCTTCAATGGTTGCATCTTGCTGATCTTCATCCACTTCAGTTGGGCCTTGTCTTTCTTCTGGAATATCCACTCCATCTTGGACTAATGGAGCAACATTTTTGATGATTAGTTTGTCCATCATAAGCTATGTACTTGCAGTGCTAGAAGAGGAGCTTGACAGCTCACTGTTAATCATGGTAGACTAATCAAAGACTACATGTAAAGACTCTTCTAGAACTTGGTTTTTCAAGTTGTACATCCTATATGCTTTACTATGATTGTTGTACCCAACAAAAATCTCATCAAATGACTTGGTAGCAAACTTAGTCACATAGGACTTCCCATTATGAAGCACATATCACGTGCTACCAAAGATCCTAAGATAGCCTAGGTTTGGTTTTCTGGCCTTCAAGATCTCATAAAGAGTCTTCTTGTGACTCTTGGTGATAGAGGCTCTGTTAAGGACATGACATGCAGTATTCACTGCCTCAGCACAAAAATATTTTGGGAGAGATGTGTCACTCAACAAGGTACTACCAGTCTCTATGAGAGTTCTGTTTTTCCTCCCAACAATCTCATTTTGTTGGGGTGTTCTTGATGAATCTCTTGCTCTTCACAGAACTTTGTCATGCTATCAGACTGCAATTCAGTCTCATGCTCACTTCTGATTTTGACCATAGTATTATAAAACTCATTCTAAATTTGTTTGACAAATTTCATGAAGATATCAAAGGTTTCATTCTTTTTCTTAAAAAAGAACACTCATGTAAACCTAGAATAGTCATCAACTAGCACAAGAGTAGATTTTCCTACTTACACTATAAACTGGTATTAAGACCAAACAAGTCATATGCAAGAGGTATAAACACCTCACAGAGTCTTTGGTCTCAATGCCCTTGAAGGAAGCTTTGGTTTACTTGTCATTTTGGCAAGCTGAACAAATGTATTCCTTGGTGCATTTTATCTTGGGATCATTCTTAACTAGCTTTTCACTAAAGAGCTTGTTAATAGTCTTATAATTCAAATGAGCTAGTCTCTTGTATCATTGTACACAATATGAGAGTTTCTCATTTGCAACTAGACAAATAGGAGTCTTTATTAAGACAGGAAATTTAACCAATAAATATTTCCACTTCTAGTGTCTGTCAAGATGACATCTTGGTCACTTGACCTCTTAAACTGGCACTCATCCTTGTGAAAGGAAATGACATAGTCAAGATCACATAGTTGGTTTATGCTTATGCGGTTTTGTTGCAACCCCTCAACATAAGCCATTTTTGAGATTGTGACTATGTCATTGGTAATCTTACCATAACCTCTTGTCACTCATCTATCTGAACAACCAAAGATAACTTTAGGTCCATCCTTCGCTTGAGTGTGCTCCTTTAAGTTGCTTCTTGTTCCAGCCATATGTCTGGAACAACCACTCTCCAAGTACTATATAGGGGTATGGTCACCTGGAGTAACCTGCAGCAAATGATTTATCTTACCTTAGGACCCCAATAATTATTGGGTCCTAAGTTCTGATTTGTCTTAAACACAAACTGTCTTCCTGCAGAATTTCTGACAGGGAAACTAACCTTAGCTCTCGGCACACTTGGATTGTGCCAGCAATCTAGGGCAAAATGTCTCACCTTACCACAGCACCAACACACATGGATATTATATCTTCTTTTTTGTGCAGATCCTGCAGTCTAGTTAACCGCTGACTGAACAGAAGGAAGAGGTGCAACAGTCTTCTTCAAGTTTCTTTCAGCAAGAATCTTACTGAAGGTAAGTCTTCCAGCAGGCTTCCTTGGCTGGCTCTGACTGTCATTTGCAACAATCTTCTTTGCAGATGACATGTTGTTTATAGCATCAGAGATAGCTAGATTTGTCCTACTAACAGACTTACCCTTTGTCTGAACCTTTGCTGGATGAGCTTGCGTGAAGATGATTGCCTTGTTCTTGAGAGTGGGGGATGGGGTACAAAAAACAAATGATCCAGGATGGGTCATTTGAATTTCCTCATGGGGAGACTTAAGGGCACTTATTCCCCTACTATACCTTCCACCATAGCTATAAACATCTTTGTTCACACTAGTGGATTTACCATTCATCCAATGACCATAAATGTTTTCTTGATCATACCTGTTTGAAGGCAACATCACCTTCTTAAAAGGGATGGGGGGCTTAGAAGCCAGAGGCTGGACTGGAGCTTTCCATTTCCCTTTGGAAGGGCCAACTCTAGTGTTTCTCTTAAACCTCAACCCCTTCTTACCCTTTTGAGAGGAGTCTATCAAGGGAAACATTGTATTGGGCTTAAAATAACTAGCCACAATTCTCTTCTCCCTCTGGAGCTTCTCTTCAAGATCTCTAATGAGACTATCCTTGTACTTGATGGTGTCAATCTGGATGAGAGTAATGGTCCTGAGTTGGCTGACTTCCCTAGCCTTCTAATCCAGCAAGGATGTTGTCTCAGCCTGCTGGGCAGCAGCTAGCTGAAGAGAGGCAATCTCCACAGCTTGCTTTTTGGCCAACATCCTGCTCCTCTTGAAAGCATCCAGAAGTTCACCAAACTTTGACATCTTCCTTAAATTCTGACCCATCATCACCACTGGATGATGATGCCTCAGAATTTGGACTAGTCTCATAATCTGATTCAGGAGATGAGCTAGATAGAGAGTGTACCTTTGATGGACCAGGCTAATCCTGGCTGGATTCTTCATCAGACATTGTCATCAGCCCACAGCAGCTGTAGGCATCTTCATCCTCATCATCCTCCTCTAGTCATTGTCTGAATGTGATAGAGGGGACCTGTTACCTGTCCTGGCATTAGGACAATCTTCAGCTTCATCTGTAATTGCAGCCAGCAGCACAATGAGGGCTTCTTCTTCAGACTCAGATGAAGATGAGTCAGTCTAGCTCTTCTCCTTCTTTGCAATGAAGGACTTGTCCTTCCCTTGTGTTGGTGTTGATTCTTCTCACTATCCTCCTTTCTCTTGACTGGGCGGTCAGCTATTACATGTCCAGGTTTGCTGCAACAGTAGCAAACAACTTTAGAGGAAACATGTTTACTAAGCTTAGAGTCATACCGGCCTCCCTTGGAGTGCTTCTTCTCTGCCTTGTAGTAGTACTCCTTGTGATGAGAGGAGGAAGGTTTGCTGCTCCACTGCTTCCTCCTCATCAATTTATGAAGCTGCCTGGAGAAGGTAGCAAAGTCTTCATCTGACAAGCTGCTGTCAGATGAGCTTGGTCCTGTGCTGTCTGAATCAACAGGCCTCCTTGGAGGAGAGGGAATCCTCTTCTTGCTCCTTTTGGTGGTCTAATCTGAAGGCCAAAGACATTTCCTTGGCCTGGGATTTGTTGATGGTCTCCTCCTCTTTCCTGGAAGCCAGCTGCATCGCATAAGAGAGCAGCTTTCCAAATAGAGTATGGGGAGGAGTATCAACTAGCTTGGTCACCTCTCTGAAGGCACATATCTTTGTGTCTCAGTCTCTTATTAGAGACCTGAGAAACTTGTCATTCAGCAGATAATGGCTGAAAACCCTCCCATAGGTCTTCAACTCATTCACAATCCTGAAGAACCTTTCATAGCATACAACTATGCTTTCTCCCTTGGACTACCTGAAAACCTCATACTCCTACTTGAGCATGGAGTTCCTGTCATCACTGACCTCTTCAGTTCCCTTCATATAGATCACTAGAGTGTCTCACATCTCCTTGGAGGTCTGGCAGTGAACCAGATTCTGAAAGGTAGAATCATCTATGGCACTAACAATTACGTTTTATGCCCTCTTGTCCAGTGCAGCCAATATGACCTCATCATTGGTCATTTCAGAATATGTCTTTGGTGTCTGGACTGTTGCATCCAGAGCTGAGACCTTCATAGGGATGAAAAGTCCCCTCTTTGACTGTCACAAAGATCATTGGGTCAGAGGCTTCAATAAACAGTGTGACCCTCTCTTTCAAGATTCCAAAACTCACCTTCCTGCAGATAGGAAGTTTCATAGAACTCAGATCTTTATGGTTCTCTCCTGAACCCATAAGTATACTTCTTTCAGCTACCCTTGGAGATCTACTCTGACTGTTAAGTGTTTTTTGAGCAACCTCCCTCTGATACCACTTGTAGGGACATGGAACTACCAACTCTCCAAAAAGCCCGGACTATTTGAGGATGACGCTACCACTCCTTTATGGAGCTAGCTACCCTAGGCAGGATCCACGGGGCGGCCAGTTAGACCCAGGGGACACGCCCCTCTGTTCGACTAGTGCGGGTCACAGCGCCTCGCGCCGTACCTCCCAACACTGAGCGCATTGCTGGACCCCAACAATCCCCCCTAGAAACGACCCCGGGGTTTCGAACCGTGACCTCCTCTGATACCACTTGTAGGGACATGGCGCTACCAACTCTCCCAAAAGCCCAGACTGTCTGAGGACGGCGCTACCACTCCTTTATGGAGCTGGATACCCTAGGCAGGAACCACGGGGCGGCCCATTAGGCCCAGGGGACATGCCCTTTTGTTCAACTAGTGTGGGTCATAGCGTCTCATGCCGTACCTCCCAACACCAGGGGCATTGCTGGACCCCAACATGTTCTTTTACAATGTTAATAATAAAAATAGCTAAAACCAAAACTGAAGCTCTTGTGGGAATAAAATCAAGAACTGATGCCAAAATTAAAAAGATTGATATACGAGCTCCACAAGATAAGTTCACTCTATCAACATGGTCTGGGAAATGTTTCGCCGACTGGACATATTACCAACATAGCGATGTCAAAAGAATTCAGCTTAACATAAAATACAGATGTATGTATGAGTTGAGATTATTAATATTATTATATTAGTATTTGTTTGTGTGAGTGGGTTTAGTCCCACATCTTGTGTTAGGCTTTGTGAGTCCCTTATAATGTTATAAATATTCTCCTATGTGGATGAATGTAATTGCACCAGTTATTATTCCCCTCATTTCTAATTCAACTTAGTATTAGAGCAATAGTAATTTCCTCCTCCGTGTAACCTTAAATTTTTATCCCGTAAGTCGCTCGTCCCACTGCTCTCCAAATTCTGCCTTGACTCCTCGTTCCCGTCAAGCCGCAAGTCGACGCTCCCGTCCCATGCTTCCGCTCCCGCTCCTGTCGACGGAATCGGCGTCAGATTCCATCGACGGGAGCGGCTTTGGATTCGCATATTCAGCGTCTTCATCCTACATTGAGATCGTGCACATTGTGTTTGCCTCCTTTCGCTAAGATCCAGCGGTATTCGGATCGTCGATCCCGACCGTATTCTGCGATGAAAGCTGCGTTGAGCCCGTCGATGCTCTGCGCTGTCTTCGTCGAGCCCGTCGACGGTCTGTGCAGTCTTCGTCGAGCCCATTCGTTTTTCGTGTTGTCTTCAGTCTCTCGGCTGCCTTCTCCTCCAACCTGCGCTCGCCTCTGTCTTCCCTTCTTCTTCGGTGAGAACATGTAGCGTTTCCTTCTCCCGTCGGATCAGGCTGCCTTTTTTGTTGGCTGTCTTTCTTTCATTGTTTGATCTAGCCGGCATCCCCTCCTCTCATGTTGGATGATTCATGTCCAGATTCAGATGTCCATGTCTTCCTATCGTTGTAGGTTCCTCTGTTGATCTTGCCGGTGATATGGATCTGTTGCTTGCCTTCCGTGATGTTGTTGATGGTCTCCACTGCGGTTCCTGCCGGAGATATTGTTCTCGTTGCTCTGTTCTCTCGTTGATCATGGTGATGTGGTGTTTTGCTGTTTTTGAAGTTTTATTTGTATCTTCTCTTAGTGTTATGCCTTCATGCACCACGTGAGTTTCACCTGAGGGGGAGTGTTTGGGATGAATGTGACTCGGATGATCTTTCCCGATCTTTTGTCTTCATTCCACACGGCTTTCAGGCGTATGTTGAGTGTTTTTGTGTCTCCCCAAGTTTTCCCTTGATGATCGGTAGGTGGTTATCTTTTTTCGTTTTTCTATTATCCCCGCGGTTACGTAGACCTGTGTGTGAGGTGTTATCCCCGCACTCTCGTAGATTCGTGTGCGTAGTATTATCCTCGCGGTCATGTAGACTTGTGTGTAAGGTGTTATCCCCGCAGTCTTGTGGATTCGTGTGTGTGGTTTTCTCTGTTATCCCCACGGTCTCGTAGATCCGTGCTCGTGTGGTGTTATCCCCGCAGTCTTGTGGATTCATGTGTGTGGTTTTTTTCCTGTGGGTGTACCGTGTGCGGGAGTATCTGTAAAGATTCAGAGCACCAAAAAGCAGAAATTCGATGTACCAGTTGAATAAATCAACACAAAGATATACAGAGGTTCACCCCAGGTTTGGGCTAATTCCTCTCCGCCTTCTGAAGAACTCCCTACACAAATAAACTTTCGTGTGAATCTCCAGAAGTTCAGCTGTTATCCCTCGAACGACAGCAGCCCACTTGTTTCCTTTTTCTGTACCCTAAGCCCGGTAACCAGGACTTATATACCCCATGAAACAACCAGAAAACAAGGATCGACGAACGTCGGGCCGCGTTCGACGATCGACGAGCCGCGTTCGACGATCGTCGAACGCCGAGCCGCGTGCGACGATCGTCGAACGCCGAGCCGCGTGCGACGATCGTCGAACGCCGAGCCGCGTTCGAAGATCGTCGAACGCCCCGACACGGGAATGACCCTACGACTCGTCAGTTTCGCACTCCTGTTCCTCTAAGCTCACTTGGGCTAATCCGGTGTGAGAAACAAGAGGACAAGAAGTGTTCCACCACTCCAATATTCTCCCACTTGGTGGACAACTATCACACAATAAGGCATCTCCTCCAGCTTTCCTCTTCAACCCCACGGCTGTTACACACCATTCAAATTTTGCAACAGAAACAGTCTTGGTAAGAAAATCAGAGCTATTCATCTCAGTGTCGACTTTCTCCAGTCGAACCACCTGCTTCTCCACCTTCTCCCGGATGAATTGATATTGGATATCAATGTGCTTAGTCTTAGCATGGAAAGTCGGATTCTTGGCTAACTGAATAGCTTCTTGGCTATCACACCACATCTTCACAGGACCCTGCTCAAAACCGAGCTCCAGGCACAGCCTTCGCAGCCATATGGCCTCCTTACTAACATGAGTTAGAGCCATGTACTTCGCTTCCGTCGACGAGAGTGCTACCACTCCTTTTCGCCGACTCATTCAACTGATAGCTCCACCAAATAATGTGAAGACATATCCACTGGTGGATCTCCTGCTATCCAGATCACCTCCCCAATCTGAGTCCACGTAGCCAACCACGTCTAGGGATCCTCCTTCACCAGTACCTTCAAAACAGAGGGAATAACTTGAGGTACCGCAAAGATACCTGAAAATGCGCTTCATAGCATTCCAGTGCTCCTTCTCAGGTTTGGCCATATACCGGCTCAGGACCCCCACTTCATGTGCGATGTCAGGACGAGTGCACACCATGACGTACATCAAACTCCCAACTGCACTAGCATATGGAACATTTGCCATGTCCTCGATTTCTTCGTGTGTCTTGGGACACATCTCAGCAGACAACTTACTCCCAACAGGCATAGGAGCACCGATAGGGTTGCAATCAGCCATGTTGAACTTCTTCAACACCTCTTCGACATACCTTTGTTGTCCCAACCAAAGCTTCTTCTTGCTTCGGTCCCTGGAGATCTGCATTCCCAAGATCACATTAGCTGGCCCCAAATACTTCATTTCGAATTTGGTAGAGAGCATTTTCTTCACTTGTTGGATCATCTTGGCACTATTCCCCACGAGTAGCATATCATCTACGTAGAGTGTCAAGAAAGTAAAATACTCCCCATTCCTCTGGTGATAGACACAGTGGTCAGAATTTGTCCTTTCAAACCTCACATCCAACATGTAGGTGTCAAACTTCTGATACCACATCCTCGGTGATTGCTTAAGACCATAAAGGGACTTCTTCAGCTTGCAAACCAGATCTTCTTTGCCCTTGGACTCAAACCTCTCTGGTTTCCTCATGTATATCTCCTCCTCCAGATTTCCGTGAAGAAACGTCGTCTTCACATCAATTTGCTCAACCTCCAAGTCATGCGCTGCCGCAATAGAGAGAACCAACCTGATCGAAGTGAGCTTAGCAACCGGCGAGAAAATCTCGTCATAGTCCACACCTTCCACCTGATAGAACCCTTTGGCAACCAACCTTGCCTTGTATTTCTCCACGGTGCTATCTGTCTTCACCTTCTGCTTGAAGACCCATTTGCTCCCAATGGCATTCCTTCCCTTTGGAAGCTTGCACAGACTCCAAGTCTGATTCTTCCGCAAGGAATCCATCTCATCAACCATCGCAAGCTCCCACTGGTTCACATCAGCCCTTGACCTTGCATCCCTGGCTGAAATGGGATCTTCACCAAGCATATTAAGGCAATAGTGTGCTCCTCCTGCACTAAGAGAGTACCGGAGTGGTGCCCTCCTTTCTCTTGTTGAACGCCTCAGAAGTGGGACATCAGCAACCTCATCTTCCGACCCACCATCAATGTTCACCGTCTCTAAATCGTCTGATTCTGAATCAGACTCAGCACCAACAGTAGTAGCCCCTTGAGCATCAACCTGAGAATCAAGTTCTATGCTTCTGGCTACTATTTCTTCCTCTGCAGCCCTTGACTTCCCCGCTTGTGTGCTGACCTGTGGACTGACTTCATAAAACACCACATCTCTTCTGATCGTCACAGTCCTGCTCACCGGGTTCCAAAGCTTGTACCCCTTGACGCCTTCTTTGTACCCCACAAAAATGCACTTCTCGGACTTCATATCAAGCTTTCCCCTTTTCTCTTTTGGAATGTGAACATAGGCTTCACACCCAAACACACGAGCGTAAGACAGATTCGGCTTCTTCTTGAAAATGACTTCATAGGGGGTACACCCCTTCACTGCAGAGGTTGGGGACCTGTTCTTCAAATGGTTGGCTATAGCCACCGCTTCAGCCCAGAACTCCTCCCCCAAACCTGCCCAACTGCGCATGCACTTGCTCTTCTCCATCAATGTCTGGTTTAGCCTCTCCGACACTCAATTCTGCTCTGGGGTGTAGGGTGTGGTTTTCTGCCGTGCAATACCCTGCTCAGTACAGTACCGCTCAAAAGCATCGGAACAGTACTCGCCTCCGTTATCAGAACGAAGGACTTTCACTTTTCTTTCCAACGGGTTCTCCACCAGGCTCTTGAAATCCTTGAACCTGTCTAGAACCTCTGATTTGGACCTGAGGAAATAGATCCAGGAATATCGTGAATAATCATCAGTGAAAGATACATAGTACCTAGCGCCGCCGAGAAATGGAGCTTGAGTCGGCCCGAACACGTCGCTATGTATCAGATCCAGCACTCCAGTTGCCCTCGTGCCTGTTCCATGGAAGCTGACCCGGTGCTGCTTGCCAAGTAGGCAGTGCTCACAGAACCCAAAGCTCGTGGTGCACATTGGCACACCGTCCACCATCTGACTTGAAGCCACGATCGACATCGTCATCTCACTGATATGCCCAAGCCGATGATGTCATAGCTTGGACTGCTCCTCCTGGTCATACTTCTTGCCTTTCAGAGATAAATGTCCCGCTTGGATCCACTGTATCAGCAAGTAGTTTATACAGTGTCCCATGCCTAACTCTATTGGCAATCACCATTGCCCCTCTGGTCATCTTGCATGAGCGCTTGTCACAACTGAAAGTCACTCCTGCATCCGCCATAAAACCCACTGAGAGCAAATTCCTGCTCATCCCAGGAATGTGCATCACACCCGGAAGAGTCTTCGTGGTCCCATTTGACAGCTTGAGCATCACCTTGCCACGTCCTTCGATCTGCACTGCAGTATCATTCCCAAGCATGACGTCGCCACCATCAAACCTCTCATATTCACAGAACCAGTGTCTATGATGAGTCATGTGATAGGAGGCTCCCGTGTCAACATATCACACATCAGAATCCATCTGAGCAACACATGCAGCTGCAATGTACATGTCACCGTCGTCGGTCTCGTTCTTTGTACCTGAAGTTGACCCTGCATCCTTCTTCTGAATGGCCTTGTTGTGACATTGAGACTTCACATGCCCAACCTCATTACACTTCCTGCACTTGATGGGCTTCTTCTCCTTGCTCTTGGATCTACTCCGAGATTTATCTCGAGATCCACCTTGCTTATTATCCCTCCATTGAGGGCGCGATCTGGATACACTCAAAGCACCCTTGCTAGCCTTCTCCGAGCCTCCTCTCCTGGTCTCCTCAGATAAAAGAGTAGCGCACACTGACTCACTTGAGAGCGCCTTCTCTCCATTATCCCCGATAGCAACAATGACGTTGTCCCAGGAATCCGGCAACGAACAGAGTAGTGTGATGGCTCTGTCTTCATCCGAGATCTTCTCACCAATAGAGATCAACTGACCCACAACCGTGTTGAAATTGGTCAGGTGCTCTGAAAAAGAATCGCCTTCATGCATCTTCAAGTTGTACCATTTCTTCCGCAACAACAGCTTGTTCACCAGGGATTTGCTCTGGTAGAGAGTCTCCAGCTTCCGCCATAACCCTTGCCCGGAAGTTTCTTCCATAACATTTGCCAAGATTGAATCTGCCAGAAAAAATCTGATTAAACCTTTGGCTTTCCGATCAGCCTTTGTTCAGGCCGCAACAGCATCCGCAGTCGATTTCTTGGTTGGCGGAGGATCAACTATTGTCCCCCACAAATCACGATCAACCAGAAGGTCCTCCATCTTCATCTTCCACAAATCAAATCTATTGTCATCAAACTTCTCTATCTCGATCCGCACTCCTCCTGAAGCCATGGAACCTGGCTCTGATACCAAATGTAAAGATTCAGAGAACCAAGAAGCAGAAATTCGATGTACCAGTTGAATAAATCAACACAAAGATATACAGAGGTTCACCCCAGGTTTGGGCTACTTCCTCTCCGCCTTCTGAAGAACTCCCTACACAAATAAACCATCATGTGAATCTCCAGAAGTTCAGCCGTTATCCCTCGAACGACAGCAGCCCACTTGTTTCCTTTTTTCTGTACCCTAAGCCCGGTAACCAGGACTTATATACCCCATGAAACAACCAGAAAACAAGGATCGACGAACGTCGGGCCGCGTTCGACGATCGACGAGCCGCGTTCGACGATCGTCGAACGCCGAGCCGCGTGCGACGATCGTCGAACGCCGAGCCGCATTCGAAGATCGTCGAACGCCACGGCACGGGAATGACCCTACGACTCGTCAGTTTCGCACTCCTGTTCCTCTAAGCTCACTTGGGCTAACCCGGTGTGAGAAACAAGAGGACAAGAAGTGTTCCACCACTCCAACAGTATCCCCGGTCACCCATCTTGTCCCACCTTTGCCTACCACATTTACCTTTTTCATTGATGTTGTCAAGCTGGAGGTTTCCCCTCCCGCTTGGGGGGAAGAGTTGAGATTATTAATATTATTAATTTAGTATTTGTTTGTGTGAGTGGGTTTAGTGTCACATCTTGTGTTAGGCTTTGTGAGTCCCTTGTAATGTTATAAATATCCCCCTATGCGAATGAATGTAATTGCACCAGTTATTATTCCCCTCATTTCTAATTCAACTGTATGAACATGTGAAACTATATTTACATCAACTTTTAGTCTAGAAAAAAAATCCAAGAGAGCATAAAATATTAATAGCAGATTAACAAAACATGAGGTAGCATAAACTAGATAGAAGTATAGAACCATACATCAGGCAAATTTTCTACTTAACATGAAACAAACATACATCTTCAACTGCGACACCAAAGTGACCAAAACCCGTTCCAATATCATATTTCTCAACTCCATAATCTGCCATGTTTCATAAAAAGAACATCAAAAAAGTCAGATAATTCTTTGAGGAACTGTTAAAATGTTTTTAAGAAATATATGCGTGCAGCACAAATAAATACAACAAAATTAATTTTATAATCGAATTAAAGCTTCATAATATGTTTTATGGCAAGAGAAGTGGTTTACTATAAGTGAGTTCCACGACAAAATGCGAGTCTTCGGGACCATAGCCAAGGAAAGCATTTGTATATCGTTCTTCAGGAATATCGCGCTTTCGTAATAATTTCATACCTAAACACTCCGTGTAAAACCTGACCACCCAAATAATGTTCAAGTTCAAAGGCCTCAAAGCATATCATGAAAGAGATGATATTGGACTTGATATGTGGAGTAAGAAAGTGTACTTTATCGTCTTGTCCAAATCATCCACGCGATAAACAACATGAAGTAGCCTTCGCTTGTCCTTCTTGGCCCACTCCAACGCATTCTCTTGACTAATAGTTGTGCCAGCTTGTGCAACATTTCCGGCAGAGCTGGCTAAAATGTCCTTTGTTGCCGTTTTTTTAACAGTCAAAGGCTTTATTCCGAACAATTGAGCTTGTGGTACAGCTGAAATTAATGCCTCAAAAATTCAGAAAGTGGGTGCAGAAATATGGATAGAAAATGTATTCGCTGTTACATAGAATTACATAATTTGACATGAGTGTAACAAAATAAGAGAAGTATCTTAAACATCCAGTCCAGTATCCTAGTTGGGCACTAATGTATACTGGATGCCTCACAAGATTCTCTCGAGCTAACGAGCGGGTAAGCAATTCAGAGAATTGTTTACGGCTGGAAGAGATTTGCGTTAATAAAAGAACCACATTAGAAGTTTTTATATCAATAAAAAGCTTATATTGAATCAAGCCAACAGTCAAGGAGTACCACAAAATAGAAGTCAGCCATGATGCAACAGTGTGAACTTGGCTGTTATAGCAAGAAGAGGATGCAGGAGAAGGGAGTCTTATGGGGAGCAGCCTACCCGCCCGACCCGTTCAGGTCTACTCATGAAAACCTCGGGCGCAACGACGATTGGGGCCGCTCATCCTGAGCGGATCGCCGATCGTAGTAATTTTCATTCTTGTTATTTTTTATTTCAAGTTGTATTTTGTATCTTTTTTAATCGGGACGATCAGTCAATCATAGTCGTTTGTTGCCCCCTATTGTGGGGGAGAGCTCTCATGGAGATATTGAAGGATTTGAGCATAGTAGTCATCATTTGGTCATTTTGGTGCGGAAGTTGAGTCCCAGGTGCGAAGCCCTGGGTCCCCACCACAACCTTGTTGTCCACCACCATCATCACCTCACCTACAGCCAGCCATAGCTCTCCACGACTCCACCACAAACAGTCGGCCATAGCCCCACACCGCCATTTCCCTTAGCTTCCCCACATCAGCCCACTGCCCTTTCCCCACACCAAGAGGTTGGCCACCCTTCCCCTCCCCACAATCTCGTTGTGAGCCTACCACCATTCCCCCTCGAGATCATTGCCTACCAACCACACCATCCCCACCCCTTCAGATTATTATCGGTCACCCCTTCCCACAACCCATCACCACTCAATTAGCCAGCCTCCATCACCACTCCCCAAATTCCCTAAAAATAGCACATTTTCCCCCTTTTTTCCATCTCGAGCGATCACCGAAGTACGTCTCCAGTCACCTCCGGTGGTCCGTCTTCACTTCCCCTATTTTTTCATTTTTTGAAGTTTTCCGGCAATTGCCGGAAATCAACTCCGGCGATCACCGGAAAAAAACTCCAGCAAACACCATGAAAGTGATGTGTTAGATCTGAAATACTCTAGAGGGGGGGTGAATAGAGTATTCTTAAAACCTTAAAATCTTTTACAGCTTTTGCTGTAATTGAGAAAGTGCATAAACAACCTAATAAAATATAAACACAGCAATCCTAAAAAGACACAAACACAGCAAGAACAAAAGAAAGGGCAACCGGACAACACAAGAAATTATAGTGGTTCCCCAACCTGGGTACATCCACTCTCCTACCACCCTGATAGGAATTCACTCAGATTTTTGATCACTTGTCTGACACCAATGAGCTTTTGATCAGGTGCTCAAAAATCAAACCTCAAGTCTTTTGGTCAGGTGACTTGCAAACAGGAATAACTTTTGAAGAAATTATAACCCTTTATACAGTGCGGGGTTGAGAGATGATTGTGTCTTCTCTTTCTCAATAAACAACTGAGAAGACTTAAGTGGAAATGATTTTAGCAAAAAGCTCCCCCTGAGATGTAGAAAGGTTCAGGGAAAAACTAGAGTTTTGCTTCAGGGTGATAGGCCTTCAATCTTTAGGCCTTGACCAAAAAGCTCTTCAATAACTTCTTGACTGATTGAATAGTTGCTGTCCTTTGAAGTGTCCTGGAGAGTTGAAGAATGAAGACTCTTGATTTTGATTGATTGTTATTCTTCTTCAGGTAGCAAAGGTTTTTCTGGTATAGGGCTTCTTTTCTTAATCAGAGAGCTGTGAAAGAGAGAGCAGAGAATTGCTTGTTGCAGACTGACTGACTGTGTATCTGTGTATCTTCTTGTGTGTTCTCCTTGTGCAGGAAAGGAGAGAAAATTTCTTTTATATTTTCTGTCAAAAATTGTCTTTCGAAATTTGAAATCCTCTGCAATCAATGCTGACGGTCTTGAAAATAAACTGCATTGAATTATTTCCACAACTGTCCCATGGAAAAACGGCAAGCAATAATCCTAGAGAAGATCATAATCAATGTTTTCTCTAACGGTTATATTCAGAGAATATTTGAGCATTAATTATACAGGAATTATTGCAGTAGAAAGGGGACAGAAGGAAAGAAATAACTAAGTCTGGATTCGTCGAACAGATAACAGAAATCGTCGAGCTGAGTACACAGTTCGTCGAGCTGAGTTGCTGTGTTCGTCGACCAGATGACTTCTGTTCGTCGAGCTGAGTTCCAAGATCGTCGAGCTAAAGCAGAACCGCATTCTCCAGAGACTTTGCCTTTTCTGTGTATGAAGTTCGTCGAGCTGATAACTGAAAACTGATTTCGTCGAGCTGAGAACTGAATTCGTCGAGTGAAGATGATCCTGGACTTAGAAAAATTGAGAAACTTCTTTAATCAAGAAGTTGAAGTAGAAATTCCAGAAATCGTCGACCAGAGAACTAAGTTCGTCGACTTGAGTCTAGAGAATAAAGTCTGGACTTGGAATGCTGAAGGTAGAGTCCAAAGATCGTCGACCTGAAAATCAAGTTCGTCAAGCTCAGCTCAGAGAATTATCTCTGAGATCGTTGAGCTGAGCACGACAATTGTCGACCTGAGTTCGACGAACGTCGAACTCATTTTACTGAGTCTTTGAAAAATCTCTAAATCTTGAGTCTCTGGCAGTCTGATGATGGCTGGTCCATGCAGTGTTGAAACTAAGGACTTGGCCTAGACTCTAGGACACAACTATGACCATGGCTATACAAGATGGGTCACAAGATCCTAACTTAGTGAACCTAGCCCAAATCAAACTAGAGATCCAACAATCTCCCCCTATTTGGGTGAGGTCACTAATTACAGACTCAGACTAAACTGAAAATAAACAAAGCAGGAAAAACTTATATCTGGCAGAGAAAAAAATGAATAAATGCAGCAGATATATATATACAGATAAGCTTTGTTCAGAAATAAGAAAGCAGTTATAAACATAACAAAAATTCACCAGTTCAGAACTCATTTCTTTTGTTTCTTCTCTTTTGACTTTTTTTCTTTGCTCTTGTCTCCTGACTTAGTAAAAACAATCTCTCTATTTGTATCAGAAGCTTGCACTTTGGTCATGGTCATATCAGCAGCCCCTATAATCTTCAAAGATGAGGCTCTGGGGACTACTGCTTCTGGGTACAATTTCATATAATCATCAACGTTGAAAAATTTGTTAGGTTTCTCAAACCTCTTAAGCTCTTCTTTCCTGTATTTTGACATTGTTGTATATTCTGAGGGATCCTTCCCTTCAGCTCTTGCTTTGTTAATCATAGAAAGGTCAACCAGTTCTTGGAACCTGGCCATCCTTGCTGAAGTGCCTGTTTCTGGATCTTCAAAGGGTACAGGAGGAGAAGGAGGTCTATTGGAACTTTCAGCTTGTTGATGTTCAGAAAATTGTTGATGTTTTTGTTGATGTTGCTGCTGTTGTTGAGGCTGGTGTTGCTTGCTAGAAGGATATTGTCTTTGTTGGCTGCTTCCAGAAAATGAGAACCTACCATGATGTCTTTGATAAGTTTGAAATTGGGTAGACCTTTGAAAAGTTGTGCCTGAAGCACCAGCAGCTGGAGGAGGAGGTGGAGGAGGGTCCTTTCTGTATTTCTGAGTTGGAGGAGGGGAGTATCTTCTGCTTCTTTTCCTTTCTTTCTGTTCATTTTTGGATAACCACATCCAAGTTGGCATCCCTTTATATGGAGTTATCATCTGAAGGATATAGTAGGGAGTGTCATTGGTTGGATTTGGTTTAGGAGCAGGAGGAGGTGGAGCTTTCCTTTTCTTAGATATTTTCTTCTTCTTGGGTTCATCATCAGAATCCTCATCCTCATTATCATCATCATCATCATAAGATCCCTGAGGATTATCATATAGATCATTTAAAGCTTTCAGGGCCTCAGCAGAAATAGTAGGCTTCTCAGGTTTAGATGGAGCTGGAGGAGAAACTTCAACAGGAACTGGAGAACTGACTCTGACGGTGCTTTCAGCAGTTGCCTTATTCTCTTCTTCAATGTCAGCAAAGATCAAAGCATCCAGATCTGGCATTGGAGAGTCATCCATAACAAAACTGGGGGCAGAAATAATTTCTGGAGGGGATGGGATGACTACAGGTTCTGGAATAACAAAACTGTCTTTTAGTTGCTTGGCAACTTTAGGACTGATAGGGGAAGAATATGGAACAATAGCCAAAGATGACTTAGAATAATCTGCTGGAGGGAAGCTCAAAAATGCAGTATCAAAAATTTTCAACAAATATTCTAGATCTAATGTGTGATTAATGATAAAATCACCAACAGTAATTATCTCTTTTGGAGCTGACTCTTTTATATCCATGTCAGTCTCAATAAAATTAATAAAATCAATAAACTCTGTATCATTTGTTGTTGCTACTGCCTCTGCATCTGCTGGAGCTGGAGCAACTGAAACTGCTGCTACTGCTGGAACTGCTGCAGCTTCATCATCAAGCATCTCCCCCTGCCTGATTTCAGTAATAACTGGAGCCAGGCCCCTAAATGAAGAGGGGGCAGCAGTGAGGGCAGATATCTGGGCAAATAGGGTAGATATAGAGGTAGCAAGAGGTGTAATCGCCTCTGTTATGATTGTTTTGAGGAGGGGTGTGATGAGGGCAATGACAGATGAGATTGTGGAGGGATTTAGTGGTGGAGTTGCAGTTGGAGTTACAAATGGTGGTTGGGTGGAAACATTTGGAGGGATGGTAGATGTTGGTGGGGTTAGAGGAAGAGCATCTGGCATGTGGTCATCTTGTGTGGATTGATGTTGAGAGGACAAAGTAGTGGGAGGAGATGACAGTAGATTGAAAGATGGTATGGAGGACAAGTGAGGTGGAAGAGGAGATGAAGGTGGTGTTGGAGAAGGAGAAGGTTGATGATAGTCCTGAATGAGAGATGAGGGGATGTTAGTAATATCTAAGGGTGGAGAGGTGGCGGGAGATGTAACAGGAACAGATGGTTGTAGTTGTTGTTGGGGTTGTTGAAGAGAGGGAAGTGGGGAGGAGGGTTGTTGGGTTTGGAGTTGGATAGCTGGAAGAGATGGAGGTGAGGGTGGAATGATCTCTTCAGTAGGGTGGGGAGTGGCTGTAACAGCCCTTGTGCTCTCAGAAGCTTTGGTGGCAGAGGATGAGGCCTTAGAAGGCTTTGTTATTGTCCTCTCTCACCTGCCAAACAAGGCACAAGTAAGCTTTTTACTGGCATTGATGAATATGGTCGGGGAGACCAGTGATTCAGCAGCTTTTTCTTTCAAAAAGATCCCTAGGATTCTTCCAAAACACAGTTCCTTTTTGTTACACTTTTTCTTTATTAGATCAAAGATGATCTGAGCCTAGTCCACTTGCTTTTTGTTAACCACTGCACACATAACCAGAAACTGATGCATGGTTATATAATCATGTGCAGTGTGCTTGTCTAGCAAGACTTTCCCAATAATATCTGTCAGAAACTTATATTCTGCAGATAAATGTTTCTTCAACAATTTATTAGGGTTATCTCCAGCATAACCCATCAAACTCAACATCAGATCATATTCTTCATTCTCAATTTCTAATTCATCTTCTCCATTGCTCAAACCAAATATTTCAATCAAAACGGCGGGAGATAGAGAAATGGCGTTACCCGCAATTGTTCCAATCATTGTATTTTCCTTTGTGGTTGAAGATGTGTAGACTCCTTCTCTAATCTCAGTTCCAGACAGTTTGATCTTTGTTGTCATCAGATTCTTAAGATACTGCTCTTCCAGAAGTTCCAGAATATGCAGAAAAATCGGGTCTGAATGTTGGAAAGAATCAAAGTCGACATCGAAGCCGGTGTCGAACTTCATCGCAGCAAGGGTTCCTGTTGGAATCGCCATGAGAGTACCTGAAAGAGAAAACGGCGATCAAGTGCAAAGGAACAAAAAGCGCAGGACGGAGGTCGAAAAAAACCTAGATATAGGGTTTTCTGTAATATGAATCAACAAACTCCGTTCCACGAAAAACAAAAAGATCTTCAATCTGAGGTCGACGAAATGATTTGGAGTTAAATAATTCGTCGAGCTCAGTCTAAAGATTTGAAGACATTTCGTCGAGCTCCGTTCGACGAAATTCTCCTGAAGTGGATTCGTCGAGCTTTGTTCGACGAAAACAACTTCACTCACAGAGAGTTCGTCGATCTCTGTTCGACGAATATCTCAAGAACTTTCTCCAGTTCGTCGAACTCCGTTCGACAAACTTTGGCAAATTCGTCGAGATCAGACAGAAGTTAAATCAAAGCTTCTCCATTTATCATGCCCAGCTGATTTATAAAAAACATGTGATTCTTTTCATCCAAGGGTTTGGTGAAAATATCAGCTTTTTGTAAATCAGTGCAGATATAGACAAGTTTGATTTTGTTTTTGTCTACACACTCTATAATGAAATGATGTTTAATGTCTATATGTTTGGTTCTACTGTGATGTACTGGATTCTGAGATATGGATATAGCACTTGCGTTATCACAAAGTAGAGTTGAATTATTTAAGTTGAAACTATAGTCCAGGAGTTGATTCTGAATCCACAATATTTGTGAACAGCAACTGTCAGCTGCAATGTACTCTGTTTCAGCAGTTGATGTGGGCACAGATGTTTGTTTCTTGCAGAATCAAGACACTAATCTCATACCAAGGAACTAGCAAGTTCCTGTGATACTTTTTCTGTCTACCATGTATCCAGCATAGTCAGCATCTGAGTATCCAGTTAACTTAAATTCTGACTCAGTATGATACTATAGGCCTACACTAGGACAACTCTTTATATATCTCAAAAGTCTTTTTAGGAAAATAAGGTGAGATTCTTTATGGTTCACTTAGAACCCAGCACAAAGGCATGTGACAAACATGATATCAGGTCTGCTCGTTGTAAGATATAGTAGGGACCCAACAATGCCCCTATATAACTTCTGATCAACTGGTTTCCTATGTGTATCAGAATCTACCGCAGCATTTGTAGTCATAGGTGTTTTCTGAGTTGAGACATCAGTCATCCCAAACTTCTTGAGAAGCTCTTTAGCATATTTAGTTTGGGAGATGAAGATGTCATCAGGTAGCTGCTTCACTTGGAGACCAAGGAAGTACGAGAGCTCATCCATGCTACTCATCTCAAACTTTGAATGCATGAGGTCAGAGAACCTCTTGTATAGTTTGGGATCAGTAAACCCAAATATGATGTCATCCGCATATATTTGTACTAACAAAATTTTATCCTTATGGTGCCTAGTGAACAATGTTTTGTCTATTATGCCTCTAGTGAAATCATGTTCTAACAGGAAGCTTGTTAAGGTCTCATACCAAGCTCTTGGAGCTTGCTTTAGATCATAGAGAGTTTTATGCAACTTGAATACATAAGATGGATGAGTTGGCGAGACAAAACCTGGAGGTTGTTTAACATAAACCTCTTCTTTTAGTACACCATTCAGAAATGCACTATTCACATCCATTTGATAGACCTTGAATATTTTGTAGGCTGCATAGGCAAGGAATATTCTGATTGCCTCTAACTTTGCTACAGGTGCAAAAGTTTGGTCATAATCTATTCTTTCCTCTTGTCTGTATCCTTGAGCAACAAGCCTAGCTTTGTTCCTCACAATTGCTCTTTGGGCATCTAGTTTGTTTTTGAATACCCATTTGGTTTCAATTACTGGGTAGTTTTGGGGTCTTGTAACCAAATCTCAAACTCTACATCTCTCAAATTGTTTTAATTCCTCCTGCATTGCAATGATCCAGTGGAGATCTTATTCTGCATCATGGATGGATAGAGGTTCAACCTGAGAGAGAAAACAGGCATGCATCAAATCTTGGTTGAGTTGATGTCTTGTCTATACACCTGTTGATATGTCTCCAATCACTTGAGATCTGGGGTGATCCCTTAGTGTGACAAGATCAGTGGGTAGAGTTGGTTCTGCAACAGCATTAGGAACTAATTGCTCTTGTGGAATTATGTTTGCTGTTGGGGGAAGATCAATTTTTTCAGTGCCTTCATCATCACTTTCTTCAATGACTTGTGGAGAAGGATTTGTTGGAACCTCTTGGGTGAGGTTTAGTCCATCCAAATTCTCACACAAGTGAGGTACCTGCAAAGTGCTTTTGGTAGAAATCTTTTTCTTCTCGCAAGACATGTTAGCTTCATCAAATGTAACATGAATAGATTCTTCAATTTTTAGAGATGATTTATTAAAGACCCTATAGGCTTTGCTTACTTGGGAATATCCTAGAAAGATTCTCTCTTCAGCCTTAGGCTCAAACTTTCTAATGTATCTTTTATTGTTGTTGTGAATATAACATATACATCAAAATACTTTAAAATATTTGATTTTAGGTTTCTTCCCTTTAAGTAATTCATAGGGAGTCCTATTTTTCAGTTTATGTGTTAGGCTTCTGTTCAGAACATAATTTGCAGTGTTTACAGCATCTACCCAAAAGGATAGTGGCATGTAATCATCTGCAAGTAATGTGCCTACAGCTTCAATTAGGGTCCTATTTTTCCTTTCAGTTACCCCATTTTGTTGGGAGTTCTAGGAGCTGAGAAGCAGTGTCTGATATCTTCCTTCTCACAGAACTCAAGCATAAGAAGAGACACAAACTATGTGTCATGATCACTTCTGATCAATGCAACATGAGTAGAAAACTCAATCTGTATGGTCCTGAGAAAATCTGTAAGAACATTAAAGGTATCTGACTTAGATCTCAGAAAGGACACCCAAGTGAACCTTGAGAAGTCATCTACAATAACTAAGGTGTAGGATTTCCCTCCCAGGCTTTGTACAACAATGGGTCCAAAAAGATCCATGTGTAGCAAATATAAAATCCTAGGAGAATCACTTTTATTAACTGATTTAAAGCTAGTTTTAGTTTGCTTGCCTAGTTGACAAGCTCTGCAAAGACCTTCCTTCTTGTAGGGGCCAGAAGGTAAGTCTCTAACAAGACTGTCTTTAGATAACCTTGCAATGTTTTTCAAGTTTACATGATCTAGCCTTTTATGTCATAAATCATTCTGATTACTAGTTATATTAAGTAAGCAGATATCAGAATTGGCAGAAAAAAAAATCAACTAAGTATATGTTACCTTGTCTATTCTCAATTAAAACAGTTTGTTTTTTTAATTAGTAATAGTGCAAGAACATGAGTTAAAGTGTACCTGATAACTTTCATCACATAACTGGCTTATGGAGATGAGGTTATGCTTGAGTCCTCTAACACAGGTGCGGATTCAGAGGGGGCCCGAGGGACACTGGCACCCCCATTATTTTTCAAAATAATTAGTGTATTTAGATTCCTCTCATCGAGACAATGAATTTTGACTATTTATTTGTCAAAAACGGTGACGAGAGGAGGGAGAAACGGCTCTGATAAGATTGAAACGTTCAATTTTTTTGAAGTAAGTTGATGACTGGCCTCACATGTTAACATTTTCAAAACCCAGTTACACATTCAAAAAAATTTGTGTGCACCTCCATTATCAATTTGTGCACCCCCATTATTAATTTTCTGGATCCGTCATTGCTCTAACATATGTCACTTTTGAATGTGACTGCTCCAATCTTCACTTCTCCAAAACCTTCAGACTGACCACATTTTGAATCACCAAAGATAATCTTTGGTCATAGCTTGGACTTATAGTTGGTTAAGATGTCCTTGCTGCCAGTCATATGTTTGGAGCATCCACTGTACAGGTACCATGTCTGATTATTTACTGGACAGTTCTTCATCTGCAATGAAAAACAATTAATTGTTTTTGACTCAGGTTACCTTGGGTCATTTGTATTGTTGATATAAAAAACTAGATATAACAGAGAATTCATGTTGAGATTTATATCCTAGAGGGTTATATCTTCTAGGTGGTATTACCCAATCAGCTACAGGATTAAATACTTTCCTAGATTTATTGAAGTTGCTGTTATAGTTATAATTTTGATTAAGTCTTTCTGGGTTCGACGAATTTCTGTGAGTTTGTCGACCAGAGTTCGACGAATTGGGATGAGATCGTCGATCTCTGCCCAGAGAATGAACATATTCATTTTTTGTGCCCCACGATCTCTGCTCTGCTCGACGAACCATACAGAGTTCGTCGATCGCAGTTAGAAGAATAATTATAGTTAAAGTTTGCGTTCAGCGTTCGTCGAGTTGGGTTCGACGAACGGGCAATATTTCGTCGATCTAAGTTCGACGAATTCTGCTGAACTTTGTTTTTACTTGTGGTTTTCTGATTTTTGTTATTTTGACCTTTTAATTTGGGAATTTCTGCTGTTGTTTGTTTATAGTTTATTATTTCCTTCCCTTTATCTGAAACAAATTTGATATGGGTTGACAAAATATTCTTCTTGAGGATGGTGGGCAAACTTGATGAAGCACCCAAGCCCAGCTTGTCATTCAATCTGTCATTTACAGTGCTTGTGATGTCCATCAGCTTGAGGTTTCTCCCATTGAGAGATTCCTCAAGTTGTTTAGCCTCACATAGCTTAGTTTTTAATAATATGATTTGTTCATTAGCTAAGATTAATTCATCCTTTAACTTATTGTTTTCAGAATTAACATTCTCTAGATTTCTTAATTTTTCCGTAAGAGTTTTGATTTCTTTTTCTGAGTTAATTAAATTTATGCACATTGTTTTAAATTCAGATTTAAATGAATCAGAATTGTAATCAAAGGAAGATAATATCTTGTCAGCTTCAGAATCTGAAACTGCTTCATTTTCTGAATCTTCTTCTTCTGAATGACTCCTGGAGGCATCAATGGCCATGAGGCAAACTTCTTTAACCTTTGCCTCTTCTTCATCTTCACTGGAGCTGGAAGATGTTGATTCATCCTCAGTCTCATACCAGGATTCAGCCACAAAACCTTTCTCCTTTTTCTTATGTTTGCTGAAGGAAGGTATGTTGTTGTGCTGTCTTCTTGTATCTTTCTCTCTTCTCTTCTCCTTCTTCTGATTCTCTGGACAATCAGAGATGAAGTGTCCAGGTTTCCTGCAATCAAAACACACCACTTCTTTAGTTGGTGTTTTGTCATACCTTGGTTTGTCATCATGCCTTGATGACTTTCTCCTGAAGTCTTTTCTTGTCATTTTGTAGAATCTTTTGGCAAAAAGACTCATCAACTCTTCATTTGTGGTTGAGGTCTCAGTCTCCTCAGCAGTTTTGAATGCAATGCTTTGTTCTTTTCTTGCTGGAGGAGGTATTCTTTGCTCAGCTGTCTCTCTGGATTTGATCAGCCATTCATAGGACTTAAGCTTGTCTAAGAGAGATTCAGTGGAAATCTCATTTAGGCTTCTGGCCTCCTTGATGGGCCAGATCCTTGAATCTCATGAGCTTGGGAAGCACATAAAGATCTTATCATTCACCTCAGTGAGGGTGATGTCCTTGTCTAAGGTTTTTAGCTCATTGATGATTGAGCTTAACCTATTGTACATATCAGCTACTGTCTCAGCTTCTTCTTTCTTGAAATTCTCATACAGGGATATGAGATTGGATCTCCTGTCCTTCCTTTCATCTGCTGATCCACCCACCATTTGATTTAGGGAGTCCTAAATGGCTTTGGTTGAGGTGCATTCAGCCACTTTTTGAAAAATATCATCTGACATTGTTTGTGTCAGTATATTCATTGTCTTGGCATCAGCAATCTTTGTCTTCTTCTGGGCCTCAGTCCACTCAGGTGGTGAAACTGTAGTTGTGCTTGAAGATGTTGCAGATGTAGATGCTTGAGGGGGACCTGTCAAAATGGAGTTGTAGATATCTTCATCAATATAGTTCTTGTACAATTTAATTCTTGTCTTCCAGATGGCAAACTTATTCAGATTGCATACTGGAGGTCTGGTGTTTGTATAGTCCTTGTTTTGTGTCATGCTGTGTGAGAATATATCTAATGGAAAAGAAAAGACAGATCTAACTCATGATCTTTGTTTCAAGAGCTAGCTTGTACAACCAACAGAGAACCTCCCTCTGATACCAATTGAAAGTGATGTGTTAGATCTGAAATACTCTATAGGGGGGGTGAATAGAATATTCTTAAAACCTTAAAATCTTTTACAGCTTTTGCTGTAATTGAGAAAGTGCATAAACAACCTAATAAAATATAAACACAGCAATCCTAAAAAGACACAAACACAGCAAGAACAAAAGAAAGGGCAACCAGACAACACAAGAAATTATAGTGGTTCCCCAACCTGGGTACATCCATTTTTCTACCACTCTGGTAGGAATCCACTCAGATTTTTGATCAGTTGTCTGACACCAACGAGCTTTTGATCAGGTGCTCAAAAACCAAACCTCAAGTCTTTTGGTCAGGTGACTTGCAATCAGGAATAACTTTTGAAGAGAGTTATAACTCTTTATACAGTGGGGGGGTTGAGAGATGATTATGTCTTCTCTTTCTCAATAAACAACTGAGAAGACTTAAGTGGAAATGATTTTAGCAAAAAGCTCCCCCTGAGATGTAGAAAGGTTCAGGGAAAAACTGGAGCTTTGCTTCAGGGTGATAGGCCTTCAATCTTTAGGCCTTGACCAGAAAGCTCTTCAGGAACTTCTTGACTGATAGAATAGTTGTTGTCCTTTAAAGTGTCCTGAAGAGTTGAAGAATGAAGACTCTTGATTTTGATTGATTGTTCTTCTTCTTCAGGTAGCAAAGGTTCTTCTGGTCTAGGGCTTCTTTTCTTAATCAGAGAGCTGTGAAAGAGAGAGCAGAGAATTGCTTGTTGCAGACTGACTGACTGTGTATCTGTGTATCTTCTTGTGTGCTCTCCTTGTGCAGGAAAGGAGAGAAAATTTCTTTTATATTTCCTGTCAAAATTGTCTTTTGAAATTTGAAATCCTTTGCAATCAATGATGACGGTCTTGAAAATAAACTGCATTGAATTATTTCCCTAACTGTCTCATGGAAAAACGGCAAGCAATAATCCTGGAGAAGACCATAATCAATTCTCTATCTAACGGTTATATTCAGAGAATATTTGAGCATTAATTACACAGGAATTATTGCAGTAGAAAGGGGACAGAAGGAAAGAAATAACTAAGTCTGGATTCGTCGAACAGATAACAAAAATCGTCGAGCTGAGTACACAGTTCGTCGAGCTGAGTTGTTGTGTTCGTCGACCAGATGACTTCTGTTCGTCGAGATGAGTTCCAAAATCGTCGAGCTAAAGCAGAACCGCATTCTCTAGAGACTTTGTCTTTTCTGTGTATGAAGTTCGTCGAGCTGATAACTGGAAACTGATTACGTCGAGCTGAAAACTGAATTCGTCGAGTGAAGATGATTCTGGACTTAGAAAAATTGAGAAACTTCTGGAATCAAGAAGTTGAAGTAGAAATTCCAGAAATCGTCGACCAGAGAACTAAGTTCGTCGACTGGAGTCTAGAGAATAAAGTCTGGACTTGGAATGCTGAAGGTAGAGTTCAAAGATCGTCGACCTGAGAATCAAGTTCGTTGAGCTCAGCTCAGAGAATTATCTTTGAGATCGTTGAGCTGAGCACGACAATCGTCGACACGAGTTCGACGAACGTCGAACTCATTTTACTGAGTCTTTGGAAAATCTCTAAGTCTTGAGTCTCTGGCAGTCTGATGATGGCTGGTTCATGCAGTGTTGAAACTAAGGACTTGGCCTAAACTCTAGGACACAACTATGATTCTGGCTATACAAGATGGGTCACAAGATCCTAACTTAGTGAACCTAGCCCAAATCAAACTAGGGATCCAACAATCTCCGGCCACCTCCGGTGGTTCGTCTTCACTTCCCCTATTTTTTCATTTTTTGAAGTTTTCCGGCAATTGCCGGAAATCAACTCCGGCGATTGCCGGAAATCAACTCCGACAATCACCGGAAAAAAACTCCAGCAAACACCACCACCACCGACGGTCACCTTCGGCCACCATCAGCCGACTACCACCCCCGCTCTCCATTAACCACGTCCACATTACCTCATAACCACCCACTATCTCCCTCTTCGAAAACTTAGGAATTAATTCCTAAAATCTAGCCTAACTACCCTCCCACTATCTCCTCACATAGCAGTCGGCCCTCCCCCTTCTTTCCATCTCATCCATCACGTGGTACCACCACAACTTCTCCCTCATTTTCACCCTTCACGAGGAACCATTGCAACTTCCCCCTCATTATTTCTTTCATGTGGAACCACCCCACCTCCCATAATTGAACCACATCCACTCACCAATTCCTTCAACGAAGGAAATAACTACTAAATTTCAGTCCTTGTATTCACTCTGACACTCACTACAATTCCACTTTTCCCCTATACACGTGGAGCCTCATATATTTCCCTGCAACAACCGAATTCCTTCATTTCCCTGCTATACCAGCAGCCGGCCTGCTTCCCCCATCCAATCCAACATGCGGAGACACTTTCCCCATCTTGCCAAGCTGCTGGTGTAACGTCCTGATTCATGCTAGACCCCTCGCGTGCGTTTTGAGTCAAGAAATTTGACTCAGGCTCGGGGAGCACTAGTAACGGGCGTTGAGGGCGTTGACTGGTAGGCTGGAGCCGAGTGATACTCGACGCATGAAGAGAATTGGACTTAGAATAATTTCGGCTAAAGGGAATTCGTCGAGTATCATCGAGTGGTCACGACACCTTTCGACGAGCGTCGAGTGATACTCGACGCATACGACGCCTTTGACTTAGGAATTTTCGGGCAAGGAATTTGTAGAGTATCGCCGGATAAACCAGGCGAATTCGTCGAGTGATACTCGGCGAATTCGGCGGGAAAGGCTAGGAGAAAATTCTGTGGAACAAAGGATGATTCGTCGGATATCGTCAAGAAAATTCGACGAATTCGTCGAGAGAGGCTTAGGTAGAATTCGGTTAAGTAAAATTCGTCAGATATCGTCAACGATATCCGACGAATCCGTCGAAAAGGACTTGGGGTAATTCGGCGGGATTTTAGTTCTATTCGTCGTGTATCGTCGAGAATGACCTAAACAGTTTGGCAAATGTGGTAATCGATTCATCGAGATTATACAATGGGACTCGCCAATTCGTCGAGTATGAAGAGGGATTTACACGGTTTTGCGGCACAGGCGGAATTCGTTGTCTTGTGCATACGGGCTGAACCGGACTTCGGGATGTATGCTGGGTGGCTCCTTGGACCGGTCTTTTCGATATTAAGTGAAAATGGGCGGTCCAATGAGAAGGCGACACGTGGTGAGGTAACATAACCCAAATGCGTTGTTATAAAAAGGAAGAAACGGGAAACCCTATCCATCACTTCATTCTTCTTGCCGAGTCGTTACTTGTCGAACCCGACGGAAGCAAAGCAGCTGCCGGAGTCAGATTTTCTGGAGGAAGAACTTCCATCCGGGAGAAACGATACCGACGAGGAAAAAGCAAGCCATGCCGAGAAGGATAACAAGGTCCATGGCCGAAAACGGGGTGAGCTTCCTACCATCTCCCTTGGTGCTAGATCTTTAGCTATGATATAGGGGAGATGTCGACTCAAAAGAGTTTGACTTGTGCGTGATGAAGATTCCTAGGAAAAGACCATGCTAGGACCTTGTCCTACGGATTTGTGTCTTCAACCTATCCTCTCTTCATTGTGAAGGTGACGGACTTAATTTTGTGAAGATAAATGGTCTATTGAGGGTGAATAAGGGAGGAGGAAAGACTGGATGTAAACTTGTAGAAATAAGTAGAGGAAAAAGACGAACGGATGTCGTTCGTTTGGCTTTAAGATACGTGCAGAATCTATTTTTTGTGCGCAACAGATTTCGAGGCCATTTTCGAGCGTCATACGGCCGGATCTAGGTCTTGGGCTGAATACAAAAGTTGTAGTTCTCGGAAAGACCTTTCCAACGGATGGTTACACGTTTTCATAGGAGCTTTGTAGCTCCGGGAATGTCCAGTCAAAGTTGTTGCATAGTAACAACTTATGTGCAGGTTGCCTTTGGGTTAGTGTTTAGTCGGTTTTGGACTAGGTAGGAGGAACGTAGCAAGATGATGTTGAGATTTGGGATGAGCCTACTTATTTGTAGCAGAGATAAACAAATGGTTTAGAGAAATTTAATAAACAAATGGTTGGGAGGAATTTTGTGAATAAATGGTTTGATGAGGTTTGGTTGTACAAATGAAATACTAGTGAAATCCGGTATAGGATGACTGAATGTGTAACCTATAAATATGTTACCATACTGAAAGATGCATGTGAAGTATCATCATAATGATTGTGATAATTATATGGAAGCATAAGTGTTTGGGACTGCTTGATTATAGGGAAGGAATCGGATGAGGTAATCTTATGGCCATGGAATATGTTGAATCGAGATCTCATGTATGGTAAGGGATAAATATTAGTATAGTCCACTGCCGAGAGTTGTGTCTCCCTACGGGAAGCAGTGCGGGATTGTATGTTGTATAAGGTGGTTTGCCACCTGTGTTTATGATAAACCCTTGGGTGCTGAGAGCACGAAAATATGAAAGGGTTGTAGTTCGTGAATATTTGACCGCACTGGATTGGTAATGATATTAAGGGACTCAGTGTGGAGCCATTGAGTTCTTTTGAGCACTGGACTGGAAATGGTGAGAAGGGACTCGGTTGGAGCCCTTGATATGATGGCATGGCCAAGTGGAATTTCATGCGGTGTGACTTGACACGTGGTGTCATAATCTACGGGCTCGCCAGTCGTCACACCGACGGGAGTTGACGAACAGACTTTTGGCGGTTGGGCTTGGTCCTCGGTGCTCATTCCTGGGGGCTTGGTCTTGTGGTGATACGCTCTCATAGGCTCTTTCTGTGCCACAATGATAGGCCAGTTTGGGTTGTGTTCTTGGTTCACATCTACCGGAGACCCCTCTGAGCCGTAGTACGCAGGGAGCTCTGCTATTGTGTTCTTAGCGTTGAGGCGTACGGAGGCCTAGGCATGGGAGTGTGGATGCCCGCCTAGTAGTGGAAAGCTCGTTTCACTGTCACCGTCTGGCCACGACGGATGACGCCTGAGAGGTTAGCTACCTACTCAAAAAGTGGGAACTATAAGACTATGTCGACATAGCAGTGTGGGCTTGTACATGGGTGAGTCATCATGTTTCATTCATAACATTACATTGCATTACATTACACAAAATCTTTATCATATAAGTTTGTATGGACACTTTTATATGATAAGTTACTTTACTATTAAGACGATCATTAACTTATAAATCTGTATGGGCATTTTTATAAATTAAGTTACATTCCTGTTATAGAAGTAGATTTGTTGCGAATGAATGATATATACTCATGTTTAATTGATATGATTGAATGATGCTATTACTGTTATACACTACTGTTGTTACTACTTATAACTTGTAAGATATACCATCTGCGTGTACTTACTGCTTATGTAATTATATATTGTACCATTACTCCTTCTACCGCCTGGTGCATAAGAGCCGCTGGGGTGAGCAGAAGTGATAGCGACTTAGTCTTTATGACTAACGGTTGCTACGTCTTCCATTTTAGGAGGAAACTCAGCAGATGAAGTCGCAGCAGCAGGTCATACAGGGGGGCAGTCAGGCCAGGGTGACAGGGCCTGATACGACGGTACATTCGCTGTTGTCGGTGACTGATGTGAGTTTTGAGAGACTCATGTTGTAGCCCTTTGGGCAATTTGTCTACTCTGATATTATAGAAGTTGTTGTTGCTTCTTATTTCTGTAGTACTTTGTTTGGACTATATACTTGTGTGGATTTTGACTTTTGAACTTTCTTATGTTGGTTTGGCATGGATAATATTGGTTTTAGCCGGTAGGACAGGCGACTTGTGATACAGGTTAGTCCGTGTGCTGACGCTACTGCAAGACGGCTGTTCTGGGCATAAGACTCCTCTCGGCCATGTTTTGTGTTCCGGGAGGGGGGTCTTACAAATGGTATCAGCTTGCAACAATCCTGAACTAAAGAAGTCATTGAACAACTGTGCCACCCCCGCTAGATTGGTCAGTCTGTGGACAAACTGACTTAGCGAAAGCAGTGGTGCGCCCAAGTGTAATTCACACTAACTATGTCAAGTCGTTATCCTACGATTAGCCAACATGACCTTAGGTTCTACCTTTATACGTACATCCTGACACACACAGAACCAGTAGTGCGCACTCCCTCCCCTTCCGTCCCTACTCAGTTTCAACAGTCAGAGCTGGGACAGACCCTCACAGCAATCCTAGACGCGTTTAGATCCCAGCAGGCACCGGTGCAGCAACAAGCCCCGGGTTCCAACTGGCTGAGTACCTTCCGAGCCCTCTCCCCACCTATTTACCATGGGACGGAGTCGGCTGTTCGTACTGAGGAGTGGCTGGATAGTGTGCCAGAGCTAATGACCGGAATCAGATGTCCGACCAGTATGACTGTGACCTTAGATGTGTCAGTCTTGGAGTCACACGCCAAAAGGTGGTGGAAGTCCCTCATGGGTTCTACTTTCCAAGGCCGAGTGTACACTGAGATCAGTTAGAGTGAATTTTCTGAAGCCTTTTTGAAATATTTCATCCCCCCTACTGCTCGAGACGAGCTCGAAGAAACGTTTCTGCAGTTGAAGCAGGGATCCAAGTCCGTGACAGAATATCAAAGGGAGTTTCAGCATCTCGCTTGATTTGCTGACTCCTACGAGTTGGACGACCACGGGTACGCAAAATGGTTTTACAAAGGCTTGTGAGATCCCCTAAGGCAAGCACTTTTGTTTATAGCGGACCCGAGCTTGGCGAGATAATTGATATGGCAAAAAGGTTGGAGGCGGATCACTTGGGAAGTAGTAAGAGACCCATCGAGGGCGTGATTGAAGCAGGCCCCAGCTTCAGAAAGAGACATAATGATAGAGGTGGAAGAGGAAATCAAAGAGGTGGCGACCGTTTCCACCAGAACTTTAGGATGGAACGTCCGGGCCCGCAATTAACACTACCTCCACCCCCACAGTTCCAACCTCATCAGCAACCAGGAGGACCATTTAGGCAAGCATGTTATCAATGTAACCAGTCGGGCCACATTCGGCGTTTTTGCCCACAACTAGGTGGGGATGCTCCCCCTGCTTTTCCACCGGCAGCTTCGAGAGGACGAGGACAAGGTCGTGGTCGAGGACGAGGACCATGAGGAAGGAATCCTGGACCCGCTAAAGAGCAGATGTTTGCTCTGGACATGACTCAGAAGCGGAACCCTCAGGATGTGATTGCAGGTATGTCATAACTTGATTAATACACTTATGAGCATCCGTCCTTAGCTTACCTAAGTTGTGCTAGGAATTTAGCATTGAGGTTGACACGACTTGTGGTACACCATATTCTAGAGTCACGACATATTCTAGAGTCACGACTTCTAGTCTGTGTGCACAGTTTTCACCCAGGTGGTTGTCTTAGACGCGATGACTTGTCGTACACACCTCCTCGTGAGCCCCCGCATGTGTTACATTCCCTAAGAGACATCTGCCTCGTTACGAGCTTGTATTTGAGTATAGTTTTCTCTCAAGATCATCTGAGCACTTGTCTCACACTAGATGAATATTTTTATATTCCACTGAAAAAACCTTCTGATAGCCCACCACATTTTAGAGACATCTCAGACATTATTAGATTTTCCTATAAGTAGTGTACCGTGTCTGTCGTGTTGTTTTTGCATCATTTGCATTACCTGCATGAGTCTGCTGAATCTTTTACACGACATTTGCATGAGTTGCATAAGACGGTCCGCCGACAGATAATAACGAGCAATGAAAACTATAAAACTCATGCAGATAAGCGGAGACAAGAGCATATATTTAATGAAGGCGATAAAGTAATTGTGCGAATCCGCCCTGAGAGGCTCCCCTCGTTGCCTGCCAAAAGGATAAGTGTCAGGTGAATGTGTCCTTACTCAATTATTAGTAATATTAGGGCAAACGCCTACCGACTCGATATCCCGGCAAGTATGGGAGTTCATCCAGTGTTTAATGTTGAGGATCTGACGCCGTACTACAAACCTCACGAGTATGTGGACCCAAACAGTGGAGATGCCCAGCCACCCCCACCCACACTTTTGTTTCCTTACCACTCTCATACATCCCCCACGTCTGATGGTCACTACAACCCACCCATTGCTGACACCCACACACCTGGGGATTCATCGTCTATCGTTTCACCGCAGGCACCACCGATCGCATCGAGCTCCACCCTTCGAGAGATGAGAGATGAGAACATCACAGAGATCAGATCCCACCAGATTGTTCCCACCACAGATGGGTCGCGTCGTCGCTACTTGGTACATTGGCGGGGCCGCATCGATGCGAATGAAGCTTGGATACTTACAGCAGAGCTTGATCAATTCACCCATGGGCTTCGAAATCAGCACGTCCTTCTCCATTCACCGGAGATGGCAGCTTTTCAGTCAGGGGGAATTGATTGGCGAGGACACCCTTCCGCTGACGACACTTGGACGACTTCTGGTGGACCTCTTCAAGTTGTACCTGGCGATCAGTGAGAGAATTCTGATCCCAATTCATTGGGAGATAAATTCTTTCAAGCCGGGGAGATTGATGCGGAGCAAAGACGAGGAAGCGCTTTGGGCCCGTTCGAGGATGATTTGGCAACTTTCTATATATGGCGTGCCGCTCAGCCCTCCTCCTGCTATCAACCAACCGGCCACTTTTAGCCCTGATTGACCACCCCTAAGTCACCCCTCACGTGGATCTACTTCCCTACACCTCATATTCACAAGATCAATTCAGATCTTGGAATTTCTGCACCGATCTGTTATTTCCACCTTTCATTCATCACCCCTCCACCCGGATCCGATCCCAAAATATCGGATCTAATCTCCCCACCCGGATCTCCCTCCTACTAACCGGATCTTTCCATTTCCGGCCCGATCTCCCCACTCGCCGCTAAGGACAGACGCCGCCACCATTTCCATGTCGTTGGGTCCATCTTCGATCGCCGTTCTACACGTCCGGATCCATAATCTTCAGTGCTTCGGTTTAGCCCTCTACTTTGTGAGTTCTCTTGTGGTATTAGTTTATGTGATTTGACATTTATCATTCGTGAATTAATATACATCGCTTTGATTCTTTCTAGTAGAGATTTGTTTTGATACACTACTAACTTGCAGGAGGAATTATTCGCCGCGTGTTTGACCTTGGCCCTCCGAGCGAAGGAACATCATATAAAATTGTTAAATTAAATAATTGTTTCACTTTTGAGTATTTGCATAGTGTTAAAAAAAATTTATCATTGCTAAATTTTTTCGTCGTCACTTCTGACGGTCACATTGCATGTGGTTTAGGACTAGCGTGTCACATTTGCATTTCGTCCATAATAGCCTAGGTTTTGTGCACCCCGTAGCCTACCCTACATCAATTGGTATCAGTTGGTGATGAGAGTGCTGGTGAAAGCCTCTTATCTAGAGGTCTGAGGATCGAGCCCCGGCCTCAGCAACCTGCCGCATGGTGATAACTCCATAACGGAGAGATGGTTGGAGTGTACGGGCCGCGGCCCTGATGAAAGTCGTCTGGTGCTGACTCCAGGTGGGTCCTTGGTGGGACTCCAAGGTGGCGGGCAGGTGTCACCCTAGAGTCCCACCAAGGGGCCCACCTGGAGTCAGCATCAGGTGGCTTTCATCAGGGTCGCGGCCCGTACACCCCAACCAGCTCTCTGTCAGGGAGTCACCAGCATGCGACAGGTTGTTGAGGCCGGGGCTCAATCCCCAGACCTCCTAGATAAGAGGCCTTCACTAGCACTCTCATCACCAACTGAGCCGCGGATCAGTTGGTGCGGATCAGTTGGTGATGAGAGTGTTGGTGAAGTCCTCTTATCTAGGAGGTCTGGAGATCGAGCTCTGGGCTCAACAACCTACCGCATGGTGGTGACTCCATGACGGAGAGCTGGTTGGGGTGTATGGATCGCGGCCCTGATGAAAGCTGCCTAGTGCTGACTCTAGGTGGGCCCCCTGGTGGGACTCCAGGGTGGCGGGCAGGTGTGACGCCAGTCCCGCATCACTTTTTGTCAGAGGATTCAGTATTATAATGGGTCCCTACACAAGTTGCCTTCGTAAGGGAGATATTTAATGGACACCTTCCGCCACTCAAGCATTCAAGAACATCAGGTTGATGTGGACCTGTGGTATTTTTCCTCGATTTTGTTGATGGTGGCGGATTGAACTTATGTAGACTTTTATTTTCTTTGTATTAAAGCATGTCTCGCATTGTTCTTTTCTTTGGAATAGCCTAGGAAGCCTAGTGCCTCGTGTGTTGTGATTTATTCCATGCTTTGAGAGAATGATGTGTCGGGATTGAGCTTTGTGGCTCTGTTGTCTTGATTGACACGAGCGTTGTGCGAAGCGGAGTCTTGCGACCTACAGAAGTGAGAAGGGGTGCCGACGACCTGCGTAGTTACCCTTCTCACTTCCGGGCAATGAAAAACATGTTGCCGACGACCCGCGTAGTAACATCTTTTTCTACACAGAAGAATCTTGAACTACTTCATGGCGGGAAATCTCGGAGAAGGAGGCGGGGACGGGCCCCAGAACCCGGGAGGATTTGTAGGAAGGGAAGAATTCATGGCGTCCATTAAAGGCATCAGGACATGTTGCAGGGGATCTTGAGACAAGGCGACTGCTCGACTCCTTTACCTCAGGCGCCCACTCTCGCGCATCAGGACGAGCTCGTCTCGGCAAGAATTGGAGAGGACGCCCCCGGGGGGCGACCCGGAAAGGAAAAGGTGGTGGAAGTGGGCGAGATCTGGCGGGTAGGGAGTTGTTCCCTAGCCCTGCGAGTGTCGTCTGGCCAGGAGACGTCGTTGCGCGGGTGGAGGCGATGATACCTGTGGCGAGAGGGTCCCCGTTCTGCAAGTTGATCCTTTCAGCTCCAGTCCCGGAAGGGTTCAGGGAGCCCGAAATGACCTACTATATGGGAAAAGACAACCTTCTTCAGCACTTGCAATGGTTCGAAAATGCGGTCTCCATCAGGCCAATGACGGACGCGTTCAAGTACCGTTTTTTCGTCATCACCTTGAAAGATAAAGCTAGGGACTAGTTTCATCAACTCCCAACGGGATCAATCTATGGCTTCGAAAATCTGAGTAGAAGTTTCCAGTTGCGTTTCTTAACCTCGAAGAAAAGGAAGAAGAATCCCGAGTCGATTTTCCTGATCTGGCAGAAGGCGGATGAATCCCTGGCCCAGTACGTGGACAGGTTGCAGGAAGAAATCTTGGACATTCAGGAAGTGCCAGGATTTGCTCTCCAGATGGCTTTCACCGTTGGACTGCGGGAGGGTTTCTTCAAAATGAGCCTAACTCGAAAGGGACCACTATCATTTGAAGGGCTGATGGAGAAGGCAGCGAAAGAGATAGCGATGGAGGAGGCAAACCCGACATTTGCCAGAAAGATGGCAAGGTTGACGGAGGCCAAGTCAAGAGAGTCGGGAGGGGGAAGACAGCAAGAAGGGAGAAGGAGGGAGGAGTCGAGGGCGCTGGCATATCAGGAGTTGGATTGGAGGCAACAAGGAGGCTCTGCTCAAGGGCAAGGAAGAGGTTTTCCCCAAGGGGGAAGGAACTACCAAGGAGGACCAGGAATATTCAACTAGCAGGGGTGGGGATATGGTCCTAGACCACCCCTACCCCTGCCTCAGCAAGCTATGGCCATCGGCCGAGGGAAAGGTAGGGGTAGAGAAAGAGGAAGAGCAGGAGCTGGAGCTGAAAGAAGGAGGAATCCTCAGGAGAGGAGACCCCGAGCTGACTCACTGACCAGACTCTCACCTAGCTGGCAGGGTTGTAGGCTCACTCGGTGGTTGGAGGTTGTTTGGAGAGGAGACCCCGAGCAGACCCGCTGACCAGGCTCTCACCTAGCTGGCAGAGTTGTAGGCTCACTCGGTGGTTGGAGGTTGTTTGGATAGGAGACCTCTAGCAGACCCGCTGACCAGGCTCTCACCTAGCTGGCAGGGCTGTAGACTCACTCGGTGATTGGAGGTTGTTTGGAGAGGAGACAGCGAGCAGACTCGCTGACAGGCTCACTCGGTGGTTGGAGGTTGTTTGGAGAGGAGATCCCGAGCAGACCCGCTGACTAGGCTCTCACCTAACTGGCAGGGTTGTAGGCTCACTCGGTGGTTGGAAGTTGTTTGGAGAGGAGACCCCGAGCAGACCCGCTGACCAGGCTCTCACCTAGCTGGCAGGGTTGTAGGCTCACTTAGTGACCAGATAAATGGTGAGATCCCTCAAAGAAATATATCTGTACTTATCAGGGAACGAACAAAGTTTGTAGAAAATAAAAAACTCCTATGGAAAGAAGAGGTTGGAGCAATACAAATGAGGATGGGCATCTCCAACCGGCGCTCGGCGAAGACGATCTCGCCCATAGCGAGTAGGCACTCGCTGGCAAAAGAAAGGTCACGCCTAAAAAATTGAAGGCAGGTGACTTCCAATGAAAGAACGGGTTAATCTCCGGGGATTACTCGCGCTGGATCCGTCTCGAGGCGAGACGAGGGGAGGAAGCCAAACGGTCTCGCGCACGGAAGGGGCGAGGAGAAGTCTAATGACTCATCCCCTAAACCAATTCTCAAGCGAGAAGGCAAGTAGCTCTACCTCGCGAGTAGAAACAGAGTAGAGGGTCGTCCGCAGTAAATAAAGCAAAATAAAATAAAGAGAACATAGAGCGAGGGATATAACAAAAATTTCCTTGTTCATTACAAAATAAAGAAAGGGGAGTACTCCCCCATGAAGAAATACTTCAATATCTCAAAAAAATAAAAAGTACAAGTAAAGGAAGGAAGCAAAAAAAGAGGGGGGGAGAAGTCCCGGGTCTCGTCGGCGCCTCTTCAATTATCTTCGCTGGAAGTTGAATCCTCGTCCGCCTCGCCATAAAGGTGTGGCACCATGTCGAGGGCAGTGACGTACTCGGCGTCTTCCTTGACAACCCCTAGCTCCTTCATCATCTTTAAAACGAGGTCGGCCGTCTTAATGTTGGAGTCCCGGCAGATCTCTTCGACCTCGTCAAATGAGTAATGAGAGGGCGGGGGAGCTTGGAGTGGTTCCGGGCGAGAGGGAGGCAGAACACTGTCCAGGAGATGGGCATTCTGGGCCTTTAAGTTTTTATTCTCCTCTTCCAGAGCCGTTATGCGCGAGCGCATCCGATCCGCCGTCTCGGCATCCTGCGAGAAGCCCATCAATCAACAAAAAGCATACGCGGGAGAGAGATTGGCCAAAGATAAAATTAAAAGGCTTACCACGTCGCCATGGCTCTTTGCGAGAAGATTATCAGCAACTGTCAACCTCTTCTCGAGGCCATCCGACTTCTCTCACTCTGCTGTCAGGCCCGCCGCGGCATCTTTCCATTTATTGTTGTTAAAAACAAGACGGCGCGAAACTCGGTGCGAGAGCTCCAAGGCGCGAAGCTGAGCTTGAGCGGTCGTCAAGATGATGTCTCGCGAGGATTCCTTGTCGAAAGGATCTGTCCCAGGACCACCATAGAGGTCATAGCCGAGGGAGAAGGCGTGGCTGGTGGGAGGGTCCTGCTCCTTCCATGAGGAAAGGAGGGTAGATACCGACACCGGGTTCGTGTCCTTTTCCCACAGCAAGACTGGGTCGCCGGCAGCATCATTTACCACGGGCTCCATATTGTAATTTTGATGCGAGGAGGGGGTTGGGCGGCTGGAGGAACAAACTTCGCGAGACGGAAGTTCAGCGGGTTGAGCCGAAGTGTTGGGGGCCGGTCGAATAATGTCGTCTCGCGAGACGACGAGACAGCTTGTGGGCGAGGCGATTGTGCGTCTTCTACGGAGATGGGGCTCAGGGTTCCCGACATCTCTTTCCTCTCTTTCCGAACTATCTCCTTTTTCCCTCTCGGGAACGTCACAACCTTCTTGATCTTCTTCTTGGGGCAGTGCCGAGGAGCCGCGGCATCATCTCCAGGTCTCTTCTTGGAGGCGGGGGCCAACGACTCTTTCGCCGCCTCGGCCGCCATGCTGGCGAGTGCGAGAGCTTTTGACGGCCCAGCGCTGCTAAAGTAGGGAGGATGGACTGGAATATTCTTCTCTCCTGAACAAGTAAATGGTTAGAAATGATAAAACAAGAGGATGATAAACATAAGGCTAAAGAAGCGCGAGTGTACCTTCGCCGGGAAACACAGGAAGGAGCGAGTCGAGGTCTCGCCTTAAGAAGTTGACCTCGAAATTCTTTCCCGCGAAGAACTTGCAGAGGTCTTTATCCGCGCCTCAGACCTTAGGAGTCGCGTAGTATATTTCGGCGGGCGACACTGGGGCGAGTGGAACGCCTCCCAGATTTTCGTGGATGAAGACGAAACGGGTGAGCCAGTGATGATTCTTGTTGGGGATCTCGCACACCTTCAGACCCTGTCCCGTGAAGTACAAGACACCGTCGTGGTTGGCGTGGTAGATGAATAGCTTGCGGGAGACGTTGAGGCTGAACTCAATGCGCTCGCGGCGCATGTAGCTGGCAAACGCAACTAAAACCGAGACGGCGTTCGGCTTTAGTTGTGCGGGGACGGCTCCAAAGTATTTCAAAACCAGTTTAACCTCGGGCCAGAGGGGAAGTCTCAGCCCCAACTCAAAGTGCGAGACGGGAAAGGCGAGTTCGCTGGGGTAGAATGTGTTGATCGACTTGCCGACCTTCGGAGGCCACGACTCAAACCCCTCCACAAGGAAATCGCGGGTGAAGCGGTTGTAGTCCTCCTCAGAGATCCTGCCGGGAGGAAAGTCATGGTCAGCGAATCTTCTGTCACACTGGCTGCGTCCCTCACCCTCCTTAGTCTTTTTCTTTCCCATGATAGGCGAGACGGTAAGAGCGAGAGGAGGTGGAAAAGGAGTGGCTAGAGTAAGCCGCGAGAGAAAGGAGCTGAGACGCAGCAGGAGGGGGCAGCACAGGTGTAAGTCATTTCGGTCTAGGGGGGTATTTATAGCAGATGGTGAAAGTGGAAAAATGGGCGGGAAAAATATGAAGGAGGAGGTTGAAGAGGTTGGGCGACGATTCGTTGTCTCTCTCCTGACCTCGAAGCACGATACCCCGCGAGGATTTTCCCAACAAGCCAGAACAAAAGAAAAAAGAGAGAAATCAATTAACATAGCTATAATGAGTAAGCCCAGCATGAAAGAAGTCAACAGGATAGCGTTATTAATAATCGTTTCATTCTGCAAGAGGCTTACATCATGTCCGCGAGGTTTAAATAACAAGTTAAAAAAGACGGTAAATTAATAAAAATAGCAGAATTACAAGGTATGATTAAACAGGCGAGACGAGGTGGAGGGTCTTCGGTTCTGGTGCCATTTCCAGCGCCCTCCACTGCGAGACCCCGCACATGGGGGCCGACCGGGGACATGAAAGGCGCGAACGGCTTCAAGACCGCGGCGCGCGAGACGAAGGTGTTGGTTGACCTCGCTTATGATGGTTTGGGGGTCGCTCTCATCTATCTCGACTCCAGCATCAACCTCGGAGGAAAGACGAGCGCATTCAATTTCTAGCCAGTCAATGCGCCTGTCGGTGGCCTGCTTGTCGCTTTCCATCTCACGGATGATATGCGTGTACTTTCAAAACATCTCGACCATCCTGCGTTTCATCTCCAGCGGATCTATGGGATCGCCCAGATAGTCTTCTATCTCGTCTGGGTGAGGGGGAGGCGAGAAGGCGGGAAGCCCAGAGAAGTCCTCCGCTGCCGAGTCGACCTGGGTACCTACGCAGGAAAAAGCCAAGGATCAGGATGAGGGGTGTTCTCGCAAGAAGGCTTGAAAGCCGCGAGCTGTACGGATAGAAGGTTTAGTCCAGTGGTCTCGAATACACCAGCTGGGGGAATGAAAGCCTATATGAAGCAAAAAGGCAAGATTAGTTCATTTACCCGGGTTGCGAGAGGTCCCCGCAAGTCGCGAGAGATCGTCATTCTTCACAGCAGGAGGAGAGGATTGCTGAGGCGAGTCGGAGTCTTGATGATGGATGTCGGTAACATCAGGTGGGTTCGCAGGCTGAGGGGAATAGGTGAGATTTCCCTAAAGAAGCATGAAGTAAATAGGCGAGACGATAAAAGAAAAAAGGAAAGATAGAGGGGGGAGGAGCCGAGAATCACCTGTCTCTCCCCAGAGGACGCGGGAAGCGGTGCATTGACTTCCAAGGATGTCGGAGTAGTCACATCGGCCGAGAAGGGGGGCCAGCGGTTTTCGCCTTCTTCAAGCGAGACAACGAAGGTAAAGGAGCAGGGGTGTGAACCAAAACGGGGGCCAGAGCAGCCACATTAGCCTTGTTTTGTTTGCGGACCATCGCGAGGCGTTCGCGGAAACTCTGACTATGAGACATGGCGGCGGTGGAAGAGATGAAGGAAGAGATGAGAGAGGTGGGCAATCTTCACGCTGGGATAAGTGTCACATATTTATAGGCCCCATAGGGGGCCCCGCAAAAGATTCTCTCATAAATGAATTTCGACACCACGAGCCTCGGTTGCACTTTCCTTTTGAGCTTGAGGCAACCTCGAAAAGAGCGGGGATTGTATACAACCACGGGCTCGCAGGAGGCAACTCAAAGAGAAGTGCTGAGTTAGGGGCGAGAGGATTACAGAGGCGAGTAAGACCATAGGGTCAACTCGTCGGTACTTCAAAGAGGCAAAACGTAATGGGCGAGGCGGGAGAAGCGGAGCAGGCGAGACGGCTCTCGTGGCGTGTGCTGGCCTCTTGTGGCGAGACGGCTTTCGCGAGGCGGGGGACTCGCGAGGCGCGCTAATAGGCTCCTCTTGTCCGCCGGTTATTTTCTCACTCAACATATGAGAAAAATGTGTTTTTACTTTCTTACCCCCAAGAGGGGATGATTTTACTCTTTTACCCCAGGTAATTTTACCATTTTTCCCTTTGGGGTCTGCGTATAACCATTCATAACAGCGGAGTTTGGCTGTTGATAGACTCAGCCCAGGATACTTTGGTAATTTCAGGTCGGTTCAGTTTGGTTATTGGCAGGTCAAACTCAGAGGCCTATAAATAGACCGATAAGGTGCCTTGAAGAGAGGTTGTGGAACCCTTTCTTTTTCTTCCTCCAAGGCACCTAGCTCAGCACTGGCTAGAGAGGGGAAGAACTTCTAATTCTTCCGGGTAAGAGGTGGGACCTCCAAGCTGAAGCCCACGGTCTGTTTCTAGTTCCGAGACTCACGTTGAGAAGGGGGTTTGGGAAGAGTAGGTGTGAGCTGCAACTTTAGGTCCGAACTCTAGGTGAAGTCGGACTACTGGCTTCAACAAATCCAAAGTTGTTCTCCTAGTTTCTGGAAAGCCGCACATAGCATCTGAGTACTGAAATCAGCCCCGACAGCCCTCTAAAATCATCTTCAACCCCACCCCTCTTCATTATTTTGCAAAGTACAAGGTGTGTTATTACTTCTTTTAGCATTGAATCTTGTGTTTGTTCTCTACCTGTAGAATAGGTCTATAAGCTTTGGATTTCAATTGTTTGTCTTTGTATTTTCACAATCAAAGAGTTATTTGATTTCGTTCACTCTTGCGCTTATACTCCACTCTATTATTTTCTCTCTTTAATAGTTTTTGTTCAATTGTGGAAAAAACTAGTTACATAATTTATAAATGTTATTTTGCACGTTTGATTTCGTCAGTCATTGCATTTGCATCTAGCCGTAGTTGTCTGTAGAGCCTTACGTGTGAGAGTCCTTCTACCACCTAACATTAAAAGAAATTGTATGCAGACAATCAACAAAAGTAACAACAGAACACTTCCAATGGCAGCTACAACTGCCCAATCTACAGGGAATCATGACCTACCAAGCCACTATCATGCTTTTCCATCACATGGGCTTCAAAGCCAAGAAAGCTCAAATAATTTTAGTTTTCACCACTTGATGTATCGTCGGGTGGATGGGAACCGAGCCCGGGGGTGGGCTGGGCAAGGATAACAGGTTCTACGCCGAAGCCAAGGATTTTTGGGTAGTTGCATGAAGTTGCTCCACCCAGGCATCAATCTTGAGTAAGGTGGCTTGCATTGAATCAATAAGATCACCATGGTAGTTAATACGACATGTGAGAGTTTTCTATAGGGCCTCGATGTGTGTCGGACATTGCTTTTGCATAGGTCATAAACTAAAAGATATAAAGCATGGAAACTTTTAGATATTACTTGATAAGCTTGAGACCTAACATCATGTGCTTCGGTTGTAGAAATGGAGAAAGACAAGTGGAAAAAAAGTGTGAAATGATAATTTGTGAGATTCAATTAATTACATTCATTTATTCATAGCTCTAATTTAGGATATGATAAGTTATTGTGACACACAAACCATGTTTCATTTAAATATATAGGATATGTGAGATATAATAATGAAAAATATGAATATGTGAATGTCACACGTAGGGGTGGATCTAGAGGAGCCAAAGGAACAGTGACACCACCATTTTTTTGGCGAATTGTTATAAGCAGGAACATTTGGCTATTCGTAGACCAAGCTCAGATATGTGCACCCCCAAAATTAATTTCGACTCGGGGCCCTCCTACTCACTCCTCGCCTTGCAAAACAGATCCCATGTGGAGTGTTTCATGAAATTAGGGAAGAGGCGCGAGGTGACGGAGCGAGAGCCGCAGCCGCAGTCTTCCCGCATCCCGCTTCCGTCTTCCGATCCATCTTTTTTCTTCACAGTTCTTCGTTAGTTCTTCCTTGTTTCGGCTATTCCTGAGGCAGTTCAAGGATAGGCAGGCGGCAGTTCTTCCCTTTTTCCCTATTTCCCAATTTTGGTTGTTCTAAAATTCCAGATCCTTATTTCCCTGTTTGTATGTTCAGCAAGATTGCAATAAGTCATTTTCATCTAATTTTTGTCCTCCTTTGTTTGGTTACATGGAGTTTGAAATGGGAAATTTGAAGTTAAGGATTGCAGACAACATTCTAGGATATGCAATGGTTTCGCATTTTTGCTTGTTCTTTAGCAGTAGAGAATTTGAATATCATTCTTTAGGAAGGTTTGGTTGAGTCAATGTCAAGTTCTCAAGTAGTTTTTATGCTTTTTAAACTGTATTCTCTAATAATGTCAGTTCCTTCTATAGGTTTGGTGTATTCTATTGAAAATTATGAAGTTCAATTTCGGATGCAAATGCAATGCCCACAATATTTCAGATTTTCATGTAATTGGTATGAAAGGGCATTTATTCTTTTTCACCAAATGTAGTAATAATCATTGAAAATGTTTTGTTCCATTTAGGATATTTGTTTATACAGAGCATATCATGGATTCTATATTTCATATTCTATCTCGTTCATTTTCAAGTTTACTTTAGAACATTGAGTCTTATTTACTTTGTCACAGTCCATCTAACATTTATTTATTCAAATTGTGAAATTCATTTCTTGCGACAAGGAAAGAAGGAGACAAACTTCTAGTTCTTGTTTATAAGATTCTTCTCCGACTACTGATTGTAGCCTAGGTTTTGCTCTACTCTTCTAACTCCTTTTAGATTTATGTATTCTATGCGTGATTGGAGGTATAAGTCAATTAGTGGCTAAGCAAAGCACAATAAACATTGTGATGAATGTTTGTAGGGATGTTCCATAGTATTGGTCGGTAGAGGGTCAAGCGGAGCAGATAGATTTGCAATATTACAATGTTGTATTAATTTCTTTATTTATCTTGCACAATGGTTATTTTGTTATGTTTAGCAAATTAGCAATGTTATTACTTAAATTGATCTAGAATTGACGGAAAATTTAAAAATGGAGGGTCAAAAGAAGAAACTTAGTATCATTGATTCCATGTTTCAGAAGAAGTTAAAATTTCAGGAGTTTTCTTCAACATGTAAACCTCTAAAACTCAAGAGAGTGAAAATGAGGATTTTCCCCTTCTCCATCTGAAGACAGTGAGAATTTGTTCCCTTCACCATCATCTCAAACTCAAGATATTGTAGTGGATCTGCATATGATGTTGCGATTTCTCGGCATTGTACATGTTCGTTACACAAATGCATTATCACTTAAAGCTGCAAATGAATCTTTGTCAATGCAACATTCATTGAATTTGTCTAAAATTTGTGAGCGAGGATATGATGGTATTAGTAACATGAGTGGTGAGATAAATGATCTATAAAGTTCAATTTTGAGGGAAAATTCATGTGCTTGATATATTCATTGTTTTGCTCATAAACTTCAGTTAACATTAGTTGCGGTTGCTAAAATAAAAGATGATTGTCAACCGTTTTTTTAAGTAATTGCAACATTGCTAAATGTTGTTGGCGTTTCCTATAAGGGCTCGTTCGTTTGCACCATTTTCATATTTGGTTTTCGTTTTGCTTCAAAAACGAAAAAATCAAGTGTTTTCGTTTTGGGGCAAAATGAAAACCTATGTTCATTTGCAGAATGTTTTTCAAGTCCGTTTTGAGGCAAAATAAAAAACTTATGTTCGTTTGCACCATGATTTTTAGTTTGATAAAGTAGAATTTAATTGACCCAACAAATTGGAGGAGCCGGGAAGAACATCTGGAAGAAGAAGTTCAACAACAATAATAAAATGCAAGACAAAAAACGGGAAGAAGAATAACATCGGGAGTCGGGAATAATAAAATAGTTCCTGAAATAATAAAATAGCAATAATAATATGCCAAAACAAAAAGTTCTGCAGCGAAGAACATCGGGAGCCAGGATGAAGAAGCAAACAACGCCGGGAAGAAGTTTCGCGCGGGGAACAAAAAGTTCCGCAACGAAGAAGAAGCAACAGCACCGGGAGGGTGTTTTGCCGGTAGAAGCCCATCTCTGGTTGCTCGGGTTCCATTGCGTTGTCGTCGGGGGCCAACTACAGATAACCAGGACGGTCGGCATCGTCATTGTCCGCACCCGTTGCGGAAGAAAGAAATGTCGTGAAGATAAGCGAGAAAGAGATGCATCAAATCTCTGTCGTCGTCGCTGTCAGAGCAAGAGATGTGTAAATGGAAAGAAGAGATGATGTCGGAGATCGCTCACCACCATCGCAGAAATGGGAAGCTCTTCTATTCTCAAAACCAACCAAAACAGATCTCTCCATGTCTGTTTTGAGAGGGGGTGTTTAATGAAGAAGTGAAAACGGTATGGTTTTGAGTCAAAACCAAAACAGACCAAAATAAAGGCAAACGAACAGCTGCATTGGGACTGCGAAAACTCAAAACGAAAACCGGCTGTGAAAACGGTGCAAACGAACGGGGCCTAAGAGAAATGAAATGCTTAAAGAAAGTCAAATTCAAAAAGTTGTCAAGACGCTAGAAAATGGTGAACTAACTGGGGGTGCAAATTGAATTGACCCGGCTCGAAAGCTTGATGAGCCGGATCGAAAAAAGTTTGATTCGAGCTCCGCTCGATTACAAGTCGAGCTTGAGCTCTATTTCGAGTCGAGCTCAAGCGCGAATATTATTGCTCATGAGCTCGCGAGCAGGAGCGCGAGCTTTTTATTCCTATATTTTTAAAAAATATATTTAAAAATATAAAGAAAATCAGGCTCATGAGTTAAAAAACTCGTGAGCAACTCGAGCTCGTGAACTCGAAGCTCGAGCTCGATAAGCAGGCATTGAACTCGAGCTCGAGCCATTACAAAATGAGCTCGACGAGCTCGAGCTCGAAATGATTAGCTCGAGCTTGGAAATTTTGCTAAGCTCGACTCGAGCTAGACTCGTTTGCACTCCTAGAACTAACTACTAGATCAGGCTTAAATTAGGAGCTTTGATTGAGTCGACCTGAAGATAGTCGTTGGGGATCACATCACCAAACACTAATGTATATTATTTAATTATATCCTGATATGTTTGCTAGTTGCTACACTGTTGAAGATTTAGAAGAGTAAAGCAAATGGAGAAGCATAACGTTTGTTGTTTGTATTAGAATCATTTAATTTTATTTTAATGATTCACATGATGACAACTATATTTGACTACACACATGAGTTAAATATCCAAGGGCAGTCAGGGAGGTCAGACTCATGCTGACCGCTGAGCTTTAGTTATTAAAGGCGCACCAAGGCGCAAATGAGTCTTGGAGCCTAGGCGCAAGGCTCAAGGTGCAGCCGCGCGACAGACAAAGGCAAGGAACAACCACATTCATTTTAAAAAATCAGTCTCAAACATCATTTCAGCTTCTCAAACAAATTTTTCATCTAGTGTACTAATTCATCATTCATTATTATCGTTTATATCTATTAAAAAATTGAATCAATATACTCACTTGCATCATATCTAAGTCTCAACGCACAATTATCTTTCACAAACACTGAATCAATAAAAAACTATTGAGTTTTTACTTTATTTTTTCCTTAATTTTTGAAGAAAAAATTTACAACAAAAATATCCCTCAGGCTCTTCTTCATTCCGAGCTTATTACAAGAAGTCGGCTCCTCTTCATTCCGAGCTTAAGTCTCGGACCTCTTTCTTTATTGCGAGCACCATAAGGAGAGGGTCATTTGATAGAGAATTGTCGAGCTCTCTGGCTGTTTATAGAGAAGCTTCTGGAGGAAGGGAAGCTACAGGACCTAGCTCTTCAAAGCCTTCCACCTCCAAGGACAAGGAGGTGGCAGAGGTCTACTGGGAGTGTGAGGAAGTCAATAACGTTGGGCCCCTTGGCAACGTCTCATATGAAAATGAGTGCATCGATGTTGATGACGAGGGTTCCCTCGGCCTCCTCTTCTGCATCCATGAAGGGGTCGAGCTCGAGTCATCCCGGAAGGCAAGCCTCTCCAGAGTCTTTCGGTCGGAGGTAGCTGCAACCACCTCTTCTGCTCCCAGTAGGGTGATCTTCACTTTTGGCCAAGACAACCTCACCCCGACCGCCAATCCTTTCAACGATGTTGTCGTTATCTAGGCGGTCATAGAGAACTACTCTGAGGAGAAAATTCTGATAGACACTCGTAGTTCTGTAAACCTCTTCAAGCCAACTTTTGAGGTCCTAAAGACCGAAAAGACTCTCCTTTCCGCTGGAAGGGCCACTTTATGGCTTCTCTGGTGAGAGGAAGGAGGTAGAGCGAAGTGTCACACTCTCGGTGACACTAGGTGGGATCATTAAGCATGTTCAGTTCGTCGTAGTAGATGCACCAAACAGCTACTACGCCAACTTCAGTAGGCCTATACTCAATGAGTATCAGGCGGTGGTCTCTACCTTCCATTTGGCGATCAAGTTCACACTCCAAGGGAAGCAGTACCTGGCTAGGAGTGACCCCAAGTTAGCTCGGGAATGCTATGTCAAGACGGTCAATGTGACTGAATTTGTCCCTCCCCCAGAGAGTGATGCAGTTCTTCAGGTTCTCTAAGTCTCCAGTTGTCCAGAAGTTATTCAAAAATTAGTGGAAGAAGAAGTCAAGGAAGGAGCTCGCCTGGAACCTGCCCAGGTGACTCAAGCTATTTCGGTTGTTACAGAGAATGGAGATAGGAAGCTCTCCATCAATGCGGATCTGCCTGAGGAAGAGAAGACTCAGTTTATCTCCCGCCTCCAGAAGAACTTGGATATCTTCGCTTGGTTCGCAGACGACATGCCGGGATTTGATACCGATGTCGCTTGCCACCACCTAAATGTTGATCCAAGCATCAAGCTAATCAAGTAAAAGAAGCGTGCAGTGGCAGTGACCCTAGACCAGTAAATCCGAAAGGAGATCGCCAAACTCCTCAAGGCCAAGTTTATCTAGGAAATTCAATACCATGATTGGGTATGGAACGTTGTAATGATTAGGAAGATTTGTGTTAAATGGCGTATGTGTGTTGATTTTACTAAACTCAATAAAGCACGCTCTAAAGATTGTTACCACTTGTCTCAGATAGATTCTTTAGTTGATTTTACGGTATGGTATTCATGCATGAGCTTTTTAGATGCATTCTCGGGCTATTATCAGATTAGAATGCATAAGCCTGAGGTTTCTCATACGTATTTCATAACGAACGATGATTGTTTTTGCTATCTCATAATGTCTTTCGGACTTAAGAATACGGATGTGACGTATCAAAGCATCATGGACTTCGTTTTTAAACAACAAAAGGGAAAAAATCTCGAAATTTATGTTGATAATCTTTTAATTAAAAGCAAATCCTTCTCATCGCACCTGAGTGACCTCGTAGATCGCTACACTGCGTTGATATAAGATGAGGCTCAATCTGCTGAAGTGTATCTTTGGGGCAAAGGGAAGTTCCTCGCCCATCTCCTTAATCCTGAGGGTCTCACTCCTAATCCAGATAAGGTGAAGGTCATCCTTGATATGGCACTTCCCCGGTCTCCTAGAGAAGTTGAGCAGTTAGGCAGAAGGTTGTCAGGTCTTAGCAGATTTATCTCTCGATCAAAAGATAAGTGTGTCACTATCTTCAAGACCATGCAAGGAGCTTCAAAGTTAAAGTGGAATAAGGAGTGCGACTTAGCTTTCGAGCAACTCAAGAAGCAGCTAACGTCAACTCTTTCGCTCCAAAGTCCTAGAGCAAGAAAGGTTCTCTTTGTCTATCTGGGTGATGGATCAGATGCAGTAAGTTCAATTCTTGTCAAAAAAGAGAAAAAGAAGCAGTTTTCAGTTTATTACGTCAGTAGAATTCTGAAAGAGGTTGAGTTGAGGTATCTGATCAGGGAGAAGCTAGTTCTAGCTTTGCTCATCTAAGCCTGGAGACTCAGGCCGTATTTTCAGGCTCATTCTATTCAAGTGCTAACTAATTTACCCTTGAAGAATGTTCTGGAGAATCCCAAACATTCAGGCAGGTTGGCAAAATGGGCAATAGCGCTCAGCGAGTTTGACATATCATATGTTCCAAGGATAACTATCAAGGCTCAGGTTCTGGCAGATTTTTTGGTGGATATTGTGAAAGCTTGCTCAGAAAAGGAAATCAAATCTCCTCTTTCTTAGACCATTTTTGTAGATGGAGCTTCAGGAAAGGATTCTTCAGGAGCGGGAGTTCTCATTAACCCAAATGATGTCAAGTTGGATCAGGATGTGAAGTTTTACTTTTCGACTATCAACAAACAAGCGGAATATGAGGCGCTCCTTGAAGGTTTAAGGTTTGCTAAGGAGTTGGGAATTGAAGATGTGCAAGTCAAAACCGATTTTTTGGTGATGGCATCTCAGGTCAATGGCAACTTTGAGACTAGAGATCCAATTCTTCAGCAGTACCATATGTTTGTCAAAAGCGAGATTGGCATATTCAAGAGTTTACTATTCAACATATTTCAAGATCAGAAAATGTTGATATCAACGAGTTAGCCAAGTTTAGTCTTTTGTAAGGTGGAACAACTTCAGAACTCTTTTATCCCGCAGTGGAAGAATGAGAGTTAAAGCAGATTGATCAGCGTCCATCCTTGATGGACCCTTTTGTTCTATCTTACAACAGACACCTACCATCCGTCGATGAAAAATTAAAAGTGGTTCAGATTGAAAGCAGAACATTATTATCTTGTCAGGAGTTCTCTACAGTAAGGCTTTTATGTCACTGCTATCCAGATGTGTTTCAGAAGAAGAGATTTATGTTGTGATTCGAGAAGTTCACTCCAAAAAATACGGCAGTCACTCAGTAGCTAGAACTCTAGATAGGAGAATTCTTAGGCATGGATACTTCTAGCCACAAATGAGGAAATATTCGGAAGCTATTGCTAAGAAATGTATTCAATGCCAGAAGTTTGTTCCTCTTCAGCCAGCTCAGCAGCTAAGGCACATAGCAACGTCGTGGTTGTTCGCATCCTAGGGAATGGATTTCCTTGGTCCTTTCCCAGTTGCTAGCAGACATCGTCGCTTTATTATAGTCATGATCGGCTACTTCAGCAAGTGGATTGAGCCTAAGGCATTAGCCAAGACAACCACTCAGATCATCAAGAATTTCATTTGGGAAGAGATCGTTTGTCGGCATGGTATTCACATGGCTATCATCACCGACAACGGTCCTCAATTCAATAACTCAAAGATGATTAATTTATACGATCAAATTAGGATAAAGTTGTGGCTCTCTTCAGTGCATCACCCAAGAAACAATGGTCAGGTCGAAGCTGCTAACAAGTTAACCATTAATCTCCTCAAGAAGAAAGTTGAGAATATCAGAGGTAATTAGACAAATCAACTTACTTTTATTCTTTAGACTCTCAGGACTACACCTTCCTCAGCTACCGGGTAGATGCCTTTCAAGCTCTCCCATGGTTCTGAAGCTCTAATTCCAGTAGAGTTTGAGGTACGACGCCCCAGAATCATACTTGCAAAGCAGGGAGGTGAGGATTGAATGGATGTCAATGATAAAGAAACAAAGTGCATCCTAGATCTTGTCGAAGAGCTCGGGGATGAGGCTATTATCAAGTAGAAGGAAGTGAAAAGGAGAGTAGCAAAACATTTTGATAAGAATGTCAGAGTAAAGCAGTTTGTGGTTGGAGATACTCTTGAAGAAGGTTGATATCGCAACAAGGGCTGGTTCAGTTGGGAAGCTCAATCCCAACTGGGCGGGTCCCTATATCATCAAAGAAGTGCTAAAGAATGGTGCATATCGCATTAAAACTTATAATGGAGAAAAAATCGCTCACACCTGGAGCGGTGATGACCTCAAACGGTTTTATTTTTAATGAAATGTCTTCTCCTTCATTATTTTTTATTTATCTCAATACATTTTTGATTATACTTGAGATCATCATACTGACACATTTCCTTGCCTAGATAAATGAGTTCTGTAACAACCCGTGTTTTTAACAAAAAGAAAGTGTTAATTAAATAAGAATGTCATAATCATAAATGTGATTTTAGGTTTTTTTTCCCCCACTTTATCTATCTGGCCAGCCCCCTCTCCCGATTAAAATCATTCGGCCCAATCTCCAAATCCCGCAAGCCGCAAGCCGCGACTCCTGATCCCGCTCCATCTCCCGACTTCCCGCTAGCCGGCGCCGACATCGCCTCTCTCACAAGCTACGCCTCCCGTTTTCGCCGCCTCCTCATGCTTTTGTCGTCTTCTCCTACTCTCCCTCCTCTTCTGAACCACGACCCTTATTTATCCTTGGTCGTTCCTCCAAGGAGCTGACTTCTCACTCAGAGGCAGCAACCCTTTTTCCTTCTTCTCCAAAGGGCTGGCAACATTTGTTCGTCCCCCCCCCCCCTCTTCTTCCTCGAGCAACAAGGACAACTTCTCATCTTCCTCCGGCAGCCAGGATTTCGCTTCTTCTTCTTCTTGGCCGTGCTTTGCGAGAGGGATGGCTAGGGTTTCCTTCACTCTCCTCTTTGAGACCGGATTTGACTTCCTTTGAGTAAGATTCTTCCTCCTACACCCTTGATCAGAATTTCCATGATTTCTAAATAATTTTTGTGGTCCAAATTTGCATGTATCTTGTGATTCACGGTTTTTCTCCGTTATAATCATCTAACCTCCATTGTGTTTGTGATTTCTGGCACCGCTCCTCGACCTAATTGACGGAATCGCTCAATTTTCTCGAGGTTTTAGGGTTTCTGTAACATAAGCGCCGCCAAATCTCCGTCTCTGTGTGATGTCTCCTCTCCCCTCACTTTTGAGAAAGGTAAATCGTTAACTCTCTCGTACTTTTGGCCTTGTAAAATAATTTTTCGTGCTAGCATTGTATTTCTTTTTAGGTCATTGTCAATTTCATTGTTTTTAAACAAGTTCAAATAGGTTCTGTTTTTGCTTACGTCGTTTAGTCGTCGTCGTCAGTCTCCGCCTCGTCTTAAGGCAAGTAGAGATCTCTCTCTCTCTTGCAAGCATTGTGTTTAATTTAATGCCTCTGTTTTTTTGATTTTGTGACTGCATTCTTATATATATAGATCTGTCAAATGAATTGTTATCTTAATTGTTTTGTGTGTTCTTGGTTTATATGAATCCACCCTTGGATATTTGTCTTGTCACGTGAATTTAAATTTTGGATGTCTATTCTGACAAATTTGCAGTTCATGGTTTAACATGTTTGGAATGTCATGAGTCTTAGATCATGAATGTTATATATATAAATAGAAGTTTTCACTTAGATGGATGATGTTCATGTGAATATTCACCTAAATGAAGGAATTTCTCATTTGATGAATAATTTGAAGAATGTTATAATATTGAGCACGAGCAACATTGTCATGATAATAATTGTAACGAATTCTGATTAGCAAATATTGATTGATATTTTTATATCATGTTCGTAACGTACATATTTTACTTGAAAGATGTTTGTGTCAAAAGAATAATTTAAATCTAGATGAGTACTTGATATCTCAGAATGGATTCATGTCAAACTTACCTCTGCGATGTACTTGAAAAGTCTTCTTATTATTATGACATCAACCTCTCGAACCTGCAAGGTTCAAAACTCACTGTTTAGTTTCTTTTGTATCATCAAATCTTGTTTTTTATGTCTGTCTGATTGCAAGAATTATGTAAATTTGTTTCATGATCTGAGTTTTCCCCTTTAATGTGAACTCGTTCCTGTTAGAATCGTTAAACAATGAATCATGCAATCCATTAATGTCATAAGCAATTTTTGAAAAGTAGCGGTTAGTTGGGGCAACTATCTGCTTGCATGGTCACGACAAGCAGGAACATTTCCAATAAAACTTGTGTCTGACCCTGAGTGTGAACCATATGCACCCCATGTAAACACATGCACACTTCATTGAATACAGCTTATGATATTACATGATCAATTATATGTTATGCTTCAGAATAAGCTTAATTCAAGTTATTTCTGATTGGCTATTTTTCTTGTCTGTTTTGTTAAATTTGCTTTATTTAAAAGTGATACACATACATTTTTGTTTCCCTTACTAGTTTTGTACTTTATCTTCCTTATGTTATTAGTGTTTTGAGGTTTTTCCTTCTTTGTTGGATTTGTCTTAGCATTCGCGTCAGAGTCGTCTGTTTCCTCAGCCCGATCTGCGTCAAGCTTCAGGTTCTATATTTACGTTTCATTTTCTTTACTGTCAGACATTTTTTTATTTAATAATTATAGTCAGTAAATCAAGAACAACTGTTAGTCTAAATATTACTGTACTAGAAATTAATATGATTTGCACGTTCATTCATCTGAATTTGTCATTGCATAAAATTTGTATTTAAATTCGTATCAAAAGTTTTAAAATATATGTGCATCTTGTACAACCTCGGGCTCGCGAGAGGTCCTCAAGGCGCGAATAGTCGAAGCAGGCGAGTGGAATTGATGGGCGAGTGGGACCATGTGGTCCACTTGCAGGTGGCGAGATAAGTGGCCTCTGCAGTAGGCGAGACGCCCCTCCTGAGGGCGCGAGAAGGCCTAGGACCGCGAGAAGGCCTCACGGCATATAAGGTTGGCGAGACGGGAGGAAGATTCGTCTCTCCGAGAGATACTCCCCCACTCGCCATACACAAGAAATGTCATTTTCACATTTCTACCCCCAAGGGGATTTTACTCTTCTACCCCTAGTATTTTCTCTTTTGTCCTTGGTGGCCTGCGAATAACTCCTCAGAACAGCGGAGTTTGGCTGTTGGCAGACCCGGCCAGGGGTATTCTGGTAATTTCAGGTCAACTCAGTATGGTTATTTGCAGATTCAACTCAGAAAACTATAAATATACCCATAGGGATTCTTCAGAAGCACATGGATTTTGGCCCGGGACTTGAGAGGATTTTTCTGTGTTTTTTGAGTAGCTCCAAGCACAGCTTTTGGCTTTGGAGGGGAAGCTCTCAGAGATCTTCCGGGTAAGTGGTGGGACTTCCCTGCTGAGGCTTTGGGTCGGTTTCTAGTCCTTCACGACAAGTCGGAGGTCAGAGCTTGTGACGAGTAGGTGTTGGCTACACCCCTAAATTTCGAACTTTTGTCGAAGTCAGATTTTGTCTTCAACAGTTCTGGTGCGGTGAGCGTGGAAGGTAGCTGATACAAGAAAAGCCTGAGTTTGGTCAGATGGCAGGAGGTGAAGGTGAAGGATCTGTTTCAGGAGATTCCCCCTCCCGGGGAGAGGAGGCGACAAGGAAGATGTTGGATGACTTCAGGCGAGAGGTCCTGCAGACCATCAGCTTGGCCTTCTCGGCCAGAAGCGAGTGGACAACACCACAGGTTCCGATAGAGGAGGTCCCGCTCTTGGGCGAGAACACCCCTGGAAAGCGCCCGGGGAAAGAGGTCCCGGCGGAGGCTGGCGAGAGGGACGTGGCGGCGAGAGAGCTCTTCCCAGGACAGCGTCCCGGGAAGGAGATTCCGGCAGAAGTTGGCGAGAGGGAGGCTGCTGTACGAGAGCTCTTCCCTGGGCATGGTCTCGCGGATCGGGCCAGTCAGCCGAGGCCGCGAGACGTGCCCTCTCGGCAGGCAGGTGGCGAGAGCACATTCAGTGAGCTCATCATCTTGGCTCCGGTACCGGAGGGATTCCGGGAGCCCGACATGTCCTACTACTTGGGGAAGGATGACCCTGTACAGCACGTACAGTGGTTCGAAGATGTCGTTTCGATAAGGCAGATGACGGATGCCTTCAAGTGTCGGTTGTTTGCCATCACGTTGAAGGAGAAGGCACGAGACTGGTTCCACCAGTTGCCAGCAAGGTCGATCTACTGTTTTGAAGATCTGCGTAGGGGTTTCCTGTTGAGGTTCTCAACATCGAAGAAGCGTAAGAAGGAGGCGGAATGCCTGTTTTCGGTGAGGCAGAAGCAGGACGAGACGTTGGGACATTACGTGGATCGGTTTCAGAAAGAGGTCCTCCTGGTCCAGGGTATACGCTGATGCTCGTGTTTACTCTGGGACTGAGGCCGGGTTTCTTTAGTATGGAGTTGAAGAGAGTCCCCCCCCCCCTCTCTCTTTTGAGGAGCTCATGGAGAGGGCGGCAAAGGAGACAAACTTCGAGAGGGCCAATCCGGCGTTTGCAAGGAAGCTGGCCAGGTTGGCGAAGGATGATGTGAAGGAGCCGGAAGCAGGAAGACGGAGGGAGCATAGAGAAGAGAGAAGGAGAGAGGAACCCTGAGGTCAGGGGCAGCAGGGACAGCATCAAGGACGGGGGGTCCGGGAGCCGAACAACCGTTTAGGTTGGAGGCCTCAGAAGGGTCGCCCCCAGGAGCTGGGAGGAGGCTTTCAGGGAAGAGATAACTTCCGCGAGCCGAGGAGGTTCGATCAACCGGCATGGAGGCAGGGACGGAGGGATCGCTTCCAGCAGCAGCAAGAGGCGATGGAGATCGGTCGAGATAGAGGATGAAGAAGAGGAGCTTGGGGAGGAGCTGGGAGAAGAGATGGTGGAGAAGGAAGAAGGGGCAGGGTGGCGTTGCCTTTTTGTGACTTCCATCAGGAGGAGGGTCACGCAACGGCCACCTGCCCAGAGTTCTTAGAAGTGAGAGAAGCCAGGGGTGAGGAGGCAGGAGCCGCCGGTGAGGATCGTGGAAGTGAAGCAAGGGGAGACGGAGGATAGATGCGAGGACCGGGTGGATGTAGGAACCCGGGGAGGGATCGGAGTGATCCACGGAGGAGTTGGGATCGAGGCTGCACGTAAGGGTAGCCTCCAGACCATGTACCGAAGGGGGGTAGCCTCGACCTCCCAGGCTCCGCCCCCGAAAGAAAAAATTACCTTTTCTTCAGAGGATATGTCGGATTATGAAAACTCGTTCTGCGATGTCTTGGTGATCCAGACGGCGGTAGAAAACTTCACGGTCTTCAAGATCCTAGTGGACAACGGGAGCTCCGTAAATGTGATCCAGACGGCGGTAGAAAACTTCACGGTCTTCAAGATCCTAGTGGACAACGGGAGCTTCGGACGGACCATTGTTCGGTTTCTCAGGAGAGAAGAAGTGGAAGGGGGAGTAGGGCTGCACGTGAAGTTGGGGGGCGTGTCACGGAACTGCAGGTTCGTGATCGTGGACGCCCCGAGCAGCTATAGCGCCATCTTTGGGCGCCCCCTCATCAGCGTCTTTCGCTGCGTCCCCTCCTCGTTTCATCAATGCCTCAAGTTCAACAATGGACGGGTGCAGGTCAGGGTCAGATGGGACCCGAAGGTGGCAAGACAGTGCTACGTTACGGCAGTCAACACCATATCATGGATGGCAGAGGCAGAGGAGTTGGAGAAGGAAATGGCGGCGCATGAAGAGGAATTCGGAGAGGAGGAGATTGAGGAGGAGCATCGGGGAGGAGATATGCAGGAGGTCCAGAGGGACGAAGAGTTGGAGCCGCAGGAGGGTCGGTAGGTGGAGGTGGAAGAAGGAGCTGAGAGGGAAGCCCAGAGAGGCGTGGAGATTGAGCAGCAGCAGAGTGAGAGCCTAGAGGAGGCGATGGAAGTTGAGGGAGCAGGAGGAAAAGAAGAGTTGGGGCAGGAAGAGGAGGCAAGGGCGGGCTGGGAGCAGTCGCGGCTGGAGCCGGCGGAGGAGGTGGTGGAGATGGAAGTCTACACCAGCGCCGGCTAGGTACAGAAGGTGAGGATCAGCGGGGGTCTGAACCCCAAGGACCAGGAGAGAGTGCAGGCTTGCATCCAGAGCAACGTCGACATCTTCGCTTGGAGCGCGGCTGACATGTCGGGCATCGATGCGGATGTGGCCTGCCACCGCCTGAACCTGGATCCCAAGACGCGCCCCATACGCCAGAAGATGAGGACCATCGCAACCAAGCTGGAAGAGCCAATCCGCGAGGAGGTCAAGAAGCTTCTGGAGGCCGGCTTCATCTCGGAGATCCAGTATCCAGGCTGGGTCTCCAACGTGGTAATGGTGAAGAAAGGGGGGGAAAGTGGCGCATGTGTATTGACTTTTCATTATTAAATAAATCATGCACCAAGGATTACTACCCCCCGCCTCGAATCGACGCGCTCGTTGATTCAGCCGTTGGTTTTTCAATTATGAGTTTTTTGGATGCTTTTTCAGGTTACCACCAGATCCGAATGCACCCTCCTGACGTCAAGGACGTCTCCTTCATCACAAGGGAGGGATGCTTCAGTTATAAAATGATGCCCTTTGGGTTGAAAAACACAGGGGCTACATACCAACGCATGATGGATCGAGCCTTCCAGTGCCAGAGGGGGAGGAACCTGAAGGTCTATGTTGATGACCTTATGGTTAAAAGTAAGGGTGTAGACTCACAACTTCGAGATCTGGAGGAGACGTTCGCCACCTTGCGGAAGTTCAAAATGAGGTTGAACCCCTTAAAGTGTGTTTTTGGGGCAAACCGTGGGAAGTTCCTTGCGCATCTTCTGACCCCGGAGGGGTAGAACCCAACCCAGATAAAGTGAAAGTCATCCTAGAGCTAGAGTCGCCACGCAATACTAAGGAGGTCCAGCGCTTGACAGGCAAGCTGGCCGGCCTAAGTAGATTCCTCTCTAGGTCGGGGGAGAAATGTTCATCTTTCTTCAAGATGCTGCGGGGTAACCAAAGGTTCGAGTGGACCGCCGAGTGCGAAGAAGCTTTTCAAGTGCTGAAGAAGCAGCTCTCCCTGGCTCCTCTACTTCAAAGCCCAAAGGAGGGGGAGGACTTGGCCTTGTATCTCGGAGTGGGGGCAGAGGGGTGAGCTCTGTCCTAGTTAGGCAGGAGGGGAGGAAGCAGCTGTCAATCTATTACGTTAGCAGGATCCTAAAGAAGGCGGAGCTTCGCTACCCTATCCTGGAAAAGCTGGCATACGCCTTGATCATTTCGGCCAGGAAGCTCTGGCCATATTTCCAAGCGCATTCAATCAGGGTGGTGACAGACCATCCCCTCCGTAAGATTTTTGAAGGAGTGGAGCACTCGGGTAGACTGTCCCAGTGGTCTATCGAGTTGAGTGAATTCGATATCTCGTTCATACCAAGGCTTTCCATCAAGGCACAAGTGGTGGCCGACTTCTTGGCAGACTACGTCGTGGAGGTCGGGGCCGAGGAGTCGCGGCCGCAGGAGGCATGGAAGATGACGGTTGATGGAGCCTCGGGAAAGCACTCCCTCGGAGCAGGGGTGGTATTAACAAGTCCTCAAGGGGTCACCATAGAGCAGGCGGTGGTCTTGCACTTTCCTGCAACTAACAACCAGGCAGAGTACGAGGCTGTGATAGCCGGCCTTCGTTTGGCAAGAGAGCTTGAGATCCAGGATGTGGAGGCTTTCACGGACTCGCTGGTGGTGGCATCACAAATTCGAGGAGAGTTCGAAGCTCGGGAACCCACCCTTGTGAAGTACTTGTCCAAGGTGAGGGTGATCATCGGGGGGTTCCGGACTTTTTCCATCCAGCACGTTCCAAGAGAAGAGAGTACAGCAGCCGATCGGCGGGCTAAGTTTGGACCTCGGGGAGGAGGAACCTTGACGGATCTGTTCCATCCAGCGATCGGGGAAGGGGAGCTCATGGAAGTAGATCGGCGACCCTCATGGGTGGATCCCTTCGTGACCTTCTTCGTAACGGGCAATCTTCCTGAGGGGGTCAAGGAGGCAAAGAACTTTCGGCATAAGGCGGCTCACTATCTCATGCATGAAGGAAGCCTACATCGGAAGATACTTTCGGGCCTTCTGGCGCGATGTGTGACCGAAGAGGAGGCCCGACGAATTCTTGAGGAGGTGCACTCGGGGGAATGTGGAAGCCATTCCGGAGGTAGGACGTTGGAAGCAAGGGTGGTCAGGCAGGGGTACTTCTGGCCTACCCTAAGGAAGGATGCTGCGGAGTTTGCGAGGAGGTGTCAAAAATGCCAGCTCTACGCCCCCCTCCAGCTCTTGGCAGCTCAAAGGCTTCGAAGCATCACGGCACCGTGGTCATTCGCTATCTGGGGGATGGATTTGGTTGGGCCTTTCCCTCCAGCTAGTGGGCAAAGGAGGTTCCTCCTGGTTATGATCGACTACTTCTCAAAGTGGCTGGAGGTTAAGGCGCTGGCCAAAGTCACCTCTCAAGTCATCAGTAACTTCGTTTGGGGGAGATCATCTGCAGGCACGGGCTGCCTCAGGTCATTGTCACGGACAATGGTCCTCAATTTGCAAGTGAGGAGTTTATAAGCTTCTGCACCCAGCTGGGCATCGACCTCAGGTTTGCCTCCGTCCACCACCCCAGGAGCAACGGCCAAGTGGAGGCGGCTAACAAAATTATCGTGAACCTGCTCAAGAAGAAGGTGGAGAACTTGAGGGGGAGCTGGGTGGAGCAGCTCCCCTCAATTTTGTGGGCCTTGCGGACAACCCCGAACACAGCCACCGGCGAGACCCCCTTCAAACTTTCTCATGGGTGTGAGGCGGTCCTGCCTGTGGAATTTGAGGTCCGATCCCCACGAGTTGTGGCTGCAGGTGATGGAGACGAGGCTTGGAGGCTAGAGAATGAAGGAGGCTTACGCCTCTCACTGGACATGGTGGAAGAGCTGCGCGACGTAGCAGCTATCAGACAGGAAGAGGTCAAGCGACGGATGGCAAGATACTTCGACAAACATATCAGGGTCAAACAATTTGCAGAAGGAGATCTGGTGCTAAAGAAAGTTGATGTTGCGGGGAGGTCCGCCCCCGTGGGCAAGCTCAACCCAAATTGGGAAGGGTCTTATATCGTTGAGAAGGTCTTGAGAACAGGAGGTTACCACCTCCAGGATATGGAGGGTAGGACCATGAGCCACACCTGGAGTGGCGATGACTTGAAGCGCTTCTACCCATGAGAAGGTAGGGCAAAAGTTGTATATTCAAATCAAGTTCATTATAATAAATTTCTCAAATTACTTCTTGTCTTTATCTACCATGAAATTCTAACGACAGGAAGATGATCGCTTATGCACTACCCCGAGCGCGGCTCGGCCCAAGGTAGACCCGCTGCGCAGCCTCGCATTAGCTGGCAGGTCCGAAGGCTCGCCTGTGTGGGAGAGGTCTAGTTCTTGGTTCTGCACTACCCCGAGCGCGGCTCGGCCCCAGGCAGACCCGCTGCGCAGGCTCGCATTAGCTGGCAGGTCCGAAGGCTCGCATGTGGGGGAGAGGTCTGGTCCTTGGTTCTGCACTACCCCGAGCGCGGCTCGGCCCCAGGCAGACCCGCTGCGCAGGCTCTCATTAGCTGACAGGTCCGAAGGCTCGCCTGTGGGGGAGAGGTCTGGCCCTTTGGTTCTGCACTACCCCGAGCGCGGCTCGGCCCCAGGTAGACCCGCTACGCAGGATCTCATTAGCTGGCAGGTCCGAAGGCTCGCCTGTGGGGGAGAGGTCTGGTCCTTAGTTCTGCACTACCCCGAGCGCGGCTTGGCCCAGGTAGACCCGCTGCGCAGGCTCTCATTAGCTGGCAGGTCCGCAGGCTCGCCTGTGGGGGAGAGGTCTGGTCCTTGGTTCTGCACTACCCGAAGCGCGGCTCGGCCCCAGGTAGACTCATTGCGCAGGCTCTCATTAGCTGGCAGGTCCGAAGGCTCGCCTGTCGGTAAGAAGTCGGGTCCTTGGTTCTGTACTACCCCGAGCGCGGCTCGGCCCCAGGTAGACCCGCTGCACAGGCTCTCATTAGCTGGCAGGTCTGAAGGCTCGCCTGTGGGGGGAGAGGTCTGGTCCTTGTTTCTGAACTACCCCGAGCGCGGCTCGGCCCCAGGTAGACCCGCTGCGCAGGCTCTCATTAGCTGGCAGGTCCGAAGGCTCGCCTGTGGGGGAGAGGTCTGATCCTTGGTTCTGCACTACCCCGAGCGCGGCTCGGCCCCAGGTAGACCCGCTGCGCAGGCTCTCATTAGCTGGCAGGTCCGAAGGCTCGCCTGTGGGGGAGAGGTCTGGTCTGTTAAATTTTCTCAACGTGGTCAGCAACATAGCCCAAACGCCAAATTAATATCTTCGGAACTACCCAGTTCTCACGTTGAACCAGCGGAACCAAGGAATAGAGGTAACACCCAACAAACAATGGAAACACAAGCAGGTCTTTTATACATTCACTTCTTTACAACACGAGGCATACATAGCGAGACATGATTTCGCTAGTATAACAGCTGTAAACAGAAAGCACCAAAAAACAAGCCGGGCGGACAGCACCGGAGTCCGCCGAGACCGCGAGGTCGCCGAGGTCGCCGAGTCCGCTGAGATCGCCCGAGCTAAGCTGCAATCCGCCGAATAGACACGGAGTCCGCCGAAGCCGCGAGACCGCGCGGAGACACCGTTATTCGCCTCCTGCTGAACCTGAACAGAGGAACACCCCTACCCGCCTGAAGCCGGCGGACAGGTTATTGAAGCTGGCAAAGATGAAACAGAACTGACAAGCCGCAAAGCGACCTCCTGCTGCGTCCGCAGAGACCGCACACTTCCAAGTACTTGACCGAAGTCACAGCCAAACTCCTGGCTCCTTGAAGCTACCCGCGCGACCTGCACACAGCAAACCGTCAGCCTGAAACAATCCGCGCGGACTGACAAACACAGACCGCAGCACTTCGCTCAACCCAACTTACTGTTCACTCTCGTTACTTAGGTTTGTCAGGGGGGTCCTATTTATAGGCAAGGTGAGGAGTGTGGTCACCGCCCAGGAGATAGCGACACCGCCCCAGCCCGCGCGATAGCAAAAACACCGTCCGCTGAGTCCGCAAGGACTTAGCCGGATACCAAGGAAAACCGCCAGGAGCAAGGCAAACATTGGCGAACCCTCTCCAGTCCGCCCAAGCTTATGCGGACAAGGCATCAGCCCGCAAAGCTCCAACCACTGCAGGACAGCAACCCCCTTCAATGGCAGTCCGCACCAACCCGAGGCAGTCCGCAAGACTCACACCTTAATCCGCCATAAGTCCACGACCAAAGGCAGATAGTAACAGTCCGTCCGGTCACAGCGGACTTGGCGGATACCGCGGACACCATGGTCTTGGCACAAAGTGTGACCAAGTCCAAAACCATCAAAGGCAAAAGCGAGCATGACGGACTCAAATTCCCGTCCGCCAAACACCCTAGCACAGACCGTCATCAGTACGCGAGCTCCTCGCACTTCTGTCCAAAGCAGCAGCCAACCCCGGACTCCAAACCCAGTCCGCCAATCGATCTCCACAGCAAATCGCCTGCTGTGCCACCAGAGCTCGACAAGGCCTCAGCCAAGCTCTAAACTCAGTCCGCAACAGCCCCCACCGCGGACACAACAGTCCGCAAGCTACCCGGGGACACGAGTCAAACCGCTTATCAGCACAAGCTTGCACCCGCGGCCACTGAGCAATGCACCCGTCCGCAAGCCTTTATCCGCTCAGGCCGCTCCTTGGCAAAGCCAATCAGCAAACACCCAATCCGCAGAAACCAGGCCGCATAGTCCGCGGACTCAACCCGTGCAAACCGCTCAGAACAACCGGCTTTTCACTAGACCTTCCACCAGGCCGCACATCTCAGGCCGCCCAGTCCGCCTAGTCCGCCAAAGCTGTCCGCCCCAGGCCGCCCGGCCTGTCCCGTCACCCACTTCCACTTCACAAATTTCAACACTCCCCCTTGAAGTGGGAAGTGGTGACCAAGCCCAGCAAGCTGCGCAAGCGTTCAAAGGGCCCCTTCGACAGTGGCTTCGTGAAGATGTCAGCAAGATTATCTTCACTCCGAACATGCCCGACCAGCAGAGACCCTTCCAACACCTTCTCCCGGATGAAATGGTGATCAATCTCTATATGCTTGGTGCTGGCGTGACACACTGGATTGTTTACCAGTTTGAGAGCACTCTCATTGTCACCCCGGAGTAAAGTAGGCCCTTGCACTTCTTCATGAACATCCTCTATAAGCCTCCTCAACCAAACGGCTTCCCGAGCAGCCAAGGCCGAAGCCTTATACTCCACCTCCGTGGTTGAAACCGACACCGAGTTCTGCTTCTTGCTACACCACGAGATGCTAGTTGAACCGCAAGTGAACACATAACCTGAAGTAGACCTTCGATCATCTGAATCACCGCCATAGTCAGCATCCGTGTACCCGAGCAACACAAACTCAGCGTCCCTTCTATAGAGTAGTCCCATATCAGAAGAAGCCTTGACATACTTCAGAATTCCCTTCGCCGCCACTAGATGAGATTGCCTTGGTTCAGCCATATACCGACTTACTCGGCCAACAGCATAAGCAATATCTGGCCTCGTAATCGTCAGGTAAATCAAGCTCCCAACAAGAGCCCTGAACACCAAGGGATCATGAAGAACCCTTCCCTCATCCCGTCGAAGCTTCAGCCCAGATTCCAGTGGAGTAGAGCACTTCTTCCCTTCGCCCATGTCGAACCGCTTCACAATGCGATCAGCATACCCTTTCTGGCTAATGAGAACCCCGCACTCCTTCCTCTCCACTTCCAGACCGAGAAAGTGATGCAACTCTCCCAAGTCTTTCATCTCGAAGCGTATAGCAAGCTCAGCCCTGAGCCTTGCTACTTCCCCCTCCGAGTTCCCTGTGATGATCATGTCATCCACATACAGCAGGACCAAGACTCGTAGCTCCCCCTTCTTCTTGACGAACAAGCTTGAATCCGAGTTGGAAGCAAGGTATCCACAGAATTGCAAGTACTCTGCAATCTTCCCATACCAAGCTCTAGGAGCTTGCTTCAACCCATAGAGAGCCTTCCTGAGTTTGCAGATATAGTCCGGATGCTTTTCAGAGACAAAACCAAGCGGCTGATCCATGAAGATGTCCTTGTCAATCTCTCTGTAAAGAAAGGCATTCTTCACATCGAGTTGCCACAACCTCCATCTCTTGCTAGCAGCCAAGGCGATCACCACTCTTACTGAAGTCATCTTCGCAACTGGACTGAATGTCTCCTCATAGTCTTCTCCATACTGCTGTGAGAATCCTCTAGCGACCAGGCGAGCCTTGAACCGATCAATGCTCCCATCAGCCTTCTTCTTCAACTTATACACTCACTTGCAAGTAACCGGAGTAACGCCATCAACCTTGGGCACAAGGTCCCAGGTTTCATTCTTCTTCAGAGCATCAATCTCTTCTTTCATGGCATCTTCTCACTCCTTTACTCCAGTGGCCTCGTTGAAGTTTGCAGGCTCTCGCTCATCCAGAGGACCTGCAAAGAAGCAGGAGACAAAGCTCACTGCATTCCCATCACAGTACCGAGCCGGTGGCTTAACCACCCTCTTCGATCTCCGAAGACATGGCTCCTTGCTCACGGCTTCCGTTGCTTCTTCGGGCTCCACTCCTACCTGGGGCAAGCATTTAGCAGTGCTCTCCCTGCTTCCTGAGCCAGAAGGCTCAGCCTCGGAGTTTGAAGCAACAGGAGCTGCTGGTGAAACAGCAAGCTCCTCTTCCAAGCCTTCAGCAGCCTCCACCGGTGCTTCATCAACCTTGCTACTTCCGGTTAGCTCCACCGAGCCACCTCCATATGACGTCAGCTCGTCAAAGACAACGTCTCTTGACACCACGAACTTCTTCGTCACAGGGTCCATGCATTTCCATCCCTTCTTCCGCTCATCATAGCCAACAAAGACAAGTTTCCTTGCCTTCGCATCCAACTTTGTCCGTGAAGCATCCGGGACATGCACGTAGCAAGTTGAACCGAACACCCTAAGGTGTCCAACACTCGGCTTCTCCTTCAGCAACAGCTCAATAGGAGTCTTCATGTTGATAGGGCTGAGTGGCATCCGGTTGATAACATAAGCAGCACAAGACATTCTCTCCGCCCAAAAGGACCTTGGGATATCTTTCGCATGAAGCCAGCATTTGCAGGTCTCCGTCAAATGACGGATCTTCCGCTCCGCTACCCCATTTTTTTGTGGAGTGTGGGCACAAGTAAGCTCCCGTTGGATCTCGTGCTTCCTGCAGAAGTTAGAAAACTCGGAGGAGACAAACTCACCACCGTTATCAGTTCTAAACTTCTTAATCCGCAAGCCAAGCCGGCCTTCTACCAACTCCTTGAACTCCACGAACAAACGGAAGGCTTCCGACTTCTCCTTTAAGAAGTACACCCAAGTATACCTTGAGTAGTCATCAACCAAGACAAGCATAAATCTGCTTCCGCCAAGGCTGGCAGTAACCGTTGGTCCCATCAGGTCGCCATGAATACACTCCAATGGTTTTTTGCTCCTTGTTTGTGATTTATCAAACGGAAGGCGATGTGCCTTACCGTATTGACAGCCCGCACAAACATGCCCATCACCAAAGGAGGACAACTTCGGCAACCCCCTCACCAAACTTCTACTCGCCATCGCCTTTAGTTTGTCCATGCCAACATGCCCCAGCCTCTCATGCCAGATAGCAGCGCTATCATTGGCCCTCATTCTATCAACATAAGCATTGGTGGAAAGAACAAACAAGTTCTTCACCCTCCTCCCAACATGAGCAACATCAGCCTTCACCGCTGATACGTTGCGAAGGAACCTCACGTCTGCAGGCCCAAACAGAACGTGATACCCAGCGTCCACCGCATTGGTCACCGAGAAGAGGTTTTTCTTCATGCCCGACATGTGATACACACTCCTTAACGTGAGTGGCCCCTGATCACTACCCAATGACACGACCCCCTCTTTCTCTACTGCATAAACAGTATTATCAGCAGTGATAATAGCTTCATTACCTGAGTAGGCCTGCATGGAGGTGAACTTCGATTTGTCTCCGGTGAGGTGATGACCACACCCGGAGTCCACGATCCACTCGCTGTTGAAGTCCTCAGCAGACAAGGCCCGGACACAAGTGCCCGTCATGAAAGCTCCGCCCCATTCTGCTTCTTCACTTCTCGAGCAAGCTTCCTCCTTTCCCGCAGCATGCCCAGGCTGCAGTTTGACCTTGCAGTCCCGCTTGAAGTGCCCTCGCTGATGACACCGGTAGCACTTCAGATTCTTCTTCCAGTCCTTAGGAGCATTGCTCCTCTCCGGCGGATATGAAGTTGAAGTCTCCTTCTCACCAGCGGCCTGCACCTTCTTCTTCTTCTTCCCTTCCATCCTTTCTTCTTGCCTGAGAAGAGAGCTTCGCTGCCTTCCTGATTCAGGTTTACTCCAGCCATCTGCCTTGCTAAGCTTTCCTGCGAGGCAAGCAGACTCTCCAGCTCCAGCAACGACGGCGGAGTAGCCCACCCTTGAACAGATGTTACAAAGGCCACATACTCCTTCCGCAAGCCGCGGATAATGTGTCTTTTCATCTTTGCCTCAGAGATAGGCTCATCAGGATCCAGTGCCGACAGCTCAGCACACAAGCTCTTCATCTTTAAGAAGTACTTGGAGATGGAAAGGTCTCCTTGAGTTGCCCTGGCCAACTCATTCTCCAGGAACTGAAGCCGCGCCACATTCTTCCTATTGAACAACTCATCAATGGTTGTCCAAATATCAGCAGCCGACTCACACCCAACGATGTGATCAAACAGTTCCGGAGACACGGCTCTCTTCAGAGTGAAGTCCGCCTTAGCATTTGTTCTTCTCCAGAGCCTAACCTGCTCAGCAGTACCGAAAGCAGCAGTGACTTCCTGTCTGTCGTCGCCACCGACGACTTCCCACAGCTCCTCGCCAAGAAGATAGTTTTTCATGCACGACTTCCACTTCTTGAAGTTAGTCGGCGTTAATAGTTCAATGCCCAGAACTCTTGCAAAGCTCCCTTCCATTGCAACACTTGTTGGCAACCTTTCAGCAGCTCCGAGCAACAACACAGGTTGATCACCACTCAATCACTGAGTAACAATACTGGCTGACTTTCGCTCACGCAACTGAACCTCAGAAACCTCGCTTTGATACCATGTTAAATTTTCTCAACGTGGTCAGCAAGATAGCCCAAACGTCAAATTAATATCTTCGGAACTACCCAGTTCTCACGTTGAACCAGAGGAACCAAGGAATAGAGGTAACACCCAACAAACAATGGAAGCACAAGCAGGTCTTTTATACATTCACTTCTTTACAACACGAGGCATGCATAGCGAGACATGATTTCGCTAGTATAACAGCTGTAAACAGAAAGCACCAAAAAACAAGCCGGGCGGACAGCACCGGAGTCCGCCGAGACCGCGAGGTCGCCGAGTCCGCTGAGATCGTCCGAGCTAAGCTGCAATCCGCCGAATAGACACGGAGTCCGCCGAAGCCGCGAGACCGCGCGGACACACCGTTATTCGCCTCCTGCTGAACCTGAACTGAGGAACACCCCTACCCGCCTGAAGCCGGCGGACAGGTTATTGAAGCTGGCAAAGATGAAACAGTACTGACAAGCCGCAAAACGACCTCCAGCTGCTTCCGCAGAGACCGCACACTTCCAAGTACTTGACCGAAGTCACAGCCAAACTCCTGGCTCCTTGAAGCTACCCGCGCGACCTGCACACAGCAAACCGTCAGACTGAAACAATCCGCGCGGACTGACAAACACAGACCGCAGCACTTCGCTCAACCCAACTTACTGTTCACTCTCGTTACTTAGGTTTGCCAGGGGGGTCCTATTTATAGGCAAGGTGAGGAGTGTGGTCACCGCCCAGGAGATAGCGACACCGCCCCAGCCCGCGCGATAGCAAAAACACCGTCCGCTGAGTCCGCAAGGACTTAGCCGGATACCAAGGAAAACCGCCAGGAGCAAGGCAAACATTGGCGAACCCTCTCCAGTCCGCCCAAGCTTATGCGGACAAGGCATCGGCCCGCAAAGCTCCAACCACTGCAGGACAGCAACCCCCTTCAATGGCAGTCCGCACCAACCTGAGGCAGTCCGCAAGACTCACACCTCAATCCGCCACAAGTCCACGACCAAAGGCAGATAGTAACAGTCCGCCCGGTCACAGCGGACTTGGCGGATACCGCGGACACCATGGTCTTGGCACAAAGTGTGACCAAGTCCAAAACCATCAAAGGCAAAAGCGAGCATGGCGGACTCAAATTCCCGTCCGCCAAACACCCTAGCACAGACCGCCATCAGTCTGCGAGCTCCTCGCACTTCTGTCCAAAGCAGCAGCCAACCCCGGACTCAAAACCCAGTCCGCCAATCGATCTCCACAGCAAACCGCATTCTGTGCCACCAGAGCTCGACAAGGCCTCAGCCAAGCTCTAAACTCAGTCCGCAACAGCCCCCACCGCGGACACAACAGTCCGCAAGCTACCCGCGGACACGAGTCAAACCGCTTATCAGCACAAGCTTGCACCCGCGGCCACTGAGCAATGCACCCGTCCGCAAGCCTTTATCCGCTCAGGCCGCTCCTTGGCAAAGCCAATCAGCAAACACTCAATCCGCAGAAACCAGGCCGCATAGTCCGCGGACTCAACCCGTGCAAACCGCTCAGAACAACCGGCTTTTCACTAGACCTTCCACCAGGCCGCACATCTCAGTCCGCCCAGTCCGTCTAGTCCGCCAAAGCTGTCCGCCCCAGGCCGACCGGCCTGTCCCGTCACCCATTTCCACTTCACAAATTTCAACATGGTCCTTGGTTCTGCACTACCCCGAGCGCGGCTCGGCCCCAGGTAGACCCGCTGCGCAGGCTCTCATTAGCTGGCAGGTCTGAAGGCTCGCTTGTGGGGGAGAGGTCTGGTCCTTGGTTCTGCACTACCCTGAGCATGGCTCGGCCCCAGGTAGACCCGATGCGCAGGCTCTTATTAGCTGGCAGGTCCGAAGGCTCGCCTGTGGGGGAGAGGTCTGGTCCTTGGTTCTGCACTACCCCGAGCGCGGCTCGGCAGCAGGTAGACCCGCTGCGCAGGCTCTCATTAGCTGGCAGGTCCGAAGGCTCGTCTGTGGGGGAGAGGTCTGGTCCTTAGTTCTGCACTACCCCGATCGCGGCTCGGCCCCAGGTAGACCAGCTGCGCAGGCTCTCATTAGCTGGCAGGTCTGAAGGCTCGCCTGTGGGAGAGAGGTCTGGTCCTTGGTTCTGCACTACCCCGAGCGCGGCTCGGCCCCATGTAGACCCGCTGCGCAGGCTCTCATTAGCTGGCAGGTCTGAAGGTTCCCCTGTGGGGGAGAGGTCTGGTTCTTGGTACTTGGTTCTGCACTACCCCGAGCGCGGCTCGGCCCCAGGTACACTCGCTGCGCAGGCTCTCATTAGTTGGCAGGTCCGAAGGCTCGCCTGTGGGGGAGAGGTCTGGTTCTTGGTTCTTGGTTCTGCACTACCACGAGCGCGGCTCGTCCCCAGGTAGACCCGCTGCGCAGGCTCTCATTAGCTGGCAGGTCTGAAAGCTCGTCTTTGGGGGAGAGGTCTGGTCCTTGGTTCTGCACTACCCCGAGCGCGGCTCGGCCCCAGGTAGACCCGTTGCGCAGGCTCTCATTAGCTGGCAGGTCCGAAGGCTCGCCTGTGGGGGAGAGGTCTGGTTCTTGGTCCTTGCTTCTGCACTACCCCGAGCGCGGCTCGGCCCCAGGTAGACCCGCTGCGCAAGCTCTCATTAGCTGGTAGGTCCGAACGCTCGCCTGTGGGGGAGAGGTCTGGTTCTTGGTTCTTGGTTTTTGGTTCTGCACTACCACGAGCGCGGCTCGGCCCCAGGTAGACCCGCTGCGCAGTCTCTCATTAGCTGGCAGGTCTGAAGGCTCGTCTGTGGGGGAGAGGTCTGGTTCTTGAAGTCTTGGTTCTTCACTCTTGGGGATAGTTCTAAGTTTCTGGGAATTCTACACCACTTCAAGCTCAGCTCGGTCCCTGGTGGACCCGTTGCTCAGGCTCTCGTCAAGCTAGCAGGGCAGTGAACTCACTCAATGGCAGAAGGGTTAGGAAAATCTTTTTAAACAACATCTCAGCTTAACCTTATGAAATGAAAAATAAACTAAGGCAAAGACTTGGAGCAGTGCGAGTGGAAGCACTCGCAGCTGGCAGTTACGAGTATGTCTCACTTACAGCAAGTGGGCACTCGCGCGAGACAGAAGGCCCGCTCTAATAATAGGTGAACAGGTTACACAGCTAAAGGCCACTCGCGCCGGGAGTACCCTAAGGCGAGCCGAGAAGGTTACACCGTTTGAATCTCACGCGCAAAGGTAAAGGAAATGACGACTCGCGACCTGGGCCAACTCTCCGGCAGGGCCGCGAGACAAGGGGTAGCACCTTCTCGCGTGCGTGAGCGCACCAAAGTATCGTCTCGCAGTAAGCAAAATAAATCAAGGTGTAAGGAGCAAATGCGAGGCGGCGAGATGGGTGGATAGCACTGTTGGGTACATTGGAAAATGTGTACCAAATTTGGAGAAGTCTCACCTAACTCAATGATATGCATCAAGTTGTATTTGAAGTTGTGTTGAGTTATCATGTGCAGGTTAAGTAAATGGAAAAGAAAATTTTCTAAGTACAAGTGTCGACACTTGGGAATGGCTGTGTCGACACCAAGGGCCAGATTGTGTCGACATCCAGAATTTGTGTCGACACACAGAAAATCTGTCGACAACGCTGTGTCGACACTAAGGGCCAGACTTGTGTCGACATTATCAGGAGCTGTGTCGACACACAGAAAATTTGTCGACAACGCTGTGTCGACACTAAGGGCCAGACTTGTGTCGACATTATCAGGAGCTGTGTCGACACACAGAGAAGCTGTCGACACATTCCAGAATTCTGTCGACAACGACTGTGACGACACACAGACCTTGGGTCGACACACACCAGAATTTTGTCGACACCAACTTTGTCAAGACAAGGAGTGTTTGTGTCGACACACAAGACTTGTGTCGACACATTCCACAGAAGCTGTGTCGACAACAACAAAACTTGTGTCGACACATGGACTATGTGTGTCGACACATATGAAGTATTCAGTCGACATTCTCTGCTGCTGAGTCAAAGTCCAATGAAGGCTGAAGTAATACAACTGAAGACTTGACAGCTGTCATTCTGACATTGCTGTCACATCTGTTAGAGGTGTCAGAAGACAGTTTGAAACCGGAACAGCCGGTTACCATGGATGAAGCCTATAAATAGATATGCTTTCTCAACAAGAAAAACAACATATACAGAACATAGAGAAGTTAATCAAGCCAATCAATTATAACCTCTGAAAGATTGAGAATCCAGAAGAAAAGAAAGAAGAAACAGTCAACAGATTGTAGAGAGAGAAAAACAAGAAGGAGAGAAGTTCTCATCCAGTGAAGGCAGATTCTGAACAGTCTGCCTGAAGAATTCAGATCAAGTCTGAAGAAGAATTCAGATTAATTTCTGAAGGAAGCCGATTGAAGATCAACTACAACATCAAGAAAATCAACCCTAATTTGTTCAGATTCAAGAAGCTTTGAAAAAAGCTAAGACAGGTTGATCCTTAAGTAATCAGTTCTATCAAGAATTGATCAAGAAACCTTCAACCAATTCTCTCTCCATCTGGTTGAAGATATGAACAACTTTTCATCAATAATTCTTGTATGATCTGTAATAGATCTGAGTGTATGAGATTTACATCTCTGAGTTGTAAGCCTAAATTATAAAGGCTGAGGTAGGGCTGAGTGTCTGAGGTAGGGGAATCTGTTCCCTGAGTTGTAGGTCTGTGAAAGAGGCTGAGGTAGGGTTGTTGCCTGAGTTGTAGGAGTGGGGTGTCACTCTGAGTTGTAGGCCTGAGGAAGAGGCTGAGGTAGGGCTTGTGCCTGAGTTGTAGGAGTGTGGATTCACTCTGAGTTGTAGGAACCAGTCTTGGTTTTGAGCTGTAAGATCTGCGGATCTGAGAAGAAGGAAGAAAGTTAGGCTGAATCTAGCACACTGCTAGATAGGCGAAGGGGGAAAGTGGATGTACTCATCATTTGGGGAACTACTATAAAACTGGTGTGCAATCTGTGAATGCTGTGTATGTGAATGTTGTGTTGTATTTTCTGCTGAATACTTTGTTAAACTAGATAGAATTATCTGCCTAAGTCAGAAAAAGAATTGAACCTATTCACCCCCCCCCCCCTCTAGGTGTTTAGAACATCTTGAAACTAATTCTTTCAAGTGGTATCAGAGTCAGGTTACTCAAATAATAGACCTAACAGTCTGAGTAGATCTCCAAGCCAGAAATCTATTAGGCAAAATGGGTTTCATTGAGAATCATAAGGAGTTTAGTTCTATGAAGTTACCTATATGCAGGAAAGAGATTTTTGGCATATGGAAAGAAAGAGTTAGATTGTTTATGTAAGCTTCAGATCCAAGAATCTACATGACAGTCAAAGAAGTGTCATTCATCCCAATGAAAGTCTCAGTTCTTGATGCAAATCTCAGGACACCAAAGGAGTATTCTGAAATGACAAAGGATGAGATCATCTTGGCTAATATGGATAAGAGAGCACAGAATATAATAGTCAGTGTCATAGATGATTCAACATTCCAAAATTTGATTCACTGCAAGACCTCCAAAGAAATGTGGGACACCCTGATTGTCTACATGGAGGGTTCAGAAGAGGTGAGAGAAGACAGAAAGTCTATGCTGAATCAGGAGTATAAAAATTTTAGACAATCTAAAACAGACAGCATAACTGAATGTTACAAGAAATTCTTCAGAATAGTTAATGAATTGATGACATATGTAATAGTATTCAGTACATATGAGTTAAATGATAAGTTTTTGATATCATTAACTAAGAACTGGGACACCAAGATATGTGTCATTGGGGAAGTGGCCAGACTAGCAGAAATTTCACCTCCAACATTATTTGGCAAACTGCTTTCATATGAAATGCAGCTGATGGTCAGAAAGGAGGAGGAGAAAAGTAATAAAGTTGATTACAGAGATAAGTCAGTGGCCTTCAAGACTGAAGCCATAAGAAAGGATAGGACGATGTCTCTATCACCTTCTAGGAAAGCTGCAGAAGTTGTTTCAGAAACTTCTGACAGTCACACATCAGATAGTCCAAATTCTGATGAAAACTTAGCTGGCTTCTCAAAACAGTTTCAAAGATTTTTGAAGAAGAAACAGTGGAGATCCAAGTCATCCTCTTCACAATCCAAGGATGATTACTATCAGAAAAAGAAATCATCTAGGAAGGACAGGTATAGCTCTAAACCTAGTAAATTATCTTCAACTAAGATTGTTTGCTATTGCTGCAACAGGCCTGGACATGTGATAGCTGATTGTCCTGACAAAAGGAAAGAATCTAATGATAAGAATAAACTAAAAAACAAGGGCAAGAAAGAGAAATCATTTGTGGCAAAGAAGCAAAAAAACTGGTCAGATTCTTCATCATCAGATTCTGAGGTTGAAGCTGAAGCTGAAGCATATATAAGACTGTTGGCAACTGAAGAGGATGTAGAAGAGGCTGAGTTCTTGAAGTGGCTGGATTCAGTAAATGAAATTGAAGAACCTTGTTGTAAAGGGCTGATGGCCTTGACAGAAGAAGATCAGTGACAGGATCAGCCTGGACCTAGTAAGGTAAACAATTCTTCAATAGATTCTGATTACTATACTGATTCAGAATCAGAAGCATCTGCATCAAGAGATGTAGATGAATATGAATCTGAAGGAGATGTTCATCAACTTATTGATGAATATGGTGACCTGCTGCAAGCACTTAAGAAAAGCAGAATCCTTAATAAAGCACAGGCCAAGGAAATTGCTGATCTTAAGCTGACTGCATTAGATTCAGAAAAATTGTTGGATCTAAAGATGAATAAAGTAGTCAAACTGAAAAACATAACTGTTATTCAGATGGGTACTATTACATTCAAGAATGATCAAATCAAAAGTCTGCAAGTCAAACTTCAGAAGGAAAAGGATTTGGTGGCTAAATTCTCTAATTCAAAATCAGTCTTACCTTTAATTGATGACTTTATTCCCAAAAAGGGTAAGACAGGATTGGGCTTTGAGGGAAATGCAATGGCTGCCAATTCCAAAAGAAAAGGCAAAGCCCCAATACAGCATCTAGCCTTCAAACCCCCCATTTCCTTCAGAAAAGTATGGCAGCCAACTAATAGATATGATCATGATATCATACATGGTTCTGGTAAGCCTGAAATTCTGAATGACAAGGATGTAGCTCCAGCACTCAAGCAAAGAACTACTGTACCAACAGTGTTAAGAACAGCTGACAGCAATGTTGTTAAAACTGTACCTAAAAAGTGGTATAATAGATATGAGTGTTGGTGCTGTGGAAAGATAGGGCATTATGTCATGCATTGCTGGCACAACACCAGTGTCAGGAAGAATGTCAGCTTACCTGTGAGGAAGGCTGCTGCTAAGAATATCAAGTTTCAATCTAACTTGAACCTATAACCCAATAAACATTGGGGTTTTAAGGTAAATTAATTTTATTTGTTGCAGGTGGGTACAAGTTGTCATGTCCCTATATGGTACTTGGACAGTGGATGTTCCAGGCACATGATTGGAACAAGAAGAATGTTAAAGGACTATACTCTCATAGAGAATGGACCTAAAGTGATCTTTGGTGGATCAGAAAAAGGGATCATAAAAGGGTTTGGTAATATTTCTTCTAGTTCTATAACAATCACTCAAGTGGCTTATGTAAAAGGGTTGAAACATAACTTGATAAGCATAAGTCAGCTGAGTGATCTTGGGTATGACATTTCATTTATTAAGAATGAGTGTCAGATCAAAAGGATAAGTGATCAGAAGGTGATCTTATGTGGTTATAGAAAAGGGAATGTTTATTGTTTAAATTTTGATTATGAAAACATGAACTCTCATGTATGTTTAGTTGCAGATGAGAAAGAATCTCAGTGTGTCCAGTGGCACAAGAGACTAGCTCATCTGAACTATAAGACTATAGGTCAGCTCTATAATTTATAGTTAGTGAGGAATGGGCATCAATTTAAGTGCATAAAAGAGGGTATATGTTCAGCTTGTCAAAAAGGCAAGCAGACCAAATCCTCTTTTTATAGTCTTGATATCAAAGACTCTGTGAGGTGTTTGTACCTTTTGCATATGGATCTATTTGGTCTTATGCAACTTCATAGATTAGGTAGGAAAGTTTATAATTTTGTGGTAGTAAATGACTATTCTACATATACATGGGTTTTTTTTAGGCAGAAATCTGAAACCCCTACTTTCTTTAATAACTTTGTTAAACAAATTCAGAATGAATTTAACAATTCAGTGGTCAAAATCAGAAGTGACCATGGAACTGAATTTCAGTCTGAGTGTATGACAAGGTTTTGTGAAAAACTAGAGATTCATCAGGAATTCTCCTCACCTATAACACCTCAGCAAAATATAATTGCTTAAAGAAAGAATAGAACTCTTATTGAGGCTGGTAGAACTCTACTAAGTGACACTTCACTCCCAGAATATTTTTGGGCTGAGCCAGTAAATACTGCTTGTCATGTTCTCAATAGAGCAGCTATAACTAAAATCACAGAAAAACTCCCTATGAGATTATGAAGGGCAGAAAACCAAACATATTATACTTTAGGATCTTTGGTAGCAGGTGTTATGTGCTTAACACTGGCAAGTCTCACCTAACTAAGTTTGTTGTCAAATCCCAAGATGGGATATTTGTTGGGTACAGCAACAATAATAACGCATATAGGGTATACAACTTGACTACACAAGTTGTAGAAGAATCAGTTCATGTAGTGTTTGATGAATCTGAGCTAATTAACTGTGAGTTGTCTAGCAATCCTTGTAGCTCAACAGGTTAAAAAGAAAAGTTGGATATGCTGACCATTAATGAAGACCAAACTGCAAGGCAAGATGTGGAAAATGATGGTTGCTGTCCAGGGGAGTACAAGGTCCACAAGCTGACATTGAAGACAATAAAGTTCAGCATGGTGTAGAAATTGAAGAAGTTCAAATTGCTGATATAATACCTCCAGCAATAAGGAATCTAAAGGATCATCCAGCACACAAAATCATTGGTGATCCCAGACATGGTGTGCAATCCAGAAGCAAACACATGAACACAGTGCTTTGCTCAAGTTTCATGTCACAGTTGGAACCAAAAAGATTCGAAGAAGTCATACAAGATTCCAACTGGATTGATGCAATGCAGGAGGAGCTGAATCAATTCAAAAGGTGTAAAGTATGGGAGCTGGTTCCAAAACCAAAGGATCATAACATTATTGAGACAAAGTGGATCTATAGGAACAAACTGGATGAAAATGGCATAATAGTGAAGAACAAAGCAAGACTGGTTCCCAAAGGTTATAGACAGGAAGAGGGCATTGACTTTGATCGGAGCTTTGCCCCAGTGGCAAGGTTGGAAGCAATAAGGCTATTCCTTGTCTTTGCTGCTTTCCAAGGTCTTAAAGTATACCAAATGGATGTCAAGTCAGCTTTCTTAAATGATAATTTGAAAGAATAAGTTTATGTTCATCAGCCTTCAGGTTTTGTAGATCCACTTTATCCTGATTTTGTTTATAGACTTAAGAAAGTCTTATATGGTTTGAAACAAGCCCCTAGGGCTTGGTATGAAACATTGTCTACTTTGCTTATTGAAAATAAATTTTCAAGGGGAAAAATAGACAAGACTCTATTTCTTAGGGAGTCAAAGGGCAAGATGATCCTAGTACAGATTTATGTTGATGACATAATATTTGAATCTACAGAAAACAATCTTTGTAGGAAGTTTGCAAAACCTATGCAAGGGAAGTTTGAGATGAGCAGTATGGGTGAGCTCAAATTCTTCTTGGGACTCCAAGTAAGACAGACTGATGATGGCTTGTCCATTTCACAGTGTAAGTTCATCAAGAAGTTAATTAAGAAATATGGTATGAAATCATCCACCACCATGAGAACTTCAATGGGGACAAGTATGCATTTAGGCAAAGATGATGCAGGAAAACTTGTAGATGAGTCTTTGTATAGAGGGATATTTGGCTCTCTGCTATACTTAACTGTCAGTGGACCAGATATTATGTATGTTACATGTGTCTGTGCTAAGTACCAAGCAAGTCCTAAAGAATCTCATTATACTACAGTCAAAAGAATATTGAGATATCTTAAGGGCACACTTAATCTTGGTCTTTGGTACCCTAAGAATAGAGACTTTCTACTGACTGGTTTTTCAGATGCAGACTTTGCATGTTGCAAAGAAGATAGAAAGAGCAACACTGGTACATGTCAGTTTCTAGGTGATAGATTGGTATCATGGAGCAGTAAGAAGCAGACTAGTGTGGCAATTTCCACTGCAGAGTCTGAGTATATTGTTGCAGGCAGTTGTTGTGCTCAGCTTTTATGGATTCAACATCAACTTGAAGACTATGGTCTCAAGGTAAGTAGAACTCCAATATTTTGTGATTCTACAAGTGTTATTTCTATTGCTAAAAATCATGTATCACATAGCAGAACAAAGCATATAGAAATTAGATTTCACTTCATTAGAGAGCATGTTGAAAAAGAAGATATTTGTTTGGAATTTGTCACCATAAATAATCAAATTGCTGACATGTTTACTAAACCATTAGATGAAACTAAATTCAATTATTTCAAAATTGAATTAGGCATGTTAAACCTAGAGTAACTTAGTAATTCTGGCTAAGTAAGTCAATGTTGACATATAGTAGTGTATGTCGACACAAAAGGAAATCTGTGTCGACATATAGTAGTTTGTGTCGACTCTTAAGGTAAGTTGTGTCGACACAACAAAATTGTGTTGAGATAGTGGTGTCGACACTCAGAGGTTGGTGTCGACACATAGAAGTTCTATCATTTAGATAGTTGTGTCGACACATACAGAAGTCTGTGTCGACACACATATATTAGAGTCGACTATTAAGAAGTCTGTGTCGACACATCGCAAACTGTGTCGACACATAGTGTTGTCTGACTCTGTCGAGACATTAGAAGTCCGTGTCGACACAATCTCTACAGTGTCGACACATTAAGTATCTATTACCACGCCTTTTGACCTTCTGTGTTGACAAACATATAAATAGGTCACAGAACAATTTTGTCGACTAAGCTCTCAACATTTTTGAGACCACAACCTTGAGTCGACAAACCTTCATCTCTCTTCTCCTCAAATTTCTCGTCATCAATGGCGCCAAAGTTGGAGACCAACATCAACGAAGGCTATGAGTTAGTTCGCAATGCTTTTGAGAGTGCGGCGACTGAGATTAGAGATGTGATAACCTTAATCCAAGAAAATGGTTTAGAATATCTAGTCTCCGAACCTACCAAGATCTGGAAGACAGAAATTCTTGAATTCTATACAAAAGCAACCTTGGATTTAACTGGATTGAAGATTAGGTCATCAATTCAAGGCAGCAAGGTGAAACTTACCCAAACGCGTCTGAGGAAAACACTTCAATTGCCCAGGATTCAGGAAGATGATGAAGTTACATCTTCAATGACAAAAGAAGCTCTACAATGGTGTGGCCTGGATCCCACCACTAAGATTGAATCATCCATGCAAAGGAAAGGAATGAACTCACAAGGAAAATTTCTCTCAGAGATTGTGGGAAAAATAATTCTCTGCAAACCAGGTGGACATGATAGGATCTCAGCCTATATGTTCAGCTTGATGACCAGAGTCATTTTCAGAATAAAAACTAACTGGTCTGCAGTAATTTTTGACAAGATCAAGGAAAGGCTGAAGAAACCTAATCTAGGCAGAATTCTGAGTTTGTATCTGGCAATAAATATTCCTGAAGTGCTCAACCACACAACTGGATCTAGAATAAACCACATAAGAAGGATGGATATGAAAATATTATCCAGGTGGGAAAGAGTTTTGACAAGAGATGGATCTACACCACAGAAACAACCACCACTGCAAAAGAAAAAGACAACCCCCAAGAAGCCTGAATCTTCTAGTGATTCAGAAGAACAAGTAATCTTCAGTTCAGATGAAGACCAACAAGAATCTACAAGGAAATCATCTGCTCCTAAGACTGTAGATGATAGTCAGATGCAGGGGGAGTATATTTCAGAAAGCACCATCCCACTGGATCAAGTTCAGGATGTGCCTCCTCTAGGGGGAGCCAATGAACTTTCACCAGTTCAACAAGAGGTCTTGCCTCCAGAAAGTGCTCCTGAGAAAGAGCAAGCTGCCTTAGAGAGTGAAACAGCCACTCAAACCATTCTTGAGGTAATAAATGATATTAATCAAACTATACTAGATACTGAGCCAGATACACTAACTGTGCTTCTAACTAATGTTGAACAGACACACCTTGACAACATTACTGCACAGGATGTATCTATGGATAATACATCTGCAATAGATGATACTACATTAAATGTACAAGATACAGATATTCCTCCAGTTCAACTACAACAAGAATTCACTCTTGAGGAATTATTCCCTGATTTACCAGAAGTAAGAACTGACGAAGTAGTGCCAAGAACTGAGGGGGAGGAGCCAGTGCCTCAGGGGGAGTTGTCAAGAACTGATAAGGAGCTGTCGTCAAGTCCAAAGGATACAGTGACCCTTGATAGTTCTTCTGAATCTGATGATAGAGAAACACTAAAAGCAAAAAAGAGAAAACTGATGGTTTACAAAAAGAAAAGTTCAAATTATAAGAAAGCTTTACAGACGCCTCACAACCCTCAGCACCTACAATTGACTTCAGATCATTGTTGGTTGCTCTGCAAATTAAAATGGATGAGCAAAGAGCAGTCATGGAGAAATATATGGATGAAAGCCATAAGGACCTTCAATTCACTCTGGCTCAAGACATAAAATCAATCAGATTTGAAGTTAACCAGAATAAGAAAGAGATGACAGATTGCTTCCATAAATGAGATAATGCTGTAATTTATCTGGTCAAACAGCAACAAGAGGCAAGGACACAAATTGATAATATAGTGGTCAAGCAAGGATATGTTGTAGAAAATCAACTTAGGATGAATGATAATCTTACTAAATCACATAATGTGATTGTTACTGAATTAAAGAATAAAGTCACTGCATTAACTGAGGAAAATGCTAAAGAGAAGTCAGAGTTTGATAAGAAACTTCAAGAAGATTTAGGCACTTTCCAATCAGTCATTCAAGCCCCTCAGAAGATCATATCTGCTCAGCGACAAAAGTTTAAAGCTTATTACACAAAAGGAACCAATTATTTAGTTAATCAGATCAGGTTCCAAAAAGATGACTTAAGAGATCATATTGAGAGAGAAGTCATAAAGGGGGAGAGGGTGATAGTCAATGCTAGCTCAGAGCATGCTAAATGGATAACAAATGATGTTAGAGCAACTCTGTGATATCCACCCCTTTGTGATGATGATAATACAGCTGAGTCAGGTATTCAAGCTGCAGGACATGAAGGGGGTCAGCGGGAGGTAGCTCAAATCATATACCCCGCTTCTATTTTTGAAGGAATTCAACAACTTGTTCAACAGATGTATAGCCCTCCTGAGGCTACCAAGAATGTTATATTTGAGAAAGTGGAAATTTCAGAGACAGCACTGAATAAAGAGCAAGAAACTCAACTCTCAAAGAAAATATTTAGAGAACAGGCTGAACTAAAGCCTGATTTTGAAAAATGGAGTCCAACCTCCAGAAACATAATACTTACTGTCTGACAAGCTGTCAAAGACAAAATGCATGATAGAGGCTAGTGGTATTCTGAAATTGAGTGGAACAAATATTTGCAAAGACAAGATGTGATACATCAGTTCAGAAGGGAGCACAAGGCTGGGAAAATACCTGCTACAGCTGTAGAGCCCAGTAAATACTTTCTCAAGCCTTATCACTATTTTGAAAGGCAAAAAGTTAAGGCTGAAGAACTTAAAAAGAAGGATCTCAAAGGCAAGAAGCCAACTAAAGATACTGAAGCTCCAGTACAAGCAAGGATCCAGTCTGGAAAAGGCATAGTGATCAAGGAGCCTGATCAGCCTTATGATAGATTGACTAGATTATAAAACATTGTAATTTTCAGTTTTAAACTCCATGTAATTTGTTGTCAACAAACTTTTGTGAAGTTTAAACAAAATAATGATTTATGCTTGTTATTGTTGTATCATATTCTGTGATGATATTATTTACTTGTTTTGTTTATATGTTTCTCTGTCATTGAATGTTTTTATACATCATAGTGTTAATTTTATTATAAGTGATGTATATCATTGAGTAAGGGTTATGACTTCTCCAAATATGAGGAGATTGTTGGGTACATTGGAAAATGTATACCAGATTTGGAGAAGCCTCGCCTAACTCAATGATATGCATCAAGTTGTATTTGATGTTGTGTTGAGTTATCATGTGCAGGTTAAGTAAATGGAAAGAAAAATTTTCTAAGTACATGTGTCGACACTTGGGAATGGCTGTGTCGACACCAAGGGTCAGATTGTGTCGACATCCAGAATTTGTGTCGACACACAGAAAATCTGTCGACTACGCTGTGTCGACACCAAGGACCAGATTGTGTCGACATCCAGAATTTGTGTCGACACACAGAAAATTTGTCGACAACGCTGTGTCGACACTAAGGGCCAGACTTGTGTCGACATTATCAGGAGCTGTGTCGACACACAGAGAAGTTGTCGACACATTCCAGAATTCTGTCGACAACGACTGTGTCGACACACAGAACTTGTGTCGACACACAACAGAATTCTGTCGACACCAACTTTGTCAAGACAAGGAGTGTTTGTGTCGACACACGGGACTTGTGTCGACACATTCCACAGAAGCTGTGTCGACAACAACAAGACTTGTGTCGACACATGGACTATGTGTGTCGACACATATGAAGTATTCAGTCGACATTCTCTGATGCTGAGTCAAAGTCTAATGAAGGCTGAAGTATTACAACTGAAGACTTGACAGCTGTCATTACTGACATTGCTGTCACATCTGTCAGAGGTGTCAGAAGACAGTTTGAAACCGGAACAGCCGATTACCATGGATGAAGCCTATAAATATATATGCTCTCTCAACAAGAAGAACAACATATACAGAACAGAGAGAAGTTAATCAAGCCAATCAATTATAATCTCTGAAGGATTGAGAATCCAGCAGAAGAGAAAGAAGAAACAGTCAACAGATTGTAGAGAGAGAAAAACAAGAAGGAGAGAAGTTCTCATCCAGTGAAGGCAGATTCTGAACAGTCTGCCTGAAGAATTCAGATCAAGTCTGAAGAAGAATTCAGATTAATTTCTGAAGGAAGCTGATTGAAAATCAACTCCAACATCAAGAAGATCAACTCTACTTTGTTCAGATTCAAGAAGATTTGAATAAAGCTAAGACAGGTTGATCCTTAAGTAATCAGTTCTATCAAAAACTGATCAAGAAACCTTCAATTAATTCTCTCTCCATCTGGTTGAAGATATCAACAACTTTTCATCAATAATTCTTGTAGGATCTGTAATAGATCTGAGTGTAGGAGATTTACATCTCTGAGTTGTAAGCCTAAATTATAAAGGCTGAGGTAGGCCTGAGTGACTGAGGTAGAGGAATCTGTTCCCTGAGTTGTAGGCCTGTGAAAGAGACTGAGGTAGGGCTGTTGCCCGAGTTGTAGGAGTGGGGTGTCACTCTGAGTTGTAGGCCTGTGGAAGAGGCTGAGGTAGGGCTTGTGCCTGAGTTGTAGGAGGGTGGATTCACTCTGAGTTGTAGGAACCAGTCTTGGTTCTGAGCTGTAAGATCTGCGGATCTGAGAAGAAGGAAGGAAGTTAGGCCGAATCTAGTACACTGCTAGATAGGCGAAGGGGGAAAGTGGATGTACCCATCATTTGGGGAACCACTATAAAACTGGTGTGCAATCTGTGAATGTTGTGTATGTGAATGTTGTGTTGTATTTTCTGCTGAATACTTTGCTAAACTAGATAGAATTATCTGCCTAAGTCAGAAAAAGAATTGAACCTATTCACCCCCCCCCCCTCTAGGTGTTTAGAATATCTTGAAACCAATTTTTTCAAGCACCGTCTCGCAGGCCCAAGCAAACCAGTGATTCATTTCGCGTAATAAAGAACCAAGCAACAAATAACATGTACTTTTGATCATCATTATGTAACACAAAATAGGGCTCAAAAAAGATGTCTTTAAGTTTTACAAACAGCAGCGAAAGGAAGAGGAGAGAGGGATTCTGGATTTTGGGAGTTGACACGTCATTCCTCCTCGCCGGAAGTAGAATACTCGCTCTCCTCGCCATAGAGCTGGGGGACCAGGTCGCGGACGGTCACCGTTTCTGAATCGTCCTTCACAACCCCTAGGTCTTTCATCATCTTTAGGACCAGTTTTGCCGCCCGGATGCCGACATCTCGGCATTGCTCCTCAATCTCGTCAAAAGAATAGTGCGGTGGAGGTGTCCGAAAGGGTTCGCGGCGAGACGTTGACGCGGCATCGGCCTGAAGGCGAGTATTCTGGGCTTTCAAACCCTTGACCTCCTCCTTCAGGACCGCTACTCGCGAGTGCAGCCGCTCCGCCGTCTCGGCATCCTGCGAGACGTCCGGTCATTAGTTAATAGTTAAAAGCTTTTTGAAGGAAAAGAGTAAGGATAGGGCTTTACCACGCCGCCTTGGGCTTTTGCGAGGAGGCTTTCGGCATCAAGCAGCCTTTTTGCAAGATCTTCTGACTTCTCCCGCTCCGCCACCAGACTCGTCTCGCTCTCCAACCATTTTTTGTTGATATATATTAGACGACGCGCGACGCGGTGCGAGAACTCCAAGGCGCGCATCTGGGCGTGGGAGGACTTCATGACGAGATCTCGCATAGACTTGCTCTCAGGAGAGACTGCGTCAAGACCACCATAAAGGTCGTACCCCACGGCGAAAGCATGACTAGTTGGCTCTTCCTGCTCCTTCCAAGGGGGAAGGAGAGTGGAGATGGACACGCGATTGACGTCCCGCCCCCACAGCAGAACAGGGTCGCCCGCGGCATCTTGGACCGTTGGGGCCAGGTTGAAGTTCATGTGGGAGGAGGGGGCGGGACGGCTGGAGGAGGTGCCTTCGCGAGAGGTGGTGGCTGGTTGATTGGAGGCGGCAGCAGGCTGATTGGGAAGTGTCGTCTCGCGAGTAGGCGAGACGGCCTGTTGAATAGGCGAGCGGGGCGATGGAGACCCCTCCACAGAGATAGGGCTCAAAGACCCCGATATCTTCTTCTCCTTCGGGGTCGTCCTCTTTTTTCCTTGGGAGACAACCACCGCTTTTTTCATTTTCTTAGGCAAGTCGGAGTGAGAAGGGGCCGTGTCGCCTGCAGGCCTCTTCGGAGGGGCAGGGGCCAGGGACTCTCTCGCCGTCTCAGCTGCCGCGCTGGCGAGATCAAGGCCCTTGGAAGGGTGGATGTTGCTTTTGTATGGGGGGTGGACTGGGACGACTCGCTCCCCTAAAAACAAAACGAAACAAGGCGATGAGAAGGCGAGACGGAAAAACAATCAGACAAAGCGAGACGAAAAGCGAGAGTACCTTCGCCGGGAAGCACTGGGGGCAGCGAGTCGAGGTCTCGCCGCAGGAAGTTGACTTCGAAGTTTTTGTCGATGAAGTAATCATACAGCAGCTTGTCCGTGCCGCCGACCTGCGGGGTGGCATAGAAGCTTTCGGGGGGAGACACGGGCGCGAGCGGGATGCCCCCGAAGTAACCACGGTCACCACGGATGCAGACAAACAGCGTGAGCCAGTGGTGATTTTTGTTGGGCGTCTCGCACACCTTGAGCCCTTGCCCGGTGAAGTACGAGACGCCATCAGCGTTGACGTGATAGATAAAGAGCTTGCGGAAGACCGTCAAGCTGAACTCGATGCGCTCCCGGCGCATGTAGCAGGCGAAGGCGATCAACACCGAGATGGCGTTCGGGTTGAACTGCGCCGGGACGACGCCGAAGTACTTGAATACCTGTTTTACATCAGGCCATAGAGACAACCTCAACCCCGCCTCAAAGTGCGAGACGGGGAAAGCGAGCATTCCCGGGTAATAGGTGTTGATGGACTCGCCAACTTTGGGGGGACGCGACTCGATCCCCTCCCCCAGGTACTCGCGGACGAAGCCGCGGTAATCTTCCTCCGGAAGCCGGCCGAGCGGGAAGTCATGGTCGGTGAACCGCTTCCCGCAGCAGCTGCGCCCCTCGCCTTCCTCAACTCTTTTCTTACACATCCTTGGCGAGACGGTTTTTAGGCGAGACGGAGGGAGAAAGTTGGAGTAAGAAGGAAGATTGGCGAGAGGGTCGTGGGAGAAAAAGCGCGAGAAGGCGCGGCGAGACGAAAGAAGCGAAGGGGCAAGAGCTTGGGTGCGGCAGGAGTGAAGAGTGCGGGGATCCTCCTGATCTAGGGCCGGGTGTATTTATAACGGATACAGGGCAATGATTGATGTGCGGGAAAACGTACAGAGGAAGGAGAAGAGTCGGCAGTAGGTTCTCTCTCTCTCTCCTAAACCTCGATCGGCGCGGCCCGTCGCAATCACAGGCTGATTAATTAAAGAAATTAAAAGAAAAAGGAAATTAACACAGCAATAATGAATGTTCAAAAACACCATCCCACACCAAGTTCTAACAAAGCCGGCGAAACGGCAACACAGTATTATTTAATTATTATTACAACATTCAAATGGAAAATGAAGGAGAAGGGGCAAGACGGACGGCTTTCAGTACGGGTGCCATTGTCAGCGGCCACCGCGAGCTCCTGCACAGGGTGGCCTACTACGCGAGTGGAACGCGCGAACGGACTCCAGCCCACGGCGAGCGAGACAAAGCTGCATATCGACCTCGCTGATGATGGCGTCAGGGTTGGTTCCATCGACATATAACTCGGTATCTGCCTCGAAAGATAAGCGAGCGCACTCGTTCTCCAGCCATTCGATGCGCTGATCCGCCGCCTGCTTATCCAGCATCAGCGAATGGATGAGGCGCGAGTGTTTCTGTAACAACTCGGCAGTCTTGCGTCTCATTTCCGCCGGGTTCGCAGGGTCGCCAAGGTAATCTTCAATCCTGTCAAGGGGAGGAAGAGGCGGGACGGCAGGTTGCCCAAGGTGCTCCTAAGCAGGCGAGTCGGTCTGGGCGCCTGCGGAAGGAGTAAAGGAGCAGGGTGAGAGAGGCTCCCGCAGGAGTGTGTGGGAGTAGCGAGTGGGACAGAGAAGCGAGAGGGAAGATTCCTTACCAGGGGGACGGGAGGTCCCGGCAGCCTGGGAAGGTTCATTCCTCCTCTCGCTGGGAGTATTTGGAGGAGTGGAAGGTGGTCGCGAGTCAGAATCTTCGCGATGGGCGGCGGAGTCGTCTCGCGGGCTTTCCGGTCGTTGTGTAGCCGCGGGGGCTCCCTAAAGCAAATAATTAGCAAAGCTGATACAAATATCGAAGGAGTAATAAAGATAGAAATAAAGACAGAAGCGAGAGCTCACCTCTTTCTCTTTGGGAGATGCGGGAGGAGGAGTGGGGCAGGTCTCCTGCACTGCGCGAGACGGATCCTCGGCAGAGGAGGGGTCACCTATGTCGACCCTCTTCAGGCGAGACGGAGAGGATGGTAAAGTGGGTAGAGGGTGAACTAGAGTTGAAGTATAAGCGGCCACGGCGGCCTTATTCTGTCGGCGCACCTTTGCAAGGCGCTCGCGAAAGCTCTGGCTATGAGACATGATGAACAGTTTACCGCAAGGAAGGAGGAAGAGTGTGAAAGGGCAGCCTTTATTCGGGATAGGAATCTCATATTTATAGGTTTTGATGGGGGGACTCATAACAGATTCTCTCATAAATGCGTCAATAAATACGTTCTACTGGCGAGCCTCGGTTGGATGTTCTTTCCGAGCTTAGAATAATCTCGAAAAGAGCGGGGATTGTGTACAACCTCGGGCTCCCGAGAGGTGCTCAAGGCGCGAATAGTCGAAGCGGGCGAGTGGAATTGATGGGCGAGTGGGATCATGTGGTCCACTCGCAGGTGGCGAGATAAGTGGTCTCTGCAGTAGGCGAGACGCCCCTCCTTGGATGTTCTTTCCGAGCTTAGAATAATCTCGAAAAGAGCGGGGATTGTGTACAACTTCGGGCTCCCGAGAGGTCCTCAAGGCGCGAATAGTCGAAGCGGGCGAGTGGAATTGATGGGCGAGTGGGACCATGTGGTCCACTCGCAGGTGGCGAGATAAGTGGCCTCTGCAGTAGGCGAGACGCCCCTCCTGAGGGCGCGAGAAGGCCTATGACCGCGAGAAGGCCTCACGGCATATAAGGTTGGCGAGACGGGAGGAATATTCGTCTCGCCGATAGATACTCCCCCACTCGCCATACACAAGAAAGGTCATTTTCACATTTCTACCTCCAAGGGGATTTTACTCTTCTACCCCGAGTATTTTTACTCTTTTGCCCTTGGTGGTCTGCGAATAACTCCTCAGAACAGCGGAGTTTGGCTGTTGGCAGACCCGACCAGGGGTATTCTGGTAATTTCAGGTCAACTCAGTATGGTTATTTGCAGATCCAACTCAGAAAACTATAAATAGACTCATAGGGGTTCTTCAGAAGCACACGGATTTTGGCCCGGGACTTGAGAGGAATTTTCGGTGTTTTTTGAGAAGCTTCAAGCCCAGCTTTTGGCTTTGGAGGGGAAGCTCTCAGAGATCTTCCGGGTAAGCGGTGGGACCTCCCTGCTGAGGCTTTGAATCGGTTTCTAGTCCTTCACGACCAGTCGGAGGTCAGAACTTCGGACGAGTAGGTGTTGGCTACACCCCTGAATTTCGAACTTTTGTCGAAGTCAGATTTTGGTTTCAACACATCTGTTTTCTCACAACCGTATTTCAAAAACTTCCGCATAAAAATAACTATTTTCACTCAAAAGTAATTATTTTAAAATATTATATGTATCTCTGCTCCCACCTAACAGGCTTGGATTTTCCTTCCGCCAATTCCTGTGGCATCACGACTCGCCTCAAAGCACACTCTGACTTTTGTTGAGATGGGTCGTGACAGTTGTTATCAGAGGCAGGTTAGCTTCTAAATATAAAGTATTTTATAAACTTCACATATTTTGAAATTGCATCGTATAAACATATATAAGCATGTATCATTCTTTCACTCAGCTTGTCATTATTTGTTGTTCGCGGCTGAAACACGCACACACTCGCTCATAAGCATGAGTAGTATGCACACGAATGTTAAGGGGTTATGGGCAAATTAAACATTTTTGTGCATATGAATTTCCATTAAGATATACACTGCTTGCGAATATTAAATTGTATTAGCGGTTTAATATTTTCAAGTGCGTTAGCATTAGAATCATAATGTGCATGACATGTTAAATGAAATGGGCGTTTAACATGACGTTTGTATCCATTCATTTGCATTTATATCATAAATAATTACACAAGTGTTAAGATAAGAACAACAATAATGATTGTACACACATGAATTTACTATCTGTTTGACATCGCACATGATCTCATTGTTGCACATGCATGTTATGTTATTAAAGACACGCCTCAGGCGTGCCTAAGGCTCAAGGCTCACCGGACACAGAGGTTTGCGCCTCTGTGCGCCTTATTTGCGTCTTTGGAATATAGAAGACGCGCCTTAAAAAGAATTTTATTGTAAAAAAATTTTTTTCAAAAATTAAGAAAAGTAATATAAAAACTCAATATTTTTTATTGATTCAGTATTTCTGAAAAATAATTTTGTGTTCAGACTTAGATATGATGCAAGTGACTAAATTGATTCTATTTTTTAAGAGATATAAACGATAGTAATGAATGATTAATTAGTATACTAGATGAAGAATTTGATCGAGAAGCTGAACTGATATTTGATGTTGATTATTTAAATGGATGATTGTGTCTAGCCTTAGTTAGGGGCGCACCTGCGCCTTGAGCCTTACGCCTAGTCTCCAAGACCTCTTTGAGCTTTGGTATGTCTTGCGCATTTAATAACTAATCTTGCATGATCATTACTTAGAGTTGTCCAATGAAAATGTTGTAATTATTACGTAATTTATGTACCTCACAGTAGAAAATATGTTAGAATCTCTAGTTTCAAGTCTCCGGTATTCATATTCAGTCATCCTGTTCTGCTCAACTATCAATCTTATCTGGTTCTCATGTATCTCTTTCTAGATAGCTTTTAAGTGTCAGCGAGAAATGAGAGTTTTTTTGTAAATGGTTTTGTTGAATTACTTTAACGTTGTTTTGTGCTCTTCCAACTCTATGGTGACTCGCTTCTGTCGATACTCAATCGTCATTCAGTTTTTTTCCTCTTTAATGTTCTAACTTCGCTTCGTGCAAAGATCTTTTCGCTCGCAAACTCTCGAGTCTTACCTCTCAATTTCGAGCTAATTGAATAAATTCTTGTGTTTCCTGAAGTCAATCTTTTGTATCTGGTCAAACCCGCTAAGTCTGAAGAGTTCTCTTGAGAACTTGAATCTGATCTTGGTAAGTCTCCGCGCTCATTCTCCATTCTATTTCAGTACATTCATAGTTAGACTCTATGCCTTGATTTGCGAATTCTTGTTGAAATGATTGACATCGGGATCTTCGCCATAAGAGCCCCTGTCGGGAAATTCTCAGAACATTTCCTGACAAAACTTTCTAAGTATGGGAGAATATAACAAATCGTGTTTTTAACAAAAAGAATATGTTAATTAAATAAGAATGGCATTATCGTAAAAGTAATTTTAGGTTTTTCCCCTGCTTTATCTATCCGACCAGCCCCCTCTCCCGATTAAAAACATTCAGCCCAATCTTCAAATCCTGCAAGCCGCAAGTCGTGACTCCCGATCCCGCACTGTCTCCCGTCTCCCAACTTCTCGCAAGCCGGCGCCGACATCGCCTCTCTCGCAAGTTGCGCCTCCCGTTTCTGTCGCCTCCCGTTTCCGCCGCCTCCTCTTGCTTATGTCGCCTTCTCCTACTCTCCTTCCTCCTCTGGTCGGTGACCCCTATTTCTACTTGGTCATTCCTCCAAGGAGCCGACTGCTCACTCAGAGGCAGCAACCCTTCATCTTACTTCTTTTCCAAAGGGCCGGCAACATCTATTTGTCTCCCTCCTCTTCTTCCTAGAGCAACAAGGAAAACTTCTCTTCCTTCGACAGCTTGTTTCGCTTCTTCTTCTTGTCCAGGTTCTGCGAGAGGGATGCCTAGGGTTTCCTTCCCTCTCTCCTCTTTGAGACCGGATTTGACTTCCTTTGGGTAAGATTCTTTCTCCTACACCCTTAATCAGAATTTTCTTGATTTCTAAATAATTTTTGTGCTCCAAATTTGCATGTATCTTGTGATTCAAGGTTTTTGCTCAGTTATAATCGGCTAACCCCCGTTGTGTTTGTGATTTTTAGCACCACTCCTCGACCTAATTGACGAAATCACTCAATTTTCTCGAGGTTTTAGGGTTTTCGTAACCTAAGCGCCGTCAAATCTTCGTCTCTGCGTGGTGTCTGCTCTCCCCTCACTTTTGAGGAAGGTAAATCGCTAACTCTCTCGTGCTTTTGGCCTTAAAAAATAATTGCTCGTGCTAGCATTGTGTTTCTTATTAGGTCATTGTCAATTTCATTGTTCTTAAATAGGGTTTCTATTATTGCTTACGCCGCTTAGCCGTCGCCGCCAGTTTCAGTCTCGCCTTAAGGCAAATAGAGATCTATCTCTCTCTTGCAAGCATTGAGTTTAATTAAATGTCTTTGTTCTTTGATTTCATGACTGCATTCTTATATATATATCTGCCAAATGAATTGGTATCTTAATTATTTTGTCTATTCTTGTTTTATATGAATCCACCCTTGGATGTTTGTCTTGTCACGTGAATTTAAATTTTGGATGTCTACTCTGACAAATTGGTAGTTTATAGTTTAACATGTTTGGAATATCATGAGTCTTAGATCATGAATGTTATATATATAGGAGTTTTCACTTAAATGGATGATGTTTATGTGAATATTGACCTAGATAAAGGAATTTTTCATTTGATGAATAATTTGAAGAATGTTATATTATTGAGCACAAGTAGCATTGTCATGATAATAATTGTAACGAATTTTGGTTAGTAAATATTGATTGATATTTTTATATCATGCTCGTAACGTACATATTTTACTTGAAAGATGTTTGTGTCAAAAGAATTATTTAAATCTAGATGAGTACTTGATATCTCAGAATGGATTCATGTCAAACGTACCTCTGCGATGTGTTTGAAATGTCTTCTTGTTATTATGACCTTAACCTCTTAACCCTGCAAGGTTCAAAACTCACTGTTTAGTTTCTTGTGTCATCAAATCTTATTTTTTTATGTCTGTCTGGTTGCAAGAATTATGTAAATATGTTTCATGATCTGAAATTTCCTCTTTAATGTGAACTCGTTCCTGTTAGGATCGTTAAACTATGAATCTTGCAATCCATTAATGTCATAAGCAAGGTTGTACATGTCGGATGTCGGGTTCATGTCGGTTTGGGTTTGAAATGTCGTATGTCGGACTGGGGGTGATATATCGGGGATATTTTACAATATCGGATTTTAATATTTAAATAAAGATAACAGTATTTATAAACACATTTTTTGCAAATAAGTAAAAATGTACAGACAAATAAGTATTTATAACATTTTCTTTGAAATAATTTTGAAAGATAAAGGCGAAGCCCATGTAATTATGCAAAGTTGGAGGAGAGTTTTTCATAGCTATTGCAAAAATCACTATAGCATAAGTTAACAAAATAATGTTAACATAAGTTAGAAGTGCACAGGAGAAACAAAAATCACTGCAGATTTACACAAGAAAAAGTATAAACTTAGTCATTGCAAGAAAGAAACATAACTATAGCATAGGTAAGAAATTTACAGTAACACAAGTTTAATAAACTTTTAGATCTTATAACTTGATCAATATAACTCCAAATAAAATTTTTAATTGTCGCAGAAACAGAAAGGAAGAAGAAAGAAGGTGGCTTACAGTGGAGTGAAGTAGTAGCAACCCTAAAGCCCGGCGTCGACTCCTCGCCTGCGATGCCAATTCGTAGAAAGCTCAGCGTCGTCGTCTACTGCTCGTCTGCGATGCTGATTCGTTGCCTCGTCGCCGGGGAAGGAGCTGTCGAGTATCTACCACTCCGCCAAAGCGACTCTCCCGTAAAATTTAAGGTAGAGCGAGAAATGCCGAATGCGTGAAATGGACTAATGAAGCAGAAAAATACGAGCCCCGTGAACTTTGTTTTTTATATATATTAAATATAATAACCGAAATATCGGGTTAGAGATATATCAATATATCGGGATATATCGTCGTTTTTTTACAAAATGATATTTTTGTAAAAAACAATCGGTTTTGTTGCGGTTTGCACCCAAAACCTTTATGTCGGCCGACATGTCGGACATATCGGCCGACATCTATAACACTGGTCATAAGCAATCTTTGAAAGGTAACGGTTAGTTGAGGCAACTATCTGCTTCCATGGCAAGGCAAGCAGGAACCTTTCAAATAAGACTTGCATCTGACCATGAGTGTGAACCATGTGCACTCTCGTAAACACCTACACACTTCATTGATTACAGTTTATGATATCAAGTTTGTCAGGCGATCCAGATCATAGGATGTTACGATCCTACGAACCAGATTTTGTAAATAGATCCTGATTTTGTAAAGCGATCCTCGATCTGACCCTACTATCAAATCTGATCCTAACTCGAAACGATCACATCTAGGATCTCGATCCTGACAACCTTGTATGATATTACATAATCAATTATATGTTATGCTCCAGAGTAAGCATAATTCAAGTTATTTTTGTTTGGTTATTTTACTTGTCTGTTTTGTTAGTTTTGCTTCATTTAAAAGTGATACATATACATTTTTGTTTCTCTTATTAGTTTTGTACTTTACATTGCTTATATTATCAATGTTCTGAGGCTTTTCTTCTTGTTTTAAATTTGTCTTAGCGTTCGTGCATACGTCGTCTGCTTCTTAAGCCTGATCTGTGTCAAGCTGCAGGTTCTATGTTTACGTTTCAATTCCATTACTGTCTGACATTTTTTATGTAATAATTATAGTCAATAAATCATAGACAACTGCTAGGCTAAATATTACATGTACTAGAAATTAATATTATTTGCATGTTCATTCATCTGAGCTTGTCATTGCATAAAATGTATCTCTAAATTTGTATCAAGAGTTAATAAAATGTACGTGCATCTATTTTCTCTCTGTCATATTTCAAAAATTTCCGCATAAAAACAATTATTTTTCCTCAAAAGTAATTATTTTAAACTATTATCTGTATCTCTGTTCCCTCATAACAGACTTGGATTTTTCTTCCGCCCATGTCTGTGGCATCACGACTCGCACAAAGCGCACTCTGACTTTTGTTGAGACGAGTCGTGACAAGTTCTCAAGCAACTTCTTGACAAGGACCATTAAACCAATGAGACATTGTTGAGTTTTGCTTAAACCCCCACGAACTGTAGTCATTAGCGTAACACTATGATGGTCACGCATTACTGTAGTCATTAGCGTAACTCCATGATGGTCACGCATAGTGGGGAGATTTCGCACTGTGCAGTGGGAACTTGCCAATTTTCGTGTGTTGGAGTTCAGGATGTCGGATTCCTAATCGGTATATAGCACACATCTACATCAAAGGTGGTCTGGGTGACTGTCAGCTATGTCACGCATCGATATGGATATCTTTACAGCCTTGATGATCACTCTGAGGAAAGCAATGTCGTTGTTCTTATAGTGCACACCTGCCTAATTGATCATCTTAGTCTGTGACCCTCAAACACTCCATGGTTACTCTCCGTGGTGCCTAGAGAGATCACATAGCTTTGATGATCTCTCTAAGGAAAGCAATGTTGCTTTACGCGTAACTGCCTAATTGATCGTCTTAGCATGTAACCCTGGGCATAAGAGCAATAAAATCCTTAGAGTGGAGGTCAAAATCATCTGACCGCCCAGGCCGCCTGGTTGTAAGGGTGTCATAGCTCTGATGATCTCTCCGAGAAAAGCAATGCAGCCCCGTACACACCAGGCCAATTGATCATCTTAGCATGTGCACCTCTCTTTTGAGGATCCATGGCGACATCTGACACATCTGCATCTGGTAGAAGTCTAGGTGATCGATTAGCTCTGTCGTGCATTAGCGGAATGACGTTACAGCTTTCGTGTCCTCTTTGAGGAAAGTTGCGGGCGATAGGCCACCTCTCCGATTTTCTCCAAGATCAGGAAGGGGCCAAAATAGCGGACCGAGAGCTTGGGGTGTAGTTGGCCCTTCAAAGAGCTCTGTCGGTGTGGTCGCAGTTTGACAAATACATTCTCGCCCGGCGAGAATATCACATCACGACGATGATAGTTGGCTTGCTCGTCATGCGTTGTTGAGCATGTACCAGATGGTGCTTTAGTTGGCAGAGGCCCTCGTTCCGGTACTGGAGGTCGGCGGCCAGGGCTTGTACTTGGCATTCGTCAGGTAAGCTGCACGATATGGGTGGGGGTGGGCGGCCGTAGACCACCTGAAAGGGAGTGATGCATGTGGCGGACTGATAAGAAGTGTTGTACTATAGCTCCGCTCATGCGATCCACTGGGTCCACTGTCAAGGCTGTTCCGTCGTAAAACAGCACAGGTACGTTCCTCTGCAATGGTTAAGGACCTCTGTCTGTCAATCTGTCTGTGGATGGTACACGGTGATGAACCGCAGCTTGTTCCCCTGTAGACAAAACACTCCTGCCAAAAGGAGCTCATACGTGTAGGTATAATCTCAGAGGTCATTAATCTAACCATGATCGCTCATGATGGAACGGAGAAAACAGTGGAGGCGGACCACCTCCCCAATGAAGATCCGAGCAACTGAGTTGGCGGTGTAGGGATGACGAATCGGTATGAAATGCCCGTATTTGGGCAGTCGGTCCACCACCACAAGAAGACAGTCATAGCCCTGAGAGCAGGGAAAGCAAGTGAGGAAATCCAGGCGTATATCTTCCCAGACCATATCAGGAATGGGTGAGGGGTTGTAGAAGTTCAGTTGGCGAGAGTCTAGTACTTGGCCTTCTGACATGTCAGGAAATTGGCCACAACTGCTGCACGGACCGCAACATACCCCGCTAGTATAGGGTGGACGCCAGTCGAAGGTACGTCGGGTAGGCACCAGAATGGTCTGATGTCGAAGTTGCATGAAACTCGTGAAGTAGCCGGGAAACCCAATTAATAAATTCGTGAAGCAGCTGGGAAACAAAATCATGAAACTATGCAAATTACTTGAAATAAGAGTTTCTTTTTTGTGTTTTTACTTTGATACTCTTTTGTGTCTTACTGTAATCGTGGCACTGCGCTCTACTCTTTTATAATGTAATGAATAATGTTACTCTGTGGTGGTCTACGGGCCATTACACTGACCACCAAATTCAAACGTAGCCACAAAACCACCATTAACTCCTAGCCGCCACACAACTTGACCCTTCAAATAGTCTCCTGCTCATTCCCCTCCCATTTGGTGGCTCGTCCAGTCCACCCACCACCCATGCCAACCACTTCAGTCCTCCACAGTTGAGCCCCCTAGTGGCCCTCTAGGCCGACGAACACCACACAATAGCCCTCCTACCACTCCATCCCCCATATGCAATAGCCCATGTTCCACCCCACATTCAATTAAGACATTCTCATTATTGGGAGTGATTCATCATCATCTCATTATTGCCTCACACCACCTTCACTGACATCCACTCCATTCAGGTTCAATGTTAATGAGTATTCAAGGTTAAGTGAGCATTTATACGTCTTTTATACTCGTATAGCTTATGATTTCATTATTTTTATGATGAGTGGATAGTTTGTTTGCTTCTGTTCTGATTGTTCATTGATGTTATGATGGATTATTCTCCATTCACTCTTGTTACGTAGTGAAACCCAAATTGCTTATAAAGAAATCTCTAACTCAAGTGTGTAATAAATCAAATAATGTAATACCCTAATTGCTTAATCATTCTAAACCTTGATAGTACTGGTAGCTCAACTGATTCTACCAGTGGTCATTGGGGTATATGTAGCGAGCTTCCTCCATATTGTTGCATTCATTTCAATCGGCCCGTAGTTCCACTCATTTAACACATACCTGTTTGCATTCATATAGATTTAGGGCATCATGTAGGTCTCCTATAGATATTATAGCGTCAACATGGTGGGATCATGTTATAAAACACCCAAGGCATCTTAAGCATAGCTAAAAACTCACATTTTTTGTAATTTTGCGACAACTAAGGCTTCATTTGGGAGAGCGGTTGCGGTTATAAAATTAGTTGTTGTAAATGCAAGTTTGTAAATGGAGTTGTTGGAAACTGGTTGCTGTAAATAGAGATCTGTTTGGATAGTCTGGGTTTGCATATCTGTTCAAAATAGAGAACCATTTGGCAAAACAACGGTGTGATTCCAAAATTAATAAAATGGTGCAACAAATTTTTATCCGGTGTTTCTCTGGCTTCCAAAGGAGCTTTGTGCACTGTCTTCGTATTGGTTAATAAAAAATGTATTATTTTGAAATTCATTTCTAAGTATTTTTCTATCTTTTTTATTGTTCTTCCTTTATAAACTTATATTAATTATTATTTTTTCATTTGCATTTGCTTAGGAACAAGTCAACCGGATGAGAGAAATCCTTGTCAGCGAGATCAACCTTGTCGGCGAGCATTCTGCTATCATTGTAACCGCCACCGATCTCTACACCTCTCCTCTTTCTAAACACAAAGACCATGCATAAATGCCTGAATAGAAGGTTTCGCCCAGATCAAGCTCTGACGTGGAAGAATGAGCTTTGTTGTTGGATGTCGTCGGAGCAGACAAGCCCTTGAGGCCGCGGAGAAGACAAGTCGTAGATGCCGCCAGAGTCGCGAGCCCTGGATTTGGTCGGAGTTCGAAACCCCGGATGCGGTCGGAGAATGAGAGCCGCAGATTTCTTCCTGGACGCCAGAGTCGCAAGCCCTGCCGCAGAGAAGAGTCGGAGTCGTGGATGCCTCCTCACGACAGAAGAGACGCAGGAGCAGTCGCGATACCTGGACGTCGTCGTAGAAGAGAGCCGCGGATTTCTTCCTTTTTCCCTTGACCTAAACGCGATAAACTGGAGGGGATCCTGCGGGTTTCGAGATGCGAATTTTTTTAGGCCGGAGGGTTTAGGAGCGGTTCGAAAATCTTGCGGAAAAACAAATGAAAATAAAGGTTCCCGATACGTTTGCATTAAACGCACTGACGTCAAAAGCCAAACCAAATGAGGCCTAAGAGATTAAAAGGTCACACTTAACAGGACAAATGGTTACTTTTAATTACCAAAGTCAAATTTAAGTACCTAATTGACAGTAAAATGTACTTTTAAGTGACCCTCACTCCTGTAAATGAACACTTAAAACAAAACCAAAACTCTGAATCATGCAGGAATAAGAAACTAAAACGAATCCCAATTAGTTAGACACTATTGCCACCATAGAAGAGAGCCAGCAGTGAATCTCTACAGCCTACCAGCAGAAGGTTCAATCATTCATCAATTTCAATAATAACCCACAAACAGAAAGATGAAATGATGATAATAAATGAAGACTCCAAAGCCACTCTGCGGCCAAATCTCCCAAATAAAATTGCCAATTCTTCTGCTTCATGCTGCTAAGCATCAAAACAACCAACTAAAGCCGAATATCCTAACATTAAATGCTTCAATGAACAATAAAACGTCTTATCGTGGAAATTGGCAGAAAGAGCGTGGATATCCACAAACACACTCATGAACGCCTAGCCAAATCCTCGGCAGGAATTGCTGAAGAACATTAACATTGCAAACACCTTAACAACTTTGGAATATCGAGGAAGAAAGGACGACTTACCGCTGGCGAGATGAAAAAGAGCGATACGGCGGGAAGAAGCGGGGGCTAATGACAATCGAGAGGAAGCGGCTGCAACGGCCGCGGCAGCGGTGAGGGTGCCGAAGGAGGCGGCGGCGGCGGCGGCGGCCATAGGAAGAATCTTCACTATCCCCTTTCGGCCACTCCACTGTAGATATCGCTTTGACTGGACTCCATCTCTGATCGGGTGAGAAAGTTTTATAATCGACTCCTGAGCCGGTTGATCGAAGGTGGTCACCGACTCACCGCTCTCTTTCGCTCAGCCAATTCAAGTGCAGCTCACGGCTGATTTTTGCAAAGAAGCCCCCACTCTAATTAGTAAGAGTGGCAAAATAAATTTAAAAACGAAATTGTTAAAGGCATCATACTTTTTGCTTGTGATATAATTTTGTTAGGTGATTGTTAACCGCAACCCGTAATTGGCTAGTCGCACCCCAAAATCTTCCAATTTTTTGCGCCTTTTCGAAATACGCCTTGTACATGCAATTTCAGGAAAAGTGTTCAACACTAAAGTTGTAGATATCGACGAGATCTACAACTTTCGTGTTGAACACTTTTCCTGAAATTGCATGTACAAGGCTTATTTTGAAAAGGCGCAAAACATGGGCATATTTCCAAAGTACGCACTGTACATGCACTTTTTAGAAAAAGTGATCAACACGAAAGTTGTAGATCTCGTCGATATCTACACCTTTCGTGTTGAACACTTTTCCTGATATTTCATGTACAAGGCGTATTTCGAAAAGGCGAAAAAAATTGGGAGATTTTGGGGTGCGACTAGTAAAATAACGGGTTGCGGTTAACAATCACCTTTTGTTAAGGGGAGAGCACTTTCTACATAAAGATACTTAAATTATTTATTACACTGCAGTACTGATAAAGGCACCACAACTTAAATTTCAATAAAAAAGAAAACTGTGAAACTATATTATAAATTTTAGCAAAAAAAAAATTTGTAGTAAACAAAAGGTCATTAATTTTATCATGTTTGATCGTAATGATCTTCATATTGTTATAAAAATAAAAAAAAAATTAAAATCAACATCAAATAAAAATGAAATAATGCAAAACAATGATTGCTAGCCATTATCAAAAATAATGATTTTTTTTTTGAACATGAAACACCAACAACCTCACATTCCATAACAATCTCACATTTCATAACAATCTAAAACTTCAAAAAATTATATCCAAAAGCTACTACTTGGAGAGGAAGAATGAAATATGAATCATTCGCTTGGTTGCAGTTAAGAAACCGATGATGATTGTGGATACCCATGAGGTCGACATCTGTCTATTCCACGCCCGCAATGGCATGCTCTGAGGCAGTGCAACACGAGAATTACAAAGTATCAGACATCCTCGTTGAGCAAATCTCCATACGCTAAGGCGATATTTTGCGGAGTCTCTCGCCAACATCCTTACCGACCTCGAGTCCTACATGCTCAGTCTTTTTCTCAGGTAAACGGTAGTTCTGACGAGACTGAGGTCGCATATTTTCAAGCTAGTGCGATGTGTTTAGTGTGGTGTTATTAGTGTTTTGAAGGGGGTGGGGTAATTTTACGAATAAATTAGGAAACATTTCGGTGTAATTAGCCAAAATTGCTGTGTTTTTAACAACTCTCTTAATAAAAAAAAGTAACTTTTTCCACTCCTCCCATCCTGAGATACATACCACAAATAGGCTTGAGAAATCGATTTCTCAGGGTTCCGCCGTTCGTGTAGATCGACATCGACCGAACCTCGTCGTCCCCTCTCGGTCGAATTAAATGTGCCTCTTCTTCGTTGTCCTTCATCTCCTGATTAGAGGTATGAAGAAACTCGTTCACCATTTTTTCTTGGTTGCGACTCTTCTTCGTCATTGTTGCGGTCGCCTGACTTTCCTCCAGGCCGGATAATCAGACCATCTTAGCTCTGAGTTGGACCGGGCATGCAATCAGTCAAAAAGAGATCCAAGTAGCAATGACACAGAGACATTTTTAACATGGAAAACCCGGAAAAGATGAAAAATCAAGTAGTTGAATCGGTGTCGGGCCAAAATCCATTATATTTCTTCAGTTTACAGGTATTTAAGTTCTCCAGAGAGTGGCATGCTACCTATTTATTACAAGCTTTAAGTATAGAAAGGCAGAAAAATGGCCAAGTCCACGAAGCTTTCAAGTTAGCATTTGTCAGAGCTTCCACAAGTGTGTTCCTTTGAGTGATCTTTTGTGTTGACTATTGTGCACGCGAGAGCATTGAGTGTGAGTGAACCAGATAGTGAGCAGAGTGAAGGAACGATCTAAGTTTCATGACCTCGCCGAAAAACCTCAAAACTCTATCTAATCTCTCAAGTTATTTATCTCCAAATGAAGGCATGGGGCCTTTTATAGCTTTATTGAAGAAACGTGTTGATAATTACGCTGACAGGATCTTGAGTTGACAAATGATGTTACTTTATTCTAGTCACTTGGAGATTAGTCTATTCTTTCCAAATACATGAGGAATCTATTCATTCTCATTGAATATAAGACATGTCACTCCTAAACAGTCTCTTATAACATCTATAACCTGAGCTTGATGATGTTTTGTGACATATTCCTTAGGATAAAATATTATATATGGTAGTGGAATTAGCCTTTTAATAAGTGTATCTTCCTTTGTATTCCCTGCTTTGTCTTTCAATGAACATTTTCCTTTTATCTGTTATATCCTTTTTTGAGGCCTCAAACTCATCAGCCTCTCTTTCTCTTATTTCATTAATGGCTTTTTCTAACTCAAGATCTCTATATTCTTCATCAATTTTAGGATATTCAACCATGTGTTGCAATTTGCTCATTTTGTGTTGTTCTCCTTAAGCCTTTGTATCAGAAACCCATTCCAGCTTTCTTTTTACAAAAGATCTTGTTGGTGATAGTTGTTCTGAGATTTCATTCATAGGGGTTTCTTCACAGGTTTTAGAATCCTCAATTCTTTGTTGGATGAATTCATCAAACAGAGGCTCCCCTAAACAGGTGGGCTCCCCCTGAGTGGTAGGTTCCTCCTGTGAGATGGGAGCCAATGATACAGTGTCATGCCCTGGTATAGACAGAGTCAGCCTGGAGTCAATAGCTGACTCCCCTTCAGACACATAAGGTGAACTGTGACCATCACTGTGTAGCTCGTGGTATAGATTGTCTCCAATGGTTGTTCTGGTGTCACATTATCCATCTTCTGTGAAAAGCTCTTCATTATGAGGATGAACTTCCGCCATCTTTACCTCTGAGATCCTTTCATCATCCTATTCTTCTGAAACTTTAATATTGGCATTGTCCCTGTCTCAAGAACAATCTATAACACTAGGTCGACTATCCCCCTTCTTTATATCCGAGAAAAAGGATGTAAAGACTTTGGCAGGGAGTTTGGATTGATCGCCTTGATGTTCCAAAAATTATACCGAGCTTGATAGCTCATTTATTTGACATTGAAGAAATGTTTTTTTACTTGTGTAGCCTTCGGAGAAAACTAGAAAGTTTTGAGTGAACTCTGTAATCAGCACATTTAGCGCTTTATCAAGAGCACCTTGTTGGTGTTTCCAATGTGATCTAGAAGTAGTCAAGCAGTTAGTCTCACTGCTCACACGATTTGTGCCTATAGGGTCACAAATAAGAGTGATTGAGTAAGTTAGAGGAAGGATTGTGTTTTCCCCCTGTTGGGTATTGTATCTACAATAACTCTGATTTGAAGAAGTGTCCCTTGAAGTAACATGAATTGAGTTTGTATTTGATGTTGTTTTCTAGTTGTGTGCTTGCAAGACTATATTGCTAAGTACAACTCATTGTCAGGTTACAATGAGTCTTAAAACACAGGACTATACAATGTAATCATTCATTGTGTAGGCTAAGGTGTTGACTCACGTGTAATTTCTCTATTATGGTGTACTTCTACTTCAAACACATTAGAAGAATCCAAGAAGATCAAGCCGCGGCTTTCAAAAGAGAAGATTTTGCTAAGTAAAATTCGTCGAGTATAGTAATGGATACTCGTCGAATTCGTTGAGTATACTCATGAAAACTCGTTGAAATCGTCATGTATCGAATTCGTCTTATTTACTTAGGGAATAGTCTCTGAATTCCTGAAAATCAGCTAAGTAAAGTCATCGAGTATCATCATGTATACACGTCGAATTCGTTGAGTGTATTTATTGATACTCGTCGAATATACATGTCGATACACGACGAATTCGTCGAGTCATCTCGATTTTACTTCTCGAGATTTCTCTAAGTGATATTCATTATATATCACTTAAGCAGACGTCGAGTCAGCTAGCTGATTCTCGTCGAATTCATCGAGTATACCAGCTGATACTCGTCGAATTCGTCGAGTATCTCTTTTGTCATGCTTTGAGTTACATGATCGATCTGGCTGGAATTGTCCAAGTAAATTTCGTAGAGTTTCCAAGTGTTTCGACGAGTATACCTGTATATACTTGATGATACTCGGTGAATTATACATAGGATTATTTCTTCTATTTTCAAATTTTTGGCACGGGTTGTCCAAATCGCCATGTACAGTGTTTTTCGGATTTCTCATTTAGGAAGGATATTTCTAGCTATTGCAGAAGGAGGTTTCCTATATATATGTAGGGTGGATTTCAATCAACCCTAATCGTGCGTATTTGTTAAAATCGAGAAATCTCAAGAACGAAACTATTTATCGCCGGTACACGATCGATCTACTCTACCCGCTCGGCCGAGGACTTCTTGTCGCACAATTCGTTCTTCCTCAAGCTAATTGACTTGATCATTTACCTCCGAAGATTCTGATTCTACTCAAATTTAATTGACCCGTGAGTTCAGATCAAGACTTGAAAGCCTTCGGTTTTTCTTATTCTTCAAGACGTTCAAGATCAACTTTTCAGAGGAACAAGGGATCGAAGATTTCAGATCTATTGCAGATGATTTTTAATCCTTTTTTATGTAAAACTTTTTACTATTGTAGGAGGTTTTTCCTTCCGAGTTGTAGATCCTTGTTTTAGCATCGAGTTATAGGATAGGTTGTTCTCCGAGTTGTATGAGAGTCTGTTCTCCGAGTTGTAGGAGAGTTTGTTGTTAAAATTCAACAAACTGCAGACGCCCCCTTGGATACCATGCTGAAAACTCAACAAACCGAAGGAGAATACGCCCACTTATAATGTTGAAAGTTTTCCCGGATCGTGGAGTTAGCAGAGGTTATCTCAACAAAGCAGTAACAACCAGCAACACATGCAGCACAAGCTTCTTTATTGATCAAGAGCAAACTTCTTTACAAGGCGAGACATACATGGCGAGACATGCTTCACCAAAACCCAACACCGGGAGAGCAGAGACAGTTACAAAGACAAGAACAAAAAACAAGCCGTGCGGACTCAATCAACAAGCCGCCGACCTACTGCTGTGGAGTCCGCTCAGTCCGCCAGGTCGCCAGCCCGCAACCCAAGCCGCGCGGACTCACCCCTTATTCCAATGCTTAGCTCTTCACCGCCGGTCTGCACGCCGCCAGACCGCACAAGCTGCGTCACCGAATGGAACAGTCCGCCTGAAGCAGGCGACCTCCTGAACCCCGAACCAAGTCGCCAAAGAGAAGACCGCCTGGTCGCAATCCGCGACCTGCTGTTTACCGCCTGTTGCTTAACCGCAGAGTCCGCACTGTCCCTGACCGCAATCAGAGCCAAGTCCAGGCTTTCCAGCGCTATCCGCACAACCTGCACAGCACAACCGGGTCAACTCTCAATCCGCGTGGACACAAAGTCCAGACCGCAGCAACTTACGCGAGCTCAAATACTGTTCACTTACTTCGGTCTAAGTTCCCCATTTTCCTGATGTGACATGGGTCCTATTTATAGGCACGACAATGAGTATGGTCACCGCCCTGGCCGATAGGATCACCGCCACAACCCGCAGTTAGAACAAGTGTGTCCGCTCAGCCCGCGGACACACCTTCCAGTTCGCCGCTCCTGTGCAGATAGCCAGTCCGCCCCAGCTTCTCCAAGGCCGAACTCCAATATCCAGTCTGCCTTGCCGCCAGAGACCAAGCCAGGACCACCACAGCCGGACTCCACAACAGCCGTGTCCGCCATTCTGCGGACAAGGCATCAGCCCGCAAAACCCGAGCCCGCAGCCTCGCCATCAAGGCACCTGCCGGACTCAGCGGACACCCGACTTCCGTCCGCATATCCCAAGTCCATTACCTTATTGCCAAGGCACCTCCGGACTTAGCGGACACGTCGATCCAGTCCGCTAACAACAGACTCCAGTCCGCAACTCCTGAGTCCATTACCTCGTCACAAGGCTAAACCGGACTCAGCGGACTCCGGCTCCAATCCGCACGCTCCTGCACAAGCAATTCTCCAGTCCGCATTTCCCCAAGCTAGCAAACAAGGCAACTGTACTTCTACTATGTTTGGCGGACTGAGAAACCAGCCCGCGCTCCACTGCGCGATCTCCCCGGACTGAGCCATCCTGGACTTGGTTCAATTCCCACCAAGTCCAGTCCGCTGGCCACAAGGGCCAGTCCGCACTTACTGGCGGACACTGGATCTAGCCCGCCATACCGGGCGACCTCCAGTTCCTGTCCGCGCTGACCGGCGGTCTCCGCGGCTTCCCGCTGCCGCTTCACTAGAGCAAGACCAAGGCAACTGCCAAACCGGTCTGCCGAGCTCCAGTTCTTCAGTCCGCTTCTTGCCGGACTCCGCGGATAACATTCCTATCCGCCCGGTTACTTCCTGGGAGTAAACCGCCTGCTGAGCATACACTGGCCTGTCAGACCGCCGCTACTGTCCGCGTAGTCCGCGCGAACAGACCGCCCAGGCCGCCACAGAGCAAACCGCCTGCAACATCCCTGCCGACCTAGCAGTCCGCCAACCCTGTCCGCGTAGTCCGCGCGGATAGGTTTCCCAAGCCTTCCATTCACCCACTTTCACTTCACAGAATTCAACACTCCCCCTTGAAGTGAGAAGTCTTGAATAACTCCAGCAGCTCCCGTAACCTTGCACCTGATCCTTCCGATAGCATCTACGAAGAGATGTCCAAGACATAGTCCTTGCCCCGCATATCATGGACCATGAGGGAGCCCTCCAGCATCTCCTAAAAGGAGCCATGCTTCCCTCTGCCTTCTTCAGCTTCAACCTCCACTCATGCATCACAGGAGTATCACCAACTTCCTTGGACCCAAAAGCCCAAGCCTCGTTGTCTCTGAGAGAAGTCACCTCTTCAGACTTGGTGTCAACCACCTCCTTGATTCTAGTGGGGTCTTCACAGCCAGAAGTACCTTGCTCGACCTGAGGGCTAACAAAGAAACACGGGACCAAGTCCGCCGTGTTCCCTTCACAATATCGAGCTGGTGGCTTACTGATCCTCTTCGATCTCCGAAGAACCTGATCATGGCTAACCACCTCCGCTGCTATTGAACCAGCTCTGTTCCCGGGCAAACCCGGAACAATGCTCTCTTTGCTCCCTGAACAAGACGCCTCCTTACTGGAACCAAAAGCATCTGGAGCAATGCTCCCCCTGCTACCTGAACCAGAAGACTCCCCTCTTGAACAAGAACTGCCTGGAACATCACTCCCCTTGCTTCCTGAACCGGAAGCCTCCGCCTTCGAGCCAGAAGGTCCTGGAGCATCGCTCCCCCTTCTTCCCGACTCTGACGCCTTTGCCCCGGAGCTAGAACAACCTGGAGCACCTGGTGACTCAGGCAACTCCACTTCCTTAGCAGCAGCCTCCTTCAGCCCACCATCTGACCTGCTTATCTCTAGCTCCACATAAGAGCTACCCCAATACAGCGTCAACTCATCAAAAACAATGTCTCTCGACACTATGAGTTTCTTCGTCGCAGGATCCATACACCTCCATCTTCTTCTCTGCTCATCATACCCAACAAAGACTAGCTTTGTCTTGAGAGCACCCGGAGAGTGTAAATAGCAGGTAGATCCAAACACCCGAAGGTGCTTCACTGAGGGCTTCACTCCGAACATCAACTCATAAGGAGTCTTTATTATGATCGGACTAAGAGGCATCTGGTTGATGACATGAGCAGCACAGGCTATTCCCTCCGCCCATAGAGCCTTCGGAACGCCTTTACTCCGAAGCCAACACTTGCAGATCTCCGTTAACCAACGGATCATCCGAGCTGCAATACTACCCTGTTGTGAAGTATGTCCACAAGAAAGCTCCATCCGGATCCCTTACTTCCTGCAAAAGCGTGAGAACTCGGTTCAGGCAAACTCACCACCGAAACTTGTCCTCAACACCTTGATCCTCCGGCCAAGCTGGCCTTCGACAAGCTTCTTGAACTCCACAAACAAGCGTACCATGTTGGACTTCTTCTTCATAAAGTATACCCAAGTATACCCAGAATAGTCATCAACCAATATCAGCATGAACCTGCTGCCTCCAAGACTGGCCGTGATGGTCGGTCCTACCAGAGCACAATGGACAACCGCCAATGGTGCATTACATCTGGATTGTGCTTTGTCGACCATGAAGCGATAGGCTCCACTTTCCTGACATCCCGCACACCCCCGACCATCGCCATAGGATGACAACCTAGGCAAGCCTCTTACGAGTCTTCTTTCCGCCATTGCTTTCAGCTTGTCCATCCCTACATGCCCCAGTCTTTCATGCCAGATAGCTGCACTATCACTGGCATTCCTCCGATCAACTCCAGAACTAGTTGAAATCCCAACTACGTTCTTCTCCTTCCTCCCTACCTGAGCTACGTTCGCCGAGAGCAAGACAACCTTGCACTCCTTCCGAAGATGACCTTGCTGCTTGCATTTATAGCATCGTGGTCCTTCCTTCCTCTTCCTATCACGCCAAGGAGAAACACTCCTTTCTTCCTGATATGAAGTAGAGGGACCATCTTCCGCAGCAACCTTCACCTCCTTCCTGAACAACCCATCAAGGGAAGTCCAAACCTCCGCAGCTGACCGACATCCACTGATGTGGTCCAAGAGCTCCGATGAGATCACCTGCTTGAGAATAGACTCCGCTTTCGCATTTGCCTCCTTCCAAGCTCTCATCGCCTCAGCATTGCCAGCAGTATCCTCTTGTCTTCCTGCTCCGCATACAACCTCCCAAAGGTTCTCGCCAAGAAGAAAGCTCTTCATACAGGACTTCCACCGTTCACAGTTCGCCTCTGTAAGGAGATCAATACCAAGACAACTTGCATCCTCCACTGCCATGGTTCTACCACTGGTTTCCTCTTCAGACGAGCAACTACTTCCATTGAGCACTGCTTGACCACTCCAACAACCTGGCTCTGATACCATGTTAAAATTCAACAAACCGCAGACGCCCCCTTGGATACCCTGCTGAAAACTCAACAAACTGAAGGAGAATACGCCCACTTATAATGTTGAAAGTTTTCCCGGATCGTGGAGTTAGCAGAGGTTATCTCAACAAAGCAGTAACAACCAGCAACACATGCAGCACAAGCTTCTTTATTGATCAAGAGCAAACTTCTTTACAAGGCGAGACATACATGGCGAGACATGCTTCACCAAAACCCAACACCGGGAGAGCAGAGACAGTTACAAAGACAAGAACAAAAAACAAGCCGTGCGGACTCAATCAACAAGCCGCCGACCTACTGCTGTGGAGTCCGCTCAGTACGCCAGGTCGCCAGCCCGCAACCCAAGTCGTGCGGACTCACCCCTTATTCCAATGCTTAGCTCTTCACCGCCGGTCTGTACGCCGCCAGACCGCACAAGCTGCGTCACCGAATGGAACAGTCCGCCTGAAGCAGGCGACCTCCTGAACCCCGAACCAAGTCGCCAAAGAGAAGACCGCCTGGTCGCAATCCGCGACCTGCTGTTTACCGCCTGTTGCTTAACCGCAGAGTCCGCACTGTCCCTAACCGCAATCAGAGTCAAGTCCAGGCTTTCCAGCGCTATCCGCACAACCTGCACAGCACAACCGGGTCAACTCTCAATCCGCGCGGACACAAAGTCCAGACCGCAGCAACTTACGCGAGCTCAAATACTGTTCACTTACTTCGGTCTAAGTTCCCCATTTTCCTGATGTGACATGGGTCCTATTTATAGGCACGACGATGAGTATGGTCACCGCCCTGGCCGATAGGATCACCGCCACAACCCGTAGCTAGAACAAGTGTGTCCGCTCAGCCCGCGGACACACCTTCCGGTTCGCCGCTCCTGTGCAGATAGCCAGTCCGCCCCAGCTTCTCCAAGGCCGGACTCCAATATCCAGTCCGCCTTGCCGCCAGAGACCAAGCCAGGACCACCACAGCCGAACTCCACAATAGCCGTGTCCGCCATTCTGCGGACAAGGCATCAGCCCGCAAAACCCGAGCCCGCAGCCTCGCCATCAAGGCACCTGCCGGACTCAGCGGACACCCGGCTTCCGTCCGCATATCCCAAGTCCATTACCTTATTGCCAAGGCACCTCCGGACTTAGCGGACACGTTGATCCAGTCCGCTAACAGCAGACTCCAGTCCGCAACTCCTGAGTCCATTACCTCGTCACAAGGCTAAACCGGACTCAGCGGACTCCGGCTCCAGTCCGCACGCTCCTGCACAAGCAATTCTCCAGTCCGCATTTCCCCAAGCTAGCAAACAAGGCAACTGTACTTCTACTACGCTTGGCGGACTGAGAAACCAGCCCGCGCTCCACTGCGCGATCTCCCCGGACTGAGCCATCCTGGACTTGGTTCAATTCCCACCAAGTCCAGTCCGCTGGCCACAAGGGCCAGTCCGCACTTACTGGCGGACACTGGATCTAGCCCGCCATACCGGGCGACCTCCAGTTCCTGTCCGCGCTGACCGGCGGTCTCCGCGGCTTCCCGCTGCCGCTTCACTAGAGCAAGACCAAGGCAACTGCCAAACCGGTCTGCCGAGCTCCAGTTCTTCAGTCCGCTTCTTGCCGGACTCCGCGGATAACATTCCTATCCGCCCGGTTACTTCCTGGGAGTAAACCGCCTGCTGAGCATACACTGGCCTGTCAGACCGCCGCTGCTGTCCGCGTAGTCCGCGCGAACAGACCGCCCAGGCCGCCACAGAGCAAACCGCCTGCAACATCCCTGCCGACCTAGCAGTTCGCCAACCATGTCCGCGTAGTCCGCGCGGATAGGTTTCCCAAGCCTTTCATTCACCCACTTTCACTTCACAGAATTCAACATTTGTTCTCCGAGTGATAGGAGCATTATTTCCGAATTGTAGGAGTTGAGGCTCTGAGGTGTAAGATTGTGTGCAATCTGAGATAAAGGTGAAGTAGCCGAATCTAGTCCTTCATGGTAGATAGGTGAGGCGGGAGAGTGGACGTACCCAACTCGGGGAACCACTATAAATCTTTGTGTTTCTGTGTTTATTTTTTAGTAAGTTTTATTCCGTAAAAGGACGCAGAACTCACATATTCACCCCCCCCTCTAGGTGATTTAGGTTGACACTAGATACTTTCAATTAGTATCAGAGAGAGGTTGTTCGATATAAGGCTAACACCTTGAACAAGATCTCTTATCTAGTTGTCAAGAGATACTGCTCAGTTGCAATGGACAGAAACAAGGATATGTCTTCGATGAAGTTGTCGTTGTTGATGCACGAAAACACAAGGGAGGTCGAGCACAACCAGCTAACTGTTCGAACACGGGGGAAAAAGAGAGACTGCGAGTAGCGATCTACTAAGCGGATGAGGACTGAAAGAAGAGCAGGGCCGTGAACCACAGCGACAACAGACTTCGCCCGTCGCGGCCTGAATGCCTCTCTTGCGACGGGCTTTCTCTTGATTGAAGAAGGGTTTGGTTACAAGTGAAAGGAAAAGACTAGTGAAGCAGAGCAAAGGGGAGTCCGCAAGGCACAAGAATCGAGTCCGCAGCCTGTAACAAGTAGGCTCCTGGGTCCGAGTCAGCGTGCCTTGAGTGCACCACCTCCCCCCTATTTATAGGATAGGGGGCCTGCCCAAGCGGGCAGGGCTAAAATAACCGGCTGCCCGGGGTACAGGAGAACCGGGCAGCGGTGACGGGAAGCAAAAAGAAAGAACACGCCAGTCCGCACAGAAGGGGCGGACTGGGCTCGCGAACTGGAGCTTCCACTGCTGCTGTTGGGCGCGGCCACTGGAGTCTGGCGGCCTGGGCGGACGGGATACTGCGTCCGCCGCTGGAGACTTGCCCAACGCGCCGGCGGACTGAGCGGACTGGGCTTTGCGTCCGCTGCTGGAGTATCACCCTTGGCTACTGGTGACAGTGCCGGACTGGGCGGTCGGCCAAATATTGTCCGCGCCTGCTGAATGGGGGCTTTTGGGAACTTGGAGTATGTTGCGGACTGAGGGGTTAACATAATCCCCGCACATTTTTAAGTTTCCAGAAAAACTTCGAAAATGTTACTTTAACCGCCGAGTCCGCAAACCTCGAAAATGCCGCCAAAGCTATAAATACCGCTGGAGGGTCTGGATCTGCTGAGAATCTTGATCGACACGGGGCGATACTCACCACTTGCGGTCTCCACTTTCCAGTCCGGCATGGCAAGACTTGGTACATTCCTCTCTAGCTTCACTGCCAAAGGCGACTCGGAGCCGTCAACGCCAGTGAAGACCAAGAAAATTGCAAAGAGGCCGGCAAGACAAGATCCTGTCCGCCTCGCAGGAGAAAACTCCCAGAGCGAGAAGCCTGCGGAGAAAGCAGTCCGCCACGTCGATGTTTCTGCTCGCAAGGATGCCGTAGTCGACGCCGAACCATTGAGGAGTGAGAAGATGGCAACCTTGTCGGACTCCGCCCCCTCTCAGAAGACTGCGACCTCAGCGGACACTACTGGCGAACACATGGAGACTGACATATCTTCCCCCAATGCCTCGGTGCAAATCGTTGACTTGGACGAAGAAGACCGGCGGATTGAGGTAGAGGACAACGCGCCCTCAAAGGCATTGTCTGCTGTGAATCCTGAACCTGTCCGCGCTGACCAGCCTGATTTAGGGGGGTCCGCCGCGGATGCTGCTGAGAAGACCGCCAAGAGGAAGAAGAGGAAGAGAGACGGAGAGACCGTCGCTGAGCGGGTTGAGAGGAGGCTGCGCGCTATGAAGGAGAAGAACATCTCCAAGCGGACTGGGGAAGCGGACTTACAACACAGGCCGCGCGACAAAGAAGTTCCAGACGGCGATCTGGTTACTCCGGAGGCTCAAATCCGGGGAGAGAATTCCCTCTCAACGGTCAGTCTTTCCACGGATGAGATACTTGATTCTATAGACGTCGATCAACTTGACTTAATCCAGGACTCCTTGCTGGTTATGGTGCAGCAGAATGAGGCAGGGACTGCTGGAGATAAGGGTGACGAACTCCCTTCCTTGTCCGCTGCGGAGGAAGAGGAGAGGGAGAGGCTGAAGGAGAAGATAGAGGAACAAAAGAAGCAAATCGTTGCTCATGTTGCTGTGGTCGAGGCAGCCTCGAAGCAGGCCGCAGCGGACAAAGCTGCTGAGGATCTGAGGATTGCGGCGGAGCTGATGCGGTCAGGTAAACTTCAGCCGGCGCCCAAATACTTTCAGCGCAAGTGGCTTTATAGGTCGCCGCCGCGGACGTCAAGACCGATCAAAATTATCACCAAGACGGACGATATCGTGGTCTCAACAAGTGCGGCTGCCGAGAGAAGAGCAAGGGTTCACCGTGAATGGAAAAAGCGGTTAAGCGCCTTTGACCCAGAGCGGGCAAGGCGGCCAATCATCTTTGATAGTCGGAAACTCGCTGCCGCCATATCTAAAAGTGACCTTTTATCCTTTCTTTGAGTCCGCTGCGAACTGCCTTTGAATGCGAAGTTTGACTTTATTTGTTGCAGGTAGAAAGTCGCTGCCGGGCTCCATAGAGAGTGGCGAGATCGTGGTGACACCCAACGCTGGCGCCGACGCGGTCTCACATGTGGAGTCCGCGGAAGAGGAGCCCCCCAGCCTGAACATGGTTCAAGAGTTAGAGAAAAAATTTCAATCAGAAATAGAATGTATGAAAAAAGAGTTGGAGAAGGCCAAGGAGCGCGAGGAAGCGTTCGCCGCGCGCGAAAAACAGTTCGCTGAGCGCGAGATGGCTTTGAAAGATCAGGTCGCCAACATTTCCAGGGCGCTGGAGAGATCTGATAAAGAGAAGAAAAGGCTCGCGGATGATGTCCGCTACTACAAAGGCAAACATTTCTCGTCTGTACGTGAGGAGAAAGGGAAGCGGGCTGCAGAGATCGCTGACCGGAGGCCGCGAGCACCGGACCGTGTTCCTCCTGAGATCGCGGCACCGGCAGGTGGCCAGCAGCCCGCGGATGAGGAGCCGAGGCCGGCAGCGGACCCAATGGTGCCTCTTAGTCGAGTTGACCGGGAAGCCGCCCATATGCACCGGACTATAAACGTCATCCATCACCATCTCTGCCGGGTATACAGTGAAATTCTTCAGATAAGTGATCAGACGGCTCATCTATGCAGGGACAGAGCAGAAAAGCCGGCGCGGACTGATAACAGGGACCGCTGAGTCCGCAATTCCTTGAACTTTTCTGATTAAATGTATATTGTTTGTATGATTGCTCCAAACAATGCTGTGTGATGTGTGATTGAACTTTATTTGATCTGTGCGGATCCAGATTATATGTCCGCTATTCTTATGTAGCTTTATCTTTGGCATGATCTGTTGCGGACTGTGCGGACTAGCGCTGTGTCCGCTTCTTGCTAACCTGCAGGTGGGAATATTCGCGATCTGAGCGGATAGGGAACTGCGACGGCTATAACTTGGCCTTGAATCTTTTTGGAAAATTAGCTTGTCTTTTCTGTCCGCGTTATTTGTTTGGCTGCTTTTTAATTTTTTGCGGATTGTGCGGATTGAATATGCGACCTGCGCGGACTGGCCAAAAAGCTGTCAGACATTTCATCTATAAATACTGCCTTCTGTCCTCTATGCAGGAAATTGCTGAAGTAGACGAAACCCTGCGGCCTGCAACATGGTGTCCGCTCGCGCTGATGCTGCAGTCGCCTTCCACTCCGCGGACCACAAAAAATGCACTTTGACAGAGGCTGATCTGGCGGCCTTTGTTGAAAAGAGAATGGCGGACTCCAATATTCTTGTCCGCCTACCCGCACACCAAGAAAGACTGAACTTCTCGACGGCGACCCAGATCGCCATTCCTATTGATCATTTTGACAGCGGATTCAAGTTCCCACTCCTATGGGAACTTGCCGCGATTTTCGAGCATTATGGGATGGTGCCCGGCCAGCTCGCGCCGAACACACTTGCTGCGATCTGCAGCTACCTCTCCTACTTGCGATCTGAAAGGATCGCCTTTTCAATGAACATCTTCCGGAAAATGTTTTCCGTCCGCTCCATTACTGCCTCCGGAGGTCGCCCCTATAAGGGTGTGATCTATTTCTACTGCAGGGGGATGAAAGTTGCGGGTCTTCCAAACAAGATCCACAACTGGACCTCAAGGTTCTTGATCTTTGAAGGCGACCTCGGGTTCGCGCACACCTATCCGCAGGCGCGCGCGGACTCCGCTTTCAAGACTGTGCAGCTGGACGACTTGGAATCCGCGATTGTGGAGTTCCTGGCCAATGCCAGGCTTGATGTCGAGCACTACCTCCCGCTGCTAGCGGGCCTAGCGGATGTCGTGCCTGAGGACAGTAAGTAGCTCTGCGGACTCAACTTTTGTATCCGCCGCGACCACGCTTTTTAACTGGTTCTCTTCTTGCAGCGACCTTGGCGGTGCCCGCCAACCTGCCGCAGACGCCGAGCGGCTTTGTTCCTACTCAAAAGGAGAAAAAAGAAGCGGTTGCAAAGAAGAGGAAGGAGGAAGGGGATCCCGCAGCGGACTACTCCTCCTCCGACAGCTTCTCCATGGCCGGCTTCGGTACCAGCCAAAGGGACCTTAGGGGAAACCCTATGGTCCATTGGCATAGCAAGGATAAGCACGTCCGCTTATCCACTGCGCTCCCCTCATGGAGGAGTCCGCGGATAACGCGACATGCCCATGTTGCGCTTTCCACTCTCTACGGGAATCGCAACTTGAGCGATCTGAAGAAGGTATCCGCCGCCGACCTCCCTCTGCTGGCCTCTCAGGCCTCTGCGAACAGTGCGGTGACGAACCATTATGTTGCCACTCTGGCCAGAGACCTAGTAAGGGAAAATGAGCAACTTCAGAAGGACATTAAAGTATTAAAGGAAAGGAACGCGCGGATAGGAGAAAGAAATGCTCGGCAAAGAGAGGAGCTGGCGGTAAGTTGAATTCGCCGCGATCTAGTTTGGCTGTCCGCCGCGATCTGTCTGATGTTCGCAATCTTGCTTTTGCAGGTCGCCTATGACTTGGGGAACACTAAGTTCCAGGCCGCCACGCTCCCCTTTGTAATGGAGACGGTTGAGATTGCCGTTGAGCGGCTTGCCCGCGACGGCCTCATGAAAGAGGGAGTGGACGGCGTCCCCTTTGTCTCCATCTTTCCGGAGCTGGCTCCTCAGATCGCAGCGATGGAAAAATCTAAAAAAGGGAAAGAGGTTATCGAGGAAAATGATGATGAAGAAGAAGAAGACGACGGAGGCTCTCAAGGCAAAGAGCAAGTCCCTGCGGACAATGCTGAATCAAGCCGGCGAGGAGAGGGTCTGTCCGCCGAGTCCGGCTCTTCTGCTTCTTCCTCTACTACTGGCAGCTCGCATAGCGGGTCCGCCACTAGTTCAGGGTCAGGTAGCAGCGGGAGCAGCTCGGGGGCCTACTCTCCAGATGTCGACATCATTGGTGACAGCCCTGCACCTGCTGAGAAGAGACAGCGGACTGACTGATGATCAATGCATATGTATACATTTTGCAATTTTACTTGTAAAAAGTCGCGGACACAAAATTGCAGTCCGCCGAACATTTTGAATGATGTAAAATTTTTGAAGAAATAGAAAGGATATTTTTTGTCATGTGTGCTTTCTGCAATGCTCTTTTTCCACGCTCACCGCACCGATATTTAGCAGTCGCCTTTGTTGATTAGAGAATTACAATTCTATTTTGGAACCACTGTCGGGCGGACTCCGCTGAGTCTCACTTTCTGTCCGCACGCTATGCTATTAGTAAACTTTGATTAAGGAATTAGGTATCAACTTATTCAGTATCCGGCTTAGAGAACAACCAGCTGATGCCCAACATAAATCAAATTTAGGGTTGTAGTCCGCAAGCCAGATCGCACAATATAAAAGCTCAGTCGGTCATTAACTTGACAAATAATGCGAAAACCATTCCGCGGGCTGAGTAGAACAGAAAGCCAATCCACTTGTAATAGAAATCAAATTTATATAACACAATCATTCTGCGAACTGAGCAGATACGGAAAACCGATCTGCTTCTAACAGGAAAGTTCTATAACTTGAATGTGAACTCTGCGGACTGAGCGGATATAAAAAACAACAATCCACTCATAACAGAAATGATCTATAGCTTGCGACCAGGTGGGCAGGTGAGCCTGATCGGCATACTTTCCTCACCGGGTTACAAGCTATAAGATCAACCCAAAAAGACGGACTGAGCGGATAGATAAAACCAGTCCGCTAAAGATAACCAGCTTGCAATCCCAAGAAAGCCACCAAACTCTGCGAATAATGAATCCAGTCCGCCAAAGATAGAAATGACCCATAGCTTGCGACCAGGTGGGCAGGTGAGCCTTAGCGGCATACTTTCCTCACCGGGTTACAAGCTATAGGATCAACCCAAAAAGGCGGCCTGAGCGGACAAAGAAAACCAGTCCGCAAACACACAGAAATGACCCCATAACTTGCGACCAGGTGGGCAGGTGAGCCTGCGCGACATACTTTCCTCACCGGGCTATAAGTTATAAGGTCAACCCAAAGAGGCGGACTGCGCGGACAGAGAAAAACAATCCGCACAAACTTCCCTGCAAAAAGCAAGACCCTCAATGGGCGGAACGGTTCCCTGCCCTCTTGCCTGGAGTACAGCCTAAGCTGTGGGTCTCCTGCAGGCACTGCTTGAGGGTACCACGGAGTGTTCGAGGGTTACGAGCTATGATGATCAGGTGGGCAGGTGAGCCGGAACGGCATACTTTCCTCATGTGATCATCGAAGTTGTAACCATATCCTTAAGGCGGCATGGTAGAGCTTTACACCCACCTTGCCCTCCATAATGCAAAGGTGGGGTCAGGTACCTGCCGGGATCCGAAGTCCAGAATCCAACCGCGCTAGAGCCTGCAAGCTCCCACTACACGGTGCGAAATCTCCTCGCAACACGTGGTCTTCGTGGTGTTACGCTAATGACAACGGCTCTAGGGGAGGTCTAGCTGAACTCGGCGATGTCTCCTGGTATCAGGGAACCGTTATAGGTGTTTGGGAGAGAGAAAATACTAGAAAAAATGTCAGTATGGATTCTGTGATTAAGAAAATGTATTGCAAAGGGAACATGAGAGAAAAAAGAGAGTTCGGGTGTCAAACCGTTTTCGAAAACTCTCTTAGTACTTTATCTGTTATGATTACAACAAAAACACTCGAAGAAGTGTTAGCAAGCAGTTCCTACTCATAATAATTCTTGAAGAGGATATACAAAATAGAAAGGGGGTTTAAGAATAGAACCGCTTGAGATCATCCCCACTCCACGTGTGCGGTATATCCTCTCCTTCGTAAGTTTGTAAGCGGTAAGCGCCGCTTTTTAATGCTTCCTTGACGACAAAAGGGCCGGCCCAATTTGGATTGAGCTTTCCAACTGAACTAGCCCTTGCAGCAGCATCAACATTCTTCAGAACTAGATCCCCTACTTGAAAGTGTTTGACCCTTATATTTTGATCGAAGTGACGGGCCATCCTCCTTTTGACTTCCTCCTGCCTGATAGCTGCTCGATCTCTGACTTCCTCGATGTGTTCCAAGCTGAACCTCATCTCCTCATGATTCAGCTCCACCCAGTCATCAATACCTTCTCTTGCAAGCAGCACTCTGGGTGACGGGACTTCAAACTCAACCGGGATGAGTGCTTCTGAGCCATGAGAGAGTTTGAATGGGGTCTCCCCAGTAGCAGATGAAGGCGTTGTTCTAAGGGACCAGAGGACTGACTGAAGCTGATCAGCCCAACTGCCTTTGAGATTCTGTACTTTCTTTTTGAGCAAATTGATGATCTGCTTGTTGGCTGCTTCTACCTGGCCATTGCTTCTGGGATGATGAACTGATGCAAAACGCAGCTCTGTTCCGATCTGCCTGCAAAAATCTATCATCTCTGAGTTATTGAACTGTGGCCCATTGTCAGTGATTATTGCCATTGGTATCCCGTGCCTGCAGACAATTTCTCCCCAAATGAAGTTCCTGACGATTTGAGTAGTTGTCTTAGCCAGTGCCTTGGCTTCGATCCACTTGCTGAAATAGTCGATCATTACAATGATGAAACGCCGTTGCCCGCTTGCCAAGGGAAAAGGACCAATGAGATCCATTCCCCAAACCGCAAAGGGCCAAGGAGTTGTAATCGACCTGAGGGACTGAGCTGCTTGGTGCTGAAGTGGAGCAAACTTCTGGCACTGAACACACCTTCTGACATAGATCTCTGAGTCTTTCTTCATTGTGGGCCAGAAATACCCTTGCCGCAGGACTCGCTTTTCAAGAGTTCTTGCTCCAGAATGGCTTCCACACTCTCCTGAATGAACCTCTTGCAGAACGGTAAGAGCTTCTTCCTCTGAAACACATCGGGCCATTGTTGAGAGGAAAGTCTTTCTGTAAAGGACTCCCGCCACTAGGAAGTAGTGAGCTGCTTTTATTCTGAAATTTTTCTTGTCTTTAACTGTATGATGATAATTTCCTGTTGATAGGTAAAGGATAAATGGGTCCATCCAAGAGGCTCGCTGGTCAACTTGCATTAAATCTCCTTCCTCTACTGCCGGACGGAAGAGTTCGGAAGTTGTGCCTCCTGAAGGTACCCCATGCTTGGAAAGAAAATCGGCCTCCTCATTCTCTGTTCTCGGAATATGCTCGATAGTGAAGCTCTTAAACCTGCCGATTTCTATCTTCACAAGAGCCAAATACTTTTTCAAGACTGGTTCCCTTGCTTCGAAGTTACCAAGGACTTGCGACGCCATTACAAGAGAATCAGTTTTGATGTGAGCATGATCGATTCCTAATTCCCTTGCGAGCCTCAAGCCTGCTAGCAGTGATTCATATTCAGCCTGGTTGTTGGTTACTGGAAAGTAGAACTTGATGGCCTGCTCCAGCTTGATTCCATTTGGATTGATGAGAACCACTCCTGCTCCGGAAGAACTTCTGCCTGAGGCACCATCAACATAGATGGTCCAAGCCAAAGGTGACCTTTCTGCCTGGTCAGAACTGGATTCTGGCATGTCAATCAGAAAATCTGCTAGGACTTGAGCCTTGATGGCTGTCTTGGGCACATAAGAAATTTCAAATTCACTTAGCTCTATTGCCCACTTGGCTAGTCTGCCGGAATGCTCGGGCTTCTCCAACACACCCTTCAAAGGTTGATCGGTGATGACTTGGATTGAATGTGCTTGGAAGTATGGACGGAGCCTACGAGCTGACATGACCAGTGCCAAGGCTAACTTCTCTAAGATCGGATACCGCGTCTCAGCGCTCTTCAAGATATGGCTGACATAATAGATTGGAAACTGCTTTCTGCCTTCTTCCCGAAGGAGAACGGAGCTGACGGCCTCAGGGCCAACTCCTAGGTATAAGAAAAGGATCTCTCCTGGCCTGGGGCTCTGAAGCAGAGGGGACGAGGTAAGCTGCATCTTTAACTGCTCAAAAGCATGAGAGCACTCTTCTGTCCACTCAAACTTGGATGCACCGCGGAGAGTTTTGAAAAAGGGGGCACTCCTATCTCCCACCCGAGAGAGGAATCTTGCAAGACCTGCCAGCCTTCCCCCTAACTGCTGAACTTCCTTCGGTGAACGAGGGGTAGGCATTTCAAGAATAGCTTTTACCTTGTCAGGATTGGGGGCAAGTCCCTCCGGAGTTAGGAGATGACCGAGGAACTTCCCCTTACTCGCTCCAAAGGTACACTTCAAAGGGTTGAGTTTCATCTTGTATCTACGCAGAGTAGCGAACGTCTCTGCTAGATCTAGCAAGTGCAGCGAAAACGATTTACTTTTAATCAAAAGATCGTCTACATACACTTCTAGGTTTCTTCCTTTTTGATGGTTAAACACACGGTCCATCATCCGTTGGTAAGTTGCGCCAGCATTCTTAAGCCCAAAGGGCATCACAAGATAGCAAAAACATCCATCGTTTGTAATGAACGACGTGTGAGGAACGTCGGGCTTATGCATTCTTATCTGGTGATAACCAGAAAACGCGTCTAAAAAACTCATGTAAGAGTATCCTACCGCGGAATCAACTAAAGAATCTATCCGAGGCAGGGGGTAGCAATCTTTAGGACATGCTTTATTAAGTTTTGTAAAGTCTACACACATTCGCCACTTTCCCCCTGGTTTTTTAACCATTACAACATTTGAAATCCAGGTGGGGTATTGCACTTCTTTAATAAAATTCGCCTTGAGGAGTTTTGCAACCTCCTCCCTTATTGGCTCTGCAAGCTTTGTTGCCACGTCCCTCTTCTTCTGTTGGATGGGCTTGCAGCTTGGATCAACATTCAGGTGGTGGCAAGCTACATCAGGATCCACCCCCGGCATGTCTTCTGCTGACCAGGCAAAGACATCCAGGTTCTTCAGCAGGCAGGAAATCAACTCGGCCTTTTGATCTTCAGGAAGCTCCGAGTTGATGGAGAGTTTCCTCTCCTCCCCTTCAGCAATGGGGACTCCTTGCGTCACCTGGGCAGGTTCCAGGTGAGCACCTTCATCAGCAGCAGCTTTCGAGCTGGAAGAGGCTTCTGCGGCTTCTGCTGGAGCAAGGGAAGCTTCAACCATGTTGACAGTGCGAACGTAGCACTCCCTTGCTCTCCTTGGGTCGCTCCTGACCCGGCACATCCTCCCATCGGCAAAGAACTTGATGGCGAGGTGATAAGTGGAAATTACTGCTTGGTACTTGTTCAGCAGGGGCCTGCCGAAGATGGCATGATAGCTGCTGGGGGCGTCGACCACTATGAACTGTATCTGCTTTGTTGCCCCTCCAAGCTTTACTGGCAAGGTGACGCTGCCCTCCACCTCTTTCCTTTCTCCAGAGAATCCATAGAGCGGCCCCTCAGTGGAAAGCAGAGGCTTCCCAGTCCTCAGGGCCTCGAAGGTAGACTTGAAGAGGAGGTTGACTGAACTGCCCGTGTCAACAAGAATTCTGTCCACTGTGAAGTCTCCCAGCACAGCCTTGATAACAACAGCATCGTCGAATGGATTGGCTGTTTGCGGCAGGTCTTCTGGACCAAAAGTGACGACCTCCCTTGGAGGAGCAACGGAAGAAGAGGCCACCTCTGACTGAGTGACCCTTGAAATTGAAGATTTCCGAGTTGACTCGGTTCCTGCTCCTCCATGGATGAAGAAGAGGCGTCCCAGAACTCCCTCATCATCTGCATCAAAACATTCCACTGGGACGTTGATCGGCCCCAGACGGCCTTCGTCCTCCACATCTACACATTCCTGGTAGGCCTCAGCTACCTCTTTGCCCTTCGAGGTGGATGGCTTCGACGAGGAAGGAGAATCCTTCTTGGTCAGGTCAATCTTGCCCTCGGCAAGCAACTTATCAATCAGCGCACGAAGGGCCTTGCACTCCTCAGTCAAATGGCCCCTTTCCTTGTGGAATTGGCAGTATTGAGAATTGTTCCTCGGCTTCCACAGCTTCTGAGGCTCTTGCCTCTTCTCTTCTGATCTCCTTTGCAGGATCTGGATGACTTCGTCAAGATCCAGATCTGCAGGGTCCCCCATGGGACTTTCTTCATATTGGCACGGGGCAGGCAAGGCTGCCTGCTGGAGGATGGGAAGAGCTTGCAAAGGCACGGCGGGAGTGGCGGCCAACGGCAGTCTCTGCTCGTGAAACTGTTGATGGCCTTGGAAAGGTTTTTTGTTGCGGAAGTTCCTGCCTCTTTGGGACGGAGGCTGGAAATCTGGGCGAGGGGGCTTGCCATGGGAAGAAGAAGCGGAGGCATCCCTTCCTTCAGCCTTGGCTGTCAGGGATGAGACGTAAGTCGGATTGGCATTCTCCCCTTCTATGAAACGGTTGACCATGGCGATCAACTCCTGATAGGTCTCTGGATCCTTGGTTGTGGCTTTGAACTTCAGAGGGCCCTCCCAGGAGGCCATGGATCAAGGCAACTTTGTAGTAGTCGGGGTTCACATTCCTCACCCCCTGGATCTCCCTCTGAAAGCGATCAACGAATCTTGCTACTGATTCGTTATCCCTTTGCTTGATTTCGAATAGGGCAGCTGGCCCATCCTTTCTCTTCTTCGAGGTAGCAAACCTCAGCAGTAACTGGCTACGGAGCTCTGCAAAAGAAGAAATAGTGCCCGAAGGCAGCTCGTAGAACCACTCTCTCGCTTGCCCCTCGAGAGTGGTAACCAACAATTTGCACTTAATTGCATCTGAGAGGCATCTCAACGCAACTGCACCCTCAAATGCCTGGAGATGAGCAATGGGATCTGTCGATCCTGAATAGAATGGGATGCGAGGCTCCCTGAAGTTGCTTGGAGCTGATTCCCATCGAATTCGGTCGACAAAGGGAGACGGGGTGTCAAATTCTGCAGGGTAGAAAGGGCGGACTGGAGCTGAGGAGTCCGCGGGCTCGGCGGACTGGCGATCAGCAAAGTGGAGTTGGCGGGCAGGAGTGCCCCTAGCAGCTTCTCTGAAGAACTCTCTGAAAGCAAACTCTTCCTCTTGAGGGCGCAGAGGAGCAGCGGACTGAGCAGCGTTCCGGGGAGTTGCTGACGACTGCCGAAGCGGAGTTCGGCGAGCTGGGGTCTGGCGGACAGGCGAGTCCGCTGGGTCCGCCGCGGCCTGAGGAGCAAGCCGCTGAGCCAAAGCAAGCAGAGCTTGGCTGATTGTGTCAAGACGCTGGTCGGTCTGCCGGCGAGACTGCTCGGCCTCAAGGCGAGCTTGTTCAATTGCGTCCCAAAGGGAGTCTTCTGAAGAGCTGGAGCGGTCTGAAGAGCGGGCTCTGCGGTCTGACATCTTGTGTCCGCTGATTTCAAAACACTACTCGGATCTGAAGGCCGCGTGTTAACTGTTGATGCACGAAAACACAAGGGAGGTCGAGCACAACCAGCTAACTGTTCGAACACGGGGGAAAAAGAGAGACTGCGAGTAGCGATCTACTAAGCGGATGAGGACTGAAAGAAGAGCAGGGCCGTGAACCACGGCGACAACAGACTTCGCCCGTCGCGGCCTGAATGCCTCTCTTGCGACGGGCTTTCTCTTGATTGAAGAAGGGTTTGGTTACAAGTGAAAGGAAAAGACTAGTGAAGCAGAGCAAAGGGGAGTCCGCAAGGCACAAGAATCGAGTCCGCAGCCTGTAACAAGTAGGCTCCTGGGTCCGAGTCAGCGTGCCTTGAGTGCACCACCTCCCCCCTATTTATAGGATAGGGGGCCTGCCCAAGCGGGCAGGGCTAAAATAACCGGCTGCCCGGGGTACAGGAGAACCGGGCAGCGGTGACGGGAAGCAAAAAGAAAGAACACGCCAGTCCGCACAGAAGGGGCGGACTGGGCTCGCGAACTGGAGCTTCCACTGCTGCTGCTGGGCGCGGCCACTGGAGTCTGGCGGCCTGGGCGGACGGGATACTGCGTCCGCCGCTGGAGACTTGCCCAACGCGCCGGCGGACTGAGCGGACTGGGCTTTGCGTCCGCTGCTGGAGTATCACCCTTGGCTACTGGTGACAGTGCCGGACTGGGCGGTCGGCCAAATATTGTCCGCGCCTGCTGAATGGGGGCTTTTGGGAACTTGGAGTATGTTGCGGACTGAGGGGTTAACAGTCGTTGTGCACTAAGGAGAACTTCCCCATGTGGAAGGAAAGAGTCAGATTCTACATGCAAGCTGCTGATCCACGCATATTTTAGATTGTGGAAGAAGGACCTCACATTCCTACACAACCCTCTGCTCTGAATCCTACGGTTATGATTCCAAAGAAGATGATGGATTTGACCAAGGATTAAATTGCCCCAGTCTTCTTGGATAAAAGGAAAAGAATATCATAGCTAATGCAGTAGACGACTTAATGCTATAAAGTTTATTCCACTACAAATCTGCCAAGAAGATGTGAGACTGTTTTGTAGTTCTCATGGAAGGAACTGAGGAAGTTAGAGATGATCGTAGATCTCTACTGAATCAAGAATACGAGGCATTCAAGCAAGGTGCTAATGGTACTATTGCTGGCAGTTTTGAAAAATTCTTCAAGATCGTTAACGGCGTCAGAAACTACGGTCGCACCTTCACTAATGGTGAGCTAAATGACAAATTTTTCAGATCCCTGACAAAGGACTGGGACACAAAGGTGGTAGCCATTAGAGAGTTTGGAAAGCTGACCGAGATTGATCCCCAAAATCCGTTCAGAAAACTCCTCTCATATGAACTGCAAATGAATAATCGAAAGAAAGAGGAGCAAAGCAGAATGACTTGAAGCGGAGAGAAGTCGGTAGCTCTGAAAGCCAAAGGGACAAGAAAATCTAAAGTTATGTCACCCGTAAGGATATGAGCTCCAGATGCCCTAGAAGACTCTGAGCCAAGCACTTCAGGCTCTGAGTTGTCTGATGGAGAGTTCTCGCTAATCTCCAAGCAATTCAAAAGATTTCTCAGCAAGAGGAGGCAAATGAAAAATCAGTCCTCTTCTTTGCACTTTAGAAGATCACATCATGATAGTGATCGGTCTAAGAAATGCTACAATCAAGAGGACAAGTATAAATATAAACCGAACAAACATTCTTCCTTTGACATAGTTTGTTATTATTGCAACAAACCAGGACACGTGATTACGGAGTGTCCGTACAAGAAGAAGGAAGGATCCAAGAAAGAGGACAAGAGATCCTTCAAAGGTAAGAGGAAGGAAGAGAAGAGTTTCGTTGCAAAGAAGTCCAAGAATCTCAGCGATAATGACCCAAGTGAGCCAAACTCTGAAAATGAAGAAGCTTACTTCAGGCTTATGGCTCAATCAGATGAGGAAGTAGGTGCCTCTCAATTCCATGGGAAGGTAAACTCTCACATAATCCTCTCTGAATCTAAAACTTCCACTAATGGTCATGAAGACTACTCTTCCGAAGAAGATGAAGCTGACTTGATAGATCGACATCAAGAACTTTTGAAAGCCTTTAAGAAATGCCACAAGGTAGTCAAAAAGCAATAAAATTTGATTGCTTCTCTCAAGGCAGTGGAATCAAGCCCGAAAGAAGGAAATTGCTGAATTAACTCCTCTCAGAAATGAAGTTCACTCCTTGCAAGATGAATTGAAATGCTCTGCTAAACTATTAAGTCAAAAGGAGAAATACTTAGATGAGCTAGAAGAAAAGCACTTGGTGGAACGGAAACTGGTTGAAAGTTACTATAAGTCGAGAACTATTCTTCCCCTCATTGATGAATTTTATGCTCCTAAGAAGGGTAATGATCTTGGCCACGTAGCTGAAAATTATAAGGTTGCTAAGAGAGCCAGTACCAAAGTCAAAGGGAAGGCACCTCAAAGGGCAGGCACCTCAACGTCAACCCTCTTTTAAGAAGGTTATCTTTCCATCAAATAAATAAGACTTTGAGATGTCCTATGGTCACCTTACTAGGCCTACTTATGTGGAGTCTAAAAATCACTACTAAGGATGGACCCATTGTAACACCCCCGATTTTTTGATGTCATTATTTGGTTTGATGACGTCATAATTTTGACGTCTTGGTGTTACCCTTTTTTTGTTTTGTTGACGGCGCTGCACCATTTGTGCGTTTTTGCGTTCGTTGAGCTTGTTTACCCAGATTTTGGGATTCTAATCGGTTGAAATGTTTTTCTTGATATTGAGGTTGAGGTTTTGAGGACTTGGTTTTGTTTGGTTTTGTTGCGTTCCGAGCATTTTGGAGTCTCAGCGCTTGTTTGGACCCTTGTGGTGATCTTTTTACTTGTGAGAGCATTTGATATTGTGTCTCAAGAAATGGTACGTCAGATTCTAGGGTTGTCGTCGTTGTTGAATTTATTTAATTCAACACGCGTTTGGGCCTCTGTTTTGAACTCATACTTCCTTGTTCAACTATTTGATTTTGATAATTTTATGTCAAAACCTTAAGCTTGTTTTGATTCTCAGGAAGCCCTCTTATAGGGGTGGGTTTTCGTCGAACTCTTTATTTTCTTTGATTTTTGGGCGCTGTATGGAGCTCGACGATCGTCGAGCGGAGCTCGAAGAAGCGTCGAGCTGAGCTCGACGAAGCGTCGAGCTGAGCTCGACGAAGCGTCGAGCTGAGCTCGACGAAGCGTCGAGCTGAGCTCGATGAAGTGATAATACGGTTTGCAGTCAATTTTATTAGGATATTTTCGGGGTTTTAAAGCAAATCATGTCTTGTAAAGTACTTATTTTGATTCCCCTTTGTATATATTTTTGTCGCTAATGCATTTTTTCTGCTTTTTGCAGGTTTTCACGGCTTTCAGCCGAATTTGCTGTGACACGCCCCAAGGTCACGCCCTACCCGGGCGTGTACCTAGGGCGTGTAACCCAGAGGAATGAAGCAAATGGTCCGAAACTGCATTCCGTGGAAACTTAGTGAACACGCCCTCTGTCACGCCCGTGTCACATCCGACACGGGCGTGTTCCAGAGGCGTGTCCCTAGGTTCCGAGGAATCGCCGCAACGCGCTCGTTTTTCCCGCTCCACCGTCGCACCGAAAGTGTCACGCCCCAGGGTCACGCCTGACCCGGGCGTGACATATGGGCGTGTACTTCAGCAATTCCACCCGTCACCTCCAGCATTCAATTTCAACTCAACAAAGTCACGCCGCAAAGAACACGCCCCAGGTACACGCCCTACTAGGGCGTGACTTGTGGGCGTGTACTTCAACTACTTCGTCAGAATTAAATTCCAGCCCGAAAAAGTCGCATCGAATTTGTCATGCCCCAGGGTCACGCCCTACCCGGGCGTGACAGGGGGGCGTTACCCGACCCAAAAAAATCTATAAATAGAGCCCAACTCCAAGGGTTCAGGGACACCTTTTGCATTGAGAGGCGAGGTTCTGTCCTTTGTATTTTTGAACTTTTTGAAGCATGTCTCTCCATTTTTAGTTTTTAGCTCTAGCTTTATGCTTTCCCTGTATTAGTTCCTAGCTTCGTTCTGTAGTATAATGTTAATGATAGTGTAGTTTACCTTTCATGAACTTGTAATCTCTAGTTTTCAAGTTGTAAGATCCCTGTTTCCATTAATAAAAAGTGTTGTTTTCTTTTTCGTTTCTGCTCTGTTTTCATTATTTTTCTTCTACTCATCCCCCCTCTTCCACCTCACCATGATTAACTAATCCTCCATGTACTCGATCTTGATGATCCGAGGTTCGAGTGATTAGGTTATGATGCTTTGAATCTTACATTTTCTTTTTAGGGTTTAGCCTTGAATTACTCTTGATTTATCACGGGTTGGAGGTATATCATCGATATATACTCTCCACCTTTGCTTTCATTCTGGGCTAGCCGAGAGGTCGAAAGTTTGAAATGAGCACTCAAGAGTAAAGGGAGTTGTTCGCACCCCTCGAGAGAGGCAGACGTTCAAATCTCCCGGATTGGAGCAAAATCCAATAGTGGGGTTCGCCGCGTAAAGCGAGTTTTAGGCCTCCGATTTAGGCGAGAGTCGGTCGGACCTTCCTAAACTCAGTTAGGCACGGCCTTCGAGAGAAGCGTGTCAATATTTATGGAACCTCCACGGTCAAGGACCTTTACCCTAATTAGCTTAGGTTTATTTATCATATTTTTCTAACCACTCTTGCCGAGGTGATTTCTGATCGAGTGCATTTTCCCCTCATCGTTACTCAGCTTAAGTTTAATCGCTCTTTTAGCTCTCTTTATCTTTTCATGCAAGTAGCTCTCTTTCATTGCAAGTAGTTCTCTTTCTTTAGTACGTTTAGCTTTCTTCTAAAAAACCTAATTTTTTCGTCGATAAAATAATAGATTTCGTGTGAGTAAGCTTACTTAACTGTTCCCGGATTTTAATACGACACTTGTGTCCCCTAGCTGCATTTCGATAGGTATACTTGCCTTGTTGGATTGTTAGTTTGGTTATTTTCTCCTTGCAGATATCTAAGAGACAATCAAGTTTTTGGCGCCGTTGTCGGGGAGGCAACGCTCGTTGATAAATTGAAAACACGAATATATTAATTTTATCACTTCTCTTTCTCACCCTCCTTCTTAAAATTTTTCCGCCTACTTACTTGAGTTAAATGGCAGGCTTTATTTCAGTAGAGTGTGCGTATTTTTAATTTTTCCGCCTACTCACTTGAGTTAAATGGCTGGATTTATTTCAGTGAAGTGTGTTTACTTTCTGTAGAGTGGGTGTGTTTTAATTTTCTGTCGAGTGCGTGAGTATAGCTTTTATTTTCCGCCTACTCACTTGAGTTAAATGGCTGGATTTTAATTACCGCCTACTTAATAAAAACCCACATCACAAATTTTTCTACACCACCTAACTCTCTCGAAAAGGGCAAAGTGGCTCTAAATGCCACTATCTTGTCTAGTATCTTGCGATCCCTTCACCGGGTAGCCCTTGAGAAGTTCGGGAGTTAAAACATAAAAAAATCTATTTTAAAAAAAAATTTCGAACTTCATTAGCTCTTTTATTTTCCAGTTTATTTTTTTTCATCTTTCTTCTCCTCTCTTCTTCTAGTGTATGACCCGCGGAAGTCCGTCGGTTATTTTGGACCTGGACCACGAAATTGAGCATACTCTTCGGAGAAGATCGCGATTTCAAGGCCCTACTACCCAAGTGCCGGTTGAGGATTCCGAGTCATTTTCTACCTTAAGAATGGAAGAACCCAACGTAGAGGAAGCCGTGCAAAGGCCTATGTCCTATTATGCACGACCGAATCTCGAGGGTACAGAATCTAGTATAGTTCGCCCTGCAATAGCAAATAATAATTTCGAACTGAAGCCTAGCATAATTCAAATGGTGCAGCAGTATGTGCAATTTGACGGGCTTCAAGATGAAGATCCGAACGCACACATAACCAGCTTTCTTGAGATTTGTGACACCTTCAAGATAAATGGTGTCACAAATGATGCTATTAGGCTAAGATTATTTCCTTTCTCTCTTAGAATTAAGGCTAAGCAGTGGCTGAACACATTTCCTAAAAATAGCATAACTACTTGGACGCAATTAACTGAAAAATTTTTGGCCAAGTATTTTCCGCCTGCTAAAACTGCAAAACTTAGGAATGACATTTCTGCCTTTGGACAAATAGACTCTGAGACCCTTTACGAAACCTGGGAAAGATTTAAAGAATTATTAAGACGATGCCCACATCACGCTCTGCATGTATGGTTGCAGGTGCAGACGTTCTATAATGGGCTAAATCAAAGCACAAAGCAAATGATAGACACAGCTTCTGGCGGTACTTTAAACCATAAGACCCCGGAAGCAGCTCTTGAGCTGTTTGAGGACATGGCCATGAACACTTACCAGTAGAATGTGCCTAGGTCCCGCCCAAACAAACCTGCAGGTCTCTTTGAAGTGGACAACGTCTCCCAACTCGCACTGCAAGTTGAAATATTAAGTAAAAAAATTACGGAGATGACTGCTGCCTCCGCCCCTCAGGTATGGGAATCTCCAACTCCTCCCGCCGAACATTTGGATTATGTAAATAATATGCCTAGAACTGCTTTTAATAATTTTTCTGCTGCAAATTATCATCCTCCTGGTTTTAATTTTCCGAATAGTTATAATCCTGCGTTAAGAAATCATCCGAATTTTTCATGGAGCAATCCATCGAATGCTGTGCGCCCGCCACCGCAAAGTGATTTTTCTGCACCACCACCACCTCCTCAAAGTTTTCCAAAACCTCCAAATTTGGAGGAAATGTTTTCAAAATACATGAATGCTAATGACGCTACGATTAGAACCTTAACTGGAAGTGTTAAAAATTTAGAAAATCAGGTAGGACAGCTCGCTAAAATGATTTCTGAGCGACCCGTAGGGTCTCTTCCTTCCAATACCGAGCCCAACCCGAGAGAGCAAGCGAAAGCTATAACTCTTCGGAGTGGGAAGAAAGTTCCCGGTACGATAAGTGAAGAGCCCGAGGCAATCTCCGCTTCCGCTTTAAAAAATCAAAGCCCCGTTCCCGTTTTAAAAATTCCACCCTCTGCCGAAGAAATTATCACTCCTATTTTAGAAAAACAACTCACTCCACCACCCACCTTTAAAAATAATCCATGCCCACCATACCCTTCCGAACTTAATAAACAACGACAGGATGATCAATACACCCGTTTTTTAGAAATGTTTAAACAAATCCACATAAATTTGCCTTTCCACGAAGCCATATCCCAGATGCCGAAATATGCAAAATACCTTAAGGACCTCCTAACCAACAAGAAGAAGTTAGAGAACCTTTCTCATGTCACGTTAAATGCCGAGTGCTCGGCGGTTTTGACAAACGGATTACCGAAGAAAATCAGTGACCCGAGTAGTTTCTCTATCCCGTGTGTCTTTGGTGATCTCTTTGTCAAACACGCTTTAGCCGACTTAGGTGCGAGTATTAATCTTATGCCCCTCTCGTTGTTTAAAAAGTTAGGAATTGGTAGTCTCAACCCCACACGCATGAGTATCCAGCTCGCCGAAAGATCAGTCAAATACCCATTAGGAATAGTGGAGGACGTCCTAGTCAAAGTTGACTAGTTCATCTTCCCGGTGGACTTTGTCATTTTAGACATCGAAGAAGACGTCGAGGTTCCCCTGATCCTTGGCCGACCTTTCCTTGCCACCTCCCGAGCTATCATTGACGTAAGCAATGGTAAGCTCTTCCTTCAAGTGGGCGACGATGAGGTAACTTTCTCTATCACCCCCTCAATGAAGAACACACTAGCTAATGATGACTCCTGTTTTTTCATGGATACCGTAAGTGAAGAATCCTTTTCTCACACCTCTGATTTTGAAGAAGAATTTTCCAATTTTTGTTCCTCTCCTACTCCTCCAACTGAATCTCTACACCTAAGTGAAGAATCCTCCACCCGCCTTTCTGATTTTGAAAAAGAATTTTTTGATTTTTGTTCCTCTTCTACTTTTCCAACTGAATCGCTGCACGAAGCCGCCATGGCCGCTAGCAACACCCCTTTTAATTTTACATATAAAAAAGTGTACGATGACATAGTTTTTGAAAAAGAACAAATTTCCAAAACCTCGTATGATGACCCCCCTACCTTGGAACTGAAAGAACTACCAGAGCACCTTCGATACGCTTTCTTAGAAAAAGACTCCAAGCTGCCTGTCATAATTTCGGCCTACCTCACGGATGCACAAAAGGATAAACTTCTTTTAATTTTACAAAAGCATCGCCAAGCTATTGCTTGGCAGATATCTGATATCAAGGGCATAAGCCCATCTTTCTGCACTCATAAAATCTTAATGGAAGATAATTCACGTAACTCTATACAACCTCAGCACCGTATAAACCCAAACATGAAAGACGTAGTTAAGGGCGAGGTTATGAAATTGTTAGACGCAGGAATTATCTATCCTATATCCGACAGTAAGTGGGTTAGCCCAGTACAGGTAGTACCAAAGAAGGGAGGGATAACGGTAGTAAGTAATGAAAATAATGAATTAATCCCGACTCGAACGGTAACCGGGTGGAGAATGTGTATAGATTACCGTAAGTTGAATGACGCCACCCGCAAGGATCACTTCCCCTTGCCGTTCATTGATCAGATTTTAAAACGACTTTCCGGACATAGCTTTTATTGTTTTCTCGATGACCTCTCGGGGTATCTTCAAATCCCCATCTCCCCCGAGGACCAGGAGAAAACTACGTTTACTTGTCCCTTCGGCACCTTCGCCTACCGAAGAATGCCGTTTGGATTGTGCAATGCTCCAGCTACATTCCAACGATGTATGCTCGCCATCTTTGACAAGTACGTAGAAAGCATTATGGAAGTTTTCATGGATGATTTCTCCGTGTTCGGGAATTCCTTCGATAGTTACTTAGAGAACCTTGAAAAAGTCTTAGAGCGATGCGAATAAACTAACCTCGCCTTAAATTGGGAAAAATGTCATTTTATGGTGAGGGAAGGGTTAGTTTTGGGACATAAAATTTCTGAAAGGGGTATTGAAGTAGACGTTGCGAAAATAGAAGTTATCCAGAAGCTGCCGCCACCTACGAACATAAAAGCTATAAGAAGTTTCCTGGGTCATGCGGGTTTCTACCGCCGCTTCATAAAGGACTTTTCCAAAATCACCAAGCCCCTTACCCATCTCTTAGAAAAAGACGCCCCATTCATCTTTGATGACCTATGTCTAGCTGCCTTCAATTTAATAAAAGAAAAATTAGTTAATGCCCCAATCATGATAGCTCCGGTGTGGGATCTTCCATTTGAGATAATGTGTGATACGAGTAGTTATGCGGTGGGAGCCGTACTAGGTCAACGTATTTCCAAAAACTTCCACCCCATTTATTACGCTAGTAAAACACTCACATCTGCACAGGAAAATTACACCACAACTGAGAAGGAGCTCTTAGCTGTAGTATTCGCTTTTGACAAATTTTGCCCTTATATTACTCTTTCGAAAATTATTGTTTTTACGGACCACTCGGCCCTCAAATATCTTCTCTCTAAAACGGATGCCAAGCCTCGCTTGATTCGCTGGGTCTTACTCCTCCAGGAGTTTGACTTAGAGATCCGTGATAAGCGAGGTGCCGAGAACTTGGCCGCCGACCACCTTTTGCGCCTAGACAACCCGTTTATAGAACAATTAGACGAAAATTCTTTTCATTACTATTTCCCTGATGAGAAGCTGTTCATAATTAACACATCTACTTCTCCTTGGTTTGCCCGCATCGCCAACTATCTAGTAGCTCGTGTGCTCCCAAAAGAGTTTTCATCTCAGCAAAAGAAGAAATTCTTTTCTGAGCTAAAAAACTATTTTTGGGAGGACCCGCATCTTTTCAGAATTTGTGTCGACCAAGTGATCAGGAGGTGTGTTTCTTTTGATGAAGGATTAGATATTATTAAACATTTGCATGAAGGACCGACAGGTGGGCACTATCAAGCTGCTCGCACCGCTCAGAAAGTGTTAAGCACGGGTTTTTACTGGCCCACCCTGTTTAAAGACGCGCATGCCTTTGTGAGTAGGTGTGATAGTTGCCAACGGTCGGGGAATATTTCGAATAAAAATGAAATGCCACAAAATTATTTCCTAGAGTGCGAAGTTTTCGACCTCTGGGGGATTGATTTTGTCGGCCCTTTTCCTTCTAGCTTCGGGAATAAGTACATTTTAGTTGCCGTTGATTATGTTTCGCGTTGGGCCGAAGCCCAAGCTCTTCCTACAAATGACGCCCGAGTCGTAGTTAATTTCCTAAAAAAATTATTTTCTCGATTCGGTACGCCACGCGGTATCGTTAGTGATAGGGGTTCCCATTTCTGTAACGCGCAATTTTCAAAAATCCTAACTAAATATGGCGTTACTCATAAGCTTTCCACTGCCTACCACCCCCAAACTAACAAACAAGTCGAAGTAGTGAATAGAGAAATAAAAAGAATTTTAGAAAAGACTGTTTCAACATCTAGAAAAGACTGGTCAGCCAAATTAGACGATGCTCTATGGGCCTACCGAACAGCGTACAAAACCGCCCTCGGATGTACGCCATATCGGTTGGTTTATGGAAAATCGTGTCATTTACCCGTAGAGTTAGAACACCGCGCCTTTTGGGCCTTACGATTTTTAAACTTCGATCCCCACTCTGTCGGCGATTTTAGAAAATTTCAACTTAATGAACTCGACGAGTGGCGCTCTTACGCATATGAAAATAACAGACTTTATAAAGAGCAGACGAAGCGTTTACACGATCGACATCTTAGGCACCCAAAAATCTTTAAGCCGGGCGACCAAGTGCTTCTTTATAATTCTCGTTTACGTTTATTCCCGGGTAAATTAAAATCACGTTGGTCGGGGCCTTTTACTGTTTTAGAAGTCTTTTCTTATGGTACTGTTTTAATTTCCCACCCTGATAAGGGTACTTTCAAAGTGAATGGTCAGCGTCTTAAACTGTATTTCTGTGATGATGTTAGTCTCAACCCTGTTAACTCTATCTTTCCGGTCCTGACATTTGATTAATCTGAACTTTATTTTTCTCATAAACTTTGAACTTTATTCGAACTTTATTTTTAAACAATATTTGGGACAATCTTATTTTGATGCGTCGAGCTCAAACGACGCTTTAAACAAAGGGCACTCTTGGGAGGCAACCCAAGTTATCTTTTTCTGTTTTCTTTATTTCACAATTTTTGCCCCGACTGGCTCCGGCAAGCTGAAACTTCTCCGATCGCCTGCTCCAACGGTTCTGATTCCATGACAAAGTCCACCAGACGACATTTCATGAAGATCCACAGCACACACATGGAGGAGCGGCATCACTCAGCTTTCCCTACAACATAAAACCGGGGAAGTACCTGTTTTTCAATTCTGTCTTTCATTTCTGTACTTTACTTTTCTCTCGTTCTCCGACCTCCTTCTCCATTGAGGACAATGTAGATTTTAAGCTTGGGGGATGAGTTCCTCCTTTTTGCTTTTTGTAAATATCCAAAAAAATCCAAAATATATATATATATAGCTGCATTTTGGTATTTCAATAAGTACCCCATGTTTATGTTTTGTTTTTCTCGAACTTCTTTATAAACAACGTAGTTAATTATAATTTTTCTAATCATTTTTTTAATCATATTTCATAAGTAAAATGTTGGTCGTGCTGTGTTTCTAATTCACGGTAGCATGTTAAGGTGAAATATTTCTCTAAAACGTGCATTTCTATTATGGTTTTTCGTTCTTTATTTTCTTTACTTTCTCTAAAATTTATCATCCACTATTTTCCTTTTCGTCTTTACATAATTTTTGTAAGAACAAATTTTGAATAACGTAGTAGATATGAACGATCCAAGTCACATATTATTTTTATTTTCAAGATAATTTCATTAATCTTCTTTTATTATCTCGAACTTGCTTTTTGAAATTTATCAACTCTATGTTTTAAATAAATTTAAAAAAAGCGTGAAAATGATTTAGGCCATTTTTGTTTACGTTTGAGCTTTCCTGCCAACCTAAAATCTTTTACCACTAGTTAGCCGCTTTTGAGCATTTTTTCCAAATTCATTTGATAACTCCACATAGCATTTCATTTTCACCAAAGCCCAAATTCCTACCTATCTAATCACGCTAATTTTTTTTGAGTTTCATTCTAAAATTTTCATGATAGGAAATTTTGTGTTATCTTTGGAGAAATTGTTGAAAAAAGTGTACTCAAAAGCAATGTTTTGAAAAAAGAGAAAAAATGAATGATGAAAAATAAATAAATAAATAAATAATAATAAAGATGAAATAATAAATTTTCATTCTAAAATTTTTTTGAGTTCCTCCTTTTTACTTTTTGTAAATATCCAAAAAAATCCAAAAAAAACCAAAAAATATATATATAACTGCATTTTGGTATTTCAATAAGTACCCCATATTTATGTTTTGTTTTTCTCAAACTTGTTTATAAACAACGTAGTTAATTATAATTTTTCTAATCATTTTTTTATCATATTTCACAAGTAAAATGTTGGCCATGCTGTGTTTCTAATTCACGGTAGCATGTTAAGGTGAAATATTTCTCTAAAACGTGCATTTCTATTATGTTTTTCCGTTCTTTATTTTCTTTACTTTCTCTAAAATTTATCATCCACTATTTTTCTTTTCGTCTTTAGATAATTTTTGTAAGAACAAATTTTGAATAACGTAGTAGATATGAACGATCCAAGTCACATATTATTTTTATTTTCAAGATAATTTCATCAATCTTCTTTTATTATCTCGAACTTGCTTTTTGAAATTTATCAACTCTATGTTTTAAATAAATTGAAAAAATGCGTGAAAATGATTTATGCCATTTTTGTTTACGTTTGAGCTTTCCTGCCAACCTAAAATCTTTTACCACTAGTTAGCCGCTTTTGAGCCTTTTTTCCAAATTCATTTGATAACTCCACATAGCATTTCATTTTCACCAAAGCCCAAATTCCTACCTATCTAATCACGCTAATTTTTTTTTGAGTTTCATTCTAAAATTTTCATGATAGGAAATTTTGTGTTATCTTTGGAGAAATTGTTGAAAAAAGTGTACTCAAAAGCAATGTTTTGAAAAAAGAGAAAAAAATGAATGATGAAAAAAAAAATAAAAAAATAAATAATAATAAAGAAAAAAAAAACAACGAAGAAAAAAAACATTATATATACATATTTTGTTTAAAATAAATTTATTTTTTTGAAACTCGTTGTTTTGGTTTAGTGTGATTTTTAAGCCTCCATGTTTATATTTGAATTCCACTCCTATTCATAATCCTAAACCAAACGTTTCGGTCCTATTAAGTCCTTTTGATTCACGCCTTTTTAAATTTTATTTAACAACTAAGAAAAGAAGAAAAATAAATCAGTTTTAGTTTTGGATTTAAACTTAGATTTTTGTTATTTAATTGATATAATTATAATGCGTTGGTTGGATCTAGTAATAACTCAATACGTTCTTTTCATTTTCATTGCCTTGCTTAAGTGTATTTAAAGAATTTTGTCAAAATTCTGGATGATTTATTTTGATTAAGTAAAGTTTATAACAGTTAAACCATACCAAAATAATTGTTTTAGATTTACGTTTTACATTCTCCCTACCTAGAATTTCGCATAGTACTTGTGTAAGTATGATTAAAACTTTTTGAATTAGTCACTTTTTATGATTAGCTAGTCTTTATATCTTTCCTTGGGGACAAGCAAAACTTATGCTTGGGGGAATTTGATAATACGGTTTGCAGTCAATTTTATTAGGATATTTTCGGGGTTTTAAAGCAAATCATGTCTTGTAAAGTACTTATTTTGATTCCCCTTTGTATATATTTTTATCACTAATGCATTTTTTCTGTTTTTTGCAGGTTTTCACGGCTTTCAGCCGAATTTTGCTGTGACACGCCCCAAGGTCACGCCCTACCCGGGCGTGTAACCCAGAGGAATGAAGCAATTGGTCCGAAACTGCATTCCGTGGAAACTTAGTGAACACGCCCTCTGTCACGCCCGTGTCACATCCGACACGGGCGTGTTCCAAAGTGGTGTCCCCAGGTTCCGAGGAATCGCCGCAACGCGCTCGTTTTTCCCGCTCCACCGTCGCACCGAAAGTGTCACGCCCCAGGGTCACGCCTGACCCGGGCGTGACATATGGGCGTGTACTTCAGCAATTCCGCCCGTCACCTCCAGCATTCAATTTCAGCTCAACAAAGTCACGACACAAAGAACACGCCCCAGGTACACGCCCTACCAGGGCGTGACTTGTGGGCGTGTACTTCAACTACTTCGTCAGAATTAAATTCCAGCCCGAAAAAGTCGCACCGAATTTGTCACGCCCCAGGGTCACGCCCTACCCGGGCGTGACAGGGGGGCGTGACCCGACCCGAAAAAATCTATAAATAGAGCCCAACTCCAAGGGTTCAGGGACACCTTTTGCATTGAGAGGGGAGGTTCCGTCCTTTGTATTTTTGAACTTTTTGAAGCATGTCTCTCCATTTTTAGTTCTTAGCTCTAGCTTTATGCTTTCCGTGTATTAGTTCCTAGCTTCGTTCTGTAGTATAATGTTAATGATAGTGTAGTTTACCTTTCATGCACTTGTAATCTCTAGTTTTCAAGTTGTAAGATCCCTGTTTCCATTAATAAAAAGTGTTGTTTTCTTTTTCGTTTCTGCTCTGTTTTCATTATTTTTCTTCTACTCATCCCCCTCTTCCACCTCACCATGATTAACTAATCCTCCATGTACTCGATCTTGATGATCCGAGGTTCGAGTGATTAGGTTATGATGATTTGAATCTTACCTTTTCTTTTTAGGGTTTAGCCTTGAATTACTCTTGATTTATCACGGGTTGGAGGTATATCATCGATATATACTCTCCACCTTTGCTTTCATTCTGGGCTAGCCGAGAGGCCGAAAGTTTGAAATGAGCACTCAAGAGTAAAGGGAGTTGTTCGCACCCCTCGAGAGAGACAGACGTTCAAATCTCCTGGATTGGAGCAAAATCCAATAGTGGGGTTCGCCGCGTAAAGCGAGTTTTAGTCCTCCGATTTAGGCGAGAGTCGGTCGGACCTTCCTAAACTCAGTTAGGCACGGCCTTCGAGAGAAGCGTGTCAATATTTATGGAACCTCCACGGTCAAGGACCTTTACCCTAATTAGCTTAGGTTTATTTATCGTATTTTTCTAACCACTCTTGCCGAGGTGATTTCTGATCGAGTGCATTTTCCCCTCATCGTTACTAAGCTTAAGTTTAATCGCTCTTTTAGCTCTCTTTATCTTTTCATGCAAGTAGCTCTCTTTCATTGCAAGTAGTTCTCTTCCTTTAGTACGTTTAGCTTTCTTGTTGGGTATTGTATCCACAACGTATCTGATTTGAAGAAGCCCCTGAACAAGCTAAGGTAAATAGGCAATGTTTTTGACAAAATATTTCAAGTTGTGCTTGCAGTTATTCCACGCTAAGTGCACACCAATGTCAGGGTGCAGTAGGTCAATATACACGGGTCTGCACGACGTAATCCCTCGTTGAGCAGATCAGTGTGTTGGCCTACGTGTACTCTCTCTATTGAAGTGCATTTACTTTCAAGTACAGGGCTGTGTTTATGCAAGAGTAGACAAGGAGCAAGGATGAGTCAAAGTGCAGCTCAGAGGCGTACGATGAAAAATCATCTAAGTAAGAATCGACGAGAATCACCAAGTGATTCTCGCCGATTTGGCGAGAATCACTAGTGATTCTCGCCGAATCATCGAGAATCACTGGCTGATTCTCGCCGGCTAAATCAGAGTGCAATCAAGTCAGATTCGACGAGAATCACTTTGTGATTCTCGACGGATCGACGAGAATCACTTTGTGATTCTCGACGGATCGTCGAGAATCACTTTGTGATTCTCGCCGAATCGTCGAGAATCACCCTTGATTCTCGACGATTCGACGAGAATCACAGGTGATTCTCGCCGATTTTGACTTGGGCGATTTTCGGGAACTCCCTGAACCAGATTCTGCCGCTGGCACTATTTTGAACCGGATTTAGGGTTTCTACTTGTGGGACCCACAACGATCATATTGAAGTTGTCTACAGTATATATACGGGTATTTTTGAACAGTAAACACACACACAGAAAGAAGCCGAGCGTCGATCTTGACCTAAAATCGCAAAACTGCTCCGTCGCCGCCGTCGCCGCTCGCGCTAGTTGGTCGCCGCTTTTGATCGCGATTCTTCCTGATCTTCCGGCGACAGAAGCTTAGCCAAGCTTAGAGTCTCACGCGTCTATCCAGAGATCCCTTGTCTCTCGATTTGTTGATCGGGAAAAACTTCCCCGTCCGAATCGATCGAGACGATCGATCCTAGAGTGACCGTTGGAAGACCTAGCTAGCTTCGCTACGAAGTTTGGATCTCCAAAGTACAACAGCCGCACTCCGTTGTCGCCGCCGATCCCGTGAACCAAGCCGCCGCCCATCTTGCCGCCACCGGTTCCGGGGAGATTCTCTCCAAGAGAGATCTAGGGTTGTGGACTCTTCGTGGACTTCAAAAACACGTCGTCAACGAAGAGGGACACCTTAGTCTCCAAACATAGTTTGTATCTCTTGTACATTCTAGTTTTACTTTTGTTGTAAAGGAACGTTGGTTCCTATTTGTAAGGGTTGGGTGCAACCCGTGTGTGAGAGTGTTGACTCCTACGTGTGGAAGGGTTCCTTCCGATAGTGCAAGGATTGAATTTCAATCCTGTTGGTGAAGAGAACGAGTCGTCCCTTGTAAGGAGATAGGTCGAAGGGGGAAAGTGGATGTACCCAAATCGGGGAACCACTATAAATAGCTTGTGTATTCTGTGTGCTGTGCTGTTTATTTTTATTGTGCAGGTACAATTTTAAATTCCGCAAAAATGCTGCACGTCACCTATTCCCCCCCCATAGGTGAAGATAGTTGACACTAGGTGGACTTTCAAGTGGTATCAATGCCAGGTTCCTCATCAAAAAGGTTAACACCTTGAGTTGAATCCTGCCGCTAGTGTCAAGAAGGAGGCAAACATCTACTATGGACGGGCTCAAGTTCACAGGCAAGATCCCAGTGTGCACCAGGCTCAACTTTCCTATCTGGAAGGAAAGGATCAGGTTCTACATGGAAGTAGTTGATCCTCGACTCTTCATGATCATGGAGGAGGGACCTTATGACTAGTGGGACTTGACAAGAAGGCGCAGAACATTCTGGTCAGCGCGGTTGATGACTCAATGATGCAGAACTTCTGCAACTGCAGGACAGCACAAGAGATCTGGCATTGCCTGATCATCCTAATGGAGGGCACTGATGAAGTGAGGGATGATCGGAGATCCCTCCTGAACCAGAAATATGAGGCCTTCAGACAAGGGCCTAAGGAAGAGATCGGAGTCACCTACGAGAACTTCCTCAAGATTGTCAATGCCCTCAAAGGATACGGAAGAGTGTTCACTAATGGTGAACTCAATGATAAATTCCTTAGGTCCCTTACTAAGGAATGAGACACAAAGATCTGCGCCATCCGAGAGTTTGACAGACTAGCTGAAACAGACCCGCAAATTCTGTTTGGGAAGCTAATGTCCTATGAGGTTCAACTGAACACCAGGAAAGCAGAAGAAGAAGCAGAGAAGGCTGCAGCCAAAGAAAAGACTGTGGCTCTAAAAGCCAGTCACTCCAGAAAAGGCAAGGGTGCGGTTTCATACCATGTCAGGAAAAAGGATGAGGAGGAGGACTCCGAGCCATGCTCCTCCAGTTCAGAGCTGTCGGAGGAGGATTTCTCCCTCATCACCTGAGAGTTCAAGAAGTTCCTCAAGATGAGGAATCAAAGAAAGAGAGACGGCTCCTCCTCCAGGCATCAGAAGAAAAATTATTCTTCTGACAGGTATGCTTCTAAACCGAACAAACATCGCTCCTCTGACATTATTTGCTTTGGATGCAATAAGCCAGGACACGTCGTGGCCGACTGCTATTAAGGTAAGAGAGAAAAAGAGAAAGGAGAGGAGCACAAATCCTCTAGAGATAAGAAGAAAGAGCGGAGCTACATCGCCAAAAGGCCAAAGACACTGAGTGAGTCTGATTCCTCAGACTCCAGTGATGATGAGGAAGCCTACTTCGGGCTGGTGGGTCGCTCCGACTCAGAAGGAGAATGCCCCCCATTTACTGGGAAGGTAAAAGCTCACACCCCTCTCTCCGACTCTGAATCTGATCCTGAGTCTCAGGATGATGAACCTGAAGATAGCCTTTCGGCCCGTGAAGCGGAGCTCCTCGAGAAGTATGAGCTTCTGCTCAACACTTTCGAGGAGTGCCGTAAGAGATTGAAGGCTGAGAAAAAGGAAGTTAAATTCCTTAAGGGTGAGTGTGTCTCCCTAAGGGAAGAGGTCACCAGCTTGATTTCTCTCTGACAGGAGCACCTTGACCTGACTTCAAAGCACTCAGAGTCTCTTAAACTCCTTGATCTTAAGTAGGAGGAAGTCGACAAGTTGGAAGAACAACTTGCGACAGAAAGGAAGATCGTCAAGAGCTTCTCTATGCCAAAAACTGTTCTTCCAGTAGTTGATACCTTCTCTGCTCAGGCCAAAGGAGCTGGCTTGGGGCATGTAGGGGTATCTGGTTCCTCATCCAGGAGAAACAGGAACCAGAGGAAGAATAAGGCCGCCAAGAAGGCCTCTGCTGATGAAAAGGGAAAGGCTCCGCTCAGTCCTATTGCGTTCAGAAAGCCTAGCTTTCCTTGCAACCAACATGACTTTGAATTAACCTTTGGTCATCATTTCCGGCCCTCGGTTGCAAAGCCAAAGAGCCGATATGATGGTTGGACCTTTCCCCGGAATTTCGGTGAGAGTGCCTTCAAGGCACCTTATGAGGAAATCCACATGGGAAATTATGGTCAATTCTCTAGCGGCCATAATGGAAAGCAGGCACCAAGAGTCAAGCCTGTTATACTGACGAAATAGAAGGTGAAGAAGTCATGTGACTGCAATCACTATGAGGCCTCCACCTCCAGATCCAAGGCCCCGGCTGTACCCACCATTCCCAGGGTAAGGCAGGAGCCTAGGAAGAGGTACAACAGATTCGACTGTTGGTGTTGTGGCAAAGTCGGTCACTTTGCCGTGGATTGTTGGTTTAATCCAAGGTATCTCGAGACTCCCTATGTTAGCAATGCGAGGCCGACCACTCGTAGGGTTAACCAACCGAGGGGGAGTATGCTAACCAGGAATCTAGGACCCAAGTTCGATTGGGTTCCTAAGGGAAATTAATTTTGTTTTGCAGGAATGTCCAAAGGCCACCAAAACGCTGATCTGGTATTTGGACAGTGGATGCTCCCGGCATATGACTGGGACAAGAAGCCTGCTGCGTGATTACACTCCAGTCGAGAATGGACCCAAAGTCATCTTTGGAGGGTCAGATCGAGGAGTCACCAGAGGTTACGGTATGATTTCCAACGGTATAATCTCTATCACCGACGTGGCTTATGTTGAAGGGTTAAACCATAACCTGATCAGTGTAAGTCAGTTATGTGACAAAGATTATGACGTTAAGTTCTGCAAGGATAAATGTCTGATAATTTCACGTACCTCTTCTGAGACGGTATTATCAGGCATTAGGAGCAGAAATATCTTCTGCTTAGATTTTCTCAGTTTAGATTCATCTACCCCCGTATGCCTTGTGGCAACAGGCAGTGCATCTCTTTGTGAACAATGGCACAAGAGATTGACACATATTAATTTCAAAACAATTAGTATGCTGTTTTCTAAAAACTTAGTAAGGGATGCTCCCATTATCAAGTGCATCAAAGATAGCCCCTGTCCTGCATGCCAGATGGGCAAACAGACTCGGGCTACCTTTAAGAGCATTGCAGACAAAGACTCTTCCCGATGTCTTTACCTTCTACATATGGACTTGTTTGGTCCAATGCAAGTTCATAGCTAGGGAGGCAAGTCCTATACGCTAGTGATAGTTGATGATCATTCTCGGTTTACATGGGTGTTCTTCTTAAAACGAAAGTCAGATACGTTTGACATCTTCACTAGTTTTGTCAAGCAGGTTCAAAACGAATTTAACTGCCCAGTGGTCAAAATTAGAAGTGACCATGGAACAGAATTCGAATCTGGTGCTATGACAGAGTTTTGTGAAGAACAAGGTATCTTTCATGAGTTTTCCTCCCCGCGCACTCCTCAGCAAAATGGAGTTGCGGAGAGGAGAAATAGAACTCTCATTGAAGCCTGCACGACAATGTTGAAAGACGCTTCTCTCCCAGAATACTTCTGGGCAGAGGCTGTCAATACAGCTTGTCATGTACAAAACCGATCATTGATCAACAAGCATCATCGTAAGACGCCTTACGAGCTACTGAAAGGCAGGAAACCAACCATGTCCTACTTGAGGATCTTTGGTTGCAGATGCTATGTACTGAATAATGGGAAGTACCCGCGTACTAAATTTGGTGAAAAATGCTTCGAAGGCATATTCATGGGCTATAGTTCCCACAGTCGGGCATATAGGGTCTTCAATAAGAAAACCCTAGTGGTAGAAGAATCAATTAATGTTGTATTTGATGAAGGAAGTTTGCTTAACAGCAATCCTTCCAGTGGTATTCTTGAAGATGCAGGTGCACGACTTGAACAGCTGGATCTCGATGAGACCGCTAAAGATGAAACTCCTAAGTACGTCAAAGTTTCCACCTCCACGTCATCTGGGAATGTTGAAGATCAAAATGGAACAAATCTCTTAGAAGAAGGAGAAGCCCAAGAAGTAGTCGAAGCTCTAGACGCCAGACTTCTAGAGCTCCGGCACGTGAGGGATCATCCTAGAGATCAGATCATCGGAGATCCTCGTGTCGGTGTCAGAACACGAAGAGGTACTATTAACGAAATTTTGCATCTTAGCTTCCTGTCACAGGTTGAGCCAAAGAAGTTCGACGAGGCGAACAAAGATGCGGCATGGATTCTGGCCATGCAAGATGAACTACATCAATTCGAACGTTGCAACGTTTGGACGCTTGTTCCCAGACCATACAAGCAGAATGTGATTGGCACCAAGTGGATTTTCAGAAACAAACTGGATGAACATGGTGTTATCATAAAGAACAAGGCAAGGCTGGTGGCTCAAGGTTACAGACAGGAGGAGGGGATTGACTTCGACCAGACCTTCGCACCAGTAGCAAGGCTCGAGGCAATCAGATTGTTCCTGGCGTATGCTTCGCACAAAGGATTCACAGTATATCAAATGGATGTGAAATCAGCATTCTTGAACGGAAACTTGAAAGAGGAAGTATACGTAGCTCAACCCCCAGGTTTTGTCAATCCTACTTATCCCAATCATGTTTATTTTCTCAATAAAGCTCTATATGGTTTAAAACAAGCTCCACGAGCTTGGTATGAGACTTTATCTAGTTTTCTTCTTGAGAACAAGTTCTCTAGAGGTAAAATAGATAAAACATTGTTTCTCAGGGAAGTCAAAGGCAAGATTTTGCTGGTGCAAATCTATGTCGATGACATTATATTCGGCTCAACGGACAACAATCTTTGCAAAACGTTTTCTAAACTTATGCAAGGAAAGTTTGAAATGAGCAGTATGGGAGAGCTCAAGTATTTCTTGGGACTTCAAGTGAAACAGTCTGAGGATGGAATCTTCATCTCTCAGACGAAGTTCACAAATGAAATCCTCAAGAAATTCGGCATGGAGAGTGCAACCTCTATAAGGACTCCAATGAGATCCACTATGTCTCTGGATAAGGATGAGAAAGGTAAACCTTTCGATGAAACCAAATACAGAAGCATCATTGGATCCCTGCTCTACCTTACTGCCAGTAGACCGGATATCATGTTCTCCACATGTGTCTGTGCCAGATATCAGGTGAACACTAAGGAATCTCACTATGTCGCTGCAAAGCGAATTCTAAGATACCTTAAAGGTACTCCCAATCTTGGCTTGTGGTACCCGAGAAACAATGATGTCGAGCTAATAGGTTTTTCAGATGCTGATTTTGCAGGGAGTAGGGATGACAGGAAAAGCACCTCCGGGACGTGTCAATTCCTCGGACGAAGGCTTATTTCATGGAATAGCAAGAAACAGAATTGTGTTGCAACCTCCACAGCAGAGTCTGAGTACATCTCGGTAGGCAGCTGTTGCGCACAACTCCTATGGATCAGAAACCAATTAGCCGACTACGACCTTCAGTTCAAGGAAGTTCCAATGTACTGCGACTCCTACAGTGCAATTGCGATTGCCAACAATCCGGTATCGCACAGCAAAACGAAGCATATTGAAGTGCGCCACCACTTCATTCAGGAGCACGTGGAAAACAAGGACATCTCTCTCTGTTATGTCCCCACGGACAAGCAGATTGCAGATATATTCACAAAGCCCTTAAACGAGGCCAAGTTCAGTCTTTTCAAAACTGAATTGGGGATGCTAAATTATGAGGAATGAAGACTACAGAAGCTCCAGGATCATGCCTCTAGGGGGAGCCTCTGCCAGGAACTCCATTGTGAGCACAGGTGCAAGAACTGAGGGGGAGCAAGGGGTCAAATGCTACAGACCCAGATTTGCAGAAGCCGAAAAGGGGGAGATTACCCTCTCGGCTACGGCTAAGGTGGCTCCAAGTTTGCTCTCAAGAAATTGGTATTTGTAATGAATATCTCTCTCAGCTAAATTTCAAGGTTATGATTTTTATTCCCATACGCTTTATTCACATTAGCTTGTAGGGTTTAGGCTTCTTCAAATAGGGGGAGATTGTTGGGTATTGTATCCACAACGTACCTGATTTGAAGAAGCCCCTGAACAAGCTAAGGTAAATAGGCAATGTTTTTGACAAAATATTTCAAGTTGTGCTTGCAGTTATTCCACGCTAAGTGCACACCAATGTCAGGGTGCAGTAGGTCAATATACACGGGTCTGCACGACGTAATCCCTCGTTGAGCAGATCAGTGTGTTGGCCTACGTGTGCTCTCTCTATTGGAGTGCACTTACTTTCAAGTACAGGGCTGTGTTTATGCAAGAGCAGACAAGGAGCAAGGATGAGTCAAAGAGCAGCTTAGAGGCGTAAGATGAAGTTGTCTACAGTATATATACGGGTATTTTTGAACAATAAACACACACACAGAAAGAAGCCGAGCGTCGATCTTGACCTAAAATCGCGAAACTGCTCCGTCGCCGCTCGCGCTAGTTGGTCGCCGCTTTTGATCGCGATTCTTCCTGATCTTCCGGCGACAGAAGCTTAGCCAAGCTTAGAGTCTCACACATCTATCCAGAGATCCCTTGTCTCTCGATTTGTTGATCGGGAAAAACTTCCCCGTCCGAATCGATCGAGACGATCGATCCTAGAGTGACCATTGGAAGACCTAGCTAGCGTCGCTACGAAGTTTGGATCTCCAAAGTACAGCAGCCGCACTCCGTTGTCACCGCCGATCCCGTGAACCAAGCCGCCGCCCATCTTGCCGCCGCCGGTTCCGGGGAGATTCTCTCCAAGAGAGATCCAGGGTTGTGGACTCTTCGTGGACTTCAAAAACACGTCGTCAACGAAGAGGGACACCTTAGTCTCCAAACGTAGTTTGTATCTCTTGTACATTCTAGTTTTACTTTTGTTGTAAAGGAACGTTGGTTCCTATTTGTAAGGGTTGGGTGCAACCCGTGTGTGGGAGTGTTGACTCCTACGTGTGGAAGGGTTCCTTCCGATAGTGCAAGGATTGGATTTCAATCCTGTTGGTGAAGAGCCCGAGTCGTCCCTTGTTGGTAGATATGTCGAAGGGGGAAAGTGGATGTACCCAAATCGGGGAACCACTATAAATAGCTTGTGTATTCTGTGTGCTGTGCTGTTTATTTTTATTGTGCAGGTACAATTTTAAATTCCGCAAAAACGCTGCACGTCACATATTCCCCCCCCCCATAGGTGAAGATAGTTGACACTAGGTGAACTTTCAAGAAATTGGTATTGGTATTGGTAATGAATAGGCAAGAATCACTAGTTGACACTAGGTGCACTTGATTTCTGATCGAGTGCATTTTCCCCTCATCGTTACTAAGCTTAAGTTTAATCGCTCTTTTATCTCTCTTTATCTTTTCATGCAAGTAGCTCTCTTTCATTGCAAGTAGTTCTCTTCCTTTAGTACGTTTAGCTTTCTTCTAAAAAACCTAATTTTTCCGTCGATAAAATAATAGATTTCGTGTGAGTAAGCTTACTCAACTGTTCCTGGATTTTAATACGACACTTGTGTCCCCTAGCTGCATTTCGATAGGTATACTTGCCTTGTTGGATTGTTAGTTTGGTTATTTTCTCCTTGCAGATATCTAAGAGACAATCACGAAGCGTCGAGTGGTTCTGGGTTCTGAGTTTGTCGAATTCCATGTGCAGTTCGTCGAATAGAATGTTTGTTCCTTTGCATTCGACGATTTTCGATTTGAGTTTGACGATTGGGCCTTGAGTTCGACGAATTTCGAACAGAATTCGTCGAACGAGGGTTTTTCCACTGTGTTCAACGATCTTCGAGCGGAGCTCGACGATCGTCGAGCTGAGCTCGATGAAGCGTCGAGCTGGTTTTGTCCTTCTTGCTGATTGTGTACTCGTGTTCTGACTTCCTGTTCTCGAGAACTGCCCCTTTTGTACTCGAGATGAACTTCTTGTTCTCGAGAACTAGCTACTTGTTCTCGAGAACTGTCTACCTTGTCCTCGAGAACTACCTTCTGTTCTCGAGATGTCTGTTCTTGTTCTCGAAAACTACCTTATCTCTCGAGAAGTCCATATAGTTCCCGAGAAGGACTTTATTGTTCTCGAGTAATCAGTTCTAGGTCCCGAGAAGTCTCCTTCTGTACTCGAGTAATCCCTTCTTCAGTACTCGAGTACTGCTTACCTTCTTCTCGAGATGACTTTGCCTGTTCTCGTGTAGTCTGCTACCTGTTCCCGAGTGATGTTTCTTCTACTCGAGTAATTTTCTTCCACTAGAGAAATCCTCTCTTCATTTCGAAAACTCGGTTCAGCAGACACCGGTTCATTTCTTATTTATGATTATCCTAATACTACCCACATATATATTTACCTACTTCTTCTTCTTCCTCTTTAAGCCGACCGAATTTCTGTCTATCTCCCGAACCAGAGCAGCGTGAGCAAGAGAGAGAAAGTTTTTCCGTGATTCTTCCGGTGGCCGCTGACGGTGCTCCGGTGCTCGAAATTTTCAACCGAATATAGATCCGGAAAGCTCTCAACGAGAGCTTCGTCATCGTGGTAAAATTTTCCCCATTCCTTGAGTTTTTCTCGCTAGGGTTTTCGGCCCTAACTCCTATTTTTGACCATTCTTGTTAGATTTCGACTCCCCTCGTCTTCTTTAGCCCCGATCTACGCCGTTGTGGGATTTGGATGTCTTTCTCTAGTGAAACCAAGACAAGTGATGGTTTCCTCCTTTTCCTTTCTTTACCCCGATTTGCGGGAAATTTCTAATTTTTTTGGTTATCATGATTATTAATTAACTTACTGATTTTTAGTGTTGTTTAGATCTCTTGTATAGTTCGTTTATAATCACCATGTTCTTGATTTTGTTATCTAATCTTGTAAGTGTTAGATCTAGTGGAATTTTACTCTTATAACAGTTCTTCAACGTTTAAGTAGGACGTGTTAGAGTTCGTTTAGGATTATAAATTCTTCCTAAAGGTTGATCAACCGCTCTTAATCTGGAATTATCCAGTAGAATCCGACGTGCCATTATTGTCTTGATACTTATATTATGGTTTCCTTCGTGGTGATGTCGTGGGGAGAGACACGCCTCCAGACTAGGAAGGGTTGTGGTGGGCCTCTGAGCTCTAAACCCGGGTCATTAAGGGGTTTTCTTTCCGGGTTTCCTTTGTTGCGGGTGATATTTGTGGACGAAACCACCACCACAACGTTTGTTCTCCCTATTAGTACTTTGTGGGGCTCCACCGGGTGTTTGGGGCATTTGTGGTGAATGGTGGAGTATCCAGTCTCCCCGCAATTAGATGGATAAATTATCTTCGGGGTTGGCCACCCTGCCTGTTTTGGTTTTTTGGTGGAGTTGACCACATCTGGCTAATAGGGGTTGTTTCTCTCCTGATGGTTTAAGCTTGACTTTCTTTCCCCTCATAGTCTTGTGCATTTGGGATGTCGTGGTTATACATGATGCTCCATGTAAGTGTTTCTCTTTTCACCTTGTACATGACTGCTATACTTTATGTAAGTACTTTTTCATGGTCTTGGGTTGGTACCCCTTGACATGTTTACTGTTGGCTTATCTTCTGCGTTCACTTGTACTTTCTTGCTGAGATGTTCTGTCTTTGGAATGCCTCGGGTTCAGAGCTGTAGCTAATAGCTGTGCTGGTGTTGGAGTTCCTGGGCATCTATCTTGGCTGTGGTTTTTGCCTTGCTGTAGCGAGGTAGATTGTTGTTTTGCCTTCTTTGCTAGTACGAACATACTTCTTTTTACGTGGGTTCGTGTCAGTTGTTAATGCCCACAGGATTGTTGATTTTGGATACTTACTAGCTGCTAGCTTTCCTTCTGTGTTTATGATTACTTGCTTTCTGGGATTTTTTATATTAGGATTGCATGTTAGGTATTTTCAAGTATAAAATCTACTATTATTAATTCATGCATTGCATACTTTAAAACTCTAACTCACTATATTTCACGACCGTAAAAATCTACTTTTATTGCTATTATAAATTTAGAACTTGCATACTTTGAGGTGTCCTCTAGGAACCTCTAAACTCTTGTAGGGCATCTAATTTCATAACAGAAGTAATTTCTGCAGCGTATAACTACTTTCCCTATGGACTAGATGAGCCACTAAGCCGAGGGATACGACTAAGTACCACTTGAACCGATTTTTACCTTTAAATAACTTAAGAATCTTTCTTCTTGATTAAGTAGATATTTTGCCTTAGCGTCTGCAGTTATCCCCTACTGATGTGACATAATGACGCGCATTTTTCCCCTACACTGACACACCTTTATTGGCGGTAAAAAATGCAGGTTGTGACAGTTGGTATCAAAGGGATGTTGGTTTGACAAGTTGGTCAAACCAGCCAATCTCATTTAGTTTGTCTCCCGTCATTCATTTTCATACACACACTGATGTGTCATCAGTACGTCTTAACCGAAGCATAGTCACTACACTCATAGCATGATAAGAAGTATACGAGGCATATTATATAGTATGAGATGCATAATATGTGTTTGTATATGGATCCACCATAGGAGGCAACATGTGACGGTTATGTAGTATGAGATGCATAACCATCATCACATGAGAACCCATTAACATGTTTTCTTTTTCGTTGCATGTAATGTTATGTAGTATGGGATGCATAGCATTTCATGTGTACGTCGCTCATGCATGCATTAAGGTCTTTTTTAGAATGCATAACACTGCATACATATCATATCATCGCATATGCACGCATGCTAAGTTAAGGTTTACATGATGACACATGTACATACATGATTTTAAAGAAGAATAAAGAATTCATACATTCATACCATAGACACACGAATAAATAGGATGAGAGGATATCATCCTAAGCAGGACAAAACATCATTATAAAATCCCAGAGCAAGTTATAGCGTAAGAAAGTGTCTTAAGTATGGTCTAAACTAGTTGCGTGGCCTAGTTGTAATCTAGGAATTTTGATGAGTCGTTCGTTACTTTTTTAGAAATGCCGCCAAAGCGTCCTGTGACGAGGTCAACTCCCCAGTCAGAGGGTGAGTCGTCAGGTGCACAAAGTGATGTGTTGATCGAGAGTTTGCGTCAGAGTAATGAGGCTCTGTCGAGGCAGTTAGTTGCGATGCAGTGGCAGATTCAGACCTTGTTGTCTGCCGCTCCCACGCAGCAACCTCTAACGCAAGATTCTGTCGCGGTTCAAGCCGTACCTACTATTCCTGCTCCTTTGGTGCCCCCAGTGACGCTACCACCGGAGATGAACCATATATCAGATTTCCAGAGATTGAGACCTCCCACTTATGATGGGAGTGCCAACTTTATGGTTTTGGATGACTGGATCATCACTATGGATGAGATGTTCACATATTCGGGGATTGCTGAAGCCCAAAAGGTAATGATTGTGGCCTACCAGCTGAAAGGCCTGGCAAAAACTTGGTGGATTCAAGAAAAGGAAGGTTTGAAGGAAGGATGCTCATGGGAGTCCTTCAAGAAGATGCTGCTTAAGAAGTTCTTACCCTCGGTCGAGCGGGACCATTGAATGAACAATTTCCTGCATTTGAAGCAGAGACATCTCACAGTGAGCGATTATGAGATTGAGTTTAGTAAGTTGAGTAGATTTGCTCCTGATTTGGTAGCCTCGGAGGCAGGGAGAGTGAAGTGTTTTCTCGGAGGATTAAGAAGCGATGTCCAACAAATCGCATGCGCTTATAGAGCTGAAAGCTATGCTGAAGCAGTTGAAGCTGCTCTAAAGGTCGAGGCGATCAAAAATGCCAAGAATCGAGGTACTGCGGCAAGGAAAGAGAAGAGGAAAGGTGATGAGGATGGAATCTCTAGGGCATCTGGCCCTTCTTCGAAGAAGAAAAGTAAGGAAGTATGTAGCTTCTATGATCGACCTGGCCACCCCTTCAAAAGGTGTTTCAAAAGGACTGCCACCTTGAAGCAGCAGCAAGTGCTCGCCATCCAAGGTGCACCCAAGGGTGATCTGGTGTGCCCGATCTGTGCAAAGAAGGGTCATGACGTCAATTGTTGTTGGTCGAAGGATAAGACTTGCTTCCCTTACGGGCAGAAGGGGCACCTGAAGTCTTCTTGCCCCTAGGCTCAGACTCTACTGCAGCCTGCCCAGCTACGGGCTCTGCCGCTGCCGCCAAACCCAGACAAAGGGAAAGGGAAGCTAAATGTTGTGACCAGAGAGGAAGCTCAAACCTTAACTCAAGTGATTTCAGGTTAGACCCTAGTTTAATTTTATTCTCTTTAGTTGCCCTAGTTTTCATTCGTTTAGTAGTTATGTATGCTACGGTTTTAGGGGAGTTTAAGGTGCGGAATAGGTGGGCGCGCGTTCTTTTTGATTCGGGTGCCACCCATTCCTTTGTGTCCCGGAAGTTCGTAGGTAAACATCGTTTGAACGTGGATCAGTTAGGAGACTCCTTCAACGTCAAGCTTCCCTCCGGTGAATTGGTAATATCTAATAAAGGAATTCTGAGATGCCCTATTTATCTGGGCGATTTTCAGGCCTTTGCGGATCTGATGGTGTTGGATCTGGCGGACTTTGATGTGATTTTGGGCATGTACTGGCTGTCCAAGTATGATGCGGTCATCCAGTGCAAGACGAAGCGACTGGATTTCAGGATGGACAATGGCCAACCTATGAGTGTCTATGGTCTTCTGGACAGGGTTTCCTCTATCATTTCTGCGGTACGTGCTTGTCGTGTTATCGAGTCTAGTTGTGAGGCGTTTTTGGTTTCTATTTCTGCTTTGGAAATTGCTTTTATTACACCACGTCTTGAGGATGCCTCGGTGCAAGAGTTTCTAGATGTTTTTCCTGATTGTCTTCCAAGACTTCTGTCATAACCCACATTTTCTCCGTATTCAAAAATACGTCAGAGTAGAGAAAATACGCGTCGTGATGCCACACTGTGCAGGAGACAACTGCAGACGCTCAAGCGGCTCATCCTCACATTTACTTCATGTAAAAGATTTATGAAATTAAGTTAAAAACAATACATATAAGTTATTAGAGTTACTGATCATGTCCATCGGTCGGGTGGATCACTAGTCCATAGGTGAGAAAATAGATAAGTTTTACGTGACGGAAAATACTTAGTTGATTCATTTGTTGTCCTATATGAGAATGAAGGTCTAACATATTATAATGATGATGTGACTTCTACATTTAATATATATATATATATATATATATATATATATATATATATATATATATATATATATATATATATATATATAAAGACTTTTATAGAGCTTAAAAGTAGTAGATTTTGTAGTTGAATGTCATGTCATGCCAATGTTCCAGAATGCAGTTTTGTATACTTTAAAATGACTAAACGCATAACATAAATCCTTCCCAGAGAGCAAGTATAAACAGGTAAAAAGTAACACCAGTAAAAGCAGCAAGTAGTCTATCACAGAAAAAGTTCAAGACTATGAGCGTCAACAACTGACACGAACCCATAGTAAAATCCGACAAGTCTAAACAAAGACAACTACCTCAAAGCTATGAGGTGGAATCAAATGACCGCAGCAACCCGCAACCCAGAATCATAAAACGGTCAGCTAAACCTGCTACTGCTCTGATCCTAAGGCATTCAAAAGAAGAACACCTCAGAAGCAAGTTACAAATGGTGCAAAGAGTAAAGACAGACCAAACAAACCTCAAAGTGAAGGAAATCTATAAAACGACTGCAATAAAAAGTCAACAACAGAGTAAAAGTAAGCAAACAGTAAATCTAGTCGAGCAGGAATGACTAATCACATCAACAAAAAGAACAGAGTACCAAATATCAGAAGTTCAAACTTTCATCTTTCATTAATATTCATGTTATTCATCAATAAAAAATGAGACTGCTCAGCTCAACAGGAAAGAGTACTGTGCCGGGGAGAAGGGTCCACAACGTACACAAACCCAACCAACAGGCACCATGCCGAGGGAGAAACCCCAACGCGCACAGACCAAGCTAAGGTAATGTGTCGGGGATGAAAATCCACAATGCGCACAAATTCAACCATAAGGCACTATGTCGAGGGAGAAACCCCAACGCGCACAGACCATTTGTGTTTCTTTAGTTACGTAATTATACTTGCAGAGCTTCCTTTTTATTCATCACAAACTCAAGGTTAACCAACAAAGTGCACTGCATACGAACATTTTAAGGGTCAAATAAAGTGTAGTATAATCAAAACGATGTGACACACTAGGTGCCGCAATGATCTACATGACTCGATAATTAAAGTGACATGACAACCAAATTGGTTTACAAACTCTACAGAACAAGAATTGGGGGTAAAGGTTCAATGAAATAACTCAGTAATTTAAAGACAAGTCACAATCCAAGATAAACTCTAACGCGTTCAACAACGATAGATAAGGCGATTAAAGTCATCAATAAGACACTTCAAGAACGATTAAACATAACCTGACAAGATTGTGTTCACCATGACAAAATCTTACAACATCAAGTGATCATCAAGAAAGGTTAATCATAGCAATAACTTGAAAGACAAAAGTGCAGAAAGTTTTAAAAAACATAAAACTTAACCGTTACCATCAAACCGGACAAGAAGAAATGAGGGTAAACCACCACTTGCCTTGGTTTTACTGGAAAAATCCTCTGAATCACACCACGTCGCAGATCGGGGCAAAAGAAGACGGGAGGAGTTGAAATCTGAACAAAGATGGCCAAAATAAAGGTTAGGGTCGAAAAACCCTAACGAGAAAACTCAAGAAATGGGGAAAATTTTACCACGACGTAAAGATCTCGGCGAGAGCTTGTCGTATCTATGCTCGGTTTGCGATTCCGAGCACCGTAGCTCCGACGGCGGCGATCCGAAGCTTCACGAATTTAGAACCCTTGACGTCACTCTCGCTCTCTGGTTTGGTCAAAACTTGAGGAAGAAGATGAACTTCTTTTCTATTTATCCTTAAGTATCAGAATATATATATATATATATATATATATATATATATATATATATATATATATATATATATATATATATATATGTATATATATAGGTATTTATAAAAAGTTTTGTCTAAATAGAAAAAAAAAACGGGTAATTTATGAGCGGGTGCGTGGAAATGAAAATAAAGATTTAGGATGACCTCAAATCGAAAAGTGCTCCACATAAAAGTTGTAGATCTCGTCGAAACGAACAAATTTCATATTAACCATTTTTCAATACAACACAGTTTTGACCCTAAACATGATGCCCGAACGGAGAATGGAATGAAATTCTCAAGATGAATCTACATTACTCGAGAACAAGATTACATGTACTCGAGAAGTAGAAAACAGGCTACTCGAGTACTAAAATTTAGTACTCGAGAACAAGGAAGGCAATACTTGACACCAAGCAGCAGTAATCGAGAGGTGAATAGTGATTACTCGAGAAGGAAGAATGCAGTACTCGAGAAGAAAATAAAAGTATTTGCATGAACAGTGGAATCTTTGCAACTATATCCAAAAAATTAAACTATATACATGAATAGTAAAAGACATTTTTGAATAGAGCTATAATATTTAAATAATCATATTTATATATTTTTAAATAAGGAAATATGAGATCAAAACAGAGGTCCAAACGACCGCCGAATTGAACGAAACTCACACCGTAGGCGAACACTGACGCTACGAACATAACGACGAAGACGGAACCAAAATCCGATGAGCCGTTCTTGATATATTAATTTTCAAAGTCTACGACGAACATAAATTCTACAAAACTTCGGAAAATCGCTGAAGCCCGAATATCGCTCGGATCGCGACGAAACTTGACGAGCAAGGCCAAAATTAATTAATCAATTTTCCAACGACAAATTTTCCATTTTCGACAAGGATTCACGAATTTAGCCGTCTCGACCGAACAGGCGCGAAAACGCATAACGGCGACGCGCCGTCAACTCCACGTTAACGTAACACCCCTTACGTCATTATGTCGTCATCAAGAGGATTAAATAATTGCCGAAAAATTAGGGGCGTTACAGTCACCCCTCCAAAAAGGAAGTTTTGCCCCGAAATTTGTAACACAAAACAAAACAAGAGGGCAGAGGGAGAGACACGACAAAAGAATTCATTAAACAAGAATACTAACCAGGGAAGACTAGGAGAACAACTGAGGATGAGATTCTCTCATTGCGGATTCCAATTCCCAAGTTGTACCTCTAGCATCCTGATTGCGCCTGAGAACCTTAACCATCTAAATTATCTTTTTTCTTAGCAAGCGATCTTGCGTCTCCAGAATACGGACAGACTCTTCGACATACGAGAGATTAGGCTGCAACTGGGGCACGGAGTCAAGGACATGCCGATCACCACGAACACGCTTTCGCAAATGGCTCATGTGAAACACGTCGTGAACACCAGAGAAAGAATCAAACAATTCCAGTCTATAGGCAGAAACTCCGATGCACTCCAGAATCTGAAAAGGTCTCACATACCTGAGATCTAACTTATGGTTCCTTCCAAATCTCTTAACACCTGGCATCAGAGAGACTTTCAGAAATACCATATCCCTAACTGCAAATTCCAGATCAACTCTGCGCTGATTTGCATACCTCAAAATATCGCTCCTGACCCAATCTCAGCTTTTCACGAATATACGTCACCGAAATGCTCATATCCTACAACGCTTCCGGACCGAGCAAAGGCTTCTCACCAACTTCTGCCCAAAATAGGGGAGTTCGACAATGCCTTCCATATAAAGCTTCAAAGGGCGCCATGTAACACCCCAAATCCCATAGTTGGGAAAAGTTTGGGTGACATGGCCTGGGACACGGGCGTGTCCCAAGGCGTGTCCTGCTCGGGTAAGAATTTGGCGAGTGTTCGATAAAAATTCATTCGACGAAAATTGAGGGCACACGCCCTCTGACACGGGCGTGTCAGAGGCCGTGCCCTCTGCGGGTCGACGAACTCAGCTCGATGAAGTTGAGCAGGGGCGTATCTGGTGCCGTGTATGGGCACACAGCCTGTGACACGGGCATGTCACAGGCCATGTCCTTTTCTGGATGTGCCCAAGGCATTGAGGCCGGGTGAACACGGGCACGACACGGGTGTGTCATGTGGTACACGGCTTGTGACACGGGCGTGTCACTAGCCGTGTCCCGCTCGGGTTGAAGATGATTTTGTGCAACCTGATGTACACGGCCACAAACACGGGCGTGTCTGAAGGCGTGTCAGGTGACACGACCAGTGATACAGGTGTGTCACATGTGCGTGTACTGGTCTGGATAAGTCGGTTGAGCACCGCTTGAGATACACGGCCTGGGATACGGGCGTGTCACAGGCCGTGTCAGGCAAAAATGAGATTTTGTGGCAAAATCGTGGCCGTCCGTTCCTTCAGCTGGGATCCAAGGGCTGAGGTGCCTCCCTTTCCTTAAGGCCGTAGATGAGAAGGAAGTTCTCATATTCATTTTGGCCTTCATCTTTCTAAACTCCTAGAGAGAGAAAGAGAGGAAGAAGGAGGAGGAGGAAGGAGAGCTGGCCACCGGTGGTGCTGTGAAGTTCCGACGAGAGATCTGAGGCCAGCATTATGGAGGAAACGCCGCTGCGGTTCTTTCCAGCCAGCTAGGAGCTCATGGCGCCGAAGCAGTCTTCAAGGGTAACGACTTTTCTTCCTAGCCATGTGAAAGCTTCCTTTTTGGCATATACATATAATTCCCCCACCAGAGGGTGGCTGATTACGGGAGTCAGTTGGGTTGATTCATGGAATCCCCACTCATTTGGCATATAGATCCGGAAATAGAGTACGGAATAGACATGCTGTGTGAAGCCCATCTGGACAGGTTGGTTTGGATTGGTGATGTTGCATATACACACCGAAGAAGACTCTGTGATAAACGTGTAGTTTAGGAGTCGACGGGTTGTACCTGTGAAGGGCAGTAGCAGGAAGTACTGGAGTGGTAGTCCAGGAAATACCTGTATATTGCTTGTGCTATTGGGTTGTCCCTGTGAAGGGTAGTAGCAGGAAGTACTGGATTGGAAGTCCAGGAAATACCCTTTGTAATGCTTGATGTTCATGTGTGGTACCTGTGAAGGGGAGTAGCAGGAAGTACTGGCGTGGTAAGCCAGGAAAATACCCTTGACATTTGTGATAATTGTGAGGTTGTACCTGTGAAGGGGAGTAGCAGGAAGTACTGGTGTGCCCAGGAAATACCCTCTGATGTTGTGATATGAATGGGTATGATAGTAAGCACTGGTGTGACCAGGAAAACACCCAGGCTTTATGCCAAACAGGTAAGGTGAAACTAACCTGCGCCTTTTCTTTAGCCACGAGTACGCTGTACTCGGTGATGGCAAGGCGATTTGAGCAACGGGGGTGGATGATCCGACCTGCGTTATGTCCGTCCGACGTGAGACCTGAAAGTGCAATCTGTTGGAGCGCATAGCGAGAGTCTTAGGCCTGCGCGCCGTGATACAATGGGGGGCTACGGGCCAATCCCGGTTCACTAAGACTATAATATCCGGCTGCACGCCATGGAGAAAATGCTCAATGTTTTACCGTTAGGTTGTGACCCTGATACGGTGGTGGGCAACTGGTTTGCCGGTATACTAAGAATGTGCCCGGAGTGCACGGATCGTCGGGCTGGGTGGCTGACGGTTGTGATGGAATGTATGTGCGTGAAAGCACAATGTATGATATACATATCTGCCTGTGAAATGCTATGCCTGCAGGGAAGGAATAACACTGCCTCGGGAATGGGGTAGGGTCGTTATAAAATTGGTCAGCTGAATGATGACCGTTGACTTGTTTGCCACCGTTGGGTGGGCTATCCCTGTGCAGGTGCTGGAGAGCCAAGCGGGACACATAAAGGCTGAAGGCCCTGCTGCTGCTGTTCCTGCTGTCGCTGCTAGCCCTTGAAGGCTACATGAAAAATGCTATGTTTGTTTATACGTGGCCGGCCTGCGCACCAATGTTTGAGGTCACTGTTGTGTCAAGCCCTATAAGGCCATAAGGCCGACTGTTTTGTATTTGGACATTGCTATGCTATGTATATAAATGTGGAGCTTATATCTGGTGGACATTCATATGTGTGAGTTCAACTTCGTGTTATAGGCTTCCCCTAGAATGTAATGAGTTAGGGTGCGTAACTCTGGTATCACTTCGTGACTTCCCCGCCTGTTTTATGGTATATGCTGTGGGGCCCCGGCCGGACCTTCTAGTATATACCTGTGAACGGATGGAGTGGTTACATGTTTGGTATCAGCTGTCTCGGTCTTTCCCTTTCGAATTCGTGGTCGAATTCTTTTGTGAAGTGGTGAGCATGTGTCTGTGCGAACCAACTGAACACTAATGAACGTGTGAATGTCCACTTTAGGAATGCAAATACATGTGTTTGAGGAACCTGCACGTTCCTATTTTGGTTGTTTTGCTTGTGTGCGGTTACTAATGTGTGTGTCTTGTTTACCTATAGGTGACGCGGAGTGGTTCTGGGCAGTCGGAGCCTCAGCATTCTGATGAAAGTACGGCACCAGCTGAGGTGCCTACACCTCCGCCTTCTGCGGAAACTATGAGATTAGTTGCTGAGGCTTTGTTTGCCATGATTCAAGCACAATCGATTGGGCAGGTGCAGCCGACATTGAGGCCAGAACAGGTTGCGGCGAGGCCAGAACCTGTAGCGGCTGTGGATCCTCGAGCAGCTGAGAAGCAGTTGAAGCAGTTTATGAGCTTTAACCCGCCTATATTTTCGGGAGTGGGATCTCCTACGCAGGCTGAAGATTGGTTGTCGCGCGTCAAGCGAATAATGACGACAATCAGGATGGAGGAGCATCAGAAGGTCACCTTGGCCACCTTCTTGCTGGAAGACGAGGAGCGGTGGTGGTGGTGGGACGAGATGGAGTTGCATCACTTAGCGGGAAGACCATTAACACAAGTGTCGATGGAGGAATTCTCACGACTCTTCCTGGTTAAGCACCTCCCGGCGGCACAGCGTATTGGCATGGAGAATGAATTCCAAAGGCTGATGCAAGGAGAAGGAAGTATTGACGCTTAACTGCATGAGTTCACGAGGTTGGGATGGAATGCGGGTTCGATCTTTGCTGATGAGCAGAGGAAGACGAATATGTTCTATGAAGGATTGCGGGATGAGCTGCGATTTCTGCTCTCTAGTTCTGTGAACCAAGGCTTCCAGGCGTTGGTTGGCACTGCGTGCGCGCTGGAAAAGGATATGAAGAGGGTGCAAGGGAAGCGGGCCATGGCTTTGACAAAGCCGGAGTTTAAGGTGCCCCGACCTGGGAAAGCGTATTATAAGAAGAGATGGGGCAAGAAGTTCAAGTCGGCTGGACAAGCTCCTTCTTCGGTTGCCTCGGGAGCAACATCGTGGACCACGTCAAGGCCGGAGACTCGTATGTGCTTTATGTGTGGACGGGTGGGGCATATAGCCCGTGATTGTCGGGTGCCGCCAAAGAGTGAAAAGAAGGCGGGAGCGTCGTATGCGGAGAAGGGAAAGGCGGTGGTGGAGTCCTCTGCCTCCCAGGCGCAGCCCCGAGTCTACAATCTTGGCATGTAGGAGAGCATTAAGCAGAGTGACGTCTTCACAGGTACGGGTTAAGTTATTACATTGCTTTGTTTATCACATGCTTTGTTTAGTGCCTACTTGTATGCGGCTTGTGTGTGTGACATGATTGTCACAGACTTTGTGATGATTTGGAACACGCTGGCGCAAGCACTATTTGATATGGGTGCTTCGCATTCTTTTCTGTCTAAAGAGTTTATACTGCGGCTTGGGATACCTAGTCGTGTGAAGATAGATAGCATCAGGGTGGTGTTGCCGAATGGTTGTTTGATGCTCGCAGATCGAGCTTGCGATGTGGTGGTTCAAATAGGAAGTCGGGATTTCTGTTTGACTGCATCTGTATTGCCGATATCGGAATTCGACGTAATCTTTGGTATGGATTGGCTCGCAAAGCAGCATGCCTTGATTGATTGTAATGCCAAAGAGATCACGTTGGGCCAGAATACCGAGCAGGAGACTAAGTTCGCGGGGATCCGAGGAGTGGGCAGGACATTGATGTCTGCACTCCAAGTAGTCATGGTTGTTCGGAACGGCGCAGTGTGCTACTTCACGCCGATTCAGGCTGTTGAGCCCAAGGATGGTGTGAGCGATGTTCCGGTAGTATCGGAATTTGCAGATGTGTTTCCCAAGGATCTCCCTAGGCTACCACCCCAGCGAGAGATTGACTTCATGATCGAGTTGGTGCAAGGTGCGAAACCTGTGGCTCGCTTACCATACCGCGTTGCGCCAAAAGAAATGGCGGAGTTGAAAGTCCAACTGCAGGAGTTGTTGGAGCAGGGTTATATACGCCCAAGTATGTCACCTTGGAGCACGTCTGTTATATTTGTGAAAAAGAAAGACAGTGGTTTGCAGTTATGTATTGACTACCGCGAACTGAACAAGCTGATCGAGAAGAACAAATAGCCGATTCCACGAATTGACAAGTTGTTCAATCAGCTGGTGGATTCAACCGTCTACTCCAAGTTGGATTTGAAGTATGGTTATTACCAGTTGAGGATTAGGGAAGGTGACATTCCCAAGACTGCATTTGGAACACGGTACGAGCATTATGAGTTCACGGTCATGTCGTTTGGGCTGTGCAATGCACCCTCGGTGTTTATGGATTTGATGCACCGAATATTCTGAGAATACCTGGATCTGTTCCTGATTGTGTTCATTGATGATATCCTGGTGTACTCGAGATCGAAAGCCAATCATGAGAACCACTTGCAATTGGTGTTGCAAACGTTGAGGAAGAATAAACTCTACACCAAGTTCTCGAAGTGCGAGTTTTGGCTATCGTCGGTGGATTTTCTGGGCCATGTAGTAAGCGAGAGGGCATCGCAGTGGATCCAGCAAAGATAAGGGCCATACAGGAGTGACCAGTATTGTCTTCGGTGGCTGAAGTCAGGAGCTTCCTTGGACTGGCGGGCTACTATCGAAGATTTGTTGCAAACTTTTCGCGGATCTCTTTGCCTCTAACCACACTGACGAGAAAGGATCAGAAGTTAGTTTGGACGCCAGAGTGCGCGCGAGCTTTTGAAGAGCTGAAATGTCGGCTGACCACGACGCCTGTGTTAACGCCGCCATGTGGTACTGATGGATTTGAAATCTACAGTGATGCTTCAGGGAGCGGCTTAGGCTGCGTTCTTCTGCAAAATGGGAAAGTGATTGCTTATGGCTCTCGCCAATTGAAGGTGCATGAACGAAATTATCACGTCCACGGCCTAGAGTTGGCGGCGGTGATCTTTGCACTGAAGTTGTGGCGGCATTATCTGTATGGCGTGAGAGTGGAAATCTATACAGACCATAAGAGCCTAAAGTATTTATTGGAGCAAAAGGACCTGAATATGTGACAACGAAGGTGGTTGGAGTTCCTTGGGGACTACACCTTTGTGATTCATTATACTCCCGGGAAGGGGAATGTCGTCGCTGATGCCTTGAGTCGGAGAGCTCCGACAAGGGCGAGTTGGTTGCAGAAGCACGACGAACGTCTCATCTAGGAGTTGGAAGCGTTAGAGATTTCTTGTGTTGATAAGAATGCGACAGCCGATGCATGTTTGAACTGGATGGAGGTGCAGTGTGACCTTGTGGACCGGATTCGACGAGCAACAGAGCTGGATGAAAGTCTCCAACGCTATGCAAAAGAGGAGCCAGAGGGCAAGTTCTCCTAGGATGACGACCTTTTACGGAAAGAGGGCCGGTTGTGCGTCCCGAGTTTGGGTAAGTTGAGGGAAGAACTGATGTATGAAGCGCATTATACGAAGTACTCAATTCACCCTGGGAGCACGAAGATGTTCAGAGACATGAAAAAGCTGTTCTGGTGGCCAGGGCTAAAGAAAGATGTCGCTCATTATGTGCCCAAATGCCAAACTTGTGCAATAGTAAAGGCGGAATGCCAGAAGCCTGGCGGTTTCTTAAAGTCGTTGCCGATTCCAGAGTGGAAGTTCGACGATATTTCCATGGATTTCGTGCACGGGTTGCCGAGATCTCAGCGCGGAAATGATTCCATATGGGTGATTGTGGACCGGCTGACAAAGGTGGCACACTTCCTTCCGAACAAACAGGATGATTCGGTGGAGAGTTTGGCAAAGCTCTATGTTGAACAGGTTGTGCGACTACACGGTGTTCCTCGGAGCATCGTAAGTGACCGAGATGGGAGATTCACATCGAATGACTGGAAGCTAGTCCACCAGCTGTTGGGCACAAAGTTGACGTTCAATACGACCTTTCATCCCCAAACAGATGGCCAAACTGAGAGGACTAACAGAATGATGGAGGATATGCTCCGGATGTGCGCCCTAGACTTTGGGAAGAGATGGGAAGATCATCTCTACATGGTGGAGTTTGCCTACAATAACAGCTACCAAGCGAGCATCAGTATGACACCGTATGAAACTGTTGGGTTTCTCTATGAGGATGGCACAACGCTTGTGCACGCAGCGGAAGAATAAAACATTAAGAAAACCCAAAAGAGATGGGATCGGGCCATGATAGTTGAATCAAGAAGTTATCAAATAACTAGGCAAAAATTACCTCGATGGCGTTGAGTCACAACTCAACGGAGATGCTCCAAGCTTAGTATTCCTGCTGGTGGCGAGTTCTACGTGGAATAATGTCCACGTCTCTGCAGAAATCAACACGAGCGGGAGAACGCCGAACTTTTCGTCGCACAGAAGATCGGGAAGGATGAAGATCGCACCTTGCTTTCCCACGGACTGCTAGGTCCGCGCCAGGAAGAGCAACACCAGCGACAGTCGCCGGAGAAGAGGTGGTCGACGGAGCGAACACGGTGGCGGAGGAACACTTCCGACGGCGGCGGGATTCGGGATCGGCGGATCGAGCGGAACGACTTCCGTCAAAATCGATTCGATCGGCTGCCAAATCTTGTAATACCCGAAAACCCTAAGTGTCCCTTTTATACCGAAGGCATAAAAGACTTAGGGAAATCACAATCCGCAGACCACCCAGAAATAGGGTTCCAGAATCGGCGAGTATCAGTTGATGAGAATCGGCGACAATCGGCGAGAATCACTCGGCAGGTTCGGCGAGAATCAGTCGGCGGGTATCACCTAGGATCGGCGAGAATCAAAGTACAATACTCGACGATTCTCGCCGATCGTCGAGCCGCGCTTGATGATACACGACGAATCTCGTCGATCGTCGAGCTGCGGTCGACGATACTGGTCGAACTCGTCGATAGTCGAGAATCAGCATATTTATTCTCGACGATTCTCGTCGATCGGCGAGAATCAGAGTGACGATTCTTGTCGATCGGCGGGAATCAGAATATCTATTCTCGACGATAGTTATCGACCCACGGACGACAATTCTAACCAGTCCTCCAAGGCAACATTTGCCCAACCCGACGATCCTTTAAGGCAACACTTTGCCCACAACCCCATTCAGGTCGGTGATTGGCAACCTTTACCAACACAGTCAATCATCCAACTTCTCCACATCTCTTATGTGCGACCCTGCAGGCTCATATCGCGTTGGCAGTGAGATTACATGTTTGATCACTTCCAGATCATAATGGTAACTCCAACAGACTCCCACTTGATCTCGAAAGTATCAAAGCAAAAACCTCACAAACAATGAGCGGCATCTAGCAATGCATCATTGCTCCCCAAGCAATAAGAGTTTATAACTCATAAGCTTTTATGACCAATGTATCAGCGTTGTCTTTGTCCCTTTGTCCCTTACATCCGGAAAGAACTAGAGGCATGCACCGTGTCACCCTCGTAATAGCTCAATCCAAGTTTCTTGATCCAGGACGGACTTCCAGAGAATGGTGAGTCCAATATCACATATTGACTCAACCAAGCATGGCCATGCATTTCTCAGTCCAGTTCCATCAAGGGGCCCATGGATGCAACTCGTGTCATACAGAAGGACAAATCCCATATCTGCTCACACACAAACACCCAAATGATTCGTAACATGCCCAACAACCACCCTTATCATCAACCTTTCTCAAGGAGGACTTTAGATGACATCAAAGCACGCTCTTCCTCACTTGATGAATGCTGTGACTTCAGGTCAAAGGACCACAATACCATTGTCAATTGAGACCTACTCGTGACACGATTGGATGACAGTCCACAGAGTAGCCTCAGGTTGGGTCTGTCCAGTACAACTTGTTCACTAACAAGTACCCACGTGATGACTTGATATCATAATATCATGACCTGCGAGAACCGGTCATCAGTCAACGCACGTGTTAGCCTTCATGTATCATCATCACCCTTAGCTTCTATGATGATACTCGACCAGGGATCTTTTAAGAATGAAGCTTCAAATAAATCATAGGCTCTCACATTCAAGTCACGTACTTGATGTCCCATGGAAGCAAACATTCTAAGGGTATCTATTATGTTAACAGTTAACTATCATATAGAAAAACTCATAATAAAAGAACTTGCCATTAATTGTAAAAGAAAAACTAGGTACAATGTTCATCATATGAACAAATAGCCAACAAAATACAAGTTTACATGCAATCCACAAGATTCTCACTAGAGTTGATCATTTAGGTATCGTATACCCATCGATCTAGTATGACCATCATGCTTTCTCTGCGCGAGAGGCTTTGTTAGTGGATCCGCAATGTTCTCCTCAGTCGACACTCTACAAATGTTTACATCTCCTCGTTCGACAATCTCACGAATAAGATGAAACCGCCGAAGTATGTGCTTGGAGCGCTGATAAGATCTAGGTTCCTTAGATTGTGCAATTGCACCATTATTATCACAGTAGAGAACTACGGGACCAACAATGCTAGGAACTACATCAAGCTCGCCGATGAATTTCCTAATCCATACAGCCTCCTTCGCCGCATTAGCTGCTGCGATATACTCGGCCTCTGTTGTAGAATTAGTAACTGTCTCTTGCTTGGAACTCTTCCAGCTCACAGCTCCTCCATTCAGGCAAAACACAAAACCTGACTGAGACTTGGAGTCGTCTCTATCAGTTTGGAAGCTAGCATCCGTGTAACCACTTACAACGAGCTCTTCCTCTCCACCATACACCAAGAACGCATCCTTAGTCCTTCTCAAGTACTTCAGGACATTCTTGACTGCAATCCAGTAACACTCACCGGGGTCTGACTGATACCTGCTAGTCATGCTCAAAGCAAAGGAGACATCGGGTCGAGTACATAACATCGCGTACATGATTGATCCAATTGCCGAAGCATATGGAATCAACTTCATGCGGTCTTTATCTTCACAAGACTTCGGACACTGGTCCTTAGAGAGATTCACACCATGAGACATGGGCAAAAATCCTTTCTTGGACTCAAGCATGTTGAACCGCTTCAACACCTTTTCGATGTACGTACTCTGGGTCAAACCCAGCAACTTCTTCGATCTATCTCTATAGATCTTAATACCGAGTATGTAAGTCGCTTCACCCAAATCCTTCATTGAAAAGCAGTTCCCTAGGTTGTTCTTAACAACTTTCAGGGTAGGAATATCATTCCCAATCAACAGTATGTCATCTACATATAATATCAGGAAGACAACAATGCTCCCACTGATTCGCTTGTAAACACAAGGCTCATCTTCATTCTTGATGAAACCAAACTCTTTGATTTTCTCATCAAAACGAAGATTCCAACTTCGAGAGGCCTGTTTCAGTCCATAAATGGACTTATTCAGCTTGCATATTTTAGTGGCTTCATCTGGGGATACAAAACCCTCGGGTTGTGTCATATACACTTCCTCAAGGAGGTTTCCATTAAGGAAAGCCATTTTGACATCCATCTGCCAGATCTCGTAGTCATAATACGCAACAACAGCAAGCAATATCCTTATGGACTTTACCATGACAAAAGGGGAAAAGGTCTCATCATAGTCAATACCATGAATTTGCTTGAAACCCTTAGCCACCAGTCGCCCTTTGAATGTCTGTACATTCCCATCCATGTAGGTCTTCTTCTTGAAGACCCACTTGCACCCTATGGGTCGTACCCCTTCAGGTGGTTCCACCAAGTTCCAAACTTGGTTTGCATACATGGAGTCCATTTCGGATCTCATAGCCTCAAGCCATTTGTCAGAGTCCGGTCCATTCATAGCCTCTTGGTAGGTTGCTGGCTCATCATCATGATCCATAAGCAACACATTACCTATTTGAGACACGAGAAATCCATATCTCTCCGGCTCAAACCTCGGTCTACCAGATCTACGTAGGACTTGTGTTCCCTGAGCAGGTTCTCTAGCTACAACATCTTGTAGTCCTGTCTCAGAATCCAATTCTGGTTCATTCACTACATGTGGTTCTTGAACTTCTTCAAGCTCTACCTTTTCAGTCTTTCTTGATAAGAACTCTTTCTCCAAGAAGACACCAGTCCTTGCGACAAACACTTTGCCCTCAGACGGTAGGTAAAAGTAATACCCTTTCGTTTCCTTAGGATATCCCACCAGATAACATTTATCCGATTTGGGTTCCAGCTTGTCAGGCATTTGACGTCTCACGTATGCCTCACAGCCCCAAATTTTAATGAACGACATACTAGGACGCTTCCTAGTCCATATCTCATATGGTGTCTTCAGAACCGTTTTCGTTGGAGCGCGATTCAATGTCATTGCAGCAGTCTCTAAAGCAAAACCCCAAAAGGAAACAAGCAAGTCTGCATGACTCATCATCGAACGTACCATGTCTAATAGAGTACGATTTCTCCTCTCAGACACACCATTATGTTGTGGTGTTCTAGGTGGAGTGAGCTGTGATACAATACCACACTCTTTCAGATGATCACGGAACTCATGACTCAGGTATTCGCCACCTCGATCAGATCGGAGTGCTTTAACCCTTTTACCCAACTGGTTTTCTACTTCATTCTTGAAATCTTTGAACTTTTCAAAGTTCTCGGATTTGCACTTCATAAGATACACATATCCGTATCTACTGAAATCATCAGTAAATGTAACAAAGTAGAAATACCCACCTCTAGCCATGGAACTCAGGGGTCCGCATACATCACTATGTACAACACCCAAGAGATCCTCAGCCCTCTCAGTATAACCAGTGAAAGGAGCTTTAGTCATCTTGCCTAACAAACAAGATTCACATCGCTCAAATGATTCATAATCAAATGAGTCCAAAAGTCCATCTCTATGGAGCTTGGATATGCGCTTCTCGTTGATATGGCCCAAACGACAATGCCAGAGAAAAGTAGGGTTCGAGTCATTTGTTCTTAGTCTTTTATTATTTTCTACATTACAGATCAGATGGTCCAAGTTTAAAACATAAAGACCATTAAACAATTGGGCTACATCATAACAAACATCATTCTTAAATATAGAACAACAGTTGTTCTTAATTATAAAAGAAAATCCAATCATGTCCAAACATGAAATAGATATAATGTTTCTAGTTATGGCCGGAACAAAATAACAGTTATCTAGTTCTATTACAAGCCCACTGGGCAAAGAAAGACGGTAAACTCCTACGGCTACAGCAGCAACTCTTGCTCCATTGCCGACGCGGAGGTCCACCTCCCCTTTACTCAGCAATCTTCTCCTTCCCAGTTCCTGCACATTTGTACAAATGTGAGAACCACATCCGGTATCCAATACCCAAGATGAAGGAGCAGAAAGGTTTATCTCTATAACGTAAATATTTGAAGCGGAAGTCATACCTCCCTTCAGTTTCTGCAGACCTTCAATGTACGAAGGACAGTTCCTCCTCCAATGACCAGCCTTGCCACAGTGGTGGCATTTCCCTTCCTTCACCGTGCTTTTCTTTTTCATCAGTGCAGAAGACTTGGGCTCAAGATATGACTTAGGTCCCACCTTCGTCTTGTTAGAACCCTTGGCCTTGCCCTTGCCCTTATGCACCATCAGTATGGGGCTGGCAGGCTTGGCCTTCTTCATGTTGATTTCGGCAGTTCTCAACATGCCTAGGAGTTCGGGCAGTGTCTTGTCTATTTCATTCATGTTGTAGTTCAAGACGAACTGCTCATAACTGTCCGGCAACGATTGCAGGATCAGATCTGTGGCCAACTCTTGACCAAGAGGAAAACCCAGCCTTTCAAGGTTTTCTATATACCCAATCATCTTGAGTACGTGAGTCCCTACTGAGTCTTGAACTCCCATCTTGCACTGAAACAACGCTTTTGTGATGTCGAACCTCTCTTGACGAGCCTGCCCTTGAAACATTTTCTTGAGATGCTCGTCAATCTCCTTGCACCCCATGTTCTCATGTTGCTTCTGAAGCTCAGAGTTCATAGTGGCAAGCATAAGGTATTCGACATCTAAAGCATCATCAGTATACTTCTTATAAGTATCCTTCTCAGCACGGGAAGAGTTCCCGGTCGGCACCTCGGGGGCTTCTTCTTCCAAGACATAGAGCTTTCGCTCTTGCCTGAGAACAATTCTCAGGTTCCTATACCAGTCCATGTAATTTGTCCCACTGAGCTTATCCTTCTCAAGGATGGCTCTCAGAGACAAAGTGGAGTGTGAAACACTTGCCATGGAATTCTACAAGAATTTATGCAGAATAAAATCAGTACCAAAATTTCAAATACAATTTATTTTAATTTGGACTTCAATTAAAATACTCCCACTATTTTATTCGAAATGATAGCCCTCACTAACAATTCAGAGAGTTCATGCGAGCTACTCTCTTAGTGGACAAGATCCGTATTTCACCAACACAATGAGTCAGCTTTGGCTTTCCTCTCACGATGCGGTTATTTAGGTAGGCAACGCTTGCCAATTGCATCCTCATGCAATTCTTGTATGGTTGGTGAATAACTCCTTACTCGCATCCATCATATGGTGCATGCCAACCCTATGCCTCTAGGCACTCAACCTTTGAGGTCACCTAGTTAAGCTGGACCCGATGTCGACAGTGGGATATCACAATTATCCGCTCGCACCCTTACCAAGATAGATTAATGCACCTTGCTTTGGCAAGCCCACACTTCATCGATCGAGGCAGGAAGAGTGTCATCCATCGGAAGGCATCCGAACACTTAATATTTGACGAAGGGATTTTTCAATTATAGGTTAACAATTAACCATGATCAACATTTGATCAATGTGCACATCCAAAGAAAAACAATTCTTCTAAAACCACATGCATCCCTTATGTGCACAACCTGACACCATCAACATTTGATAGAAGGAAGGGCTAAATCTGAACATCCGGAAATTTCCAAATCCTCAGATTTACATGCATTGGACAAAAGCAAAGACAACTCAACTTAAAGCAGTAGACAAGCTCATCTCTCTATGTTGGATTCAAAATCCAAAACAAAATCGAGGGATGGTTACTGCTAAGGAGACTACAATTTCTAACAATTAGAAATTACCACGAAATTCCAGACGTTCTTGGCGGGGAACCAAGACTAAATCTAGACATTTAGAACACTTCTAAATCCCTAGGTTTACACGCACTGGAATAACAAAACTTCCAATTCAACAATCATGGCCGAAACCTGGCTCTGATACCACTGTTGGGTTTCTCTATGAGGATGGCACAATGCTTGTGCACGCAGCGGAAGAATAAAACATCAAGAAACCCCAAAAGAGATGGGATCGGGCCATGATAGTTGAATCAAGAAGTTATCAAATAACTAGGCAAAAATTACCTCGGTGGCGTTGAGTCACAACTCAACGGAGATGCTCCAAGCTTAGTATTCCTGCTGGTGGCGAGTTCTACGTGGAATAATGTCCACGTCTCTGCAGAAATCCACACGAGCCGGAGAACGCCGAACTTTCCGTCGCACGGAAGATCGGGAAGGATGAATATCGCACCTTGCTTTCCCACGGACTGCTAGGTCACCTGTTCCTTCAGCTGGGATCCAAGAGCTGAGGTGCCTCCCTACTTCCTTAAGGCCATGGATGAGAAGGAAGTTCTCATATTCATTTTGGCCTTCATCTTTCTCAACTCTTAGAGAGAGAAAGAGAGGAAGAAGGAGGAGGAGGAAGGAGAGCCGGCCACCGGTGGTGCTGCGAAGTTCCGACGAGATATCCGAGGCCAGTGTTGTGGAGGAAAAGCCGCTGCGGTTCTTTCCAGCCAGCTAGGAGCTCATGGCGCCGAAGCGGTCTTCAAGGGTAACGACTTTTCTTCCTAGCCATGTGAAGGCTTCCTTTTTAGCATATGCATATGATTCCCCCACCAGAGGGTGGCTGATTACGGGAGTCCGTTATGTTGATTCATGGAATCCCTACTCATTTGGCATATAGATCCGGAAATAGAGTACGGAATAGGCATGTTGTGTGAAGCCCATCTGGACAGGTTGGTCTGGATTGGTGATGTTGCATATACGCACCGGAGAAGACTCCGTGATAAACGTGTAGTTTAGGAGTCGACAGGTTGTACCTGTGAAGGGCAGTAGCAGGAAGTACTGGAGTGGTAGTCCAGGAAATACCTGTATATTGCTTGTGCTATTGGGTTATCCCTGTCATGGGTAGTAGCAGGAAGTACTGGATCGGAAGTCCAGGAAATACCCTTTGTAATGCTTGATGTTCATGGGTGGTACCTGTGAAGGGGAGTAGCAGGAAGTACTGACGCGGTAAGCTAGGAAAATACCCTCGACATTTGTGATAATTGCGGGGTTGTACCTGTGAAGGGGAGTAGCATGAAGTACTGGTGTGCCCAGGAAAGACCCTCTGATGTTGTGATATGAATGGGTGTGATAGTAAGTACTGGTGTGCCCAGGAAAACACCCAGGCTTTATGCCAAACAAGTAAGGTGAAACCGACCCGCGCCTTTTCTTTAGACGCGAGTACGCTGTACACGGTGATGGCAAGGTGATTTGAGCAACGGGGGGGGGGGGGGGGGGGGGGGTTGTGGGGGTGGGGGGATGATCCGACCTGCGTTATGTCCGTCCGACGTGAGACCTGAAAGTGCGGTCTGTTGGAGCGCATAGCGAGAGTCTTAGGACTGCGCGCCGTGATACAATGAGGGGCTACGGGCCAATCCCGATTCACTAAGACTATAATCTCCGGCTGCACGCCATGGAGAAAATGCTCAATGTTTTACCGTTGGGTTGCGACCCTTAAAAGGTGGTGGGCAACTAGTTCGCCGGTACACCAAGAATGTGCCATGAGTGCACCGATCGTCGGGCTGCATAGCTAACGGTTGTGATGGAATGTATGTGCGTGAAAGCACAATGTATGATATACATATCTGCCTGTGAAATGCTATGCCTGTAGGGAAGGAATACCACTGCCCCGGGAAAGGGGTAGGGTCATTATAAAATTGGTCCTCTGAATGCTGACCGTTGCGTTGTTTGCCACCGTTGGGTGGGCTGTCCCTGTGCAGGTGCTGGAGAGCCAAGCAGGACACATAAAGGCTGAAGGCCCTGCTACTGTTCCTGCTTCCGCCGCTAGCCCTTGAAGGCTACATGAAAATTGCTATGTTTGTTTATACGTGGCCGGCTTATGCACCAATGTTTGAGGCCACTGTTGTGTCAAGCCCTGTAAGGCCATAAGGCCGACTGTTTTGTATTTGGACATTCCTATGCTATATATATAAATGTGGAGCTTATATCTGGTGGACATTCATATGTGTGAGTTCAGCTTCGTGTTATAGGCTTCCGCTAGAATGCAATGAGTTAGGGTGCGTAACTCTGGTATCACTTCGTGACTTCCCCGCCTATTTTATGGTATATGCTGTGGGGCCCCAGCCGAACCTTCTAGTATATACCTGTGAACGGATGGAGTCGTTACACGCCATATGCAAACTCACCTGATAACTGTTATTGTACGCGAACTACATCAGTCCGAGGCATTTATCCCAAGCCCCACCATTGTCCAGAATATAACATCTAATCATATCCTCCAAGATCTGATTCACTCTCTTCGTCTGACCATTTGTCTGAAGATGATAGACAGTAGAATACCTAAGGTCAGTAACTAGAGCTCCTTGCAAGCTCTGCCAGAAATGAGACATGAATCAAGAGTCTCAGTCTGACACAATACTCATAGGTACACCATGCAGGCTGATAACTTCGTCCAGATAAAGCTCAACTATCTTTTCCATGGAATAATCAATCTTGAAAGGCACAAAGTGGGCACACTTGGTTAGTCTGTCCACGATAACCCATGCTGCATCATGCCCTCGGAGTGATCTCGGCAAACCAGTAATGAAATCCATGGACAAACTCTCACATTTCCAACTCGGTATATCTAAAGGCGTTAACTTACCACCCGACCTTCTATGATCAGCTTTGACATGCTGGCAGGTATAATATTCAGATACAAATCTTGCAATGTTGTTCTTCATACCTGACCACCAAATAATTTGCTTCAAATCTCTGTACATTTTCGTGGAACCAGGATGATAAGCAACACTTGAACCATGCACTTCACTACATATTCTTGCTCGGATGTCCCTAACAACGGGAATACAATATCTGCCGCAGTACTTTAGGGTACCAACGTCATCAATTGAAAAGTCAGGTAATTCCCCTTTCTCAGTCCTACTGCGGAGGTGTTGCAAATCAGGATCGTCTTTTTGATGTAGCCTAGTGAGAGTAATCCACGAAGGCTCTCCCACCTCTAAGCTACTCGGCGAAGCGCTATTCCCTATGGTTATGTCCACGAGCAAAAACTCTTCAACAAGGAATTGCACCGAGTGGTTAAAGATATGTGAGGGCTTCCGGCTTAATACATCCGCTACTACATTAGCCTTGCCGGGATGATAAAGGATATCGACTTCGTAGTTCGCAACATACTCTAGACATCTACACTGGCACAAATTCAATTCCTTCTGAGTGAAGACATATTTCAAACTTTTGTGGTCTGAATAAATTTTACACGACACTCCATACAGAAGATGTCTCCACAACTTCAAGGCATAAATGACGGCAACAAATTCCAGGTCATGTGTAAGATAATTCTTTTCATGCACCTTCAATTGTCTCGATCCATACGCAATCACCTTGTCATCCTGCAACAACACGCAACCGAGTCCAACTCGTGAGACGTCCATATAAACAGCATATTCTACTCCTTCCACCGGCAATGCCAAAACTAGAGCAGAACACAATCTCCTCTCGAGCTCTTGAAAAGCTTCTTCATAGGCATGACTCCAAACAAAAGCTGCGCTCTTTTGCGTAAGCCTGGTCAACGACACAGAGAGCACAGAGAATCCTTTCACAAATCTTCTGTAGTAACCTGCCAACCCTAAGAAGCTTCTTATCTCCTTAGGCGATGTAGGTCTCTTCCAATCCAAGACTGTGGCTATCTTCGCGGTGTAACATCCCTCAAACAACTATACCCCTAGGAATGGTTTTGTCATGACTGGGTTATGACAAAACCATAAGAAGCTCAAAGGACCAAGTGAACAAGGGCCAAGGTGAAAATCACCTTGGTCTGCCTATAGCACAACCTCACCACCAGACTTAGGGTTTGACCACAGGGCTTCAACTTGACTTCATGACCCCACCACAAAACCCTAAACCCCCTGGGTGGTCCATAGGGTCACTAAGGACCCAATGGGGACAGGCAAAGTGGCCAAGTTGGCTTAAGTCCACCCTAACCCTAAATGGGTCAAACTAGCCTACTTGGCGTCAGTTGACCCTTCCTTAGGCAAGAGGACCCCACACATGCCCTCCTAACCCTAAAATGAGGTCAATGTGTCACCAGGGACCCATTGGGGTCAACACAAGTGGCTAAGTTGACCCAAGTCAACCTTAGCCCTAAAAAGGTCAAGGTGCCTAACTAAGGGCAAATTGTCCTCTAACATGCCCAATTGACCATACCTAGACCTCCCCAAGCCCTAAGGGAGGCCAATGAGTCACCAAGGACCCATTGGGGTCAACCAAAGAGGCTAGGTTGACCCAAGTCAACCTTAATCCTAAAAAGGTCAAAGTGCCCTAACTAAGGGACAAGTGCCCTTCAAGGTGCCCAACCTACCCTACCCAACCCTTCCTAAACCTTAGGGGAGGCCAATGGGTCACCAAGGACCCATTGGGGTCAACTTAAATGGCCATGTTGACCAAGGTCAACTCTACCCTAGTGTTATGTCAAATTAGCCCAAATGGACTAATCCAAGCTCAAACCCATTTCCCCACTTGGGCTAACCTCATTTTTATTATTAATATGGGTTGGTGGGGTGACAATATGCTGGAGGAGAGATCAAATTCAGCCTTGATGGGTAGGAGAGAGAAAGCTCCATTTTCCTCTTTAATGGAGGAGAGAGAAAGGGGAAATAAAGGCCATCCATGGCATAGGGAGGCCAAGGGCCACCCTTTATTGCTGGATTCAACTCCTCTAGTAAAGAGGAGGAGTTTCCAACCGTTTCCCAGCCAGATTGAGCCGAGGTTCACCCCCCACCTCCATGGCCGAAAGTTTCCATTCATGGCCATTAATGGTCATTGATGCTACACCCTTCCCTCCCCCATTTGATGGTTTTAAAAGCTTCCTTAGGACCAGAGGAGTCGTTTCCACATCTTCCCTGAAGATTTTGAGCCATTTGGTAGTGCTGTTGCAGAACACCCGAAGCTCCAAAATCCGACCATGGCGCACCACCACCAAACCCATCGACAAATACGATTGCAGGTCCTCCTCTACTCCTCTCTTCGTGGGCTAGATCCTATGATATTTTAGGAGAGAAATATGGATCAATTGAGCCCGATTGGGAGAGAAAATTTTCGGAATTTTCATGGATTTTTCATCTTTCGGGTTCGCCGGAAACCACCCCTCCGGTGGCCGTGCCGCCGCCCGACGATAGCCCCCACCTCAACGAAGGTGGTGGCGTTGGTGGCCGGCCAGGGAGGTGGCTGGGTGGACGACAACAAGCTTGGAAATAAGCTCCAGGGGCCAATTTGGCCCTTGGCTGGAGGAAGAAGAAAGCCAACAACCCTTGGATCTGCTTTAAGATCTGTACTAGATCTAGGATTTTTAATTTCTTTTTTTTTTGTATTTTCTGTCCTGTTTACTGGGCTGTCTTAAATTAAATATTAAAATTACCTAGGTCCCCCTACAAAACAAATGTCCAACATGTAAATTGTAGCCCTTGAAGTTTAGTTTAATTTAAAATTTATTTCAACCAATTTGGGTAAGTGGTTTGACCACATCACTCATTTTGGTGAGATCTATACCTAGGGCTAGTCAGATATTTAAATGTGTGCCCCCACTTCAACACAAGTCCAAATGACATGAAATTTGGACAGGGAGTCATTTTAACCTATACCTAGGTCATGCCCAAAAATGAGAATTTTTGGAGATACGTTTTCTATAGTTTTTGAAATTATTTAATAATCATAGGATAATTTAATTAGGGGACCTAATTTTCTCCAAATCCTCCCAAATTTTGGTGAGTGATCCGCGGGGTCATCATAAGGCTCTGTATAAATTTTCATCCCATTCTGAGATGTTTCAGTGTGGAAATAAGAAAACCCTAGCCTTGCCCTAAAAGGGGTATTTAGGTCAAAAGTGCCCCTTGTGGGTTTGAGTGGCCAAACCACCTCAACAGAGGTTGAAATTTGGCCCACTGATTTGGCATGACATTTAACACCCTCATATGGATTATGGGGTGGATTATGGTGGATTTGCCCTTGGACTCTAGTTCTAACCCTAAGGTTGAACTTTGGGGGCTTGTGAAGGACATAAGGGGTTATGTTCTTGGATGGACTTGGGGATCAGTCCATGAGATCCTAGAGTTGTGAAATACCCTAGGAAGGGATATGGTGGTACTTAGACACATGCACCCCACATAAACCAATTAATAAGTATTTATGACTTTAAACCCTAGAAATTATCTTATGGGTCCAAGAGAAGAAGTCCACAAAAAAAAACCCTAGGCCAGAGGAAACATCGATCCAAGAGAAGAAGTCCACAAAAAAGACCCTGGGCCACCCCGCACGGGCTTAGCTATCAGACAAACTAGCAGAGGAAGCAGTGGTGGGACCATGGGGGGAGTCACATGTAAAAGTCCACTTTATCTCTTCCATTCATTCCATTTGTATGTGTTGGATTCCTAGTTTGATTTGGGCTAGGTTCACTAACTAGGATAATTGACCCACCATGTATAGTCAGGATCATGACATTGTGTCCTATAGTTTAGGCTAAGTCCTTAGAATCAACCACACATGGACCAGCAAACAGAAGACAGTAGAAGACTCAGACTTAGAATAAAATCAGTTCAGAAAAATGAGTTCGATGTTCGTCGAACTCAGCTCGACGAAAGTCGTGTTCCGCTCGACGAACTCAGAGTCAATTCTCTGAGTTGAGCTCGATGATATTCGAGCTCAGGTCGACGAATTCTGGGAGATCAACTTCAACACATTAAGTTCAGAATACTTTCTATGAACTCAGGTCGACGAAGTTATGTTATCAGCTCGATAAACTTGGAGCACAGAATTGGGAAGTTTTCTCAGAAAGCAGTTAGCTAAACTCAGGTCGACGAACATGGTTCTCAGGTCGACGAACAAGAATTCCCAGGTCGACGAATAAGAATTCCCAGGTCAACGAATATGATTTCTCTGGTCGACGAACTTTGATCTTAGGTTGACAAAATCTATTCTCTGGTCGATGATTGCTGTGCAGTTCCAGACTTGTAATTTTCCCTCATTTTGTCCTTATTCTATAGCAGTAATCCCTGAATAATTAATGCTTATATTATCTGAATATAGCTGTTAGTGACAACATTAATTATGGTTTTCTTCAGGAATATTACTTGCTGTTTTTAATGAGACAGTTGGGGAAATCCATTAATGCAATATTCTTTCCAGGCGATTTTCATTCTCCAGGCCGTCAACAATTAATGGAATGGAATTCAAAATTCAAAAGCAGAATTTGAATGAAGATATAAAAGTGTTTTTCTTTTCCAGAAGCAAGATAGAGAGGATACATAGAATATATAAAATATACAGAGAACTAATCAAATACAGGAAGAAAGATACACAGAGAAGAGATCAACAACAACAATACTCTGAACCTTCTCTGTATAGAAAACAAATTGTTTTCTCCTTGACATTGCTGAAGAAGAAGAAGAACAATCATTACAAATCAAGAGTCTTCTTCAACCTTCATTCCAGGATTCTTCAAGGACAACACATCCATATCAGTCAGAAGTTCCTGGATCTCATTTTCAAGTCAAGACTGAAGACTGAAGACCTACACCCTGCGCAAGACTCCAAGTGTTATTGAGAGAAGTTCTTGACAACAGCAAAATCCACTAGTCTTCTCGGTTGAAAAGAGAAAGAGAAGACACTATCAATCTCTCTCCCCCCTCTGTATAAAGGGTTTATTAACTCCCTTCAAAAGTTTATTTTAGTTTTTGAGCACCTGATCAAAAGCTCATTGGTGGCAGACACCTGATCAAAACCTGCTAGTGGATTCCTACCAGGGTGGTAGAAGAGTGGATGTACCCAGGTTGGGGAACCACTATAAAAGTCCTTGTGTTGTTTGGTTGCCCTTTTCTTTTTGTTCATGCTGTGGCTGTGATAGATTAGATTATTTGTGCCGTGTTAGATTAGATTAACTTAGGTTGCTTTTGCTTTCTGTAAATCTTGGTATCTCTTATTTCATTACTCTGATATTATTTCATAAACAACAAAAAGTTCTCAAGTTACTCTATTCTCCCCCCTCTAGAGTAAATCAGTTCTAACCCTCTCTTTCAGTATGCTGTCTAACAATTGGAATTCTTCCTTATAGCCTACGACGAACCCTACCCCACAGCAGGGAACACCTCAGGCACAGAATATGGTTCCACCCCCACAGGCTCCTGCTCCATTCCAGCAGACGAAGATGGGACAAACATTGACGACCATTCTGGAGGCCTTCAGGCCTCCGCAGGCCCAGGCTCCACAGCCAAATCCTGGGGCCAACTCGATGAGTGCCTTCCGGGGGCTTTCTCCTCCATCCTACCTAGGGATGGAGTTGGCAGTCCGCACGGAGGAGTGGTTGAACACCATCTTCGAGATGCTTGTGGGGATTCGATGCCTGACAGAGGAGGAGGTTGCTTTGGCAGTTTCCTGCCTAGAGTCACATGGGAAGAGGTGGTGGAAGTCACAGTTGGACACCACCTTTCCTGGAGTGGATTGCGCAGACATCTCCTGGGAGGAGTTCAGAGCAGCCTTACTGGGACATTTTGTACCTCAGTCAGTGAGGGATGAGTTGGAGGATATGTTCCTGCAGTTAAGGCAGGGCAACATGACCGTGCTAGAGTACTAGCAGGAGTTTACTCACCTAGCCCGCTATGTAGACTCGTATCAGTTGGATGATGCGGGCTACGCAAAGAGATTCTACAAGGGTCTTCATGACGACATGAGACAGGCCCTCCTCTTCGTATCTGAGGGGAGCTTGGCCAGGATTTTCGAGATGGCCAAGAAGAGAGAGGCAGATCAGCTCACAGTCAGGAGCCGGAAGAGATCAGCTGACGACGCAGTGATTGGAGGCCGTAGAGACCGTTCTCGAGGTCAGGTTATCGGGGAAGGGAGGAATAGGGATCAACCTCGCCAGGAGGATATGCAGGAGTAGAGGAACCCAACCGTGCTGGCTTCTCAGCATTTACAGATGTTGGAGATGCCAAGGACAACATAGAAGGCACCGACATGTTTTCGGTGTAACCAGCTGGGACACTTCAAGAGGAACTGCCCCATGAGGGAAGCACCCCGACCAGCACTTCATGATGCCCCACCACCTCGGAAGTTTGGTGGCCGAGGATGCGACCGAGGATGTGGATTTCATGACAGAGATCGCAGACAGGAGAGAGGGCAAGTATATGCCCTAGACCTGACACAGCCTCGAAATCCTGAGCGGGTGATAGTAGGTATGCCAGTAAATTTTAAGTTCTTTCCTTTAAAAAACTAGATTCATGGATGTATAATAGTTAGAAATAGGAAATAAAATCATAACTAGCATTCTAAAACATTTAACTACCTCGGGCATAGTCTCTATCAACGACAAGCCCATTTATACTCTGTTCGACACCGATGCCACGCACTCGTTCGTTTCGGCGGAGTTCGCTAAAGACTTAGGTGACGAGCACCACTTTACCGGCATCACTCGGAGGGTACGCCTCCCAGATGACTCAGTGATGACTTCGTCCGCAAAGTGCAAAATGGAAGTTTGTATTGGAGGAAAGACCTTTGAAACCCCGGCAACGGTATTGGAAATACTGGGGTTCGATCTTATTTTGGGCATGGCATGGCTGTGTTGGCACCACGCCAGAATTGACTATGCAGAAAAACAAATTGTCTTGAGACATGAGGACTCGAAGGTCGTTTTCCAAGGTATTGAACTCGCACCTCGTATGTTGTTATCTTCTATTCAAGCCATCAAGGCCCATCTGCAGGGAGATGAGGTGTATCAGGTGCTCTTTGAGATGGCCGAGGCCAAAGATTCCATTCAGAATATCCCGGTGGTGCGAGATTTTGCCGATGTATTTCCGGAGAAGCTACCAGGGCTACCCCCGCACCGAGAGAAGGATTTTCAGATTCAGCTAGTATCAGGGGCTAAGTCGACATCCAGAGCTCCTTACCGGATGGCCCCGAAGGAGTTGGTGGAGTTTCAAAGCCAGTTATAGGATCTAATAGAAGCAGGATTTGTACGGCCTAGCTCATCACCATAGGGAGCTCCGGTGCTGTTCGTCAAGAAGAAGGATGGGACACTTTGATTATGTATCGACTACCGGGCCTTGAATAGGCTGACGGTCCGAAACACGTATCCTCAGTCGAGGATAGATGAACTATTTGATTAGTTGGAGGGTGCTCACTAGTTTTCAAAGCTAGATCTAAGGTAGGGGTACTACCAACTGCACATTCAGGAGGAGGACATCCCGAAGATAGCCTTCAACAGTAGATACAGATTGTACGAGTTTACCGTGATTCCCTTCGGGCTCACGAATGCACCCTCCGCATTCATGAGTTTGATGAACCAGGTATTTGAGCCATATCTAGATGTCTTCGTCATCGCGTTTATTGACGACATCCTCATCGACTCGAGGACAGAAGAGGAGCATGCGAGACACCTAACTTTGACGCAGGGAAAGCTCCGAGAGCACAAGCTATTTGCTAAATTTAGCAAGTGCCAATTTTGGCTAAAAGAGGTGGTCGTTTTGGTCCATATTATCAGTGGAGCAGGATTGGCAGTAGATCCAGCGAAAATTCAGGCAGTACGAGATTGTCCACCACTAAAGACGACAACAGATGTCAGGAGTTTCTTAGGACTTGCCGGATTCTACTGGAAGTTCGTGAAGGCATTCTCGCAAATTGCTCTCCCTCTCACATCCCTAACAAAGAAGGAGTCACCATTTGTTTGGACGTCACGGTGTGAGGCTGCCTTTCTGGAGCTAAAGGGTCGGCTTACCTCGACCCCTATCCTTGCTCTTCCGTCGGGGAAGGAAGGATTCCGGGTGTACATGGATGCTTACTACCAGGGGATGGGTGCCGTTCTGATGCAGAACATGCACGTGATAGCTTACGCCTCCCGTCAGTTGAAGAAAAATGAGCAGAACTACCCGGTGCACGACTTGGAGATGGGGGCGGTTATTTTTTCCCCAAAGATATGGTGACACTATCTATACAATGTTCACTGCAACATTTTCTCGGACCATAAAAACTTAAAGTATGTGGATACGCAGAAGGATCTAAACATCAGATAGAGATGTTGGGTAGAGTTTTTGTCGGACTATCAGTACACCATGCACTACCATCCCGGGAAGACAAGCGTGGTGGCAGACGCTCTGAGCCAGAGAGCAACTACAACAGGAGCAGGTCCTCAGCTGATAGCCTTGGCGTTGGTGAAGATGTTGGAGGAGATGCATATATCCTTAGTGTTCGAGGATGACCCAGAGCTATATACGGAGTACCTGTCATCGATGACTGCCACTGATGACATTCAGGATCGCATCAGGGATGGGAAGAGCTGGATGCGAGGGCAGAGATGATATTCAAATCCTTGGAGGAAGGCATGACAGGGGATTACTCCTTGGGGGATGGACAACTATGTTTTAGAGGTAGGGTCTATATACCGACAGGAGGCCAGATTCGGGAGGATATCATGTCAGAGGCACACTGTAGCAGATACTCAGTGCACCCGGGGTCACTAAGATGGTCGCGGACCTGAAAAGACGATGTATTGGCCGGGTATGATGAAGGACATTACATATTTTTTGACGCATTGTGAGGCTTGTCAGCTCGTAAAGGCGGAGTGCAAGAATGCGGCCGGCTTACTACAACCACTTCCAGTGCCAGAGTTGAAGTTTGAGGACATAGCCATGGATTTTATACATGGGCTACCCCGATCTCATGCGGGGAATGATTCGATCTGGGTGATTATCGATAGACTGACAAAGGTGGCCAGGTTCATTCCGGTTGCGAAGGACGCTACGGTCAGTGTGCTATTACGGAGGTTCGTCGAGCAGTTTGTGCGCTATCATGGGGTGCCCAGGACGATCGTGTCAGATCGGGACAGACGGTTTACGTCCAAGGAGTGGAGGTCAGTTTAGGCTTACCCGGGTTCTCGGTAAACGTTCAACACGGCTTTCCACCCCCAGACAGATGGACAGACGGAGCGCACCAACCAGAGACTGGAAGATCTTCTGCGCCTATGCATTTTGGACCGCGGTGATCCTTGGGAGAGACTGCTGCCGCTGATCGAGTTCTCGTACAATAACAACCACCAGTCCAGCATAGGCATGGCCCCTTATGAGGCAATATACAGACGGAGGTGCAGGACCCCACTATCCTGGGTTCAGGATGAGGATCCAAAGGCACTCGACAAAGAGTTTGTGGAGGACACTGATGCTTAGGTTAGATTGATCCGTGACAGGATCTTGGAAGCCCAGAGCAGGCATGCCAAATACTACGATGCACGACATCGTCAGGTAGAGTTCCAGGTGGTAGACTGGGTCTTCTTGAAGATACGGCCGATGCATGGGGTATCACGGGTTCGCGGGCAGAAGAAGCTCAGTTCGAGATACATGTGGCCTTACAGGATCCTGGAGCGGATCGGGCCCTTGGCTTATAGACTGGAGCTGCTGCCGGAGTTGGCAGGATTGCATGACGTCTTCCATGTCTCTTCACTTAGGAGGGCTCTACTATGCCCTGAGCAGCTGATTTCCACTACAGACTGCCTGGTGGCCTCAGATCGATCAGTCAGCCTAAGGCCGATCAGGATCGATGATACGGCGATGCGGGTCCTGCGACGCAAGAAGGTTCCGCTAGTCAAGGTTCTGTGGTGAAATCATGGGCAGGAGGAGCACACTTGGGAGCCACAGGACTTGATGCAGCAAAAGTACCCGGAACTTTTCGAGTCAGGTATACTTTCAACTCCTCGGGATGTTACATACTTTTACTTCCGTAGAAACACCGTAGGCTTAACTTTAATTTCGGGGATGAAATTTTTATTCTTATATATTGGGATTTGTAACATCCCTCAAACAACTAGACCCCTATGAATGGTTTTATAATGACTGGGTCATGACAAAATCATAAGAAGCTCAAAGGACCATGTGAACAAGAGCCAAGGTGAAAATCACCTTGGTCTGCCGATAGCACAGCCTCACCACCAGACTTAGGGTTTGACCTAAGGGCTTCAACTTGACTTCATGACCCAACCACAACACCCTAAACCCCCTGTGTGGTCCATAGGATCACTAAGGGCCCAATGGGGACAGACAAAGTGGCCAAGTTGGCTAAGTCCACCCTAACCCTAAATGGGTCAAACTGGCCTACTTGGGGTCAGTTGACCCTTCCTTAGCCAAGAGGACCCCACACAAGCCCTCCTAACCCTAAAATGAGGTCAATGTGTCACTAGGGACCCATTGGGGTCAACACAAGAGGCTAAGTTGACCCAAGTCAACCTTAGCTCTAAAAAGGTCAAGGTGCCATAACTAAGGGCAATTGTCCTCTAACATGCCCAATTGACCATACCTAGACCTCCCCAAGCCCTAAGGGAGGCCAATGGGTCACCAAGGACCCTTTGGGGTCAACCAAAGAGGCTAGGTTGACCCAAGTCAACCTTAATCCTAAAAAGATCAAAGTGCCCTAACTAAGGGACAAGTGGCCTTCAAGGTGCCCAACCAACCCTACCCAACCCTTACTAGACCTTAGGGGAGGCCAATGAGTCACCAAGGATCCATTGGGGTCAACTCAAATGGTCATGTTGACCAAGGTCAACTCTACTATAGTGTTAGGTCAAATTTGCCCAAATGGGCTAACCCAAGCTCAAACCCATTTCCCCACTTGGGCTAACCTCATTTTTATTATTAATATGGGTTAGTCGGGGTGCCAATATGTTGAAGGAGAGATCAAATTCAACCTTGATGGGTATGTGAGAGAAAACTCCATTTTTCCCTTTAAGGAGGAGAGAGAAAGGAGGGAATAAAGGCCATCCATGGCATAGGGAGGCCAAGGGCCACCCTTTATTGCTGGATTCAACTCCTCTGGGAAAGAGGAGGAGTTTCCAGCCGTTTCTCGGCCAGATTGAGCCTAGGTTCACCCCCCACCTCCATGGCCGAAATTTTCCATTCATGGCCATTAATGGCCATTGATGCTACTACACCCTTCCCCTCCCGCATTTGATGGTTTTAAAAGATTCCTTAGGACCAGAGGAGTCGTTTCCACATCTTCCCTAAAGATTTCGAGCCATTTGTTATTGCTATTTCAGAACACCCGAAGCTCCAAAATCCGGCCATGGCGCACCACCACCAAACCTGTCGACAAGCACGATTGCAGGTCCTCCTCTACTCCTCTCTTCGTGGGCTAGATCCCTAGATATTTTAGGAGAGAAATCGGGCTCAATTGAGCCCGATTGGGAGAGAGAAGTTTCGCAATTTTCATGGATTTTTCATCTTTCGGGTTCGCCGGAAACCACCCCTCTGGCGACCGTGCCACCGCCCGACGATAGCCCCCACCTCAACGAAGGTGGTGGCGGTGGTGGCCGGCCAGGGAGGTGGCCGGCTGGCCGGAAACAAGCTTGGAAATAAGCTCCAGGTTCGGCCAATCATGGCCCTTGGCTGGAGGTAGAAGAAAGCCAACAACCCTTGGATCTGCTTTAAGATCTGTGCTAGATCTAGAATTTTTAAATTTGTTTTTGTATTTTTCTATCTTATTTACTGGGCTATCTTAAATTAAATATTAAAATTACCTAGTGCCCCCTATAAAAAATGGCCAACATTGAAATTGTAATACTTGAAATCTAGTTTAATTTAAAATTTATTTCAACCAATTTGGGTAAGTGGTGTGACCATAACACTCATTTTGGTGAGATCTATACCTAAGTCTAGTCATAGATTTAAATGTGTGCCCTCACTTCACCACAAGTCTAAATGACCTAAAATTTGGACAGGGAGTCATTCTAACCGATACCTAGGTCATGCCCCAAAATTGGAATTTTTGGAGATACTTTTTCTATAATTTTTGAAATTATTTAATAATCCTAGGGTAATTTAAGTAGGGGACCTAATGACCTCCAAATCCTCCCAAAATTTGGTGAGTGGTCCTTGGGGTCATCATAAGGCTCTGTATAAATTTTCATCCCATTTGGAGATGATTCAGTTTGGAAATAAGAAAACCCTAGCCTTGCCCTAAAAGGGGTATTTAGGTCAAAAGTGCCCCTTGTGGGTTTGAGTGGCCAAACCACCTCAACAGATGTTGAAATTTGGGCCACTGATTTGACATGATATTTAACACCCTCATATGGATTATGAGGTGGATTAGGTTGGATTTGCCCTTGGACCCTAGTTCTAACCCTAAGGTTGAACTTTGGGGGCTTGTGAAGGACATAGGGGGTTATGTTCTTGGATGGACTTGGGGATCAGTCCATGGGATCCTAGGGTGGTGAAATGCCCTAGGAAGGGATATGGTGGTACGTAAACACATGCACCCCACATAAATCACTTAATAAGTATTTATGACTTTTAACCCTAGAAATTATCTTATGGGTCCAAGAGAAGAAGTCCACAAAAAAAACCTTGGGCCAGAGGAAACATCGATCCAAGAGAAGAAGTCCACAAAAAAAACCTGGGCCACCCCGCATGGGCTTTGTTTGCGGACAAACTAGCAGTGGAACCAGTGGTGGGCCCATGGGGGGAGTCACATGTAAAAGTCCACTTTATCTCTTCCATTCATTCCATTTGTACGCTGCCCAATAATTGGAATTCTTCCTTGTAGCCTGCGACGAACCCTACCCCACAACAGGGAACACCTCAGGCATAGAATATGGTTCCACCCTTGCAGGCTCCTGCTCCAATCCAGCAGACGGAGATGGGACAAACATTGACAGCCATTCTGGAGGCCTTTAGGGCTCAGCAGGCCCCGGCTCCACAGCCAAATCCTAGGGCCAACTGAATGAGTGACTTTCGGGGGCTTTCTCCTCCATCCTACCTAGGGACGGAGTCGACAGTCCGTACGGAGGAGTGGTTGGACACCATCTACAAGATGCTTGCGGGGATTTGATGCCCGACAGAGGAGGCGGTTGCTTTGGCAGTTTCCTGCCTAGAGTCACATGGGAAGAGGTGGTGGAAGTCACAACTGGACACCACCTTTGCTATAGTGTATTGCGCAGACATCTCCTAGGAGGAGTTCAGAGCAGCTTTACTGGGACATTTTGTACCTTAGTCAACGAGGGACGAGTTGGAGGATATGTTCCTGCAGTTAAGGTAGGGCAACATGACCGTGCTAGAGTACTACCAGGAGTTTACTCATCTAGCCCGCTATGCAGACTCGTATAAGTTGGATGACGCGGGCTACATAAAAAGATTCTATAAGGGTCTTCATGACGACATGAGACACGCCCTCCTCTTCGACTATGAGGGGAGCTTGGCCAGGATTTTAGAGATGGCCAAGAAGAGAGAGGCAGATCAGCTCACAGTCAGGAGCCGAAAGAGATCAGCTGAAGACGCAGCGATTGGAGGCCGTAGAGACCGTCCTCGAGGTTAGGTTATCAGGGAAAGGAGGAATGGGGATCAACCTCATCGGGAGGATAGACAGGTGCAGACGAACCGGCTGTGCTGACTCCTCAGCCTTTACAGATGTTGGAGATGCCAAGGACAACAGAGAAGGCACCGACATGTTTTCGGTGTAACCAGCCAGGACACTTCAAGAGGAACTTCCCCATAAGGGAAGCACCCCTACCAACACTTCATGATGCCCCACCACCTCGGGAGTTTGGTTACCGAGGACGCGACCGAGGACGTGGATTTCAGGACAGAGACCGCAAGCAGGAGAGAGGACAAGTGTATGCCCTAGACCTGGCACAACCTCGAAATATGGAGCGGGTGATAGTAGGTATGCCAGTAAATTTTAAGTTCTTTCCTTTCAAAAAAAACTAGATTCATGGATATATAATAGTTAGAAATAGGAAAGAAAATCATAACTAGCACTCTAAAACATTCAACTACCTCAGGCATAGTCTCTATCAACGGCAAGCCCGCTAATACTATGTTCGACACCGGTGCCACACACTCGTTTGTTTCGGCAGACTTCGCTAAAGACTGAGGTGACGAGCACCGCTTTACCAGCATCACTCAGAGGGTACGCCTCCCAGACGACTCCGTGATGACTTTGTCTGCAAAGTGTAATATGGAAGTTTGTATTGGAGGAAAGACCTTCAAAACCCAGACAACGGTATTGGAAATACCGGGGTTCGATCTTATTTTAGGCATGACATGGCTGTGTTGGCACCACGCCAGAATTGACTGTGCAGAAAAACAAATTGTCTTTAGACATGAGGACTCGGAGGTCATTTTCCAAGGTATAGAACTCACACCTCGTATGTTGTTGTCTTCTATTCAAGCCGTCAAGGCCCATCTGCAGGGAGACGAAGTGTATCAGGTGCTCTTTGAGATGGACGAGGCCAAAGATTCCATTCAGAATATCCTGTTGGTGCGGGATTTTGCTGATGTATTTCCGAAGAAGCTACCAGGGCTACCCCCGCACCGGGAGAAGGATTTTCAGATTCAGCTCGTACCGGGGGCTAAGCCGGCATCCAGAGCTCCGTACCGGATGTCCTCGAAGGAGTTTGTGGAGTTTCGAAGCCAGCTACAGGAGCTAGTGGAAGCCGGATTTGTCCGGCCTAGCTCTTCACCATCGGGAGCTCCGGTGTTGTTCGTCAAGAAGAATGATGGGACACTTCAATTATGTATTGACTACCGGGCCTTGAATAGGCTGACGGTACGGAACATGTATCCTCTGCCGAGGATAGATGAACTATTTGATCAGTTGGAGGGAGCTCACTGGTTTTCAAAGCTGGATCTAAGGTCGGGGTACTACCAGCTGCGCATTTAGGAGGAGGACATCCCGAAGACAACCTTCAGTAGTAGATACGGATTGTACGAGTTTACCGTGATGCCCTTCGGGATCACAAATGCACCCTCCGCGTTCATGAGTTTGATGAACCTGGTATTTGAGCCATATCTGGATGTCTTCGTCATCGTGTTTATTAACGACATCCTCATCTACTCAAGGACAGAAGAGGAGCATGCGAGACACCTGGCTCTGACGCCAGGAAAGCTCCGAGAGCACAATCTATTTGCTAAGTTCAGCAAGTGCCAGTTTTGGCTAAAAGAGGTGGCCTTTTTGGGCCTCATTGGATTGACAGTAGATCCAATGAAAATTCAGACAGTACGGGATTGGCCACCACTGAAGACGACAATGGATGTCAGGAGTTTCTTAAGATTTTCCGGATACTACCGGAAGTTCCTGAGGGATTCTTGCAAATTGCTCTCCCTCTCATATCCCTAACAAAGAAGGAGTCACCATTTGTTTGGACACCACGGTGCGAGGCTGCCTTTATGGAGCTAAAGGGTCGGCTTACCTCAGCCCCTATCCTTGCACTTCCGTCGGGGAATGAAGGATTCCAGGTGTATACGGATGCTTCCTACCAGGGGATGGGTGCCGTTCTAATGCAGAACAGGCACGTGATAGCTTACGCCTCCCGTCAGTTGAAGAAACATGAGCAGAACTACCCAATGCACAACTAGGAGATGGGGGCAGTTATTTTTTTCCCGAAGATCCGGTGACACTATCTATACGGTGTTCACTTCGACATTTTCTCGGACCATAAAAACTTGAAGTACATGGACACGCAGAAGGAGATAAACATCAGACAGAGACGTTGGGTAGAGTTTTTGTCGGACTATCAGTACACCATGCACTACCATCCCGAGAAGGCAAACGTGGTGGCAGACGCTCTGAGTCGGAGAGCAACTACATCAGGAGCAGGTCCTCAGCTGATGGCCTTGTAGTTGATGAAGATGTTGGAGGAGATGCATATATCCTTAGTGTCCGAGGATGACCCATAGCTATATACGGAGTACCTAACATCGATGACTGCTACTGATGACATTCAGGATCACATCAGGGATGTGTAGAGGCTGGATGCGAAGGCAGAGCCGATATTCAGAGCCTTGGAGGAAGACACGACAGGGGATTACTCCTTGAGGGAAGAACATCTATGTTTTAGAGGCAGGGTCTATATACCAGCAAGAGGCCAGATTCAGAAGGATATCATGTCAGAGGCACACTATAGCAGATACTCAATACACCCGGGTATCACTAAGATGGCAGTGGACCTGAAAAAATGATGTATTGGCCGGGTATGAATAAGGACATTACATATTTTGTGACGCATTGCGAGGCTTGTCAGCTCGTAAAGGTGGAGTGTAAGAATCCGGCCGGGTTACTACAACCACTTCCAATGCTGGAGTGGAAGTTTGAGGACTTAGCCATGGATTTTATACATGGGCTACCCCGATCTCATGCGGGGAATAATTCGATCTGGGTGATTATCGATAGACTGACGAAGGTGGCCAGGTTCATTCCAGTTGTGAAGGACGCTCCGGTCAGTGTGCTAGTACGAAGGTTTGTCGAGTAGTTTCTACGCTATAATGGGTGCCCAGGACGATCGTGTCAGATCGGGACGAACGGTTTACGTCCAAGGAGTGGAGGTCAGTTCAGGCTTACCTGGGTTCTCGGTTGATGTTCAACACGACTTTACACCCTTAGACAGATGGACAGACGAAGCGCACCAACCAGACACTGGAAGATCTTCCGCACCTATGCATTTTGGACCGCGACGAGCCTTGGGAGAGACTGCTGCCGCTGATCGAGTTCTAGTACAATAACAACCATCAGTCCAGCATAGGCATGGCCCATTATGAGGCATTATACAAACACAGGTACAAGACCCCACTATCCTGGGTTCAGGATGAGGATCCGAAGGCACTCGACAAAGAGTTTGTGGAGGAGACTGATGCTTTGGTTAGATTGATCCGGGATAGGATGTTGGAAGCCTAGAGCAGGCGAGCCAAATACTACGATGCACGACATCGTCAGGTATATTTACAGGTGGGAGACCGGGTCTTCTTGAAGATACGACCGATGCATAGGGTCTCGCGGGTTCGCGAGTGGAAAAAGCTCAGTTCGAGATACATGGGGCCTTACAGGATCCTGGAGCAGATCGGCCCCTTGGATTATAAACTTGAGTTGCCGTCGGAGTTTGTAGGATTCCACGACAGCATACACGTCTTTTCACTTAGGAGGGCTCTACTATGCCCTGAGTAGCTGATTTCCACTACATACGGGCCGGTTGCCTCAGATCGATCAGTTAGCATGAGGCCGATCAGGATCGATGATACGACGATGCGGGTCCTGTGATGCAAGAAGGTTCCGCTAGTCAAGGTTCTATGGAGAAATCATGGGCAGGAGGAGCACACTTGGGAGCCACGGGACTTGATGCAACAAAAGTACCCGGAACTTTTCGATTCAGGTATACCTTCAACTCCTTAGGATGTTATATACTTTTACTTCCATAAAACCCCCTTAGGCTTAACTTTAATTTCAGGGATGAAATTTTTTTTTTATATATTGGGATTTGTAACATCCATCAAACAACTAGACCCCTATGAATGGTTTTGTCATGACTGGGTCATAACAAAATCATAAGAAGCTCAAAGGACCAAGTGAATAAGGGCCAATGTGAAAATCACTTTGGTCTGCCTATAGCATAGCCTCACCACCAGACTTATGGTTTGACCTTAGGGCTTCAACTTGACTTCATGACCCCACCATAACACCCTAAACCCCGGGGTGGTCCAGAGGGTCAAAAAGGACCTAATGGGGACAGATAAAGTGGCCAAGTTGGCCTAAGTCCACCCTAACCCTAAATGCCTTCCTTAGCCAAGAGGATCCCACACATGCCCGCCTAACCCTAAAATGAGGTCAATGTGTCACCAAGGACCCATTGTGGTCAACACAAGAGGCTAAGTTGACCAAAGTCAACCTTAGCCCTAAAAAGGTCCAGGTGCCCTAACTAAGGGCAATTATCCTCTAACATGCCCAATTGACCTTACCTAGACCTCCCCAAGCCATAAGGGAGGAAAATGGGTCACTAAGGATCCATTGGGGTCAACCAAAGAGGCTAGGTTGACCCAAGTCAACCTAAATCCTAAAAAGGTTAAAGTGCCATAACTAAGGGACAAGTGGCCTTCAAGGTGCCCAACCAACCATACCCAACCCTTCTTAGATCTTAGGGGAGGCCAATTGGTCACCAAGGACCCATTGGGGTAACTCAAATTGCCATGTTGACCAAGGTCAACTCTACTCTAGTGTTAGGTCAAATTACCCCAAATGGGCTAACCCAAGCTCAAACCCATTTCCCCACTTGTGATAACCTCATTTTTATTATTAATATGGGTTAGTGGGGTGCCAATAGGCTGGAAGAGAGATCAAATTCAGCCTTGATGGGCAGGAGAGAGAAAGCTCCATTTTCCCCTTTAATGGAGGAGAGAGAAAGGGGGGAATAAAGGCCATCCATGGAATAGGTAGGCCAAGGGCCACCCTTTATTGCTGGATTCAACTCCTCTGGGAAAGAGGAGGAGTTTCTAGCCATTTCCCGGCCAGATTGAGCCCAGGCTCACCCCCCACCTCCATGGCCGAAATTTTCCATTCATGGCCATTAATGGCCATTGATGCTACACCCTCCCCCTCCCCCATTTGATGGTTTTAAAACTTCCTTAGGACCAGAGGAGTCGTTTCCACATCTTCCCTGAAGATTTCGAGCCATTTGGTAGTGCTGTTGCAGAACACCCGAAGCTCCAAAATCCGGCCATGGCGCACCACCACCAAACCTGTCAGCAAGCACGATTGCAGGTCCTCCTCTACTCCTCTCTTCGTGGGCTAGATCCTTAGATTTTTTTGGAGAGAAATCGGGCTCAATTGAGCCCGATTGGGAGAGAGAATTTTTGGAATTTTCATGGATTTTTTATCTTTCGGGTTCGCCGGAAACCACCCCTCTGGCGGCCGTGCCGCCGCCCAGCGATAGCCCCCACCTCAATGAAGGTGGTGGCGGTGGTGGCCGACCAGGGAGGTGGCCTGGTGGCCGACAACAAGCTTGGAAATACGCTCTAGGTTCGGCCAATCATGGCCCTTGGCTGGAGGAAGAAGAAAGCCAGCAGCCCTTGGATCTGCTTTAAGATCTGTGCTAGATCTAGGATTTTGAATTTCTTTTTTTGTATTTTCTGTCCTGTCTTCTAGGCTGTCTTAAATTAAATATTAAATTACCTAGCCCCCTACAGAAAACATGGCCAACATGAAAATTGTCTTAAAATTTATTTCAAACAATTTGGGTAAGTGGTTTGACCACACCACTCATTTTGGCGAGGGATATACCTAGGGCTAGTCAGAGATTTAAATGTGTGCCCCCACTTCACCACAAGTCTAAATGACCTGAAATTTGGACAGGGCGTCACTCTAACCTATACCTAGATCATGCCCAAAGATGGGAATTTTTGGAGATACTTTTTCTATAGTTTTTGAAATTATTTAATAATCCTATGGTAATTTAATTAGGGGACCTAATGACCTCCAAATTCTCCCAAATTTTGGTGAGTGGTCCTCGGGGTCATCGTAAGGCTCTGTATAAATTTTAATCCCATTTGGAGATGATTCAGTTTGGAAATAAGCAAACCTTTGCTTTGCCCTAAAAGGGGTATTTAGGTCAAAAGTGCCCCTTGTGGGTTTGAGTGGCCAAACCACCTCAACAAAGGTTGAAATTTGGGCTATTGATTTGACATGATATTTAACACCCTCATATGGATTATGGGGTGGATTAGGGTGGATTTTCCCTTGGACCCCAGTTCTAACCCTAAGGTTGAACTTTGGGGGCTTGTGAAGTACATAAGGGGTTATGTTCTTGGATAGACTTGGGGACCAGTACATGAGATCCTAGGGTGGTGAAATGCCCTCAGAAGGGATATGGTGGTACTTAGACGCATGCACCCCACATAAACCACTTAATAAGTATTTATGACTTTAAACCCTATAAATTATCTTATGGGTCATATGACCTTGGATCTTGATAATATTTTGGTATAGATAATTTCATAGTATTATTAACCTCTGGTATTTATCATATGGTATTTAAAGATCAGTAGATCATCCTTGTAGTAGTAACTTCTATATTGCCCTTTTGATAATGATGAAAATATGATGTATAGGTGGTAGAATGGTTTAAAATTCTGGAATAGATAATCAAATGACATTAGGTTGCACTAGTAGTTTATTTGGAGTGGTCGAAACTTTATTTGTAGTACCTCCTTTGTAAAGTAAATTTGTGCACCTTACCTGGATAAATAGTAAATAAATATCATAGCTTCCTGGAAAATTGTGAAACTTAGTCAAGGAACATATTATGGCATATAGAAGCATGGAAAAATTGTTAAATGTTGTTTAATTGAAATTACAAGGGTGTGTATTCATAAAATGCCTTATGATGATTTTCCTTACGATAATCTTTTACCTGGTTTACTGACTTGTGAATTTCATGAAACTTAAGAAGTGAAGTTTTATGATCATAATGTAGCTCTGCTAATTTTTGAGGAATTTTTGGACTAGTATTTTTGATACTTCCTTCAATACCACTATTTATATGAATTATTTTGGAATAAATATTTAGAGGTTAAATATTTTATAAAAGTTTATGATATTTAATATTCACTGATATCTTGTTATCCTACAATGTACATAATTTTTGAATGGTCACACCCTAAGTAAATCTAGTACTTCATGTTCAAATCACCCATGGATTATTTTTGGAAAAAATTAATTAAATGCCAAATTTAATTAGAAAATTATAAATTTCTGGATTTAGACTAAATATATCATGGTAGACCCCCAGTAAATATTATAGGGCTTTTGGATGAAAAATTGAAGTACCTCCTATCATGTACAACATATAGCATATGATGTTCTGCACATAATAAAACTGCAAGAAAATGAACTCAGAGAGTTGGGATATTAGGCTATTGGTTGAGGTAAGGAACTAAGGAGTTCATCATTAGGAATAATGATGGGTTAACAAGAGTAGGTGGTGCTCGGGATCGACGAAAGATTGTCTTTCCCGCGGAGAGGAAAGTAAAATACATTAGGGTTAGTTCCAACATAATGTTGAAGGGATCGGGTAATGGGTAATAAACAATAATAGTAAGTGCCTTGCGAAATAGAGCTTTGGGCTTCAGCCCATCGTAGTTCCTCGTGCCCTCGAGAGTGCTTCACGGGGGAATACCTTGGGCAATTCTGGGCTAACCTAAACCGTAAGTAAAATCAATGTTTAACAACAACTAGTATAACTAGGGTTTCACATTCACACACCCCGATAGCTCGGGGGTTTGGTTGAGCTAGTTTGATTAGACATCCAAACGGTAGGTTCAGAAGGTAGATGTAATGGATGGGATAGTCTGGGGAGCCGGTGGCTCGAAAGGATTTGGATACATAAATAAGGTGGTGGGTCTTCGGTATTGGACGGTCGTTCACTCCAACATCAATACGCTGACTCAGCGGGTGTGGTTGACACTTAGCCAAATAAATTCTGGTGGATATGACCAACACTAGTACGTGGTGACTCTAGGTTGTGTCCTTCTAGAGGCGTATGTAAGGGCTAGGCCTGGTAGTGTGGATACCCACCTAGGAGTGGGGGGCCCGACCCACTGTCTCCGTTTGCCACTACGGAGGTTCCTAGGAGTGAAGCTAGCTGCCCAAATGGGGGGAACTAAAGGTCTGTGCTCATAGAGTCGTGTGCGTGTGTTGCACTTGCATGAATCATGACATAACATATCACTACACTCATACTTGCATACAACCGACACCCCAACGTATAAATCGGTATGAGACTTTTTATACGATGGGAGCCTTACAGAAGACCCCTTAACATATAAGTTTGTATGCGCATTCATATAAGTTAAGGTTACTTACTTCTTAGTATGTCTTTCTTACATGTGTTGCTTGTTCTACTTGTTTACCTCAATGCTTACTATCATAGGACTGCTAGCTTGTACCTTTATTCCGTAGCTGTATATACATTATAATTAACTGCTAGAATAGTTCCACCGTCACCTGCTTTGTTTACTCTCCACCTTCATAGCTTCCCTTTCCTCCTCCCCGCTCGGTGCCTAGGAGCCATGGGGGAGGGGTAGGGGATGATAGGACTTAGTATTTTGACTAACGGTTTTCAGACCACAATATTCCAGGGACTCCGGATTGGAGATAGGGAGCTGCAGCAGGGGATACAGCACCAGCGGAGTACAGTGCACATGGAGGTGGGCTAGTCTAGCACAGGAGCAACAACTGTTGGGTACATTGGTTCAAATGTACCTGATTTGAAGAAGCCTCACCCAACTCAATGATATACATCAAAATGTATTTGATATGTTTTGAGTTTACTTGTGCAGGTTAAGTATTTGCAGGAAAGAAGAAAAAGTTTCTAAGTCCATGTGTCGACACCGAGGAACAAAGTGTCGACACTTAAGAAGACTTGTGTCGACACTTGGAGTATTTGTGTCGACACCAGGGATGCTGAGTCGACACCAGACACAAAGTGTCGACATAAGGAGCTGTGTCGACACTCAGTGAAGAAAAGTGCAGTGAAGCAGTGTCAACACTTAGCAGTTGTGTCGACACCCAGAGAAACTATGTCTACATCAGAAAGTGTCGACACTTGGAGGCTGTGTTGACACTCAGCAAAAGTCAGCAGAGACTAAGTATAAGTGTCGACACCCAGAGCAATGTGTCGACACTCAGTAGAAGAGTCAACACTTAAAGAAAGTGTCGACAGAAGAAAGTATGTGTCGACACTCAGCTGAAGACTCAACACTTGAAGAAAGTGTCGACACAAGGAGCTGTGTCGACACTTAGCAAAGTTCAAGAATATTCTAAGTACAAGTGTCGACACTAAGGAGTTGTGTCGACACTTAGCCAGAGTCTCGACAGAAGAAGAATGTGTCGACACCCAGAGCAATGTGTCGACACTCAGCAAGTATCAACACTGAAGACATATGTCGACACCAAGAAGAAGTGTCGACACTCAGCGAGTTCAACACATGAAGATGTGTCGACACAAAGGTGTTGTGTCGACACTTAGAAGAATTCAGCAAAATACTGAAGTACAAGGACTTGTGTCGACACACATTATCAGTGTCGACACATGAAGAAGAAGCAGTGTCGAGATATAAAATCTACAACATAAGGAGTTGTGTCGACACCTTGTAGGCTAGTGTCGACACTTAGACAACTTGTGTCGACACTTGGTCTATATGTGTCGACACTTAAAGACAGAAAGTCTCGACACTTTCAGACAGTTACAGAATTTTCAAGAACTGACTGGATGACTTGACAGCTGCCATTCCAGCCGCTCTACTGCACCTGTCAGAGTTGTCAGAAATCTGTTATGGACCGGACCAACCGGTTACCATGAAGAAGGCCTATAAATAGGCTTATACAGTCTACAGAAATGGTGGTTGAAGTTGTTGATTGAACAAAAGTACAAGTGATCAATATACAAAGAAGATCTAGCTACTCCTTAAAGAATCTAGTGAAGATCTAAGAAGTTGGAGAGAGAGCTCCATCCAAGAAATCAGTCATTGGAACCAGACTGAGAAGAAGGGTTCAGATTTATTCTGAATCTTATGTAGCAGAGATCAAGGATCAACTGCAGAAGAGGTCAATCTTATTGAGTTCTACATTCAAGAAGCTTTGAAGAAAGCCAAGTCAGATTGATTTCAGCTGAGTTCTTCCAAGAACTCATCAAGAAACATACAACTCTTCTCTCTTTTCTCTGAGTTGTTGAGTTACAATTATTGTATTCATTTTATCTTGTAGGATCCTTAGGGATCTGAGTATTGTAAGCCTGTAATTATAAAGGCTGAGTGTAGGGCTTGAGAGCCTGAGTATAGGAGATTGGAATCTCTGAGTGTAGGCCTATTGTGGCTGAGTGTAGGCCTTGGTGGCTGAGTGTAGGCCTTGGTGGCTGAGTGTAGGCTTTGTGAAGAAGCTGAGTTGTAGGGCCTTGGGCCTGAGGTGTAGGAACCTGTTTTGGGTTCTGAGATAGTGAAGGAGTTTGGCCGAATCTAGTACACTGCTAGATAGGCGAAGGGGGAAAGTGGATGTACCCAAACCTTGGGGAACCACTATAAAACTGTGTGTCTACTGTGTGCTGTGATATTCTGTGATTGCTGTGTGATTGCTGTGTACAAATAGATATAACTCTGAGATAAAATCTGATTGTTGCCTTAAAAAGTTAAAAAGATTCAAGTCACCTATTCACCCCCCCTCTAGGTGGTTAGGTACAATATCTTTCAAGTGGTATCAGAGCCAGGTTACTCAAAAAGGGACATAACTGTCTGAGTAGATCCTGTTGGCAGATTCAGTCTAAGTCAAATTACAGAATCAAGAAAAGCAAGAACCATGGGTTCCACTGAGAATCACAAGGAATTGAGATCCATGAAGTTACCCATTTGCAGAAAGGAAATCTTTGGCATCTGGAAGGAAAGGGTGAGACTGTTTATGGAAGCCTCAGACCCTATGATTTATATCACAGTGAAAGAAGGGCCATATGTGCCCATGAAGGTTTTAGTCTTAGATGTCAATCAGAGAACACCTAAGGATTTCTCTGAAATGACAAAGGATGATATTGTTCTAGCCACTATGGATAAGAGGGCTCAAAACATTATTGTGAGTGCTATAGATGATGCAACTTTTCAGAATTTGATACACTGTAAGACAGCTAAAGAAATGTGGGATACTCTTATTGTGTACATGGAGGGTTCTGAAGAAGTGAGGCAAGACAGAAAATCCTTGCTAAACCAAGAATATGAAAGTTTTAGACAAGGTAAGGCTGATAGCATAACTGCGTGCTATAAGAAGTTCTACAGGATTGTGAATGAGCTCATGTCCTATGGTAGAGAGTTCAGTAATTATGAACTCAATGATAAGTTTCTAAGGTCTCTAACAAAAGATTGGGACACCAAGATCTGTGCCATTAGGGAAATGACAAAGTTAGCAGAAATTCCTCCACCAACACTGTTTGGCAAACTGCTGTCCTATGAAATGCAGTTAATGGTGAGGAAAGAAGAGGAGAAATCTACAAGAAATGAACATAAAGAAAGGACAGTGGTCTTCAAAACAGAATCCCCCAGAAAGTACAAAAGTAAGTCACCAACTCCACCACCAAAGGTTGCTGAAACTAAGTCAGATGAGTCAGCAAGTAGAAAGTCTGAAAGCAGTAAAAGTGATGAGGACTTTACTGCCTTTACAAGACATTTTCAGAAGTTCTTAAAGAAGAAACAGTGGAGGACAAGACCATCTACTTCACAGGGTAAAGAAGACTATTATCAGAACAAAAAGTCTTCAAAGAAAGACAGGAAAAAGACTAAGTCTAGCAAAGCAACTCTTTCAAAAATAGTATGCTATTGCTGTAATAGACAATGCCATGTTGTTGCAGATTGTCCAGAAAAAAGGAAGGAGTCTAGTGACAAGAAAAGGACTCAATACAAGGGCAAGAAGGAAAAGTCTTTTGTTGCCAAAAAGGACAAGAGCCTGTCAGATATTTCTTCATCAGAAACTAAGTCAAATGCTGAGGCATATATAGGGCTGTTTGCTGAGAAAGAAGAAGAAGAGTTCATTCAGATCATGAACTCTATTTATGAACAAGAGGACAGTCAGTGCCAAGGGCTAATGGCATTGACAGAAAGTTACAAAATCCTGGAGCAGCCAGGACCTAGTAAGGTACAAGATTGTTCTTTCAGTTCAATTTCATGTGCTAGTTCAGAATCAGATTCATCATCATCAAGTGATGAGAGTGCATCTGAGTCTGAAGGGGATATTCATCAGTTGATAGATGAATATAAAGTTCTGTTACAAGCTTATAAGAAGAGCAAGTCCCTAGCCAGAAGTCAGGCAAAGGAAATTGTTAATCTCAAAGCTGCTGCAACTGATTTTGAGAAGTTGTTTGATCAAAAGCTTAATTAGATAGCCAAACTGAAGCACATAACTGTGATTCAGATGGGGACTATATCATTTAAGAATGATCAAATCAAGAGTCTGGAGATTAATCTTCAGAAGGAGAAAGACTTAGTTGCTAGGTTTTCTAAACCTAAGTCAGTTCTACCCTTAATTGATGAATTTGTTCATCACAAAGATAAAGCTGGACTGGGATTTACTAGACCTGCAAGGACTGTTCAGTCCAAGTCCAAGGGCAAAGCCCCAACTCTCAACAAGTCAGCTGTAGATAAAACAGCAAAGACAGTACCTAAGCAAAGGTACAATAAGTTTGAGTGTTGGTGCTGTGGTAAGGTAGGCCACTTTGCAATGGACTGTTGCCACAATGCTAGTGCCAAAGTGAGTAGCAAACTGCCTGTTGGAAAACCTGCAGGTAGCTTTGTTAGGATGCAAACTAACCAGTACCAAGGACCCAAGAATTCTTTGGGTTCTAAGGTTCACTAATCTATTTTGTAGGTGAGTCCAAGTGGCCATGCCCCAATATGGTACTTGGACAGTGGATGTTCCAGACATATGACTGGAACAAGGGGTTTACTAAAGTACTACACACCTATCAAGGATGGTCCAAAAGTCACCTTTGGTGGTTCTGAAAAAGGGATCATCAAGGGTTTTGGTAACATATCTAACTCCTTTATTACAATTACTCAAGTGACCTATGTTAAAGGTTTGAAACATAACCTTATTAGTATAAGTCAATTGAGTGATGTAGGATATGACATCTCATTTGTAAAAGATGGTTGTCATATCAGGAGGTCAAATGATCAAGAGATCATTTTGACTGGTTATAGAAAAAGGAATGTCTACTGCCTAAACATTATGATTGAGAATAATGGTTCTCTAGTATGTCTTGTAGCTGATGAGACAGTCTCTCATTGTGTCAAATGGCACAAGAGGCTAGCCCATCTAAACTACAAGACAATTGGCAAACTCTTTAGTAAAGAGTTAGTGAGGAATGGTCCTCAAGTTAAGTGTATTAAAGATGGTATTTGCTCAGCTTGTCAAAAGGGCAAGCAGACTAGATCCACCTTTAGAAGCATTGAAAACAAAGATGCTGTGAGGTGTTTATACCTCTTGCATATGGATCTCTTTGGTCCAATGCCAGTTCACAGCCTAGGTAGGAAGGTCTATACCTTTGTAGTTGTAGATGACTACTCAAGGTTTTCCTGGGTGTTCTTTCTTAGACAGAAATCTGAAACACCTAGTGTCTTCTATAGCTTTGTCAAACAAATTCAGAATGAACTAGCTAGTACAGTGGTCAAAATAAGAAGTGACCATGGTACTGAATTTCAGTCTGATAGTATGACAAAACTATGTGAAGAATTTGGGATATTTCAAGAGTTTTCTTCACCAAGGACACCTCAGCAAAATGGCATTGCTGAGAGGAAGAATAGAACCTTGATTGAGGCTGGTAGGACCCTATTAAGTGATACATCACTACTAGAATACTTCTGGGCTGAAGCAGTCAATACTGCATGCCATGTTATTAATAGGGCTACCATTACTAAAAGCCTCAACAAGACCCCCCTATGAGGTTGTGAAAGGCAGGAAACCAAATCTATCCTACTTCAGGATCTTTGGTTGTAAGTGCTTTATACTTAACAATGGAAAGTCTTACTTGACTAAGTTTGCTGCCAAGTCCCAAGAGGGAATTTTTGTTGGGTACAACAACAATAGTAAGACTTATAGAGTCTACAACTTGTCTACTCAAGTTGTAGAGGAATCTGTACATGTAGTATTTGATGAAACTAGACTTATTAACAATGAGTTGTCTAGTAATGTATGCAGCTCCTCAGGTATAACAAAGAAGATGGACAAGCTCACTATAGAAGAAGAACCTTCTACAAGACAGCAAGTAGAAGATAGTGGCTGTTGTCCAGGGGGAGTACTACATGTACCTAATGCAGATGAAGTACAAGGAGTTCAGCAAGATGAAGAAGTTGAAGAAGTTCAACCTGAAGTCAGGATGCCACCAGTCAATAGGCATCTTAGAGATCATCCAGCAGAACAAATCATTGGTAATCTAAGACAAGGGGTACAGACAAGGAGCAGAAACCTGAATGCAGCACTCTACTCCAGCTTTCTATCCCAAGTTGAACCAAAGAAGTTTGAAGAAGCCATCCTAGACCCTCATTGGATTGAAGCAATGCAAGAAGAGCTGAATCAGTTCAAGAGGTGCAAGGTCTGGGAGCTTGTTCCTAAACCAAAAGACCACAACATAATTGGAACCAAGTGGATCTTTAGGAACAAGATGGATGAACATGGAGTCATCATTAAGAACAAAGCAAGATTGGTTTCTAAAGGATATAGATAGGAAGAAGGTATTGACTTTGATCAAACCTTTGCTCCAGTAGCCAGACTGGAAGCCATAAGGATGTTCCTGGCCTATGCAACCTTTCAAGGATTTAAAGTTTTCCAAATGGATGTCAAGTCAGCATTTCTGAATGATAATCTTAAAGAGGAAGTCTATGTGGATTAGCCATCAGGTTTTGTTGATTCAACTCTACCTAATCATGTCTATAGACTTAGGAAAGCATTATATGGGTTAAAGCAAGCCCCTAGAGCTTGGTATGAAACCATGTCTAGTTTTCTCATTGAGAATAAGTTCTCAAGGGGGAAAATAGACAAGACTCTATTCCTTAGGGAATCCAGAGGAAAAGTAATACTAGTCCAAATATATGTAGATGACATTATATTTGGGTCTACTGGAAGTAGTCTTTGCAAAAAGTTTGCAAAACTAATGCAAGGACAATTTGAGATGAGTAGTATGAGAGAACTTAAGTTCTTATTGGGTCTCCAAGTAAGACAGACTGAGAATGGATTATCCATATGCCAGTCTAAGTTCACCCTAGAACTCATAAGGAAGTATGGTATGGATTCATCCAGTACCATGAAGACTCCTATGGGGTCAAGTATGTCTCTTAGCAAGGATGATGTAGGGAAACCTGTAGATAAGTCTTTGTATAGAGGGATAGTTGGCTCCCTATTATATTTGACTGCAAGTAGACCAGATATCATGTATGTTATATGTGTCTGTGCAAGGTATCAAGCATGCCCTAAGGAGTCTCATTTGACAGCAGTCAAAAGGATATTGAGATATCTAAAGGGCACTCCTTATCTAGGCCTCTGGTACCCTAGGAATGAGGATTTTGAACTAACAGGTTATTCAGATGCAGACTTTGCAGGATGCAAAGAAGATAAAAAAAGTACAACTGGAACCTGTCAATTCCTAGGTGGAAGACTGATTTCTTAGAGTAGCAAAAAGCAAACAAGTGTGGCTATCTCCACTGCAGAATCAGAATATGTGGCTGCAGGAAGTTGCTGTGCTCAACTTCTATGGATACAACATCAGCTTGAGGACTATGGAATTCAGGTAAGTAGAACTCCACTCTTTTGTGATTCTACAAGTGCTATATCAATTGCACATAATCCTGTTTCTCATAGTAGAACTAAACATATTGAAATAAAATATCATTTTCTTAGGGAGCATGTAGAGAAAGAAGATATTTTACTAGAATATGTTAAAACAGATAATCAACTAGCTGATATGTATACTAAGCCCTTAGAAGAAACTAAGTTCAATAGGTTTAAAATTGAACTAGGAATGATAAACTTAAAATAAGTTTATAGAAATGGCTAAGTAAAAATGTGTCGACACACAGAGATATCTGTGTCGACACAGAAAATTTGTGTCGACACTTCAGTGAAAAGGTGTCGACACATCTAGGAAGTTGGTGTCGACACTTCAGAAAATTAGTGTCGACACATGACAAGTAGGTGTCGACACATCCAAGGTGGTGTCGACACTTAAGCTTTACTCAGAATTCTCTAAGTAAAGTCTCGACTAAATGTCGAGTTATGTGGTGTCGACACATAAACAAGTGTCGACACATATATCTGTTGACTAAACTTGTGTCGACACATATGTGTCGAGATATTATAAGTCAGTGTCGACACTTATCGACAGTGTCGACACAATTTAAGTTAGCTGCCCGCCTTTTCATCTTCAAACCTAGAAAGATATAAATAGGATTTTGCCTTAGTTTGTCGACACGCTTTCAAAAGTTTCGAGACCAAACTTGTGTGTCGACACCTCTCTTCTCTCAGTTCAAATTCTTCAAACCCTAATGACGCCAAAGCTTGAGGAGAACGTCAACGAAGGCTACGAACTGGTGCGACAAGCGTTTGAGGATGCAGACCCAGAGATCAAGAACGTGATAACCCTAGTTGCAGACTCAGGGTTAGAATTCCTTGTTTCTGAGCCAACTAAAATCTGGAAGAAGGAAGTACTAGAATTTCTAAATGGAGCTGAAGTGGACGAATCTGGATACAAGATCAAATCCAGGGTTCATGGAGAAAAGATGAAGGTATCACCTAAAAGTTTGAGGAAAGTCCTTCAGTTGCCAAGAACTAAGGAAGAAGAAGAGGTTACTGCTTCCAGGACCAGAGATGCATTGACATGGTGTGGTCTGGATTCTAAGATGAAAATTGGATCAGTGTTTAATAGGAAGGACATGAATAGTCAGGGGAAATTCCTCTCTGAAATTGTAGGCAAAGTAATCCTAAGTAAGCCAGGAGGGCATGATAGGGTATCAGCCTATTTGTTCAGTATCATGACCAGGATAATCTTCAGCCTAAAAACCGATTGGTCTGTAGTAGTCTTTGAAAAGATCAAAGAAAGTCTGAAGAAGCCCAATTTGGGTAGAATAATCAGTTTATACCTAACTGGTAGTATACCAGAGATTATGAGTCAAGCTGCTGGCAGTAAAATCAACCACATGAGAAGAATGGACATGAGAATCTTCTCAAGATGGGACATTGTTTTGACAAAGGAGATGCCTACTCCTGAGAAAGAAACCCCACACAAGAAGAAGAAGAAAGCTGCCCTAGTGGCTCAGGTTTCATCTAGCAGCTCTGATAGTGAAGAGCAAGTTGTCTTCACACCTGATGAGCATGAAGAAGGGACTGTTGAGAAGACTCCAGCTCAACAAGTAGTTGCTGAAAGGCAGGGGGAGCTACCACCAGCTAGCCCCTTACACCAGGATCAAATCCAGGGGGAGCCACTAGTTGTGGAAGAGCCCACTCCTCTTGAGAGTGAGCAAGCAACCAACATCATCCTAGAGGTAATCACTGAGCTTAATGCTTTAGATTTCCTTAAAATGGATACTGTTTTATCTGATCCATTAGTTAATGATAATCAGCAAACTCAGCTGGATAGCCATCTCCCAGATGTTGTCATGGAGGACACATCTGTTGAAGTTGAAGTTGTATCTGATCCAGTGGTATATGAGCCCAGAGTTTCTCCAGCTCATTCTCCACAAGAATTTACTATGGAAGATCTATTTCTTAATCTGGATCAAGAAGACTTAGGAAAAGAAAGTACAGCTGCTGAGGGGGAGAATGCTCCAGTTGAGGGGGAGCAACTACAAATTCATGTTGAAGAGCCTGCAAGGCAAGAACCTGAAAAGCCCCAAGCTGTTGAAGAGCTACTAAGGAGAGGGTAGAGATAGCCAGCACATCTGCTTCTGAAGATGAGGAGACAACCAGGGCTAAGAAAAAGAAGTTTCAAGTATTCAAAAGAAGGAGTCAGAGTTACAAAAAGGATTTGCAAACAATAGCACCACAACATACAGTACAACCTGCACCATCAATAGATTATAGTGCTCTTATGGTTGCAATGCAGATTAAGCTTGATGAGCACAGGAAAGCTCTAGAGACCTATGTGGATGAGGGGCACAAATCTCTTCAGTTTGATCTGGCACAGGATATTAAGTCCATAAGATTTGAGATGAATCTTAATAAGAAGGAGATGACAGACTGCTTCCACAAGGGAAGGAATGTAGTGGTGTACTTGGCTACTCATCAAGAAAAGATCAAAGCTCAAGTAGATGACATTGCACTGAAGCAAGGATATGTTCTTGAGAACCAAATCAGAATGAATGATAACTTAACTGCTTCCCATAATGCAATTGTCACAGAGATGAAGAACATAGCTGCTAGCCTGCCTACTTCTACTGCTACTGCTAAAGCAGAATTTGACAAAGCCTTCCAAGAGGAAATAACTGCTGTTAAGACTGCCATTCTAGACTCTCAGAAGATCATCACTGACAAACTCCAAAGGTTGAAACCTTATTTTAAAGATGGAGTTAATTATTTGGATAACCAGGTTATATTTCAAAAAGATGATGTAAGAGATCACATAGAAAGAGAAGTCATAAAGGGGGAGAGAGTGTTAGTCAAGGCCAGCTCTGATCATGCTAAGTGGATATCTAATTCTATCAGAGCAACTCTTGGATATCCTCCTCTTTGTGATGATGATAATGTTGTAGAATCTGGAATACATCCTGCATATCTTGGAGGTGAGCAACCTGAAGTAGCTCAAGTTATCTATCCTCCACCAGATTTTGACATGATACATGCTGATATACAGTCTATGTATAGCCCACCTGGGGGTAAGGACAATGTCATTATAGAGAAAGTTGTTCAGCCAATATCTGAAGCTATGCAAGAAGCTCTGCAGAAAGAAGAAGAGACCAGATTGTCTAAAAAGAGGTTTAGGGAGCAAGCTGAACAGAGACCAGACTTTGAGCAGTGGAGCCCTACTTCTAGAAACATTATCTTAACTGCCTGGAAAGCTGCAAAAGATAATATACAAGACAGAAACAAGTGGTTTTCTGAACTAGAATGGAGGAAACATGAGACAAGGCAGGAAGCCATAGTCCAATATAGAAGGAAGGCCAAGATGGGAAAGCTACCTCCTACTGCCCAGGAGCCTAGCAAGTACTTTCCCAAGCCTTATCATTATTTTGATAGGCAAAAGATCAAAGCTGAAGAGCTAAAGAAGAAGGAGCTTAAAGGGAAAAAGCCTGCTGCTGCTGAAGACACTGAAGCCTCAGTACAAGCCAAAGTACAATCTGGGAAGGGCATAGTAATTAAGGAGGCTGAACAAAAGTAGCATAGAAATTTTCTTAAGTTTACTATGTAATCTTTTGATGTAAAGCATTCTGTAAACTTTAGAATTATGAATATGACAAGCAATTAGAACAATGTCTGTGTGATAAATTTGCTATGTGATAAATTTATTTCATAATTGTTCTGTGATGATATCTGTGTATGCATGTTTGTTTAATACATGTGATGTTTCTTTCCTGATTACATAATCCTGTTTCACATCATTCTGTAATTTTATTATGAATGGTGTATATCATTGACTAAGGGTCATGACTTCTCCAAATAGGGGGAGATTGTTGGGTACATTGGTTCAAATGTACCTGATTTGAAGAAGCCTCACCCAACTCAATGATATACATCAAAATGTATTTGATATGTTTTGAGTTTACTTGTGCAGGTTAAGTATTTGCAGGAAAGAAGAAAAAGTTTCTAAGTCCATGTGTCGACACCCAGGAACAAAGTGTCGACACTTAAGAAGACTTGTGTCGACACCCAGGCAAGCAGTGTCGACACTTGGAGTATTTGTGTCGACATCAGGGATGCTGAGTCGACACCAGACACAAAGTGTCGATACAAGGAGCTGTGTCGACACTTAGTGAAGAAAAGTGCAGTGAAGCAGTGTCGACACTTAGCAGTTGTGTCGACACCCAGAGAAACTGTGTCTACATCAGAAAGTGTCGACACTTGGAGGCTGTGTCGACACTCAGCAAAAGTCAGCAGAGACTAAGTATAAGTGTCGACACCCAGAGCAATGTGTCGACACTCAGCAGAAGAGTCAACACTTGAAGAAAGTGTCGACACAAGAAAGTATGTGTCGACACTCAGCTGAAGACTCAACACTTGAAGAAAGTGTCGACACAAGGAGCTGTGTCGACACTTAGCAAAGTTCAAGAATATTCTAAGTACAAGTGTCGACACTAAGGAGTTGTGTCGACACTCAGCCAGAGTCTCGGCAGAAGAAGAATGTGTCGACACCCAGAGCAATATGTCGACACTCAGCAAGTATCAACACTGAAGACATATGTCGACACCAAGAAGAAGTGTCGACACTCAGCGAGTTCAACATATGAAGATGTGTCGACACAAAGGTGTTGTGTCGACACTTAGAAGAATTCAGCAAAATACTGAAGTACAAGGACTTGTGTCGACACACATTATCAGTGTCGACACATGAAGAAGAAGCAGTGTCGAGATATAAAATCTACAACACAAGGAGTTGTGTCGACACCTTGTAGGCTAGTGTCGACACTTAGACAACTTGTGTCGACACTTGGTCTATATGTGTCGACACTTAAAGACAGACAGTCTCGATACTTTCAGACAGTTATAGAATTTTCAAGAACTGACTGGATGACTTGACAGCTGCCATTCCAGCCGGTCTACTGCACCTGTCAGAGTTGTCAGAAATCTGTTATGGACCGGACCAGCCGGTTACCATGAAGAAGGCATATAAATAAGCTTATACAGTCTACAGAAACGATGGTTGAAGTTGTTGATTGAACAAAAGTACAAGTGATCAATATACAAAGAAGATCTAGCTATTCCTTGAAGAATCTAGTGAAGATCTAAGAAGTTGGAGAGAGAGAGAGAGAGCTCCATCCAAGAAATCAGTCATTGGAACCAGACTGAGAAGAAGGGTTCAGATTTATTATGAATCTTATGTAGAAGAGATCAAGGATCAACTGCAGAAGAGGTCAATCTTATTGAGTTCTACATTCAAGAAGCTTTGAAGAAAGCCAAGTCAGATTGATTTCAGCTGAGTTCTTCCAAGAACTCATCAAGAAACTCACAACTCTTCTCTCTTTTCTCTGAGTTGTTGAGTTACAATTATTGTATTCATTTTATCTTGTAGGATCCTTAGGGATCTGAGTATTGTAAGCCTGTAATTATAAAGGCTGAGTGTAGGGCTTGAGAGCCTGAGTGTAGGAGATTGGAATCTCTGAGTGTAGGCCTATTGTGGCTGAGTGTAGGCCTTGGTGGCTGAGTGTAGGCCTTGGTGGCTGAGTGTAGGCTTTGTGAAGAAGCTGAGTTGTAGGGCCTTGGGCCTGAGGTGTAGGAACCTGTTTTGGGTTCTGAGATAGTGGAGGAGTTTGGCCGAATCTAGTACACTGCTAGATAGGCGAAGGGGGAAAGTGGATGTACCCAAACCTTGGGGAACCACTATAAAACTGTATGTCTACTGTGTGCTGTGATATTCTGTGATTGCTGTGTGATTGCTGTGTACAAATAGATATAACTCTGAGATAAAATCTGATTGCTGCCTTAAAAAGTTAAAAAGATTCAAGTCACCTATTCACCCCCCTCTAGGTGGTTAGGTACAATATCTTTCAACAACTACCGGCACTATGAGTGATTAGTTTACTTAGCTTCCGCGAGAGTTTGTAGTGAGAATTGATGTATCGGGCTTGAGCCCGTTTATATTTCCGTGTACTGTTTTATTTCATTACTTTTATTATATATGGACTTGATAAGGTTTCCTTTGCGTATATTACATGTGATTGTGGACTTAGTTTTATCCATACTATGTGTTTACTTCACTTTCTCTTTGGTGATCGTAAAGGCTGGCAGGATCGGCGATTTGTAGTGGCGACCTTCCCGAGTGTCGGTGTCATCGCAAAACGACGATTCTGGGCATAAGATCCCGGTGGTTTTAAAAGAAAAAATGGGGTCTTATACGCGGGGTCCACTGAGATACCGTCCTTGCTTACAATGTTTCCTAGGAATGACACCTGAGACAACTAGAACTTGCACTTGCTAAGCTTCGCATACAGCTTGTGCTCCCTCAGAGTAGACAAGACCATGCACAAGTGCAAGGCATGCTCATCTGCATTTCTGGAATATACCAGGACATCGTCAATGAATACAACCACGAACCTATCCAGAAAATCCTTGAACACCCTGTTCATCATGTCCATAAAAGCTGACGGTGCATTCGTTAATCCAAATGACAATACCAGAAATTCAAAGTGACCATATCGAGAACGAAAAGCAGTTCGCGGAATGTCTGACTCTCGGATTCTTAACTGATGGTAACCTGAACGGAGGTCAATCTTCGAGAACACGGAACTACCTCGCAACTGATCGAACAAGTCATCGATCCTAGACAATATATATCTGTTCTTAATGGTCACCTTGTTTAGCTCTCGATAGTCTATGCATAGCCTCATCGTTCCATCCTTTTTCTTCGCGAAGAGCACTGGTGCACCCCAGGGGGAAGAACTGGGTCTAATAAAACTACACTACAATAACTCATCTAGTTAAGTACGCAGCTCCTCTAACTCATGCGATGCCATGCGGTACAGTGCCTTTGCAATAGGGGCTAGTGCCTAGCTCAAGGTCTATAACAAACTCCACCTCTCTCTCAGGAGGAAGTCCAGGAAGACTAACAGGAAAGACATCCGAAAACTCACGCACCACAGAAATGTCCTCAACCCGAGGCTCAACCGGTGCAGCTCCAGAACAAAAATGAAGACAAGAAAAGAATCACAGCAAGACTCTAGAAATTTGCGAGCTTGTACCTCAGAAATGATCAGAGATTCCTGACGCGACAAACCATACACATTCATGGGCTGACCATTGTCACCTTTAAAATCCAAGCATTTGTGCTTGCACTGAATGACAACATCATAGTTGGACAGCCCATCCATGCCCAAAATCACATCGAAGTCTACCAAATCTAGCACCTTCAAATCCACAAAGGCTAGAAAACCACCTAGGAAGATGGGGCATTTTTGGATACCCTGACTTGACATCACCAACTCTCCCGAAGGGAATTTGACGTTTAGGGAGGTGTCTAACTGGTCGAGAGCCCAGCGATGCCGATCTACAAAACTCCTCGCCACAAAGGAGTGAATAGCACCCGAATCGAACAAAATGCACGCCTACTTATTCTTCACCTTAAATTCACCTAAACACATAACACATGCAACTAAAATGCGGGAACTAAAAATCTACCGAAAGAGATTACTAGCTGAGTCAAAGACTAACCTGAGATCACTTGAGTCGAAGATTGGGCTTCCTCCTTGGTCAGCACATTCAACTTTCCTTTTCCCTTGTCCACAAGAGGCAGGGGCGGCGGTAGAGTCTGCAACGAAACTGCATGTAGTGCATGCTGGCACTGCGGGCAATTAGCCTTCATGTGCCCTTTTTGACCGCAGAGAAAACAAGCTCCAGCCTTCTTGCGACAATGGGCCACATTGTGCCCACTCCTTTGGCAATAAGTACAGACAGGGCCTCCCTTTAGAGCTTCCTAGATCTCGTGTACCTGAGAAAGCTTCTGCGCATCCAGTCTCTTAAAGCACTTCTCAAAAGGGTATCCTGGCTTACCTCAGAAGCTACATGCTTCCCTTCAATCCTTCTTCACTGCAGGGCCAGATGCCCTAGCACTTCCTCCATCGTCAGATTTCCTCTTGTTCTTCTTCGCATGCAATCCCCGATTGTTCGCATTTTCTATCGCCTCAACCTTCAAGGCAGCTTCGACTACTTCTGCAAAGGTCTCAGACTTGTATGCACTAGCCAACTGCTGGATGTCATACCTAAGACCACCCAGGAAATGCTTTACTCTGCCTTCTTCGGATACTACCAGATCTGGGGCGAAACGATTGAGCTAGCTAAACTCGACCTCGTACTCACTAACAGTGAGTTGCCTCTGCTTCAGGTGTAAAAAGTTGTTCATTAGATGGTCTTGCTCGACGGATGACAAAAACTTCTTCAGTAACATACTCTTGAATGATTCCCACGAGCACCCATCAGAAAGATTCTCTTTTTCTCTGATCCACTAACTCTTCGCAAGTCCCTTAAGCTGATACGCCACAATCATCACCTTTTAATTGGTGGAAATGCTAGAATAAGAAAATATTTCTTCCATGGTAATGATCCAGTCATCCAATGCCATGAAGTCTGCTCTACCATCATACGAAGGAGGTCCAAGTCGCTGGAAGTGAGAAATGAAATTCATCTCAGGCGGCAGTACGACTGGGGGAACTAGAGCAGCAAGAGGAGTAGGAACAGTTTGGCCCATAGTAGGGTCCTGCGCTCTAGTCTACTGCCCGATGATGACAGCCAAAAACGATTGTATCTGAGATTGCATATCCACCATCTGCCTTGTCAGGGCCTCATTACTTTGTCGCAGACCTTCGATCACTGCCTCACTCTGGGCACCAGAAGACTCGCCCTCCAAGTGGGGAGTCGACCTCATCGCAATGCGTTTAGGTGGCATTTCTATAGAACAAACGGATACCTAGTCAAACCTTGTCTAATACATCTCAAACTGGGAAAATATTCCCTTAGCAAAACTATTTCGGGGTCATATTTTACAGATACGAACGAATGACTTATCAAAGACCTAGCTTATAACACCGAAGCTAGAAAACTCGAATACCCTGACTCAGATCAGATCAGGAACAAACAAACTCGGATCAGATCGGAAATGAACAGACACTTGCTCTTGCGGTTACCTTGCTCTGGGAAATCATAAAATGATGCTATGCCTCTAACTTGTGCCTATAATATGAATGCATGAATGTTTAAATTTCATCCCAAATCATGGGTATATATATGTCATCATGTAGATCTTTAACTTGGCACTTGTGCTTATGCGATGTTATGTTATGTATGCAATGCTATGTATTCTAAAAAGGCCTTAGTGCATGTTATGAGCACCGTACACATACAATGTTATGCATCCCATACTACATAATATTGTATGTAATGAAGAAAAGTAAACGTGCTAATAGGCATACATGTGATGATGGTTATGCATCCCATACTACATAACCGTCACATGTTGTCACCTATGGTGGATCCATATACAAACACATATTATGCATCCCATACTACATAATATGCCCCGTATACTTATTATCATGCTGTGAGTGTAGTGTTCGTGCTTCCATCAAGATCTACTGATGACATATAAGTGTGTGTATACAATGAAATGATACGATTAGAGTTTTGCTTAAGGGAAAGTTGTCCGACTAGCTTGCCAAACCAACCAACCCTCTTGCAAAACCTCCCTCTGATACCAACTGTCACAACCCGCATTTTCTCCGTATTCAAAAATATGTCAGAGTAGAGAAAATACACGCCATGATGCTACGCCGTGTAGGGGACAACTGCAGATGCTCAAGCGGCTCGTCCTCACATTTACTTCATGTAAAAGATTTATGAAATTAAGTTAAAAACAATATATATAAGTTATTAGAGTTACTGACCGTGTCCCTCGGTCTGGTGGATCACTAGTCCATAGGTGAGAAAATAGATAAGTTTTACGCGGCGGAAAGTACTTATTTGATTCATTTGTTATCCTATATGAGAATGAAGGTCTAGCATATTATAATGATGATGTGACTTATATATTTAATATATATATATAAAGACTTTTATAACGCTTAAAAGTAGTAGATTTTGCAGTTGAATGTCATGCCATGGCAATGTCCCATAATGCAATTTTGTATACTTTAAAATAACTAAATGCATCCTAACATAAATCCTTCCCAGCGAGCAAGTATAAACATGTAAAAAGTAACAACAATAAAAGCAGCAAGTAGTCTATCATAGAAAAAGTTCAAGACTATGGGCGTCAACAATTGATACAAATCCATAGTAAAATCTGACAAGTCTAAACAAAGACAACTACCTCAAAGCTCTGAGGTGGAAGCAAATGCCCGCAGCAACCCGCGGCCCAGATGCATAAAACGGTCAGCTAAACCTGCTACCACTCTGATCCTGAGATATTAAAAAGAAGAACATCTCAGAAGTAAGTTATAAATGGTGCAAAGAGTAAAGACAGACCAAACAAACCTTGAAGTGAAGAAAATCTATAAAATGACTACAACAAAAGGTCAGCAGCAGAGTAAAAGTAAGCAAACAGTAAATCTAGTCGAGCAGGAATGACTAATCTCATCAACAGGAAGAACAAAGTACCAAACATCAGAAGTTCAAACTTTCATCTTTCATTAATATTCATGTTATTCATCAATAAAAAATGAGACTAATCAGCTCAACAGGAAAGATTACTGTGTCGAGGAGAAGGGTCCACAACACGCACAAACCCAACCAACATGCACCATGCCGAGGGAGAAACCCCAACGTGCACATACCAAGCTAAGGTAATGTGTCGGGTGTTGATGCACGAAAACTGATGAGAGGAGAGTAAAGGGTCGTAGTCGCGGGCACCAGCAACTAATGGGGTGTGTTCTGTCTCACAGACAAGGTGATGAAGTGAAGAGGTTGATGGTTGCGGGGATAGAGGAGAGGAGAAAGATTTTGAGTGCTCGAGAGTGGAGCAAACACTTGTTCAAGGGTTGCGGGGATAGAGGAGAGAAGGGTGTTGATCCGAGTACGGAGATGGTAGGGAAGGTTGATCAGGAGCTGTCGAGCAGACGGTTACTTTGACAGTTGTGCTTGCAGGTTGATGCCGAGAAAGTTGAGGTGAGCTGAGAAGAAGAAAGGGGATGCTAGCAGCGACAACAACAGACTTCGCACGCCGCGACTTAAATGCTACTCTTGCGACGGGCTTTCCTTTGATTAATATTGAGTATTACAGCTTGAGTAACACCTTTACATGGAAAGCAAATAAAGCATACATAGGGGGAAGCTGGCAGCTAAGGAAAGAAAGTGCTAGAAAGGAGGCCGCGCGAGCTAAGGAGGCAGGTCGGCAGGCCGCGCGGTTACATTGAAGAAGGCATGCGAACTGAGAAAGAGAGTCCGTCGGGGCTGAAGCCTTGAGTTTGTCGTTGACTGTCTTTGAGCGTGAGGTGATGTCCATCCCCCAAAAACGAGAGGTATGGGGGTCTATTTATAGGCCCAAGGAGGTAACGGCTTTCGGTAACATTACCCCCGGTGAGTCGGTAACTGGTGCGAGTAGAGAATTGAGTCCGCAACAGGCCGCGCGATCTGGGACTGCCTTCTGGAGCTGGTTCTGCTGTTGGTAGATTGGGAGGAGTCCGCCCCTGATGTGCTGAGCGAGCCCACGCCAAGTGTGCGAGCTGAGTGATTACCCGCCCGTTGCTGGGAAGCGGGTACTGGAAGATGAGTGGCAGACTACACTATGAGTCCACCTATACTGATGGAATTGGGGCAGGCCGCCTGCTGCTGAAAAGCTGGAGCTGGGGTTCATCAATGTAGGAGGACTGGAAGATTGGATTGTACGACGAGTCCGCCCAGTATACGGCGGACAGACAATGCTGAATGTGTGGAGAGCTGTAGCAAGTCCAGGCTCTTGTGCGGACTAACTAAGCAGGTCGCCCCTTCTGCTGAAGTCTGCCGCTTGCTGAATGGAACGGCTAGCCGCCCCAGCTGGGCGGCCTGGGCTTGGTGACCTGGCGGACTGCGGAGGCAGGTCGCGTATGCTGGCAAGGAGGAACTAGGTGTTGCTAGCTGGCGGCCTGGGGTCAGGTCGCCAATCTTGCCATGCGACGAGCTAGAGGGTTATTGCCGTTGCTGTTGGTGGGAGGCCTGGAGGCAGGTTGCCGCTGTTGAGACAAGGTGATAACATGCAGACGGGGATTTGAGTCCTCCAAAGCTAGGTAGTTCACCTACTAGAGTGGAGAGAATCTTTTCGGGGGTTAGCCGATCAAACCTTGCGGTCTGTAGGGGCGGACTGAGAGAGTAGTCCGCAACCCTTGCAGAACAAGGAAAAGCTGAGCGACTTGGGCGATCAGACCGCTGAGACCGCCCAGGCCGTGCGGCCTGAGCGAACAGAGAAGCCTATCCGCCCATCCTCAGATATTGCGACCTCCAGGGAGAACCCGGAGCAGGCCGCGACTAGCGAGCTGGCTACCTTGGGAAGGATCGCCAATTTCTGGGTTAACACCGAGGATGAAAATCCACAACGCGCACAGACTCAACCATAAGGCACTATGCCGAGGGAGAAACCCCAACGCGCACATACCATCTGTGTTTCTTTAGTTACGTAATTATACTTGTAGAGCTTCCTTTTTATTCATCATAAACTCAATGTTAACCAATGATGTGGACTGCATAAGGACATTTAAAGGGTCAAACAAAGTGTAGTATAATCAAAACGATGAGATGCACTAGGTGCCGCAATGATCTACATGGCTCGATAATTAAAGTGGCAGGACAACCAAATTGGTTTACCAACTCTACATAATAAGAATTGGGGGTAAAAGTTCAATGAAATAACTCAGAAATTTAAAGACAAGTCACAATCCAAGATAAACTCTAACGCATTCAACAACGATAGATAAGGCGATTAAAGCCATCAATAAGACACTTCAAAAATGATTATACATAACATGACAAGATTGAGTTCACCATGACAAAATCTTACAACATCAAGTGATCATCAAGAAAGGTTAATCATAGCAATAACTTGAAAGACAAAAGTGCAAAAAGTTTTAAAGAACATAAAAACTTAACCATTACCATCAAATAGGACAAGAAGAAATGAGGGTAAACCACCACTTGCCTTGGTTTTACCAGAAAAATCCTCCGAATAACACCACATGGCAGATCAGGGCAAAAGAAGACGGGAGGAGTCGAAATCTGAACAAAGATGGCCGAAATAGAGGTTAGGGCCGAAAAACCCCAACGAGAAAACTCAAGAAATGGAGAAAATTTTACCATGAACATGAAGATCTCGGCGAGAGCTTTCCGGCTTTATGCTCGGTTTGCGATTTCGAAAACCGTAGCTCTGACGGCGGCGATCCAAAGCTTCACGAATTTAGAACACTCGCCGTCACTCTCGCTCTCTGGTTCGGTCAAAACTTGAGGAAGAAGATGAAGTTCTTTTCTATTTATCCTTAAGTATCAGAATATATATATATATATATATATATATATATATATATATATATATATATATATATATATAAATAAAAAGTTTTGTCTAAATAGGAAAAAAAACGGGTTTTTATGAGCGGGTGCGTGGAAAATGAAAATAGAGATTTAGGATGACTTCAAATCGAAAAGTGCTCAACATAAAAGGTGTAGATCTTGTTGAGACGAACAAATTTCATATAACCATTTTTCAATACGACACCGTTTTGACCCTCAAAACGATGCCCAAACGCAGACTGGAACGAAATTCTCGAGATGAATCTACAGTACTCGAGAACAAGATTACAGGTACTCGAGAAGTAGAAAATAGGCTACTCGAGTACTAAAATTTAGTACTCGAGAACAAGGAAGGCAATACTCGACACTAAGCAGCAGTACTCGGGAGGTGAATAGTGATTACTCAAGAAGGAAGAATGCAATACTCAAGAAGAAGATGAAATTATTTGCATGAACAGTGGATTCTTTGCAAATATATCTAAAAAATTAAATTATATACATGAATAGTAAAAGACATTTTGGAATAGTGCTATAATATTTAAATAATCATATTTATATATTTTTTAAATAAGGAAATACGAGATCAAAACAGAGCCCCAAACGGGCGCCGAATTGAACAAAACTCACACCGTTGGCGAACATTTTGTGATCGTGTTCATAGATGACGTCCTAGTGTATTCTCACAGTGTTGAGGAGCATTCTCAACATTTACGACTGGTTTTGTCAATCCTGAGGGAGCATAAGCTTTATGCGAAACTGAGCAAGTGTGAGTTCTGGCTATCACAGGTGTCGTTTCTGGGGCATGTTGTAAACAAGGATGGTATTTCCGTAAACCCGACCAAGATTTCTGCTATGATGGAATGGGAGAGACCTTCTACACCTAAGGAGATTAGGAGCTTCCTAGGCTTGGCTGGCTATTATAGAAGATTTGTGGAAGGGTTTTCAGTATTGTTCACTCCTTTAACTAGACTTACCCAAAAGAATACTGCATTCATTTGGGGTGATAAGTGTGAAGAAGCTTTACAAGAGTTGAAGAAGAGATTACGTACTGCTCCAGTGTTGGCCTTGCCTACCGAAGGGGTTGAGTACATTGTGTATGTGGATGCATCACATATTGGACTTGGCTGTGTTTTGATGCAAGGTGGGATGGTGATCGCGTATGGATCAAGACAATTGAAGATTCATGAAAGAAACTATCCTACGTATGACTTGGAGTTTGCTGCAGTTATATATGCGCTGAAGCATTTGAGACATTTATTGTATGACGCGGTGTGTAAGATCTATACAGACTATAAGAGTTTGAAGTACGCCTTCACTCAGAAGGAATTAAATCTGCGCCATCGTCGGTGGTTAGAATATGTGGCTGATTATGATGTGGAAATCTTTTATCATCCAGGAAAGAATAACATAGTAGCTGATGCCTTGAGCAGAAAGACCGCTGAAATTTTTAATTTGTTTGTACAGTCCTTGGTAGAAGAATTCTTGTTGATGGACATTAAAGTTGGGAGTAGTGCGGTGCCTGTTAGTTTGGAAGCAGAAGAGCCCTCTTGGATTTCCCTTACTAGAGCACACCAGAAGGATGATCCGAATTTGTTGCATCTTTGGAATAGAACTGAGAAGGGAGAGTTACCGGATTTCTCTTTGGATGAGTTGGATACCTTGAAGTATCAGGGTAGATTTTTACATCCCCGCTTTTGGTGATATTCGGGCTAAAATTTGTGCTGAAGCTCATGGTTCCAGTGTTGCCTACCATCCTGGTTCCAATAAAATGTATAATGATCTAAAGAAAATTATTTGGTGGTCGAGGATGAAGAATGATATCGCGAAGTTTGTGTCGGAATGTTATACATGTCAGCGTGTTAAGGCTGACCATAGTAGCCCTGGAGGTAAATTAACACCGCTTGATATTTCAAGTTGGAAGTGGGAGAGTATTTCGATGGATTTCATCACTGGCTTACCGAGATCTCCCCATGAGCACGACTCTGTATGGGTGATAGTTGATAGATTGACTAAAAACGCTCACTTTGTACCATTTAAGATTGGGTATTCTATGAATAAGATAGCTGAATTGTACCTTGATGAGGTTATCAGATTACATGGAGTGCCTGCCAGTATCGTATCAGATCGGGACTCTAGATTTACGTCTCGTTTTCTGAAGAGTTTACAGGAGGGGTTGGGTACCGATTTGAGATATTCCACCGCCTATCATCCACAGACAAATGGTCAGACGAAAAGAGTTAATCAGATCATAGAGGACATGATCAGGTGTTATATTTTGGATCACTGTGGTGCTTAGGATGAACGTCTCAGACTCATGGAGTTTGCTTATAATAATAGTTACCGAGAGAGTCTGCAGATGACCCCGTTTGAGGCCATATATGGGAGGCGTTGTAGGACTCCTTTGTTTTGGGTTGAAGTTGGTGAAAGACCGTTGCTAGGTCCGGAAGCCCTTGATGAGATGAATTGGTCCATGACTCATATTCGAGAAAAGCTCAGTGTGGCACAAGAGCGATATGAGAAATATGCTAATCAATGAAGGGTTGATCTGGAGTTTGCCGCTGGGGACTTGGTTTTTCTGAAAGTTTCTCCGATGTCAGGTGTTAAAAGGTTTGGAAGGAACCACAAGTTAGACCCCCGGTATGTGGGACCATTTCAGATTCTTGAGCGCATCAGAGTGTCAGCTTATAGGCTAGAGTTACCTGCTACCTTCCCTGGTGTCCATGATGTATTCTATGTGAGCCAGCTACGGAAGTGTATCCATAGTGATCGTCAAGTTCTTGACTCGGTGCCCCAGATTCAGCCCAACCTTACATACGTGGAAGAACCTGTTCGTATTATGGATTCTCAAGATCGAGTGTTGTGGAGGAAGACCATCCCCATGGTTAAAGTTCTTTGGCGAAATCAAGACGTCGAGAGTGCGATGTGGGAATTGGAGTCGGCGATGAGAAAATCTCATCCTCATCTCTTCCCTTAGTTCAGGTATGTCTTCAGGTTTTTGGTAATAAGTGGGTTTTGGTTTGGGTTTAGTCTTAAGGTTGTGTTAAGTTTCAGGACGAAACTTCTTTTTAGGGGGTGTGACTGTAACGCCCCCGATTTTCTGATGTCATTATTTGGTTTGACGATGTCATAATTTCGACGTCAGGGCATTACCATTTTTTTGTTTTGTTGACGGCGCTGCACCGTTTGTGCATTTTCGCGTCCGTTGAGCTTGTTTACCCAGATTTTGGGATTCTGATAGGTTGGAATGTTTTCCTTAATATTAAGGTTGAGGTTTTGAGGACTTGGTTTTGTTGTGTTCCGAGAATTTTGGAGTCTCAGTGCGTGTTTGGACTTGGTGTTTGTGAGAGCATTTGATGTTGTGTCTCAAGAAATGCTACGTCAGATTCTAGGGTTGTCGTCGTTGTTGAATTCGTTTAATTCAACGCTCATTTGGGCTTCTGTTTTGAACTCATACTTCCTTGTTCAACTATTTAATTATGGTAATTTTATGTCAAAGCCTTAAGCTTGTTTTGATTCTCGGGAAGCCCACCTATAGGGGTGGGTTTTCGTCGAACTCTTTATTTCCTTTGATTTCTGGGCGCTGTGTGGAGCTCGACGAAGCGTCGTGCTGAGCTCGACGAAGCGTCGAGCTGAGCTCGACGAAGCATTGAGCTGAGATCGACGAAGCGTCGAGCTGAGATCGACAAAGCATCGAGCGGTTCTGGGTTCTGAGTTCGACGAATTCCGTGCGCAGTTCATAGAACGTAATGTTTGTTCCTTTGCATTCAGCGATTTTCGATTTGAGTTCGATGATCGGGACTTGAGTTTGATGAATTTCGAACAGAATTTGTCGAACGAGGTTTTTCCTCTGTGTTCAACGATCTTCGAGCGAAGCTCGACGAAGCGTCGAGCGGCTTTTTTCCATCTTGCTTGTATTCGAGAAGCTGATTCTGTACTCGCATTCTGCCTTCCTGTTCTCGAGAACTGCCCCTTTTGTACTCGAGATGAACTTCTTGTTCTTGAGAACTAGCTACTTGTTCTCGAGAACTGTCTGCCTTGTCCTCGAGAACTACCTTCTGTTCTCGAGATGCCTGTTCTTGTTCTCGAAAACTACCTAAGCTCTCGAGAAGTCCATGTAGTTCTTGAGAAGGACTTTATTATTCTCGAGTAATCAGTTCTAGTTCCCGAGTAGTCTCCTTCTATACTCAAGTAATCCATTTTTCAGTACTCGAGTACTGCTTACCTTCTTCTTGAGATGCCTTTTCCTGTTCTCGGGTAGTCTGCTACCTGTTCCCGAGTGATGTTTCTTCTACTCGAGTAATTTTCTTCCACTCAAGAAATCCTCTCTTCATTTCGAAAACCCGGTTCAGCAGACCCAGATTCATTTCTTATTTATGATTATCCTAATACTACACACACATATATACCTACTTCTTCATCCTTTTTAAGCCGATCGAATTTCTGTCTATCTCCCGAACCAGAGCAGCGTGAGCAAAAGAGAGAAAGTTTTTTCGTGATTCTTCCGTTGGCCGCCGACGGTGCTCCGGTGCTCGAAATCTTCAACCGAATATAGATCCGAAAAGCTTTCAACGAGAGCTTCGTCATCGTGGTAAAATTTTCTCCATTCCTTGAGTTTTTCTCGCTAGGGTTTTCGGCCCTAACTCCTATTTTTTGACCATTCTTGTTAGATTTCGACCCCCCTCGTCTTCTTTAGCCCCGATCTATGCCATGGTGGGATTTGGATGTCTTTCTCTAGTGAAACCAATGCAAGTGATGATTTCCTCCTTTTCCTTTCTTTACCCCGATTTGCGGGAAATTTCTAATTTTTTTGGTTATCATGATCATTAATTAACTTACTGATTTTTAGTGCTGTTTAGATCTCTTGTATAGTTCATTTATAATCACCATGTTCTTGATTTTGTTACCTAATCTTGTAAGTGTTAGATGTGGTGGAATTTTACTCTTATAACCATTCCTCAACATTTAAGTAGGACGTGTTAGAGTTTGTTTAGGATTGTAAATTCTTCCTAAAGGTTGATCAACCGCTCCTAATCTAGAATTGCCAGTAGAATCTGACGTGCCATTGTTGTCTTAAGAGTTATATCATGGTTTCCTTCGTGGCGACGCCGTGGGGCGAGACACGCCTCAAGACCAGGAAGGATTGTGGTGGGCCCTTGAGCTCTAAACCCGGGTCATTACGGGGTTTTCTTTTCGGGTTTCCTTTGTTGCGGGTAATATTTGTGGACGAAACCACCGTCGTAATGGTTGTTCTACCTATTAGTACTTTGTGGGGCTCCACTGGGTGTTTGGGGCATTTGCAGTGAATGGTGGAGTATCTAGTCTCCCCCGCAATTAGACGAATACATTGTCTTCGGGGTTGGCCACCCTGCCCGTTCTGATTTTTTGGTGGAGTTGACCACATGTGGCTACTAGGGGTTGTTTCTCTCCTGATGGTTTAAGCTTGACTTTCTTTCCCCTCATAGTCTTGTGCATTTGGGGTGCTGTGGTTATACGTGACGCTTCACGTAAGTGTTTCTCTTTTCACCTTGTACCTGACTGCTGTACTTTATGTAAGTACTTTTCCATGGTCTTGGGTTGGTACCCCCTTGACTCGTTTACTGTTGGCTTACCTTCTACCTTCACTTGTACTTTCTTGCTGAAATGTTCTGTCTTTGGAAAGCCTCAGGTTCAGAGCTGTAGCTGATAGCCGTGCTGGTGTTGGAGTTTTTGGGCAGCTGTCTTGGCTGTGGTTTTTTGCCTTGCCGTATCGAGGTAGATTGTTGTTTTGTCTTCTTTGCTAGTACAAACATACTTCTTTTTATGTGGGTTCATGTCAGTTATTGACGCCCACATGATTGTTGATTTTGGATACTTGCTAGCTGCTAGCATTCCTTCTGTGTTTATGATTACTTGCTCTCTGGGATGTTTTATGTTAGGATTGCAAGTTAGGTATTTTCAAATTTAAAATCTAGTATTATTACTCCATGCATTGCATACTATAAAACTCTAACTCACTATATTTCACGACCGTAAAAATCTACTTTTATTGCTATTATAAATTTAGAACTTGCATACTTTGATGTGTCCTCTGGGAACCTTTAAACTCTTGTAGGGCGTTTAATTTTGTAAAAGAAGTAATTTCCGCACCGTATAACTACTTTCACTATGGACTAGATGAGCCACTAAGCCGAGGGATACAACTAACTACCACTTGAACCGATTTTTACCTTTAAATAACTTAAGAATCTTTCTTCTTGAATAAGTAGGTGTTTTGCCTTAGCGTCTGCAATTATCCCTATTGACGTGGTGTAAGACCCCACTTTTTTTCTTTTTAGAACCACGGGGTCTTAGGCCCAAAACTGCCGCTTTGCGGTGACACCTTCACGCTCGGGAAGGTCATCACTACAAAATGCAGATCCTGCCGGCCAAATCAATCACAAAAAAATAGTGAATAAACATGTCCATATAAATCACATATATAGTAAATAATCTCCACAAAGGGAGAGTCCACAGAAGTAATAATAAAGGTACTGAAAATAGGCCTCATGCCCGGTATATCAATATCCTCAGTAAATATCACTCAGCGCGGAAGCAAAAAAAAACTAAACATCTACTAACGATCGGGACTCACAGTCCCAGCTGTCTGAACTCCGGTGCTAGACTGTCCCATCTCCAAGCGTGCCGACCTCCGGGGCTGCTCCTCCAAGATCGGCTCCACTGTCCCCTAAAATGATATGGTTCGAAAAACTTTAGTTTAAAAGAATAAGTCCTATCATCCCCCACCCCTTCCCCCATGGATCCTAGGCACCAAGCGGGGAGGAGGAAATGAGAGGTAGTGAGGGCGGAGAATGAACAAGAAGCATGTGACGGCGGAACTAATCTAACCGTTCTATAAGTATATATGACAATAATAAAGGTATGAAAAACTGAACAAGAAATACGTAACCGTAACTTATATGAAAACACATAAGTTAAGGGATCTTTTGCAAGGCTCTTATCGTATAAAGAGTCCCATACCAATTTATACGATAGGGTGTCGGTTTTCTAGTAAGCATGTATATATCTGCAGAATAAAAACCTTAACTTATAAGCACGCTCACGCGAGCTTATAAACCAAGGGGTCGTTTTGCAGGGCCTATTGTATAAAAAGTCTCATACCAATTTATACAATAGGTGTCAAGGGTTAAATGCAATGGTTATTCTATGATATGCAAATATGCTATGATGTGAATCATGCAAGTACAACACACCCACTCGACTCTGTGCACACAGACCTTTAGTTCCGCCTTTTTGGAGCCTAACCTCCCAGGATATCTCCGTAGTGGCAAACGAAAGCAGTGGGTTGAGCCTCGCCCACCTCTAAACTAGTAATAACACTACCAGTCAGACCTATTGTACACCTCTATGCTGGTGCACTAAGCGGAGCTCCTGCGTACTCTTTACCGGCAAGTCCACCGGACTTAACTTGGTGAAGTGCAAAGCCACACTTGACGAGTCAACGTATTGGCATCAGTGCATCGACCCTCCAATACCGAAGACCCACCACCTTATACTTTATGCACATGCAACCTTATATATCAGCTACCGAGCCAAAGCTCCCCGGACCATCCCGTTCATCACAAACAACAACCGAGCCAAAGCTCGCCGGGCCAACCTGCCCATCACCAAATCCACCGAGCTTACTGCCCGAGTGACCCAACCTAACATCCCGAGACATTGAGGTGAGTGAAAGTGAATCCCTAATTATACTAGTTACTCTTGCAGTTTATTTTGCCTACAGTTTAGGTTAGCCCAGGACTGCCCCCGGTATTCCATGTGAAGGGCTCTCAAATGGCACTAGGAACTATGATGGTAGCTGAAGCCCATCGTTCCCTTTCATAAGAAACTTATTATTATTGGTTAATACCCGATTACCGATCCCTTTAGTATTACACTGGTTCTAACCTTAAAGTGTTTTGACCCTCTCTCTCTCCCTCCACAGGAAAGACCATCTTTCGTCGATCCCGAGCACCACCTAATCTTAGACAACTCTACAACCTACTCATCCCAGCTTCCAATGGTATACTCCAATCCACTTCACTAAAATCAGTAAACCACAATCCCACCTCCCTACGACCATTCCCCATGTTAACACGATTTCTGCAGTTTTACTAAATGTATATCAACCAATGCTAAATGATGTAAATGAGAGGAGGTACTCCAAATTTTCATCCAAATGCCCTAAGATATTTATTGAGGGTCTACCCTTATATATTCAGTCTAAATCCAGAAAGTTATAATTTTCCAATTAAATTTGATATTTAATCAATTGTTTACAAAATTAATCCATGGGTGATTTGAACATGAAGCACTAGATTTACTTAGGGTATGACGCTACAAAAATTATGGACATTGTAGAATAAAACGATATCAGTGAATACTAAATATCATAAACTTTCACAAAACATTTAACCTCTAATTATTTAATCAAAAATAATTCATATAAATAGGGGTATTGAAGGAAGTACCAAAAATACTAGTCCAAAAATTCCTCAAAAATTAACCGAGCTACATTATGATCCTAAAACGACACTTCCTAAGTTTCATGAAATTCCCAAGTCAGCAAAGTAGGTAAAAGATTATCCTAAGGAAAACCATCATAAGGCACTTTATGAAGACACACCCTTGTAATCTCAATTAAACAATATTTAAAAATTTTTCCATGCTTCTATATGCCCTAAAAAGTTCTATGGCTAAGTATCACAATATTCCAACAAGACATTGTATTTATTTCCTATTTACCAAGGTAAGATGCACTAATTTTCTTTACAAATGAAGTACTACAAAGAAAGCTTCAACCACCACAAATAAATTATTAGTGCAACTACATGAGATCTTATTAGTTTTTCCATAGTTTCAAACCATTCTAAGACACATAAATCATAAATACATCATTATCGTCAAAAAGGGCATTATGGACGCTATAACTTACAAGGGTGAGCTACTGATATCTAAACAACCTAAGATAAATCCCAGAGGCTAATAATACTATGAAATTGACCTTACCAAAGTACCACCAAGATTCAAGGTCATATGACCGATTAAATAATTTCTATGGTTTAAGAACCTAAATACTTACTAAGGGGTTAAGTGGGGTGGATGTGTCCAATTACCACCATATCTCTCCCTAGGGCATTTCACCACCCTAGGATCACATGGACTAAATATCAAGTCCATCCAAGGACAAAACACCCTATGTCCCTCACAAGCCCCCAAAGTTCAACCTTAAGGTTTGAACTTGGGTCCTAGGGCAAAACCACCCTAATCCATCCCATAATCCATGTGAGGGAGCTTACTGACATAACAAATCAGTGACCCAATTTTCAACCTCTATTGAGGTGATTTGGCCACTTAAACCCACAAGGGACACTTTGACCTAAATACCCCTTTTTGGTCCAACATAGGGTTTACTTATTTCCAGACGACATCATCTCCAAATGAGATGAAAATTTATACAGTGATCTATATTGACCCCAATAACCTTTCACCAAAATTTGGGAGAATTTGGAAGTAATTAGGCCCCCTAATTAAATTATTTTAGGATTATTAAATAAATACAAAAACTATAGAAACAGTATCTCCAAAAATTTCAATATTTGGATATGTTCTATGTATAGGTAAGAGTGATCATCATACAAAATTTCAAATCATTTAGATGGCTGGATTGATGGGGGCACTCAAAACAATGTCTGATCTAGCCTAGTATAGACCTCACCAAAATGGATGCTGTGGTCTAACCACTTACCCAAATTGGTTGAAATTAATTTTAAATTAAAGTAGACTTCAAGGACTACAATTGTCATGTTGGTCACCTTTTTTATAGGGGAACCTAGTTAGTTTTAATATTCATTTTAAAACAGACCAGTAAACAGGAAAAAATTGAAATAATAGGATTTAATAAAATCAGATCCAGCACGGATCTTAAAGCAAAATCGTGGGGCTCCTAGTCATCTTCTTCCTCCAGCCAATGACTGGGATCAGTCCGACCTGAAGCTTACTCCAAGTCATTTTCCCGGCCACCCGACCACCTCCCTGGCCGGCCACCACCGCCACCACCTTCGTTGAGGTGGGGGCTATCGCCGGGCGGTGGCACGACCGCCGGAGGGGCGGTTTTTGGAGAACTCACAAGGTGTAAAATCATGAAATTTCAGCAATTTTGCTCACCCAATCAGGCTCAATTGATCCCGATTTCTCTCCTAAACGATCTAAAGATCAAGCCCACGAAGAGAGGAGTAGAGGACCTTTAAGAGAGCTTGTCGACGAGTGTGGTGATGGTGCGCCATGGCCGGTGGTGGAGCTTTTCGTGCTCTGCAAATGTACAGCCAAATACCTCGACTCCTTCAGTGGGATGGTGGAAACGATTGCTCTTGGCCTATGGATGCTTTTAAAAGAGCTAAATGGGGGATAGGGACGGTCATAGCTTGAATTTCCATTTCTACCATTAATGGGGAATTCTGAAAAACTGAATTATCATTGAATTCAGCCCCCTGGTGACCTGAAGAATGCTGGAAACTCCTCCCCTACTTCTGAGGAGTTGAATCCAGACATTAATGGGGGGGGGGGGGGGGGGTTGTGGGGTTTTCACCTTCCATGCCATTATTGACCCCTCTTTCTCTCTTCTTCTTATTGAAGAAATTGATTTCAGCCACCTTGGGTGGCCAGCCATGGCTATTCAACTACTCAAAACTGATGAGGGGGAATGTATTCAGCCTTTGGAATCAATTGGAGAGGCCCTTGGTCTACCTTGGCCATGAATGACCTCCTTTTCTCACTTTCTCTCTCCTCCATTAAATGGAAATTTCTCTCTCCTAATCACCATGGACGAATTTTGATCTCTCCTCCAGCCTATTGGCACCCCCGCTGACCCATATGAATAATAAAAATGAGGTTAGTCTAAGTGGGGGAAATGGGTTTGAGCTTGGGTTAGCCCATTTGGGCTAATTTGACCTAAACCTAGACTAGGGTTGATCTTGGTAAATTTGACCTTTTAAGCCAACATAAATGTGTCCATGGTGACCCATTGGCCTCCCCTAAAGTCTATAAGGGCTTGGGTAGGGTTGGTTGGGCATCTTGGTGGTCACTTGACCCTTAGTTAGGGCACTTTGACCAAGTTAGGGTTAGAGTTGACTTTGGTCAACATGACCATTTGGGTTGAGCCCAAGTGGTCCTTGGTGACCCCATGGCTTCCCCTAAGGTCTAGGAAGGGTTGTGTAGGGTTAACGTTGCACTCTGAAGGTCACTTTCCCCTTAGTTAGGGCACTCTGACCACTTTAGGGCTAGGGTTGACTTTGGTCAACTCAGGCTCTAGAGTTGACCCTAATGGATCTTTGGTGACCCATTGACCCCACTTTAGGTCTAGGAAGACCCTGGTAGGGTTGGTTGGGCTAATTAGGGGCACATTGCCTTTAGTTAGGGCACCTTGCCCAATTTATGCCTAGGATGGTCCTAGGTCAACTTGGCCACCCTGGGTTAGCTCCAATGGATCCTTAAGGGCTTTCAATAGATTGGTGACGTCACAGTGGGGTCTTGGAGTCATGGTGAAGCCTCATGATCATCCTAAACTAGGGTTTAGGAATCTACTATTTGCAGACTATAGTGATCTCACCTACATTCCTAGGTCAACTTGGTCTTCTTGGGCTTCCTATGATTTTGTCATGACCTAGTCATGACAAAACCACACCTAGGGGGTCTAGTTGTCTAAGGGATGTTACACGTGGCATCATGACGCGCATTTTCCCCATACTCTGATACACCTTTATTGGCGGTAAAAAATGCGGGTTGTGACACCCGTCCTCGAGACTTTGGTGCTAGTGTTTTCAAGGCACCTCATGAAGAAATAACTCTCAAAGAGTATGGTTCTTACGTTCATGGACCAAATTTTAAGGAGGCACTCAAAACCAAAACTGTTGTTCCCAAGACTATGGAAACAATAAAGCCATGTGTGTGCTGCAATTACGACGCTTCCACCTCCAAGTCAGTGGCCCCTGCTAGACCTCCCGTTCAAAAGGTAAAGCAGGAGTACAAGAGAAGGTACAATAGATTTGACTGTTAGTGTTGCAGTAAAATTGGTCACTTTGTCATAGATTGTTGGTTTCAACCGATAAAGCTTGAAACTCCTTGAGTTAACTGTCTTCATTACGTCGAAAGAGAAGCCTAAATCCTGCCAATTTCCTCTTCTCTATGATTCCGATTTTGCGATAGGAACTACGTCATCTTATCCGATGATTCATGTCCTACAACAGTTCTTCTTCTCTTCCTACAGCAACAACAGTTCCTTCAAGGTCTTGGCTTCTCGATTTTAGTCTCGGCCACCGAATTTCTTCCAGAGCCGATTGTCTCGTTCCTCTACTCTCCTCTACTGCTATCCATGGCTCCTAGAGGTATAAGTGGCTTGGTCGTAGGGGAGAGCAAGTTCAAACAGGCTTCGCTACGACCATGGATGAATTCAGGAATGTCATTCTAATGTTGGAATCAGCTGGGCTCTCATTCGTTCTTGAGCACCCTTGCAAAGTTTTGGACAAGGGTGGTCTCGAATTTTACTCAAATGCAAAGCTCCACTGGGAAGACATAGTGATCAAAAGCAAAGTTCGATAGATTAGAGTTAAGGTGAAAGGATCTCTACTCTCATGGTACTTACGACTCCAGTGTGTGACATAGAAGATTAGTTAGAAGATGATGATTTCTCCAGGGCTCTGCCCTTGTGTGGTTTGCCACGAGGAACAAAGGCAGTAAAGCATAATGGTATGAATGAGGAAGGTGATGGCCCTCCACGATGCTCGACCTTTTTATTTAATTAGTGGTGTGAGGGTCGAGTTTCGCGGAGGGAGCGAGCGGGAAGGCATGTGCACCTATCGCAAGTAATACATGATATTCAGAGGGAATATCGAGGTTGTATAGTTCCCGGGGCGGGTTGATTATCTCTACTCCTCCCAGAGGGACTATTATCTTACCGAAAATTAAAGGTGTTGGATTAACTAACTAATGTGGTTTATAAGAAAAAGCTGAAAATAGATTGAAAAAGATCAATGAAGAAATAACACTCGGTATCGAATTACGTTAGGACTAAAATAAATTTAGTTAACTAGAGATCCTAGGTTTCAATTCAATTAAAGGGGCAACTTGGCCGTGGAGGTTCTACAAGCATGAACTCACTTATCTCTAGGGTTATCGCTCACCTGAACTTTAAGACAATTCGACCGAGCTCTCGTTCGACGAAGGATTACTCTTAATGCCCGCTTTATGCTAAGAACCCTACTATTGGGGGGGGGGGAATGTAGTAAAATTTCGCACCTCCTCTCTGGAGGGTTAGTGTGAAAACTCTTTCTACCCTAGGGTGATCAGTCCATATGTACGGCCTCTCGGCTAGCTAGCGTATGGATAACGGAAATAGAGCCCACACATCGATATGTGGTTCTACATGTCGTATACCCAGGGTAAACCTTAAATTCTTAATTAAAGAGAAAACGAAGACCTTTAATTATTTAAAAAGATTTTTATGTCCCAATCCTCTTCTATACTGAGGGCTAAGAGCGATTAGCCACTCATCAGGATGAGGATGACTTATGCGTTTGGTGGGGCGTGAGTTCAAAACTAAGCGCTAAAGGGTTACAAAAAAAGAATACATAAAATAACCTAACATTAAAAAGAGAAGAGATTATTAAAAAAGGAGAACGCATGCATTCAACCAAAGCCATAATAAAAATATAAAGATAAGTTACAAAAAAAGAAAATTACATAATTGAAATTACAAGTCCTACTCAAACGAGTAGACGGGAATTACAAGTCCTACTCAAACAAGTAAGTGGGAAATGACAAGTCCTACTCAAATGAGTAGGCGGGAAATGAAAGCAGTAAATTGCAAGTCCTACTCAAACGAGTAGGCGGGAAATGACAAGTCCTACTCAAACGAGTAGGCGAGAAATGAAAGCAGTAAATTGCAAGTCCTACTCAAACGAGTAGGTGAGAAATGACAAGTCCTACACAAACGAGTAGGCGGGAAATGAAAGCAGTAAGTTGCAAGTCATACTCAAATGAGTTGGTGGGAAATGACAAGTCCTACTCAAATGGGTAGGCGGGAAATTGCGAGTCCTACTCAAACGAGTAACCGAAAAATTACGAGTCCTACTCAAACGAGTAGGTGGGAAATGAAAGCAGTAAAAGCTACCTCATACACGCACACACTCTACTTGAAGGAAAGAAAGCGACAAAGAAACTTAAAACAAACTAACCTATACACTCACATACACAATAAAGTAAAAAAAACAAAGTGATCGAAAAATTAAAACGATTACATTTTTACCGTTAGAACTTGTTAAAAATGCATAAAAAGAGAAATAAAAATTAAAGATGGAAAAGTTTTTTCAAAATAAAAGCAAAAATCAAAGTGTTTCAAAAATTAACACAACAACTTTTGCATTCTTATAACATCATAAAAATGCTTAAAAAGTGAAAATAAGGTAAAAAAGGAACAAAAAGTATAACTCCTTAAAGGAGAAAATCTAAGTTAAAGAAAAATGAAAAAGACTTTAAAAACCTTTTTTATAAACCCATAAGAATGAATACAAAGCTATTTAGAAAACATCTAAGCTAAGGGAAATGACGAGAAAAAGCTATCTTAACACTAACTAACTATAAGAAAACCTAAAACAAAAAAAAACTACGTAAAATAAAACTATGAAAATATAAAACTTAAAATCATTCTCATACACACACACATTTAAAAAAAACAAAGATAAACAAGGCCATTATAATAATACTAAATTAGATAGAAAATAAACTAGAACAAAGATAAGTAAAAAAGGAAGAAAACATAAAAACAACTTTACTCTCACATACACACACACCCATATTAAAGAGAAAAATGAAGAGACGAAAGATCACTGAAAGTGGGGCACTCAGAGGCATTCCATAACAACATAAGGATGAAAAGATTAACATATTTTATTAAGTAAAAAGTTGGGTTACAAAAGCTAAAAAACACAAAGAGAAGGGGGAAATTATCCTTACATAGCACAAAAGGCACCCAAATAGCCCACTAGCAGCAAAATGGTTCCAAAAAAGTGAACCCTTAGGAAATACCGAAAATTTCAATTTATAGACAAAAAATGAGTTTACAAGCCCATGTCACGGGCGTGATAGGGGGTGCGTGTCGGGTCCAACGGATGGATAAGCTGGAATAGTTATTGGCGGTTGACTTCGGGGCTCTTTTAGAAGTTCCATCTGGCGGTCACAAGCTTGTGCCGAATGACACGGGCGTGACTAGCGAAAGCAAGTTGGAGGCCTCGAGTCCTTGCCTCACTGGTGACATCTTGTCTGAAAAAGTTGAGGCGGTCACGGGCGTGTAAATCTGGACACGGGCATGTCAGAGGTGTTGAGTGTCGAGTCTGTTGGAGGCATTGAGTGTCGAGTCTGCTGGAGGCATTGAGTGTCAAGTCTGGTTTGACACGGGCATGCCCGATGGGACACGGGCGTGTTCCACCCCGATTTCTCAGATTCACAGCGGCAGTAATTTTTTCACTGGCGTCAAAGTGACACGTCCCGGTCACAGGCGTGTACTTTGAATTTTTCAACTTTTTCTGCAAAATTTTTAGGAAGGGAGAATAAAGATAAGTTAGAGGAGTATATACAAAAAAGAACATTTTATTGAATAAAAGTAACTAAAAACAACAAAAATAAACTAAAATGACCTAAATAAAGTATTGAAAAATGCGAATATTTACAACTCATCAAATACCCCCATACTTAAGCTTTTGCTATTCTATAGCAAAAGCTGGAGATATACTTATAAAGAATTAAAAGAAATCCTAAATTTAGCTACTGCTGGAATTAATTAAAAGAGAGATCTTAATAAACATCAAAAGTATAAGAGTTAAGTCGTAAATCATGAAAATGATTTAAATAGAGGATTGTTTTGGCCAAAAAGACTTCTTGAAATAACCAAATAGCAAGCAAAAATTGTAATCGTTAGCTAACAAAATTAGATTGAAATTATAAAAACTTTAGCTTATAAGAGTTTAAAGAAAATATTGCAATTTAAAAATTATGCTCTCAAAAAGATTTTATATTAACTCTAGAATCATTGAATATGATTAAGGGGGTTGTTGTGGTTTATGAAGAGGGCTGTGAATGAGGTGAGGTATATTGTTTTTCAAACCTTTAATAATTTTTTTTGAATGTGGATGTTTAGGAAAACGAAATCTTATTTTCCATATGTAAATTTTTTGAATAACTTCATATAACCCAATGTATATGTATAAGAGTAATGAATTTTATTCTCTTACTCCGTAATGTATAATTTTTTTAAAATATTAGATGCATATGTTTACGGAATGAAATCTTATTCCCATTGACATAGGTTCTTTTAAGGATAAAAATTTTATCATGTCAAGAAAGACATGATAAATATGGTGAGACAATTTTTTTTTCAAAAAGAAAATTAGATTTTAATAAAAAAATTTTGAGAGCAACTTTCATAAATTGAACGTTCCTGTGTTTCAAAAAACTTGAAGTAAAAATAATTGAAGTCTATAATTATTTTTTCTAACATAATACACATGCATCTATTTTAGATAAATTGGAAGTAGTGCCTAAAACAAGTCCCCTATCTTAAGAACAATGCATAAAAAATTCTTTAAAACTTAACCCCGGATATTTAAATCTATCAATCTTTAATTAATAAAAAAATAGTAAACAAAAAATTAATGAAATTTGCTTATAAATAAACTTGCAACAAGATTTTTGGAGAGCAAAAAGGGTTAAGAATGGTATATTCAATTTATTTGTTTTATATAAATTTTTTTTTTGGGATTTTTAGAGTTATCATCTTTTTTTGTGTGTTTTTAATTTATTATCTTTATTTATTTATTTATTTTTGTCTTTTGAGTTATTATTTACTAAAAATGCGAAAAAGATATTTGTTTTGAACTATTTTTTTGTTTTGTATTTTTTTTGTATTTTTAAGATTTTTAAGCAAATATTTACAAGAGAGAGAGAGAGAGAGAAAAGTTATTTACAAAGGGGAGAAAGAAAGGAAGAGGGGAAAGAGAAAAGGATATTTACAAAAATATTTACAAAGTAAAACTAGATATTTTTTCCATTTTTTTATAATTTTTTTGAAATTTTTGATGATAAAATAAAAATTGTTTTTGGAGTTTTCATTTTATAATTTTGTTTTGTTTTGTTTTCATTTTTTGTATTTTTTAAAATTTTTTGAAGTGCAGAAAAATAGAAGTGCAGAAAAGAAAGCACAAAAAACACTCTCACACTTAATTCTAACATTGTCCCCAATGTTGCAATGTAAGTATGTGGAATAAAAAAGAAATAAAATGCAATATATATAAAAAATAAAGAGGGAGGGTAGAAACTTCCCTGAAATGTGCTTGGGGAGGCCCAATTAGAATTCATGCATTGTTAAGAACAAAACAACAAAGAAAAAGTAAAAAAAATCAAAAAAGATAAACACGGGGTGCCTCCTAGGAGCGCTTTGTTTATAGTCGTGTAATTTGACTATTTTGGCGGGTTTATATGTCGAGGAGGGTTATGGTTTCGATATTATCACCCACAGGATTGCCCGCTATATATAAGTTTAAACGATGACCGTTTACTTTAAATGAGCCTTTTTCCGGGTGGGAGATGAGTACGGTCCCATATGCCCAAACCTCTTCAACTTTGAAGGGGCCGGACCATCGTGATTTTAGTTTACCAGGAAAAAGCCTAAGACAAGAATTATAAAGAAGGACAAGATCGTCCGGAGAAAAATTTTTTGGGGCTTGATTTTTCGATTGTGATAAAACTTAGAACGCTGCTTATAGATCTTTTTGCTCTCGTAAATGTTTGCACGCCATTCATCGAGCTCGTTTTGTTGCAGTTTTTTTATTTTGAGCGTCTAAGACAAGAATTATAAAGAAGGACAAGATCGTCCGGAGAAAAATTGTAAAGAAGGAAAAAGCCTAAGACAAGAATTATAAAGAAGGACAAGATCGTCCGGAGAAAAATTTTTTGGGGCTTGATTTTTCGATTGTGATAAAACTTAGAACGCTCCTTATAGATCTTTTTGCTCTCGTAAATGTTTGCACGCCATTCATCGAGCTCGTTTTGTTGCAGTTTTTTTATTTTGAGCGGCTAAGTTAGCGTCGAGATTTACGAGTTTTAAAGCCCAAAGAGCGCGATGTTCTACTTCTACGAGGAGATGTCATGCTTTTCCATAGACTAATCGGTACGGCATATAACCAATTGCAGTTTTATATGCCGTATGATACGCCCATAACACATCATCGAATTTGATAGACCAATCTTTCCTATTAAGCGAAATGGTTTTTTTCTAATATACGCTTAATCTATCGATTTACTACCTCAACTTGGCCACTTGTTTGCGGGTGGTAGGGGGTGACAAGTTTGTGTGTGACTCCGTATTTAGCTAATGTCTTAGTCATTTGGGCGTTAAAGAAATGCATTCCACTATCGTTCACAATAGGTTGAGGCGTGCCGAAGCGAGAGCTCGCGCTTCTGCCCACCTCAATACATAATCAACCTCCACTAAAATATAATTACTTTTAAAAGACGGAGGTAGGGTGCCAACAAAATTGATGCCCATAAACCGAAGACTTTGCAATCCAAAAATAAATTTTGGGGCATCTCGTCGCGATGAGAGATGTTACCCGACCACTGGAAGCTATCGCAGGAGTGCACAAAATTGTGAGAATTTTTGAATAGAGTGGGACAAAAGAAGCCAGCCTCCAGCGCCTTCCGCGCAGTCCAGTTAGCTTGATAATGCCCACCAGCCGAACCCTCGTGGCAGTTGAAAGTATTTATTTGAAGGATATCTAAATCACTTAGAAGGGGGGGGGGGGTGGATAGGTTTCTTAGTCCATAGTGACTTATCTTTTGTTTTCTTCACTTTAGGTGCTTTATTAGTTGCTTGGTATTTGCTTTCAAGATATATAACCTGTAACATAACAAACACACAAAGCACACACAAGATTTATAGTGGTTCCCCTAATAAGGGTACATCCACTTTCCCTCCCACCTATCCAACTATCTTGTTGGATTAGGCACTTCTCCAAAATTCTGCTCCAAAGAGCTTACACCTCAGATCTCTCAGTCTCCTCCAAGACTTACAGCTCAGCCACAAAGGCCTACAACTCAGTGATTAGCAGATCACCTACCTTAGGCTGTTAAGCCCTACAACTCAAACTGGCAGGACAACCCTACCTCAGATCCACTAGGGATCCTACCTCAGAGAGAATGACTCTCCTACCTCAGGCTGTTAAGCCCTACCTCAGATCCAAAAGTATCCTATAGCTCAGGCACAAGTGCCCTACAACTTAGTGAGAATGACTCACCTACCTCAGACTTGAAACTAAGTCATACAGCTCAGATTCTCAACAGAATACTATCTTAGAGCAAATTTGCTCCTACCACTCAGATCTAAAGGGATCCTACAAGATGGAAGTGGGTTGTATGGTTGATCTTGACACAAGAGATGTTTTTCTATACCAAGTTTCTGGATAGAGATAAACTCAGCCCCACTATGACACCAGGAATATATTCCCTATGTGCACTTTTACTTGAACTGAGATATACTCATTCCTAAACTTTTCTTTTCAGCACCAGAGATTTTTCCTGCTAGAACTAAGAAGTGACTGTAGCATAACTTACTGCTACCTGGCCTGAGAGAATCCTAGCCCTACTTTCTTAACAACAACAATGATGGAAATCTTCAGGATGCTTTGACTTGTGCTGGAAGTAACTAGCAGTAAACTGCTCTGGTTCTTCTTCCTTCCTTGACAAAATCAACAACTTTATTCTTTCTTCTTCTCAGTTTCAGAAGTAGTTATTCAGATGTTGAGCTGGCTGAACTGAGAAGTAACTTTATCTGCAGAAACTTCTTCTCTATTTCTGCTTCTCCTTTAGAAGGAACACATTTGGATCTTGCTGATGCAGGTGAAGATGGCACCAGCTAACATGTTGTCTTTTCCTCAGAGGTTTGCTCTGATCTTGCTGATGTCAATGATGAAGACAAACATCTAACTTGTTGAGCCTTTAGACCAACAGTCTTTTTGCTCTCCGTTCTTCTCTTCACAACAACAATGGCGATGAAGAAGAATTATCTCGGCAGCTATTTTTCCTGTAAAGGACTTCTTCTTTTATTGATTGCAACCTAATGGCTCTTTTAGTAGTGGGTCCCACACCATTAATAGACAGTTGCAATCTTGCTTTAACGCCAACTATCGTATAGTAGCTTTGCAACACCTTTTGGCTTATAATGTAGCTTTGCCGCTATCAATTTGAAAAATGTTGACTTGTTGACTTGCTGACGTCACCAGCTGTGAACTTGCTGACGTCACCAGCTGTGAACTTGCTGACGTCACCAGCTGTGTACTTAGTCAAAAATCAAGCATCAGTACAATAAGCATTGTGTGAATGAGCTTCACTCAACACCATGGTACTTAGACAGAATTCTGTCTATCTAGGCAATGACAACGTTGAGTGAGCAAGCCTCACTCAACGCCTTTTACCTTGGCTTATTTTCCAACCTTTTCTGCATTCTTAGCGTTGAGAGCATTGAGTGAGCATGCCTCACTCAATGCCTTATCCCTTAGCCACGATTTCTGTACTTTAGGCGTTGAGAGCGTTGAGTGAGCTTGCCTCACTCAACCCTTTCTCGCTTAACCAATTTTTCGCTTCTTCAACATCTTAAGCGTTGAGAGCATTGAGTGAGCACGCCTCACTCAATGCTGTTTTGCTTTAGCCATTTTCTGAATCATCGCATTGAGAGCATTGAGTGAGCATGCCTCACTCAACGCGTTCTACCTTAGCAATATTTTTCTGCTTCTTGGTATTGAGTGAGCAAGCTCCACTCAACACATTTGGACATAGCCAAATTTCTGTGTCTGAAAATATAGACACTGAGTGGATGAGATACAGTCAATGCATTATCATATGGCGTTGAGTGAGCTTGCCTCTCTCAATGCTTATGAACATAGTCATATATCAACACAGTTTTTCTATGGCTTTGACTTATGTTGGAACTCAGTTCGGGCGGTTAGCAGTTTTAGCCATAACGGTCTGTCTATTCGGCCTTATGGTGGTTTGGCACAACGAGCTGTTGGGATGGATGTCCAACAGAATAGTTTGAGACCGCAGTTACTCCTTGGTTGATTACTCGCAGCAGTCTGGCTTATATGTCACAGTGGTCTGGCTGATAAGTCGTAGCGGTCTAGTGAAATCGCAACAACATATTTGTAGCCGCAGCAGTGATCTGCCAGTGGTTACAGCTATGGTTTAAGTGTTAGCCACAACGGTCTTGTGAAGTCGCAGTGGTCTGATTATAGCCACTACTGTACATGATGGTTTGCCGCAACTGCGGTCAGGTGGCAGCTTGCAGTTTGTAGTCAGGAGGATTGCAGAAGCTTCGGTTTGGTGGGTAACCGTACTACAGTCTGGTGGCAACCCGCAGGTGCGGCCTGGCAACTTGTCTGGCGGCCTATCATAGATAATGGGGGTCTCATCTAGTGGACGCAGAATGCATTATTGTATATTATGTAGTGTGCGGTTTGAGTATGTCAAACCGCACAAGCCGTCCGACTTAAGTTTAGTCCCACATCATGTACTGTACTCTCTCACCTCCCCCGTTTTCTATAAATAAGTGGGCATACCAATGTATTACTTACAATTTGGAGTAATAAAATTTGCTCTTATTTATCTCTTGTCTGTTTTTCTTCTTATTTTCGCTACTTACAGGGCAATACTCGACAAATATAGAGTACGACGTTGAGTGAGTAATACTCACTCAACTCCTGTGGACTTAGCCAATTTTTTGCCCATTTCTCCTTAGGCTTTTACTTCTTTAGCCTGACTCACAGCCTTTTGCTGTATGGCGTTGAGTGAGTTGAATTCACTCAATGCCTGTGGACTTAGCCGCTTTCTTAGCTTGCCAATACTTTGGCTTTGACTGTATAGGCTCCACTCAACACTATAAGTCATCTGGCGTTGATTGAATGACCTTCACTCAATGCATGTGGACATAGACAACTTTCAATCTATCCACACCTTAGGTATGTGTTTACCTGACCTAGCCACTTAGGCTACCTATCCCATCATTATTGTTAGGACATCCTGCATTCACTAAACTTGAGCACAAGTTAGATCACCATATGTGTATACATTGTTTGCTAGGCCTTCTTCAAATCCAGGACATTGGGATCATTGGACCCTACAATCTCCCCCTATTTGAATAAGTCAAAACCTATGACAATGTATATGCTAACACAACTATGCAATATAAATAATAACCAATTAATTGCATCAAACAGAAATAATGATTATCAACACAATGATTTGCATTTAACTTTTACTGAATAATAGTTCTTGTGCATTTAAAAAACAATACACATTCCTTAAGCCCTATAAGCAGAACCTAAAACTTTTTAAGTTTCAGGTTCCCTTATCATAATCCCACTGCCCTTTGCCTTCTTTACTGCTTTCTTTTTAGCAACTGCCTTCTTCTTACATTTTCTATCTCCCTCACTGGCTTTGGCTGCTTTAGCTGCATCATCTTTAGCTTCTACATTATCTTTTTGCCTTTGAAAATAGCTGAAGGGCTTGGGGAAGTACTTGGAGGTTCAACTACACCAAGAGGCAATGTGTTCTCATTCTTGTTCTTCAAGTAAATTCTCCTTTTAGTGTCCCTCTTTTCCATCTTATCCCATTCCATTTCGCTGTACCATTTTCCTCTGTCTGACCTCTTATTTTTGACCTAATCCCAAGCAAGCAGAATGATGGATCTGGATTCAGGGCTCCACTGCTCGAAATCAGGCCTTTTCTCCATTTCCTCCCTATATCTCTTTTTCCTTAGCCTGACTTCCTCTTTAGTTTCAGCAGTTGAAGTCATTTCTTTGGTTTGTAATGCCTGGTCTATAGTGGGACTGAATGAAGGAATCTTAACAATAATGGACTGCACTCCTCACTGATCATCAGCATTATCACATTCTTCTATATACTGATAACTTTGATGATCTTGCTGAGCAGGCTCTTTGTTCAAAGCCTTTAGCACTTGAGTAAACATCATTGGGATGCTATCATATTGCACTTGCTCTATTCACAACGAGCCTCTCACCACATTGGTTGCCCAGACCATGTTTTCTATGTTAGTCCTAATAGCTTCACTCTCCCCCTTTTTGACTTCTTCAATTATTTGAATGGTCTGTGAGGTGCTTCCCTTGCTTCTTTATGTTTTTAGTTAGTTCACTCCAATAGTAACATGATTTTTGACTTCCAACATTTGGTCATCAAGCAGCTTAGTACAGGCTTCCATCTTGGTAAATATATCTGTATTCTGTTCATCCCTCAGAACTTTATCATTTTCATGAATGGTCACCGAGTTCTGAGCCTGAATCTTTTGATTATCTATGACAATGGCTATATTCTATCTTGACACATCCAGTTTCTCCATGGTGTAGTCTACAGCTGGAACAACCCTAGTGAAAACTTTACAGTTTCACGCTTCAGTAGGTTTACTTCAAATCTGATCGATTTGATTTCTGTGGTTAGATCTTTTCTGATATCTTTAAGGGCTTCATCCACATAATTTTCTAATGCTCTCCTCTGTTCATCTAGCAGGCCCTTTAGCTGGGCTAGGAATTTTGGTGGCATCTGGTCTGGTTGAGTAGAGGTGCCTTCATCTAGAGCTTCCTGTATTGGCCTGTTTCATGTTCCTTGTGCAGAGTCACTCTTGGACTGGTCATTCTCTATATGTGCTGAGGAGTGTGTTTTCTCATGACTATATTTCTCTTTCTCAGATTTAGAGGAGACTAGATCATGTACTTCATTAGCAGGGAGTTTAGATGAAATCTCCCCCTCAACCTCTGCCATGCATTCATTTGCATGCAGGTCAGCTGCAGCAGCAGTAGTATCATCTGTAGGCTGAATTTCTGTAGAGGGGATCTGAAATTGCTCACCCCCAACTAATGTATCTTGCATTATTTCTTCCGCAAGCTGCTCCCCCTCAGCCATTACAGTCTTGTCCTTAGTAAATGCAATTTCCATGACTTTTCAAGAAGATGCTCATATTCAGACAATGTAATCTCTATTTTAGAATTCAAATTGATCTCCCCCTCACTCTGAGGCTTGGGAACATCAGTATCATCAGATATAGGCAAATTACTATCTATATCATCAAGTCTGGAAGCATCTTCCTCCATCCTTATAGAGATCTTGTCAACAACTTCCTCTCCCACTGCTTCAGCCATCTCAGTAGTAGGCACATCATCCCCGGGGATAATATCTGACTCAGGTCTACTTACAAGACTTTATGGGGAAAGTTCTGAAGAAGCTGATACCTGAGTGTCCATGTCCTTCCTGGACTTTTCTGCAGAAGATGTTAGTTCTTGATCATGAGGTTTTTCCTTATCAGAGGAACTGCTAGTGGGGTTGGGCTCAGGAACAGTAGCCTTCTTTCCTTTCTTTTCTACTCCTGATGGTCCATGGGGTAGAAGGACCCTGTCCCACCTCTCTAGCATTTTGAAGTCCATTCTTCTCATACGATGTAATCTTGCTCCTAGCTTCAAGTTCAGAATATCTGGAACCGTTTGTCGTAGAAATAAGGACAGAATTCTCCCTAAATTCGATACAGTCATACATTCAGTAATCCTTTCAGATATAATTCTTCCCCAGTCAGTTCTTCTGGTCAATATGACCCTGCTCATCAGGTCGAACATCTTTTTCGAGATCTTGTCGTGGGAGCCTGTTTTATATAACAGGGCCTTTCCGATGATATTTGCCAATAACTTTCCTTTCATGTTCAGTTCCTTCCTAAGGATTGATCCGGTGGAGTTCTTGGACAACCCACACCATTTCATGGCAGTCTTTACATCATCTTGTGACAGTTTGTCTTCGTCATCAGTTGCGGAGAACTTTGTCAGCTTTAGGGCTTTGGCTAGCCTTCTTGGTGTTATCTTGATTTTTGTTCCACTTATAGTCCTCTTGATTTTCTCAGCTGTAGCATCTTCCTTGACATTGGAGAATACTTCTAGAACCTCCTATTTCTATAGTAAACAGGGTTCCGACAGGATGAACTCTAGGTCAGATGTTTGGAGAAGAAGAAGAACACACTGTACCTCTTCAGCAGCATTTTTGAATCCATTTCACACCAATTCCGAACCCTCGAATAGGAAATCTTGACTTTTGGGTGCCATTTTGCTAGAGAATTTGTTAGGGCTTGCAAGACGGCTTTCCGTCGATTCGGCGAATATGGGTGGGAGAGGGCAAGGAATAGTACTTTTGCTTTATGCACAAGCTTTTCTATTTATAGTTATTTTCAAGAAGAAGGCGAAAAGGAACATACCTATTTGAGATCAAGGTTGTGATTAACGGCTGGGGTTAATGTCCGCTACTTAGTCGCAGGCCGACTAATCGAAAGATTTTGTTGAGTAAGCTTATTTTCCTCAACCTTTGACTTCTTGGTATTAATTGATTGACCATTTCTTTAGTAATTGAATTGCCTTTGACTTCTTTAGTAATACTAAATTTGCCTAATTACCAAGGATTAAGATGGCCTACAATGCACATTATAATATGTGTCCAAGTGGAGTGCAATTTGAAATAGCTTCAACATTCCCATGTCAATTTTGAGGATGTTGAATCTAGTTACATCTTGTGCCATAGTGAACATGTGAGCCACTAACTTATTTATTGAGAGAAGTTTTTAGACAATTGTCTCACTTCTTCTCAGACTTTAATTTCAACTATCTTATCTCTAAAATGCATAGCTCTTGCAATTTAGAGAACATTTAGTAGACTCATAAACAAGATGAATTTCACTTATCTTTGCCCTATAAACTAGAAGCAGATGCTGGATTCATAGCCTTTGAGCACACTAGCATCCTTGATCCTGAACTTTAGCCTTTGATGTGCATTTGACATTCCTTTGCTAGCTCCCCATCAACAATTGCACTTATCTTTGACATCTTGAGCTTGATGGTCAGTATATCCACTGCTAATTTTTGGTGAATTATTCAGGAGGTAGCTTTCTTGTACTAGTTCTAGGTCTGGTACATCTCTGTCCAAGGACAATAATGGGCATGGCCACTTGGACTATCCTGCAAAACAAAGTTTACCTTATCTTAGGAACCCAAGTTGACTTGGATCCTAGGTTCCTGATAGCATAAGAATGCATATGTCTACCTACAAGAGTCCTATCAGGAAGACACTGCCTTGCCTTTAGCACACTGAGGTTGTGCCAACAATCTATGTCAAAGTGACACACTTTGCCACAACACCAACATTCATGGATGTTGTATCTCCTTTTCTGAACACACCTTGAAGTGTGCAAGCCATTTATGGCTGTCTGTTCAGTGGGGAGAACTGAGGCCTTCTTCTTGTTTCTTCTAGTAAGATCTTGACCATAAGTGGGTCTGTCAGTAGAGGAGCTTGGCTTAATCTGAACACCATCAGCAAAAGCCTTCTTTGCAATTGGCATGTTCTTAATGGCTTCAGAGGTAGTAAAGTCAGCCTTATCGACTGAAGCACTATTGGTTTGTGTTCTTACTTGAACCTTAGAATACACAATAGCCTTATCCTTGAATAAGGGGGCTGAGGCACTAAATACAAATGATCCAGGATGGGCCTTTTGGACTTTTACATGGGGAGACTTCTATGCACTCAATCCCATGATCCCTCTTCTTCTATTATAAGGTACTTTAGGGTTTTAGGGTCTTGGTCATGCCTGTTGGATGAGAGAATTACCTTGTGAAAGGTTGACTGAGGCCTGTTAGGAGCTTGACCTCTCCTTTGAGATTGGATAACTTTAGAAATCCACTCATATTCAGATTTTCTCTTGATAGAATCTATCTTAGAGAAATTTGCCACAATCCACTTCTCCCTTTCAAGTTTCTGTTCAAGTTCCTTGATAATCGAGTTCTTATATTTGATGGACTCAACATGGATATCTACTATGGTTTTCAGATGGGTTACTTCCCTCACTTTTAGATATAACAAAGATAAAGTCTCATCTTATTGGGAAGCAACCAGCTTTAGGGAGGAAATTTCCTTTGCTTGTTTCTTAACAAGCATCTTGCTTTTCTTGAAAGCCTTCAGGAGCACACCATGATTTTCAATCAATTAATTGATATCATCTTCTAAGGGAGGACTCTCATCATCCCATATACCTGATTTTGTCAAGGCTGATCCTAGCAGAATGCTTCTTCTGGTGTAGATGTCAGCCCATAACATCTACATTCACCTTCCTCAGCTTCATCCACCTCTGAGTTACTATCTGAATGTGACAGAGGGGCCCTGATCTTTGCTATTGTATCTGGATAGACTTTGTCTTCTACAAGAGCTGTCAGCAGTCCAATGCTGTTATTGTTCTCTCTACAGACTTGGAGCACCATTGATCTCCACACCTTATAGTTCACTTTTGAACACATAAGTTTAAACCTTTTTAGCTATCCTTTGAGGTCTACTCAGACTGTTAGGTCATTTTAAGTAACCTCGTTCTGATACCACTTGAAAGTCTTTGTTTCAAGGATAGCTAAATAACCTAGAGGGGGGGGGGGGGTGAATAGGTTCCTTAGTCCTTAGTGACTTATCTTTTGTTTTCTTCACTTTAGGTGCTTTATTAGTTGGTTGGTCTTTGCTTTCAAGATATATAACCTACAACACAACAAACACATAAAGCACACACAAGATTTATAGTAGTTCCCCTAACAAGGGTACATCCACTTTCCCACTCACCTATCCAACTATCTTGTTGGACGAGGCACTTCTCCAAAATTTTGCTCCAAAGAGCTTACACTTCAGATCCCTCAGTATCTCTCAGTATCCTCCAAGAATTACAGCTCAGCCATAATTGCCTATAACTCAGTGATCAACAGATGAACTACCTCAGGCTGTTAAGCCCTACAACTCAGGCTGGGAGGACAACCCTACCTCAGATCCACTAGGGATCCTACCTCAAAGAGAATGACTCTCCTACCTCAGGCTGTTAAGCCCTACCTCAGATCCAAAAGGATCCTACAGCTCAGGCACAAGTGCCCTACAACTCAGTGAGAATTACTCACCTACCTAAGACTTTAAACCAAGTCATATAGCTCAGATTCTCAACAGAATCCTACCTCAGAGCAAATTTGCTCCTACCACTCAGATCCAAAAGGATCCTACAAGATGGAAGTGAGTTGTATGGTTGATTTTGACACAAGAGATGTTTCTCTGTGCCACGGTTCTGGACAAAGATAAAGTCAGACCCACTATGACACCAGGAAAATATTTCCCTTGTCTACTTTTACTTGAACTGAGATATACTCTATCTTAACTTTTTCTTCTCAGCACCTATGATTTTTCCTGCTGGAACTGGGAAGTGACTGCATCAAAACTTGTTGCTACCTGAGCTGAGAGAATCCCAGCACTACTTTCTTCATAGCAATAAGGATGCAAATCTTTAGGATGCTTTGACTTATGCTAGAAGTAACTAGTAGTATACTGCTCTACTTCTTCTTCCTTCCTGCACAGAATCAGCAACTTTGTTTTTTCTTCTTCTCAGCTTCAGAAGTAGATGTTTAGATGTTGAGCTGGCTGAACTGAGAAGTAACTTGATCTGCAGAAACTTCTTCTCTGTTTCTTCTTCTCCTTCAGAAGGAACAACTTCTAATCTTGTTGGTGCAGGTGAAGATGACACCAACTAACTTGTTGTCTTTTCCTTAGAGATTTGCTCTGATCTTGCTGATGTCGATAATGAACACAAACAACTAACTTGTTGAGCCTTTAGACCTACATTTGTTTTGCCCTCTATTCTTCTCTTCACATCAACAATGTCGATGAAAAAGAATTATCTCAACCGCTACTTTTTCCTGTAAAGGACTTCTTCTTTTATTGATTGCAACCCTATGGCTCTTTTAACAGTAGGTCCCACACCATTAATGGCCAGCTGCAACCTTGCTTTACCGCCAACTATCGTACAGTAGCTCTGCGGCTCCTTTTGGCTTGTACTGTAGCTTTGCCGCTATCAATTTGAATAATATTGACTCGTTAACTTGCTGACGTCACCAGCTGTGGACTTAGTCAAAAATCAAGCATCAGTAGAATATGCATTGAGTGAATGAGCTTCACTCAACGCCAAAGTACTTAGATAGAATTCTGTCTATCTAGGCATTGATAGCATTGAGTGAGCAAGCCTCATTCAATGCCTTCTGCCTTAGCTTATTTTCTAGCCTTTTCTGCATGCTTAGCTTTGAGAGAATTGAGTGAGCTTGCATCACTCAACACCTTGTCCCTTAGCCATGATTTCTGTACTTTAGGCGTTGAGAGCATTGAGTGAGCTTGCCTCACTCATCACTTTCTTCCTTAACCAATTTTCTGCTTCTTTAGCATCTTAAGTATTGAGAGTGTTGAGTGAGCACGCCTCACTCAATGCTTTCTGCTTATCTAGTTTCTGAATCATGACATTGAGAGCGTTAAGTGAGCATGTATCACTCAACGCTTTCTGCCTTAGCCATATTTTTCTGCTTCTTGGCATTGAGTGAGCAAGCTCCACTCAATGTATTTGGACATAGCCAAATTTTTGTGTCTAAAAATACAGATACTAACTGGATGAGATACAATCAATGCTTTATCATATGACGTTGTGTGAGCTTGTCTCTCTCAACGCTTATGAACTTAGTCTAATATCAGCATTGTTTTTCTGTGGATTTGACTTACAATACTCGGCAAATATAGAGTTTGGCGTTGAGTGAGTGATACTCACTCAACTCCTGTGGACTTGGCCACTTTTCTGCCCATTTCTCCTTAGGCTTTTATTGTATTAGCCTGACTCACAGCCTTTTGTTGTATGGCATTGAGTGAGTTGACTTCACTCAACGCCTGTGGACTTAGCCACTTTCTCAGCTTGCTAATACTTTGGCTTTAACTGTATAGACTCCACTCAACACTATAAGTCATTTGGCGTTGAGTGAATGACCTTCACTCAATGCCTGTGGACATAGATGGCTTTCTATCTATCCATACCTTAGGTAAGTGTTTACCTAACCCAACCACTTAGGCTACCTGTCCCATCATTATTATTAGGATATCCTGCAATCACTAAACTTGAGCACAAGTTAGATCACCACATGTGTATACATTGTTTTCTAGGCTTTCTTCAAATCCAGGATATTGGGATCAATGGACCCAATAGCAGTGCCTAAGTATTTGTGTGTACTCCACACCCGCGACTCATCTTCAGACTGTCTGGTCCGCGCAAATACGAAAAAGAAATGATTCCTCCCAAAAGAAATATTTTAAGTCAAAAAAGAATTTCTTCTTTTGCTGGCTCGAAAAGTCTTTTGGGAGCACCCACGAAACTAAATAGTTTGCAGAATCTGTGAACCAAGGAGGGGAAGATAAAATAGTATTTATGGCTAGGAGGCGTTCCTCAGGAAATCTGTCATTTATGTTAGATTCGATGAGCGCGTCTGCACCCGGATTTTTTAAACGGGAGAGGTGATTGACAGCTAAAGTTTCTGCGCCCTTCTTATCCTGCATCTCCAAATCAAATTCTTATAGGAGGAGGATCCATTAAAGAAGTCGGGGATTGACGTCCATTTTAGCTAATATATATTTTACGACTGAATGGTCGGTAAATACGATAACTTTAGATAGCGTTATATACAAGCGAAACCTATCAAATGCAAAAACGATGGTCAAACGTTCATTTTCCATTGTCGTGTAATTACCTTGTGCGGCAATGAGCATCTTGCTAGCGTAATAAATAGGATGAAAATATTTGTTTATACGTTAGCCAAGAATGGTACCTACGACAATATCACTAGCGTCACACATAATCTCGAACGGAAGGGTCCAATCGGGTGCCACTAAAATGAGTGAATTGATAAGTTTTTGTTTTATAAAATTAAAAGAGGACTCGCATTCTCTACTAAAGACACAATTTGATTCTTTTTACAAGAGGCGAGTAAGCGGCTTTTTTATTTTAGAAAAATCTTGAATGAAACACCTATAAAAGCCCACGTGCCCTAAGAAACTCCTAATATATTTTACATTAGAAGGCGGGGGAGGTTTTTCGATAATTTCTACCTTGGCCTTATCGACCTCCATACCCTTAAACGAAATCTTATGACCGAGAACCAAACCTTCTCGAAACATAAAGTTACACTTTTCCCAATTTAAAATGAGATGCGTGTCCTTGCATCGCTGAAGGACACAATCTAAATTACAAAGACAAATTGGGAATGAGCATCCAAAAACAGAGAAATCATCCACAAAGACTTCCATAATCTCTCCTACCAGCTCGCCAAAGATCGCCAACATACATCTTTGGAATGTAGTCGGCGCATTGTAGAAGCCAAATGACATTGTTCGGTATGAGAAGGTGCCAAATGGGCTGGTAAAAGTTGTATTCTCTTCGTCATAGATGGAAATGTGGATTTGGAAAAACCCCGATAAACCATCAAGAAAACAAAAGTATGGATGACCGGATAAATGCTCCAGAATTTGGTATAAAAATGGTAGTGGGAAATGGTCCTTACGGGTGAAATCGTTTATTTTTCTATAATCGATGCACACCCGCCAACCCGTAACAGTACGAGTTAGGACAAGTTCATTATGCTCATTTTCCACTACAGTTAGACCACCCTTCTTGGGCATGACATGAATGGGACTAACCCATGCACTATTAGAAATATGATAAATAATACCCGCATCTAATAATTTTATAATTTCGGCTTTAACGATGTCTTTCATGTTTGGATTAAGATGTCGCTGCGGCTGAATAGTTTTGCGACAATTATCGTTAAGGAAAATCTTATAAGTTCAGAAAAAAGCTTAATCCCCTTTAAATAAAAAATTTGCCACGCAATTGCGTGGCAATGTTTAAGCAAAACTTCCAATAAATCAAAAGTCTCCTAATCTCTCAAATGCGAAGAAATAATAACGAGAAGGGTATCAGCTTTCCCCAAAAGGCGTATTTGAGAGATTCAGGTAGGGGTTTGAGCTCTAGGCAGGACGGTTCTTCTAACGAGGTTTTAATTTTAATATCTTTCGATCCAAATGTTTCGAACGATAATTTTGCAGAGTCATCCTCTTCGCAATTAAAGTTTTTGAGCGCAAAAATACCGTCGTTTAAAAAGGTAGACTCGAAAACAGGGGAAGAACAATCTCTAAATTATAACAAAAATCATCGCTCGATGACGAGTTTTCCATCGAGGGATTAATAGAGAAAGTAACCACATCATCTCTTACCCAAAGGAGGAGACGACCGTTACTCAAATCAATTAATGCGCGGGAGGTGGGGAGAAAAGGGTGACCAAGTATAATTGGTACATCAGTGTCCTCATCGATGTCTAGGATGACGAAGTCTACCAGAAAGATAAACTTATCAACTCGGATAAGAACGTCCTCGACTACCCCGATGGGAAACTTAATCGAGAGATCCGCTAGTTGGATATGCGTTTTAGTAGGGGCAGGAGTGCCCAAACCTAATTTTTGAAAGAGCGAGAATGACATCAAATTAATGATCGCGCCTAAATCTACTAGAGCGTATTTTATTAGTATATTGCCAAAAAGGCACGAGATGGAAAATTATCCCGGGTCATTTCTATTTAGTGGCAATTTATTAGTAAGAACCGTTGAACAGTCTGCGTTGAGAGAGATATACAAAATATTTTCTAATTTTTGTTTATTAGAAAGTTCTTTTAAATATTTCGCATACTTAGGCATCTGCGAGATTGCCTCACAGAAGGGAACATTAATATGAATAAGTTTTAATAATAAAATAATTTTTTTGTACTGCACGTCCTTACACTCACTATCTAACTTATGTGGATACGACAAGGGTGTTTTTAAAATAATTTTATCGTTTAAAATTGGTAAAGGTTGCGTAACCGAAGAAGGGGGAAGAGGGGTCGGAGGAGAAATATGTACCAGTGGATTAATCTATTTTGGATTGACCACCTCCTTTCCGCTATAGAGGGTTATAACATTGATATTCTCCCGAGGATTGGGCTCTGTGTTCCTCGACAGTGCCCCGAGCGCACGCTCAGACATCATCCACGCTAGATGTCTAACCCGTAGTTCTAAGTTTTTAGCGATTCGGTGATGTTCCAGATATTTGATTCGTTGGACGCTATGTATCTAGAAAAGTTTTCCTCCATCGAGGAGGGTTTAGGAAGAGGGGAGGCGACGGAAATCCGGGCGCAAGAGAGTTAGGGGGAGCTGCGCGTTGTTCGCATTGCTCCATGAGAAGTTGAGGGTGGTTCCTCCAACTCGGATTATAGTGGTTACTATAAGGGTTATTGTTGGTGTTGAAGGAAGGTCGACATGAATTTCCAAAATAGTCTACAAACTCATCGGCTACACTGAGTTAGAGGGAATCACCCAAGGAGGAGTGGGGAGGCAGCAGACATCTTCGCCACCTGCTTCGTCAGCCTTTTAACTTGAAGGGCTAAGCGAGCAGTGGCATCCACTTCGAAGAAGGCGGCCGCCTGCTTGGGACGTCCCCGCAGGACGTTCCATTGGTAGGCATTCATGTCCATTTCTTCGATAAGATCTTGTGCAGCCTCGGGGGTATTGTTATTCAGAGTACCCCCGACAGTAACATCAATCATTTGATGAGTCTGATAGTTAAGCCCTTCGTAAAAGATTTGGACCTGCAGCCATGCTAGAGCGCTTGGTGCGGACACCTGTGGAGGAATTCTTTAAACCTCTCCCAAGTCTCAAATAGAGACTCAGAATCGTTCTGAACAAACATAGAAATATCCGCCCGCAAATTTGCAGTTTTGGCGGGCGAAAAATACTTTTTTAAGAATTGTTCCGCAAGCTCGACCCAAGTGGCGATACATCCTCGCGGGAGGGAATTCAACCACTCTTTAGCTTTGGATTTTAAGGAAAGTGGAAAAAGGCGCAAGCGAATGGCGTCATCAGTGACGTCATTAATTTTAAAAGTATCGCAAATTTCTAAAAACTAGATAAATGAACGTTTGGGTCCTCATCCGGCTGTCCATCGAACTGCACGACATTTTGGATCATTTGAAAAATGCTTGATTTTATTCCGAAATTATTGTTCGCCACCGTAGGGTGAACGATACTAGACCATGTATCATCCAGGTTCTGCCGTGCGTAGTAAACATTGTACGCTCTGCGGCCTCGTTTGGGATAAGGTCGGCCAAACCTGCAGCAAAGGGTTCTCCGACCGATTCTTCGGTGTCCAAAGAGGGATTCCGACGTTGAGATCGAATACGCGCAAGAGAGCGTTCGAACTAAGGATTGAAATAAAAATTTTCAGACTCCGAAGGTTGTCCATGAGTCATACACCCTAAAATATATACTAAATAAGTCACTTTTTTTGAGTTTTAAGTAGATTTTTTTAAGCATATATTATTATTTTTTTTAATTTTTAGAAAAATAGGTAAAAGTAATAGATTCCGAAATTCGAAATAACACCACGAAATTCCCCGGCAACGGCCCTAAAAAATTGATGGCCCTCCGCGGTGCCCGACCTTTTTATTTAATTAGTGGTGCAGGGGTTGAGTTTTGCGGAGGGAGTGAGCGGGAAGGCAAGTTCACCTATCGCAAGTAATACATGATATTCAGGGGGAATATCGAGGTCATATATTTCTCGGGGCGAGTTAATTATCTCTACTACTCCCGAAGTGACAATTATCTTACCGAAAATTAAAGGTGTCAGATTAACTAACTAAGGCGGTTTATAAGAAAAAACTGAAAATAGATTGAAAAAGATCGATGAAGAAAAAACACTCAGTATCGAATTACGTTAGGACTAAAATAAATTTAGTTAACTAGAGATCCTAGGTTTCAATTCAATTAAAGGAGCAACTTGGCCGTGGAGGTTCCACAAGTATGAGCTCACCTATCTCTAGGGCTATCGCTCACCTGAACATTAAGACTATTCGACCGAGCTCTCGTTCGGCGAAGGATTCCTCTTAATGCCCGCTTTATGCTAAGAACCCCGCTATTGGGGGGGGGGGACCCAATCCGGTAAAATTCTGCTCCTCCTCTCTCGAGGGTTAGTGTGAAAACTCTTTCTACCCTAGGGTGATCAGTCCATATGTGGCCTCTCGGCTAGCTAGTATATGTATAACAAAAATAGATCCCACACATCGATATATGATTCTACGCGCCGTATACCTGGGGTAAACCTTAAGTACCTAATTAAAGAGAAAAAGAAGACCTTTAATTATTTAAAAAGATTTTTATGTCCCAATGCTCTTCGATATCGAGGGCTAAGAGCGATTAGCCACTCATCGGGATGGGGACAGCTTATGCGTTTGGTGAGACGTGGGTTCGAAACTAAGCGCTAAAAGGTTACAAAAAAAAGAAGACATAAATTACCTAACATTAGAAAGAGAAGAGCTTGCTAAAAAGGAGAACGCACACACTCAACCAAAGCCATAATAAAAACATAAAGCTAAGTTACAAAAAAAGAAAATTACATAATTGAAATGACTAGTCCTACTCAAATGAGTAGGTGGGAAATTGCGAGTTCTACTCAAACGAGTAGGAGGAAAATGACAAGTCCTACTCAAACGAGTAGGCGAGAAATGAAAGCAGTAAATTGCAAGTCCTACTCAAACGAGTAGGCGGGAAATGACAAGTCCTACTCAATCGAGTAGGCGGGAAATTAAAGCAGTAAATTGCAAGTCCTACTTAAATGAGTAGGCGAGAAATGACAAGTCCTACTCAAACGAGTAGGCGGGAAATGAAAACAGTAAATTGCAAGTCCTACTCAAACGAGTAGACGAGAAATGACAAGTAATACTCAAACGAGTAGACGGGAAATTGAGAGACCTACTCAAATGAGTAGGCGGGAAATTGCGAGTCCTACTCAAATGAGTAGACGAGAAATGAAAGCAGTAAAAGCTACCTTATATATGCACACACTCTACTTGAAGGAAAGAAAGAGATAAAGAAAGCTTAAAACAAACTCAGCCATACACTCACACACACAACAAAATAAAGAAAAATAAAGTGATCGAAAAATTAAAACGATTACATTTCTACCGTTAGAACTGCCTAAAAATGCATAAAAAGAGAGAAAAAAATTAAAGAAGGAAAAGTTTTTTCAAAATAAAAGCAAAAAACAAAGTGTTTAAAAATTAAAACAACAACTTTTTCATTCTTATAACTTCATAAAAATGCTTAAAAAGTGGAAATAATGTAAAAAAGGAACAAAATGTTTTACTCCTTAAAAGAGAAAATGTAAGTTAAAGAAAAATGAAAAACACTTTAAAAACCTTTTTTTTATAAACCCATAAGAATGAATACAAAGCTATTTAGAAAGCATCTAAGCTAAGGGAAACGATGAGAAAAGCTATCATAACACTAACAAACTACAAGAAAGCCTAAAACAAAAAAACTAAGTAAAATAAAACTATGAAAACATAAAACTTAAAATTATTCTCATACAGACACGCATTTTAAAGATAAAACAAAGATAAACAAGGCTATTATAACAACACTAAATGAAAGTATCTTGATGTCTACCTAAATCACCTAGAGGGGGGTGAATAGGTGAGATCTGCGTCTTTTGCGGAATAAAAATTTGAGAGAGATTAACACAAAAAGTAATCAAGCACAACCCAGACGACACAAGAAATTATAGTGGTTCCGCAATCTTGGGTACGTCCACGTTCCACCTCACCAATCTAGCACCACGACTAGCCTTGGCTACTTCACTAAATCTCGGATTGAAACAATCCTACACCTCGAAGCAACACTCCTACAACTCGGAGTTAACATACCCCTACAAACTCGACCCCCCAAAATGGGATCTACACTCAGAAGAATAATCTTCCTACAAACTCGGAGACAAAGCTCCTACAAGAGTTGAAATAATTTTACAACTACAATAAAAATTTTACTTCCAGATCTGAAATCTTCAAAGTTCTTCCGTCTTGAGACCTAAAATTCTTGAAGAAGATGTTGAGGAATAAATCTTGAGAGAACGCGATCTGAAACTCTTAAGATCTGACACGATCAAATGAATGATTGAAGAAACTTGAATCTGTGATCTGTCGAATCTTTTCTTCTATTGAATCGCTGGATCGAGGAAGAAGCGTCATAGAAGAATGACAATGGCAGCGTGCGGCTTTTCCCGATCTATAACTAGTGACAATTCAGATTTCTGTAATTACTACTAGGTTTAGCGAATTGTTGATGCACAAAAATGCTAAGGGGGGGTCGAGCACCACCAGCTAACAGTTCGAGCACAGGGGAAAAGAGAGACTGCGAGTAGTAATCTACTAAGCAGATAAGAGCAAGAAGAAAAACAGGGCCGTGAGCCACGACGACAACAGACTTCGCCCATCGCGGCCTGAATGCCTCTCTGGCGTCGGGCTTTTATTTTACTGAAGGAGGGTTTGACTACAAGGAAAAGAGGAAGAGGCAATAACTGAGCAAGCTGGAGTCCACAAAGAACAAAATTTGAGTCTGCAGCCTTTAACAAGTAGGCTCCTGGGCATGAGTCAGCGTGCCTTGGGTGCACCACCTCCCACCTATTTATACGATGGGGGCCTGCCCCAATGGGCAGGGCTAAAATAACCGACTGACCGGGTTACAGGAGAACCGGGCAGCGGTGACGGGAAGCAAAAAGAAAGAACACGCCAGTCCGCGCAAAAGGGGCGGACTGGGCTCGCGTGCTGGAGCTTCCATCTGCTGCTACTAGGCGCGATCCTGCTGGAGGACGGTGGCCTAGGCGGACTGGACACTGCGTCCGCCGAAGTAGAATCATTCCAAGGTATGGCGAACCGGACGAACGGAGCCTTGAGTCCGTCGCTGGGGGATCAACCTTGGGGGTGGCCGATTACTGCTGCTCTGCCGAGCTGGCCGGACTGCCGAACCGTATCCTCCCATGATAGGACGAGAACCTTAGAATTTTGCTGAGTCGCCGGGCCATGTGGGTCGCCAAATTGAGTCCGCGGATAATGAAGCAGGGCCTTGGCATGTTGTAGGTGTTGCGGACTGAGGGGTTAACATAATCCCTGCACATTTTTAAGTTTCCAGAAAACTTCTAAAATGTTTTCTTAACCGCCGAGTCTGCAAGCCTCATTAATGCCGTCAGCGCTATAAATATTGCTGGAGGGCCTGAAACTGTTAAAAATTCTGATCGACACGGGGCGCTACTCACCGCTTGCGGTCTCCACTTTGCAGTCCGACATGGCGAGGCTTGGTGCTTTCTTCACTAGTCTCACTGCAAAAAGCGAGAAGACTAACGCCTATGAAAATGAAGAAAATAATAAAGAGAGTTACGAGAGGAGAGCATGTCCGCTCTATTGGAGAGAGTTCCCATAGCCAGAAGCCTGCTGAGAAAGCAGTCCGCCATGCTGATATATCCGTGCGTGAGAAGGAGGATGCTGCAGTCCCTCACGCCGAACAGCCATTGAGAAGTGAGAAGTCACTAAATTTGTCGGACACCGTCCCTACTCAAAAAACCGCGAACTCAGCGGATACGGTTGGCGAAAATAATGAGACCGAAGTATCACCCCCCAACGCACAGGAGCCCATCGTTAACCTTGATGAAGACATGCGGACTGCGGGAGAAGAGGTTGGGAAAGACGCGCCTTCACAGGCATTGGTTGTTGCGAACCTTGAGACGGTCCGCGAGAGCCAGCCAGATTTAGGAAAGGCTGCCGCGGACTCTGCCGAGAAAAGGGGCCCTTCTGGAAAGAAGAGGAAGAGGGACGAGTCGACTGTGGCTGAGCGGGTTGAAAAGAAGTTGCGGTGATGAAAGAGAAAAATATCTCCGTGCGGACTGGAGATGAGGACTTGCAGCACAGGTTGTGCGAGAAAGAAGTTCCTGAAAGTGACTTAGTTACACCGGAGGCCCAAGTCCAGGGAGATAATTCCCTCTCCACGGTTAGTTTATCCACGGATGAGATACTAGATTCCATAGACGTCGATCAATTTGATCTCATCAACGAATCCCTGCTGGGTGCACTGCAACCTGAGGTGGAAACCCTTGGGGTTAAGGGCGGCGAACTCCCCTCTTTATCCCCTGCCGAGGAAAAAGAAAGGGAAAGACTGAAAGAGAAGATAGCGGAGTAGAAGAAAGAAAATCGCCGCTCACGTAGCTACGGACGAGGCGGCCTCGAAGCAGGATGCGGAGGACAAGAATGTTGAGGATCTACGGACTGCCACAGAGCTATTGCGGACAGGTAACCTTCAATCGGCTCCTAAATATTTTAAGCGTTAGTGGCTTTACAGGTCGCCGCAGCGGAAGTCGAGACCTATTAAGATCATCACCGAGACTGATGACATTGTCGTTTCAACAAGTTCCGTTGCTAAAAAAAAGTGCCAAAGTCCATCATGAATGGAAGAAACGGTTAAGCGCCTTTGACCAAGAGCGGGCAAGGCGGCCTATCTTCATTAGCCGGCAACTCGCTGTTGCTTTTTACAAAAGTGATCTTTTATCCTAATTCTTTGAGTCCGCTGCGGACTGTATTTGAATGTGAATTTGACCTTCTTTGTTGCAGGTGGAAAGTCACCACCGGGCTCTATCGAGAGTGGCGAGATCGTGGTTACACCGAATACTGGTGTTGACGCAGGCTCGCACGATGAGTCCGCAAGAGATGAGCAGCCAAGCCTGAATAACATCAGAGAGTTAGAAAAGAGGTTTCAAGCTGAAATTCAAAAAATTAGAGCGGAGCTAAAGAAGGCAGAAGAGCGCGAGAAGTCCTCGGCGGAACGCGAGAAAGCCTTAAAGGATCAGATCGCCAGCATCTCAAGGGCGTTGGAGTGGTCTGATAGGGAGAAGAAAAGGCTCGCTGATGATGTCCGCTTCTACAAAGGTAAGCACTTGGCGTTGGCGCGGGAAGAGAAAGGGAAGCGGGCTACTGAGGTTGCTGAGCAAAGATCGCGATTGCCAGATCGCGTCGCTCTGGAGGCGGCAACACCAGTAGAGGGCGGCCAACATGCTGCGGACGAGGAGCAGAGGCTGACAATGGAGCCGATGGTTCCCCTGAGTCGGGTAGATCGGGAGGCCGCTCACATGCACCAGACCATTAACTCTATTCATCACCACATATGTCGCTTGTATAGCGAGGTTCTCCAAATAAGCGACCAGGCGGAACACTTGTGTAGAGATAGGACAGAGAGGTCAACGCGGACTGAAACTAAAGACCGCTGAGTCCGTAACATGAACTTGATTTGTTTGATGTATAATTATGTGTGTTTTAAACAATGCTCTACGTTGTGGCTTGTGATGAACTATGCAGCGCTTTATGCGGACTAAATAACATATCCGCCCATTCTGTTGCTAATTTGTGTTTGTGCTGTGAACTGTGACGAACTGTGCGGACTAATGCTGTGTCCGTTTCTCAAAATTTAACTTGTTTGCAGGTGGGAAGTGTTGCGAACCAGGCGGACTGAAAATGTGTCTGCCTGATTTTGTGCTTTGAACTTTGCTTGGCAGGTACCCGACTGGAAGCAGCAGTGTGAATTTAAGTTTGTGTCCGCGTTGTTTTTAACTTTCGCTGCATGATCAATTGGATTATTGCGGATTATGCTGACTGAATGAGCGAGCTGTGCGGCCTGGTCAGAAAAGCTGTCAGGCCCCACTACTCTAAATATTGCCCCGTTGCTTCTTCTATGCAGGGAAACTGGTGTAGCTGAAGACCCTGCGTCCTGCCAAGATGGTGTCTGCCAGGACTGATGCTGCAGTTGCTTTTCATGCTGCCAACCACCGAAAATGCACTCTCACAGAGGCTGACCTTGAGGCCTTTGTCGAAAGCAAAATGGCGGACTCTAACTTGCTTGTCCGCCTTCCCGCCCACGAGGAAAGATTAAATTTTTCAACGGCGACTCAGATCGCCATCCCTATCGACCACTTTGATAGCGGATTCAAATTTCCATTTTTATGGGAGATCGCTGAAATTTTTGATCACTACGGGATGGTGCCGGGCCAGCTCGCGCCCAAAACCCTTGCTGCCATTTGCAGTTTTATCTCTTACCAGCGGTCTGAGAAGATCGCTTTCTCAATGAACATATTCCGCAAAATGTTCTCAGTCCGCTCAATAACGTCATCCGGAGGCCGCCCTTATAAGGGGGTGATCTACTTCTACTGCAGAGGAATGAAGGTTGTGGGTCTTCCAAACAAGATCCATAACTGGACCTCAATGTTCTTGATCTTCGAAGGCGACCTTGGGTTCGCTCATACCTATCCACAAGAGCGCGCGGACTCCGTTTTCAAGAGTGTCCAGCTGGATGAGATGGAGTCCGCCATTGTCAAATTCTTAGTTGATGCCAGGCTCGACATCGAGTACTACATCCCGCTATTGGCGAGCTTGGCAGACATTTCGCGTGAAGAAAGTAAGCTTTTGCGGACTTAATGTTTGCATCCGCATCGACCTTTGTGTTAACTCTTCTTCTGCTTTTGCAGCGACCTTGGCTGTGCCCGCTAACCTGCCACAGACGCTCAGCGGATTCACGCCTACTCAAAGAGAAAGGAAACAAGAGGTCGCGAGGAAGAGGAAAGAGGAGGGGGATCCCGCGGCGGACTACTCCTCTTCTGAAAGTTTTATAATGCAGGACTTCGGCAACCGCCAGAAGGATTTGAGGGGGAACCCGATGATCCACTGGCACAATAAGAACAAGCACGTCCGCTTGTCGACAGCGCTTCCTTTGTGGAAAGGTTCGAGAAAAATTGCCATGCTCATGTCGCGATCTCCGCACTCTATGAGAAGCGCAACTTGAGCGATTTGAAGAAGGTTGCTGCTGCCGATCTCCCTCTACTGGCCTCCCAGGCAAGTGCGAATAGCGTGGTGACGAACCACTTTGTCTGCTCGCTGGCCAGAGACCTGCTCAGACAAAACGAGCAACTTCAAGAAGAAAGAAGGGTGCTCAAGGAAAGAAATGTGCGGTTAGGAAAGGTCACCCAGCAGAAGGAAGAGCTGGGGGTGAGTTGTATTTGCCGCGGTCTTAATTTGAAATCCGCCGCGGACTGATGTTTGTTCCTTTGTTTCACGCAGGTCGCCTACAACTTGGAAAATAACAACTTCCAGGCCGCTATGCTCCCCTTTGTGAAGGAAACCGTTGAAATCTCCATCGAGCGATTTGTCCGCGGCGGCTTTGCAAAGGAAGGAGTGGACGGTGTTCCCTTCTTGCAGCTCTTCCCAGAGTTGAAAGAGCAGGTTGCGGCAATGGAGCGGGCTGCCAAGGAAAAAGACGTCATCGTCGAGGAGGAAGAAGAAGAAGAAGGAGAAGAAGAAGCTGAAGAAGAAGAAGAAGAAGAAGAAAAAGGAGAAGGCGAAGAAGAAGGCGTCAAGGCGATAGCTGATGATACTGGTTCAAGCCAGCAAGGCGGAGAACAGTCCGCCGAGTCCGACACCTCTGCATCTTCCTCTGCTGGCAAGAGCTCGCATAGTGAGTCCGCGACAAGCACTGGTTCAGATGACAGCAGTGGAAGCGGCTCGGGGGGCTATTCTCCGGAAATTGACGTCGAAAGCCCTGCATTCCCTGTCGAGAAGAAACAGAAAACCGCTGAGGCTGACTAATGTATTTTTGTTTTCTTTTGTAAATAGAGCGGACTCAAGTTTGTAGTCCACCGAATATATGAAAGATGTAACTTAATTTTTGATCAAATAGAAAAGGATATTCTGGTATCATGTGTCTCCTGCAATGTTCTTTATCTTTTGTATTGACGTAGTAAAGTTCGATCTTCATGTAGCAGTCTGCGTGATGCAAAGATCATCCATACCGTATGAGTTTTTGACTTGCTAACTAGAAAATTTCATTTAATAATCCGACCACTGTCCGTCGTAAGAAGAATGAGAAGTTTAATCGGTTTACGAAAAGATCAGGCGGACTCTGACGAGTTCCAATAGCAGTCCGCGATTCTCTTTTTCAATCTTTTAAGCTTAATGACGATATAAGCATGACAGCCTTATATTTACTTGTCTCATTGCGAGCTGAAAAGACCAACCAGGAACCAATTCTGCGGACTGGGCGGATATAGCTTCACAGTTCGCACATATTCTAATAGAAATGATTTATAGCTTGTGACCAAGCGGGCAAGTGCGGCCGGAGCGGCATAGCTTTTCTCACCGGGCAACAAGCTATACGATCAACCAAAGGAAAACCGGCGGACTGAGCGGATAACCAAAATGCAGTCCGCACTAAATAGATGAAATGATCTATATCTTGCGACCAAGCGGGCAGGTGCGGCCGGAGCGGCATAGCTTTTCTCACCGGGCCACAAGCTATACGATCAACCCAAGGAAAACCGGCGGACTAAGCAGATAACCAAAATGCAGTCCACACCAAATAGATGAAATGATCTATAGCTTGCGACCAAGCGGGCAGGTCCGGCCAGAGCAGCAAAGATTTTCTCATCGGGCCACAAGCTATACGATCAACCCAAGGAAAACCGGCGGACTGCGCGGATAACCAAAATGCAGTCCGCACTAAATAGATGAAATGATCTATAGCTTGCGACCAAGCGGGAAGGTGCGGCCGGAGCGGCATAGCTTTTCTCACCGGGCCATAAGCTATACGATCAACCTAAGGAAAACCGGCGGACTAAGCGGATAACCAAACTGCAGTCCACACTAAATAGATTCCCCGTGAAGAGTAAGATGCAGACTTGACAGAACGGTCCTCTGCCCTCTTGCCTGGAGTACAGTCTAAGATGATCTTTTTGGCAGTTGCGGCCAGAGCGACATAACTTTCCTCCAAGATCAACCAGGCTGTGGGTCTCCTGCAGGCACTGCTTGAGGGTACCATGGAGTGTTCGAGGGTTACAAACTAAGATGACCCGTGGGCAGGTGCGGCCGAAGCGGCATAACTTTCCTCATGCGATCATCGAAGTTGTAACGATATCCCTAAAGTGGCATGGTAGATCTTAACTCCCACCCTGTCCCTCCATAGCGCAGAGGCGGGGTCAGGTACTAGCCAGGATCTGAAGTTCAGAATCCTACCGCACTAGAGCTTGCAAGCTCCCACTACACGGTGCGAAATCTCCCCGCAACACATGGTCTTTGTGTTGTTACGCTAATGACAACGGCTCTAGGGGAGGTTTGCTGAACTCAGCGATGTCTCCTGGTATCAGGTAACTGTTATTGAGGTTTGGGAGAGAAAGAGAAAACATTAGAAAAAGTGTTAGTACGAATCCTTTGATTAATGAGAGGCTTTTGCAAAGTTAGCATAAGAAAGAAAAGCGAGTTCAAAGATGGAACCATTTTGGAATCTTCCTCATTCAGCGTGCTAACTGTTATGTTTGAATAGATAAAACACTTGAAGAAGCGTTAGCAAGCAGTTTTTACTCATAATGATTCTTGAAGAGGCTACATAGAATGGAAAAGAGAAGGTTCAGGAATAGAACCGTTTGAGATCATCTCCGCTCCATGTATGTGGCATATCCTCTCCCCCGTATGTTTGCAAGCGATAAGCACCGTTCTTTAACGCTTCTTTGACAATGAAGGGGCCGACCCAATTCGGATTAAGTTTTCCAACTGAGCTAGCTCTTGTAGCAGCGTCAACTTTTTTAAGAACTAGATCTCCCACTTGAAAGTGTTTGATCCTTACGTTCTGATCAAAGTATCGGGCCATCCTTCTCTTGACTTCTTCCTGCCTTATTGCTGCTTTGTCTCTAATTTCCTCAATGTGTTCCAGGCTGAATTTCATCTCTTCATTGTTCAGCTTAAGACAGTCCTCAAAACCTTACCTTGCAAGCAGAACCCTGGGTGATGGTACTTCAAACTCAAATGGAATGAGGGCTTCTGAGCCATGAGAAAGTTTAAACGGGGTTTCGCCAGTTGCGGATGAAGGTGTCATTCTTAGGGACCAGAGGATCGATGGAAGTTGATCAGCCCAGCTGCCTTTTAGATTCTGCACTTTCTTCTTAAGTAAATTAAGGACCTGCTTGTTGGCTGCTTCAACTTGGCCATTGCTCCTGGGATGATGGACGGATGCAAACCGCAGTTCTATTCCGATCTACTTACAAAAATCAATCATCTCTGCATTGTTGAACCGTGGCCCGTTGTCGGTGATTATAGCCATTGGTATTCCATGTCAGCAAATAATCTCTCCCCAAATGAAATTACTGATGACCTGAGTTGTTGTCTTTGCCAATACCTTTGCTTCAATCCACTTGCTGAAGTAGTCAATCATCACTATGATGAAACTCCGTTGTCTGCTTGCCATGGGAAAAGGACCAATGAGATCCATCCCCCAAACTGCGAAGAGCCAAGGAGTTGCAATCGATATGAGTGACTCAGCAGCCTGGTGTTGAAGTGGAGCAAACTTCTGGCATTGAACACACTTTCTAGCATAAGCCTCAGAGTCTCTCTTCATGGTGGGCAGAAATATCCCTACCACAGGATCCGTCTTTCTAAAGTTCTTGATCCTGAGTGACTTCCACACTCACCTGAATGAACCTCTTGCAAAACAACGGGAGCTTCTTCTTCTGAAACACACCAGGCCATGACAGAGAGGAATGTTTTTCTATAGAGGACTCCTGCCACTAAGTAATAGTGGGCTGCTTTTATTCTGAACCTTTTCTGATCTTTGATTGAATGGTGAAAGTCCCCTGTTGACAGATAAAGAATGAATGGGTCCATCCAGGAGGGACGTTGATCAACCTGCATCAACTCTCCTTCCTCCACTACCGAGCAGAAGAGTTCGGAAGTTGTTCCTCCTGATGGCAGTCCATAATTGGCAAGAACATCTGCCTCCTCATTTTCTGTTCTGGGGATGTGCTCAATGGTAAAGCTTTTGAATTTGCCGACTTCTATTTTCACAAGAGCAAGATATTTCTTTAAGATCGGCTCTCTTCTATCAAAGTTACCAAGGTCTTGTGACGCCATCACCAGAGAATCAGTCTTGATATGAACATGGTTAATTCCAAGTTCTCTTGTAAGTCTCAAGCTTGCTAGCAAGGCTTCATACTCGGCCTGGTTATTGGTCACTGGAAAATAGAACTTGATGGCTTGCTCCAGTTTGATGCCGTTTGGGTTGATCAGAACCACTCCTGCTCCAGAAGAATTTCTACCTGAGGCACCATCAACATAGATGGTACAAGCCAAAGGCGACCTTTCTGCATGATCAGAACTGAACTCTACTGTATCAATCAGGAAGTCTGCTAGAACTTGAGCTTTGATGGCTATCTTGGGCACATAAGAAATTTCAAATTCACTCAACTCTATTGCCCATTTGGCTAATCTACCAGAATGCACCGGTTTCTCCAACACACCTTTCAAAGGTTGATCAGTAACAACTTGAATTGAGTGCGCTTGGAAATACGGACGGAGTCTGCGAGCTGATATGACTAGTGCCAAGGCTAACTTCTTCAGAATCGGATACCGTGTCTCTGCACTTTTCAGAATATGGCTAACATAATAAATCGGGAACTGTTTCCTGCTCTCTTCTCGAAGAAGAACAGAGCTGACTGCTTCAGGGCCAACTCCTAAGTACAAAAAAAGCATCTCCCATGGCCGGGGACTCTGGAGCAGAGGTGTTGAAGTCAGCTGCTTCTTCAACTGCTCAAAGGCCTGAGAACACTCTTCTGTCCATTCAAACTTGGATGCTCCTCGAAGAGTTTTAAAGAAAGGAGCACTCCTGTCTCCAACCCTCGAGAGGAACCTCGCAAGACCTGCTAACCTCCCCCCTAACTGTTGAACTTCCTTAGGTGAATGGGGAGTAGGCATATTAAGAATAGCTTTTACCTTATCTGGATTGGGGGCAAGTCCATCTAGAGTAAGGAGATGACCAAGGAACTTCCCCTTACTCTCCCCAAAGGTGCACTTCAATGGGTTGATCTTCATTTTATATCTACGCAGAGTAGCGAACGTCTCTGCTAGATCTTGCAAGTGCAGCGAAAAAGACTTACTCTTAATCAAGAGGTCGTCTACATATACTTCTAGGTTTCTTCCTTTTTGTTGCTTAAATACACGGTCCATCATGCGTTGGTAGGTTGCACCAGCATTTTTAAGCCCAAAGGGCATCATAAGGTAACAATAGCAACCATCATTGGTAATGAATGACGTATGAGGAACATCAGGTTTATGCATTCTTATTTGGTGATAACCAGAAAATGCATCTAAAAAACTCATAAAGGAGTACCCTACCGCATAATCAACTAAAGAATCTATCTGAGGCAAGGGGTAACAATCTTTGGGGCATGCTTTATTAAGTTTTGTAAAGTCTACACACATGCGCCACTTCCCTCCTGGTTTTTTAACCATTACAACAATGGATATCCAGGTTGGGTATTGAATTTCACTAATGAAATTTGCCTTGAGGAGCTTCGCGACCTCCTCTCTTATTGGTTCAGCAAGCTTTGTTGCTACATCTCTTTTCTTCTGCTGCACAGGCTTGAAGTGGGATCAATATTAAGGTGGTGGCAAGCAACATCCGGATCCACGCCTGACATGTCCTCTGCTGACCAGGCGAAGACATCCAGGTTCTTCAACAAGCAAGAGACCAGCTCGGCCTTTTGATCTTCAGGCAACTCCGAGTTGATGGAGAGCTTTCTCTCCTCCCCCTCAGCAATGGGGACTCCTTGCGTCACCTGGGCAGGTTCCAGGTGAGCTCCTCCTTTAGCAGCAGTTTCTAAACTTGGGGAGGCTTCTGCAGCTGCTGCTGGAGCAATGGAAGGACTTGCATCAACCATGTTAATAGTGCGAACATAGCACTCCCTTACTCTCCTTGGGTCACTCCTGACCCGGCACATCCGTCCATCGGCGAAAAACTTGGTCACGAGGTGGTAAGTTGAGACCACCGCTTGATACTTGTTCAACAAAGGTATGCCGAAGATGGCGTGATAGCTACTGGGAGCATCAACCACTATGAACTGAACTTGCTTGGTTGCCCCTCCAAGCTTTACTGGCAGGGTGACACTTCCTTCAGCTTCTTTTCTCTCTCCAGAGAAGCTGTAGAGTGGCCCTTCGGTGGAAAGCAAAGGCTTTCCAGTCTTCAGGGCCTCAAAGGTTGATTTAAACAGCAGGTTGACTGAGCTTCCAGTGTCAACGAGAATCCTGTCAACTGTGAAATCTCTAATAACATCCTTAATCACAACTGCGTCATCGAATGGATTTGCTGTTTGGGGAAGATCAGCTTGGCCAAAAGTGATGACCTCGCTCGGTGGAGCAATGGAAGAGGAAGAGGCCACCTCTGCTCGAGTGACCCTTGAGATTGAGGACTTCCGAGTAGACTCGGTTCCTGCCCCACCGTGGATAAAGAAGAGTCTTCCCAGGACTCCTTCATCATCTGCATCGAAGCATTCAACCGGAACGTTGATTGGCCCCAGACAGCCTTCGTCCTTTACCTCCACACATTCTTGATAAGCTTCAGCTACCTCTTTGCCTTTGGAGGTGGACGGATTTGAAGAAGAGTCTTTCTTGCTCAAATCAATCTTGCCCTCGGTAAGCAGTTTCTCTATTAGCATACGAAGGGCTTTGCAATCTTCGGTCAAGTGACCCTTCTCCTTGTGGAACTGGCAAAAATGCGCGTTGTTTCTTGGCCTCCACTCTCTCTGAGGCCCTTGTTTCTTCTCTTCCAATTTCTTTTGCAAGATCTGGATGACTTCGTCAAGATCCAGACCTGCAATTTCCTCCATGGAGTTAGTATCACATCGGCTCGGAGCAGGCAGGGCTGCTTGCTGGAGGATGGGAAGCGCTTGCAGCGGAATGGCGGGAGTGGCGGCCAACAGCAGTCTCTGATCTTGAAACTGTTGATGGCCGAGAAAGGGTTTATTGTGGCGGAAATTCCGGCCCCTTTGAGAAGGAGGCTGGAAATCTGGGCGAGGGGGCTTGCTGTGAGAAGAAGAGTCGGATGCATCCCTTCCTTCAGCCTTAGCTGTCAGGGATGAAACATATGTGGGGTTGGCGTTCTCGCCTTCAATGAAGCGGTTGACCATGACGATTAACTCCTGATATGTTTCTAGTGCCTTTGTTACTGCTTTAAATTTCAAGGAGCCTTCTCGGAGGCCATGAATCGAGGAAACCTTGTAGTTGTCGGAGTTCACGTTCCTTACCCCTTGAATCTCCTTTTGGAAGCGATCAACGAATCGTGCAACTGATTCATTGTCCCTTTGCTTGATTTCAAAGAGAGCGGCTGGTCCATCTTTTCTCTTTCTTGAGGTAGAAAACCTCAGCAATAATTCGCTGCGAAGTTCAGTAAAGGAAGAGATTGTGCCCGAAGGCAGCTCATAAAACCACTCTCTCGCCTGTCCTTCGAGAGTGGTAATCAAGAGTTTGCACTTGATGGCGTCGGAGAGGCATCTCAGTGCAACTGCCCCTTCGAATGCTTGGAGGTGGGCGACTGGATCAGTCTCCCCTGAGTAGAATGGAAGGAGAGGTTCTCTGAAGTTGTTTGGAGCCGACTCCCATCGGATTCGATCAACGAAGGGATACGGGGTCTCGAACTCAGCAGGGTAAAGAGGGCAGACTGAAGCTGGGGAATCCGCGGGCTTGGCAGACTGGTGATCAACAAAATGGAGCTTGCGGGCAGGAGTGCCCCTGGCTGCTTCTCTGAAAAAATTCATGAATGAGGCAAACTGCTCCTCCTGAGGGCGCAGAGGGGCGGCGGTCTGGATAGGATCTAGGGGAGTGACTGGCGATTGCCGAAGCGGAGTTCGGCGAGCTGGAGTCTGGCGGACTAACGAGTTCGCAGGTTCTGCTGCGGCCTGGGGAGCAAGACACTGGGTTAATACAAGCAGGGCTTGGCTGATTGTGTCGAGACGCTGGTCAGTCTGCCTGCGGGATTGCTCGGCCTCGAAGCGAGCTTGCTCGATTGCATCCCAGAGAGAATCCTCCGAAGAACTGGAGCAGTCTGAACAGCGAGCTTGGCGGTCTGACATGTCTGTCCGCTGAATTCGAAATACTACTCAAATCTGAAGGTCATGTGTTAACTATTAATGCACATAAATGCTACGGGGGGGGGGGGGGGGGTTGAGCACCACCAGCTAACAGTTCGAGCACAGAGGAAAAGAGAGACTGCGAGTAGTAATCTACTAAGCAGACAATAGCAAGAAGAAAAGCAGGGCCGCGAGCCACGTCAACAACAGACTTCGCCCGTCGCGGCCTGAATGCCTCTCTGGCGACGGGCTTTTCTTTTACTGAAGGAGGGTTTGATTACAAAGAAAAGAGGAAGAGGCAAGAGCTGAGCAAGCTGGAGTCCGCAAAGCACGAAATTCGAGTCCGTAGCCTTTAACAAGTAGGCTCCCGGGCACGAGTCAGCGTGCCTTGGGTGCACCACCTCCCCCCTATTTATAGGATGGGGGCCTGCCCCAACGGGCAGGGCTAAAATAACCGACTGCCTGGGGTATAGGAGAACCGGGCATCGGTGACGGGAAGCAAAAAGAAAGAACACGCCAGTCCGCGCAAAAGGGGCGGACTAGGCTCGCGGGCTGGAGCTTCCATCTGCTGCTACTAGGCACGATCCTGCTGGAGGACGGTTGCCTGGGCGGACTGGACACTGCGTCCGCCAAAGTAGAATCAGTCCAAGGCATGGCGAACCAGACGAACAGAGCCTTGAGTCCGCCGCTGGGGGATCAACCTTGGGGTGGCTGATTACTGCTGCTCTGCCGAGCTGGGCGGACTGCCGAACCGTATCCGCCCGTGATAGGCCGAGAACCTTAGAATTATGCTGTGTCGCCGGGCCATGTGGGTCGCCAAATTGAGTCCGCGGATAATGAAGCAGGGCCTTGGCATCTTGTAGGTGTTGCAGACTGAGGGGTTAACACGAATCCTTGAGAAAACGTTATATAGGACATTCACTAACAGTCTGAAATCATTAAGGAATGATCCATATGGACCAATCATGAAGAATTAAGATTGAATTGAAATGCCATCAGATGAATTTGAAATTAAATTTTCTGCAACTGCATTCGTCGAAAGGAATCATGATTTCTCAAAAAATGGCATACCCTTCTCGAGAAAATACTTCACGCAGAATTCTCTGAACTGTGGAATTGATTTTTCAAAAAATGAATTTGACTTTTTGAAAATAACTTTTCTTTCTCGAAAAATGAATCTGATTTTTCGAAAGCAACATTTCTTTCTAAAAAATGAATTTGGTTTTTCGCAAAATCTACATGACATTTCTCGAAAAAGAGATTTTAGAAGTTTTTGGGAGTTTTTTGAAAAGTTTTTGTTTCTTGAGAATAGTTCTACTTTCTCAAAAAATTTATCTACACATTTTGAAAAAAAAAGACTCTTCTTTTCGAAAAACAGACTTAGGAAATTTCAGAATAAATTTCTTTTCTTCTTTGTTCAAAGACCAGCAACACTTCCTTTCTTCCATGCTTTAGTACTTTAAAATGAAGTGCATCCTAATAGAGAGCTTACACATGAGTCAACACCATGGATCACACAATGAGGGATTACATTGCATGGTCCTGTGTTAAGTGACTCATTGTAAACTGACATTGGTCTACACTTAGCAATAATGACCTGCAAGCACTCAACTAGAGAATAACATCAGATACATACTTAATTCATCTTAGTTCAAGAGTGACTTCACACAAATCTAGGTTATTGTGGATACAATACCCAACAATCTCCCACTATTTATAGAAGTCAGAACCCTCTATACTAAGGTGAATTATATCAAGATAATTAAAAGAATTTACTAACAAACACAATAGTAATTGCAATGATAATTGAGAAATAATATATCATCAAAATTCAAAATATATATATAAAGAGTATGTCCATGTAAATATCTAAGCCCACAAAATTCTATAAAGCTGAAAAAATTTGAATCATTTGAATTGTTGTTGGTGTAGTCTATCTTTCTTCTCTTGTTGTCTCTTGTGATAGCTCTAAGGTTTGGGGTAGTACTTTGGAGGTTTAGGCGGGGCACTGAGATTATTTCGTCTATATTCACGATCATAAAGTCTTCTTTTTGTCAAGTATTTTTCATACAACTCCCACTCCTAGGAACTGTAATGATCATTTCTATCTTCGTTAAAATCTAAAACTAGCTTTAGAGTATCAAGAATAAGTGACTTTGAAGTAGGGACTCCACACTTCAGCAAATTCTTTTCCAATCCTTTTAGCAGCACCTTGACTGGGAATGGATCTGCTTGCAGAAGCACCATCACCATATTTCCTTTTCTTTTGTACATGTACTTCAGGAGGTATTTCTTGTGGAATCTCTGGTTGCTCATGAATCCAGACCTGAGAGTAACTTTTTGGAGGAATTTTATATTGCTCAGGTCTAGGGGAGAAAGTAGGCTGGCAGATTTTTGGGTCAAGATGTGTAGGTGGAGGTGCATTGGGATCAACTTGAAATTCTGGAAAGATCTGATTATGCATCCATACAGCAGTCCCAAAAGTATAGAGGTTTACCTCCTTAATATGCTTTTCTACCCCTGTATTGATCTCTTTCAATTGTTCACCCAACTAATTTTTCATCTCTAGGACCTTCTTATCAAGAACTTTTATTACTTTGTCCTCCCCCTTTCTGACTTCTACAGATAGGGTTTCTATGGTATCTTCTTTGAATTTCCCAACTTCCTCACAAGTTTTGAAGTTCTGTGCTGTAGTTTTCTTCTCCAATTAGATCTGATTGTCTACCAATGTGACTGATTATTCCATAACATGACTAATACTAGTGATAGTGTGGTCTATGACCTTGCCACCAATTTGCAACAGTCTTTTGAACTCATCTGTATTATGTTGAATCTCAGCAAAGCCTCTACTCATCTCTTTCTCTAGAGCAATTACTTTTTCAGTGACTTCTTTGAGAGACTTATCAAAGTACTCTCTTTACTGTGTTAATATAGATTCAATTTTACACAAAAGAGTATCATCAGGAATAATATCAACTGGAAGAGGTGGAGGAGGTAGAGCTGGGGCTAACTAGATAGGTATCTCTTCAATCACAACTGACTCTTGCCTCTCTGGAAAGGAGCCATCTCATCTCCTTCATTTCTAACAATGATAGGGAGGGAGAAGTCTAAGTTCCTGAGAGGGGGTTCTGCTGGTTCTGGGATAATCTCTACATCATCAGAGAGTATAACTTCATTCTCCCCCTCAACATGTTCCTGAGGTTGAGAATTTTCTGGTATATCCTCTGGAGGATTTTCTTGTTCAGGGGAAGAATCAAAATTCATACCCGAGCCACCATCAAGTGCTGAGGTGCTCTTCTCCTCATCAAAAATACTTTGATTTTCCTTTTCCATTGCCTCAACATCAACAATAACTTCCTCTATAATCTTGTCAGCAGGAACATCTGACTGGGTCTCTGGTTCTAGTACTTCAGCATGTTGAACTTCTACAAGAACTCAAGGAGCAGGCTCCCCCTCAATAACTATACCAGATGTGCCAACTGTATCAGTGCGAAGGGGAGATGGAGTCTTGTCCTCATCAACAACAGGGCTTAGAACTTATGGAGCTTGCCCTGGCCTTTGAATTTTTATCTCCCATCTATTTATGGAGGCGAGTGTGACTTTCTCTAGGTGGTGAACAGACTTTGGACAAGTCAAAGATTTCTGGGTGTACTTGATTGAGATACAAAGTGATGATCCTAACATAATTGGGTGCCTTTATACTTTCCTTAATCTTATCAAAGAGCATTTGTCCCCATTAGAATTTCTTGTGACAAATTGCTACTGTCATCATGTCGAACAAATCTGAGGATATATATCCAATGGAGTTAGTTTTGCACAGTAGGACTTTGCCTAAAATATCAGCCAGGATCTTACTTTCAGCATTCATATTTGGTCGTCTAATGGAAGTTGTGGATTGAGAGAGACCATAGAAGGACATAGCCTTAGAGTAGTCGGGTTCTTCCTGTAACATCCCTCAAACAACTAGACCCCTAGGACTTTGTTTTATCATGACTAGGTCATGACAAAACCATCAGAAGCTCTAAACTAAGTGGGCAATTCCCAAGGTGAAAAATCACCTTGGTTTGCCTACAGCTCATCCTCAATATTTAGACATAAGATTTGACTTTAGGACTACAACTTGATCCCATGACCCTACCACAACACCCCTAACACCTTGGGTAGTCCATAGGGCTACTAAAGACCCACTGTGGGCAGTCAAAGTGGTTATGTTGACCTAAGTCAACCCTAATCCTAAATGAGTCAAACTAGCCCACTTAGGGTCAATTGACCTTCCCCTAGCCCAGTGGACCCCACCCATGCCCTCCTAACCCTAAAGTGAGGTCAATGGGTCACCAAGGACCCATTGTGGTCAACCTTAGTGGCTAAGTTGACCCAAGTCAACTCTAGCCTCAAAGTGGTCAAAATGCCCTTACTAAGGGTCAAGTGACCTCTAAGTTGCCAAGTCAACCCTACCCATCCCTACCTAGACCCTAGGGGAGGCCAATATGTCACCAAGGACCCATTGATTGTGACACAAAGGGTCAAAAGGACCAAGGTCAACCTTAGTCCAATTTAGGTCAACTCAACCCAAATGGGCTAACCCAAGCTCAAGCCCCCTTTCATTTGGGCTAACCAATTCTTAATCATATGATGATATGAATTAGTGGACTGCAAATAGCCTAAAGGAGTTGAACAAGTCAGCTTTGATGACTAGGAGAGAGGAAACTTCATTTTCTCCCTTTAATGGAGGAGAGAGAAAATGAAGGGAGGGGCTATTCATGGCTAGGGAGACCAAGAGCCCTCTCCTCTTGCTGGAATCATCTCCCCTGGTCAGTTAAGAGGAGGCCAAGGGTTTTCCCGGCCATGGAAGAGGCTAGGGGAGGAGAACCACCATGGACGAGCCAATCTTTCAATGGCCATTAATGGCCATTGATGACTTGGCCTCTCCCCTCCCTAACTGAGGCTTTAAACACTATCAATGGACAGAGAGGTGTTTTCCCCACCATTTACCTGAAGAATTCGAGCCCTTTCACTGTGCAGTTGCAGAACTCCGGCGACTCCTCCACCACCAATGGCATCCCAGCGATCGACGCGTCTCCAGGCCGCAAGCAAGGTCCTCCCCTTCTTCTTCTTCTCCTATGGGTAGATCATGGGGATCATTTAGAATAAAAATCGGGCTCAATTGAGCCCTATTGAAGCTTTCGTTTTCATGGATGTTTCGTGAAAAAAATGAGTTCTCGGGTTCGCCGGAAAAAGCCCCTCCGGCGGCCGTGCCGCCGCCAGTCGATAGACACCACCTCGACGGAGGTGGTGGAGGCGGTGGCCGGCCAGGGAGGTGGCCGGATGGCCGGCTATGGCGGCTGGAAGAGGCTCCAGGATAGGTCAATCCTATTCATCAACTGTAGGAAGAAGTTGAGCCAGAGCCGCTGGATGAGCTTTAAGATTCGTACTGGTGATCGATTAAAACTCCAGGATGTATTTTCATATTATTTCATTTCTGTCACACTATTTGTATTTAATGTTTCTAATTATTAAAAAAACTTAGATGCTAAGTCAGAGAAAGTGGTCAACATATAAATTATAGCCCTATGGGTCTACTTTAATTTAAAATTAGTTTGAACAAATTTGGATGCATGGTTTGACCAGGGCACTCATTTTGGTGGGGACTATACTTAGGGCTAGACAGAGGTTAAAATGGGTGCCCCCACTTCATCATTTGTCCAAATGACCCAAAATTTGGACAGGGAGTCACCCTAATCTATACCTAGGTCCTGCCCAAAAATGAGAATTTTTGGGGACAAGTTTTCTATAGTTTTTGAAATCATTTCAATTTCCTAGGGTAAATTAATTTAGGGACCTAAAACCTCCAAGTGCACTTTTGACCTAAATACCCCTCATTAGGGCAAGGCTAGGGTTTGCCCAATTCCCACCAAAATCCACTCAAGAAGGGGTGAAAATTTATACAGATCCTCATGATGAGGGTAGCTAAAGCGCTCTGGTGAAAATCTTAGAGGATTTGGAGATGGATAAACCCCTCAAAACCCTAACCCTAGTTTAGGTCACAATCCTTAAATTTGAAGGGTAGGTAATTAAAACTCTATGAAAACTTGTGAATTTTGAGTAGTGTATTCATAATGTTATTATAAACCTTGGTTAATTTTATTGGGAATTTCAGATCAATAATTTTAGTATCACCTTTGCAATACTAGTATTAGCCCTACTTAATTATGTTTTTGTTATGATCTTAATATCCATTAGATAATTATGAAATTGGGGCAGAGTGAGGTTTAGACCATTATTATCATACATGAATTTTATTGTAATTTTTAGATATAAATTTCTAGTACTTACTTCACAAGTATGTAAATACGGTAATATGATCAATAATAGATTTAATACTCCCTTTTTATTAGAAAATTATGAAACTTGATCAGTAGTGTTTCTAGGTCAATATTCTCATATGAGAATTTTATTATAATTTTTAAATGAATAATTATTGTACTTAGTTCATTAACCTATTAACTCGGATTATTATGAGAAAATCAAGTATAGAGTTCATTATTCACTAATAAATTGTGAAACTTGACCTGGAGTGTTTTTTATATCTTTATATTCATCCTTGAATTTTTTTCAGAATTTTTAGAAGCATATTGGCAGTACATATCTCTTTAACTTGGTTAATGTAGGTTATGTTCAAAAATTATATTTAGAGGTTTAAGACTTACTGAAAATTTGGAGACCTTGAATTTATTGATAAATAGTTGTCTTTCATTTATCATAATTTTATGGAACATTTTGCATTCATGAAAATAGTACTTCATGTTCAAACTAAGGCATTTGGATCTCTTTGGAAATTAAATAAATTATCCATTAAATTAGGAAAATTATAAACTTCTGGATTTAGGCTAACCATGCCATGATAGACCTCCAATAAATATTATAGGGATTTTGGATGATAATTTGGAGTACCTCCCATTGTATACATCATATAGCCTAGGATGATCTGCGTTTAGTAAAAACTGCAGAAGTTATAATATGGTGCAAAATGAATCTAGGGAGTTGGAATATTAGTGTATTGATCTGGTAAGTGAAGTGAGATTATCATCGGGTGTCGTGATGAGCAGTGAGAGGTTTGGCTAGTGTTAAGAGATGCTCGGGGTCGACGAAACATCGTCTTCCTCGTGGGTGAGAAAGGGTCAAATACACTAGGGTTAGATCCAGTACAACATTAAAGGGATCAAGAGTTAGGTAACAACCAATAATAGTAAGTGCCTTGCGAAAGGGAACGATGGGCTTCAACAACCATCATAGTTCCTAGTGCACTCAAGAGCCCTTCACGGGGAATACCTTGGGCAGTCCTGGGATAACCTAAACAGTAGGAATAATAAACTTCAAGAGCAACTAGTATAACTAGGGTATCACAATCACACACCCCGGTAGCTCGGGAGGTTGGTTAGCTTAGTTTGATTAGCCATCCAGACGGTAGGTTTGGAAGGTAGATGTAACAGACGGGATAGTCCGGGTGCCGGTGGCTCAGAAGGATTTGGATACGAATAAGTTGGTGGGTCTTAGGTATTGGATGGTCATTCACACCGACGTCGATACGTTGACTCGGTAGTGTGGGACACTTAGCCAAAGAAAGTCTGGTGGATATGGCCAGCATTAGTACGCGGAGACTCTAGGTTGTGTCCTTCTAGAGGCGTACATAAGGGCTAGGCCTGGTAGTGTGGATACCTGCCTAGGAGTGGGGGGCCCGACCCACTGTCTCCGTTTGCCACTACGGAGGTTCCTGGGAGTGAAGCTAGCCGCCCAAATAGGGGTAACTAAAGATTTGTGCAGATATAGTCATGTGCGTGAGTTGCACTTGCATGAATCATGACATAGCATATCACTACACTCATACTTGCATACAACCGACACCCCAACGTATAAATTGGTATGAGACTTTTATACGCTGGGAGCCTTGCAGAAGACCCCTTAACTTATAAGTTTGTATGGGCATTCATATAAGTTAAGGTTACTTACTTCTTACCTTGTCTTTCTTACATATGCTACTTATTCTACCTATTTACCTTACTGCTTACTATTGTAGAACTGCTAGTTTGTACCTTTCTTCCTTAGCTATTTATACAATATAAATTAACTGCTAGATTAGTTCCACCGTCACCTTCTTTGCTTACTCTCCACCTTTGTAGCTTCCCTTTCCTTCTCCCCGCTCGATGCCTTGGAGCCATAGGGGAGGGGTAGGGGATGATAGGACTTAGTCTTTATGACTAATGGTTTTTAGACCACAACATTACATGAGCTCTGGATGGGAGATAGGGACCAGCAGCTCAGGGACCAGCACCAGTGGAGTACGGTGCGTATGGAGGTGAGCCAGTCTAGTACCGGAGCACTAGTGACCAACTTCGTGAGTGATTAGTCTTTCTTATAGCTTCCACGAGAGATTGTAGTGAGGATCTGATGTACCGGGCTTAAGCCCGTTTATATTTCTTTTGTACTATTCTTTTGCAGTACTCTCTCTTTTCTTTATGGACTTGTTGTTTTTTCTCATTATATTTGATGTTTGTGGACCCAATTATATTTCATTTATGATTACTGCTCTCTCTTTGATGATCGAAAAGGCCAACAGAGTCGGCGTTTTGTAGTGGCGGCCTTCCCGAGTGTCGGTGCCACCACAAAACGGTGATTCTGGGCATAAGACCCCCGAGTTTGAAAAAGAAAAAAAGTGCCTTACACTTCCAAGTAGTCTTCCTCGTCAATTGAGGGAAATTTCAGAAAAAATGTTAAGGAGGATAGCTTGATCATGATCTTCATATCCCTGACTGAGCTTTTTAATAACTTCCCACTTCTCTTAATCTTGGCATTTCTGAAGAACTCTTCAATATCTGGAATCAATACTTTGCATGGTTGCTCAAGAATGAAAGTGAGGCCGGAGGATTCAAGGAGTAGAATAACGTTTCGGAAATCATCGGAAAGTTCGGCGATTCCGGAGCGAACGAACTCATTGCCGAACCCTATCTTCGTATTATGAGCCATGTATTATAGGGAATGAGAGATTTCTTCAAATTGTTTCACATGCAGTCCTTAGAAATATTTCAGCTCACCCATACTGCTCATTTCAAACTTCTCTTGCACAAGTTTGGAAAACTTCTTGCAAAGGTTGTCATCAGTAGAGCCAAAGATAATGTCGTTGACATAGATTTACACTAGCAAAATTTTGCCTTTTACTTCCCTAAGAAATAATGTCTTATCTATCTTTCCCCTTGTGAACTTGTTCTCAAGAAGAATGTTAGACAACATTTCATACCAAGCTCGCGGAGCTTGGTTTAAACCATATAAAGCTTTAAATAACAAATAAACATAGTCAGGATGGTTAGGATCAACAAAACCAAGGGGTTGGTCCACATATACTTCTTCCTTTATATTACCATTGAGGAAAGCTGACTTCACCTCCATTTGATAGACAATGAAGCCCATAAGTGCAGCATATGCGAGGAACAACCTGATGGCTTCGAGTCTTGCCACTGGAGCATAGGTCTGATCAAAGTCTATCCCTTCTTCATGTCTATATCCTTTAGCTACAAGTTTGGCTTTATTTTTGATGATTGTTCCATATTCGTCCATATTGTTCCTATAGACCCATTTTGTTCCAATTACATTCTTGCCTTTGGGTCTTGCATGGTACAAGCTTCCAGACTTCGCAGTGTTTGAACTGATTTAGTTCTTCTTCCATTGCAACTATCCAATATACGTATTGGTTTGCTTCTTCGAATTTCTTTAGTTCAGCATACAAGAGGAAACTCAAATGCAAATTTTCATTAGTAGTACCTCTTCGAGTTCTTACACCATCATGAGGATCTCCTATGATTTGATCAACCAGGTGATCCATCAAGTGTCTGAGCTCGAGAGTCCTTACATCGGGAGCTTCCACTATTTCTAGAGTTACTTCTTCCACTTAGATAACTTCTTCATCTTGATGATCTTCTTCTCCAATTGTGGTTGTAAGAGTGATCTTGATAAACTTTTGTGCACTTTCTTCAACTGTCTCATCCAAGCTTAACTCTTACAGCCTTTAACCTGCATCTTCAACAAAAACACTGGAAGAGCTGCTATGTAGCAAACTCTTCTCATCAAATATAATATTAATCTACTCTTATACCACCAGAGTCTTCTTATTAAAAATTCTATAAGCCTTACTATGTCTGCTATAACCTATGAAAATGCCTTCAAAATATTTTTCTCCAAACATTGTACGATGACATTTCCCATTATTAAGTACATATCATTTGTAGCCAAAGATCTTGAAGTAGGACATAGTCAGTCTCCTGGCTTTCAGTAGCTCATATGGAGTCTTATGATGATTCTTGTTGATCAACGCTTTATTTGCATGTGACAAGTTGTATTGACGGCCTCAGCCAAGAAGTACTCTGTGTTGATGCGTGAAAATGGAAGAGGAGAAGAGTTGGGGGTTGCTGTCGCGGGCACCAACAATTAACTGGGTGTGTTCGGTCTCACGGGCAAGGTGAAGAGATTGATGGTTGCGGGGATAGAGGAGAGGAGAAAGCTTCTGAGTGATCTAGAGTGGAGCAAATGCTTGTTCAAGGGTTGCGGGGATAGAGGAGAGAAGGATGTTGATCCGAGTATGGAGATAGTAGGGAAGGTTGATCCGGAGCTATCGAGCAGACGATTACTTTGACGGTTGTGCTTGCAGGTTGACGGCAAGAGATTTGAGTTGAGAAGGAGAAAGGGGCCGCTAGCAGCGACAACATCAGACTTCGCCCGCCGCAGCTTAAATGCCGCTCTTGCGATGGGCTTTCCTTTGATTAAAGTTCAGAGTTACAGCTTGTATTAAACCTTTACAAGAAAGAAAATACAGGGTACACTGGGGGAAGCTATCGGTTAAGGAAAGAGAGTGCAAGAAGGGATGCCGCGTGGACTGAAGAGCAAGGTCGGCAGGCTGCGCGACTAAGGGAAGAGAGAGCGCGAACTGAGAAAGGGAGTCCGCAGGGGTTGATGGGTTGAGCTTATCATCAGCTGTCTTCGAGCGTGAGGGACCCTGGCCCACCCTTGAATGAGAGGTATGTGGGTCTATTTATAGGTCCGAGGAGGTAACGACTTTCGGTGACGTTACCATTAGTGAGACGGTAACTTGTGCGAGTAGAGAACTGCGTCCGCCGAGTCCGCCACAGGCCGCGCGGACTGGGGCTTGCTTCTGGAACTGGTTCTGCTGATGGCGGACTTGGAGGAGTCTGCCCCTACTACCGGCGAACTGAGAGGAGTCCTCCCGAAGTGTGCTGATTGAGCCCCCGCCAAGATTGTGCGGGCTGAGGGACTACCCGCCCGCTGTTGGGAAGTGGTTGTTGGAAGCTGAGTGGCAGACTGCGCAATGAGTCTGCCCCTGCTGAGTTGAGCGAGCACGTGCCAAGGGTGTGAGCTGAGGGATATCCGCCCTCTACTGGGAAGCGGGTGTTAAAGGCTGTTGAGTGGCGGGCTGCAAGAAGTATCCGCTGAGTCCGCGGTGGACAAACTGAGTCCGCCTCTCCTACTGAACGAGGCAGCCAGCTGCTGAAGCTGGAGCTGGGGTCATCAACTCTTGTGGACTGAAGGCGTAGCCTGAGGGATGAGTCCTCGTGCTGTTAGTGTCCACATTGGTCAACCGGGCGACCTGGAGGACTGAGGAGGCAAGTCGGCAGATCTGTTGAAGTCTGCATGTTGAATGGAACGGCTTGCCGCCCTCACTGGGCGGCCTGGGCATGGCAACCTGGCAGGTCGCACATGCTGGCGAAGTGGAACCAGGTGTTGCTGGCTAGCGGCCTGGGGGCAGGTCGCTACTCTTGATAGACGACGAGCTGGATTTGTCGCCGCTGTTGATGGTGGGCGGCCTGGAGGTAGGCTGCTTGTCGGTGAGGCGGTCTGGTCTGCTTGATGTGTAACCTGCAGGAGCGGGCTGGAGGAGACACTCCTGCACTCTGCGTGTGGCCTGTTGTCGGTCTGAGCGGATAAGGATCCGAGCTTGCCAAAAGGGTGCCTGTTTGGATAGAGAACTTGAGGTGGTTAGATGATAAGGCGCGCGACCGGTAGGGGCGGACTGAAGAAGCAGTCCGCGGCCCCTGCCGACCAAGGGAATGTTGCGCGACCTGGGCGGTCAGACCGCTGAGACCGCCTATGCCGCGCGGCCTAAGCGGACAGAGAGGCCTGTCTGCCCAACCCAAGACGTTGCGAGCTCCAGGGAGATTTCAGAGCAGGCCGCGACTAGCGAGCTGACTACCTTGGGAACGATTGCTGATTTTGGGGTTAACATAATCCCCGCACTTTTTTAAGTTCCGAATGGAACTTTGAAAAAGTTGGAGACCCAGGAAAATCGTGATCCACCCCCAAAAGAAAAGGAGGGGGCAAGGAGAGATAGAACCTGATGTCTCTCCTTAGGAGTTTGCTAATGCCTGTCTTTTTCCTGCAAAGTAAAAGTTAATGTAAGTATATATGGAAGGTACATCTTGAGTGTACCTAGGTTTGCCTTTGCAAAATGAAGAAGATGTGTCTTTCACTGAGCTCTGCAAAACGAAAATGAGAGGAAAACATAGAAGAATAATAATCTTGCAAGTACCTGATGGAGCCTTGCAAGAACCTGTTATCCTCTGCAAAAGGAAGAGTAAGCAGTATGGGTGAAGAGAAAAATAAGTTGCAAGTACCTGAAGGGGACTTGCAAGCGTTTGCTGGTTTCTGCAAAGGAGAAGTTAGCGGCAGATATGAAAATAAAGTAGGTTGCAAGTACCTAAAGGGAACTTGCAGGAATCTGCTAATCTCTGCAAAAAGGAGTAAGAAGCAGACATGATATATGAAAAAGGCTGCAAGTACCTGGAAGAAAACTTGCTGGTATCTGCTGACCACTGCAAGAGAAGAGTTAGAAGTAGACATGATATAATGAACTAAGCTGCAAGTACCTGAGCGGGACTTGCGAATGCTAGCTGGTTGATAAGCTAAAATGAATATGATCATTTTGTAGAGGAAATGTCTAATGAACTCTGCTGATAATTGAATGAAGATCAAACCGAAATAGCGATCTTCTTGCTAGATTAGAGACATCTTTAACATGAAGTCCAAATTAATAAGTCGAGCGTTGACTGTTGATATGACACGATAGATATGATATCTTTAAAACGAAGTCCAGTCCGGAAAGATGAAACCATATTAACTAGATTCCAATAGCAAGGCTTGATGATTAAGGAGAATCAGATTCTTTGATCAATTATTGACGCCATTAACATTTGATAAAAGTAATGAAGAGCTTGACAGATAATCATCTGGTAGAGCTGTGAAAAAGGCAGTTGACAAAAGAGGTCTATACTCGGAGATGACCAAGAAAGACTGGATGCTGCCACAGGAGATCACCTGTGGGCCTTATGCATCACTTGCCTGATCAAGGTCATAAGGAGTATAGTCCTACTCAGAGTGGTCTGGCCGCGCATCCTTTATAAGGGCACAAAAGAGAAAAGCAAAGGGAATCCTGAGAAGGATCGCTAGATACATTGCTCTCATGCCTCGGGTTACAACATCACTGATCCATGAGACTAGTGCATGAAGAGGCATATAGCATTGCTTGTCTGTGGAAAGACCAACAGAGTTGTGGGCCCCACAAAAGAACGGATTGAGAGTACCATAGAGTGTTCGGCTATCACAGTTGTGAGATGATCGAAGAGACAAGGCTACGCTTGATCTCCATTGCTTGTCAAGCAAAAATCATCGTAACTGTAATGTATCCTTAACGAAACACAACAAAGCTAACACATGGGGCTTCCTGACGCACACTTTGTGTTAGATACCGGCTAGGATTTGAAGTCCCGTATTCCACCACATGAGAGTCAAATATCTCCCACTACACATATGCGAACACTCCCCGCGATATGTGGTCATTGTGGCCTTTCGCCAGAATCCAATCTCAAGGGGGCCTATAGCAAGACTCGGCGATGTCTCGGTGGTTCAATAATCTCTTTGGCAAAGAGAAAATAGAGGAGGAAGCACTTGAAAAAGGGAAATGTGTCAGTACAGGATCCCTGATGAAAACTTTATTGAAAAACATGAAGGTTCTTAGAAGTGCTTTGAAAAGAGAATGTTTGTCGCAAGTAAAGTAGAGTAAGAGTAACCAGTAATGAATGTGAGGAGCTGTGAAGTCCTTTTATCTTTAGAATAAAAGGACTAGGCTCACTCCTCATCATCGGCATCAAAGGATTCAATGGTATTTTTAATAACAAGGCGAGGGTATTTGTCGACTAGGCTCACTCCTCTTGAGCAACAAGGAGTGTCTGCAACTTCCTTGCCCTTTGAGGTTGTTGGATCAGGGCGACCATCTTTGGGAAGTAGGTCACGCATCTTACCTTGCCGCAACATCTTTTGCACTAATTGGCGGAGTGCTCGATAGTTCTCAGTCAGGTGGCCTGTCTCTTTGGGGAATTCACAATATGGATCTGAGTCTTTAGATGTTTGATTAGTTGGCCGATAAGGCCTCTTGTAGTTAGCCCTATCCTTCATGACTTGGCTTACTTCTAGCATGGCCTCTTCGAGTTCACACTCCCGCAAGTCATCATCCTGTTATTGATTGACTGCAGCTGTTTGTGAAGATGGAGCTGGTAGTGACAACAATTGATCTCGAGTACGATCATGATCCTGGAAGGAATATCGATGACGCTAAAATCTTCTTCCCTTCCTTGGGTGAGATGAGAAATCTTTGTGAGGAGACCTTGGAGGCTACTTGTGAGAAGGAGGATCTTTCTCTGATATAAGCCTGGATACAAAGCATGGGTTGCTCTTTTTGCCTCGGATGTACGAGTCGGCTCGGCCAATCAGCTCTTGATACGTTCTTGGTGCTCAGACATTGGCTTCAAACTTGAGCGTCCCTTCACAAAGACCGTGGATAAGAGCCACTCGATACATTTCTTAATCGACAATCTCGATGTCCAAGATTTCTCTTTGGAATCGATCAACAAACTGAGACGAAGTTTCATTCTGACGTTGCCTGATCTCAAAGAGGGCTTCTGGTCCGCCCTTTCTCTTTATTGAAGTAGAGAATCTGAGCAAGAACTACCTTCGCAGATCAGCAAAGGAAGTGATGGAGTGAGGGAGAAGACCATAGAACCAATCCCTCACTTGTACATCAAACGTTGTCACAAGAAGCTTGCACTTGGTGGCATCTGAGAGAGTTTTGAGAGCAACGACTGACTCAAAAGCTTGAAGATGCTTCACTGGATTAGTCTCTCTAGTGTAGATTGGTAACCACGGCTCTCTGAAATTAGCTGCAGTCGGTTCATCACGATCGCTCTCTAAAAACGTCGACGGCTCTTCCTGTTCTCCTACAATATAAGGATAGAAGGGAGCATAAGTCGTAGCTACAAAAGAAGCTGGATAGAAAGGAAAAGCTGCTGCAGGAGGAGCAAAGGTAGGAGCTGATGGGTAAGGATGACTTCCTTGAAAGTTCAGGAATCTTGCTGGACTTCCTCGGGCTGCTTTCGAAAGAAGTTTTGACGAGCTGCAAACTCATCATTTTGAGGCCGCAAAGGGGCTGTAGGCCCTTGCGGAAAGGTTACTGTGTAAGGAGGAGGATAGACTGGTGGGTAAGATGGAGGATAAGCTTATTGATTCTCCAGTATTGGTGTTGAATTGACTGGAGCAGTTGGAACCACTGGAGCTGCTGCAGATTGTGTCTCTAATCGCTGCACGATTGCCGCAAGAGTTTGGTTGATTGCTTGAAATTGCTGAGCAGTTTCACGGCGCGATTGCTCTAAGGCCTCCCAGAGTGAGTCTTCACCAGGACTTAGAGCAAATTTCTCGGCTGATTGATGATCAGACATGGCTAACTATCAACGTTCACCATCTGTTCGGATCTGAAGGCCGCGTGTGAACTGTTGATGTGTGAAAATGGAAGAGGAGAAGAGTATGGGGTTTCTGTCGCGGGCACCAACAATTAACGGGGTGTGTTCGGTCTCACGAGCAAGGTGAAGAGATTAATGGTTGCGGGGATAGAGGAGAGGAGAAAGCTTCTGAGTGCTCGAGAGTGGAGCAAACGCTTGTTTAAGGGTTGCGGGGATAGAGGAGAGAAGGATGTTGATCCGAGTCTGGAGATAGTAGGGAAGGTTGATCAGGAGCTGTCAAGCAAACAGTTACTTTGACTATTGTGTTTGAAGGTTGACGGTAAGAGAGTTGAGCTGAGAAGGTGAAAGGGGCCACTAGCAGCGGCAACAACAGACTTCGTCCGCCGCGACTTAAATGCCGCTCTTGCGACGTGCTTTTGTTTTATTAAAGTTCAGAGTTACAGCTTGTATTACACCTTTACAAGAAAGCAAATAAGGGGTACACTGGGGGAAGCTGGCGACTAAGGAAAGAGAGTGCCAGAAGGAAGGCCACGCGGACTGAAGAGCAAGGTTGGTTGGCCGCGCGACTAAGGGAAGAGAGAGCGCGAACTGAGAAAGGGAGTCTGCAGGGGTTGAACATGTTGTCGGCTGTCTTCGAGCACGTGGGTCCTTGGCACGCCCTTGAATGAGTGGCATGGGGGTCTATTTATAGGCCCGAGGAGGTAATGGCTTTCAGTGACGTTACCCCCAGTGAGACGGTAACTTGTGCGAGTAGAGAACTGCGTCCGCCAAGTCCGCCATAGGCCGCGCGAACTAGGGCTTGCTTCTGGAACTGGTTCTGCTGATGGTGGACTTGGAGGAGTCCGCCCTTGCTGCTGGAAGACTGAGTGGATTCAACCCGAAGTGTGTTGATCAAGACCGCGCCAAGATTGCGCGGGCTAAGGGACTACCCGCCCGTTACTGGGAAGCGTGTGCTGGAAGCTGAGTGGCGGACTGCACAATGAGTCCACCCCTACTGAGTTGAGCGAGCACGCGTTAAGAGTGCGAGCTGAGGGATATCTGCCCGCTGCTGGGAAGCGGGTGTTGGAGGCTATTGAATGGCGGGCTGTATGAAGTATCCGCTGAGTCCGCGGTGGACAAACTGAGTCTGTCTTTTCTACTGAATGAGGCGGCCTACTGCTGAAGCTGTAGCTGTGGTCATCATCTCTTGCGGACTGAAGGCTTAGCCTGAGGGATGAGTCCTCATGCTGTTAGTGTCTGCATTGGTCGACCGGGCGACCTGGCGGACTGATGAGGCAGGTCGGTAGATCTGCTGAAGTCCTCCTGTTGAATGGAATGGCTTGCCGCCCTCACTGGGCGGCCTGGGCTTGGCGACCTGGCAGGTCGCGCATGCTGGCGAAGTGGAACCAGGTGTTGCTGGCTGGCGGCCTGGGGGCAGGTCGCTACTCTTGATAGACGACGAGCTGGAGTTGTCGCCGTTGTTGATGGTCGGTAGCCTAGAGGCAGGCCGTTTGTCGGTAAGGCGGTCTGGTCTGCTTGATGTGCAACCTGTAGGAGCGGGCTGGAGGAGACTCTCCTGCACATGGCGCATGACCTGTTGCCGGTTTGAGTGGATAAGGATCCTAGCTTTCCAAAGGGGCACCTATTTGGATAGAGAACTTGAGGTGGTTAGCTGATAAGGCGCGCAGCCGGCATGGGTGGATTGAAGAAGCAGTCCGCGACCCCTGCCGACCAAGGGAATGCTGCGTGACCTGGGCAGTCAAACCACTGAGACCGCCCATACCGCGCGACCTGAGCGGACAGAGAGGCATGTCTGCCAACACTAATGTCGCAACCTCCAGGGAGAACTCGGAGTAGGCCGCGACTAGCGAGCTAGCTGCCTTGTGAAGGATCGTCGATTTCTAGGTTAATACTCTGGTATAGAGGAGTCAGTCAACATTGTAGTGAATGCTTCAATGAGTATTCTGTTTTTTCTCTCTACAACTACATTTTATTGTGGAGTATGCGGGGAGTAAAACTCATGAAAGATACTTAAATTTCTACAGAATTCTATCATGGCACCAGATTCAAATTCTGTTCCGTGGTCACTTCTGATTCTGAACACTGAGCAGTTTAATTCATTCTGGATTTTCCTGACAAAATTTGTGAACATAGTAAAGGTATCTGACTTTAGTTTCAGAAAGAACACCCAAGTAAAACGTGAGTGATAATCAACAATTACCAGCGTGTATGGCTTACCTCCTAAACTACGAACTTGTATTGGACCGAATAAGTCCATGTGCAATAAATACAAACACCTTGAAGAATCTTTATCAGGAATGCCCTTAAAGGTAGCCCTTGTCTGCTTGCCCATTTGGCATGCGTGACATGGACTCTCTTTAATGCAATTAATAGTCGGTGTGTCACGTACTAGGTCTTGAGAAAATAACATATTAATGGTTTTGAAATTTATATGTGCTAGTCTCTTATGCCATTGATCACAAAGAGATGCACTATCGTTTGCAGCAAAACATACTAGGGTAGAAGGGTCTAAGCATAAAAAATAAAGACAAAATATATTTCTACAACTTATGCATGTTAATACCTGTTGAAGCCAAAAATGACCTCAACGGGAGTTCAAAATAGGGGTGCAACCAACACCTACTTCTCTCAAGCCTCAACCCTCAACTAGATTCAAAGGTCCCTGGACTAACCCAAAGCCTCAGCAGGGAGGTCCCACCTCACACCCGGAAGATCACTGAGAGCTTCCCCTCCAAAGCCAAATGCTGGGCTAGGAGCTCCTCAGAAAGCACTTGAAGTTGGAAGATTATGAAAGCTTGCCTTCTAAGGAGTCCGTATGGGTCTATTTATAGCCTTTGCTGACCCGAGATTACCGAAATGCCCTTGGTCGATCTGCCAATAGCCAAATCCCGCGGTTTATCCTGAGGGTATAGGGATAATTTTACCTGAGGGAAATTAGGTCATTTTACCCAAGGCCCTGGGCCCCACTCAGCTAGAGCTCTGAGCCGAGAGCCTTCTGTCAGAGCTCGGCGCGAGCGGTCCCGCTTGCTTATTGGCGAGAGCTCCTTTAAGACAGGAGCTTGGCGCTAGTGCAAGCGTTCCTGCATTGGCTGCGTTCGACGATCCGTCCTGTTGATTTCCGTTTGACGATTTGGCTGCGCTCGACGATCCTGGCCAGAAAGCTCCGTTCGACGATTTGGCTGCGCTCGACGATCTTGGTTCGACGATCGTCGAGTGCGGGGCGCTTTGTAGGTGAGGGAGCTTGGCGCTAGCACAAGCGTTCCCGCCTACTTGGGCGAGATCTTCTTTAGGGCGAGAACTCCTCTGGCTAGCCTAATTGTGACCGTTGGTGCCTCCTGGTCTGACTCAACGAATATGAGGTTGTACACAATCCCCGCTCTTTTTGAGCTAGCTCTGCGCTCGAAAAGACACATCCAACACATAAATATTCGCTGAGCACGTGTCAACATCAGGGATTCTTTTGGTGGGCCGTACCGTGGCTATATATATATGTGCTGATAGACAGCCATAATTCTGCCCTCGAATCATCATTCTTCGCCTGAGTTCTCGCCTCCTCTCGCGATGCCTTCCAAGTACGCCGACAAATCGCTTCCGTAGTATCTTCAAGACCGCATCAATGCGGCACAGGCGCGAGCCAAGGCTAACAGCACCTTGGTTGCCCCCTGGTTGGCGAGAAAGTCGTCAGCCGCTGAGCCTTCTCAGCCCAAGAAGAAAAAGAAGAAGGCGAAGGCGGTCCAGCGAGACCTGCCCCATGAGAATAGGAGCCCGCCTACCCCGACCCCAAGCCGTGCGGATGATACCTCTCCACAGAAGGTATGTCTGATTTGCTAATCATTGAAACCACCAGTTTCTTATGCATGAGGATTTGTAGCTGACGCGATACTCCTTGCAGGAAACGGTTCCCGATGCCATCATGTCCCCGCGGGAACCCTTGGATCCCTCATCTCGTCCTCTTGAGGACCAACCGCGGGTCTTGGAAGTGGCTCCTCCGCCTGACCCGAGAACTGCAGGTAACTTTTCCGCTCTCGCTCTTAACTGAAATCTCAGAACGCTGAATTGTTTTCCCGCAGCACCAGCTTCCGCCCAGCCGGGTCTCGCTACACGGGAGAACGAAGCAAGGGCTGCAAATCAGCCTGCCCTCGCGGTTGATTCCTCCCTACCGGCAGGAGGAATGGCTGCCGCATCTTCCGCAGCTCCCTAGGATGCCAGCCATCCCGCGGGAGTGGATAACTCCCCCCTGCTTCCGGCCAAGCCGGGATCACCACTCGCACAATCTTCCCCCCGGGAAAAGGGAAGCCGATCCACCTACTCTTTGGAACTGGGGTGGGGGGTGGGGGGGGGGGGGGGGGGGGGGGGTGGGCCTTCTCGCCTGCCATCGGCCGGTCGTTCTCACCATACTGCAGGTATGCGATATGTCCATAACGATTGTTGCTTAGCTCTCGCCATAACCATGGAAATATTTTGTCAGGGGATTCGGGCTCGCAGTCGTGAGCTGACGGAGAGGATGAAGAAGATGAAGAAGACGAAGACAGAGAGGGGGAGGACGGCGAGAGCTCCCCCTTCCCTTCATCTGACAAGATGAAGGAGATCTTGATCAGCGTCGGGAGCGCTAAAAGACGGGGGAGGAAGGTTGCCGCTGTCCTGTCGAAGCTTATCCGGCGGGAGCGGGCCCATGACTCCGTGGCGAGAGAGTTTCGCCAGGAGGTGGAGAAGAGGCTGGAGGCTCTGGAGCAGGACTATTTCATCGGCGAGACGGATCGGTTAGGTGGGCCTACCCCAGGATCCTCTCCCGAAAGGTGCATCGCGCGGATCCGAGACCTGTATCGCCGGATCAACCTAGGATGCACCGTCTTGTCGTCCTACTTCAACCCGTAGGCGCCACCGAGGACCAGGCAGCGGGAGCGAGGACGATGGTAGTGGGAACCCTACTGACTTGCGAGACCTTGCCATTTCTTTCCCCTGGCCTTCCCCTTCTGCGATGTACCCTGTTAATTTCATGTCTAACTGATAACTTCGCTATTATTGTTGTTACTTTCTATTCAGCTCTCGGTTGGCGAGAGCAATAACATTGCTATTATTATTACTTTCTATTCAGCTCTCGGTCAGCGAGAGTAATAACATTGCTATTATTATTACTTTCTATTCAACTCTCAGTAGGCGAGAGTAACTATGCTTCCGTTTGTTTTACTTGTCGCGTGTCAACTCATAATGCTTGCGCTAATCATTTGTCAGTCAGTCACTGTCAAACTTGGGTGGGAAAACGAAGTGCCGCCGACTTAGGGCGTGACGGCTGTATGCCCACCGCCTTTTTGAAAACAGTCATGATGATCACGGTTTTCTATAAATAGAGAAGTTCACCTACCATATTCATTTCTCTGACCCAAATCCTCTCTTTTCCCTTGTCGCTCTCGTGGTTTGCCAAAAGCTCTTGCTTGTTTTTGCCTCCTCCTCCCGTTCTCGCACAGTTCTCGCTCTCGCCTCCCTCCTAAAGACTTCACCTACAACTTCTCCAACACGATGCCGGGCGGAAGCAAGAGACGTTCGAATTGCGCGGAAGCCTTCCAGAAGCATCTGTTTCCCTCCTGCACCCTGACCATGGACGAGTTCCACCTGACCAAAACTCGCTACGTTCCCACCGGCTTCACCGCGCGGAACCCCGACAACCACGATAAGGTAAACAGCACGGGGGGAGGGGGAGCTCGCCATCCCCCTTGAGCACTTTGAGGTGGGATTCCGCCTCCCGCTGTGGCCCGAGATGCGCCAGGCCCTCCGGTACTACGGAGTGGTACCCGCGCAACTGAATACAAACTCGGTCGCGATTCTGGTGGCCATTATCTGCTATATGCGATCCGATAGGATCGAGTTCAGCCTTCCAATCTTTCGAAAGCTGTTCACCTTCCGCGCCAAGGGAGTGGTGGTCTTCTTTTCAGGGCAGCTGCTCAAGACCATCGGTCTCGCCAACAAGCACCACCACTGGGGCGAGAGGTTCATCTTCGTTTCCGGTGATTTCGGGAATGTGCCTCTCGCGCCCATTCGATATGAGGATGCCGCTTATAAGCCGCCCTCCTTGGGCTCTCGCGAGAGCGCCCTCCTTGAGTTCTTCGGAACCAAGGACTTCGATGTCCAATTCCTCCGGCGAGACGTTGATTCACTCCTCCCCGTGCCTCCGGGCGAAGGTAAGGTCTCGCCTTTGTCCCGCTATTCCCTTCCTTTTTAAGGTTAGAACTGAGTGTTGTCGCTTTCGCAGGAGAGCGCGAGATCCCCCTACACCAACCCTTCAATGAGGCTCGCGCTGCCGGGAGCCAATCTGTGAGAGACCCGCCGGCTCTCACAAAGGCTGCAGCTCAAGCTTGCCGGGACGAGCCGGCCTCGCTTCCTTCGACTGGCGCCGGGAAGCGAAAGCCCGGCGCCCCTCTGCACCCACCGCTCCAGAGGCCCAAGATAACTGACGCCGAGAAGGGTAAAGACGTTGTGGTGCCGCCCTCCCAACCTCTCGCTGCAGGCCGCTCCTTTGAAGATATCTTGCAGGTCGTCAGTGAGATCACGGCTACCAGGGGTGGCGCTGAGGCCCCTACCGAGAACCCCCCGGCCCCTGGTGGAGCAGATGGCGAGGGAGCCGCCACCGAGACATCCGGCCAGTCTCCGCCTGGAGAGGTTCCGCGGGGCCACCGCAATTTTGGTCTCGACATGAAGTGCCTGGACGCGGAAAACAAGCCCCTGCTTCAGTGGGACCCTGACATCAACAGGGTCTCAATCTCATTTCTTCTGCCTAGCTGGGCGGAGCGAGATGAGGTCACCAGCGAGGCCTTTGCCTTGGGCTACTGCCTTTACAGCCGGGAGAACGCCAGTGTCTATGACAGGATGACCACCAGGCTCCTGACTTATGACTCCACCTGGGCCCTGATGCGCGGGATGGAGCTTGCGCATATGTGTGCTCGCCGGAGCATCACCATCGACCGCAACTTCCAGGATATGTTCAAGGCCAGGGACGGCATGGTGGCTGAGGCGGCTACCTTGAAGAAGGAGCTAGAAGACGCCAAGCAATAACTATCTTCGCGCCGGGCAGAAGAGGTAAGCGAGACCTTTCTCGGCACTCGCTCTCGCCACTACATATTTCAACTTCATTCTTTTCCTTTCATGCTAACCTCTCGCTACATAGGATTCCGCTCAAGCCGCGGCGCTTCGCGCGGAGCTGGCCCAGGTGCGATACGAGAACATCCTGTTGAGGGACCAGATCCTGCGCCTGGAGGCGAATGCGCCCCCTCCCTTGGACGCAAGGTTGAAGAGCCGCTACTACTCCATCTATGACATCGATAAGCTCCTCCAGGCCAATGCGCAAGCTACAGTCAAGCTGAATCTGGAGACGCTGCGGGATGTCGGTTGCTTGGATGGGAGGGGCAAGACTATTACTGCTCATCAGCTCGTCCCCTGGCTCTTTGAGCCTGTCCCAAAGCCCCCAGGCGCGCCTGATTCCCCGCCCTCGGATGTCCCGAAATCCCCTGCTGCGGGTGGCGAGACATCCGGGGAGAGCTCAGGCGAGAGCTCCAGCGGGGGTTCAAGCGGGAGCTCTGAGGGGTACAACTTGTCTCCCTGAGGGGCCCCCCTTTTTGTTTCTTTTCCTTTTGTTGTACTGAGCGAGAACGCTCTAGATCTGTAACTATATATAAAATACATTGTAAATGTTTTGTATGTATTGTCCTTTTCTTTTTATTGCAAATGTGCTTGATACAATTGTTGTGGCCGAGTGCTTCTTAGGCACGCTTTCGTCGAGGTCCTTGGCCTACCTAGGGTAGTCTCCCTTAGTGACGGATAGGCAGGAACCTGTCGAAAGAGCCCAGGGCTTGGACATTTCGTTCTCGCGTTCTGCCGAAAACCATCTGCCAGGAACATGGCTCTCGGGCCCTTTAAGACGAGGCCGTCCCCCTTTAGCTTGCGCAAACTATCCGTAGCTTTCGCTCAACACCTCTCGCTGTCTGACCAAGAAAAGCTTGTCTGGAGCCTTCCGCCGAGAATTTCCTTCGGCAAGATCTCTCTGACAGGGACCTCCCCAACCGAGACCTTCTCTGGCCGAGACCTCTCCTGCCTTTACCGCTTTTTCATTCTGTGGTGCGTTTCTTGACTTGCTCAGAGCATCCGAGTCGGAGTGTCTCCTAGGATCAAAAACTTCCCTCCCCAGGCGAGCCCTCGGGCCTGCCAGGCTAACGAGAGCCTGCGCAGCGGGTCTACCTGGGGCCGAGCCGAGCTCGGGACGCCGATGAAGTTACCAAACTAAACCTATCCCCCACAGGCGAGCCTTCGGACCTGCCAACTAGATGAGAGCCTGCGCAGCGGGTCTACCTGGGGCCGAGCCGAGCTCGGGGTGCTGATGAAGTTTCCTCAAACCAAACCTATCCCCCACAGGCGAGACTTCGGACCTGCCAGCTAGATGAGAGCCTGCGCAGCGGGTCTACCTGGGGCCGAGCCGAGCTCGGGGTGTCGATGAAGTTTCCTCAAACCAAACCTATCCCCCACAAGCGAGCCTTCGGACCTGCCAGCTGGATGAGAGCATGCGCAGCGGGTCTACCTGGGGACGAGCCGAGCTCGGGGTGCCGATGAATTTTCCTCAAACCAAACCTATCCCCCACAGGCGAGCCTTTAGACCTGCCAGCTAGATGAGAGCCTGCGCAGCGGGTCTACCTGGGGCCGAGCCGAGCTCGGGGTACCGATGAAGTTTCCTCAAACCAAACTTATCCCCCACAGGCGAGCCTTCGGACCTGCCAGCTAGATGAGAGCCTACGCAGCGGGTCTACCTGGGGCCGAGCCGAGCTCGGGGTGCCGATGAAGTTTCCTCAAACCAAACCTATCCCCCACGGGCGAGCCTTCGGACTTGCCAGCTAGATGAGAGCCTGCACAGCGGGTCTACCTGGGGCCGAGTCGAGCTCGGGGTGCCGATGAAGTTTCCTCAAACCAAACATATCCCCCCACAGGCGAGCCTTCGACCTGCCAGCTAGATGAGAGCCTGCACAACGGGTCCACCTGGGGCCGAGCCGAGCTCGGGGTGCCGATGAAGTTCTCAAACCAAACCTATCCCCCACAGGCGAGCCTTCGGACCTGCCAGCTAGATGAGAGCCTGCGCAGCGGGTCTACCTGGGGCCAAGCCGAGCTCGGGGTGCCGATGAAGTTTCCTCAAACCAAACCTATCCCCCACAGGCAAGCCTTCGGACCTGCCAGCTAGATGAGAGCCTGCACAGTGGGTCTACCTAGGGCCGAGCCGAGCTCGGGGTGCCGATGAAGTTTCCTCAAACCAAACCTATCCCCCACAGGCGAGCCTTCGGACCTGCCAGCTAGATGAGAGCATGCACAGCGGGTTTTCCTGGGGCCGAGCCGAGCTCGGGGTGTCGATGAAGTTTCCTCAAACCAAACTTATCCCCCACAGGCGAGCCTTCGGACCTGCCAGCTAGATGAGAGCCTGCGCAACGGGTCTACCTGGGTCCGAGCCGAGCTCGGGGTGCCGATGAAGTTCTCAAACCAAACCTATCCCCCACAGGACAGCCTTCGGACCTTCCAGCTAGATGAGAGCCTACGCAGCGGGTCTACCTGGGGCCGAGCCGAGCTCGGGGTGCCGATGAAGTTCTCAAACCAAACCTATCCCGCACAGGTGAGCCTTCGGACCTGCTAGCTAGATGAGAGCCTGCGCAGCGGGTCTACCTGGGGCCGAGCCGAGCTCGGGGTGCCGATGAAGTTTCCTCAAACCAAACCTATCCCCCACAGGCGAGCCTTCGGACCTTCCAGCTAGATGAGAGCCTGCGCAGCAGGTCTACCTGGGGACGAGCCGAACTCGGGGTGCCGATGAAGTTTTCTCAAACCAAACCTATCCCCCACAAGCGAGCCTTCGGACCTGCCAGCTAGATGAGTGCCTGCGCAGCGGGTCTACCTGGGGCCGAGCCGAGCTCGGGGTGCCGATGAAGTTTCCTCAAACCAAACCTATCCCCCACAGGCAAGCCTTCGGACCTGCCAGCTAGATGAGAGCCTGCGCAGCGGGTCTACCTGGGGCCGAGCCGAGATCGGGGTGCCGATGAAGTTCTCAAACCAAACCTATCCCCCACAGGCGAGCCTTCGGACCTGCCAGCTAGATGAGAGCCTGCGCAGCGGGTCTACCTGGGGCCGAGCCGAGCTCGGGGTGCCGATGAAGGTCTTTAACCAAACCTATCCCCCACAGGCTAGCCGTCGGACCTTCCAGCTAGATGAGAGCCTGCGCAACGGGTCTACCTGGGGCCGAGCCGAGCTCGGGGTATCACAAAACACATAATTACGTCATATTATAAAAAAATTCACAATAGTCCAGAGAAAATCAAGTCAACTGATGCAATATAATAAGTTTAATTTCGAGATACATAATTACATCCTTCCCATTTCATGTGTAGAAGCGTTTCAGGTCATCAGCGCTCCAGGTGTGGCTTAAGGCCCTCCCTTCCACGTCCTTGAGATAGTAACCTCCTGTTCCAAGGACTTCCTTCACTATGTATGGTCCTTCCCAGTTCGGGTTGAGCTTGCCCACGGGAGCCGACCTTCCTGCCGCGTCAACCTTTCTCAGCACCAGATCTCCTTTGGTAAACTGCTTGACCCTGACATGCTTATCAAAATACTTGGCCATCCGCGGCTTGATCTCTTCTTGCCTGATAGCTACCACGTCCCGCAGTTCTTCCACCATATCTAGCGAGAGGTGCAACCCTTCTTCATTTTCCAATCTCCAAGTCTCATCTCCTTCGCCCGCGGCTGTGACCCGCGGGGACCGAACCTCGAACTCCACTGGTAGGACCGCCTCACACCCGTGAGAAAGCCTGAAGGGGGTCTCACCGGTGGCCGTGTTCGGGGTCGTTTGCAAGGCCCATAGGACCGAGGGGAGCTGCTCCACCCAATTTCCCTTTAAGTTCTCCACCTTCTTTTTGAGCAGGTTTACAATGATTTTGTTTGCCGCTTCCACCTGGCCGTTGCTCTGGGGGTGTTGGACAGAGGCAAATCTAAGGTCTATCCCCAATTGGGCGCAGAAGCTGATGAATTCTTCACTGGCAAACTGGGGGCCGTTATCTGTCACTATTGCTTGAGGCAGCCCGTGTCTGCATATGATCTCCCCCTAGATGAAGTTCCTTATGACTTGCAAGGTGACCTTGACTAAGGACTTAACCTCCAGCCACTTTGAGAAATAATCGACCATGACCAAGAGGAATCTCCTCTGTCCACTAGCCGGAGGAAAAGGTCCAACTAAATCCATCCCCCAGATGGCGAACGACCATGGTGTCGTGATGCTTCAGAGCCTCTGAGCCGCCAAGAGCTGAAGGGGGGGGGGGGGGGGGGGCAGGGCTGACACTTTTAACATCTCCTTGCAAACTCCGCGGTATCCTTCCTTAGGGTGGACTAGAAATATCCCTGCCTGACCATCCCTGCCTCCAACATCCTCCCTCCAGAATGACTGCCGCACTCTCCCGAGTGTACCTCTCCCAAGATCCTTGGGATCTCTTCTTCGGTCACACATCTAGCTAGGAGCCCTGACAATATCTTACGATGCATGCCCCCTTCTATCATCAGGTTATGAGCTGCCTTGCGCCTGAAGCTTTTCCCGTCCTTGATCCCCTCAGGAAGTTCACTGGTGGTTAGGAAGGTCACCAATGGGTCCACCCACAAGGGTTGCCGATCCACCACCATCAACTCTCCTTCCTCGATGGCCGGTCGAAATAGCTCCGTCAAGGTCCCTCCTCACCGAGGTCCAAACATAGCCAATCGATCGGCAGCTATACTTTCTTCCCTTGGAACATGTTGGATAGAGAATGACCGGAACCCTTCGATGATCGCCCTTACCTTGGAGAGGTATTTTACGAGGGTAGGCTCTCGAGCCTCAAACTCTCCCCGGATCTGTGACGCTACTACCTTTGAATCAGTAAATGCCTCCACATCCTGAATCTCGAGCTCCTTTGCCAAGCGAAGGCCGGCGATCATGGCCTCAAACTCCGCTTGGTTGTTGGTCACTGGAAAATGGTAAGCCACTGCCTGTTCTATCGCGACTCCATGGGGGCTGATCAGCACCACTCCTCCCCCGAGGGAATGTTTTCCTGATGCCCCATCGACCATCATCTTCCACACTTCCTGTGGTTGCTGCTCTCCCTCCTCGACTTCAACAACGTAATCTGCCAGGAAGTCCGCCACCACTTGAGCCTTGATGGAGAGTCTCGAAACGAAAGAGATGTCGAACTCTCTTAGTTCAATAGACCACTTAGCAAGTCTTCCCGAGTGCTCCACTCCTTCGAAGATCTTGCGAAGAGGATGGTCAGTTACCACCCTAATCGAATGTGCTTGAAAGTATGGCCGGAGTTTCCTTGCAGAGATGACCAAGGAATAAGCTAGCTTTTCGAGGATGGGGTAGCAGAGCTCTGCTTTCTTCAATATCCGGCTGACGTAGTAGATGGGCAGTTGCTTCTTTCCTTTTTTCCCTTACTAGGACGGAGCTCACCCCCTCCGCTCTTACTCCAAGGTACAAGGTCAGGTCCTCCCCTTATATTAGGCTCTGAAGCAGAGGAGCCTGAGAGAGTTGTCTCTTCAGCCCTTGGAAGGCTTCTTCGCACTCGGCAGTCCACTCAAACCTTTGATTCCCTCGCAGCACCTTGAAGAACGAAGAACATTTGTCTCCTGACCTGGAGAGGAACCTGCTCAGCCCAGCCAGCTTGCATGTCAAGCGCTGGACCTCCTTGGCATCGCGAGGTGACTCCAAATCTAGGATAGCCTTTACCTTGTCCGGGTTAGGCTCCACCCCTGCCGGAGTCAAGAGATGCCCAAGGAACTTCCCGCGGCTGGCCTCGAAGACACACTTCAAGGGATTCAGCCTCATCTTAAACCTTCTCAGGGTGGCGAACGTCTCTTTTAGATCTTTCAGGTGTGAATCCACGCACTTGCTCTTGATCAGTAGGTCATCGACATAGACCTCCAAGTTTCTCCCCCTCTGATCTCGGAAAACCTGATCCATCATGCGTTGGTAGGTAGCCAATGTGTTCTTCAACCAAAAGGGCATCATTTTATAACTGAAGCACCCCTCCCTCGCGATGAAGGAAACATCCTTGACATCGAGAGGGTGCATCCGGATCTGGTGATAACCTGAAAAAGCATCCAAAAAGCTCATGATAGAAAAAACGACGGCTGAATCAACCAGCGCGTCGATCCGAGGCAGGGGGTAGCAATCCTTAGGGCATGATTTATTTAATAAAGAAAAATCAATACACATTCTCCATTTACCACCCCCTTTTTTTAACCATTACCACATTCGAGATCCAACCTGGATACTGGATCTCTGAGATTAAGCCGGCCTCCAAGAGCTTCCTGACCTCTTCGCGGATGGGCTCCTCCAGCTTGGTGGCGATGGCTCTCATCTTTTGGCGTATGGGGCGAGTGCGGGGGTCCAGGTTCAGGCGATGGCAGACCACGTCCGCGTCGATGCCCGACATGTCTGCCGCACTCCAAGCGAAAATGTCGATGTTGCTTTGAATGGAGGCCCGCACTCGCTCCCGGGCCTCGGGACTCAAGCCCCCGCCGACCAGCACCCTTTGCACCTACCCTGTGCTGGTGAAGACCTCCATCTCAACCACTTCCTCGGCCGACTCCAGCCGCGACTGATCCCAGCCAACCCTTGCCTCTTCCTCCAGCTCCAGCTCCTCCCTTCCTACCTCCTCCTCGATCTCCATTGCCTCCTCCAGCCCCTCCTGCTGCTGCTCGACTTCTACGCCCCTCTGGGCCTCTCCCTCAGCTCCTCCCGCTTCTTGTTCTTCTACCTCCATCGCCCCTTCCAGGATCTCCTGCTCCTCGTCCCCCTGGACCTCCTGCACATCTCCTCCTTGCTCCTCCTCAGTCTCCTCTCCTCCGACTTCCTCTTCAGCTACCTCTCTCGCCTCCTCTAGGCTCATCTCCTCTTCTCCGACAACCCCTTCATGTGCCGCCATCTCTTTCTCCAACTCCTCTGCCTCTTCCATCCATGATATGGTGTTGACTGCCGTTACGTAGCACTGTCTCGCCACCTTCGGGTCCCCGCTTACCCTGACCTGCACCCCTCCATTGTTGAACTTGAGGCACTGATGAAACGAGGAGGGGACGCAGCGAAAGGCGCTGATGAGGGGGCGCCCAAAGATGGCGTTATAGCTGCTTGGGGCATCCACGATCATGAACCTGCAGTTCCGTGACATGCCCCCCAACTTCACGTGCAGTCCTACTCCTTCTTCTACTTCCTTCCTCTCTTCGGAGAACCCGGACAGCGGTCCATCCGAAGCCAAGATCCTCTTCCCTTTAACCCTCATCTCATCGAAGGCCTTCTTGAAGATAACATTCACCGAGCTCCCGTTGTCTACTAGTATCCTTGAGACTGTGAAATTCTCCACCGCCGTCTGAATCACCAGGGCGTCACAGAACGGATCTTCGTAGTCTGGCATGTCCGCTGACAAGAAGGTGATTTTTTATTCTAGTGGGGGAGCCGGGAGGTAGAGGCGACCCCCCTGAAGTACATGGTTTGCTGGCTCCCCTTGCAAGTTGCCTCGATCCCCACTCCTCCGTGAATCACCCCGATTCCTCCTCAGGTCCCCACATCTACCCGATCTTCGCACCTATCCTCCACCTCCTTCTGCTGTACTTCTACGATCCTAACCGGCGGATCCTGCCTCACTGCTCCTCTTGCTTCTCTCATTTCTAAGAACTCCAGGCAGGTGGCCGTTGCGTGACCTTCCTCCTTGTGGAAGTCACAAAAAAGCAACGCCACCCTAACCCTTCTTCCTTCTCCTCTTCCTCTTCTCCCAGGTCCTCGAACTCCTCTCCTCTCTCCTCTTCCTCTGCCCACCTCCATGGCCTCTTGCAGTGGTGGGAATCGACCCCTTGGCTCCTTCCTCCATGCCTGTTGGTCGAACCTCCTGGGTTACCGTAGATTATCTCCCCCCTAGTAGCCTCCTCCTTGGCCCTGGGGGCGACCCTCCTGGGGCCTCCAACCCAACCGGTTGTTCGGCTCCCGGGCCCCCCATCCCTGCTGATGCCCCTATCTTCAGGGCTCTTCCCTCCTCCATTCTTCTCTCTGCTCCATCTGCTCCCTCGGTTCCTTCGGCTCCTTTGGCTCCTTCTGTCTTCCTGCCGTAGGTTCCTTCACATCATCCTCCGCCAGCTTGGCCAACTTCCTGGCGAAAGCCGGGTTGGCTCTCTTGAAGTCTATCTACTTTGCCGCCATCTCCATGAGCTCCTCAAAGGAGAGGGGGGGGGGACTCTCTTCAACTCCATACTGAAGAATCCTAGCCTCAGCCCCAGGGTAAAGGCGAGCATCAACGCGTACCCTGGGACCTCCTGGACCAGGAGGATCTCTTCCTGAAATCGGTCGACATAGTGACCCAATGTCTCATCCGGCTTCTGCCTCACCGCAAACAGGCACTCGAACTCCTTCTTCCGCTTCTTCGATGTTGAGAATCTCAACAGGAAACTTCTTCGCAGATATTCAAAGCAGTAGATCGACCTTACTAGAAATTGGTGGAACTAGTCCCGAGCCTGCTCCTTCAGCGTGATGGCAAATAGCCGACACTTGAAGGCATCCATCATCTGCCTTATCGAAACGAAATATTCAAACCACTGCACGTGCTGTACAGGGTCATCCTTTCCTGAGTAGTAGGACATGTCAGGCTCCCGGAACCACTCCGGTACCGGAGCTGAGATGATAAGCTCACTGAATGTGCTCTCGCCTCCTGCCTAGCGAGAGGGCACGTCCAGCGGCCTCGGCTGGCTGGCCCGATCCATGAGACCGTGCCCAGGGAAGAGCTCTCGCACTGCCGCTTCCCTCTCGCCCAGATCTGTCAAAGTCTCCTTGCCCGGGCGCTGGCCTGGGAAGAGCTCCCGCGCCGCCCCGTCTCTCTCGCCAGACTCCGCCGGGACCTCCTTCCCCGGGTGCTGTCCAGGGGCGTTCTCGCCCAGGAGCGGGACCTCCTCTATCGGAACCTGAGGTGTGGCCCACTCGCTTCGGGCCGAGAAGGCCAAGTTGATAGTCTGCAGGACTTCCCGCCTGAAGTCATCCAGCATCTTCTTCGTCACTTCCTCTCCCCGGGTGGAGGAGCCACCAGAACCAAACCCTTCACCTTCACCTCCAGCCATGGGACAAAACTCAAGGCTTTCTTGTATCGGCTGCCTTCCACGCTCACCGCACCAGAACTGTTGAAGCCAAAAATGACCTCAACGAGAGTTCAAAATAGGGGTGCAGCCAACACCTACTTCTCTCAAGCCTCAACCCTTGACTAGATTCAAAGGTCCCTGGACTGACCCAAAGCCTCAGCAGGGAGGTCCCACCTCACACCCGGAAGATCACTGAGAGCTTCCCCTCCAAAGCCAAATGCTGGGCTAGGAGCTCCTCAGAAAGCACTCGAAGTTGGAAGATTATGAAAGCTTGCCTTCTAAGGAGTCCGTATGGGTCTATTTATAGCCTTTGCTGACCTGAGATTACCGAAATGCCCTTGGTCGATCTGCCAATAGCCAAATCCTGCAGTTTATCCAGAGGGTATATGGGTAATTTTACCTGAGGGCAATTAGGTCATTTTACCCAAGGCCCCGGGCCCCACTCGGCGAGAGCTCTGAGCCGAGAGCCTTTTGTCAGAGCCCGGCGCGAGCGGTCCCGCCTGCTTATAAGCGAGAGCTCCTTTAAGACTGGAGCTTGGCGCTAGTGCAAGCGTTCCCACGTTGGCTGCATTCGACGATCGGGCCTGTTGATTTCCGTTCGACGATTTGGCTGCGCTCGACGATCCTGGCCAGAAAGCTCCGTTCGACGATTTGGCTGCGCTCGATGATCTTGGTTCGACGATCGTCGAGCGCGGGGCGCTTTGTAGGCAAGGGAGCTTGGCGCTAGCGTAAGCGTTCCCGCGTACTTGGGCGAGATCTTCTTTAGGGCGAGAACTCCTCTGGCTTGCCTAATTGTGACTGTTGGTGCCTCCTGGTCTGACTCAGTGAATATGGGGTTGTACAATACCATCTCCATAGTAGAGGCCGACTTTATCAGGCACTGATCCTTAGAAAAGGTAACAATAAAGCCTTTATCACATAATTAACTTATGCTGATCAAATTATGTTCTAATCCTTTCATATAATCCACATCAGTGAATGAAACTATACCGTAGCCTTTTGTAATTCCCCGGTCAGAGCCACCAAAGATAACCTTTGGATAGTCTTTGACTGGAGCATAATTTTGAAGTAGGCTTCTTGTCCCGGTCATATGCCAAGAGCATCCACTTTCCAAATACCAGATAGGCGTTTTGTTGGCCTTTGAACATACCTGCAATAGTAGATCATTTTGCCTTAGGAACCCGATAAGATTTGGGTCCTAGGTTCCTTTTTAGCATACTCCCCCTTAGTGTATTAACACTACGAGTGGTCTGCCTCGTTTGGTAAACTTGAGGAGTTTCAAAGTTTTTGGGATTAAACTAGCAATCCATAGCAAAGTGACCAACTTTGCCGCAGCACCAGCAGTCAAACCTGTTGTATCTTTTGCAGGTCTCCTGCTTGACCTTTTGAACATGTGATCTAGTAGGAGCGACTGAATTAGAGGTAGAAGCCTTATGATGATGGAGCTCACAAGGCTTATACACCTCCTTTTCCTTATCTACAATGGCCTTGGCTTTATGTGCATTCTTGTTGTTATGGCCATGAACATATGGACCATAACTCCTCATTTGAATTTCTTCGTAAGGTGTCTTAAACACATTTTCACAATAGTTCCGGGGATGGGTCCATCCTTGGTACCATGACTTACGCTCTACATAAGTAGGCCTGGTAAAATGACCATAGGATGACTCAAAATAAAACTCATTCATTGGAAAGATTACCTTCTTAAACGTAGTTTGATCTAGAGGGGCCTTCCCTTTCTCTTTGGCTAAGGCTTTCTTAGAAGCCTTATTTTTCCTTTGAGCCTTGTTCCTCCTAGAGGATTTACTAGGAGCAGCCTCATGACCTAAGCCAGCTCCTTTAGCCTGAGCAGATAATTCAGCGACAAATGGAATGTCTGTCTTGGGCTTGGAGAACCTTTCAACAAGTTTCTTTTCAGCGGCAAGCTGTTCTTCCAACTTTTCGATGATTTTCTCTTTAAGGTTGAGGTGCTCGAGTGCATTGTTGTATTATTCGACCGTGGCATCTAATTCCTTTCTAAGTGAGTCCATTCTTGCGACTTCCTCCCTCAGAGTGATCTCCTCAGCCTTAAGGGATTTGATTTTCTTGGCCAGAGTTCTAACAACTTTTCTACACCGGTCATAGACCTTGATCAGCTCTTTATACAGACACATGAGTTCTGATTAATCATCAGAGGAACAGTTCTCATGATCATCGTCAAGAGCATCAGGCTTTGAAAGAATAGTGTGAGAATTTACCTCCCCATGAATTTGGGGGACAACTTCTTCTTCGTCGGTGTGAGCCATGAGCCCGAAATAGGCTTCTTCATCCTCACTTGACTTGGATGAGTCAGTGTCACTGAAGGTCTTCTGCTTCTTTGCCATGAAGCTCTTCTCCTTCTTTTTGCTATGTGAGGATTTGTGTTCTTCTCTTCTTCCACCCTCCTTTTTCTTGTGAGGACAGTCGGCGATCACGTGATCTAACTTAATACAATAGTAGCACACAATGTCAGTGGAATAATGTTTGTTCTGTTTAGATTTATACATGTCATTTGTATGACTTTTCTTTTGTTGACCACCAGCATGATGTGATCTTCTGTAAGAGGAGTCATTGCCTCTCATCTGTTTCTTCTTACTTAGAAACTTCTTGAACTGCCAAGAGAGAAGATATAACTCTCCATCAGATAGTTCTGAGCCCGAGGTGCTTGGCTCTGAGTCTTCTTCTTCACTTCCTTTGTGAGTGGGAGCAGGATATGTTGCTTTAGCCTTCCTTGAGCTGTCTGTCTTCAGTGTAACAGACTTTTCTTTTGATGAAGATCTGCTGCCCTCTTCTTCGGCTTTTCTTGTGTTTATTTGAAGCTCATAGGACATAAGCTTTCCAAAGAGGTTCTGGGGGTCAGTTTCAGCCAGTCTCCCGAACTCCCTAATGGCACAAATTTTATTGTCCCATTCCTTAGTTAAGGATCTTAGGACTTGTTGTTTAGTTATCCATTTGTGAACACCCGACCGTAGTTCTTCAGGCCGCTGACAATTTTGAAGAAGTTCTCATATGTGTCAGCAATTGTGTACTTGGGGCCTTGCTTGAAGGCCTCATATTTTTGGTTCAAAAGGAATCTTCTGTCATCCCTTACTTCTTCTGTCCCTTCCATCAGGACGATCAGAGCCTGCCACATTTCCTTGGTAGATTGGCAGTGAATAAGGTTCTGCAACATTGAGTCATCGACTGCACTTGCGGTGATATTTTTTAGCTTTCTTGTCCAGAGAGACAAGGGCAATCTCATCTTTGTCGAGATCCATCAGTTTCTTTGGTACCTTTCTGGTTGGGTCAATAGTGGAGGCTGTCATGGGAACATGGGGGCCTTCTTCCACTATTATGAAGATGCGGGATCAACAACTTCCAAGAAGAATTTGACTCTTTATTTCCACATGGGAAAGTTAGCCTTTGTGCACACCAGAAGCTTTGGAGTCCTTGGATCTGTCCATGCTTAATAATCTCTACGACAACTAGAAGTAGATCTGTTCAAGGTGTGAACCTTTTTGAGAACAAACTACCTCTGATACCAATTGAAAGTATCTAGTTGTTTACCTAAATCACCTAGAGGGGGTGAATAGGTGAGATCTACATCTTTGGCAGAATAAAAATTTGAGAGTGATTAATACAGAAAGTAATCAAACACAAGCCAGACGACACAAGAAATTATAGTGTTTCCCCAATCTTGGGTACGTCCACTTTCCATCTCACCAATCTAGCACCACGACTAGCCTTGGCTACTTCACTAAATCTCGGATTGAAACAATCCTACACCTCGGAGCAACGCTCCTACAACTCATAGTTAACACACCTCTACAAACTCGACCCCCAAAATGGGATCTACACTCGGAAGAATCATCTTCCTGCAAACTCGGAGACAAAGCTCCTACAAGAGTTGAAATAATTTTACAAGTACAATAATTTTTTTACTTCCAGATCTGAAATCTTCAAAGTTCTTCCCTCTTGAGACCTGAAATTCTTGAAGAAGATGTTGAGGAAGAAATCTTGAGAGAATATGATCTGAAACTCTTAGGATCCGACACGATCAAATGAATGATTGAAGAAACTTGAATCTGTGATCTGTCGAATCTTTTCTTCTGTTGAATCGCTAGATCGAGGAAGAAGCATTAGAGAAGTACGACGATGGCGGCGTGCGGCTTTTCCCGATCTATAATTTGCGGCGATTCAGATTTCTGTAATTACTACTAGGGTTAGTGAATCCTTGAGAATGCTTTATATAGGAAATTCACTAACGGTCTGAAATCATTAAGGAATGATCCACGTGGACCAATCATGAAGAATTAAGATTGAATTGAAATGCCGTCAGACAAATAATTAAGATTGAATTGAAATGCCGTCAGACAAATTTGAAATTAAATTTTCTGCAACTGCATTCTTCGAAAGGAATCATGATTTCTCGAATAATGGCATACCCTTCTCGAGAAAATGCTTTACGCAGAATTCTCTGAACTGTGGAACAGATTTTTCGAAAAATGAATTTGACTTTTTGAAAACAACTTTTCTTTCTCGAAGAATGAATCTGATTTTTCGAAAGCAATATTTCTTTCTCGAAAAATGAATTTGGTTTTTCACAAAATCTACAGGGAATTTCTCGAAAAAGAGATCTTAGAAGTTTTTGAGAGTTTTTCGAAAAGTCTTTATGTTTCTTGAGAACAGTTCTACTTTCTCGAAAAATTTATCTAGACATTTAAAAAAACACTCTTCTTTTCGAAAAATAGACTTAGGAAATTTCAGAGTAAATTTTTTTTCTTCTTTGTTCAAAGACCAGCAACCCTTCCTTTCTTCCATGCTTTAGTACTTGAAAATGAAGTGCAACCCAATAGAGAGGTTACACATGAGTAAACACCATGGATCATAGAATGAGGAATTGCATTGTATGGTTGTAACATCCCCATCCGTCACATTGCATATAATAGAAGGTCCAGCTGGAACCCGACACCATATACCACAGACAGTCGGAAGGGTTACCAAATGAATATTCAAACCATCCAATTAAGACTACTCGTCCTACACAGAGCATTCTAGCGGAAGCTTTTAAAGTTGAAAGAACCCAAATCTTAAATCCAATACATACGAATGTCCACGACCACAACCACAGGAATGAAACCCAAATACACTGAAAAGGTACATGGCCTTATGGCCTTACAAATGTTCACTTAATAAAACATGTCTTTCATACATCGGCTCGCAGGCCGGCCACACATGATAAAAGTAAAAATAACTATTCTACGGCCTTCTTGGGCTAGCACAACAACATGGGCTCCAGCCCGCTATTTGGCACTCGGCTCCGCAGCACCTGCAAGCACATTCCACCGCACGGTGGCAAACAAAGCAACGGTCAGCTAAAAGCCGACCAAATTATAACGACTCCGCCCCTGACTCGGGACGGCGACTCTCTTTCCCTGCATATCATTAGCCCAATAAAACCTTTAAGCGCAATTATACTATGCCACAGGTGTAGGCTCGCACGGCCAAACACCCCGTGCACTCAGGGCACATTAACGGTGAATCCGGTCAATTCCGTGGCTTCACCACCATCCCAAAGATGGCAACCAAGTGAGCATTTAGCCTTTCTGACCACCGTCTAAGGCTCTCGACTATGCCAACGCCACTCCCCGTCTTCGGGTCTCTCGCACCGAACCACATAGCCTAGGTCCGATTCCACTTGCCCGTTGCTCACGCCGCCTAGTCAATTTAAGTCCTACGTGCGGGCCAAGCTTCTCTCGGATTCCAAAATTTCCAAACAATTACATAACCCAGTTATGTTCAAGGTCGGTTCCCAGACCGCCAAGTTAGCAGAACACGTTTCCGCTCAGTTTTCCGGGTGCGCCTTGAAGCTAACGTCCAAGGATCCCTACTGCAATCTACTGCGTAGAAACCCGAAAAACCCAAAGCACGGAGTCTTATCCGGCAAATCATAACAAATGCAACATCACCGATCCTGACGGTACACGTCCGGGTAGGCTTCACACACAATGCCAATGCCCGTACTTACGATTCCGGACTCTATATGCAACACAAGGGGGAATATTCACATCAACCCTAAGGAACACCACGCACTCACCGCACACTCGCGGGAGCGGGATTTCCTATGCAGAAAGAAAGAGCTTCACATGCTCAAGTTGAGAATCGTTACCCTTGTAGTCCGTTTTGGCGCCATGGAAAAACTACATGGACAGAACTCTTCGCAACGAACTTTCCTCCACGGATCCGCTCTCAGTTTTCGAAACGGTGCTCCGATGCTCCGCCGGCGGCCGGAAACCTCCTTCTTCTTCCTCTTCTCTCTAACACCTTGGAAAGAGAAAGCCTTGGAGAGAAATGAGGGATTAACTCCCCTATTCCCGGCCTTAATAGAGCAGGAAATCATCTGGTCCGTTGGATATTAATTAAAGAAAACAAACAGCTCAGATCAGTTCAGAAATCTCCAGACCTGGGCCGAACACGGCTTGGCACACGGCCGTGTCCCAGGCCGTATGCCTCGATCCAGGCACGATCGTCGAACACAGAAAAGACATACGGGCTCAGACACGCCCGTGTCCAACCTGACATGCCCGTGTCGGGTCTCTCAACACGCCCGTGTCCGGGGGCATGTCACGCATAACCGCCATGCCAAACGACACGACCCAACTGCACACGGGTACAGATACGGGTAGGCACACGCCTGTGTCCAATGACACGCCCGTGTCATCTAGCCGTGTTCCTAGCCGTGTTCTTCTCGGGATGAAAATGGCCAAAAATCACCAACCAGACACGGCCTTGGACACTCCCGTGTCCTAAGCCGTGTACCCCTATACAGGCACCATAAATCCAGTTTTCGCGACCTACTCAAATACAATTTTCGGGGCGTTACAAATCTCCCCCACTTAAGGAATTTCGTCCCGAAATTAAGTAAAGGTACACAAATCTAAATCTAAATGATACCTGAGTGGAATAACTCGGGGTATTCCTCCAACATAGCTTGCTCTCGCTCCCAAGAAAGCTCCTCACATCCGCAATTATCCCATCGGACTTTAACCATACGGATATCCTTGTTGCGGAGTCGCTTGACTGCAACATCTTCAATACGTACTGGCTTGAACCTTGTGGTCAACTCACAATCAACTAGTACTTGATTGTCCGCAATGATCTGCGAAGGCTCTTGCACTGCCTTACGCAACACCGATACGTGGAACACGTCATGCAGCCCACTTAATTCCGCCGACGGCTTCAATCTATACGCCGCCTCACCAACACGCTCCAGGATTTCGAATGGTCCAAGGTATCTCGGACTCATCTTCTTCAAGCGTCGAACCCGCGATACACACTTGAACGGCTTAATTTTTAAGTACACCCAATCACCAACATTGAATTCCACATTCCTATGCTTGGCGTTATAGTACTTTGACTGTCTATCCTGAGCGATCTTCAACCTTTCCTGAATTGTCCGTATCATTAAAGTGGCGTCTTCCACCGCTTGACGTTTGTACAACTTCGATTCGCCTGCCTCCAACCAAGACAACAGCATACGACACTTCCTCCCATACAAGGCCTCGAAAGGCGTCATTCTAATACTTGCCTGAAAGCTGTTGTTGTACGCAAACTCCACCATGTATAGGTGATCTTCCCACTGCTTTCCAAAATCTAGGACGCACATGCGAAGCATGTCTTCCATCGTCCGGTTGACCCTCTCGGTTTGGCCATCCGTCTGCGGGTGAAAGGCTGTACTGAACTTTAGCTTTGTACCCAACAGACTATGCACCAACCTCCAGTCATTCGACGTGAAGCGTCCATATCGATCACTAACAATACTGCGGGGCACACCATATAATCGTACAATATTATCCACAAAGAGTTTGGCTAACTTTTCCACCGGATCTTCCTTCCTGTTCGGAATAAAGTGCGACACCTTTGTCAACCTATCTACGACCACCCATATGGCGTCGTTTCCCTTCCGCGACTTCGGCAAGCCATGCACAAAATCCATAGATATGTCGTCGAATTTCCATTCTGGGATAGGAAGGGATTTCAAGAAACCTCCAGGCTTCTGGCATTCCGCCTTCACCAATGCGCAAGTACGACACTTGGCCACATAAAGTGCTACATCCTTCTTCAAACCCGACCACCAGAATAATTTCTTCATGTCTCTATACATCTTCGTGCTTCCCGGGTGGATCGAGTACTTGGTATGATGCGCCTCATACATCAACTCCTCCCGAAGTTTATCCGCACTAGGAATGCATAGGTGACCGTCCTTCCTTAGCAACCCATCCTCAACAGCAAACTGGGAATTTGACCCATCCAAAGATTTTTCCAAGATCTGTTTCATGCTGTTATCCTGAACCAAAGCTCGCCGAACTCTATCAGCTAGGTCATACTGCACCTCTGTCCAAAATAGTTTCGCCTCAGCACTAGATTACTTGTCGACACAAGATATCTCCAAAGCCTCCAACTCATGGACCAATCTCTCATCATGTACCGATAACCAGTTGGCTTGTGCAGGAATCTTACAACTCAACGCATCCGCCACTGCATTTCCCTTCCCAGGAACATAATGAATCTTGAAGGTGTAGTCCCCTAAGAACTTCATCCACCTCCGTTGCCTCATGTTCAGATCCTTTTGGTCCAACAGGTACTTCAAGCTCTTATGATCGGTGTAAATGTCGACCTTTACACCGTATAGGTAGTGCCTCCAAAGCTTTAGAGCAAATATTACGGCCGCTAACTCTAAGTCGTGGACCGGATAATTCCTCTCATGAACCTTCAGTTGTCATGAACCATAGGCTATCACTCTCCCATGCTGTAGTAGAACACAACCCAAACCACTGCCCGAAGCATCACTATAGATCTCGAACCCTTCGGTTCCACTTGGCGAACACCTGGTGAACCGCCTCTTCAACTCTTCAAAAGCCTGTTCGTACTCCGAATACCACACAAACTTTTGATGCTTCCTAGTCAACGTCGTGAGTGGTAGCGCTATCCGCGAGAAGTTCTCTACGAAGCGCCTGTAGTAGCCAGCAAGCCCCAGAAAACTCCGGACCTCTGCCACTGTAGTCAAAGTAGGCCACTCTCGTATCGCCACTATCTTCACCGGATCCACAGCTATCCCTTCTCCACTGATAACATGACCAAGGAATGCTATCGAGGATAACCATAATTCACACTTGGAGAACTTAGCATACAACTGATTCCTCCTCAACGTCTCCAACACCATGTGAAGATGATTGTAGAGATCCTCCTCGCACTGCGAGTACACCAGGATATCATCGATGAATACTATCACGAAACGATCCACGTACTCTCTGAACGTCATGTTCATCAGATCCATAAACACAGATGGTGCATTCGTCAACCCAAACGGCATGACCATGAACTCGTAATGCCCAAACCGCGTACTGAATGCTGTCTTTGGGATGTCGCTCTCCCTTATCCTCAACTGGTAGTATCCGGATTTCAGATCTAACTTCGAATATACCGTTGACCCAACCAACTGATCAAACAGTTCGTTAATCCTCGGAATCGGATACTTATTCTTCTCCGTAAGCTTGTTCAATTCCCGATAATCGATACAAAGCTGCAAGCTCCCATCTTTATTCTTAACAAAGAGAATTTGTGAGCTCCAAGGCGACGAACTTGGACGCACATAACCTTGCTCTAGCAACTCTTATAGTTGCACCTTCAACTCCGCCATCTCTCTTGGCGCTATCTGATATGGAGAGCGTGACACCGGTTTGGCACCCGGTACCAGCTCAATGGTAAAATCAATCTCCCGCTGAGGAGGGGCTCCTGGGAGATCATCTGGGAACACATCAGGATACTCAGATACGAATGGAATATTGTTAAGACTTGGCTTAGGCGTCGAAGTCTGCACTAGAGTGACAAACAGCTCTGCCCCAGACCGAACTGCCTTGAACACCTGAAGGGATGACATCAAAATCTTACCCGACCCCTTCATGCCCGCAAAAGTAGTCTCCCGATCAGTGTTCAGACCCAACTTAACTTCCTTACGGTTGCAATCAATGCATGCACCCTGCTCCGAGAGCCAATCCATACCGAAGATTACATCGAACTCCACTAACGGTATAACCAATGCCCGCAAATCAAACTCCCGGTCTCCAATCCGAATCTTCACTACGCAGATCCTATCCGCGCGCATTGAGCACCCATTGGGCAACAACACATCCAATTGGTCCTTTGACATCAAGGACAGAACCCGATGCACGGTATGAATTTTTCGAAAAAGAAGGAATGCGATGCTCCCGCATCAAATATGGCTCTCGCCGGAAACTCAAAGATCAACACAAAGCCTAGCACCAACAAAAGAAAGCTAACAAATAAGAAAGTAACAACTATGAAAGTTAAACCACTGTAATTTAACTCATACCTGTAACCACGTCCGCCTGCTTTATGGCCTCTTGCAGACCAAGGTTGTAGATTCTAGGCTGGGCTGGAGCATGATGGGACGCGGTTGACTCCACCGCCTTCCCTTTCTCCTCATAAGTCGCTCCAGGATTTCTCTCGGACTTTGCACGTCCGCTCCAACACTCACGAGCAAAATGACCCATCTTCCTGCAGTTGTAGCAAGCTCCTAGGACTCGACTTGTAGTTGCTCCTGACGCATCAGCCGAACGGGCTGAGTTCGAAGTCCTCCGCTTCTTGTTCCACCTGCGGAAACTTGACTTGGCATTTGGCACCTTGAACTCAGATTTCTTTTCTCCTGCGTCCTTCTTCTCTTGAACGTTCTTCACAACCTTTTCCAACGATCGGGCCGAATTGACCAAGGCTAGGAAGCCTTGCGCCTTAGGCCCAACAAGTAGTAACTGTAGGTCGCCGCGTAGACCCTCATAAAATCGGTTGGTCTTCCGTTCTTCTTCCATAAACGTAGCACCAGCATACCAACCCAACCGTGTGAACTCATGCAGATACTCGTCCACGCTTCTGGATCCTTGAGTCAACCCAAGAAATTGATTCTCCATCTCAAACTTCTGAGCAGAGGGTACAAATCTAGCTAGGAACAATCTTGAAAATTTCTCCATAGGCACATCAACAAGCTGCCTACCCACTAAGAGATGAAACTCCAACTCATCCCACCACAGCCTCGCTTCACCCACCAAAAGAAAAGTCGCTATGGTGGTCTTCTGCCACTCCTCAGTTATTGTGGCTGTCAACACCCTCTTTATCGAAGAGAGCCAGTCCTCAGCTTGAGCTGGTGTTCCAACCCCATCGAACCTCGGAGGATTAAAACCCATCACATGCTTTAGCTGCTTCTCCGTAGCTCTCCTCGGCTCTATAAGATCAACTGCTGCGCGCTCCACCACTCTTGGCTCTGCCACCCTAACCGGTTCTTGCTCATTCGTAGGAGGTGCGCGATGCATTTGCCCTGCAGGTTGGGCATTTATCATTGCAAATACGGCTTCAGCCACCATCCTGATGGTTTCCACTGAAGGAGGTGTAGTAGGCATGTCCCTTGGTGCACTACTTTCCGCCGATTGCGGATGCTCTGACTGACCAACACCGCTCCTAGCAGCCTATAGTAGCAAAGACACACGATTAGACGACAACCAAATTGCTAAAAGCAATCATTGGAACACTCAGATTCCACAAAAGAAGTGTATTTTTCATTCCTAAGTGGACATTCATGGGTTCTTTTTGATGTTATAATGATGACGCGCAGATGTGCTCACCACCCCTTAAAAGAATTCGCCCACGAATTCATTTAAGCCTGACCGTAACCAGAAGTCTGATACCAAATTATAACACCCCCATCCGTCACATGACATATAACAGAAGGTCCAGCTGGAACCCGACGCCATATACCACAGACAGTCGGAAGGTTTACCAAATGAATATTCAAACCATACAATTAAGACTACTCGTCCTACACAGAGCATTCTAGCGGAAGCTTTTAAAGTTGAAAGAACCCAAATCTTAAATCCAATACATATGAATGTCCACGACCACAACCACAGGAATGAAACCCAAATACACTGAAAAGGTACATGACCTTATGGCCTTACAAATGTTCACTTAATAAAACATGTCTTACATACATCGGCTCGCAGGCCGGCCACACATGATAAAAGTAAAAACAACTATCCTACGGCCTTCTAGGGCGAACACAGCAACATGGGCTCCAGCCCGCTATTTGGCACTCGGCTCCGCAGCACCTGCAAGCACATTCCACAGTACGGTGGCAAACAAAGCAATGGTCAGCTAAAAGCCGACCAAATTATAACGACCCCGCCCCTGACTCGGGACGACGACGCTCTTTCCCTGCATATCATTAGCCCAATAAAACCTTTAAGCGCAATTATACTATGCCACAGGCGTAGGCTCGCACGGCCAAACACCCCGTGCACTCAGGGCACATTAATGGTGAATCCGGTCAATTCCCTGGCTTCACCACCATCCCAAAGATGGCAACCAAGTGAGCATTTAGCCTTTCTGACCACCGTCTAAGGCTCCCGACTATGCCAACGACCAGTCCCCGTCTTCGGGTCTCTCGCACCGAACCACATAGCCTAGGTCCGATTCCACTTGCCCGTTGCTCACGCCGCCTAGTCAATTTAAGTCCTACGCACGGGCCAAGCTTCTCTCGGATCCCAAAATTTCCAAACAATCACATAACCCAGTTATGTTCAAGGCCGGTTCCCAGACCGCCAAGTTAGCAGAACACGTTTCCGCTCAGTTTTCCGGGTGCGCCTTGAAGCTAACCTCCAAGGATCACTGCTGCAATCTACCGCGTAGAAACCCGAAAAACCCAAAGCACGAAGTCCTCTCCGGCAAATCATAACAAATGCAACATCACCGATCCAGACGGTACACGTCCGGGTAGGCTTCACGCACAATGCCTATGCCCGTACTTACGATTCCGGACTCTATATGCAACACAAGGGGGACTATTCACATCAACCCCAAGGAATACCACGCACTCACTACACACTCGCGGGAGCGGGATTCCCTATGTAGAAAGAAAGAGCTTCAAATGCTCAAGTTGAACGTTTTCCCGGATCTTGGAGTTAGCAGGGATTATCTCAACAAAGCAGCAACAACCAACAACACATGCAGCACAAGCTTCTTTATTGATCAAGAGAAAACTTCTTTACAAGGCGAGACATACATGGCGAGACATGCTTCACCAACAACACAGGGAGAGCAAAGACAGTTACAAAGACAAGAACAAAATAAGCCGCGCGGACTCAATAAAGAAGGCGTCGGTCTACTGCTGTGGAGTCCGCCCAGTCCGCCAGGTCGCCTGTCCGCCACCCAAGCCGTGCGGACTACCCCTTATCCAATGCTTAGCTCTTCACCGCCGATCTGCAGGCCGTCTGACCGCAAGGTCGCCTAGCCGCCAGACCGTACATGCTGCGCCACCGAATGGAATAGTCCGCCTGAAGCAGGCGACTTCCTGAACCCCGAACCAAGTTGCCAAAGAGAAAACCGCCTAGTCGCTATCCGCGACCTGCTGTTTACCGCATGTTGCTTAACCGCAGAGTCCGCACTGTCCCTGACCGCAATCAGAGCCAAGTCCTGGCTTTCCAGCGCTATCCGCACAACCTGCACAGCACAACCCGGTCAACTCTTTCAATCCGCGCGGACATCCAAGTCCAGTCCGCAGCAACTTACGCGAGCTCAATTACTGTTCACTTACTTTGTTTTGATCTCCGAGGTCTTCTTCTTTCCTAATGTGACATGGGTCCTATTTATAGGCACGATGATGAGTATGGTCACCGCCCTAGCCGATAGGATCACCGCCACATCCCACAGCAAGAACAAGTGTGTCCGCCAGCCCACGGATACACACTCCAGTTCGCCACTCCTGTGCAGATAGCCAGTCCGCCCCTGCTTCTCCAAGGCCGGACTTCAAGCTCCCATCTGCCTTGTCGCCAAAGGCAAAGCCGCCATGACATCACCATGGCCGGACAGCAATATCCAGTCCGCCTTGTCGCCGGGGGCCAAGCCACGACCACCACAGCTGGACTCCGCAACGGTAATGTCCGCCAATCCACGGACATAACACCAGCACGCATTACCCGAGCCCGCAGCCTCGCCGTCAAGGCACCTGCCGGACTCAGTGGACACCCGGCTTCCGTCCGCATATCCCGAGTCTGCCTCTTCAAGGCACCGCCGGACTCAACGGACACGCCGATCCAGTCTGCTTACACAACAAACTCCAGTCCGTATTCCTGAATTCATAACCTCATCACAAGGCTAAACCTAACTCAGCGGACTCCAGCTCCAGTCCGCACGCTCTTGCACAGGCAATCCTCCAGTCCGCATATCCCCAAGCTAGCAATCAAGCCAACAGCACTTCTACTAGGCTTGGCGGACTGAGAAAGCATCCTGCGCTCCACTGCGCGATCTCCCCGGACTGACCCAACCTGGACTTGGTTCAGAACCCACCAAGTCCAGTCCACTGGCCGCAAGGGCCAGTCCGCACTTACTGGCGGACACTGGATCTAGCCCGCCATACAGGGCGACCTCTAATATCTGTCCGCACTGACCGGCGGTCTCCACGGCTTCCCGCTGCACCAGAGCAAGACCAAGGCAACTGCCAAACCGGTTTGCCGAGCTCCAGTTCTTCAGTCCGCTTCATGCCGGACTCCGCGGATATCATTTCTATCTTCCCGGTTACTTCCTTGGGGTCAATTGCCTGCTGAGTATACACTGGCCTGTCAGACCGCTGCTGCTGTCCGCGTAGTCCGTGCGAACAGACCGCCCAGGCCGCCACAGAGCAAACCGTCTGCAACATCCCTGCCGACTTAGCAGTCCGCCAACCCTGTCCGTGTAGTTCACGCGGATAGGTTGCCCAAGCCTTCCATTCACCCACTTTCACTTCACAAAATTCAACAGCCTCTTCCTAGGAGATCTCCATCTCACCAATCACACTCTTTTGAATCGACACATCTCCTAAAAATTAACTATGGATCTAGCACCAAGGGAGAGGGTAGGAAGCTCACCTCATTTCCGGCGTTTCCGACATTTCCGGACATGGACCTCGTCACCTTTCTTTGCGACATGGCTTTCTCTCTTCGTTGGTGGTGGTTCTCCACGAGAGCGGAAGGATCTTCCTCCAGAAATTCAACTCCGGCGGCTTGTTCCTCTCCGATGGTTTCACATAGTAATGGCTTGGCAAGAATGAACGGATGTGACAGCTAGGGTTCAATTTACTTCCTTTTTATATTATGTATTAGGGTTATGTAACTTGCCACATGTCGCCGTGCTAATGGACCGCCCATTATTACCTAAATTAAGTCTTATTGAAAGGACTGATTCAAGGAATCATCCAGCATGAATCCAGAAATCCGGTTCAACCCGCCTGTACAAGCCAGCAAATTCTGTCTGGGTCGGAAAAATGCACAAGCCAAATTTGGCGAGTATCGGCTTCCATACTCGACGAGTCGCGGAATATAACCGGGTATACTCGACGAATTTTCTTCCAATCTTGCCGAATCAGATAAGTGATAATCGACGAATTCGTCGAATATCCTTAGTGATATTCAACGAATTTACCTTAGCCGAATTTCCTTTATTTTCTCCTGCTGAATCCTTTAACCACCATATTCGACGAATTCGTCGGATATCGACAATGATATCCGACGAATTTCCCTTAACCATTCCCTCCAATTCCTGGCATTGAGTGTGTCGAGTATCAGCCAACGATACTCGACGAATAATCATCACACTCAACGAATTCATCAGATATCATCAGCGATATCCGACGAATTTCACTTAACCGTTTCTTCAAAATCCGGTGTCGAGTGTGCCGAGAATCACCCAGCGACTCTCGTGACGAATTTCCCTTGGTTCATTTTATCTAAGGTCCGATCCCCCATTATTCGTTGAGTATCACTCAACCCTAACCCTTCGGCCAATACACCTCGAGCCTGAGTCAAGTCTCTTAACTCAGAACGCATGCGAGGGGCCTAGCGCAAAACAGGACGTTACACAATATATTCACTTGGGCTTGGATTTTGTATGATCTGTCGATAACCGTGTGTTTTGTTCCTCTACGAGATGTTTTGTCATTGTGTGATCAAAATCGCACGGTCTGTTGTTTTTTCCAGGCTGGGTGTTTTCTACACGATAAATATTGCATGATGCACGCATGGACGTGCGTTCGATCGTGTGTGCCTATTTTTCTGACCCTTCACTATATAACCGCAAGAGTTTGTCCTATTCCGTATCTTCTTCCATTCTTCGTGCCAAAAGGTCCAGTTCTGCCGCATTTCAGCGCTCCACCGCCGCCCACCATCGGGAGGTCCTTCATCCAAAATACTCTTGAAAATCATAGGCTAGGAGATCTTCTTGGCCTCCTCTATCGTTTGTTAGACCCTAAGCTTCATTGCGAGGGATTTCTTGCTACACCCTTGGAGTTCTCCGGTGAGGTTGTAGTCGAAGATGATTGATTGAGAATACATGTATATTAGAAGAAGTTGATAGCTCTTCCGGACACTAGACGATAGTTGACAACCCTTAATTTCAGTCATGAAACTTCGACTAGTCTCCGCTCCTTTGGTTGAAATCTCACCCCCTCCATATTATAGTTTATTTTCCTTAAATGCTTATTTGTATGAATGGTAATTACTAAAACCCTAGTTTGCTATTTAGTGTATTTCATGTCTATGTGAAATCTCTTTGTGGTTTGTGCAAGTGAGGAGCGTCTCCATCTCGTTACTTTCATCCCCCATCATGAGCGTGGTCACACTAGAGAATTTCTAGTGGTATGTATTGTGAACCTCATTCCACTAGTGTGAACCATTCCCTCCGCTAGCCTTCTCGCCCATCCACCTACTGAAGCAGTGCATTGTGACCTATGTAGCCTCCATCCACCTTGCAAAGTGATGATTACAACCCCCATTAGTTAAGTTAGTTTTCTTTTTTATTTGCAAAACCCAAATCAAAGCTCTTTGTCATTTTAAAATCTTTATAATTAGTTTTCCAAACAATTAAATCACCCGCCCTAACGCCGTTGAGTGCACTCAACGCACTCAACGCCCCGTGCCAAAATATTTTCCAAGTAACTTCCCAACCTAAATCGATGCTTCCTAGGGTTTTGTCATGACCTAGTCATGACAAAACCACTCCTAGTGGTATATTAGCCTGAGGGATGTTACCGGTTGCTTCACAAAGTGCCTTTTGTAGAATATTTTTGAATGATTTAATTGGGTAACCAAACTTGCTTAGAAAATTATGATTTTTGGTCAGTAGACTTTTCTGGTCACTCTAGACATCTGGTAATTTTTATATAATTTTTAGATGATTATTTCTATTATTTTCTGCTTTGCCCTATTAATGAGGTTTGAAAGAAACAGTGCCTAATCACCTAGAGGGGGGGGGGGGGTGAATAGGTGACCTATATCTTTTTAAACTTTAAAGGCAGAAATACAGTACAGTAATTGCAATTCTACAAGTTTCACAGCACAGCAACCATGCAAGCATACAATCACAGAGAGCACATAGGATTTATAGTGGTTCCCCAAGGTCTGGGTACATCCACTTTCCCCCTTCGCCTATCTAGTAATGTACTAGATTCGGCCTAACTTCTCCACTTCTCCTCAGATCCTCAGATCTTACAACTCAGAACCCCAAACAGGTTCCTACAACTCAGAGTGATCCCACTCCTACAACTCAGGCACCAAGCCCTACCACTCAGTCTTCAACAAGACCTACACTGAGGCACAACAGCCCTACCTCAGCCTTCAACAAGACCTACACTCAGAGAAATGATTCTCCTACACTCAGGCTCACAAGCCCTACCTCAGCCTTTATAGATTTAGGCTTACAACTCAGATCTATACAAGATCCTACAGAAATTAGAAAATACAAAGTATATGACCACAACTCTGATAGAGAGAGATGAGTTGACTGACTTCTTGATGAGTTCTTGGAAGAACTTGACTGAGATCAACCTCCCTTGGCTTTCTTCAAAGCTTCTTGAATTAGAACACAGTAGGGTTGAATCTCCTGAAGATGATCTTTGATCAACTTCTGTCTTGAGATTCAGATCTCAATCTGAATCTAACTTAGCAGCCCGGTTCAGCAACTGCACTTCTTAGAAAGAGCTCTCTCTCTCCAACTTCTTAGATCTTCACTTGAAGGTCTTCTTCTTGTTATGTTGTTTTTCACTTCATTGATTGCTTCATTGATTCACTTTCTGTTGAAGGAATAAGCCTTTATATAAGATTTCTTCACGGTGACCGACTGATCCGGTTTCTAATAACCTTCTGACAGCTCTGACAGTAGCAGTTGACCGGTTGAAATGGCAGCTATCAAGTCATCCAGTCACTTCTTGAAATCTCTGTCACTGTCTGAAAGTGTCGAGACAGATAGTCTTTATGTGTCGACATAAATAGACTAAGTGTCGACACAAGTAGACTAAGTGTCGACACTTGCCTTCATGGTGTCGACACAACTCCTTGTGGTTATAATAGCTTCTCAACACTGCTTCTTCAGAATGTGTTGACACTGATCCTGTGTGTCGACACAAGTTCTTCTTCTTCAATACTTAGTTGATTTCTGCTAAGTGTCGACACAACTCCTTTGTGTCGACACATCTTCTTGTGTTAAAACTTGTTAAGTGTCGACACATATTCTTTGTGTCGACACATGCCTTCTGTGTTGAAACTTTTGCTGAGTGTCGACACATTCTTCATGTGTTGAGACTTTGTTGTGTGTCGACACATCTCCTTTGTGTCGACACTTGTACTTAAACTTTGTTGAAGTTTGCTGAGTGTCGACACAGCCTTCTAGTGTCGATACATGTACTTGAACTTTGTTGAAGTTTACTGAGTGTCGACACAGCCTTCTAGTGTCGACACTTTTGCTGTCGACAAAGTTTCTCTGAGTGTCGACACTGCTTCTAAGTGTCGACACTGATTATGTAGATATTTCTTCATTGTGTGTCGACACTGCCTGTATGTGTCGACACTTTCCTTCTGGTGTCGACTCTGCCTTCCTGGTGTCGACACAATTACTCCAAGTGTCGACACAATTACTCCAAGTGTCGACACAGCTCCTCTAGGTGTCGACACAAGCCTTCTTAAGTGTCGACACTTTTCTTCTAGGTGTCGACACATGGACTTAGAAACTTTTCCTGCAAACCTGCAGTTACTTAACTTGAACAAATAAACTCAAAGCACATCAAATACATCTTGATGTATATCATTGAGTAGGGTGTGGCTTCTTCAAATCTGGTACATATATTCCAATGTACCCAACAATCTCCCCCTATTTGGAGAAGTCATAACCTAGTCAATGATATACACCATACATGACAAATTCTCAGTATGATGTAAAACAGTAATATATGACAGGGTAAATACTTAAACATGTATGAACAGAACATGTATAGACAATTATCTCAGAACAATTAATGTAATAGATTTGAACATGTAACATTGTTTTTATAACTTCAAACATTTTCATTTATCAAGAGTTTACATAGAGTTTAATACAAATGATTACAGATTGTAAACTTAAGAAAATGCTATCCTATGGCTGCTCTGGTTCCTTGATTACAATCCCCTTTCCAGATTGAATCTTTGCTTGAACTGGAGCTTCATTGTCATCATCAGCAGCAGGATTCTTCCCTTTGAGATCTTTCTTTTTCAGCTCTTCAGCCTTTATCTTCTGCCTTTCAAAATAGTGATAAGGCTTAGGGAAATACTTGCTAGGCTCCTGTGCATTAGGAGGTAGCTTTCCCAGTTTAGTCTTTCTTCTATATTGTACTATGGCCTCTTGCCTATTCTCATGTTTTCTCCACTTCAGGTCAGAATACCACTTGCCTCTATCTAGGACATTGTCCTTAGCAGCCTTCAAAGCAGTCAAGATGATATTACTAGATGTGGGGCTCCATTGTTCAAAATCTGGCCTTAATTCAGCTTGCTCTCTGAATGTTTTCTTAGATAATTGGGCCTCTTGTTCTTTTAACAAAGCCTCTTGCTCTTTTAAGATTGCCTCTGGTGCAGGCTGGACAACTTTCTCAAGAATGATATTCTGATTACCCTCAGAAGGACTATACATAGACTGTACCTCCTGATGTATCATATCAAAATCTGTAGGAGGATATATCACTTGAGCGACTTCAGCTTGCTCTCCTCTAAAGTATGCAGGATTGATTCCAGACTCGGCCACATTGTCATCATCACATAAGGGTGGATATACAAGGGTGGCTCTGATGGAATTTGAAATCCATTTGGCATGATCAGAGCCTGCCTTGACTAATACCCTCTCCCCCTTTATGACTTCTCTCTCTATGTGATCCCTAAGATCATCTTTCTGGAATCTTATTTGAGCATTCAAATAGTTTACTCCATCCTTATAAAAAGGTTTGAACTTCTGAAGATGGGAAGAAATAACTTTCTGAGAATCTTCAATGGCAGTTTTCACAGCAGTGAGACTCTCCTGTAATTTCTTATCAAATTCTTCTTTGGCAGTGGCACTTAGTGTAGGCTGAGCAGTAGCTATATTTTTCATTTCAGTTATAATGGCATTATGTGAAGCAGTGAGATTATCATTCATCTTTATCTGGTTTTCCAGGACATAGCCTTGCTTCACTACAATTTCATCAACCTGTTTCTTGAGGTTCTCTTGATGAGTAGCCAGATAGACCACTGCATTGCCTCCTTTATGGAAACAATCAGTCATTTCTTTCTTGTTGAGATTCACTTCAAATCTGATTTATTTGATGTCTTGTGCCAGATCAAATTGCAGGGATTTATGCCCTTCATCCACATATTTTTCTAGAGCTTGCATTTGCTCATCTAGCTTGATTTACAATGCTACCATCAGAGAACTATAATCAGTAGTGGTGGAAGACTGTGGAGCAATTGTCTGTAGGGCTTTCTTATAGTTCTGGCTTCTTCTCTTGAAGACCTGGAACTTCCTCTTCTTGGCCCTAGCTGCCTCTTCATCCTCTGAAGCAGATGTGCTGACTATGTCTACTCTTTCCTTAGAACTAGGATGTGAATCCTTCTCAGTCCTTGTTAGCCCTTCAACATCTCTTGGCTCCTCAGTCTTCTTGCTTGTAGTTTCCTCTACAATATCCACATGCTCCCCCTCAATATTTGCCTTCTCCCCCTCAACAGCAGCTATTTCTCTCTCAAGGTCTGTCTGTATAAGATCAGGGAATAACTCCTCTAAGGTGAATTCCTGTTGAGAATGGGCTGGGGAATCTCTGATTTCATCAACCACTTTATCAGCAACAGATGTGTCCTCCATGACAACATCTTGTGGTTGAGGTTGTATCTGTGTTTACTGATGAACATCAAGTAATGAATCAGTCAAAACTTCATCCTCAATAGTGAAATCTAATTGATTAATTTCAGTGATTACCTCTAGTATGGTTTGAGTAGCCCTTTCACTCTCTAGTGGAGTTGGCTCTTTCACAAGTAGAGGCTCCCCCTGGAGTGGATCCAGGTGAATTGGGCTAGCTGGTGGTAGCTCCCCCTGCCTCTGTGCATCTTCTAGTCTAGCTGGAGACTGTCCAGCATTTCCAGTCTCTTCACCATCAGAACTAAAGACCACTTGCTCTTCAGAGCTGCTGGAGGATTCTTGAGCCACAATGGCTATCTTCTTCTTCTTCTTCTTCTTCTTCTGAGTTGTGTCCTTTACTGGAGTTGGCATTTCTTTTGTTAATACTCTATCCCACCTAGAGAAAATTCTCAAATCCATTCTCCTCTTGTGGTTTATCTTGGAACCTGCAGCTTGGTTCATCACATCAGGAATACTTCCAGCTAGGTATAGACTTAGAATTCTACCCAGATTGGGCTTCTTCAGGCTCTCTTTTATCTTATCAAACAGAACTACTGACCAGTCAGTCTTAAGTTTGAAGATAATCCTTGTCATCAAACTGAACATCTGATCTGAAATTCTGTTATGTCCTCCAGGCTTGCTCAGGATGACCTTGCCAACTATTTCAGACAGAAACTTTCCTTGGATGTTCATCCCTTTTCTATTGAAAACTGATCCAATTTTCAGGTTTGAATCCAGTCCACACCATCTCAATGCCTCTCTAGTCTTAGAAGCAGATACATCTTCTTCCTCTTTTGTTCTTGGTAGTTGAAGTACCTTCCTTAAACTTTTCTGTGTGACCTTGACTTTGGTCCCATGAACTCTGGACTTAATCTTGAGTCCAGTATCATCGAGTGAAGCTGCATTCAAAAATTCAAGGATCTCCTTCTTCCAGATCTTGATAGGTTCTGATACAAGGTATTCCAATCCAGTCTCGGCAATTAGGGTTACCACACCTTTGATTTCAGGTTCCGCGTCATCAAAGGCGTGTCGCACGAGCTCATATCCTTCATTAATGTTCTCTTCTAGCTTGGGCGCCATTAGGGTTTGAAGAAATTTTGAATTTAGAGAAGAGAGATGCCGACACACAAGTTTGGTCTCGAAACTTTGGTGAGCGTGTCGACAAACAATGGCGAAAACCTATTTATACCTTTCTAGAATCGAAGATGAAAAGGCGCGTTAAAATACTTAAATTGTGTCGACACTATTGAAAAGTGTCGACACTTACTTATAATGTCTCGACAACTATGTGTCGACACAAGTATAGTCGACAGAATATATGTGTCGACACTTATATATGTGTCGACACCACTCAGCTCGACACTTAGTCGAGACTCTACTAGACTAATTCTGTGTAAAGCTTAAGTGTCGACACCACCTTGGATGTGTCGACACCTACACTGCATGTGTCGACACTAATTCTCTGAAGTGTCGACATAGACTTCCTAGATGTGTCGACACCATTTCTCTGAAATGTCGACACCACTTCTATGTGTCGACACAAACAACTCTGTGTGTCGACACCATTTTACTTAGCCAATTTTTGTAAACTATTCTAAGTTTATCATCCCTAATTCAATTTTAAATTTATTGAATTTGATTTCATCTAAGGGCTTAGTATACATATCAGCTAACTGATTATCTGTATTTATATATTCTAAGGAAATGTCTCCTTTTTCTACATGTTCTCTTATAAAATGGTATTTTATTTCTATGTGCTTAGTCCTACTATGAGAGACAGGATTATTTGCAATAGAAATGGCACTAGTAGAATCACAAAATAAAGGTATTCTACTTACTTGAATACCATAATCTTCTAGCTGGTGTTGTATCCATAGTAGTTGTGCACAACAGCTTCCTGCAGCAACATACTCTGACTCAGCTGTGGAGATAACCACACTGGTCTGCTTCTTGCTACTCCAAGACACCTGCCTTCCACCTAGAAATTGACAGGTTCCTGTGGTACTCTTTCTATCTTCCTTGCAGCCTGCAAAGTCTGCATCTGAATAACCTGTCAGTTCAAAATCTCCATTCCTAGGGTACCAAAGGCCTAGATTAGTAGTGCCCTTAAGATATCTCAAAATTCTTTTGACTGCTGTCAAATGAGATTCTTTAGGGCAAGCTTGGTACCTAGCACAGACATATGTAGCATACATAATATCTGGTCTAATAGCAGTTAAATACAGTAGGGAGCCAAATATCCCTCTATACAAAGTTTCATTTACAAGTTTCCCTGCATCATCTTTGTTTAGAGACATTGTTGACCCCATAAGAGTTTTCATGGTAGTGGATGATTCCATACCATACTTCCTTATCAATTCTAGGGTGAACTTAGACTGCCATATGGATAAACCATTCTCAGTCTGTCTAACTTGGAGACCCAAGAAGAACTTAAGTTCCCCCATACTGCTCATTTCAAACTGTCCTTGCATTAGTTTTGCAAACCTTCTGCAAAGACTACTTTCTGTAGACCCAAATATGATGTCATCTACATATATTTGGACTAAGATAATCTTACCTCTGGATTCCCTAAGGAATAGAGTCTTGTCTATTTTCCCCCTTGAGAATTTGTTCTCAATGAGGAAACTAGACAGGGTTTCATACCAAGCCCTAGGGGCTTATTTTAACCCATACAAAGCCTTCCTAAGTCTATATACATAATCAGGTTTAAGAGAATCTACAAAACCTGATGGCTGCTCTACATAGACTTCTTCCTTCAGGTTTCCATTCAGAAAAGCTGACTTAACATCCATTTGATATACCTTAAATCCTTGATACGTTGCATAGGCAAGGAACATCCTTATTGCTTCCAGTCTTGCTACTGGAGCAAAGGTTTGATCAAAATCAATACATTCTTTCTGCCTATATCCTTTTGTAACTAGTCTAGCTTTATTCTTTATAATAATTCCATTCTCATCCAACTTGTTCCTAAAGATCCACTTAGTTCCAATAATATTATGGCCCTTTGGTTTAGGAACAAGCTCCCAGACCTTGTATCTTTTGAACTGGTTCAGCTCCTCTTGTATGGCCTCAATCCAATGAGGGTCTATGATTGCTTCTTCAATTTTCTTTGGCTTTACTTGGGATAGAAAGATGGAGTAGAGAACTGAACTTAGATTTCTGCTCCTTGTTTGTACCCCTTGTCTGAGATCTCCAATAATTTGATTGGCTGGATGATCTTTTAAATGCCTATTTGCTGGAGGCAGCTTGTCTTCTGGTTGTACACCTTCAGCTTTTTCATTCAGCTGCTCCTCTTGGTCTTCTTCAGCAACATGAGTATCTTGAACTCCCCCTGGACAGCAGCCACCATCCTCTACTTGCTGACTTACAGTAGGACCTTCTGCAATAGTAAGCTTGTCCATCTTCTCAGTTACACCTATTGAGCTGAAAACACTTCTAGGCAATTCATTGTTAATGAGTCCAGCTTCATCAAAAACTACATGAACAAACTCTTCTATAACTTGAGTAATCAAGTTGTAGACCCTATAAGCCTTACTATTGTTGTTGTACCCAACAAAGATCCCCTCTTGGGATTTGGCAGCAAACTTGGTTAGATAAGACTTTCCATTGTTAAGGATATAGCACTTGCAACCAAAGATCCTGAAATAGGATAGATTTGGTTTTCTGCCCTTCACAATCTCATAGGGGGTCTTCTTGTGGCTCTTGGTGATAGTAGCCCTATTGATTACATGACATGTAGTATTGACTACCTCAGCCTAGAAATATTCTGGGAGAGAAGTGTCACTCAATAGGGTTCTACTAGCCTCTATCAAGGTTCTATTTTTCCTTTCAGCAATGCCATTTTGCTGAGGTGTTCTTGGTGAGGAAAATTCTTGAAAAATTCCAAACTCTTCACACAGTTTTGTCATACTTTCAGACTGAAATTCAGTACCATAGTCACTTCTGATTTTGACCACTGTACTGTTCAATTCATTCTGAATTTGTTTAACAAAACTATACAAGATGCTTGGTGTTTCAGATTTTTGCCTTAGGAAGAACACACAGGAATACCTTGAGTAGTCATCAACTACCACAAATGTGTAGACCTTCGTACCTAGGCTGTAAACTGGCATAGGACCAAAAAGATCCATATGCAAGAGGTATAGACACCTCACAACATCTTTGTTCTCAAGGCTATGAAAGGTGGATTTGGTCTGCTTGCCCTTTTGACAAGCTGAGCATATCCCAACCTTTATACACTTAACCTGAGGACCATTCCTCACTAACTCTTTGCTAAAGAGTTGGCCAATTATCTTATAGTTAAGATGAGCCAGCCTCTTGTGCCATTTAACACAATATGAGACTTTCTCATCAACTACAAGACAAATAGGAGAAACAATGTTCTCACACATAATGTCTAGACAATAGACATTTCTCTTCCTATATCCTGTCAGAATGATCTTTTGATCACTTGACCTACTGATATGACAACCATCCTTGACAAGTGAGATGTCATATCCTAAATCACTCAGCTGACTTATGCTAATGAGGTTATGTTTCAAACCCTTTACATAAGCCACTTGAGTAATTGTAATTAGGTTGCTAAAAATGTTACCAAATACTTTGATGATTCCTTTTTCTGAACCACCAAAGGTAACTTTAGGACCATCCTTGATTGGTGTATAGTCCTTCAGCAATCCCCTAGTTCCAGTCATGTGCCTGGAACATCCACTGTCCAAGTACCATATAGGGGCATGACCACTTGGACTCACCTGTAAAATAGATTACTTAACCTTAGAACCCAAATAATTCTTGGGTCCTTGGTGCAGGTTAGTTTGACTTTTAACAAGACTACCTGTAGCTCTTCTAGCAGGTAGTTTGCTAATCTCCTTGACAATAGAATTGTGCCAACAATCTATGGCAAAGTGGCCTACCTTGCCACAACACCAGCACTCAAATCTGTTGTACCTTTGTTTAGGTACAACCCTGGCTGTTTTATCTACAGCAGGCTTCTTGTTGAGTACTGGGGCTTTGCCCTTACACTTGGACCTAACTGTCCTAGCAGGTTTTGTAAACCCCAATCCAGTCTTACCCTTTTGAGGGATAAACTCATCTATCAAAGGTAAAACTGATTTTGGTTTAGAAAAACTTGCAACAATCTCTCTCTCCTTCTGAAGTCTAACCTCTAGATTCCTAATTTGATCATTCTTAAATGTAATAGTTCCCATCTGAATAACTGTAATGTTCTTCAGCCTGGCTATTTCATTTAGTTTTTGATCTAACACTTTTTCTGAATCTGCAGCTGCCAACTTAAGATTAGCAATTTGCTTAGTTAGTGTTTTGACCAGATTTTTGCTATTCTTAAGTGCTTGCAATAAATCTCTATATTCATCCATCAACTGATGAATATCTCCCTCAGATTCAGACCCACCCACATCACTTGATGCAGATGTATCTGATTCTGAATCAGTACTATAATCTGAAAAACATTGTACCTTACTTGGTCCAGGCTGATCCTGGATCTTGTCTCCTTCTGTTAAGGCCATCAGTCCATTGCACTGATTGTCCTCATGCTCATAAATTGAGTTCATTAGCTGCATGAACTCATCTTCCTCCTCTTCAGCAAACAGTGCAATATATGCTTCAGCTTCTGAATCTATTTCTGAAGATGACTGATCAGTCAAACTCTTATCCTTCTTGGCAACGAAGGACCTTTCCTTTTTGCCCTTGAACTGAGTTTTCTTCTTGTCAGTTGACTCTTTCCTCTTTTCTGGATAGTCAGCTACTATATGCCCTTGTCTATTGCAACAATATCATACTATCTTTGAGGATGTATTTCTACTTGGTTTGGACTTTCTTTTGTCATTCCTTGAGGTCTTCCTGTTCTGATAATAGTCATCTTTAGACTGTGAAGTGGATGACTTAGACCTCCACTGCTTCTTCTTCAGAAACTTTTGAAACTGTCTTGTAAAGGCAGCAAAATCCTCATCACTTTCACTGATGTCTGAGTCCTGGTTCCCTGAATTCTCTGAAGCAGTCTCAGCAACTGTTTGTGGTGGAGATGGAGACTTGCTTCTGTACTTCCTAGTGGCTTCAGTCTTGAAGGCCACAGACCTTTCCTTGTGCTCCACTCTAGTAGTCTTCTCTTCCTCCTTTCTAACCATTAACTGCATTTCATAAGATAGCAGTTTTCCAAACAAGGTTGGAGGAGGTATATCAACTAATTTGGCCATTTCCCTAATGACACAAATCTTAGTATCCCAGTACTTAGTCAGGGATCTTAAAAACTTGTCATTCAGCTCATAGTTGCTGAATTCTCTTCCATAGGACATCAACTCATTAACAATCCTATAGAATTTCTTGTAGCATTCAGTAATGCTATCAGACTTGCCTTGTCTGAAGCTTTCATACTCCTGATTTAACAAAGACTTCCTGTCTTGTCTTACCTCTTCAGATCCCTCCATGTAAACTATCAGAGTGTCCCACATTTCTTTTGAGGTTTTACAATGTATTAAGTTCGAAATGTGGCATCATCAATTACACTTACAATAATATTCTGGGCCCTCTTGTCCATAGTGGCCAGAATTATTTCATCTTTAGTCATTTCTGAATAGTTTTTGAGAGTTCTCTGATTTGCATCCAGAACAGATACTTTCATTGGCACATATGACCCTTCCTTGACTGTGATGTATATTCTGGGGTCAGATGCTTCCATAAAAAGTCTAACCCTCTCTTTCCATATGCCAAAAATCTCTTTTCTGCAGATTGGCAATTTCATGGATTCTAGCTCTTTGTGATTCTCAGTTGAACCCATTTTCTTGATTCTTGATTCTGCCTACAGGATCTTTACTCAGACTGCTATGTCCTTTGTGAGTAACCTCGCTTTGATACCACTTGAAAGAAATAGTGTCTAATCACCTAGAGGGGGGTGAATAGGTGACCTATATCTTTTTAAACTTTAAAGGCAGAAATACAGTACAGTAATTGCAATTCTACAAGTTTCACAACACAACAACCATACAAGCATACAATCACAGAGAGAACACAGGATTTATAGTGGTTCCCCAAGGTCTGGGTACATCCACTTTCCCCCTTCGCCTATCTAGTAGTGTACTAGATTCGGCCTAACTTCTCCACTTCTCCTCAGATCCTCAGATCTTACAACTCAGAACCCCAAACAGGTTCCTACAACTCAGAGTGATCCCACTCCTACAACTCAGGCACCAAGCCCTACCACTCAGTCTTCAACAAGACCTACACTCAGGCACAACAGCCCTACCTCAGCCTTCAACAAGGCCTACACTCAGAGAAATGATTCTCCTACACTCAGGCTCACAAGCCCTACCTCAGCCTTTATAGATTTAGGATTACAACTCAGATTTATACAAGATCCTACAGAAATTAGAAAATACAAAGTATATGACCACAACTCTGATAGAGAGAGATGAGTTGACTGGCTTCTTGATGAGTTCTTGGAAGAACTTGACTGAGATCAACCTCCCTTGGCTTTCTTCAAAGCTTCTTGAATTAGAACATAGTAGGGTTGAATCTCCTGAAGATGATCTTTGATCAACTTCTGTCTTGAGATTCAGATCTCAATCTGAATCTAACTTAGCAGCCTGGTTCAGCAACTGCACTTCTTAGAAGGAGCTCTCTCTCTCCAACTTCTTAGATCTTCACTTGAATGTCTTCTTCTTATTGTGTTATTTTTCACTTCATTGATTGCTTCATTGATTCACTTTCTGTTGAAGGAATAAGCATTTATATAAGCTTTCTTCACGGTGACCGGCTGATCCGGTTTCTAACAACCTTCTGACAGCTCTGACAGTAGCAGTTGACCGGTTGAAATGGCAGCTGTCAAGTCATCCAGTCACTTCTTGAAATCTATGTCACTGTCTGAAAGTGTCGAGACAGATAGTCTTTATGTGTCGACACAAATAGACTAAGTGTCGACACAAGTAGACTAAGTGTCGACACTTGCCTTCATGGTGTCGACACAACTCCTTGTGTTGTTGTAATAACTTCTCGACACTGCTTCTTCAGAATGTGTCGACACTGATCCTGTGTGTCGACACAAGTCCTTCTTCTTCAATACTTAGTTGATTTCTGCTAAGTGTCGACACAACTCCTTTGTGTCGACACATCTTCTTGTGTTGAAACTTGTTAAGTGTCGACACATATTCTTTGTGTCAACACATGCCTTCTGTGTTGAAACTTTTGCTGAGTGTCGACACATCTCATTTTTGTCGACACATTCTTCATGTGTTGAGACTTTGCTGTGTATCGACACATCTCCTTTGTGTCGACACTTGTACTTAAACTTTGTTGAAGTTTGCTGAGTGTCGACACAGCCTTCTAGTGTCGACACATGTACTTGAACTTTGTTGAAGTTTGCTGAGTGTCGACACAGCCTTCTAGTGTCGACACATGTACTTGAACTTTGTTGAAGTTTGCTGAGTGTCGACACAGCCTTCTAGTGTCGACACTTTTGCTGTCGACAAAGTTTCTCTGAGTGTCGACACTGCTTCTAAGTGTCGACACTGATTATGTAGACATTTCTTCATTGTGTGTCGACACTGCCTGTATGTGTCGACACTTTCCTTCTGGTGTCGACTCTGCCTTCCTGGTGTCGACACAATTACTCCAAGTGTCGACACAGCTCCTCTAGGTGTCGACACAAGCCTTCTTAAGTGTCGACACTTTTCTTCTAGGTGTCGACACATAGACTTAGAAACTTTTTCTGCAAACCTGCAGTTACTTAACATGCACAAATAAACTCAAAACACATCAAATACATCTTGATGTATATCATTGAGTAGGGTGTGACTTCTTCAAATCAGGTACATATATTCCAATGTACCCAACAAGGTTATCTAATCAATAATTAGTTTGGTGGTCAACCTTTTTAGAAAATTGTGAATTTCAGTGTTTATTATTATTTTGAGGTTATACACTTGTCATAATTTTGTTAAGGCCATATCATGTCAGAAAATTGTACGTGGTGTTCAAAAGCTCAGTTGACCTGATTTTGCAAAAAAATAAATAAATGCCAAATAAATTAGAAAAAATATTATATTCTGAGTTTATCTAAAATTATCATGTTATACCCCTAGTAATAATATTAGGTCATTTTAATGATTATTTGGAGGGGGTCATCATTTATGCACGTCATATAGCTCATTAGGTCTGCACATAGTAAGCTTTTGAATTAAGATAACATGTAAGCCTTGGAATGGGATGGTGGGATAGATGGTGTACTTGGTATGATTTGGATATGAAAGAGGAGTCAGGTTGTGAGAGCCTGGTTGGCTAAGTTAGCAGATCGACGATGGATCATCTTTCCCTTGGAGGAAGCCAAAATACACTTAGGTTTAATTCAGGTGTAAGATCAGGAGAGTTGGGACATGGGTAGATACCAACAATAATAAGTACCTTGCAAAAGGGAACTTTGAGCTTCATCCCATCGTAATTCCTAGTGCCCTCGAGATCCCTTCATAGCGTATTCCCTGGGCAGTCCAAGGTTAACCTTAAACCATAAGAATAAAATGTCATGGGAAACTAGTAAATAATTGGGCTTCACTGTCACTAACCCCGATGACTGGGGAGGTTAGCTTGGTTTGTTTGTCCGAGCGGTGGGCTTGGTGGTTGTGAAAATGTGCAAGTTAGCCCGACGAGCCGAAGGCTCGGAAGGTAGTTGTAATGGATAGGTTAGTCCGGGGAGCCGATGGCTCTGGAATTTATAATTTCTTGTGCATAAGGTGGTTGGTCTTCGGTATTTGACGGTCGTTCACACCAACGTCGATACGATGACTCTACGAGTGTGGTTTTCACTTAGCTAAGGAAAAGACAGGTGGATTTGCCAACAGAGTACGCAGAGGCTTCGCGGTGTGTTCTTCGAGTTGAGGCATATGAAGGTCTAGGTTAGGTGGTGTGTGTTGATGCAGAAAATGCGCCCTCAAATTCCAGTAAAAAAGGGAAAAGAGAGAAGGAAACTGCAAGCAACCGTTTACTAATGGACCAAGGAAAAATGGTGATCAAGATAGATTCGAGACCGCAAAGTCCGAGATCTGAGTCCGCTGCTTTCACTAAATGGGCTTCTGGACTCGAGTCAGCGTGCCTTGGGGGCACCACCTCCCCCTATTTATAGGGCGGGGGCCTGCCCAAACGGGCAGGGATAAAAAGACCGGCTGCCCGGGGTACAGGAGAACCGGGCAATGGTGACGGGAAGCAAAAAAGAAAGAACACGCAAGTATACGCCAAAAAGGGGCAGACTGGGCTCGCGGGCTGGAGATTCCATCTGCTGTTGCTAGGCGCGATCCTGCTGGAGGACGGCGGCCTGGGCGGACTGGACACTGCATCCGCCGAAGTGGAAATCGAGAGATCCAAAGGCATGGAGAACTGGGCGGACGGAGTATTGAGTCCGCCGCTGGGGGATCATCCTTGGGATGTTTGAATGTTGCTGCTCTGCCGAGCTTGGCGGACTGCCAAACCGTGTCCGCCTCTAACAATCCAGGGACCTTGGCATCTTGTGGGTGTTGCGGACTGAGGGGTTAACATAATCCCCGCACATTTTTAAGTTTCCATAAAACTTCGAAAATGTTTTCTTAACCGCCGAGTCCACGAGCCTCATAAATGCTGTCAGCGCTATAAATATCGTTGGAGGGCCTGGAACTGTTAAAAATTCCGATCGACACGGGGCGTTATTCACCGCTTGCGGTCTCAACTCTGCAGTCCGTCATGGCGAGGCTTGGCGCTTTCTTCACCAGTCTTACTGCAAAAAGTGAGAAGATAATAACACTAATGAAAACTAAGAAAATAATGAAGAGAGTGACGAGAGGAGAGCATGTCCGCTCTATTGGAGAAAGTTACCATAGCCAGAAGCATGCCGAGAAAGCAGTCTGCCATGCTGACATGCCTGTGCGCGAGAAAGATGATGTTGTCGTTTCTCACGCTGAATAATCGTTAGGAAGTGAGAAGTCACTAAATTTGTCGAACACCGCCCCCACTCAAAAAACCGCAAACTCAGCGGACACAGTTTGCGAAAATAATGAAACCGAAGTATCATGCCCCAACGTCTAGGAGCCCATCATTAACCTTGATGAAGATAGGAGGACTGCGGGAGAAGAAGTTGGGAAAGACGTGCCTTCAAAGGCCTTGGTTGCTGCAAACCTTGAGACGGTCCGCGAGAGCCAGCCAGATTTAGGGAAGGCTGTCGCGGACTCTGCTAAGAAAAGGGGCCCTTCTGGAAAGAAGAGGAAGAGGGATGGGTCGACTGTGGCTGAGCGGGTTGAAAAGAAGCTGCGAGCGATGTAAGAGAAAAATATCTCCGTGCGGACTGGAGATGCGGACTTGCAACACATACCGCGTGAAAAAGAAGTTCCCAAAAGCAACTTAGTTACACCGTAGTCTCAAGTCCAGGGAGACAATTCCCTCTCCACGGTCAGCTTATCCACGGACGAGATACTAGATTCCATAGACGTCGATCAACTTGATCTCATCAACGAATCCTTGCTGGGTGTACTGCAACCTGAGGTGGAAATCCTTGCGGTTAAGGGCGGCGAACTCCCCTCTTTATCCGCTGCTGAGGAAAAAGAGAAGGAAAGACTGAAAGAGAAGATAGCGGAGCAGAAGAAACAAATTGCCGCCCATGTAGCTATGGTCGAGGCGGCTTCGAAGCAGGCCGCGGCGGACAAAAATGTTGAGAATCTACGGACTGCCGCAGAGCTGTTGCAGACAGGTAACCTTCAACCGGCGCCTAAATATTTTAAACGTCAGTGGCTTTACATGTCGCCGCAGCAGAAGTCGAGACCGATTAAGATCATCACCGAAACTGATGACATTATTATTTCAACATGTTATGCTGCTGAAAAAAGAATCAAAGTCCATCGAGAATGGAAGAAACGGTTAATTGCCTTTGACCCGGAGCGGGCAAGGCGGCCTATCTTCGATAGTCGGCAACTCGCTGTAGCTTTTTCCAAAAGTGATCTTTTATCCTGATACATTGAGTCCGCTGCGGACTGTATTTGAATGTGAAATTGACCTTCTTTGTTGCAGGTAGAAAGTCACCACCGGGCTCTATCGAGAGTGGGGAGATTATGGTTACACCGAATACTGGTGTTGACGCGAGCTCGCATGATGAGTCCGCAAGAGGTGAGCAGCCCAACCTGAATGACATCAGAGAGTTAGAAAAGAAGTTTCAAGCTGAAATTCAAAAAAAATAGAGCGGAATTAAAGAAGGCGGAAGAGCGCGAGAAGGCATCGACGGAGCGCGAGAAAGCCTTAAAGGATCAGATCGCCAGCATCTCAAGGGCGCTGGAGAGGTCTGATAGAGAGAAGAAAAGGCTTGCTGATGATGTCCGCTTCTACAAAGGAAAGCACTTGGTGATGACACGGGAAGAGAAAGGGAAGCAGGCTGCCGAGGTTGCTGAGCAAAGATCGCGATTGCCAGATCGCATCGCTCCGGAGGCGGCAGCACCAGTAGAGGGCGGCCAACATGCCGCGGACGAGGAGCTGAGGCCGGTAATGGAGCCGATGATTCCCCTATGTCGGGTAGACCGGGAAGCCGCTCACATGCACCGGACCATTAACTCCATTCATCACCACATCTGTCGCTAGTATAGCGAGGTTCTCCAAATAAGCGACCAGGCAGCACACTTGTGTAGGGATAGGACAGAGAGGTCAACGCGGACTGAAAATAAAGACCGCTGAGTCCGCAAAACTGCGAACTATTCGATTTGATGTATAATTATTTGTGCTTTAAACAATGCTCTATGCTGTGGTTTGTGACGAACTGTACTGTGCTTTATGCGGACTAAATTAGATATCCGCACATTCTATTGTTAACTTGTGCTTGTGATCTGTGACGAACTGGGCGGACTAATGCTCCGTCCGCATTTCAACTAATTAACCTACAGGTGGAAAAATGTTACTAATTGGCGGACTGAAAACCGTGTCCGCTTTATTTTGTGCTTTGAACTTTGCTTGGTAGGTACTCGACTGGAAGCAGCAGTGTGAATTTAAGTTTGTGTCCGCGTGGTTTTTAACTTTTGCTGCATGAACAATTGGATTATGGCGGATTATGCCGACAGAATAAGCGAGCTGTGCGGCCTGGCCAAAAAAGCTGTCAGGCCCCACTACTATAAATATACCCCCGTTGCTTCGTCTATGCAGGGAAACATGTGAAGCTGAAGACCCTGCGTCCTGCCAAGATGGTGTCCGCCAGGACTGACACTGCGGTTGCTTTCCATGCTGCCGACCACAGGAAATGCACTCTAACAGAGGCCGACCTTGAGGCCTTTGTTGAAAAAAAAATGGCGGACTCTAACTTGCTTGTCCGCCTTCCCGCCCATGAGGAAAGATTAAATTTTTCAATGACGACTCAGATCGCCATACCCATCAACCACTTCGACAGCGGATTCAAATTCCCATTATTATGGGAGATTGCTGAAATATTTGAACACTACGGGATGGTGCCGGGCCAGCTCGCGCCCAACACCCTTGCTGCCATTTGCAGCTTTATTTCTTACCTGCGGTCTGAGAAGATCGCCTTCTCAATGAATATCTTCCGCAAAATGTTCTCAGTCCGCTCAATAACATCGTTCGGAGGCCGCCCTTATATGGGAGCGATCTACTTCTACTGCAGAGAAATGAAGGTCGTGGGTCTTCCTAACAAGATCCATAACTGGACCTCAAGGTTTTTGATCTTCGAAGGCGACCTTGGGTCCGCGCATACTTATCCGCAAGAGCGCGCGGACTCCATTTTCAAGAGTGTCCAGCTGGGTGAGATGGAGTCCACCATTGTCAAATTTCTTGCTGATGCCAGGCTTGACATCGAGTACTACATCCCGCTGTTGGCGAACCTGGCGGGTGTTTCACGCGAAGAAAGTAAGCTTTTACGGACTTATGGTTTGTATCCGCAGTGACCTGTGTGTTAACCCTTGTTCTGCTCTTGCAGCGACCTTGGCTGTGCCTGCCAACCTGCCACAGACGCCCAGCGGATTCACACCTACTCAGAGGGAAAGGAAACAAGAGATCTCAAGAAAGAGAAAAGAAGAGGGGGATCCTGCGGCGGACTACTCCTCTTCTGAAAGCTTTGCAATGCAGGGCTTTGGCAATCATTAGAAGGATTTGAGGGGGAACCCGATGATCCACTGGCATAATAAGAACAAGCATGTCCGCCTGTCGACAGCACTTCCATCGTGGAAAAGTTCGAAGATAACTCGTCATGCTCATGTCGCGATCTCTGCACTCTATGGGAAGCGCAACTTGAGCGACTTGAAGAAGGTTGCTGCTGTCGATCTCCCTCTGCTGGCCTCCCATGCAAGTGCGAACAGCGTAGTGACAAACCATTTTGTCTGTTCTCTGGCCAGAGACCTGCTCAGGAAAAATGAGCAACTTCAAGAAGAAAAAAGGGTGATCAAGGAAAGAAATGTGCGGCTAGGGAAAAAGGTCGCTCGACAGAAGGAAGAGCTGGGGGTGAGTTATATTTGCAGCGGTCTCAATTTGAAGTCCGCCGCGAACTGATGTTTGTTCCTTTGTTTCCCGCAGGTCGCCTACGACTTGGAAAATAACAACTTCCAGGCCACTATGCTCCCCTTTATGAAGGAAACCGTTGAGATCGCTATCGAGCGATTTGTCCGCGGCGGCTTCACAAAAGAAGGAGTGGATGGTGTTCCTTTCCTGCAGCTCTTCCCTGAGTTGAAAGAGCAGGTTGCGGCGATGGTGCGGGCTGCCAACGGAAAAGAGGTCATCGTTGAGGAGGAAGAAGAAGAAGATGGAGAAGAAGAAGCAGATGTAGAAGAAGAAGGCGAAGAAGAAGGTGGGGAAGCCATAGACGACGACACTGGTTCAAGCCAACAAGGCGGAAAATAGTGCGCCGAGTCCGACACCTCTGCATCTTGCTCTGTTGGCAAGAGCTCGCATAGTGAGTCCGCGACTAGCACTGGCTCCGATGGCAGTAGTGGAAGTGGCTCGGGGGGCTATTCTCCGGAGACTGATGTCGAAAGCCTAAACCCTGCACTCCCTGCGGAGAAGAAACAAAAGATCGCCGAGGCAGAATAATGTATTTTTTGGTTTTTATTTTTGTAAATAGAGCGGACTCAAGTTTGGAGTCCGCCGAATACATGAAAGATGTAACTTGATTTTTGATCAAATAGAAAAGGATATTCCGGTATCAGTGTCTCCTGCAATGCTCTCTATTTTTTGTATTAACGTAGTTAAGTTCGATCTCCACGTAGCAGTCCGCGTGATGCAAAGATCATTCGTACTGCATAAGTTTCTGACTGGCTAATTAGGAAATTTTATTAAACAGTTCGTCCACTGTCCGCCGTAGAGAGAATGAGAAGTTTAATTAGTTGTCTAAAAGATCAGGCGGACTCTGACGAGTTCCGATAATAGCTCGTGATTCTCTGTCAACAAACCTTTTAAGTTTAATGATAATAAGCAATGCGGCCTCATATTTTCTGTTAAACTGCGAGCTGAAAAGAACAACTGGGGACCAATCCTGCGGACCGGGCGGCTATAATTTCATAGTTTGCACGCATTTTAATATAGATCTATAGCTTGATAACTAAGGCAGACAATAATCCAGGCCGCGATACTTTATTTGCAGCTCGCTAAGTCCTAGTAACTTGTCAAAAAAGACATTACTGGCGGACTCTGATGGATTCTAATTCTAGTCTGCATGTAAATAACTTTTGCGAGAAAGATCAATCCGAGCAGGTACCATATGCATGTAGTATTGCTTCTCTCATAATCGGGTCACAAAAATCCTCAAAGATCCATCTGAACTCGACGGAATATGCGGACACCATAGCGCAGTCCGCGCTTTATCAACTTCATGTGAAGAATGAGATACAGGCCTATGTGACCAGGTGGGCAGGTGCGGCCGGAGCTGCATTACTTTCCTCACGGGGTTCAAAGGCTGTAAACTTAACGAAAAGGTTTACCACCCTCTTTCCTGGAGTACAACCTAAATTGATCTTTCGGGCGGGTGCGGTCAGAGCAGCATTGCTTTCCTCTGAGATCAACAAGGCTGTGGGTCTTCTGCAGAAACAGCTTGAGGGTACCAGAGAGTATTCGAGAGTACAAACTTGGATGATCTATGGGCAGGTGCCGGATGGCATTGCTTTCCTCAAAGAGATCACCAAGGTGTACGCTATCCCTTGCAAGCTTAGTAGAGCTGTCAACCACCCTGTCCCTCCAAAAATCCAGAGGTGGAGTCAGGTACTAGCTGGGATCCAAAATCCAGTAGCCCACCGCATAAGAATCTGCAAGCTGCCACTACACGGTGCGAAATCTCCCCGCAACACGTGATCATCGTGGTGTTACGCTAATGACAACAATTATTGGGGGGGGGGTCCAAGCTGGACTTGGCGATGTCTCTTGGTGTGGTGGTTTTTTACATTGCATGGTAGATAGGAGAAAGTGACTGTGCCCTGTACAGAAAAAATTATTAGCCAGAGATTCTTATTGCCATAATCATTGAAATGAACACAAATGATAAGTGTTTGCTTAAGCATAAAAATGCTTTAAATCATCGCCATTCCAAGTATGGGGGACATCTTCTCTGTCATAGGTTTGTAGCTGATATGCTCCATTCCTCAGGACTTTCTTAATGATGAATGGTCCATTCCAGTTCGGGTTTAGCTTTTCTACAGAACCAGTTCTCGCGGCCACATCTAATTTCTTCAGGACGAGGTCTCCCACCGAAAAATACTGGACCCTGATGTTCTTGTCAAAATATCTGGCCATTCTTCGCTTGACTTCTTCTTGCCTGACGGTGGCTTCATCCCGCAGTTCTTTAATTTGATCCAAGCTATGTTTCATATTCTTGTCGTTAATCTCAAGCCAGTCTTCCCAACTTTGCCTGGCCAGTAAGACCTTAGGAGTTGGAACCTCAAATTCTACCGGGATGAGAGCCTCTGAACCGTGAGATAGTTTGAAAGGAGTTTCTCCGGTAGCTGTGGATGGGGTTGTTCTGAGGGTCCACAGAACTGAAGGAAGCTCCTCTGCCCAGTTGCCCCTCAGATTCTGCACTTTCTTTTTTAGTAAGTTATGTATCTGTTTATTCGCAGCTTCTGCCTGACCATTGCTTCTGGGATGATGAACTGACGAGAACCGTAGCTCTGCCGACTTGTTTGCAAAAATTCTTCATCTCTTCATTGCTGAACTGCGGCCCATTGTCCGTAATTATTACCATCGGAATCCCATGCATGCAAATTATCTCCCCCCCCAAAAAAAAATTTATTTTATCACCTGGGTTGTTGTCTTTGTTAGCACCTTGGCTTCAATCCATTTGCTGAAATAATCAATCATGACCAAGATAAAGCGCTGCTGTCCCCTTGCCATGGGAAATGGCCCGAGGAGTTCCATTCCCCAAACTGCGAAAGGCCAGGGTGTGGTGATTGACACAAGTCGCTGCGATGATTGGAGTTGAAGCGTTGCAAATTTTTGGCATTGGGCACACTTCCTTGCATAGGATTCAGAATCTTTTCTCATTGTGGGCCAGAACTATCCTTGCCGCAATATTCTTCTTTCCAAAGTTCTGGCCCTTGAGTGGCTGCCGCACTCTCCAGAGTGAATTTCTCGGAGCACCACAGGAACTTCTTCTTCAGATACACATCTCACCATTGGGGAGATGAAAGTCTTTCTATAGAGAATTCCGGAGATAAGCTTGTAGTTGGCTGCTTTCATTCTGAATCTTCTCTTATCTTTCAAAGCCTGTGGCAATTCTCCTGTCGAGAGATATGATTTGAATGAGTCCATCCAAGAGGGTCGTTGTTCTATTTGCATCAGTTCCCCTTCTTCCGTAGCAGGGTAAAAAAGCTCTGAAGTTGTCTCTCCCGAGGGGAGGACGAACTTTGCTAGCTCGTCTGCCTCTGCATTGTATACTCTTGAAACATATTCAATAGTGAATCTCTTAAACTTTCCAATCTCCGCTTTTACCAGCATTAAGTATTTCCTCAAGGTAGGTTCTTTGGTTTCAAAATTCCCCAATACTTGGGACGCCACTACTAGCGAGTTGGTTTTAACATGCGCAAAATCTATTCCCAACTCTTTTGCAAACCGCAGGCCCGCTAAAAGTGCTTCATATTCTGCTTGGTTATTGGTGGTTGGGAAAGAGAACCTTATGGCCTGTCTTAATTTGACCCTGTTGGGGTTAATGAGGACTACTCCCGCTCCCGAGGAGTTTTTGCCTGAAGCACCATCTATGTAGATTGTCCACGCTAGTGGGGATTGATCAGCTTGTTTAACATTAGACTCAGTTGTGTCTATTAAAAAATTTGCCAATACTTGCGCTTTGATAGCCATTCGAGGTACATATACCGGATATTACCTTCTCCCTTCCTCTCTAACAAGGACTGAGCTTATTGCTTCCGAGCCTACTCCTAGATAGATGAATAGCATTTCTCCAGTGCGAGGACTTTGAAGTAAAGGAGTGGAGGTGAGCTGTTTTTTGAGTTGCTTAAAATCTTCTTCGCACTCTTTAGTCCATTCAAATTTGGAACCTCCACGAAGAGTTTTGAAGAACGAGGCACTCTTGTCCCCTACTCTGGAAATAAATCTCCCAAGGCCTGCCAGCCTTCCACCTAATTTTTGAACTTCTTTAGGGGAGCTAGGTGATGGCATGTTGAGGATTTCCTTAACCATATCTGGGTTAGGGGCAAGCCCCTAGGGGGTAAGGAGATGACCGAGGAATTTTCCTTTATTTGCTCCAAAGGCGCATTTCAATGGATTCAACTTCATGTTATACCTTCATAAAGTAGTGAATGTTTCTGTGAGGTCTTGAAAATGCAAAGCAAAGGTTTTACTTTTAATACGGAGGTCATCGACATATACTTCAAGATTCCTTCCTTTTTGTTTTTTAAATACAAGGTCCATCATGCGCTGATAGTAGCGCCTGCATTTTTTAATCCGAAGGGCATTACTAGATAACAGTAACAACCATCATCGGTAATAAAGGACGTATGGGGGATGTCAAGCTTATGCATCCTAATCTGGTGATAACCAGAAAATGCATCTAAAAAACACATAAAAGGATATCCAACAGCAGAATCTACTAAAGCATCTATTCGAGGCAGCGGATAACAATCTTTTGGGCATGCTTTATTCAACTTTGTAAAGTTAACACACATCCTCCATTTTCCTCCCAGCTTCCTTACCATTACAACATTTGATACCCAATCTAGGTATTGGATTTCACGAATGAACTTGGCCTTTAGATGCTTCGCAACCTCTTCCTTGATTGGCTCGGCTAGCTTCGTCGCCACTTCCTGCTTTTTTTTGTTGAACAGGTTTGAAGTTGGGGCAATGTTGAGGTGATGGCAGGCTACATCAGGATCCACTCCTGGCATGTCTTCTACAGCCCAGGCGAAAACATCCAGGTTCTTCAATAAGCACGCGATCAACTCTTCTTTTTCTTCCTCGGGAAGCTCTGAGTTGATTGTAAGTCTTTTTTCTTCATCTGCCCAAATTGAGATTCCTTGGGTCGCTTGAGCAGGTTCCAAGTGAATCCCCTCCTGGACTTCTTCCTGACCTCCGGTCTCTCCTTGGGGAGCCTTTTCTTATGAGGCGGCGACTAGAGTCACCTGGAGAGGCATTTGCTCAATCATGTTGACTATTTTGACATAGCACTCTCGCGCCTCCCTTAGGTTGCTTCTAACCCGATATTTCTTTCCTCCTGCTGTGAACTTGATTGCCAAATGATAGGTGGAAACTATTGCCCGATATTCATTGAGGAGGGGTCTTCCAAAGATGGCGCAGTAACTGCTGGCCGCATCAATTATTACAAATGTGATAAGCTTTGTCACTCCCCTGAGCGTTACGGAGAGTGTAATGCTTCCTTCAACTTCCTTTTTTTGCCCGTGAAGCCATACAGTGGCCCTTCGGTGGAGAGCAAAGTCTTTCCGGACCTTAGGGCTTCATAAGCACTTTTGATATATAAGATTGACCGAACTTCCGGTGTCAACCAAAATTCTTGGAACTGTGTAGTTCTCAATGATTGATTTGATCACGACCGTGTCGTTGAACGGGTTGGCCGTCTTTGGGAGATCGTTTGGACCAAAAGTAACGAATTCCATTGGTGGAGCTGTGGAATTCATAGCTACTTCATGCCGTGAGATCTTTGCCAAAGAAGACTTCCTGCTTGATTCTGCACCCACTCCTCCGTGGATGCAAAAGAGATCACCGAGGACACCTACATCGTCTGCATCGACGCTTTCTATAATCTTGATGTTGCCATAGTATCCCACTTTCTCAATGTCTTCATCCTCCCGGAAGACCTCGGCCACCTCCTTACCCTTAGAGGTGGACGGCTTTGATGAGTCCTCTTTCACTCTGAGACCCTTCATTTTCCCTGCGACAAGTAGCCGCTCCACAAGCTGTCGGAGAGCTATGCAATCCTCAGTTGGGTGCCCTTTCTCCTTGTGGAATTCACAAAAAAGATCCGAGTTTCGAGGCTTTCCTTCCACCTTCTGGATTTCTTTCTATAGCTCAGTCTTTTTCTGCAGGATCTGGAGAACTTCATCTACTGTCAGGCCCATAGCAGCGAGTTCTTCCACAGTACCGTGGCCTTGCTGATCATCTTAGAATGAGCCGTCCCGAATTTGAAGGACAGGAAGGATCCGAGGAGCCACAGGAGCAGGGGTAGTGACCAGTGGTGGTTTCTGCTCATGAAACTGTTGATGACTTTGATAAGGTCGCTTGTGCCGGAAATTTCTTCCCCTGTGTGCCGGAGGCCGATACTCTGGTAAAGGGGGACTAGATGCTCGATCACTTATAGAGGAGTTTGGGGTGTCTCTCCTTTCGGCCTTTGCCGTTAAGTTGGATACATATGAAGGGTTGGCACTCTCTCCTTCAATGAATGTGTTGGCCAAGGCTATCAGATCCTGGAAAGTGGCCGGTTCTTTGGTGGTTGCTTCAAACTTCAACGGTCCTTCCTTATGTCCATTGATTAGGGCGATTTTATAGAACTCGTGGTCCACGTTCTTGACCGCCAGTTTCTCCTTCTGGAAGCGATCCACAAACTGTGCTACCGACTCATTGTCTGAATGCTGGATCTTGAAGAGGACAGTTGGTCCACTCTTCCTCTTCCTAGAAGTGGCAAACCTTAGCAGGAGCTCTTGACGTAGCTCGGCAAAACTGGCGATGGATCCGGGATATAGTTCATGGAACCATTCTCGGGCCTGGCCGTCGAAAGTGGTTACTAAGAACTTGCACTTCAATCCATCTGGCAAACACCTCATTGCTACGACATCTTCAAATGCTTGGAGATGAGCGACCGGGTCTGTTTCTCCAGTGTAAAATGGGATGCGAGGTTCTCTGAAGTTATTAGGAGCTTGCTCCTGACGGATCTTATCAACAAAAGGGGACTCCCTGGCTTGAGCTACAACAAGGATCACAGGAGGCCGCTCGACCTGGTCATCCTCAGAAAAGTTAAGCCATAAGCTGAGCGAGCTCGTCGGTCTGCGACCTCGGTGGAATCGTGGGCTGGATGGGCACGCCGGCTGGCGGTGGCGTCGCAGCAGGCGCTTGGCGGACTGGGGTTTGGCGGACTGGGGTTTGTCAGACTGCCTTATCCGCGAAGGCCGCCCTAGGATGATCGAGATGCTAGGTAAGTGCGACCAGAGCCTAGTTGATTGCATCGAGGCGCTGGTCGGTCTCTCTTCGGGACTGTTCGGCCTCTCTCCGACATCAGTCGAGTGCGTCCCGCAGGTCATCAGAGGTGCTCGAGCGACCTGAATGGGCACGGTAATGAGATGATCGGCGATCTGGCATCTCGGCCCGCGAGTTTCAATGATAGCTTGGATCTGATGCAAAGTAAAAATTTTCAGAGCTATCAAGCTGACAACTTGATCAAGCGGAAAGCGGAAACCAGGCACAGGAACACTCCAATCATAAACTGAGCTTAATAAATCTGATGCAATAGAGGGGAACAACAATGTCTTGTATTAACAACTATCTTCATTACAAGGCAAGACATACATGGCGAGACATGATTTCGCCAAGTAAAATAGGGAAGTAGAAAAAAATAATAAATCGTGCGGATAGAAAATGAGACCTTGTTTCTTACTTTTCCATGTAATGAGATGACCACCAAAATAAGTACAAAACCCACTAGTTTACCTCCGATCGTCCAGGGAACCAGCATAATCAGCATCAGAATAAGCGACCAATGCTGGAACCGAGTTGGAGGTTTTGTAAACAAGCTCTTGACCCGGAGCTGCCTTAAGGTATCAGAGAATTCGTTCAACCGCCTGGAGATGAGAAACCCGGGGGCATGCATGAATCGACTGACAACCCCAACTGCAAACGATACATCAGGCCTCGTGACCGTTAGGTAGATCAACTTTCCCACAAGGCATCGATAGTATTCCGGGTTCTGGAGAAGCAAATCATCATCAGAGGCATGAGCACATAGTTTGTGATTTGCCTCCATCGGGGTATTAGTTGGCTTGCAACCAGACTGATCAGCGTCTTTGAGAAGATCGAGACAATACTTCCGTTGGGAGAGGACAAGCCCGTCTGGCCGTCGTGCAATCTAAAGACTGAGAAAGTAGCGAAGATGCCCCAGGTCTTTGGTCTGAAACACGGTGCTCAGATGCTGTTTGACCTCTAGAATCCCCTTTGAGTCATCCCCAGTAAGTAGGGGCCAGGGTCGTGGCGAGCTCAGGGATGACGAGCGAGTCGAGGAGACTCGCATCAGAGACGGCGACATTGGGAATGCCGTCAAGCCCCAGGTCGCTGAGCAACTGTTTCCTGCTGGCAAAGCGAACGGGGCTGCTAGAGGAAGCCGCAGTTTGAGAAAGAGGTGGCGGCGATTTATCGTCACCAGAGGCAGGTTTTTTCTTAGACTTTTTAACCTTTTTCTTCTTGAGGGTGGGTAGGTCGGCGGCGGTGTCCTCCTCACGCAGCCTTTTCGGCTTAGCGACGCCAAGAGCACCAGTCAGCGCGGCGAGACTGTCATGAAGAAACTTCGCAGCGTCTGACATTATGCTCGAGTTCTGAAGATCCGACTAAAGAACTAGGCCCCCCTATTTATAGAGATCGGCAGACAGTCACAAGAGGCGAGCAACCTAGATACTCGGCACAAAAGAGCGAGGATTGCGTACAAACCATATTCATCTAAGGTGGGTCCAACCACAGACAGTCATCAGAAGTCAAGGTCAACAAGTCAAGGCAGGAGTCAAAGTCAACATTCAAGATTGCAGAAGGCGGAATAAAGTGACAGTCGACCTCGATATGTTTTGTGCGCTCGTGAAACACCAGATTCTTTGCTATGTGTATGGCGGCTTGACAATCACAAAATAGAACAGCTAATGAAGGAAATTTTACTCCCAGGTCAGTAAGGAGACTTTCAAGCCATGTGAGTTCTGCGACAACCGATGCCATCGATCGGTATTCAGCTTTCGTGGAGGATCGAGCAACCTCGCGTGTTGATGTTGATGCAGAAAATGCGCTCTCAAATTCCAGTAAAAAAGTGAAAAGACAGAAGGAAACTGCAAGCAACCGTTTACTAATGGACCAATGAAAAATGGTGATCAAGATATATTCGAGACCGCAAAGTCCGAGATCTGAGTCCGCAGCTTTCACTAAATGGGCTTCTAGACTCGATTCAGCGTGCCTGGGGGCACCACCTCCCCCCTATTTATAGGGTGGGGGCCTACCCAAACGGGCAAGGCTAAAAAGACCGGCTGCCCGGGGTACAAGAGAACCGGGCAACGGTGACGGGAAGCAAAAAAGAAAGAACACGCCAGTCCGCGCAAAAAAGGGGTGGACTGGGCTCGCGGGTTGGAGCTTCCATCTACTGTTGCTAGGAGCGATCCTGCTGGAGGACGGCGGCCTGGGCGGACTGGATACTGCGTCCGCTGAAGTGGAAATCTAGAGATCCAAAGGCATGGCGAACTGGGCGGACGGAGTATTGAGTCCGCCACTGGGGGATCATCCTTGGGATGGTTGAATGCTGCTGCTCTGCCGAGCTTGGCAGACTGCCAAACCGAGTCCGCCTCTGACAATCCAGGGACCTTTGCATCTTGTGGGTGTTGCGGACTGAGGGGTTAACAGTGTGAATGCTGTCCTAGAGGTGGGGTAGCCCAACCCACTAACTCTGTTTGCCAAGACGGGAGGTACCTGAGATTTTAGCTAGCTCCAAATAGGGGAACTAAAGGTCTATGCGCATAGAGTCGCGTGTGTGTGTTGCACATGTATGAGTATATCATTAAACCAACATAACATAACATATCATGTCATCATCATATTTCAACCCTTACCCCTAATGTATAAATTGGTATGAGACTTTTTATGCGTTAGGCCTTGCAAAACAACCCCATAGTTTATAAGCTTGTGCGGGCATGCTTATAAGCTATGGTTACTTTATTTTTGGTGATTTGTTACATTTATTTATGGTGTACTTTACTTTATACTCTTTACTGCTCTAGTACCTTAGTATATCTCACTTGCATTTTGTTTTATAGCACTGTGAATATTAAAATATAACTACTAGATTAGGTCCACCGTAACCTGCTCTTATTTACTCTCCACAATCATAGCTTTCCTATCATTCCTGCTGCACAGCGCCTAGAAGCCACTAGGGGAGAGGTGGGGGAAACCAGGCTTAGTCGTTTTGACTAACGGTCAGTGAACCAAACATTTTAGGGGCTCCGGATGGGAGACAACGAGCAGTGGCAGGAGATGTAGTGCTAGCGGAGTGCAGTGCACATGGAGGTGGGCCAGTCTAGCTCAGGAGCACCAACTTCAGGATCCGTGAGTGATTAGTATATTTTGATTCTGCGAGTGTGTTGTAGTGAGGCGATGATGTACAAAGCATGAGCTAGTTTTATCTTTGTCATTTTACTGCTTCCGTTTTATTTCATTTCAATGTGGACTGTATTGTGATTCAGCTTTCTTTATATTACATGTTGATGTGGACTTAGACTTAATTGTTCTAAAATGTATACTTCTTCGTCTTTGGTGATTGTTTCTGCCGGCAGGATTAGCATTTTGTAGTGGAGACCTTCCCAAGTGTTGGTGTCAACGCAAAATGACAATTCTTGGCATAAGACCATGGAGGTGAAGCGAAAAAATGGGTTCTTACAGCTTGCTACACTCAACGCCTCTGGACTTAGTTGCTTTTCAAATTGTATCAACTATTCCTTGACATCTTGCATTGAGTGAGCTTGCTTCACTCAACGCCTGTGGACTTGGCAAATTCCTGCCTTTCTAGCCAGCTTCTTTTGTCCACCTTTCTGCCTTGTGACCACCTGTCACAAACTTGGAATACCTGTCCTATCAAAGTTATAAGAACTAACCTGCATTCATGAACTTAAGCATACATCAAATAAAACTTTATGTATGTCATTGATATGATTGAATTCTTCAAATCTAAGACATTGTGGGCAATGGACCCAACAAGGATGATTGAGGCCACCGACCAGTGATTTGCTATAAGTGCCAACAGCCGGGGCACGTTAGGGATGACTATTCTCAGTATTTTCATCCACCTCCTCCTCCTCCACCTCCAGCAGCCCTCCAGCACAGCAGGGCCGAGGCTGAGGATGAGGTCGAGGATTTTATGGTAGAGGTCGAGGACAGGAGCTGATGTATGCTTTGGACCTCGCCGAGCCGAGGAACCCCGAGGAAGTTATTACAGGTACTTATATTTATTGCAAGTAAATTTTCAACTTATGTACCTTACGACCACTAGAAAAACCAGATACCTTAACATAAACCCCAAATATAAAGTATAGTTTTTATTAATGGCAAGCCCGCCCATACCTTATTCGATATGGGTGCTTCACACTCGTTCGTATCGAAAGCCATGTTGGAGGGACTAGCAGGCGTAAAACGATTCACCGGCTTGACCAAGAGGGTGCATATACCAGATTGATAAGACCTTCAATCTCTTCCAAGTGCAACACGGAGGCAGAGATTGGAGGAAAGGTATTCGAGGTGCCGACGATGATTTTGAGAATGCCGAACTTTAATTTGATCCTCGGCATGACTTGGTTGCATTGGAACCACGCCCAGATCGATTGCCTGTCAAGGAGGATCACCTTACGACATGGGGATACCGACATCATCATCAAAGGTATTAGACCTGTTTCCCGTACTATATTATCTTCCGTGCAGGTTGTCAAAGCCTGTTGGAACACCCTATTACTGATTTAGGTCAGGATCACTATGTCTCTTAGGAAACCTGTTTTGACCTCATTGTATAGATCTAAAGGTCAATTAGAATTGAGTCTAAGGGTTAGTACTTAGGTTTGGAAGCTGCCCTCAAGACCAGGCTTTTGAGTTTCGAGACTAAGTCATTTCGTCGAGCTCAGTACGACGAATCGTCGAACTCCATTCGACGATCATTGAGCTCACTTCGACGAGTCGTCGAACTCCATTCGACGATCTCTGAGCTCAACTTCATCAAGTCGACGAACTCCATTCGACGATCTTCGAGCTCAGTTCGACGATCGTGACTCCAGTTTGATTCTCTATCTCTGAGCTCAGTTCGACGATAGTTGAGCTCAGATCGACGATCTCTGTTTCTGTCTAAGTCCAAATCTCTGAGCTCAGTTCGACGATAGTGGAGCTCAGTTCGACGTTTTTCTGAAGAGTTCAACGATTTTCAAGATTCAAATTTGGACAGCTGTGGAATTATTATCAGCAATTAATTCAGAGATCTTGTAGCCGTTTTCATTTATTCTGGAGCAAGTTTCAAGGAATTATCAAGGAATGTTTTTATTGGACTTTCCTCTAGAAGACAAATGCAATTAAGGAAGTCATTAATGACAGGCCAACGACTATCTTGACAGTGGATCATTTCTATTCAGAGAAAAGGAATAAAAGATAAGATTATTCATTCCTGACACAAGAAGAAGAAATACAGAAGAACAAGAAGTTAGAAAAATTCTCTGCAACAACAACTCTAACAATAACAATCAAAAAAGAAAAAAAAGAGAGTTGCAGACATTCTCTGTCTCAAGAATTCATACAAGAACACCATCACCAAAGGAGATCAACAAATTGAAATCTTCAGATCTCTTTTTATTCAAGTGTTCAAGGCCATCATCATTCAAGACTCCAGACACCTCACATTTCAGCTGTTGCTGAAATCATCATTTGCTGGGGATCAATTTTCTGAAGGCCTATCACCATACTGCAAAGCTTCACTTCCTGAACAACTACAGATCTCAGGGGGAGCTTTGACAATATCCACAATCTTCTCTTTGACTGTTGACAGAGAAGATCCTCTCATCCCTCTCTCTCTCTCTGCTGTAAAGGGTTTTTCAAACTCCCTTCAAAAGTTTGTGTTTGGTTTTTGAGCACCTTATCAAAAGCTCATTGGTGGCAAGACACCTGATCAAAAAATCTAGTTTGATTTTTGAGCACCTTATCAAAAGCTCATTGGTGCCAAGGACACCTGATCAACTCATCTTGCAGTGGATTCCTACCTAGGGTGGTAGAAGAGTAGATGTACCCAGATTGGTTGGGGAACCACTATAGCTCCTTGTGTCTTCTGGTTGCTTGTGTTTCTTTTGTTTCTGGTTGTGGCTTGTGATTAGTTTATTTTGTAGATTGTGATTATTCTGTGGTTAGATTTACTATTTGCTTCCCTGTTCACATTAGAATACAACAACTATTGTAAAAGTTTTTAGCAAGCACCATACTCTATTCACCCCCCCCCCCCTCTAGAGTATATCAGATCTAACTCACACTTTCAATTGGTATCAGAGGGAGGTTGGTTAAAAATACCACACCTTAGTGGTTGCACAGGCTAACACCTGAACCCAAAGATTCCTAGTTAGATCTACTTGTTGTAGATTTTGTTATTAGAATTCTTTCTTCACAAAACATGACCTAAAACAAAGATTATGCTAGCACCAGACCTCCAGTGTGCAATCTATCCAAGTTTGCACTTTGGAAGGCAAGAATTATACTCTACATGAATTCTATTGATGAGGACATCTTTAATTCTGTTTTGATAGTGTGTCCAAGACCTCCAGAGAACACAAGTACAAGTGCTGTTCCACCTCCCTCAGGAACAGATGCTGACATCAAGAAATGGAAGGTTGCAGCTGCAAAGGCTATGAATATCTTAGACCAGACTATGTCTGATGACATTTTCCAAAAGGTAGCTGAATGCAACTCATCAAAGGAAATCTGGGATAAGCTATCTGAGATAGTCTCAGGATCTGCTGATGAAAGAAAAGACAGGAGATCTCACCTCATAACCCAATATGAGAACTTCAAGAAAGGAGAAGCTGAGTTAGTAGGAGATATGTACAATAGACTCAGTCTCATAGTCAATGAACTGAAAACCTTGGACAAGGAGATCTCATTGACTAAGCTAAATGACAAAATCCTAATGTGCTTCCCAAGCACTTGGGACTCAAGGATCTGGCCAATCAAGGATGCCAGAAGTCTGAATGAGATTACAACAGAAGCTCTCTTGGGCAAGCTCAAGTCTTATGACCTGCTCATTAAGAACAGAGAAGAAGAGCAGAAGGCTGCCTCCCAGCCACAAGAAAGGAAAAGACAATAGCTTTCAAAGCCACTGAAGATCAGCCTGAAGACAAAGTCATAGGCAATGATGAGCTGCTTAGTCTACTGGCTAAAAGATTTTACAAGATGGCCAGGAAGGACTTCAGGAAGAGATCATATAAAGAGCATGACAAGCCAAGGTATGATAGATCAAATAATAAAGATATTATTTGCTTTGGTTGCAGGAAACCAGGTCACATTGTGCCTGACTGTCCAGAAAATAAAAACAAGGACAGAAAGGACAGGAAAGAAAGGAGAACAGAAAAAGACTTCAAGAAGAATGGCAATGGCAAACCCTCCTCCAGCAAGAACAAACACACAAGGAAGAGATTTGTTGCTGAATCTTGGAGTGAGACAAAAGAAGAATCAGAAGCTTCATCCAGCTCTAGTGATGATGAAGATGATGCTGAAGAGAAGGAGTTCTGCATGATGGCAATCAATGCCTCTCAACATAATTCTAATGCAGAAGAGTCAGAGTCAGACTCAGAAACTCAACCTGAAGAAGACTAGGTAATAGACTCTTTTGATTTCAATTCTGAGAACTTTAAGTATGAATTTAAAGCACTATGTTTAGACCTATTAAAATCTGAGAAGGAAATTATCTCTCTCAGAAATCAATTGTCTGAACATAGTACCTTAAAATCAGAAAACCTCAAACTCTCTGAGGAGTTGGAGTGCTGTAGGGAGCAGGTAGCTTCACTGAAAAGTGAACTATCAGAGGCCAAGAAGCTTGAAGAATCCCTCAATGGGAGAAGTATCAAGCTAATGGACATCACAAGCACAGTGAACTCTAGATTCAATAGTACACTGGGCTTGGGTGCTTCATCTAGCCAACCTATAGTTCTAACAACCCCAATTAAGTTTATTTTTGATAAAGGGAATGGAGTTGTAGAGGTAGCTAGGAAAAATTCTGACTTACCCAAGAAAACCAAGGTTCAACAGAAATCATCGAACGGAGCTAGACGATCGCCAAACGCAGATCGACAATCTCAGGCAAAATCGTCGAACTCAGGTCGACGATCTTTAATTCCTGAACTCTGCCACAGTCCACCGTTGAACGGAGCTCGACGATCTGACCCAAGATCATCGAACGCAGCTCAACGATCGTCGAGCAGAGATCAAAGATTTGAAAACTTCTTCAAGGGTAAATCAAATTCAAATCCTAGGGGTCCTTCATCCAGACTTAACCCTTATACTGAATGGATAATTCCTCCAAGGAGATATCATTCTGAAGGTTATAAGAGTCAACCAGGGATGTCATATATTTCTGAATTTAAAGGTTATCAACCTAGGCCCAAGGTAAACTGGGTCAAAAACAAGTAAATTGCTTATGTGCAGGTGAAGACCTATCCAACATCAAACCAGCAATTGTATTTGGATAGTGGGTGCTCAAAGCACATGACATGAAACAAGGACAACCTCACATCCTTTAAAGCCAAGCTTGGACCCAAGGTCATATTTGGTGATTCAAAATTTGGACTGACAAAAGGATATGGTGCAGTTCAGATTGGCACAATCACATTCAAGAAGGTAGCCTATGTGGAAGGACTGAAGCACAATTTGATCAGTATCAGTGAGCTATGTGGTGAAGGCTACCAGGTGACTTTCAGCAAAGCCTTATGCAAGATCAAGTCAGAGGACAACACAACTGTGTTGACAGGTAAAAGGAAAGGTAACATCTACTTAGTAGACTTTCTTTCAACATATGTAGACATTTGCCTGTTTAATTCTATGTGTAGAACTAATGTATTATGACATAAGAGACTAGGGCATTTAAACCTTAGAACCATTACTAGGCTATCCAAGGACAACCTTGTTAGAGGACTACCTTCTGGCCCCTACAAGAAGGAAGGATTCTACAGGGCTTGTCAATTAGGCAAGCAAAATAAAAATAGTTTCAAGTCATTTAATAAGAGTGATTCACCTAGGATTTTGTATCTGTTACACATGGATCTTTTTGGACCCATTACAGTACAAAGCTTAGGAGGGAAATATTACACTTTAGTAGTTGTAGATGACTTCTCTAAATTCACATGGGTGTTCTTTCTGAGGAAGAAGTCTGATAACTTTAAGTGTTTGACAGAGTTTTTCAAATGCATACAGACTGAGTTCAATACTCACATTGCACTGATCAGAAGTGATCATGAGACAGAGTTTGATTCTCTTCTTATGCAAGAGTTCTGTCAGAGTGAAGGGATCAGGCATACTTTCTCAGCTCCTAGAACTCCTCAACAAAATGGGGTAGCTGAAAGGAAAAATAGAACCCTTATTGAATCTGCCACTACATTGTTGTCAGATGCTCACCTTCCTCTATCCTTTTGGGCAGAGGTAGTGAACACCTCCAACTATGTGCTGAACAGAAGTTTAATACATAAATTGAAGGGCAAGACTCCCTATGAATTACTCAAAGGGAAGAAACCTAAAGTAGATTATTTTAGAATTTTTGGTTGTATTTGTTATATTCACAATAATGACAAGAAGTATTTAGCAAAAGTTCAAGCTAAAGCTGATGAAGGAGTGTTTCTGGGATACTCCATGATCAGTAAGGCTTATAGGGTTTATAATAAATCAACTCTTAAAATTGAAGAATCTGTTCACATATCTTTTGACGAAACTAACATGTCTTTCAAGGAGAAGAACACTTCTACCATAGAACCTTTGTAGGTACATTCTCTTGCTGAAACTTGGACAGATTACAAATCATTCAAAAAGAGGAAAGCAGTGAAGATGAAGAAGACATTCAACATCATGAAGAGAAACCTCTTGAAGAGCCAGTTGTTGTACCACAAGAGGAAACAACAATATAGGTTGGTGAACAATCAACACCCCCTGTTGATTTAGTAACATCAAGAGACCATCCAATTTCCCAAGTGATTGGAGACATCTCTGCTGGTGTGCAAACCAGAAATCAGGTCAACCAAAACCTGATGCACACTTGCTTCCTTTCTCAAATTGAACCTCAGTCCATTCAAGATGCTGAGCAAGATCCACACTGGATCATTGCAATGCAAGAAGAGTTGCATTAATTTGAAAGGAATAAAGTTTGGGAACTAGTACCAAGGCCTAAGGATCACTCCATTGTTGGAACAAAGTGGGGGTTCAGAAACAAATTGGATGATCAAGGAGTAATTGTAAGGAACAAGGCAAGGCTAGTTGCTCAAGGGTACTCTCAAGAAGAAGGCATAGATTATGACCAGACTTTTGCACCAGTTGCAAGGTTGGAGGCCATAAGAATCTTCTTAGCATATATAGCACACAAAGACTTCAAAGTATACCAGATGGATGTAAAGAGTGCATTTCTCAATGGAGACATCAAAGAAGAACTCTATGTTAGACAACCTCCAGGTTTTATCTCTTCAACTTATCCTGATTATGTTTTTAAACTGAATAAAGCAATATATGGTCTCAAGAAAGCTCCTAGAGCATGGTATGAGGCCCTAGCATGATTTCTCCTGAAAACTGAGTTTATAAGGGGTAGAGTAGACCAAAATCTTTTTATTAGAACCCATAAGTCTCATACCCTACTAGTACAGATTTATGTAGATGATATTATCTTTGGTTCTACTGATTCAAATTTGTGCAGAAGGTTTTCCAACCTAATGCATTCTAAATTTGAAATGAGTAGCATGGGTGAGCTATCCTTCTTTCTAGGATTGCAAGTCAAACAACATGGTGAAGGCATCTTTATTTCTCAAACCAAGTATGCAAAGGAATTGGTTAAGAAATTTGGTATGTCTGAAGCATCTTGTATGAAAACACCTATGCCTACTAATGCTGTATTGGATGCTGATGAACATGGGAAACCTGTTGATCAGACAACATATAGAGTAATGATTGGCTCTTTATTGTACCTTACAGCTAGTAGACCTGACATAATATTTGCTACATGCATATGTGCTAGATTCCAAGTGAGCCCTAGAGAGTCACACCTAACATTAGTAAAAAGGATTCTCAGGTATGTTAAAAGTTGTCCAAATCTAGGTCTCTGGTATCCAAAAGACTCAGCATTTGACTTCACTGGATTTTCTGATGCTGATTATGCTGGATGCAGAATTGACAGGAAAAGCACCAGTGGAACTTGTCATTTTCTTGGTGACAGACTTGTCTCTTGGTTTTGCAAGAAGCAAACATCTGTGTCAACTTCAACTGCTGAAGCTGAATATATGGCTGTAGGTAGTTGTTCACAAATCTTGTGGATTCAAAACCAACTCCTAGACTATGGCTACAACTTAGAGAAGTTTAAAATCTTTTGTGATAATACCAGTGCTATTTCTATAGCTCAAAATCCAGTCCTCCATAGTAGGACAAAACACATAGAAATTAGGCATCACTTTCTAAGGGATAATGTTCAGAAAAATAAAATTGAACTTCAATATATCCCAACTGATTTGCAAAGGGGAGACATTTTCACCAAACCTTTGGATGAAAAGAAACACACCTTCTTCCTAAATCAGTTAGAAATGTTAGATGGAGGAAGTCTAAAATAAGTTCCAAGATTTTGAAACTCTAAAAATTGACCAAGACTAGGCAACCATCTTGATTTTTCTAGTGTCTAGAGTGTATTTCAGGTCTCTGAACTGCGCTCGACGATTTTCCCCCAGATCGTCGAACGGAGATCGACGCTTTCCGAAATCGTCGACTAGAGTTCAGCGCTTCTCAGATAGTGTTCAACTATCTCTCCAGGTCAGCGATCGTCGAATGAAGCTCGACGATTTTGTTTTCTGAACTATCGTCGAACGGAGCTCGACGCTCTCAAATATCATCGAACGGAGATCGACGATGTTGATTACCTTTTAGTTTCCTTTAGAAGCCCCGATCGTCGAACTGAGTTCAACGATCTTTCCTTTTCTACGTCGAACCCTAATATAAAACTCTTTTTTCGGCCGTCGTTCTCCCTTGCGCTTTCATACTTTCTGCAAAAATTTTCTTTCCCTCCAAACTTTTCTACAATTGGTCGTTTGTTTGTTGATTTTTGCAGGAATCAATGGCCGTCTCAGTTGCAGTCCTAGCCGCCATGAAATTTGATGCAGGTTTCGACATTGACATGGATTCTTTCAGCACCAGTGATCAAATCTTCCAAGATATTCTGGAACTGTTCAAGGAACAAAAGCTAGTTACTATAATGTCCACCAGAATCAAGTTACCTGCAGATGAAATCAAGGAGTGGGTGTATACTGCCCACAACCAAGACCAAAATACAGTTGTTGGATCAATTTCTGGAACCCAGGTACCTCTGACACCTACTATTCTGACAGAGGTTTTTCAATTAAATTCTGGAAGAGACTCTGCTGAAATGTCTGGAGAAGAATTTTCTACTATGCTTGATAGAATGGGTCATTCTGATGCAAACCCTAGCAAGCTGCTGAAAAAGAATTTGGCTGTTGAGTACAGATTCTTGGCTGATGTTGTAGGAAAAGTGCTTTTGGCCAAACATTCAGCCCATGATACCATCTCCAGGTATCAACTATGTTTGATGGGTGCTATTGTAGATAAGAAATAATTAAACTGGGGAGTGATTTTCTTTGATCTGATTAAGAAGAAGATAAATAAGAATTTTGTTAATTATGGAAGGATACTAGGGCTGTTTCTTCAGAACAGATGCCCTGCCCTGCTAGTCTCAAATGGGATGCATATCAATGCCTCCAAGAGGCTCTCCTGTTCCCTGTTTGGAAAGTGGGACAGACAGATTGTGAAGCCCAGCAGGCCCTCTGCAGCTGCAACTTCAGGCACAAGGACTGTTACAGTCTCTTCCCCTCAAGTCTCTGCCCCTGCAGAAGACTTGCCTGCTACTTCTCCTCCTCCACCTCTTATTTCATCTCCACCAGTCAACTCCACCATTCAAATTTCATCCACCATCATAATTTCAACCCCATCTCCAACTTTAGTTTCACCACCTCCACCTCTAATAGAAGAACTATTCCATCCTCTACATCAATACCCTCAACCAGATCTTGACACATCATCTCACATTCCATCCTTCACACTTCTGGATGATTGCTTTATGGATGATTCCCCTTCATCCCCTCCTGATCTACCCTCTTCATCCACATCTTACCAATAGCTACTTCAAGATATCATTGCTCAACCCTCCTTCACACCTTCTACTTCCATTCCACTATCTTCCATTTCAACAATCCCCACATCTCAACCCTCATTTCCACCATTCACCAGCTCTCCACCAACATATCCAGCTGCTCCACCTTCAGTCCCTACCTCTGCTCAAATCCCTATTGAGCATGTAGATATTCCAGCCTTAGCAGACAGACTTTATGAGCTGATAGCTCCCAGGCTATCCCTCTTGTTGGAGACCTCCTTGGCTCCACTTTTAAAGTCAGTTGCAGACCTGTCTGCCAGACTATCTTCTCTCATTCCTCAGGCAATCCCTTCCTCTGGGTGCCTTGATCCAGTCCTGACTGAATCTAGGCAGGGGGAGATGCCTCATGAAGTGGTTAGATTGCCTGTTGCTGCTGTATCTTCAACTCAAGCTCCAGCCTCAACACCACAAGTTGCTGTTTTCTCAATGGATCTCAGATCTTTATTATCAGATTTTGATTATACATATTTCAGCTGTCTTCCAGAGCATACTGCAGTCCAGCCATCTGAAGACCTCTCCAAGGCCATTGTGCCCATTTCAAGCTGTGACACCAGTATTATACATTCCTTTGTAAATTCAGTTTATGCTGCTGTCCCTGCTGCTGCCCCTGCTGGTTCTGTTGCTGCTGCCCCTACTGCTGTTATTGATGGTTCTGCTACTGTTGTTGTGTCTGATAGTTCTAATACTGCTGATGATTTAGTCTCTAAGGATATACATATGACATAGGCATATGATTTTGAGCCTGCTATCACTGCTGATGTTGCCCCTGCTGATGTTCTTGTATCTGAAACTGTTATCTCTGAATCTGCTGTTGCCCCAGTTACTGCTGTTACTACTGCTGCTATATCTTCTGAGAGTGTTGCTCCTGAAAGTTTTGTATCTGCTGATGTAATCTCCTCTGCTAGTGCTGTTTCTATTTCTCCTTCTACTGCTGCTGCTACAACTGATGTCACTACTGTTACCTCTGCTCAAACCCAACAACAGATAGACTATCTTAAGAGGATTGATGCACTTTATGATGATCAAAGCTCAGAAAGTGACCAGTTCATGACTGATTCAGATGACTCCTCAGCCACTATTGCAAGCAAAAGAAAGGCCAGAAGCAAGGCAATGAAAAGGGTTCCTCCAGCTAAAGTCAAAGATACAAATGATATTCCCTACTACATCCTGCATGACTGCCCTATTACAGAACACTGGATGCAATATTCCAAGAATCAATTAAAGGCCATGAAGAAAAAGAGAAAGTATGACAAAGGTTCCTCTCAGTTCCATCATCCTCCTCCTCCTCCTTATTCACCTGGTGCAGGTGCAAGTGGTAGCTCTGCATCTCATCCCTTTACCAGAAGTCAAACCCCCTATCAGCCTCAAGGAAGATCTCAACATAGGGGAAGCCAATCCAGAGGCTATCAATCAAGGAGAGGAAACTATAGAGGAAACCAAAGAGAATTTCAAGTATACTCCAAAGGCCATTCCAGGCAACACCCCTATTCAAGGGATGGACAAGCTTCCTCTGATACTACTTCAGGTCCTTTTCCTTATAAGTTGAAAGATTTAGTTCCTTCCAGAGCTCCTCAAGACAATCCCTCAAACAGATATGAGCCTCCAGTTCCCTTTGAGGATCCAGAGAACAATCCAACCTCCTGGACAGCTAGGATGAAGGAATTAGCTGCTTTGGATCAGATTAAGAAAGCCAGAGAGCAAGGCAAAGACACCTCCAACATCACTACTCTGTCAGACCAAAGGAAAAAGGAATTGCAAAGATACTCCTCCAACAAGTTTTTTGATTCTGAAGGCTACATGAAGCTGCACCCTGAAGCTGTAGTACTAAGGCCTAAACAACAAATATCTCTAGGTGCAGCTGATGACAGAAGATCAAAGAAGGAAGCTCTTAATCCAAATAGAGAAATTATACTTATAAAGAGCAAAGAAAAGGAGTAATTCTTTAAGGTGACAATATTTGCTGTTTTATGATCTGTCTGAGATATTATCTGTGTTTCTGCAATGTTTTGTTGTTATATTGTTGTTCTGTATGTTTATAATTTTCAAATTTCTGTAAATAGTAATCCTAACCCAAATAGGGGGAGATTGTTGGAACACCCTATTACTGATTTGGGTCAGGATCACTATGTCTCTTAGGAAACTTGTTTTGACCTCATTGTATAGATCTAAAGGTCAATTAGAATTGAGTCTAAGGGTTAGTACTTAGGTTTGGAAGCTACCCTCAACACCAGGCTTTTCAGTTTGGAGACTAAGTCATTTCGTCGAGCTCAGTACGATGAATCGTCGAACTCCATTCGACGATCGTTGAGCTCACTTCGACGAGTCGTCGAACTCCATTCGACGATCTCTGAGCTCAACTTCATCAAGTCGTCGAACTCCATTCGACGATCTTCGAGCTCAGTTCGATGATCGTGACTCCAGTTTGATTCTCTATCTCTGAGCTCAGTTCGACGATAGTTGAGCTCAGATCGACGATCTCTGTTTCTATCTAAGTCCAAATCTCTGAGCTCAGTTTGACGATAGTGGAGCTCAGTTCGACGTTTTTCTGAAGAGTTCAACGATTTTCAAGATTCAAATTTGGACAGCTGTGGAATTATTATCAGCAATTAATTCAAAGATCTTGTAGCCGTTTTCATTTATTCTGGAGCAAGTTTCAAGAAATTATCAAGGAATGTTTTTTATTGGACTTTCCTCCAGAAGACAAATGTAATTAAGGAAGTCATTAATGACAGGCCAACGACTATCTTGACAGTGGATCATTTCTATTCAGAGAAAAGTAATAAAAGATAAGATTATTCATTCCTGCCACAAGAAGAAGAAATACAGAAGAACAAGAAGTTAAAAAAATTCTCTGCAACAACAACTCTCACAATAACAATCACACAAGAAAAAAAAGAGAGTTGCAGACATTCTCTGTCTCAAGAATTCATACAAGAACACCATCACCAAAGGAGATCAACAAACTGAAATCTTCAGATCTCTTTTGATTCAAGTGTTCAAGTCCATCATCATTCAAGACTCCAGACACCTCACATTTCAGCTGTTGCTGAAATCATCATTTGCTGGAGATCAATTTTCTGAAGGCCTATCACCCTACTGCAAAGCTTCACTTCCTGAACAACTACAGATCTCAAAGGGAGCTTTGACAACATCCACAATCTTCTCTTTGACTGTTGACAGAGAAGATCCTCTCATCCCCCTCTCTCTCTCTGCTGTAAAGGGTTTTTCAAACTCCCTTCAAAAGTTTGTGTTTGGTTTTTGAGCACCTTATCAAAAGCTCATTAGTGGCAAGACACCTGATAAAAAATCTGGTTTGATTTTTGAGCACCTTATCAAAAGCTCATTGGTGCCCAGGACACCTGATCAACTCATCCTGTAGTGGATTCGTACTAGGGTTGTAGAAGAGTGGATGTACCCAGATTGGTTGGGGAACCACTATAGCTCCTTGTGTCTTCTGGTTTCTTGTGTTTCTTTTGTTTCTGGCTATGGCTTGTGATTAGTTTCTTTTGTAGATTGTGATTATTCTGTGGTTAGATTTACTATTTGCTTCCCTGTTCACATTAGAATACAACAACTGTTGTAAAAGTTTTTAGCAAGCACCATACTCTATTCACCCCCCTCTAGAGTATATCAGATCTAACTCATACTTTCAAAGCCCATGAGTAGGGAGATGAGGTGTACATGATATATTTTGAGATGGTGGAGACGGATGCCTCCATTGCTGATATTCCAGTAGTTCGAGATTTCTCCGACATATTCTCGGAGAAATTGCCTGGATTATCTCAAACTAGAGACATGGATTTCCAGATCTAGTTGGTGTCAGGAGCGAGACCTATGTTTCGGGAACCATACCAGATGGCACCCAAGGAGCTAGCAAAGTTCCAGACTCAATTATAGGAGCTGGTGGAGTCAGGTTTTGTCTCGCCAAGTTCATCGCCATGTGGAGCACCGATGCTGTTTGTGAAGAAGAAGGATGGATCTCTATGACTCTGCATTGAATACTAGAAGCTGAACCGTTTGACGGTGCGTAATACATATCCGCTGCCCCAGATTGACGAGCTATTTGACCAGCTATAGAGAGCCTTCTGGTTTTCCAAGCTTGACTTGAGGTTAGGATACTACTAGTTGAGCATTCAGGAGGAGGATATAACGAAGATTGTCTTCAGTTCTCAGTACGGACTGTACAAGTTCATGGTAATGCCCTTCGGGCTCACGAATGCACCTTCCGCATTCATGAGTATGATGAACAGTATGTTCGAGCCATACTTGGATATATTTGTTACAGTCTTCATTGACGATATATTGATCTATTCCCGGACAAAGGAGGAGCACACCCAACATCTTGCTCTAGTGCTGGGCAAAATTAAGAGAGAATCAGATGTATGTGAAGTTCTCCATGTTCCAGTTCTGGATACAGGAGATAGTATTTCTGAAGCATACCATCAGTGGAGCTGGGTTGGTTATTGACCCGACCAAGGTGTAGATAGTTAGAGATTGGACACGACCCAAGTCAGCTACAGACATCCGTAGTTTCTTGGGACTAGCGGATACTATCGCAAGTTCATGGAGGGGTTCTCGAGGATAGCACTCCCCCTCACATCCTTGACAAAGAAGGATACAACTTTTATGCGGACCAAGAAGTGCAAGGCAGCATTTCAGGAGTAGAAGGGCAGGCTCACCACTTCCCCCATTCTTGCACTTCCATATGAGAAGGAAGTATTTCGTGTTTATACCGATACATCATATCAGGGGATATGTATAGTCCTGATGCAGCATGTACACGTCATAACATATGCTTCGAGACAGCTGAAGAAGCACAGACAAAACTACCCCGTACATGATTTGGAGCTCGGGACAGTGGTATTCACATTGAAGATTTGGAGGCATTACTTGCATGAGGTTCATTGTGAAATCTTCTCAGATCACAAGAATCTTAAGTATATTGATATACAAAAGGATCTAAATCTGCACCAGGGGAGATGTCTTGAGTTCCAATGCATTTACGAGTACACGGTGCATTATCACCCAGGGAAGGCAAACACCATGGCGGATGCCTTGACCAGGAGTGCCGACACTACATGACTAGAGCCCTAGGAGATGGCTATGGAGCTAGTACGGATGATGGAGGAATTGCGCATTACCATGGTTTCCATGGCTAAGCTAGATGTTTATCGGGAGTACTTAGCCTCCTTGAGCATTATTTGCAACATACGAGACTATATCCAGGCACAACAGAGATAGTATGTATTGTTGGAGCCCATATTCAGAGCCCTGGAAGGGGGAAGATGATTATTCACTGCGTGACAACCTCGTTCATTTTCGTGGCCACATTTATATACCTACAAGTGGTGGTATCCGGGAGGACATACTCAGGGAGGCACATTGCACTTGGTATTCAGTGCACCCCGGAATCACCAAGATGACAGCAGACTTGTGAAAATACATATACTGTCTGAGGAAGAATAGATTATGTGACACAATGCAAGACTTGCCTGCGAGTGAAGGTGGAATGCAAAATCCCAAGAGGGCTACTATAGCTGTTGTCAGTGCCATAGTGGAATTTCGAGGATAAAGCTATGGAGTTCATACACGGATTGCTTCACTCTCACTCTAGGCACGATTATATATGGGTCATCGTCGATAGAATGACCAAGGTGCTCCGATTTGTATCGATCAGGAAGGACATCCCAGTTGCAGTTTTGGTGAGGTTGTTTGTGGAGCAGTTCGTCAGGTACCACGATATCCCTAATATGATTCTCTCAGACTGTGACTATCGGTTCACTTCTAGGGAGTGGAGAGCAGTTCATGCGTACTTAGGTTCTTAGCATGCTTTCAGCACTACTTTCCTTCCACAGACCGATTCCCAGACAGAGCGGACCAACCAAACTATGGAGGATCTGCTACCCTTATGTATATTGGATATATGGAAGCCCTGGGAGAGAATGTTGCCACGGATAGAGTTCTCCTACAATAACAGTAACCAGACGAGCATTGGGATGACACCATATGAGGACCTATATGGTAGGAAGTTCCAGACGCCGCTATCTTGGGTCCAGGATGAGGATCCGCGAGCTCTTGGATCGTATTTTGTTGAGGATATATATGCTTACATATGGCTAATTCGGGATCAGATGTTGGAGGCGCAGAGCAGACATGCTAAGTATTATGATGCGAGGCATCAGAAGGTGGAGTTTTAGGTGGGAGGCATGGTATTTTTGAAGATAAGTCCAGTGCATGGTGTATCCCGGGTGCGAGGGCACAAGAAGCTCATACCTCAATTTATGGGACCATACTTGATCACGGAGCAGATTGGTCATTTGGCTTGCCGGCTAGAGCAGAACGGTCCTTTGGCTTGCCAGCTGGAGCAGCCGCTAGAATTAGGGAACCTGCATGACGTCTTCCATGTCTCCTCACTTTGGAGAGCACTATCTCGGCCAGAGCAGCATATCACCACTACACCAGGCACAATGACACATGATAGATCAGTTTGTTTGGAGCTGGTCCGGATAGATGACACAATGATCAGAGTGCTGCTGAAGAAGAAGCTTCCCTTAGTCAAGGTGTTATGGTCCAACCATGGACGGGAGGAGCACACTTGGGAGCCAATGGATTTGATGCGAGAACGATATCCGGGAGTCTTTGCCTCAGGTATATCATAAGTATTTTTCAAAAGTTCTTAAATTCTTGTGCATAGGAACCCCGTAGACCCGAACTTGAATTTCAGGGGTGAAATTATTATTTTTTGTTTATTGGGATTTGTAACATCCCATTTTCTTCTAGACCCCTTAACCCAGATTAGGGTAGAACATACGGTGGGTGAATGGGGTTAGGCTAGGTTTGACCCAAGGAGTTATGGTGGATTCACACAGGGCCCACTATAGGGTTCAAGTCAACTTTAACTTAGAAAATTATTCTGGATCAATAGGCATTGAGTGCGTTGAGTGATCTCGACGCAATTCAATGAAGCGTTGAGTGCATCAAGTGGACTCAACGCAATGCTCTTTAACTTTGAAAATTGTTCTAGATCCATAGGCATCGAGTGAACTCGACGCCATTCGACGATGCGTCGATTGGACTTAATGACATACTCTTTAACTTAGAAAAATTGTTCTGGATCAATCGGCATCAAGTGCGTTGAGTGGAATCAATTCCATGATCTTTAACTTAAAAAATTATTCTGCATCAGTAGGGGTCGAGTGCGTTGAGTGAACTTAACGCCATTTGACGAAGATTCGAGTGCGTTGAGAGGACTCAACGACATACTCTTTAACTTAAAAAAAATTATTCTGGATCAATAGGCTCGAGTGCGTTGAGTGAAATCGACGCCATTCGAGGAAGCGTCGAGTGCATTGAGTGGACTCAATGTCATGCTCTTTAACTCAAAAAATTGTTCTGGAATCACAATGCATCAAGTGCATTGAGTGAACTAGGCACTATTCGATGAAGCGTCGAGTCCGTTGAGTGAACTCAATGCCACTCGACGAAGCGTCGAGTCCGTCGAGTGATCTCGATGATTTTGGACTTAAGAGTATTTTTCAGTCTGGTTCATATGTATTGTTGAACCGGGTTTTCGGGATAAACGTTGATGGCACATTTGAACCCGATCTCTTCAACGAACATATTTAATACATTGATGTTCTCAAGAATACATATTTAAAGGAATGATTGGCGGTCCAATACTAAGGTGACATGTGGCAAAGCAACTTAAACTGCGATAATTGGCAGTCCAACATTAAGGTGACACGTGACAAGCAACTTAAACCCTAATTCCTCTTATAAAAAGGAAGATATAAGAAACCATAACCGTCACTCCCACTTCTTACCAAGACCGCCATCACATTCACTGGAGCAGTCGTCAACCATTGCTCACCACCACCGCACCCGCCGCCAAGCTCGCATCCATGTCCGTTTCTCCTCCCCTCCCTCGGTGCTAGTCTTTTAGATCCACAGGGAGTGATATCATGATCAAATGAGCTTGATGCCATGAGAGATGGAGGGAACATTTCGAGATTTTCTTCTTGCTCGGGTTCGCCGAAGGAGCCTCCCCCGGCGGCCATGTCCCCGAAAAATGCTAGCCACCACCTCAACGGAGGCGGTGGCGATAATCGCCGACGGTGGCAGCGGCCCAGTGACCTGGAAATAAGCACCCAAAATGCTACATGCTAGGAAGATCACAGTCGTTGGCCATCAGGAAAGATAACCAGATGTCGTTCATTTCTGCATTAATTAAACTATAGTATTTTTGATATTCATGTGTATTTTTGTCACATATTAAACATCTTATTTGTATGTTGATTTAATGCCTTATAGAGGCTTATTCAGAAATAATCATCAACATGAAAATGTAGATCTAGGTCTTAGCTTTAATTTGATACCCTAAACATGTAATTTGGAGCATGTAGCCTCTTGTAGGGTCACTCTCCTAGGACCGCTCCTTTACTAGGGCAGAAATTAAAATGGATGCTTAGGACAAACTATAAGTCCACATGCAGTGAAATTTAGTTCATGCATGTGTGAATACCATGCTTAGACTATGTACAAAAATCAGAATTTTTGGAGGAAATGTTTTATGGTTTTAGTTAAAATTTGATTTATTAAATAAATGTGATTTAGGGAATTTTACAACTCCAAATACCCCCAAATTTGTGTGGCATGGATATGACCTTGGTAAAAATTTGGAGCTATGTGGATCTCCTCATGTTAAAAGATCCAACATGTATGATGAAGGTAGATTTGTAAATAGTGTGTAAATAGTAAAAAGGGAATTTGGCCCATTTAGCTCAATACCTGTCCATGAAATTTTGGACAGAGACTTATGGAGGTAAAATACTCCTTTCATGAGAAAATTGAGATTTTTGGAATAACAAATCCCGTAGTAAGTTGGAATTATTTCATAATTAGCACATTTAGGTGTTAAAATGAAAAATGGGGCTACTGAACTTAGAAAATTCCAAATTGTTGATCCAAGCCCTATTAGGTCATTTCACTTCTCCAGAAAAATTTATGAGCACTTTGGAGAATTATTTCATGTATAAAAAGTGTAATTACATTTTTACCCTTATGGGACTTGGAGCAAAAACATTAGTAGTGTTTCAAGGAAAATTATGAGAAAAAGTCTAGGCCCTTATTTCTGTAATATGACCCCTGTAAATTTTATTAAGATTTTTGGATGAAGTTTTATGGTGATTACATTAATAGTGGCAATTTTGTAATTATTTTAACATGTGGATATCTTAAGTCAAATCACTGGATTGAAATATGAAAATTTGTTTTGAGTATTACCCTATAAGCATTATGTTGTTGGAATTTTCACTGAATTTTTACAAGATTATTTGTACTACTTTATTTGAAAATGGAAGATAATGGGAATTCAATCGTAAATGGAAAATAAGGGTCAAATCAAGTTGGAAAATTAATATATTTGGTTCACAGATATTTTTAACCTAGATGATCATCAGATAATTTACTTAGACCTAAAGGACCATTGGTTATATTAGCTCATGTTCCAAGAGACCTAGGTCACTTAATTAAATAAATTAAATTATGGTCTAAAATAATTAGAAAAATGATGGAATTCTGAATGGTCAATATTATACACACGACAAACCCATGATAAAATTTTGGAGGCTTTTGGCTCAAGTAATTGGAAGTCATCTCATATGGGTTAGAATTAGGTCATGGGTTGCATTTAGTAAAAAGTGACGTGTAACACTAGGACACACTGGTAAATGATAGGTGGTTGGATTGAGAGATGTATTGGGAAGTTGAAACCCTGCTCGGGATCATAAGTATGACATTACATTGTAACGAGTGCTAGAGTGCAAGTCATAAGGAGAATAACTATAACGGGGTCCGACGAAAGATCGCCGCTCTCCCAATCAGTACCTTAAATCATTAGGTTTACTCAAGAGTAATAACAAGATTGGGGTATTAGTAAAGGGTAGACACTAATAAAAGTAAGTGTCCTTGAGAAAGGGAGCTTTGGGCTTCAGCCCATCGTAGTTCCTAGTGCACTCGAGAGCCCTTCACCGGGCATGCCCTGTACAGTCCAAGGATTAACACTAAGTTACTATGTATTACAAGAATTAAACAAGAGTAGTATAATAGGTTAAGGGAACAATGTGACAAAATCACCCTTATAGAGTTGGAGGAATACAGGACGGGTTTAGTCCTGCAAGCTAGTGGCTCGGGTGTTTGATATAAAATGGGTTCAGTCCTGCGTGATGGAGGTTTGGGAGATTTACTTCAGGATGGGTTGGTCCTGCGAGTTGGAGGCTCGGGTTTGTAATAATTTGAATGTGCATAGAACATATTAGTGACAGGTCATGTGGAGCTGGCCAGTCGTCACACCGATGACAGTACGGTGACTCTGGTGAGGTGTGACAGTTTGAGGGGCCAGTAGGTTGTTTTATACTGCGGTCTGAAGGACAATCGCCGATAACACACACCCGACCAAAAAGACTGGCAGACATGACCAGCAAATTAGTACGTAGAGACTCTAGAGTGCACCTCTGACATGTATAGAGGCGTTCAAAGGGTCTAGGCCTAGTATGTGTATACCTACCAAGGAAGTGGAGATGCCCTCTCCACTGTTGTCATAGCCACAACGGTGGTACCAGAGAGTTTAGCTAACTCAAAAAGTGGGAACTAAAGGTCTGTGATCGCAGAGTCGTCTATGTGAGTTGCACTTATATGAATCATAACCCGAATAACTCATCATAGCATACTTACATACTTAGGGCATGTCACAACCCATATTTTCTCCGCATTAAAGGATATATCAGAGTAAGGAGAAAACACGCGTCATGATGCCACGTAAGCAGGGGATAACTGCAGACGTTTAGGCGAGACCGCAACTAAATACCTTATTTGTAAGATTTATGAGTTATTTAAAGAAAATCCAGTTTTAAGTTAAGCAGTTAGCCGTATCCCTCGGCCTAGTGGTTCAACTAGTCCACGATTAAAAATATAGTTATATGCTGTGAAAAATACTTTGATTAAATTGATTTTAACATCCTACTTGAGTCTAACCATCCGCAAAGGACAACACACGCTATGCAGGACTCTAGATTTATAATAAGTAAAGAAAATGTCTTTACGCTAACTAGAAAATAGTGTTTTAGTTTCGGAAGAGATGATGAGTATGAAGTACAAATAGTAGAGTTCGTAAGTTAAATATCTAACATGCAACCTAGCATAAAGCTTTCCCAGAGGGCAAGTACCAACAACCACAGTAAACAGACAACTCAGCAGCTAAGCAAAGTAATTAGCATTCCAAAAGAAAAACCACCAGTGGGCGTCAACAATCCTGACACGAACCCACTAGTGAGCATGTATGTCTGTACTAAAGTAAACAACCCAAAAACTACCTCATGATGGTGAGGAAGATCTCTGCAACACTATAGTCACTAGTAAGCACCCAACTTAGCCGCTCAACCATCTACTGCCTTGAACCTTTGACATTCAAAAAAAGAACACTTCAGCAAGAAAAGTACAAGTGGCAAAGGAAAATAATCAGGTAAAAGTGCAAAGTAAGAGATTGGTTTACCAAACCCGAGTACTAAAATTCTGAAAACCATAGTTGGATAGCCAATTAAATATAAGTACAGTAAAATCTGAAGTAAATAAGTCAATTGAATAAATGCACCAAGTGTGGAACGAAGCCATGCTTTGACAATATCTGCAAGGATTAACATGAAAGCATAACTGGAACTAGAAGAAAACTGAGCATAAAACAGCTCGATCAAAATGTGAATCGTTAACACTTGGCAAAATCAACCGGGAGGAGTCGGTGACTAATTGTCCCATACCAGGCTCCCAAGCCCAAATGTCTCATAATAACACTGCGAGGGTGGCTACGGTCCACACAACCCGATAGTCCACAAAAAGGAAATCTGCGGGGGTGGCTGCGGTCCACACAACCCAACAGTCGACAAAAAAAGAATTCTGCGAGGGTGGCTACGATCCACACAACCCAACAGTCCCCAGAAACTGAGACCAAAGATATCCACCAAGTGCAACGATCCACAAACCGACGTCCAGTTGGTGGTCATTTATCCACTGCCAACCTTCATAGCCGAAGAGACATCAGATCCTACCCAAATCCCAAGTTCAAAACTTAAGATAAACTAAAACCATGCCTAAAACCATCCTAAGAACTAAACTCGCTAAATTGGACAAAACGGTGAAAAAAATTCTAAGCACCAACAAAGTTGGCGAGTATACCCGACGAAACTCAAGCATACTTGACGAATTTTATCGATACTCAACGAATCTCTCAACACTCGGCGAAAATTACGAAATCCGGTGATACACGACGAATTTTATCGATACTCGACAAACGGAACTCGACGTCCATCAAACTGCGTTCGACAAACCTGTGATACTCGTTGAATATAACTTCACTAGTTCAGCGATACTCGCCGAATATGACTTCACTAGTTCAACGATACTCGATGAATATGACTTGGCCTAAATTCGGCGATACTCGCTGAATTCCTACTCGATACCCGCCGCATTCTACTTAGGCTACATTTCATAACTCGGCGAAAATTCCCTACCTAAACCCAACGATACTCGATGAATGGACACTCAATACACGCCTAATTTTACTTGTCTCAAATTTTTCCTAATTCCTATGGTTTGGCCGTAATTCAAGATCTAACCTAGAGGGATATTGCCTGCTTCCTATTCTACTCCTATTCTCTAAGGGAGGAAGAAATGAGAAGAGAGGTCAAGAAAAAACGAACAAGCAAGGGAGATAGATCCACTTGCCTCAAAACTTTGGAGAAATGCCGCCCGCTCGCGCCGCTTCAAGGATCGGCCATAGATAGCCCTAAGCAACATATCCTGAAACTTTTGGAGGATAAAGGAGGACAAAATCTCAAACCCTAATGTACAAAATAGGGGAAACGGGAAGATCTTACCACGATCGCGAAGCGCTCGCCGAGTGCTATCCAAATCTCTACTCAAATGCCGAATCTGACCAGCTGAACTCCCAATTCCATCGGCCTAAAGCTCCATCCGTACGCTGAACTCATGGTTTTGCGAAAACTACTGCCGTCGGGTTGGGGGAGATAATGAACAGTACATGGGTAGGGTTTTCAATTATATCGTATATATATATAAATATAATAATAATCAATTCATTATAAATTACAATAAATATAAAAAATTTCCAAAACACATCTGAAATTCATAACCACTCGGAATTTAATGGAATCCGTACTGTAGCTAAATACTGACGCTATGAATCCAACTGTGAAGTCGAAACTCAGATTCGACAAATAAAACTCGGGCAAACACCTCCCGAAGCCAAAACACAAGCATTTCCAAAAAGGCTCCACCGAGTCACCAAAACAGACCTGGCTCGCAAGGGAATCTTGCGAACAGGTTAAACTTAGCAACACAGAAAACTCAAAGAGCAAAACCATGCTCTGACCATGGCACAATCCCAAACATGCGTTAATGTAACGCCATGACGTCAAAATTACGCAATTATAGGAATAAAAATAAATACCGAAAAATTAGGGGTGTTACAGCCACCCCTCCTAAAATAAAGTTTCGTCCCAAAACTTGACATAAATAGGATCAAATCTCATACAGAATAGAAGCAATTATATGCAAACAGAGGAAACAGATGAGGATGAGCCTCCCTCATAGCTGACACCAGCTCCCTAGTCGCGCTTTCCATGTCTTGGTTTCGCCACAAAATTCTAACCATCGGTATTGTCTTCCTTTGCAATACCCGATCTTGAGTAACCAAAACACGGACATGCACTTCCACATAAGAAAGGTTAGGCTCCAATCGGGGCACAAAATCAAGAACTTGCCTGTCGCTTAGCACACATTTCTGCAATTGGCTCACGTGAAAAACATCATGCACACCAGGAAAACTTGCTGATAAATCCAACATGTAAGCTGCCACACCAATCCGTTCAACAATTTCAAAAGGTCCCACATATATTGGGTCGAACTTATGGTTCTTACCCAAACTTTTAAGCCCAGCCGTCGTGAAAACTTTAAGAAATACCATATCCCCAACAACAAACACCAAATTTATCCTACGTCGATTGACATACTTCTCATATCACTCTTGGCTATTCGAAGCTTATCTCGAATAAGATTTACAAAAACTTCCATTTCCTCTAACGCTTCAGGGCCCAATAATGTTCTTTCACCAACCTCGACCCAAAACAGAGGAGTTCTACAATGCCTCCCGTACAAAGCTTCAAACAGAGCCATCTACCGACTTTCTTGATAACTATTATTATATGCAAACTCCATCAGTCTCAAACGCTCGTCCCACGCTCCACTGTGGTCTAAAATATAACATCTGATCATATCTTCAATGATCTGATTTACTCTTTTCGTCTGACCATTAGTCTGCGGATGATAAGCGATGGAATATCGCAGATCGGTACCCAAACCCTCCTGTAAACTCTTCCAAAAGCAAGACGTAAACCTGGAGTCTCGATTTGATATAATACTAACAGTCACTCCATGTAACCTGATGACTTCTTGCAAGTATAACTCGGCTATTTTCTTCATGAAGTAGTCAATCTTAAACGGCACAAAGTGAGTACACTTCGTCAATCTGTCCATAATAACCCAAACAGAATCTTGTCCCCGGGGTGATCTCGGCAATCCAGTGATAAAATCCATCGAAATGCTCTCTCACTTCCAACTTGGAATCTCTAAGGGCGTCAACTTGCCTCCAGGCCTACCATGATCGGCCTTTACTCGCTTGCAAGTAAAACACTCTGAAAAATACTTAGCTATATCGCCCTTCATACCATACCACCAGGCAATCAGCTTCAGGTCTCGATATATTTTAGTAGAACCTGGGTGGTATGCAATACTGGAACCATGTGCCTACTTGCATAATTTAACTCGAATATCTTCAACATTGAGGATACAAAAGCTACAGCGGTATTTCAAAGTACCCGCGTAATCATTCGAAAAGTCCGATAATTCCCCTTTCGCAGTTCTATTATAAAGGTGCATCAAATCAGGATCATCCTTTTGATGTAGTCTTGTCAGTGAAATCCATGATGGCTCTAACACTTCCAAACTACTGGGCGAGCTATAACTCCCCACTGTTATATCCATCAGAAGGAATTCTTCCACCAACGAATCCACAGAAATATTAAAAATCTTCGTCGTCTTTCTACTCAAGGCATCGACTACCACGTTATCTTTGCCCGGATGGTATTGAATCTCAACATCATAGTCAGCCACATACTCCAACCATCTCCGATGGCGCAAATTTAACTCCTTTTGAGTGAAGACGTACTTCAAGCATTTATGATCAGTGTAAATTTTGCACAAAGCGATATATAAAAGATGCCTCCATAACTTCAAGGCGTAAATCACAGCAGCAAATTCCAGATCATGCATAGGGTAATTCCATTCATGAGTCTTTAACTGCCTCAACCCATACGGTATTACTTTACCTTTTTGCATTAACACACAACCAAGTCCGATATGCGATGCATCCACATACACAATATATTCTATCCCTTCAGTAGGCAAGGGAAAAAGTCGGAGCCGTGCACAATCTCCTCTTCATTTCTAGAAAGGCTTCATCGCACTTATCACTCCACACAAAAATGTTTTCTTCTGCAAAAGCTTAGTCAATGGCGCAGACAACATAGAGAAACCCTCAACAAACCTTCTGTAATATCCTGCCCACCCTAGGAAGCTCCTTATCTCTTTAGGAGTGGCAGGCCTATTCCAATCCATAACAACAACTATCTTCTCAGGATCCACAAAAATTCCATCTTTGTTAACCACATGACCCAGAAATGATACCTGAGGAAGCCAAAACTCACACTTACTTTGCTTCGCATATAACTTATGCTCCCTCAAGGTAGACAAAACTAGGCTCAAGTGCTGGGCATGCTCATCAGTACCGCGGGAGTACACCAGTACATCATCTATGAAAACCACCATGAAATGGTCCAGGTAATCCTTAAATACCATGTTCATCATATCCATAAAGGCAGAGAGCGCATTGGTTAATCCGAAAGACATCACCAAAAACTCAAAATGCCCATGCCGCGAACGGAAAGCAGTTTGCGGAATATCTGCCTCACGAATCCTCAACTGGTGGTAGCCTGAATGAAGATCGATAATTGAAAACACAGAGCTATGATGGGCTAAAACCCGAACAGGCAACTATACATGTCGAATTGTAGTACCAAGGTCGTATTAAAACTCGGGGCTGTCAACTACTCTTACTCACACTTCCACTATTAACCTACCGAAAGATTGTTGGATTTTTGAGAATTTTTAAATTAAAACTAAAGATAATTTGAAACAAAAACTTATGTTAAAAAGTTAGCATTCGATCGAAGATTCACCATGAAACGAGATTAGGGAGATAAAAAGTATAGTTTTAAGCTTGCAAATCAAACTCGACCGTGACAGATCCAAAAATAAGACAAACTCTCGCTAGAGCATTAAGTCTCCTAACTTATAGACGCTTTGATCGAAATCTCTTTACAAATCAAAGGGGATTAAAGTTGCATTATCGAGGTGATCGGCGCACTATTGGATTTGACTCCAATCCGGAAGATTTACGTCATCCTATCTCTAGGGTTGCGTGCAACTCCTTCCTTTTTTGAGTGATCTTTCAAATCAACGAGTCTCTCGACTTCTATGAAATGAGATCAAATTGCCTACTACCGTATACCGAAAATACAGAGTCGACACGAGATAAATCAAAAAAGGATCGAGAAATAATTTAGTCAAAATAAAACTAAGAAGTAAAAGAAAACCTCATCTCATTTCATGGATCCTCACGATCGAATGCTAAGAGAAATTAGCTACTCATAGTGGAGGAAGAAAGCAAAATAAGATGAAGAGAAAATATTTTCATTTCTTGCAAAAAGGAAGAGGATTACACAATAATAAAAAACAAGACTATATTAAACTACTAAAACAAAAATTACAATAATGGAAAAATTACAACAACAGGTAAATAAAAACAACTCACAAGCACTCTCAAAACTTCAACTCAACACTCAAATTCAAACTTGAATTCTAAATTTTCTTCTCTTGGATCTCTCTTTCATGCTTGAGGGATGGGGTCTTTATATAGGAGAGGGAGAAGTTTCTAGAATGAAATAAAGATGAGGGGACAAGGGGGGTGGCCGACCATGTGCTTGGAGAGGAGGAATGCATTTCATTTAATGAGGGGGAAGAAAGGGAGGTGGGTTCAATGCATTGGTGGCAAGGTGCATGGATGGAGAAATTAATAAGAGAGAGGGGAGGGGAAAGGTGTGTCCGGCCAAGCATGAGAAAGTGGATACATGCATGTAATAAATGAGAGGGAGAGAGAGAGGAGGGGCCGACCATCAAGGCGGAAAATGCATGAATGGGAGGGTACATGCATGGAATTAAGTGAGGTGGAGAGCATGAGGTGGCCGGCCATGCCTTGGATAAATGGGCTATTTTTTATGGGCTTTGAAGAGGGCTCGGGTAGTGCATGGGTTGCTTGGTGGGAGGCCGAGCTGCACTAATGAAGAAGGTCGGCCATGGGCTTTATTATATGCTCGGGTAGGGGCTGCTCTTGCAAATGTGGGCTGCTCCAAGTGGAGGGCTGCTCGGTTTAGACTTGGAGAAGGAGGCTCGGCTGGACTGCACTTGTATGGCTTGGTCATGAGGGCAGCATGCATGTTGGACTTGAGCTCGGGTAGGGGCTGCACCAACACATCAAGGGCTGCATTTGTCAAGAGGACTTGAACCTACAAATAACAAGACAAAACAAACATTAGACACATAATATTATTTATTAACATTGAACATAATAATTATAACAAATAAAACTAAACATCACATAATATAACAAAACATAAAAATAAACAACAAACATATTAAACATTAAAACTTAACTAAACATAACATAACAAAAAATAAAATATAAAACATAAAATAATAAGAACAAAACACATAATAAAGTTAGAAATTATAATATCATAACATAAAAGACATTAAACGAGAAATAAAACAAAACAGACATAAAATAAACAAAATTATAAAAAAAACTTAGGAATTTAGGCTTATAAACTATATCAAAAACGATGACTAAAAGTAGTCATCAAATTCCCCCATGCTAGAACTTTTGCTTGCCCCCAAGCAAATGAAAATGAAAGAACTAGGGAAAGAAAACAAAGTAGTTTTAGGTTGCATAATTAAGAAAAACAAAACATGAAAAATTAAACTATCCTAATTCCTATGTTAACCACTAGTGGGGTGAGAAGTGCACAATAGAAAACTTGAAAGTGGAGACCTAAAAATATCATTAGAACATAAAGAATTACAAATTTCAAAATTCCTAAAACAAGGCATCCAAAATTAATGAAAATAAGATAGACAAAAATAGAAGTTCTAAATAAACGGCGCATTAACGAACTACTAGGTTGCTAGATAAAAATTAACCCTAAAACACCTCAAGGTAACCTCCAAAGAAATCCATCAATGATGGTGGCCATAGGCTTGTCCGTTCTCACTCTCTCCACTACGCGAATTTACATTCTAAAGATTAATAGGACTTCTAATAGGCGTTAAAAATTGTCTTAGGTAAATGATTAGGAAATGAAAATAAGGATAAACATGAGGGCTTAAACACTAAACCAAGGTTGAGCTCAAAAAAATAAACATAAAAACATGAAGAGAAATGTTAAATACTTGAAACAAACAAAAGGCCATAAAAATTTTTTACTTTAATAAATTGGCCGCAAATAAACTTCATTTTTTTCTTTTTTTTGTTTTTCTCTCTTTTTTTTTGATTTGATAACATTTTGATAATAACATTTTTTCATAAAAGTGAGCTCCCAAAGTAGGCTTTAAAATTTTCCTTTCATTTCAAAGATAATACCCCCTCACAAAAATGATTTTTAAGCTCAAAGTTTTAGTGTGAAAATAGGAAAGGCATTTTGGCTTTGGAGTAAATAATGAAATAAAAGGTGGAGCTAAATCAAATAAACATGAAAAAGGCCCAAAATTGTTTTGCAATGGTAAATTTTTTTGTGGGCAAGAAAAGCTCAAACGAGTCAAAGGGTGGCCTAAATATTTCTAAAGTACGTAAAAACGACTCACATGCTTCGAGAGTAGCTAGGGACAAGTTCTAGACACGAAGAAAGACTACCCCATAAATGAAAAAAGCAAATATTACCTAGCAACCATTCATACATAACTAACCGAATAAGAAGAGCAACTACAAATTGCTAACTTAAAATGAGAAAATAGATGCCTATATTTAAGAATTAGAAACTAGTAAAACTAAGCTATGTTAAAATGATAAGTTTAGCATACCTTTTCAAAGAAATCTATCTAGAACTACAAAACCGCACGGGCCTACACATCACTAGAAGAAACATAAAAATAAAGATGAAAATAATTTTCGATTTTATTTTTCAAAAATATTTTAGCAATTTTTTTGTATTTTCTTTTTTTATTATTTTTGATTTTTGATTTGTTTTTTCGTTTTTGTATTAGTTAAAACAAAATTAGTACTAAAGAAGCTTAATTAAATTTTTTTTTTGTTTTTGTAGAAATTTAAAACATTCGTTTTTTGAAAAGAAAGAAAACAGAAAACAACTAAACCCTCCCCCATGCTTAGATTCTTCATTGTCCTCAATGAAAGAAACAAAAAGAAAAACGAGAAAGAGAAGGAGACTGAGAAGGAGAGAAAAATGCAAAAAATTAAATTAAATAAACAGAACAGGACTTCCCCGGGGTTATGAGGCCAAATGTGGATGTCGCTCCCCCATGCTTGCACTTTACATCACTTGATCATCAGCAAACTTGACTTGATCCATCTTGAAATCAGCAACGTTGGAGCGGCGATAACGAACTGCTTGGTTGGTCTCCGGAAGGAAGAGCAAAATAAAAGCAGAAAAATAGAGTCCGTGGGCAGATGCCTAAGATTGTTCTTTAGTACAACAATTTAAAGTTCGAATAATAATAATAAAAGTGTTAGAATAAAATGAAATGTTCAACATAAAAAAAAGTTCCATGAAAGAAAACATCACGATATAAATAAATGTTATTCCGTAGCAGGAGATACACAATCATTTGAAAAATATAACTTTAAGCGATGGCCATTTGCTTTAAAATCACCCTTATCCGGGTGCGAGAGTAGCACAGTGCCATAAGAAAAACCTGTTTGACCGTAAAAGGTCCAGACCAACGAGATTTCAGTTTTCCAGGGAAGAGACGTAAATGCGAATTAAAAAGAAGAACCTGATTGCCTGGTTTAAACGTTTTAGGGTGGCGCAGGTTCTTATCGTGATAAAGTTTCGTGTGTTCTTTGTAAAGTTTGTTATTTTCGTAAGCGTACGCTCTCCATTCATCGAGTTCATTCAATTGATGTTTCCTATGCTCGCCGACTGAGTGCAGATCGAAATTAAAAAAAATTTATCGCCCAATACGCCCGGTGTTCCACTTCTACCGGAAGATGACACGATTTTCCATAGACCAATCAGAAAGGAGTACAACCGATGGCGGTCTTGTACGCTGTCCAATAGGCCCAAAGAGCATCGTCTAATTTTAAGGACCAATCTTTACGAGAAGTAGAAACAGTTTTTTCCAAAATTCTCTTTAGTTATCGATTGACTACCTCGACCTGACCGTTAGTTTGGGGGTGATAAGCTATGGATAATTTATGCGTAACGCCACATTTAGTTAAAACCTTAGTTAGTTGGGCGTTACAAAAGTGGCTCCCCCTATCACTAACGATCGCTCGAGGAAAGCCAAAACGAGAAAATAAATTTTTTAGGAAATTTATGACTACGCGAGCGTCGTTAGTTGGTAAAGCTTGGGCCTCCGCCCACCTAGAGACGTAATCTACGACGACTAAAATGTATTTATTTCCTAAACTTGAGGGAAATGGGCCAACAAAGTGTATGCCCACAAATCAAAAATTTCGCATTCGAGAAAATAATTTTGTTCCATTTCATTTTTGTTAGAGATGTTTCCAGTCCGCTGGCACCGATCGCACCCGTCCACAAAGATTTGTGCATCTTTAAATATGCTTGGCCAATAAAAGCCAACACTAAGTACTTTGTGTGCGGTGCAGTTTGCTTGAAAGTGCCCGCCAGTCGGACCTTCTTGAACATGCTTTAAAATTTGTTGACCTTCTTCACGGGAGACACATCTTCTTACCACCTGTTCCGCACAAATGTAAAATAGAAATGGATCCTCCAAAAAATAATACTTCAACTCAGAAAAGAATTTCTTCTTTTGCAGAGAGGAGTATTCTTTTGGGAGGACGCGAGCCACCAGATAATTGGCCAAGTCGGCAAACCAGGGGGTAGAAGAAGAAACGTTAAAAATTTTTTCATCCGGAAAAGAATCAATAGGTAAATTTTCATCAAAAATAGCAATTTCAGGATTGTCTAGGCGTGAAAGATGATCAGCCGCTAAATTTTCCGCTCCTTTCTTATCCCGGATTTCCAAGTCGAATTCTTGAAGTAATAGGATCCAACGAATAAGACGCGGCTTGGCATCCGGTTTAGAAAGGAGGTACTTCAAAGCGGAATGATCCGTAAAAACGATAACCTTAGAAAGAGTGATGTAGGGTCAGAATTTATCAAAAGCAAAAATGACAGCTAAGAGTTCCTTTTCAGTTGTAGTGTAATTTTCTTGCGCTGAATTAAGCATTTTGCTAGCGTAATAGATTGGGTGGAAATTCTTAGCTATACGTTGTCCTAGTACCGCACCTACCACAAAACTACTTGCGTCGCACATAATTTCAAAAGGTAAATCCCAAACCGGGGCGATCATAATCGGAGCATTTATAAGTTTGGATTTAATTAAGTCGAACGGCGCTAAACAAGCATCGTCAATAACAAAAGGGGCATCTTTCTCGAGAAGGTGGGTGAGAGGCTTAGTAATTTTTGAAAAGTCCTTAATAAATGTTCGATAAAAACCCGCATGCCCTAAAAAACTTCTTATCGCTTTGATATTCGTAGGCGGCGGTAACTTTTCAATTACTTTGATTTTTGCCTTGTCCACTTCAATTCCCTTAGCGGAAACTTTGTGGCCAAGGACTAAGCCTTCACGTGCCATAAAGTGGCACTTTTCCCAATTTAAAACCAGATTTGTTTCTTCGCAGAGTTTTAAAACTTTTCCTAAATTCTTTAAACATAACTCAAACGAGTTGACAAAAACCGAGAAGTCGTCCATAAACACTTCCATAATGTTTTCTACATATTTATCGAAAATGGCCAGCATGTACCGCTGAAAGGTAGCTGGTGCGTTGCATAGCCCGAAAGGCATCCTACGGTAGGCAAACGTTCTGAAAGGGCAAGTGAATGTTGTCTTCTCTTGGTCCTCGGGTGCGATAGGGATTTGGAAGTATCCCGAAAGACCGTCGAGAAACAATAAAAACTATGCCCGGATAAGCGTTCTAAAATTTGATCGATAAAGGGAAGGGGAAGTGATCTTTATGAGTGGCATCATTTAATTTGAGGTAATCGATGCACATCCTCTATCCCGTTACCGACCTAGTTGGAATTAAATCATTATTTTCATTTGTTACTATCATGATCCCACCCTTCTTAGGTACAACCTGAACCGGACTTACCCACTTACTATCGGAAATAGGATAGATTATCCCCGCATCTAATAACGTAAGAACCTTGCCCTTCACAACCTCTTTCATATTAGGATTAAGACGACGTTGAGGTTGGACTACACCCTTAGAATTATTTTCAAAAAATATTTTGTGGGTGCAAAAGGAGGGGCTTATGCCAGGAATATCAGAAATTTTCCACGCTATAGCTCGACGATGCTTTTGTAGTAGTTCGATCAATTGATCGTTTTCGGATTGAGAAAGCGAAGCCGAGATTATAACGGGCAATTTAGAATTTTGTTCAAGAAAGGCATATTTGAGATGTTCGGGAAGGGGTTTTAGTTCTAAGTTGGGTGGTTCATCATAAGAGTTCTTTAAAACATTTTCATTCTCAAAAACAATATTTTCATAATTTTTTTGTCTAAACACTGGTTCATTTGCAAAGTTGGCTTGCGCAGACATAACCGTGTCTTCAAAAATATTTGTAAAAAAATCAGAAAAAGAGGAAGAAAAATCATTGGAAGAAACATTTGAAAGAGAAAGAGAGGAGTCTTCATTTAAAACATCAAGGAAGAAACATGAGTCGTCATTTTTTAAAGAATTTTTCATGGATTGATTTATTGAAAACGTCACCTCGTCATCTCCCACGCGAAGCAAAAGTTTTTCGTTACTTACATCGATGACCGCACGAGAGGTGGCTAGGAAGGGACGACCAACGATAAGGGGAACCTCGACATCTTCTTCAATATCAAGAATGAAAAAATCCACCGGGAAGATGAATTTGTCGACCTTCACTAGAATATCCTCAACGATACCTAACAGATACTTAATCGATTGATCAGCCAATTGAATACTCATACGCGTAGGGCTGAGAGTGCCCAATCCTAGCTTTTTAAACAATGAAAAAGGCATCAAGTTGATGCTCGCTCCTAAATCCGCTAGCGTGCTTTACAAAAAGATCACCAAAAACTCAAGGAATCAAAAAACTACCCGGATCATTTATCTTTTTAGGAAGATTAGAGTTTTTAATAACCGCCGAGCACTCTTCATTTAAGGTTACATGCGATAAATTTTCCAATTTCGTCTTGTTCGTTAATAAATCCTTAAGATATTTTGCATACTTAGGCATTTGACTAATCGCTTCATGAAATGACAAATTAATGTGATTTTGTTTAAACATTTTAAGGAAGCGCTGGTACTGATCGTCTAGTTTTTCTTTCCTAAGTCGAGCCGGATAAGGAGGTGGCGGGAATTCCTTTATAACAACCGGAGCATTATTTTGAACGTCATCATTTTCTTTTCCAAAATTAGCATTATCCTTTTCAAAAACAGAAATATTTTTTTCTTTATCAAAAGTAGATTTTTCATTTCCAAAAGTTGATTTATCATTTTCCATGGGGATAATTGTTTCCGCAACAGGAGCGACAATCACCTTTGGTTCTTCCCTTGTGGTGGGCTCATTAATAACCTTACCGCTCCGAAGGGAAATCGCATTTGCATGCTCCCTTGGGTTAGGTTCAGTGTTCGAGGGAAGAGTTCCACTGGTCTCTCGAAAAAGCCTTGGCAAGTTGCCCGACCTGGTTTTCTAAACTTTTCACGGAGCCAGTTAGACTTCTAATATTAGCTTCGTTCGAGCTTATATATTTAGAAAGGATCTCCACGAAAGGGGGAGGTTTTTGAAAATTTTGGTTTTGATGTTGTGGTGGTGGTGGTGGAGTGAAATCGTGTGGTGAACGTGCGACATTCGTGGGATTAATCCAAGAAAAATTTGGATGGTTACGCCATCTAGGATGATATGAGTCCAAAGAAGAATTAAAACCAGGCGGAGCAAAAAAATTAGAAAAAGCAGAAAAATTATTGGCAGAGTTATTTTGAGCAGGCCTGGGTATGTTCCCCAGATAATCCACCTGCACGGCAGCAGCAGCATTCGTATTTTCATATACCTTAGCGGCGGAGGAAGCAGTCATCTCCGAAATCTTCTTGTTCAGCATTTACACTTGCAACGCCAGTCGCGAAACTGAGTCCACCTCATAGATACCTGCAGGTTTATTTGGGCGAGTCCTAGGCGAGTTCCACTAAAAAGTGTTCATCGCCATGTCCTCTATAAGCTCAAGAGCGGCTTCCAGAGTTTTGCGGTCCAAAGAACCAGCAGAAGCGACATCTATCATTTGCTTAGTCTCTTGATTTAGCCCATTGTAAAATGTCTGGACCTGTAACCATACAGGGAGAGCATGATGGGGGCAGCATCTCAAAAGCTCTTTGAACCTCTCCCATGTGTCATAGAGGGTCTCAGAAGCAATTTGAGAATATGAAGTTATATCATTTCTTAATTTAGCATTTTTGGCGGGGGGGGGGGGGGAATATCTAGCAAGAAATTTATCAACTAAACTGTTCCAAGTAGTGATTGATTCTCTTGGAAGAGAACTCAACCACTATTTGGCTTTGGTTCTTAAGGAGAAAGGGAAGAGTCTTAGCCTAATAGCATTGTCTGAGACACCATTTATTTTGAAGGTGTCACAGATCGCGAGAAAACTAGCAATATGCAAGTTCAGATCTTCTTCTTGTAATCTGTCGAATTGTACATATTGCTGCACCATTTGTATGATGCTAGGCTTATGCTCAAAATTATTGTTCGCAATTGCAGGTCGAACAATACTTGTTTCAGTCCCCTCCAGGTTGGGTCGAGCATAATCGGACATGGTCCTTTGCTGAGCCATTCCTGGGTTGGGATCTCCCATTTCAGAATTAAAATTACAATCACCGTCGGAATCCTCAACTGCTGTTTGAGAAGTGGAACCTCTGAATCACAAGTTTCTCTGAAAGGAGAGTTCGATTTCTGGGTCCAAGTCAACAAGTAGCGACGGATTCGTGCTGGTCATGCACTAAGAAAATTAGAAGGAGAATGGAGGAAAGAAAAAGAGAAGAAGGAAAATAAAAACTTAAAGAAGAAAATAGAGAAGGTGCAATTTTTTTTTTGATTTTTTGCAGAAGTAATAGCAAAAGCGTTTTCCTAATATTGACGAAAATGCGTCCCCGGCAACGGTTCCAAAAACTTGGTGGACTAAAACCCGAACAGGCAAGTGTACCTGTCGAATTGTAGTACCAAGGTCGTATTAAAACTCGGGGCTATCAACTACTCTTACTCACGCTTCCACTATTATCCTACCGAAAGATTGTTGGATTTTTGAGAATTTTTAAATTAAAACTAAAGATAATTTGAAACAAAAACTTATGTTAAAAAGTTAGCATTCGATCGAAGATTCACCATGAAACGAGATGAGGGAGATAAAAAGTATAGTTTTAAGCTTGCAAATCAAACTCGACCGTGACGGATCCAAAAATAAGACAAAATCTCGCTAGAGCATTAAGTCTCCTAACTTATAGACGCTTTGATCGAAATCTCTTTACAAATCAAAGGGGCCTAAAGTTGCATTATCGAGGTGATGCGCACTATTGGATTTGACTCCAATCCGGAAGATTTACGTTATCCTATCTCTAGGGTTGCGTGCAACTCCTTCATTTTTGAGTGATCTTTCAAATCAATGAGTCTCTCGACTTCTATGAAATGAGATCAAATTGCCTACTACCGTATACCGGAAATACGGAGTCGACACGAGATAAATCAAAGAAGGATCGAGAAATAATTTAGACAAAAATAAAACTAAGAAGTAAAAGAAAAGCTCATCTCATTTCATGGATCCTCACGATCGAATGCTAAGGGAAATTAGCTACTCATAGTGGAGGAAGAAAACAAAATAAGATGAAGAGAAAATATTTTTATTGCTTGCAAAAAGGAAGAGGATTACACAATAATAAAAAACAAGACTATATTAAACTACTAAAACAAAAATTACAATAATGGGAAAACTACAACAATAGGTAAAATAAAAACAACTCACAAGCACTCTCAAAACTTCAACTCAACACTCAAATTCAAACTTGGATTCTAAATTTTCTTCTCTTGGATATCTCTTTCATGCTTGAGGGATGGGGTCTTTATATAGGAGAGGGAGAAGTTTCTAGAATGAAATAAAGATGAGGGGACAAGGGGGGTGGCCGGCCATATGCTTAGAGAGGGGGAATGCATTTCATTTAATGAGGTGGAAGAAAGGGAGGTGGGTTCAATGTATTGGTGGCAAGGTGCATGGATGGAGAAATTAATAAGAGAGAGGGGAGGGGAAAGGTGTGGCCGGCCAAGCATGAGAAAGTGGATACATGCATGTAATAAATGAGAGGGAGAGAGAGAGGAGGGGCCGACCATCAAGAAGGAAAATGCATGAATGGGAGGGTACATGCATGGAATTAAGTGAGGTGGAGAGCATGAGGTGGCCGGCCATACCTTGGATAAATGAGCTATTTTTTATGGGCTTTGAAGAGGGCTCGGGTAGTGCATGGGCTGCTTGGTGGGAGGCCGGGCGGCACCAATGAAGAAGGTCGGCCATGGGCTTTGTTATAGGCTCGGGTAGGGGCTGCTCTTGCAAATGTGGGCTGCTCCAAGTGGAGGGCTGCTCGGTTTAGACTTGGAGAAGGAGGCTCGGCTGGACTGCACTTATATGGCTTGGTTATGAGGGCAGCATGCATGTTGGACTTGAGTTTGGGTAGGGGATGCACCAACACATTAAGGGCTGCATTTGTCAAGAGGACTTGAACCTACAAATAACAAGACAAAACAAATATTAGACACATAATATTATTTATTAAGATTGAACGTAATAATTATAACAAATAAAATTAAACATCACATAATATAACAAAACATAAAAATAAACAACAAACATATTAAACATTAAAACTAAACTAAACATAACATAACAAAACATAAAACATAAAACATAAAATAATAAGAACAAAACACATAATAAAGTTAGAAATTATAATATCATAATATAAAAGACATTAAACGAGAAATAAAACAAAACAGACATAAAATAAATAAAATTATAAAAAAACTTAGGAATTTAGGCTTATAAACTATACCAAAACGATGACTAAAAGTAGTCATCAAGCTACCATGCAAATGATCAAACAGTTCATCAATCCTTGGTAGGGGAAATCTATTCTTGATAGTCACATTATTGAGCTCCCTATAATCGATGCAAAGCCTCATCGACCCATCCTTTTTCTTTACAAACAACACAAGAGCACCCCACGGGGATGAACTAGGCGATATAAAACCATTCTTATGTAATTCATCCAATTGGGTACGCAACTCCTCCAGGTCGCGCGGGGCCATACGGTACGGTGCCTTAGCAATACGATGAGCACCCGACTCCAGATCTATGAAGAACTCCACATCTCTCTTGGGTGGAAGACCAGGAAGATTATCAAGGAACACATCCGAAAACTCGCGCACAACAACAATCTCCTCCACATGCATCAAACAACCATCAGTCGCCAACACCGAAGCCAAACAAGCAAAACATCGGGAGTTAACCAGCTTCCGAGCACGTACTGTAGACATAATCAGGGAACCTTGGTGCGGAAAACCATAAATTCTCCTGGGTTGACCATTGTCCATCTTGAAGTCCAAGTTCTTAACCTTGCACTGGATAACCGCATCATACTTGGACAACCAATCCATGCCCAGAATTACATCAAAATCTTCAAAGTCTATCATCTTCAAATTCGCAACCGCTAGAAAATCACGTAACAGAATCAGACAACTCTGAATGCCTTGGTCCGATATCAAGGATTCGCTAGAGGGAAACTTGACACTAACCGCACCGCCAAACCGATCGAGAGTCAAACGATGACATTCTACAAAAGTCCTATCCTCGAATGAGTGGGTAGCACCGAAATCGAACAGAACACGCAACCAGTGGTTCTTGACCTTAAACTTTCCTATATATAATCGTATACGCAACTAAGGAAACGAACGTCAAGTTACAACTATAAATGGAAATCAAGGAACAAGTTAGGATCTAACCTATAATAACTTGCAAAGATGTCTGAGCTTCCTCTAAAAACACCACATTCAGCTTGCTCTTCACCTTGTCCATTAGCTGCGGCGGCGACAAAGCCTGGAGTGGAACTGGTTGCAACGGGGGTTGAACCTGGGGCACTTTGACTTAACATGTCCCTTCTACCCACACTAGAAGCAGGTCTTGTCCTTAAACAACAATGAGCAGCGTCATGCCCCCTCCGCTTACATGCAGAACAAACCAAATCTCCTTTAGGAGCACCCTGAATAGAATACACTTGTTCTTTTCTTTTACCTGAAGCGCTACCGGATTCTTGGGAACACTTACCCACACCGGCCTTCCTCTTATCCTTTCTCATTTATTGTCCTCGACATTTGGCGGTATCAATCGCCTCAACTTTCAGAGCAGCTTCCACCACTTTAGCATAGCTTTCAGATCCATAAACACTAGCTAGATGCTGGATGTCATTCCTAAGACCACCCAGAAATCTTTTAACTCGGCTCGACTCCGCAGACAGCATGTTCGGGGCAAAACGACTCAGTTTGCTGAACTCCACCTTATACTCAGTAACAGTAAGCTGCCTTTGCTTAAGGTGTAGAAAATCATTCATCAGGCAGTCTCTCTCGACCGAAAGCAGAGACTTATTCAGTAGCAATTCCTTGAAGGATTCCCATGAGCATCCATCCTTCAAATTCTCCTTCTCTCTTAGACACCAACTCTTAGCAAGTCCCTTGAGTTGATACACAACGACCATCACCCTCTGGTCCGCTGATATTCCCGAGTAAGCAAACATATCTTCGATTTCAATTATCCAATCATCCAAGGCCATAAAGTCTGCCCTACCATCATAAGTAGGGGGTCCTAGTCTCTGAAAGTGTGAGATAAATTTCATCTCTGGTGGTAACAACACCGGGGGCACCAGACGAGCAGGGGGAATAAGAACAGTCTGACCCACATCCTGGTCCTGTTCACATGGCAACTGTCCTGACACAACCGTTAATAATGCTTGGATCTATGACTGCATCTCCACTATCTGTATGGACAAAGTCTCATTACTCTGTCGTAAACATTCAATCACTGCTTCGCTCTGCACACCCGAAGACTCGCCCTCTAACTGGGGAGTCGACCTAGTCGCCACACGCTTAGGTGCCATCTAAATAAATAACTAATACTAATCAAAACATAGCGCAACCACTAGTACCCAACAACATAGTCCAGACAAAACATGCATAAGTACTTGCTAAAGCTACTAACTTGCTCTGGGATTTTCAATCATGATGTCATGCCTAGACTTAGGATGATAAGTTGTCACCCTACTAATTCATATGCCTAAACCATGAATGCATGAATTTTTTATTCTTTTTGACTCAAATCCATATGTGTACATATGTCATCATGTAAATCTTTAGCTTGGCACATTTGCAGATGCAATGTTATGCTATGCATGTTGTGCTATGCATTCTAAAAAGGCCTTAATGGATGTTATGAGCGGCGTACACATGAAATGTTATGCATCCCTTACTACATAACATCGCATGTAACAAAAAAAAGAAAAGTGCTAATGGGCACCCATGTGATGATGGTTATGCATCCCATATTACATAACTGTCACATGTTGCCACTTTGGTGGATCCATATACAAACAACTATTATTCATCTCATACTACATAATATGTCAGGTATACTTATTATCATGCTATGAGTGTAGTATTCATGCTTCAGCCAAGACGTACTAACGACACATCGGTGTGTGTATGCAATGTAACTAGACAACTAACACTAACTAGAGAATGTTGCTCAACTAATTATCGAACAACCTCCCTCTGATACCAACTGTCTGTTGGAACCCTAGTTCTGATTTTGGCAAGAATCACTATTAGGATGTTTAGATTGACCCAAATTGTATAGTCAGGGGTCATTAGATTATTTCCAGGTTTGCTCATTCAGAAAAATTCCAGAGAAGTTCAGATTTGAAGTTCAGAAATTCAGTTCAAAGAAATTCTCCGAGCTCAGTTCAACGAACTCTGAGCTCAGTTCAACGAACTCTGAGCTCAGCTCAAAGAAAGTTGTAAAACTCAGTTCAAAGATTATGCAGTTCAAAATCTCTGAGCTCAGCTCGACGAACTCCGAGCTGAGTTTAAGGAACTCTAAGCTGAGTTCAACGAACTCTGAGCCCAGTTTGAACAAAGGTTTAAAATTCAGTTTGACGAATTCTGTGCAGTATTCAGACAAAAATATTTACAGTTGATAGAATTAATTAAGGCTTAATTAAAGGCGATTATAGCTATCAGATTTAATGCTATATATTCTTATAAATATAGCCATTTTGAGGCTGCATTAATTATGGATTAAATCAGAATTTAATGTTAATTGATTCCCAAAACAATTGCCATTCTCGGGAATGATTCAGCCATTGCATACAATGTAAATTTAAATGTTTGAATTATGTTTAGACAATATATAGAGACATTTATGCAGTACAGAAGGGGCAAATGATGAAGCAGTGAGAGAGAAGAAAGAGAAACAATAATAACAAATCAGTGAATCAGTTAAGAACAACACAGCTCTCATACACAGAGCTTTTCATCATTTGCTTCAGGCTTCCAAGGGACAACTACTCAAAATCAGTCCAAGAAGCTTCTGAAGAGCGACATCACTTTGAAGGCCTATACCCTGAAGCAAAGCTTCCCTCTTTCCTGAACCATTCAATATCTCAGGGGGAGCTTTGACATCATCAACATCCATTAGTCTTCTCTCAGTTGTATTTGAGACAGAGAAGACAACATCACTTCCTTTCCCTTTCCTGTGTATAGGGTTATAACTCCCTTCAAAAGTTAACCCCCTTGGTTGCAAGTCTCCAGATCAAAATACTTGAGTTGGTTTTTGAGCACCTGATCAAAAGCTGATTGGTGGCAGTCACATGATCAAAACCTGCTAATTGATTCCTACCAGGGTGGTAGAAGAGTGGATGTACCCAAATTTAACGGAACCACTATAATCCTTGTGTCATCTGTGTTGCTTGCTCTCTTTATTTATTTTTGTGTTGTGCTCACTCTTTTATATAACATATATATTTAACTAGAGTAAAAGAAAATCTATCCCCTCACTTTCACTATCACAACCCACATTTTCTTCGCATTAAAGGATATATCAGAGTAAGGAGAAAACATGCATCATGATGCCACATCAGCAGGGGATAACTGCAGACGTTCAGGCGAGACCACAACTAAACACCTTTTTTGAAAGATTTATGAGTTATTTAAGGAAAATTGAGTTTTAAGTTAAGCAGTTAGCCGTATCCCTCGGTTTAGTGGTTCAACAAATCCACGATTAAAAATATAGTTATACGTTGTGGAAAATATTTTGATTAAATTGATTTTAACATCGTACATGAGTCTAACCATCCCCAAAGGACAACTCACGCTATGTAGCACTCTAGATTTATAATAAGTATAGAAAATGTTTTTACGCTAAATAGAAAATAGTGTTTTAGTTTTGTAAGAGATGACGAGTATGAAGTACTAATAGTAGAGTTTGTAAGTTAAAATATCTAACATGCAACCTAGCATAAAGCTTTCCCAGAGAGCAAGTACCAACAGCCACAGTAAATAGGAAACTCAGCAGCTTAGCAAAGTAATTAGCATTCCAAAAAAAACAACCAGTGGGCATCAACAATCCTGACACGAACCCACTAGTGAGCATGTATGTCTGTACTAAAGTAAACAACCGAAAACTACCTCATAACGGTGAGGAACACCTTTGTAACACAGCAGTCCACTAGAAAGCACCCAACTTAGCCTCTCAACCGGCTACTACTCTGAACCTGAGACATTCAAAAGAAGAACACCTCAGCAAGAAAAATACAAGTGGAAAAGGAAAGTAATCAGGTAAAAGTGCAAAGTATGAGATGAGTTTACGAAACCCGAGTACTAAAATGCCGAAAACCATAGTTGGATGGCCAAGTAAATATAAGTACAGTAAAATCTGAAGTAAATGAGTCAATTGAATAAATGCACCAAGTGCAGAACGAAGCTATGCTTCGACAATATCTGCAAGGTAAGAATAAATGGAACTAGAAGCAAACTGAGCATAAAACAACTCGATCAAAACATGAATCGTTAACACTTCGCAAAATCAACAGGGTGAAGTCGGTGACTAATTGTCCCATACTAGGCTCCCAATCCCAAATGTGTCAAAAATAACACTGCGAGGGTGGCTACGGTCTACACAACTCGACAGTCCACAAAAAAGGAATTCTGTGGGGGTGGCTTTGGTCCACACAGCCCAATAGTCCACAAAAAAAGAATTCTGCGGGGGTGGCTACGGTCCACACAACCCAACAGTCCTCAGAAACAGAGACCAAAGATATCCACCAAGTGCAACGATCCACAAACCGACGTCGAGTTGGTGGTCCTTTATCCACTGCCAACCTTCATAGCGGAACAGACATCAGATCCTACCCAAATGCCAAGTTCAAACCTTAAGATAAACTAAAACCAGGCCTAAAACCATCCTAAGTACTAAACTCGACAAATTGGAGAAAACGGTGAAAAACATTCTAAGTCCCAACAAATTTGGCGATTATACCCAACGAAACTCAAGCATACTCGACGAATTTTATCGATACTCGATGAATCTCTCAACACTCGGCAAAAATTGCGAAATCCGACAATACTCGACGAATTTTATCGATACTCGACGAACTGCACTCGACGTCCGTCGAACTGCGTTCGACTAACCTGCGATACTCGCCGAATATGACTTCACTAGTTCAGCAATACTCGCCAAATATGACTTCTCTAATTCAGCGATACTCACCAAATTTGACTTAGCCTAAATTCGGCAATACGCGCCGAATTCTTGCCCGATACCCGCCGAATTCTACTTAGGCTACATATTATAACTCGGCAAAAATTCGGTACCTAAACCCAATGATACTCCACGAATGGACACTCGATACACGCTGAATTTTACTTAACTTAGATTTTTCCTAATTCCTATGGATTGGCCGTAATTCAAGATCAAACCTAGAGGGATCTTGCATGCTTCCTATTCTACTCCAATTCTCTAAGGGAGAAAGAAACGAGAAGAGAGGTCAAGTAAAAACGAACAAGCAAGGGAGAGAGATCCACTTGCCTCAAAAATTTGGAGAAACGCTTCCCGCTCGCGCCGCTTCATGGATCGGCCATAGAAAGCCCTAAGCAACGTATCCTGAAACTTTTGCAGGATAAAGGAGGTCAAAATCTCAAAACCTAACGTACAAAAATCGGGGAAACGAGAAGATCTTACCACGATCGTGAAGCCCTCGTCGAGAGCTATCCAAATCACTACTCAAATTCCGAATCCGACCACCCGAAATCCCGATTCCACCGGCCGAAAGCTCCGTCCGTCCGCCGAACTCCTGGTTTCTTGAAAACTAATGCCGTCGTGTTGGCGGATATAATGAACAGTACGGGGTTAGGGTTTTCGAATATATCATATATATATAAATATTATAATAATAATAATCAATTCATTATACATGACAATAAATATTAAAAATTTTCAAAACACATCCGAAATCCATAACCACCTGGAATTTAACGAAATTCGCACCCTAGCTAAATACCGACGCTACGAATCTAACGGCGAAGTCGAAACTCAAATACGACAAAGAGAACTCGGGCAAACACATCCCAAAGCCAAACCACAAGCATTAACAAAAAGGCTCCACCGAGTCATCAAAATAGACCCGGCTTGCAAGAGAATTTTGCGAACAGGCTAAACCTATCAACACAGGAAACTCAAAGAGAAAAATAACGCTCTAACCATGGCAAAAGCCCAAACATGCGTTAACATAATGCCCTGACGTCAAAATTACGTCATTACAGGAATAAAAATAAATACCAAAAAATCAGGGGCGTTACAGGGCATACGCACTGTGGATCCTTATCATATAAATTAGTATGGACTCTTTTATATGCTAAGTTATACTTATGAAGCCTTAACTTATAAGTTTGTATGAGAATTCATATAAGTTAAGGTACTCCTGTGATGTTAGTGTAGCGGTAGATAGTTTACTTTCTGCTCAGTTTCTTTACTTTATTTACAACATTTTCTTTCAGTTCTACTTTGTCTATTGCACTTCTTTTCATTACTACTTTACCTACTTTACTTGTGCTATAAGAACTATTGGTATAATGGTATAACATTTAGAAACATGACCATGATAGAATATTCGCACCGTCACCTGCTTCCATTTTGTTCTGCTTTGTTGTCCTCCGCTTCCGTCCTCCCGCTCGGTGCCTAGGAGTCACGGGGGTGAGGCGAGGAAAAATGCCTTTGTCTTTAGGACCAACGGTTGGTTGTGACCATATCATTTTAGTAGCTCGAAGAGTTGGAGCCCTAGTATGACCAGCTGGTCGAGGTGACAGGACCTGAGGAGTAGATACCACGTACCTCTACTACAGCTCAGCGTGATGTGATGATGAGTGTTTCAGTTACCGCTTCCACATAGTGTTGTTTTGAGATAGAGATTTGATTCCATTTTGGCATGTACTAGGAATAAGCCCTAATTTTCTTTTTTTGTACACATTGTCAACTAATGTACTTTCATCTCTATATATTATGATATTTTTACTGTGACTTCTGGACTTGCTAGTTTTCATTTACTGCATGTTGTACTTCTTTTCTCACTTGGCCTACAGGTTGAATGATCATACTAGCCGACAGGATCGGTGTCGTGTGGTGTCAACTAGCTCGTGTGCTAGTGCCACCGTAAGGCATCGGTTCTAGGCATAAGAACGAGTAACTTCCTTAGTAAGGGGGAGGGGTGTCTTACATAAAGTATGTCTTTACTCATAAGGAGTTGAATTTGCACCAACGTATTATGATGTCGAAATTCTTTATCATCCGAGCAAAGCTAATGTGATAGCCAATGCCTTGAGTAGGATGACTGCATAGATCTTTAAACTTTCTGTGGAATCCTTGGTGGAAGAGTTTTTTTGATGGACATCTCTGTTGGAAGTAGTGATTCACCAAACAGTTTGGAAGTATCAAAGCCATCATGGATTATGCTTATAAGACTACATCAAAAGGAAGACCCTGAATTACAACATATTCGTAGTAGAACCAAAAAAGGGAAATTATCGGACTTTTCAATTAATGATGCGGGTACCTTGAAATACCGCGGTAGATACTATATTACCACTGTTGATGATATTCGAGCCAAGTTGTGTAATGAGGCGCATGATTCTAGTGTTGCCTACCACCATTGATCTACAAAGATGTATAGAGATCTGAAACAGATCGTTTGGTGGCATGGGATGAAGAACGATATAGCCAAGTTTTTGTCTGAGTGTTTTACCTGCAAGCATGTTAAGGCAGATCATGGACGACCTGGTGGTAAGCTGACGCCTTTGGATATTCTAAGTTGGAAGTGAGAGAGTATTTCTATCTACTTTATTACCGGTCTGCTGTGATCTCCCCGAGGACATGATTCTGTGTGGGTCATAGTTGATAGATAGACGAAGTGTGCTCACTTCGTGCCATTCAAGATTGGTTACTCTATGAAGAAGATAGCGGAGTTGTATTTGAAAGAGGTCATTAGATTGCATGGAGTGCCAGAAAGTATCGTACCAGATTAAGATTCCGGGTTTATGTCTCGCTTTTGGAAATGTTTGTAGGAAGGGTTAGGTACCGACCTCAGATATTCAACCGCTTATCATTCGCAGACTAATGGTCAGACAGAGAGAGTTAATCAGATTTTGAAAGATATGATCCGGTGTTACATCTTGGACCATGGAGGAGCGTGGGACGAGCGGCTTAGGTTGATGGAATTTGCCTATAATAATAGTTATCAAGAGAGCTTATATATGTTCCCCTTCGAGGCTTTGTATGGGAGGCATTGTCGAACCCCCTTGTTTTGGACTGTAGTTGGTGAAGGATCATTGTAGGGTCCAGAATTCTTGGCAGAGATGAGTACTTTTGTGATGCATATTCGAGAGAAGCATCATATAGCTCAGGAGCATTATGAGAAGAACGCTAATCGACGAAGGGTTGATCTAGAATTCGCAGTTGGGGACATGGTTTTTCTCAAAGTTTCCCCGATGTTAGGTGTTTAGAGGTTTGTAAGGAACCACAAGTTGGATCCCAGGTATGTGGGACCTTTCCAGGTTGTTGAACACATCAGAGTGTCAGCTTATAAGATGGATTTGCCCGCTAATTTTCTTGGTGTGCACGATGTGTTTCATGTGAGCCAGTTGCGAAAATGTGTGCTTAGTGAACGACATGTCCTTGACTCGGTGCCCTAGTTGTAGCCGAATCTTTCTTATGTTGAGGTGCTTGTTCCTATTCTGGAGACGCAGGAATGGGAGTTGTGAAGGAAGATAATACCCATGGTCAAGGTTCTTTGGTGAAACCAAGACGTTGTGAGCGCAAGTTAGGAGTTGGAGTCAGCTATGAGAAAGGCTTACCCTCATCAGTTCTCCTAGTTTCTTTTGGTAAGTGTTTCTATTTGATAATATTTGGTTATTTTCTTTCTGTAGTAGACTCGATTTTGTATCAAGTTTCGGGACGAAACTTTCTTTTAGGTGGAGTTGCTGTAATGCCCCTGATATTTCAATGTTTGTTTTAAATTCCTTTAGTGGCCCAATAATGGTGTTAGGGCGTTACGTTGACGCATAGTTAACGGATGCCGTTGTTGGAGAGTCATTTTGCTCATCAGAATCCGAGGTTTTGACTTGGTGGATTTTAGTAGGTTGTTGTTCGTTGTAACTTTGGGGAATTTTCACCCGAGTTTGGTTTGTTGGATCCTGATTTATACACCGCCGTTGGTTTTGTAGCATCAGTATTTTGCCATGGTGCGAATTTTGTGGAAATCTGAGGCGATTCAGGTTTTTCGGTCGTTTGGACGTTTAGTTAGTAGTAATAATATTAATATTATATATATAAGTAATTATACGTACAAATCGACGGAACCCTATTCATCTTCTTCCCAAAGCTGTCGGACCGACAACGCGAAAGAAAGGAGGCGACGGTCATCGTGATGTTTCCAACCGCTGCTATAGGGGTTCTGATCGCGAAATCTTCGTCAGAGGGTATATTCGAAAATCTCTCACAGATTTACGCATGCGCGGTAAGTTTTCCCGATTTTATGGATTTTTTCCATTAGTGTTTTTGATCTTGACTCTGGTTTGCCCCGAAAATTTCAGGAATTGTTGCCAAGGAGTTCTTGTGGCCGATCCTTGTAGCAGAGCTCTCGTGAGACCAGATTTCAGATGAATTGAGGCAAGTGGTGATTTCATTCCTCTTGCTAGTTCTTATTCAGTTTTCCCCCTCTTGATTTTCCTCCTTAGAATCCAGGGGTAGTGTAGAGTTCGACCAAAACCGATTCACTGGGTAGAGTAGGATTTCTGGTCAAGGAAGATTCGTCGAGTATGAGGGAACATGACTGAGTAAAATTTGCCGAGTATGGGAGTTGGTCCGAGTAGAATTCGTCGAATATCAGTTTAGGTATAGGCATATTCGTCGAATAGGATAGGCGTGGAGTGAAGGCTTTTCATCAAGTATGATTCGTCGAGTGGTTTTGGCATCGTGTCCGTCAAGTATCGTCAGTTTTGGCATCGAGTGAAGTGTAATTCGTCGAGTATTCTCGACGAATTCGTCTCCTGTGGTCTAGGCATCGAAAGCGTCAAGTGATACAGTGACCAAGTATTTTTCGTCTAATATCATTAAGTATTAAATTTTGCCAAGTTAATTTTGTCGAGTTTCGCCTTGAGATAAGGGAGAATCGTCGAGTATTATTGATGAATTCCTCAGGTACTCAGAGTATTATGCGCCGATTCGCCGAGTATCGAAGTAAGATCAGGACGATTCTTTGAGTGTCGCTAGAGTTAGATTTATTACGCAAAGTAGGATTCTTCGAGTGTCTCTTGTATTCGTCGAGTATATTTGACGAATTAGCGTGGACTCAGGACTTTCAAACCAAATAAGGTTTGATTCGTCGAGTATTGAATTTGATGAATTTTCGGGATTTTCCTACCTCTTTGTTGTTGAGGAATTTTGATGATAGGCTCGGGTATTATCGGTGTTTTGGACTGCAGGTGTGGCTAGGTTGGTAGTGGATAAAGGACCACCAATTTTATGCTGGTTCGTGAATCACTACACATGGTGGTAGGTGATTTTCTTTTGGACTGTTTGGTTGTGTTGGACAATATGGCCACCACCCCAATTGCCTTTTTGAGATGTTTGGCTGTTCGGTTTTGTTGGACAATGTGGCCACCACCCTAGTGGCTTTTTGAGATGTTCAGTCTAATGGTTCATGTTGGACAATGTGTCACTGATGTTGATGCACGAAAACAGACAGGGAGTTGGGCACCACCAGCTAACGGTTCGAGCACCGTGGGAAGGAAGGGATAAGAGGAGACTGTTGAATAGTCAGTTACTAGCGGTCGTAGCTGAGGGACAGAAAAAGAGACTGCTGGCAGCGACAATAGCAGAGTTCGCCCGGCGCGGCTTAAATGCCACTCCTGCGACGGGCTTCCTTTTATTTAAAGAGAAGAGGTTACAAGAAGGAGAAAAAGATAAAGCCGGCCGGACTACAAGCCGCAAAGCACTAGATTTGAGACCGCAGCTCTTAACAAGCGAGCTCCTAGATACAAGTCAGCATGCGTTGCGGAGTGCACCCTCCTCCTATTTATAGGCTCGGGGGCCTACCCAAATGGGCATGGCTAAAGTTACCGGCTTCCCGGGGTACAGGAGAACCGGACAGAGGTGAGGGGAAGCAAATGAGTAGAAAAGGAGAAAAGAGGGAAGCCACGTGGCCTGGCGGATTCCTCCAGGCGAGCTGATGGCCTGGGTCCTGGGCCTTGACGTTGAGCAGGGCCAGAGCTGATGACGGCTTAATCTGTAGACCGCCCGGCTTCGCTGACGAGAAGCTGACTTGACGTGGGTGGCGGCTAGAGGGCACAGGCCGCCCGGTCTCTGATGACCGGCCAACTTGACATGCTTGGCGGCTAGAAGAAACAGGCCGCCCAGTCTGGAAGGTTGCGCGAACAGGTCGCAGATTCTGGGCTTAACATAATCCCCGCACATTTTTAAGTTTCAAAAAAACTTCGAAAATGTAGAACTAAGCCGGAGACCGCGACTGCCTTTAATGCATCTGCGTCTATAAAAGCCCTTGACCCTGACATTCTTCAAGATCTCTGCGGAGCCAAGGGGCACTACTAGCCGCTTGCGGTCAGAATTCTTCATGCCGACGAGGTCTTGCACAAGATGGATGTTATGTCGTCAATGTTATCCCGCGACAAGAAATCGATTGAAAATAATAAAAGCCGGAGCCAAAAATTGGATTAATCTGGCTGACAACCCGCGAAGAAGAACGAGAAGCCGGTTACACCAACGGCTTCTGATTCTGAAAAGAAGCCGACGTAGACCGTTGGCAAATCTTCGCAGGTCGCGACCAATCCTGAAGCGGTTTCGAAGGCTACTACTAATCCAGAAGCAGTTTCGAAGGTTGCTCCACCACAAACCGGAACTACCAAATCTTTTGAGATAACATACTCGCCATCGGGTGAAGTGCTCTTAAAAATAGGTGAGACAGAGGAGAAAAGCATTGAATCTGGCAAGCCGCGTGAATTGCCGGCCAAGGTCGACCTAATTGTTGTGGACGACAATGAGCCGGAGAAGACGCTAGAGGCCACGCGGCTTTATGCTGAAAAGAGCAAGCAGACAAAAATGGTAGTTGGCTCCTTGAAACGGCAGAAGAAAAGCAGCAAGATCCTTGAAGAAAGGATGAAGAGGAAGATGAGGAAGATGCAGGCCGAAAACCAGAATATTTCCGTAAAGACCGGAGCAGATAGTCTTCAACTTAAACCGCGCGAGAAAGAGGTATCCGAGAATCCGTCTACACCAGATCCCAAACCGAGCGAGCCGGAGGATGTATCCGCGGCTAGCGAGTCGATCAGTTACATTCTAAGGGGCATGGAAACTTTACAACAGCATGATAGGTTATTAGAGACCCCAGTGGCTTCAGAGGAGGTCGATCGCCCTGACGTCAAAGTCACCGGGGAGAAGCTTGGCGGGTCGGCTTCCGTGGTTTCTGAAGGAGCCGAGAAACTGAAACTTCAAGAGAAGATGGAGGAGATGAAGAAGTTGATCGCTGGGAAGCCGGTGGCGACCACACTTCCTCTGCTACAAGGTAAACATGATAAAATTAAGCGAATTGTTAACTTCTACACGTTGCAGTCAAGGAAGAAGGGGGCGAACACAATTTTAAATCCGCCAGCCAGCTTTTTCCTAACCATGGCTCAACTGAAAAATCGAGCAAAAGAAGCTAAGAGGCTATGGAAAGAAAAGCTAAAGCAGATAGATCCCGAATGATTAAGACGGCCAGTGTTTAGATACCATACTGCGGCCTCGGACGGACATAAAAATCAAACCGGAGGTCTTATCCTACCGATTTCCTTCCAAAAAGGTCGCGATTATCTGACTGAACCTAACCGCGGCTTATCTTCTGCTGGTGAACCAGAAACCGCGATGAAGCCGGGCAACTTGACATCCTTCTTATTAATGCTGTCGCCACCTACGCCAAGTGTTCGTGATAAAGAGATGGCTGACTTCCAGAAGGAGGTCGACACATTGCAGGCGGCTATGAGCGCGCATGCCGAAGCCTTTGCGGATTAAGGACGAAGAAAAGCGGGCTTCCCAGGAGGCTGCCGAGAAGAGGGTCCAAGAGTTGCAAACCACCCTAGAGGAATAGATCACAAGGCTGCAGTCCGCGCTGGAGTAAGAGACCACAAGTTTGAAGTCTGTGCTGGAGCAAGAGACCACAAGGTTGAAGTCCGTGCTGGAGCAAGAGACCTCAAGGTTGCAGTCCGCGCTAGAGGCCGCTGAGGGGAAAATAGTAATGATGCAGGCCGCTTTGGAGCAGGAGAGGGCAGAGAAGCAGGATATGCAAGCGTAAGTGCTGAAGACCGGACGACTTTAGAGGGAGAGAGAAGAGATTCACTGCCTTGAGCGAAGAAAAGAACAAGGTTCATCAGCGGAGGGCGACGAAAATCAGCGGCCTGCACCAGCGGCTTCTGGGAAGTTGCCAGAAACAGGCCGCCCGACTTCTGGTGGGGCTCCAAATCCACCGGAGGTCGCGGAGGTCAGGTAAGCCGCAGCTTCTAGCGGGCTAGAAGCTCGGGCTCAACTAATGGTTCCACTCGCAAGAGTAGAGCGTGACGCCGCGCGGGTTCACCGGTCTCTGAACTCACTTCACAATCTGGTTAGCCAAGTGTACACTGAGATTGTAAGAACCGGTGACCAGGTCGCTCGAATAGGGCGAGAGGGACATGAGGGCGATAAGCAAGGCTGAGCGATTTGAGCGAGATAAGCCGCATGAACAAATTGAACATTATGTTGTAATATATGTTTTCTGCTGGATGTTGGACGATTTGGTTACTGTAAACTGTTGATATGTATGTTTACTATGTTGCGAACTGCTTGCGGTTTATGCGGCCTGCATTTCATGAATACCATATATGTACTTTGTTCTGAAACATCCAAGTATAGGAGTTTAACCACGCGGTCTGGCGAACAGATTGCCGGCTTGGAAGTATGATGTCCACATGCTTTGCCATGAAATTATTCTAAGTGCAGGAACTTGGTCTCGCGGACAGGCGAACTGGATTGCGGCTTGACCGTTGCTTTAATCTTTATTTCCTGCAGGGTGAGGTCATGAGGCTTGATGGCTAGCCGCGATTTGACATTGATTATTGTTCCTCCACTGGTTTTATATAAATAGGGACGACTCCAGAGATTTCATCACAAGACAGAAAGGATGCGGGCTAAGTCCAAGTCGATGCGGTCTGACAAGGCCACCGCGGTCAGGATTGATGCAGCCTCTGCATTCCACTCAGTAGATCACAAAGAATGCCGGCTTACAAAAGCCGAGCTAGATGACTTTGTAGAGAAGCATATGCAGGGGAGCCCGCTAGTCGCGCGGCTTCCGTTGTAGGATGAGCGAATTAATACCTCCAATGCAAACCATATCGCCATCCTCATCGACCATTTTGACTGCGGCTTCCGCTTCACAGTCTTGATGGAGGCCGTGGCGATCTTCTACCATTATGGCATTGTGCCCGAACAACTGCCACCAAACTGAATAGCCGCCATCTACAGCTTCATCTCATACCTGAGGTCGGAAAGAGTTTGATTCTCCATGAAGCTGTTCCGGGAATGCTTCTCAGTGCGGTCTATCCCGGAAACTGGGATTAGAATCTTCCGGGGGCACCTATACTTCGGCTGCAGGGGGCAGAAGATCGTCAACTTGGCGAACAAGATCCCCAACTAGTCGGAGCGATTTCTCATCTTTGAGGGAAACCTGGGGTTGCTGCCGGTCAACCCTCAAATCCGGGATGAGGCCGCCTTTGGCAGCAGCGGCCTGGACGGCTTGGAGGAGATGTACACCTTCTTCAAAGGGGAGCAGCTAGATGTCAACCATTACATCCCGTTGCTGCCGTCCTTGGAAGGAGTTGAAGAGGAAGACAGTAAGTATCAAACCGGCCGAACTGATTTTCTAGTCGCGCGGCCTATGAACTAACTTTTTACTCTATCTTTGCAGCTGTTGTGGCAGTCCTGCTAAACAAGCTGCTGACGCCTGGCGACCTGACGCTCACGCAAAGAGAGAAGGGTGCCAGGCGGGCCAAGCCGCAGCGGGTTGAGGAAGAGGAGGTGTCGGCCTCCTACGGCGAGTTCATGCTGTAAGGAATGGGCAGCGGCCTGAAGGACGTCCATGGTAACCCTGCTATACTGTGGAGTCCGGACGGCGAGTCTGTGAAGGTCTCCACCGCTCTCCCTTACTGAAGGAGGGAAAAATTAACCCGCCACGTAAACATGGTTGGATCCGCGCTGTACAGCAAGCATAACCTGAAGGCGCTGCGCCGAGTTTCAACAGACGACCTGCCGCGGTTAGCCGCACAGCTCGGGGCAAGGAGCTTTGTGACGGGCCACTTCATGGGCCTTGCCTACAAGCAATTAATGAAAGACAAGAGCGGCCTGGAGCGACAATTAGAAGAGAAAGAAGGAGAAAACAAACGATTGAAGGAAAGAGAAGCGGTAAGTTATCACCTGATACTTGTGCGGTTATAATAATGAAACCGCACAGTCTAACCTTTCACTTCTTTTGCAGGCAATGTATGACCCGGCCAACCCGACCTTCCAAGATAATGTCTTCCCTCAGGTCTTCCAAGGGATCGATGGAGCGCTTAACCGCCTCCGAGACCTTGGCAGCTTAGCTTCCGGCTTCACCGACTTTACCTGTACCAACATATACTCTACCTTGAAAAAGAAGGTGGTCGCTGTCTACAGAGCGATCAAATGCAAGGGCAAGGTCTGCGAGGAAGAGGGCCAAGAGGAGAAAGATGATGAGGAAGAGGGTGGCCAGGGAAGCCGGAGCGAAGGCGCTTCATCCGGCACCAACGGTCAGGTTTCAGAGACCGCGCGGACAGATCCGGCGACTTTTGGCGGCTCAGCAGCTAGCAACAGTGGGTACTCTGAATCTTCTGTCGACATCGAGGGTGGCGGTGATCCAAGTTCTCCTGCGGCTAAAAAACTCAAGCCGGCCGATTAGGAACATTTTATTTTTACTTGTACTTTGAGATTTTTTGGGAAACCGGCGGTATGATTTTTGTAAACCGCGCGGTTACTTTTTGTAAACATTTATGAAATAGAAATGAAAGAAAACATTACCTCTGATGTGTAGCTTACTTATCATTTTTCTTAATTGTATAAGTCTGCATGGTCTCAGTTTAACTTCCGATTTAGTAGATAGTTAACATATAAACCGGTTTGAGGCCATACTGCGACTTCAAATAAGGCTATCCGCAAGGAAGAATGAAATGCATGCGGCTTATCTGAGAATACACACTGACAATAAGCCGAGCGGCTAATGTTTTAACCGTCTAAAGCCTTAATGAAGAAATCGAGTTATCTGCCGGGAAGAGAGAAATGCTCGCGGCTTATTTGCAATTAAACTACGACCAATAAGCCGCGCGGCTAAAAACCTTAGCCGCCAAAAAGCCCTAACAATGAAGTATAAGTTCACGGCTAGGGCGAACTCTGATATAAACCGCGCTTTTGATGAAAGAGATAAGGATAGAGAAATAATCTGCGGCTTCTGATATGACAATACAAGTCGGTAACCAAAGATACTTAAGCATACTTAGCCGGCGAATAAGTCGCCCGATAGTAGAGATCAAAACCATATTAGTTTTGTGATTGCAAGTCGTAAGTTGACTAGTATAATTGATACCAGAAGCAGGCAGATTAAGGCCAAGAATTAACTGCCCGAAATAGGTCGGCCGACTTCCCGACTATATGGATAATAAACCGGCAAAAAAGGCACATATAAGCCAAATAATTTAAGCCAGAATATGTAACCATGCGGTCGGTGTATTGAATGATATAAATTGTCACATGCCGCTTAATAAAGCCGCAAGATAGCGTATAGGATCATGTTGTCATTCAAGAATAGATGGAGCTATGGGCTTATGTATCGATGTGGGCAGGTGCGTGTGACAGTGCTTTCCACACAAAGAACACATAAGTTGGATTAAAATTCTTAATATCCGCGAACGATGTCAAGCGGGACAAGTACGCAATGTCTGCGACAAATGTTAAGCGGGACAAGTATGTAATGTCTGCGACTGATGTCAAGCGGAAATTTCCACTACACATCTGCGAGTAATGTCAAGCGGGATGTAGAGGGTTTAAGAATTCAAAGGGCATTTTGCCCCCATATGTATGCATGTTAGCATTATAAGTAAAGCAAAGAAATAAGCTTCAAAAGAAATATAATGCTTGTTTGTTGTTAAGGATGTGGAAAAAGGATATATGTTCGAATCTTGACTATGTCCCATTAATACTAATTGCCAAGGGGACTTTATATATTATTCCAACCTTTAGCATTTTTATCATAGAGAAAAAGGAAGTCCCTGCTTGAACCATTGAGTAAGCCATAGAAGAATGCCTTAGAAAATCACTGAATGTCATAGTCTTGTAGCTTCCCATCTCTTGCAAGTTGATTAGCTAACTCTCGGAGAGCCATGCAATCTTCTGCCAGATGACCAATATCTTTATGATAATTGCAAAAGAGCTCCTCATGCCGATATTTGATTTTAGATTTCATATGCCGAGGCCTTTTGAACTCAGGCATTTCTTGAAGAATCACCAGAAGGTCTTCCATAGGAATTTTAAATTTAACATATCTATCTGAACCTTTTTTACACTTTAGAGTTTTCAGACGCGAAGATGTGGCTGGATGTACTTTCACAAACTCAGATAATTTGTTCTGCTGAGGAGATAATGTAGCTCTATCCTGAGGAAGAGGAGGATATTTGTAATTTTTAACTTGTGAAACATTTTGGGAAGAAATAAATTGCTGATCACCGAAGTCCCTTGAGGTTGTTTAGTCATCTGATTCAAAAACAAGATATAACCTTTATTTGCTTATTCACCTATTATGAACTTTTTAACAATTTCAATAAGATCTCCATAAGTTTTGGGGTCCTTTGTGGTGAGCTTAAATTTCAGAGGGCCTTTTCGAAGTCCATTTATGAAAGCATGTAAGTAATAATCTTGATGGACGCTACAAACATCCAGAACTTCCTTTTGGAACTGGTCAACGGAATCCGGATTAGACTCGTCAATTCCTTGCTTGATTTGGAAGAGAGTCCAATGTCTCTTCTCCGCTTCCTGTAAGTAGTGAACCTTGAAATGAATTGACTTCGAAGATCCTTAAAACTAGTGACCGATCGAGGTGTCAGACTATAGAACCATTCCCTTGCAATGCCGCCAAAAGATAAAATAAGAAGTTTGCATTTTATTCCGTTTGACACCTTTCTTAATGAAATAGCCAATTCAAAGGCTTGTAAATGAGAAAACGGATCATCACATCCGGAATACTCCGGGATATGCGGTACTCTGAAATCATCGAACACAGTATCCCAACGGATCCGGTCAATGAACGAGGAAGGGACTTCTTCTTCTACTTTGTAAGGAGATTCTCTTGTGATAGACTTTGGCGCGTGTTCAACCCAACTCCGAGAGAATTTGCTATCATTGTCAAGGGCCCCATCATTAGGATATGAACAATATTGCACCTCCGAGAGATCAGCAGTAGTTGACATGAAATTAAATTCACTCTGCCCCTTTGTAGGATTCATTTTGAAAAGGAGAAAATTACCAAACTTTGCCTAGAGACCGCCGACCAATTGCGGCTTGAACTGGCGGCTAGACAATAGGACAAGACGGTAAGAAGACCGGCCGAAAAGCTGGCGGGTAGAACGATAGGTTCTACAGTGCTGAAGGTGGGCTGAAAACCTTAGTGGGCGAAGTCGCGGCCTGCTCCACAGGCCGTCGACCTCTAGTAGCAAGAGCGGTCTGACCCTCTAGACCGCTGATTTCATCTACTAATCGAGATCTGAAGGTCACGTGTTAACGGTTGATGCACGAAAACGGACAGGGAGTTAGGCAACACCAGCTAACGGTTCGAGCATCCGGGGAAGGAAGGAATAAGAGGAGACTGTCGAATAGTCGGTTACTAGCGGTCGTAGTTGAGGGACAAAAAAAGAGGTCGCTGGCAGCGGCAACAACAGAGTTCGCCCGCCGCGGCTTAAATGCCACTCCTGCGACAGGCTATCCTTTTATTTAAAGAGAAGCAGTTACAAGAAGGAGAAAAAGATGAAGCTGGCTGGACTGCAAGCCACAAAGCACTAGACTTGAGACCGCAGCTCTTAACAATCGAGCTCGTAGATACAAGTCAGCGTGCGTTGGGGAGTGCACCCTCCCCCTATTTATAGGCTCAGGGGCCTACCCAAACGGGCAGGGCTAAAGTTACCGGCTGCCCGGGGTACAGGAGAACCGGGCAGAGGTGAGGGGAAGAAAATGAGTAGAAAAGGAGAAAGGAGGGAAGCGGCGCGGCCTGGCGGATTCCTCCTGGCGAGCTGATGGCCTGGGTCCTGAGCCTTGACGTTGAGCAGGGCCGGAGCTGACAGCGGCTTAATCTGTAGACTGCCCGGCTTCACCGACGAGAAGCCGACTTGACGTGGGTGGCGGCTAGAGGGCACAAGCTTCCCGGTCTCTAATGACTGGCCAACTTGATATGCTTGGCGGCTAGAAGAAACAGGCCGCCCAGTCTGGAAGGTTGCGCGAACAGGTGGCAGATTCCGGGCTTAACAACCGACTCAATACCATTTTTGCCAAGTGTTAATGATTCACTTGTTTAGAGTTGTTCAATCTCTTTCTTCTTATTGTATATACATATGTTATTTTGCTTACTCTTACAGATGTTATTGAAGCATGGCTTCATATCGCACTTGGTGCAACTTCTCATACTACAATTTTGAGAATTCTTCATTTCTTGTTATATTTTGACTTATTTGCTATAGTTTGAATTATTTGCTATTGTTTGACAACTATTCTTGTCTTGGGTTGGTAACCATTTGACTCCTCTTGATCATTTTATTGTTGATCTTTCATTTCCACTTGTATATTTTTGCTGAGGTTTTCTTTTCTTTTGAATGCCTCAGGCTCGGAGTAGTAGCGATTCGAGCAGTTAGAGTTGGTAGTTGCTGTTCTGCAGTTGTTGCAGTGATTCTCCCCTCACCAGTGTGAGGTAGTTTTGTTATTTTGTTTTTAGTTCAGACATGCATGATGTTTGGTGGGTTCGTGTCAGGTTGTTAATGCCCACTAGAGTTTATTGTAGAATGTTGAGTTACTTGCTAGTTGCTAAGCCATTTTCTGAATGATTTGTTGGATCAACTTGCTCTTTGGGAAGGGTTTATGCTAGGATTGCATGCTAGTTATTTTCAAAGAATAAAAGTATTATTATGCTTATCACATACCCATGACAGTTTTTTAAAACCAAAGTCATTATATTTTAACGAACGTAAAAGCTGTTTCTGTACTTATATTAAATCTAGAGGTGTACATATCATGAGTTATCCTATTGGATGTTTGTGCTCATGTAGGGTAATAATGGAATAAATAAATTATTTTCCACAGCGTATATTATATTTTCATCCGTGGACAAGATGATCCACCACGCCTGTTAACCCCAATGTCCGTAACGCGTCCAAGGTCCAAGGCTCATCAGAGGCGGACTCGGTTTGGCAGTCCGCCGAGCTCGGCAGAGCAGCAGCATTCAGCCAAGTCCCAAGGTTGATCCCCCAGTAGCGGATTCAGTACTCCGTCCACCCAGGTCATCATGCCTTAGGAGCTCGATTGATCCTCTCTTCGGCAGACTCAGTGTCCAGTCCGCCCAGGCCGCGGTCCTCCAGCAGGATCACACCTTGCAGCAGCAGATGGAAGCTTCAGCCCGCGAGCTCAGTCCGCCCCTTTGCGCGGACTGGCATGTTCTTTCTTTTTGCTTCCCGTCACCGCTGCCCGGTTCTCCTATACCCCGGGCAGCCGGTTATTTTAGCCCTGCCTGTTTGGGCAGGCCCCCATCCTATAAATAGGGGGAAGTGGTGCACCCAAAACACACTGACTCGTGCATTGGAGCCTACTTGTTAAAGGCTACGGACTCTAATCTCAGGCTTTGCGTACTCCATCTTGCTCAGTTCTTGCTCTTTTCCTCTACTCCACTTGTAATCAACTATGTAACCATCCTTCTTCAATCAAAGGAAAGCCCTTCACAAGAGAGGCATTCAGGCCGCGACGGGCAAAGTCTGTTGTTGTCGTGGCTCACGACCCTGCTGTTCTTTCCGCTCTCGCCTGCTTAGTAGATTGCTACTCACAGATTCCCTTTTCCCTTCTATTCCCCGGTGCTCGAACCGTTGGCTAGTGGTGCCCGACTCACTTTCCGTTTTCGTGCATCAACAGTTAACACGCGGCCTTCAGATCGAGTAACATTTTGAAATCAGCGGACAGACATGTCAGACCGCCGAGCTCGCTAATCAGACCGCTCCAGCTCTTCAGAAGATTCTCTCTGGGATGCCATCGAGCAGGCTTGTTATGAGGCTGAGCGATCTCACAAAGAGACCGATCAGTGTCTTGATACAATCAGATAGGCTTTGCTTGTGTTGACCCAGCGGATTGCTTCCCAGGCCGCAGTAGAGCCCGCAGACTCTCCAATTCGTCAGATGCCAATCCACCAGACCCCAGCTCACCGAACTCTGCTTCGGCAATCTCCAGTCATGCCTCATCCTTGCCATCCCGCTCATTCCGCAGCTCCTCTGCGGCCTCAGGAGGAGCAGTTAGCCTCCTTCATGGATTTTTTCAGGGAGGCAGCTAGGGGCACTCCTGCCCGCCAGCTCCATTTCATTGATCGCCAGTCCGCCGAGCCCGCGGACCCTCCTGTTCCAGTACGCCCCTTCTCTCCAGCCGAGTTTGAAACTCCGTCTCCCTTCGTCGATCAAATCCGATGGGAGTCGGCTCCAACTAACTTTAGAGAACCCCGTCTTCCCTTCTACTCAGGGGAGACTGATCCCGTTGCACATCTTCAGGAGTTCGAAGGGACTGTTGCTCTGAGACGTCTCTCCGACGCCATCAAATTCAAGCTTTTGGTTACTACTCTCGAAGGACAGGCGAGAGAGTGGTTTTATAAGCTGCCTCCGGGCACGATTTCTTCCTTTGCTGAGCTTCGCAACGAAATGTTGCTGAGGTTTGGTACCTCGAAAAAGAGAAAATATAGACCGGCTGCTCTCTTAGAAATCAAGCAAAGGGACAACGAATTGGTTGCGCGGTTTGTTGATCGTTTTTAGAAAGAGATTCAGGGGGTGAGGAACATGAACCCCAATACCTATAAAGTTGCCTTGATTCATGGCCTCCGGGAAGGCCCTTTAAAATTTAAAGCAACAACAAGGGCACCAGCAAAATACCAGGAGTTGATAGCCATGGTTAATCTCTTCATTGAAGGCGAGAACGCCAACCCCGCCTATATCTCATCCCTGACAGCCAAAGCTGAAGGAAGGGATGCTTCCGGCTCTTCTTCTCATAGCAACCAACATCGCAGCAGACCTCCTCGCCATAATTTCCAGCCTCCTTCTCAATGGGGCCGGAACATTCATCACAAGAAACCCTTCCTCGGCCATCAACAGTTTCAAGATCAGAGACTGTCGTTGACCTCCACTCCCGCCATACCGCTGCAAGCGCTTCTTATTCTTCAGTAAGCAGCCCTGCCTGATCCAAGCCAGTATGATAGCAGCTCCGCGGAGGAGCTTGCAGATCTGGGACTCGACATCGATGAGGTCATCCAGATCTTGCAGAAGAAATCAGATGAGAAGAAACAAGGGCCTCAAAGAGAGTGTAGGTCGAGGAACAATGCACAGTTCTGCCAGTTTCACAAAGAGAATGGTCACTTAACGGAAGACTGGAAAGCCCTTTGTCTGCTGATAGAAAAACTGCTTGCTGAGGGCAAGGTTGATTTGAGTAAGAAAGACTCTTCTTCGAAGCCGTCTACCTCCAAGGGCAAGGAGGTAGCTGAAGCCTATCAAGAGTGTGTGGAGGTATAGGATGAAGGCCGTCTGGGGCCTATCAATGTTCCAATTGAATATTTTGATGCAGATGATGAGGGAGTCCTGGGGCGGCTCTGCTTCATTCATGATGGATCAGGAACCGAGTCTACTCAGAAGTCCTCAATTACAAGGGTCACTCGAGCAGAGGTTGCCTCTTCCTCTTTCTCTGCTCCACAAAGCGAGGATGTTACTTTTGGTGAAGCTGATCTGCCTCAAACTGCCAATCCGTTTGATGATGCTGTCATGATCAAGGCGGTTATTGGAAATTTTACAGTTGATAGAATCCTCATTGATACTGGCAGCTCAGTCAACCTTTTGTTCAAATCAAATTTTGAGGCCCTGAAGACTGGAAAGCCTCTACTTTCCACCAAACGGCCACTATATGGCTTCTCTGCTGAGAGAAAGGAAGTCGAAGGAAGCATCACTCTACCAGTAAAGCTTGGGGGAGCAATCAAGCAGATTCCGTTCATAGTGGTTGACGCTCCCAACAGTTATCATGCCATCTTCGACAGACCCTTGCTGAATAGATATCAAGCAGTGGTTTCTACTTACCACCTCGCGATCAAATTCTTTACTGATGGTAGGATGTGCAGGATCAGGAGTGACCCAAGGCGAACAAGGGAGTGTTACATTCGCACCGTCAATGTGACTGAAGCCAATCCTCCCATTGTTCCAGCAGTAGGTGCAGAAGCCTCTTCGAGTTCAGAAACTGCTCCAGAAAGAGAAGGAGCTCACCTAGAACCTGCCCAGGTGATGCAAGGAGTTCCCATTGCTGAGGGGGAGGAGAGGAAGCTCTCCATCAACTCGGAGTTGCCTGAAGATCAGAAGGCCGAGTTGATCTCGTGTTTGCTGAAGAACCTGGATATCTTCGCTTGGTCAGCAGAGGACATGCAAGGTATTGATCCAGACGTTGCCTGCCATCATCTCAATATTGATCCCAGTTTCAAGCCTGTGCAGCAGAAGAAGAGAGATGTGGCAACGAAGCTTGCTGATCCAATAAGAGAGGAGGTCTCGAAGCGCCTCAAAGCAAATTTTATTCATGAAATTCAATATCCCTCTTGGATATCAAACATTGTAATGGTTAAAAAACCTGGAGGGAAATGGCGCATGTGTGTAGATTTCACGAAACTTAATAAAGCATGCCCAAAAGATGTTACCCCTTGCCTCAGATAGATTCTTTAGTTAATTCTGCGGTAGGGTACTCTTTTATGAGTTTTTTAGATGCGTTATCTGGTTACCACCAAATAAGAATGCATAAACCCGACGTTCCTCATACGTCATTCATTACCAACGATGGTTGTTACTGTTATCTCGTGATGCCCTTTGAGCTTAAAAATGTTGGTGCAACCTATCAACGCATGATGGACCATGTATTTAAGCAACAAAAAAGAAGAAACCTTGAGGTGTATGTGGATGATCTTTTGATCAAAAGCAAGTCGTTCTCACTACACCTGCAAGATATAACAGAGACTTTCTCTACTCTGCGTAGATTCAAGATGAAGCTCAACCCATCAAAGTGTATATTTGGGGCAAGGAAGGGGAAGTTCCTTGGTCATCTCCTTACTCCAGAAGGGCTTGCCCCCAATCCAGACAAGGTTAAAGCCATTCTTGATATGGATCCTCCCCATTCAACTAAGGAAGTTCAGCAGTTAGGGGGGAGGTTGGCAGGTCTCGGGAGGTTCCTCTCTCGAGTTGGGGATAGGAGTGCCTCGTTTTTCAAAACTCTTCGAGGAGCGCACAAATTTGAATGGACAGAAGAGTGTTCTCAGGCTTTTGAATAGTTAAAGAAGCAGCTGACTTCAACACATTTGCTCCAGAGTCCCCGGTCAGGGGAGATGTTGTTCTTATACTTAGGATTTGGCCTGGAGGCGGTCAGCTCAGTCTTCTTCGAGAAGAGAACAGGAAGCAGTTCCCAGTTTATTATGTTAGACATATTCTGAAAGATGTAGAAGCACGATATCCGTTTCTGAAAAAGTTGGTCTTAGCATTGGTTATGTCTGCTCGTAGACTCCGTCCTTACTTCCAGGCGCACTCAATTCAAGTTGTCACTAATCAGCCTTTGAAAAGTGTGTTGGAGAAACCGGAGCATTCTGGCAGATTGGCCAAATGGGCAATAGAATTGAGTGAGTTTGAAATTTCTTATGTGCCCAGGACAACTATCAAAGCTCAAGTTCTAGCAGACTTCTTGATTGATATGGCAGAGACCATTTCTGATCAAGCAGAAAGGTCTCCTTTGGCTTGGACCATCTATGTTGATGGTACCTCAGGCAGAAATTCTTCTGGAGCAGGAGTCGTTCTGATAAACCCAAATGGCATTAAACTTGAGCAGGCAATCAAGTTCTATTTTCCAGTTACCAATAACCAGGCAGAGTATAAAGCTTTGTTAGCAAGCTTGAGGCTTGCAAGAGAGCTCAGAATTGATCATGTTCATATCAAGACTGATTCTCTGGTGTTGGCGTCACAAGTTCTTGGTAACTTTGAGACCAGAGAGCCAATCTTGAGGAAGTATCTTGCTCTTGTGAAAGTTGAAGTTGGCAAATTCAAAAGCTTTACCATTGAGCACATCCCTAGATCAGAAAATGAGGAAGTATCTTGCTAAGTATGGAATTCCATCAGGGGGAACAACTTATGAACTCTTCCACCTAGCAATGGATGAAGAAGAGTTGATGCAGGTTGATCAGCGTCCCTCCTGGATGGATCCATTCATTCTTTACCTTCCAACAGGGAACTTCATCATTAGATTAAAGATCAGAAAAAATTCAAGATAAAAGCGGCTCACTATTACTTGGTGGCAGGAGTCCTTTACAGAAAAACCTTCCTGTCTGCTATGGCAAGGTGTGTTTCAGAAGAAGAAGCTCCGACTATTTTACATGAAGTTCATTCTGGTGAGTGCGGAAGTCACTCAGGAGCAAGAACATTGGAAAGACGGATCCTGCGGCAGGGTTATTTCTGGCCTACCATGAAGAGAGATTCTGAGGCCTATGCAAGAAAATGTGTTCAGTGCCAGAAGTTCGCTCCACTTCAGCATCAAGCTGCTCAGTCACTCAAACCAATTACAACTCCTTGCCCCTTTGCAGTTTGGGGGATGGATCTCATCGGTCCTTTTCCCATGGCAAGGGGACAACGATGCTTTATCATAGTGATGATTGATTACTTCAGCAAGTGGATTGAAGTAAAGGCATTGGAAAAGATAAGAACTCAGGTCATCAAGAACTTCATTTGGGGGGAGATTGTCTGTCGGCATGGAATCCCAATGGCAATAATCACCGACAACAGACCAAAGTTCAACAATGCTGAGATGATTGATTTCTGCAAGCAGATTGGAACAGAGCTACGGTTTGCATCAGTCCATCACCCCAGAAGCAACGGTCAGGTTAAAGCAGTCAACAAGCAGGTCCTCAACTTAATAAAGAAGAAAGTGCAGAATATCAAAGGCAGTTGGGCCGATCAACTTCCATCGGTCCTCTGGTCCTTAAGAACGACACATTCATCCATAATTGGAGAAACTCCATTCAAACTCTCTCATGGCTCAGAAGCCCTTATTCCAGTTGAGTTTGAAGTTCCATCACCTAGAGTTCTACTTGCAAGGCAAGGTGTTGAGGACTGGCTTGAACAGAATAATGAAGAGATGAAGTTCAGCTTGGAATACATTGAAGAAATCAGAGACAAAGCAGCAATAAGGCAGGAAGAGGTCAAGAGAAGGATGACCCGATACTTTGATAAGCATGTAAGGATCAAACACTTTCAAGTGGGAGATCTGGTTCTTAAAAAAGTTGACGCTGTTGCGAGAGCCAGCTCAGTAGGAAAGCTTAATCCAAATTGGGACGGCCCCTTCATTGTCAAAGAAGTGCTCAAGAGCGGGGCTTATCGCTTGCAAACATATGAAGGGGAGGATGAACCGCATACGTGGAGCGGAGATGATCTCAAGCGTCTATTCCTGAACCACCTCTTTTTATTCCCTTTTTATGTAATCTTTTCAAGAATCATTATGGATAAAAGATGTTGATGCACGAAAACGGACAGGGAGTCGGGCACCACCAGCTAACGGTTCGAACACCGGGGAATAGGGGAGGAAAGGAGAAGACTGTCGACCAATCGGTTACTAGCGGTCGCGACTAAAGGACCGTAAAAGGGGGCCGCTGGCAGCGGCAACAACAGAGTTCACCCGCCGCGGCTTAAATGCCACTCTTGTGTCGGGCTTTCCTTTACTTAAAATAAGAAACAGTTACACGAAAGGGAAAAGAGGAAGCCGGCCGGACTACAAGCCGCAAAACACTAGACTTGAGACCGCAGCTCTTAACAGGCGAGCTCCTGGATCCCAGTCAGCGTGTCTTGGGGAGTGCACCCTCCCCCTATTTATAGGCTCGGGGGCCTGCCCAAGCGGGCAGGGCTAAAGTTACCGGCTTCCCGGGGTACAGGAGAACCGGGCAGAGATGAGGGGAAGCAAAAAGAGAGAAACAAGAAAGGAGGGAAGCCGCGTGGCCTGGCGGATTCCTCCTGGCGAGCTGACGGCCGGGTCCTGGAGACTTGTTGCCGAGCATGGGCGGCGTTGGCAGCGGTCTGACATGGAGACCGCCTGGCTTGGGAGGCTTGGCGGCTTGAGTAGGCAGGCCGCCCGGTCTGGAAAGCTGCGCGGGCAGGTCACGGATTCCGGGCTTATCAAAAGATGCTTGCTAACATTTCTTCAAGTGTTTGTATCTCTTGAATAGTAACAGTTAGCACATTGAGCAAGGAAGATTTCAAAACGGTTCTATCTTTGAACTCTCTTTCATCTCTTATGCAAACTTTACAAAAGCTTTTTACTGATCAAAGAATTCATACTAACACTTTTTTCTAGTGTTTTCTCCTTTGTCTCCCAAACAACAACAACGGTTGTCTGATACCAGGAGACATCGCCGAGTTTAGCTGAAACCTCCTTTAGAACCGTTGTCATTAGCGTAACACCACAAAGACCACGTGTTGCGGGGAGATTTCGCACCGTGTAGTGGGAGCTTGCAGGTTCTAGTGTGGTTGGACACTGAATTTCGGATCCCGGCTAGTACCTGACCCCACCTCTGCATTTTGGAGGGACAAGGTGGGAGTTAAGCTCTACCATGCCATTTAAGGGATATCGTTGCACCTGTCCACAGATCATCTTAGCTTGTGATCCTCGAACACTCCGTGGTACCCTCAAGCAGTGCCCGCAGGAGACCCACAACCTGGTTGATCTTGAAGGAAAGCAATGCCGCTCCGGCCGCACCTGCCAAAAAGATCAACTTAGACTATACTCCAGGCAAGAGGACAGTGGACCGTTCCATTGAGTGTGCAGATCTTGGGGCCCAGTGTGAAAAGCAATGCCGCTCCGGCCGCACCTGCCCACTTGGTCACAAGTCTGCAGCTCATTCATCACAGGGAATTAATTCAGTGTGGACTACTGTCTTTTGGTATCCTCTCAGTCTGCTGGCTCTCTTTGGTTGATCTTATAACTTGTGGCCCTGCGAGAAAAGCTATGCCGCTACGGCCACACCTACCCGCTTGGTCACAAGCTATGGATCATCTATCTCCATTTAGTGCGGACTGTCTCTTGGTATCCATTCAGTCCGCAGGTTTTCTTGGATTGATCTTATAACATGTGGCCCGACGAGAAAAGCAATGCCGCTCCGGCCGCACCTGCCCGCTTGGTCACAAACTATAGATCATCTGTCAGTGCAGACTGTATTCTGGTATCCGCTCAGTCCGCAGGATTTTCTTTGGGTTGATCTATAGTTTTCATGGCCCGGTGTGAAAAGCAATGCCGCTCCGGCCGCACCTGCCCACTTGGTCACGAGCTATAGATCATTTCTATTCAATTATGTGTGGACTGTAAGTTTGCAGCCGCCCATTTCTCACGATTGGTCCCCGCTTTTAGTTTTTTCAGCTTGCAGTTTAGCAATAATTATAAGTTCTCAATGCTTATCATTGACATTAAGATTGAAAAGGGTTTTCAGTTTTGACAAAGCGAATTGCGGACTGCTATTGAAACTCGCCAGAGTCCGCCTTTACTTTATATTATTTTCGAAAGCAGGCAGCTGCCATTAATCTTAATGTTTTGGCGAGCTGTAGTTGGATTACTTGATAAGGTTTTCTAATTGGCAAGTTGAAAACTTGTGTCGCGCGGATAGTTTCTACATTGCGCGGACTGATAAACGGAGTTCGCTCTTAACTACGTCAGATTGCATTTAAATAAGAAGAAGCAAGGACCATTGCAGAAGACACATATTGATACCAAAATATCCTTTTGCATTTCATAAAAATCAAGTTACAACTTTTATATGTTTGGCGGACTCCAAGCTTGAGTCCGGTGCCCTTACAAAAATATTAAAAACGAAAATACATTATTCTGCTTCACTCCTGTTCTGTTTTTTCTCTGCAGGGAGTTCAGGGCTTAGGCCTTCAACATCAATCTCTGGTGAATAGCCCTCCGAGCTGCTTCCTCCACTACTATCTGAACTGGTGCTAGCCTCGGACTCGCTACGTGAGCTCTTGCTAGCAGAACTAGATACAGAGGCATCAAAATTGGCGGACTGATCTCCGCCATGCTGGCTTGAACCAGCGTCATCTGCAATTATCTTGGCTTCTCCGCCTTCTCCGCCATCTTCTTCTTCTTCTCCTTATTCCTCAGCAATTACTTCTTTTCCTTTAGCAGACCTCTCCATCGCCGTGACCTGCTCCTCCAACTCAGGGAAGAGCTACAGAAAAGGGACACCGTCCACCCCTTCTTTTGCAAATCCGCCGCGAACAAATCGCTCGATAGCGATCTCAACGGTTTCTTTCACAAAGGGGAGCATGACGGCCTGGAAGTTATCATTCTCCAAGTCTTACGCGACCTGCAAAAAACAAAGGCACAAACGTTAGCTCGCCGCGAACTTCATACAGAGAGCGCTGCAAAAAACCAAACTTACCGCCAGCTCTTCTTTCTGCTTAGCGACCCTTTTCCCTAGCCGCATATTTCTTTCCTTGATCAAACTCACTTCTTCCTGAAGTTGCTCATTTTGACTGAACAGATCCCCTGTCAAGGAGCAGACAAAATGGTTTGTCACGACACTGTTCGCGCTTGCTTGGGCGGCCAGCAGAGGGTGGTCGGTAGGGGCAACCCTCTTCAAGTCGCTCAGGTTGCGCTTCCCATATAGCGTTAAGATCGTGACATGAGCATGGAGGGTTATCTTCAGACTCTTCCATGATGACATCGCTGTCGATAGGCAAGCATGCTTATTCTTGCTGTGCCAATGGATCATCGGGTTACCCTTCGGATCCTTCTGGCGGTTACCAAAGCCCTACATCGCAAAGCTTTCGGAGGAGGAGCAGTCCGCCGCGGGATCCCCCTCTTCTTTCCTTTTTCTTGCGACTTCTTGTTTTCTTTCCGTTTGTGTAGGGGTAATTCTGCTCGGCGTTTGCGGCAGGTTTGCGGGCACAGCCAAGGTCGCTGCAAGAAAAGAACAAGTGTTAGCACACAGGTCGCGACGGATACAAACGTGAGTCCGCTGAAGCTTACTTTCTTCACGGTTAAGGCCACCCAAGCTCGCCAACAGCGGGATGTAATGCTCGATGTCCAGCTGGTCTCCTGCGAGAAACTCGACAATGGCGAGCTCCACCGCATCAAGCCAGACACTCTTGAAGGCAGTGTCCGCGCGCTCCTGCGGATAGGTTTGCACGAACCCAATGTCGCCGTCAAAGATCAGGAACCTGGAGGTCCAGTTATGGATCTTGTTAGGAAGACCCATGACCTTCATCCCTCGACAGTAGAAGTAAATCATCCCTTTATATGGACGACCTCCAGACAGTGTTATTGAGCGAGCTGAGAATATCTTTCGGAAAATATTGAGGGAGAAAGTGATCTTCTCAGACCGCAAATAGGAGAGGAAGCTATAAATTGCAGCAAGGGTGTTGGGAGCGAGCTGGCCCGACACCGTCCCATAGTGCTCAAATATCTCTACCATCTCCCATAGCAGTGGGAATCTAAACCCGCAATCAAAGTGGTTGATAGGTATAGCGATCTGAGTCACTGTTGAGAAGTTCAATCTTTCCTCGTGGACAGGAAGGCGGACAAGCAAAGTTGAGTCTGCCATATGTCTCTCAACGAAGGCCTCAAGGTCGGCCTCCGTCACTGTGCATTTCCTGTGATCAGCAGCATGGAAAGCAACCGCGACATCAGTTCTGGCGGACACCATATTTTCAGGCCGCATGGTCCTCTGCTGCAACTGCTTTCCTGCATCGAAGAAGCAACAAGGCAATATTTATAGTAGTGGGGCCTGACAGCTTTTTGGCAAGGCTGCACAGCTCGATTATCTAGTCCGCTAAGTTTGCAATAATTCAGTTTTTCATACAGCAAAAATAAAAACAACGCGAACACAATCTTGGGTTCACTCAGTTCGCTATTTCCAGTTTCCTGCACCTGCCAAGCAAACTTCAAAGCATAAATTAAGCAGATACATTTTCAGTTCGCCCAGCTCGTAATACTTCCCACCTGCAGATTAATTCACAAGTTTAATTCATAAAAGTGGACATAGCATTAGTCCGCATAGTTCTCCACAACACAGTTTAGAGAAACATGCATAGTTTCATGTCAGAATACATGAATAACAAGTTTAATTCGCGTAAAACACATCATTGTTCATTACACACATCGCAGCAACATAAAAACATAGAATTGTTCAACGCTAATTATACAACAGATCAAAGTTCATCTAATTGTGACCTCAACGGTCTCGATTCTCTAATCGCGCAGGCCGCTCGATTTTATCTCTGCATAGATGTGCCGCCTGGTCGCTCATCTGAAGCACTTATCTATACAAGCAGTAGATGTGGTGGTGGATGGTGTGATGGTCCGGTGCATGTGCACGGCCTCCCGGTCAACGCGGCTCAAAGGAACCATGGGCTCAGTTGCCGGCCTTGTTGCCTCATCCACGGCGGGCTGGCTAGTTTCTGCTAGGATTGGAGAATACGTTGGAGCAGCGTGATCTGGTAGTCGCGGCCTCTCCTCTACGACCTTAGCAGCCCGCTTGCCTTTATAAGCCCAAATCACCGCCAAGTACTTTCCTTTGTAGAAGCGGACATCATCAGCAAGCTGCTTCTTCTCCCTGTCGGACCTCTCCAGCACCCTAGAGATGTTTGCGACCTGGTCCTTCATGGCCTTCTCACGCTCCGCCGCAGCCTTCTCGCGCTCTACCGCCCTCCTTAACTCTGTTCTGATTTCTTGAATTTCAGCAAGAAATTTCTTTTCTAACTCTGCAATCTTGTCCAGGCCGGGTTGCTCACCTTTTGCGGACTCATCAAGCGAGACTGCATCAGCTGCAGTATCTGGCGTGGTCATAATCTCGCCAATCTCGACAGAGCCCGGTGGCGACTTCCTTCCTGCAACAAAGAAGGTCAAGTTCATATTCAAATACAGTCCGCAGCGGACTCAAAGTATGGAGATAAATGATCACTTTTGGCAAAGGCAATAGCGAGTTGCCGACTATCGATGACAGGCCGCCTGGTTCGCTCTTGGTCAAAAGCACTTAGCCGTTTCCTCCACTCGCGGTGAACCGCAGCTCTCCTCTCAGCCACCGAACTCGTGGAAACAACTATTTCATCAGTCTTTGTGATATTTTTGACTGGCCTCGACTTCCCCTGCGGCGACCTGTAAAGCCACTGACGCTTAAAGTATTAAAGCGTCGGTAGGAGTTTACCTATTCGCAGAAGCTCTGTAGCAGCCCGCAGGTCTTCAACTTCTTTGTCCGCCGCGATCTTCTTTGATTATGCCTCTACTGATGCCACATGGGCGGCGATCTGCTTCTTCTGCTCAGTGATCTTCTCCCTCAGATTTTCTTCTCCTTCAGCAGCAGATGAAGAAGGGTGCTCGCCAACCTTGTCCCCTAAGATTTTGACCTCGGGCTGCAACACCTCCGACAAGGATTTGTTGATAAGGTCAAGTTGCTTAACATCAATGGAATTCAGTATTTCGTCAGTAGACAGACTGACCGACGAAAGGGAATTATTTCCCTGGATTTGGGCGTCTAGAGTAACGAGGTCTCCCTCAGATACTTCTTTTTCCCGCGGCCTGTTCTGCAAGCTTGCAACCCCAGTCCACACGGAGATATTCTTCTCCTTCCTAGCCCGCAGTTTCTTCTCTACCCGTTCGGCCACAGTGGACTTGTCTCTCTTTCTATTCTTCTCAGAAGGGACCTTTTTCTCAGTAGAGTCCGCGGTAGCCTTCCCTAAGTCCGGCTGGCTCTCGCGGACTGTCTCCAGGTTTGCAACGATCAATGCCTGTGAAGGCACATCTTTCTCAACTTCCTCTCCCGCAGGTCGCCTATCTTCTTCAAGGCTAAAGATTGGCTACGAGGCGTTCGGTGACAATACCTCAGCTTCGACATTAGTGCGAACTGTGTCCGCTGAGTTCGCGGATTTCTGCATACAAGCAACCTCTGGCTAATTTAGAGTCTTATATGCACTCTTTAATGGCTGTTCTGAGTTAGATACGGGGGCATCCCCAGACTTTTCATGCACAGGCATGTCAGTCTGGCGGACTGCTTCTACAGCTAGCTTCTTACTCTGGGAGCTCTCTCCTACAGAGCGGGCTGACGGACCTCCTCGCATTGTTATTTTTTTGTTTTCATTGGCATTATTGATTTTTTTAGTCTTTGCACTGAGGATAGTGAAGAACGCTCCGAATCTCGCCATGCCGGACTGCAAAGTAGAGACCGCAAGAGGAGAGGAATGCCCCGTGTCATTGGAAACGTTTGACAATTCCAGGCCATCAAGCGATATTTATAGCGCTGACAGCATTAATGAGACTTGCGGACTCACGGTTAAGCAAACATTTTCGAAGTTTTCAGAAACTTAAAAATGTGCGGGGATTATGTTAACCCCAAAGTCCGCAACGCATCCAAGGTCCCAGGCTCTTCAGAAGCGGACTGGCTTTGGCAGTCCGCCGAGCTCGGTAGAGCAGCTGTTAACCCCTCAGTCCGCAACATACTCCAAGTTCCCAAAACCCCCATTCAGCAAGCGCGGACAAGATTTGTCCGTCCGCCCAGTCCGGCACTGTCGCCAGTCGCGCAAAGGGTGATACTCCAGCAGCGGACGCAAATCCCCGTCCGCTCAGTCCGCCGGCGCGTTGGGCAAGTCTCCAGCGGCGGACGCAGTATCTCGTCCGCCCAGGCCGCCGGTCTCCAGTGGCCGCGCCCAGCAGCAGTGGAAGCTCCAGTTCGCGAGCCCAGTCCGCCCCTTCTGTGCGGACTGGCGTGTTCTTTCTTTTTGCTTCCCGTCACCGCTGCCCGGTTCTCCTGTACCCCGGGCAGCCGGTTATTTTAGCCCTGCCCGCTTGGGCAGGCCCCCTATCCTATAAATAGGGGGGAGGTGGTGCACTCAAGGCACGCTGACTCGGACCCAGGAGCCTACTTGTTACAGGCTGCGGACTCGAATCCTGTGCCTTGCGGACTCCCCCTTGCTCTACTTCCCTCAGTCCTTTCCTTTCACTTGTAACCCACTTCTTCTTCAATCAAGGGAAAGCCCGTCGCAAGAGAGGCATTCAGGCCGCGACGGGCGAAGTCTGTTGTTGCCGTGGTTCACGGCCCTGCTCCTCTTTCAGCTCTCATCCGCTTAGTAGATCGCTGCTCGCAGTCTCCCCTTTTTTCCCGTGTTCGAACAGTTAGCTGGTTGTGCCCGACTCCCTGTCTGTTTTCGTGCATCAACAGTTAACACGCGACCTTCAGATTCGAGTAGTGTTTTGAAATCAGCGGACACAAGATGTCAGACTGCAGAGCCCGCTCTTCAGACCGCTCCAGCTCTTCAGAAGACTCCCTTTGGGACGCAATTGAACAAGCTCGCCTTGAGGCCGAGCAGTCTCGCCGGCAGACCGACCAGCGTCTTGACACAATCAGCCAAGCTCTGCTTGCCTTGGCCCAGCGGCTTGCTCCTCAGGCCGCAGCGGACCCAGCGGACTCGCCAGTCCGCCAGACCCCAGCTCGCCGAACTCCGCTTCGGCAGTCGTCAGCAACTCCCCGGAACGCTGCTCAGTCCGCTGCCCCTCTGCGCCCTCAAGAGGAAGAGTTTGCTTTCAGAGAGTTCTTCAGAGATGCTGCTAGGGGCACTCCTGCCCGCCAACTTCACTTTGCTGATCGCCAGTCCGCCGAGCCCGCGGACTCCTCGGCTCCAGTCCGCCCTTTCTACCCTGCAGAATTTGACACCCCGTCTCCCTTTGTTGACCGAATTCGATGGGAATCAGCTCCAAGCAACTTCAGGGAGCCTCGCATCCCTTCCTATTCGGGGACGACAGATCCAGTTTCCCATCTCCAGGCATTTGAGGGGGCGGTAGCTTTGAGATGCCTCACAGATGCCATCAAGTGTAAATTGCTGGTTACCACTCTTGAAGGGCAAGCGAGAGAATGGTTCTATGAGCTGCCTTCGGGCACTATTTCTTCTTTTGCAGAGCTCCGTAGCCAGTTACTGCTGAGGTTTGCTACCTCAAGGAAGAGGAAGAATGGGCCAGCCGCCCTATTCGAGATCAAACAGAGGGATAACGAATCGGTAGCACGATTCGTTGATCGCTTTCAACGAGAAATCCAGGGGGTGAGGAATGTGAACCCCGACTATTACAAAGTTGCCTTGATCCACGGCCTCCGGGAGGGCCCTCTGAAGTTTAAGGCGACGACAAAGGCACCCGAGACCTATCAGGAGTTGATCGCCATGGTCAACCGCTTCATAGAAGGGGAAAATGCTAATCCGACCTATGTTTCATCCCTGACAGCTAAGGCTGAAGGAGGGGATGCCTCCGCTTCTTCTTCTCGTGGCAGGCCCCCTCGTCCAGACTTCCAGCCTCCGTCTCAAAGAGGCAGAAACTTCCGCAACAAAAAACCTTTCCAAGGCCATCAACAGTTTCACGAGCAGAGACTGCCGTTGGCCGCCGCTCCCGCAGTTCCTTTGCAAGCTCTTCCCATCCTCCAGCAGGCAGCCTTGCCTGCCCCGTGCCAATATGATGAAAGTCCCATGGAGGACCCTGCAGATCTGGACCTTGACGAAGTCATCCAGATCCTGCAAAGGAGATCAGAAGAAAGGAGGCAAGAGCCTCAGAAGTTGTGGAAGCCGAGGAATAATTCGCAATACTGTCAATTCCACAAGGAAAAGGGTCATCTGACTGAGGAGTGCAAGGCCCTTCGTGCGCTGATTGATAAGTTGCTTGCCGAGGGCAAGATTGACCTGACCAAGAAGGATTCTCCTTCCTCGTCGAAGCCATCCTCCTCGAAGGGCAAAGAGGTAGCCGAGGCTTACCAGGAGTGTGTAGATGTGGAGGATGAAGGCCGTCTAGGGCCGATCAACGTCCCAGTGGAATGCTTTGATGCAGATGATGAGGGAGTTCTGGGACGCCTCTTCTTCATCCATGGTGGAGCAGGGACCGAGTCCACTCGGAAATCTTCAATTTCAAGGGTCACCCAGGCGGAGGTGGCCTCTTCTTCCGTTGCTCCCCCAAGAGAAGTCGTCACTTTTGGTCCGGAAGATCTGTCTCAAACAGCCAATCCATTTGACGATGCTGTTGTGATCAAGGCTGTGCTTGGGGACTTCACAGTGGACAGAATCCTTGTTGACACGGGCAGTTCAGTCAACCTCCTCTTCAAGTCTACCTTCGAGGCCCTGAGGACCGGAAAGCCTCTGCTTTCCACTGAGGGGCCGCTCTATGGATTCTCAGGAGAGAGGAAAGAGGTGGAGGGCAGCGTCACCTTGCCAGTAAAGCTTGGAGGGGCAACAAAGCAGATACAGTTCATAGTGGTCGACGCCCCCAGCAGCTATCATGCCATCTTCGGCAGGCCCCTGCTGAACAAGTACCAAGCAGTAATTTCCACTTATCACCTCGCCATCAAGTTCTTTGCCGATGGGAGGATGTGCCGGGTCAGGAGCGACCCAAGGAGAGCAAGGGAGTGCTACGTTCGCACTGTCAACATGGTTGAAGCTTCCCTTGCTCCAGCAGAGGCTGCAGAAGCCCCTTCCAGTTCGAAAGTTGCTGCTGATGAAGGTGCTCACCTGGAACCTGCCCAGGTGACGCAAGGAGTCCCCATTGCTGAAGGGGAGGAGAGGAAACTCTCCATCAACTCGGAGCTTCCTGAAGATCAAAAGGCTGAGTTGATTTCCTGCCTGCTGAAGAACCTGGATGTCTTTGCCTGGTCAGCAGAAGACATGCCGGGGGTGGATCCTGATGTAGCTTGCCACCATCTGAATGTCGATCCCAGCTGCAAGCCCATCCAACAGAAGAAGAGGGACGTAGCAACAAAGCTTGCAGAGCCAATAAGGGAGGAGGTTGCAAAGCTCCTCAAGGCGAATTTTATTAAAGAAGTGCAATACCCCACCTGGATTTCAAATGTTGTAATGGTTAAAAAACCAGGGGGAAAGTGGCGAATGTGTGTAGACTTTACAAAACTTAATAAAGCATGTCCTAAAGATTGCTACCCCCTGCCTCGGATAGATTCTTTAGTTGATTCCGCGGTAGGATACTCTTACATGAGTTTTTTAGATGCGTTTTCTGGTTATCACCAGATAAGAATGCATAAGCCCGACGTTCCTCACACGTCGTTCATAACTAACGATGGATGCTATTGCTATCTTGTCATGCCCTTTGGGCTTAAGAATGCTGGCGCAACCTATCAACGGATGATGGACCGTGTGTTTAACCATCAAAAAGGAAGAAACCTAGAAGTGTATGTAGACGATCTTTTGATTAAAAGTAAATCGTTTTCGCTGCACTTGCTAGATCTAGCAGAGACGTTCGCTACTCTGCGTAGATACAAGATGAAACTCAATCCTTTGAAATGTACTTTTGGAGCAAGTAAGGGGAAGTTTCTTGGTCATCTCCTTACTCCGGAGGGACTTGCCCCCAATCCCGACAAGGTAAAAGCTATTCTTGAAATGCCTACCCCTCGTTCACCGAAGGAAGTTCAGCAGTTAGGGGGAAGGCTGGCAGGTCTTGCAAGATTCCTCTCTCGGGTTGGAGATAGGAGTGCCCCCTTTTTCAAAACTCTCCGCGGTGCATCCAAGTTTGAGTGGACAGAAGAGTGCTCTCATGCTTTTGAGCAGTTAAAGATGCAGCTCACCTCGTCGCCTCTGCTTCAGAGTCCCCGGCCAGGAGAGGTTCTTTTCTTGTATCTAGGGGTTGGCCCTGAGGCCGTCAGCTCCATTCTCCTTCGAGAAGAAGGCAGAAAGCAGTTTCCAATCTACTATGTCAGCCATATCTTGAAGAGTGCTGAAACGCGGTATCCGATCTTGGAAAAGTTAGCCTTGGCACTGGTCATGTCAGCTCGCAGGCTCCGTCCATACTTCCAAGCACATTCAGTCCAAGTCATCACCGATCAACCTTTGAAGGGTGTGTTGGAAAGGCCCGAGCATTCCGGCAGGCTAGCTAAGTGGGCAATAGAGCTAAGTGAATTTGAAATTTCTTATGTGCCCAAGACAGCCATCAAAGCTCAAGTCCTAGCAGATTTTTTGATTGACATGCCAGAGTCCAGTTCTGATCAGGCAGAAAGGTCACCTTTGGCTTGGACCATCTATGTTGATGGTGCCTCAGGCAGAAGTTCTTCTGGAGCAGGAGTGGTCCTCATCAATCCAAATGGAATCAAGCTAGAGCAGGCCATCAAGTTCTACTTTCCAGTAACAAACAATCAGGCTGAATATGAATCTCTGCTAGCAGGCTTGAGGCTCGCAAGGGAATTAGGGATCGATCATGTTCACATCAGAACTGATTCTCTTGTAATGGCGTCGCAAGTCCTTGGCAACTTTGAAGCAAGGGAGCCAGTCTTGAAAAAGTATCTAGCTCTTGTGAAAATAGAAATCGGCAGGTTTAAAAGCTTCACCATCGAACATATTCCTAGAACAGAGAATGAGGAGGCCGATTTTCTCTCTAAGCATGGGATACCTTCAGGAGGCACAACTTCCGAGCTCTTCCGCCCGGCAGTGGAGGAAGGAGATCTGATGCAAGTCGACCAGCGAGTCTCTTGGATGGACCCGTTCATCCTTTATCTATCAACAGGAAATTATCATCATACAGTTAGAGACAAGAAGAAGTTCAGAATAAAAGCAGCTCACTACTTTCTAGTGGCGGGAATCCTTTATAGAAAGACCTTCCTCTCAACCATGGCCCGATGTGTTTCAGAAGAAGAAGCTCACACCATTTTGCAAGAAATTCATTCAGGAGAGTGTGGAAGTCACTCTGGAGCAAGAACTCTTGAAAGACGAGTCCTGCGGCAAGGGTATTTCTGGCCCACAATGAAGAAAGACTCAGAGATCTGTGCCAAAAGGTGTGTTCAATGCCAGAAGTTTGCTCCGCTTCAGCACCAAGCAGCTCAGTCCCTCAGGTCGATTGCAACTCCTTGGCCCTTTGCGGTTTGGGGAATGGATCTCATTGGTCCTTTTCCCTTGGCAAGCGGGCAACGGCGTTTTATCATCGTAATGATCGACTATTTCAGCAAGTGGATCGAAGCCAAGGCATTGGCCAAGACAACGACTCAGATTGTCAAGAACTTCATTTGGGGAGAAATTGTATGTCGGCATGGAATACCAATGGCAATAATCACCGACAATGGGCCACAGTTCAACAACTCAGAGATGATAGATTTTTGCAGGCAGATCGGAACAGAGCTGCGTTTTGCATCAGTTCATCATCCCCGAAGCAATGGCCAGGTGGAAGCTGCCAACAAGCAGATCCTCAACTTGCTCAAGAAGAAAGTGCAGAATCTCAAGGGCAGTTGGGCCGATCAGCTTCCATCATTCCTCTGGTCCCTTAGAACAACGCCATCATCCGCAACCGGGGAGACTCCCTTCAAGCTCTCTCATGGCTCAGAGGCACTCATCCCGATTGAGTTTGAAGTCCCGTCACCCAGGGTGCTACTTGCAAGAGAAGGTGCTGATGATTGGGCCGAGTTGAATAATGAGGAGATGAGGTTCAGCTTGGAACACATCGAGGAGGTCAGAGATCAAGCTGCTATAAGGCAGGAAGAAGTCAAAAGGAGGATGGCCCGTTACTTCGACCAAAATGTGAGGATCAAACACTTCCAAGTGGGAGATCTAGTTCTAAAGAAGGTTGATGCTGCTGCAAGAGCTGGTTCAGTTGGAAAGCTTAACCCAAATTGGGCCGGCCCCTTTGTTGTCAAAGAAGTGTTAAAGAGCGGCGCTTATCGCTTGCAGACGTACGAAGGAGAGGATATACCACACACGTGGAGTGGGGATGACCTCAAGCGGTTCTATTCTTAAAACCTCCTCCTACTTTCTGTATTCTCTTCAAGAAATTGTTATGAATAGAAACTGCCTGCTAACGCTTCTTCAAGTGTTTTGTTGTAATCATAACAGATAAAGTGCAGAGAAAGATTTCAAAAAAACGGTTCTACACCTGAACTTTCTTTTTCTTTCTTATGCTTCCTTTGCAAATGCATTTTTCTTAATCAAAGGATCCATACTGACACCTTTTTTCTAGTGTTTTCTCTCTCTCCCAAAGACCTATAACGGTTCCCTGATACCAGGAGACATCGCCGAGTTCAGCTAGACCTCCCCTAGAGCCGTTGTCATTAGCGTAACACCACGAAGATCACGTGTTGCGAGGAGATTTCGCACCGTGTAGTGGGGGCTTGCAGGCTCTAGCGCGGTTGGATTCTGGACTTCGGATCCCGGCTGGTACCTGACCCCACCTTTGCATTATGGAGGGCAAGGTGGGTGTAAAGCTCTACCATGCCGTCATTAGGGATATTGTTACAACTTCGATGATCACATGAGGAAAGTATGCCGTTCAGGCTCACCTGCCCGCGGGTCATCTTAGCTTGTAACCCTCGAACACTCCATGGTACCCTCAAGCGGTGCCTGTAGGAGACCCACAGCTTAGACTGTACTCAAGGCAAGAGGGCAGGGAACCGTTCCGCCAAATGAGCATCTTGCTCTTCGCAGGGAATTCTTTGGGTTGATTCTATAGCTTGTAGCCCGGTGAGGAAAGTATGCCGCTCAGGCTCACCTGCCTACCTGGTCGCGAGTTATAGGTCATTTCTGTTTGTAGCGGACTGCTTTTCTCTGTCCGCAGAGTCCGCTTCTTTGGGTTGATTCTATAGCTTGTAGCCCGGTGAGGAAAGTATGCCGCTCAGGCTCACCTGCCCACCTGGTCGCGAGTTATAGGTCATTTCTGTTTTTAGCGGACTGCTTTTCTCTGTCCGCAGAGTCCGCTTATTTGGGTTGATTCTATAGCTTGTAGCCCGGTGAGGAAAGTATGCCGCTCAGGCTCACCTGCCCACCTGGTCGCAAGCTATAGGTCATTTCTATTATGAGCGGATTGGTTTTCTGTATCCGCTCAGTCCGCAGGGTACATTCAAGTTTATTTTCCTGTTATAAGCGGATTGGTCTCTTATATCCGCTCAGTTCGCAGAATGATTTTCATGTTTTGATCACTTCTATTGTGAGCGGATTGGTTCTCTGTATCCGCTCAGTCCGTAGAATGAGTCGCATTATTTGATAAGTTCATCAATGAGCTTTTATATCATCAATGGCTGTTCTCTGAGGCGGATGATGAATGAGTTGATGTCTAAATACTTTAATCAACAAGGTTCACTGTAAATAATATATCATGCGGACTGCAAGAGAAACTCGACAGAGTCCGCCTGAGTTTCTTGGTCCAAAGTGGAACAATATTCTCTAATCAGCAAGATTCATTATAAATGACATATATCGTGCGGACTTCAATTGGAGCTAAACAGCGTCCGCCTGCTATTGTTTTTCTTCTAAAGGCGAACAGCAATTATTTCTAATCGGCAAGTTAAAAAGCCCAAGTTTATTAGCATGACATGCGGACTGCTAAATATCGGTGCGGTGAGCGTGGAGAAAAGAGCATTGCAGAAAGCACACATGACAAAAAATATATCCTTTCTATTTCTTCAAAAAATTTTACATCATTCAAAATGTTCGGCGGACGGCAATCTTGCGTCCGCCACTTTTTACAAGTAAAATTACAAAATGTATACATATGCATTGATCATCAGTCAGTCCGCTGTCTCTTCTCAGCAGGTGCAGGGCTGTCACCAATGATGTCGACATCTGGAGAGTAGCCCCCCGAGCTGCTCCCACTGCTACCTGACCCTGAACTAGTGGCGGACCCGCTATGCGAGCTGCCAGTATCAGAGGAAGAAGCAGAAGAGCCGGACTCGGCGGACAGACCCTCTCCTCGCCAGCTTGATTCGGCATTGTCCGCAGGGACTTGCTCTTCACCTTGAGAGCCTCCGTCTTCTTCTTCGTCTTCATCATCTTCCTCGACAACCTCTTTTCCTTTTTTGGCTCTTTCCATCGCCGCGACCTGAGGGGCCAGCTCAGGAAAGATCTCCAGGAAGGGGACGCCGCTCACTCCTTCCTTCATGAGGCCGTCGCAGGCAAGCCGCTCAACAGCAACCTCAACTGTCTCCATCACAAAAGGGAGCGTGGCGGCCCGGAATTTAGTGTTCTCCAAATCATAGGCGACCTGCAAAAGCAAGATTGCAAACTCAGACAGATCGCGGCGAATAGCAAATCCAGATCGCGGCGAATAGCAAATCCAGATCGCAGCGAATTCAACTCACCGCCAGCTCCTCTCTTTGCCGGGCATTCCTTTCTCCCAGCCGCGCGTTCCTTTCCCTCAGCGCTTCATTATCTTTCTGAAGCTGTTCATTTTTCCTCAACATGTCTCTGGCCAGTGTGGCAACATAATGATTTGTCACCGCGCTGTTCGCAGAGGCCTGAGAGGCCAGCAGAGGGAGGTCGGCGGCGGGCACCTTCTTCAGTTCGCTCAAGTTGCGCTTTCCGTAGAGAGTGGAGAGCGCAACATGGGCATGGCGCGTTATCCGCGGACTCCTCCACGAGGGAAGTGCGGTGGATAAGCGGACATGCTTCTCCTTGCTGTGCCAATGGACCATAGGGTTCCCCCTAAGGTCCCTCTGGCTGATGCCAAAGCCGGACATGGAGAAGCTTTCGGAGGAGGAGTAGTCCGCAGCGACATCCCCTTCCTCCTTCCTCTTCTTTGCAACCGCTTCTTTCTTCTCCTTTTGTGTAGGAACAAAGCCGCTTGGCGTCTGCGGCAGGTTGGCGGGCACCGCCAAGGTCGCTGCAAAAAGAGAACCGGTTAAAAAGCATGGTGGCGGCGGATACAAAAGCTGAGTCCGCTAATACTTACTGTCCTCAGGCGTGACATCCGCCAAGCTCGCGAGCAGCGGAAGGTAGTGTTCGATGTCAAGCCTGGCATTCGCTAGGAACCCGACAATCGCGGACTCCATTTCGTTCAGCTGCACGTTTTTGAAAGCAGAGTCCGCGCGCACTTGCGGATAAGTATGCGCGAACCCGAGGTCGCCCTCAAAGATTAAGAACCTTGAGGTCCAGTTGTGGATCTTGTTTGGAAGACCCACTACTTTCATCCCCCTGCAATAGAAGTAAATTACGCCCTTGTAGGGGCGGCCTCCAGAGGCAGTTATAGAGCGGACAGAGAATATTTTTCGGAAAATATTCATTGAGAAGGCAATCCTTTCAGATCGCAGGTAAGAGAGGAAGCTGCAGATCGCAGCGACGGTATTCGGCGCGAGCTGGCCTGGGACCATCCCGTAGTGCTCGAAAATTGCGGCAAGCTCCCATAAGAGCGGGAACTTGAATCCGCTGTCGAAGTGATCAACTGGAATGGCGATCTGGGTCGCCGTCGAGAAGTTCAATCTTTCCTGGTGTGCGGGTAGGCGGACAAGAATGCTGGAGTCCGCCATCTTCCTCTCAACAAAAGCCGCCAGATCAGCCTCTCTCAAAGTGCATTTTCTGTGGTCGGCAGAGTGGAAGGCGACTGCAGCATCAGTACGCGCGGACACCATGTTGCAGGCCGCAGGGTTTCGTTTACTTCAGGAATTTCCTACATAGAGAAAGCAGAAGGCACTATTTATAGATAAAATTTCTGACAGCTTTTTGGCCAGTCCGCGTAGGTCGCATATTCAATCCGCACAGTCCGCACACAATTAAAAAGCAGCCAAACAAATAACGCGGATACAAAGACAAATTAACATTCCAAGGGAAATTCAGGGCCAAGTCGCGGCCGTCGCAGCTTCCTATCCGCTCAGGTCGCGTATTTTCCCACCTGCAGGTTAGCAAGAAGCGGACACAGCGCTAGTCCGCACAGTCCGCACACAATTAAAAAGCAGCCAAACAAATAACGCAGATACAAAGACAAATTAACATTCCAAGGGAAATTCAGGGCCAAGTCGCGGCCGTCGCAGCTTCCTATCCGCTCAGGTCGCGTATTTTCCCACCTGCAGGTTAGCAAGAAGCAGACACAGCGCTAGTCCGCACAGTCCGCCACAAATCATGCCAAAGATAAAGCTACATAAGAATTGCGGACATATAATCTGGATCCGCACAGATCAAATAGAAAGTTCACAACACAGCATCGTTTGAGTAATCATACAAACAATATACATTTAATCAGATAAGTTCAAGGAATTGCGGACTCAGCGATCCCTGTTGTCCGTCCGCGCCGGCTTTTCTGCTCTGTCCCTGCATAGATGAGCAGCCTGATCGCTTATCTGAAGAATTTCACTGTATACCCGGCAGAGATGGTGATGGATGACGTTTATAGTCCGGTGCATATGGGCGGCTTCCCGGTCAACTCGACTGAGAGGCACCACTGGCTCCGCTGCCGGCCTCGGCTCTTCATCCGCGGGCTGCTGGCCACCTGCCGGTGCCGCGATCTCAGGAGGAACGCGATCTGACGCCCGCGGCCTCTGCTCAGCGACCTCAGCAGTCCGCTTCTCCTTTCCATCACGAGCCGACGCCAAGTGCTTGCCTCTGTAGTATCGGACGTCATCCGCGAGCCTTTTCTTTTCCCTTTCAGACCTCTCCAGCGCCCGCGAGATGCTGGCGACCTGGTCTTTGAGGGCCTTCTCGCGTTCTGCGAACGCTTTCTCGCGCGCCGCGGACGCCCTCTCGCGCTCCGCCGCTTTCTCTAACTCTGCTTTGACACATTGCATTTCAGCTTCAAATTTCTTCTCTAACTCTTTTATCATACTCAGGCTGGGTGGCTCATCTTCCGCGGACTCCACATGTGAGACCGCGTCGGCTCCAGTGTTGGGTGTGATCACGATCTCGCCACTCTCTATGGAGCCCGGCAGCGACTTTCTACCTGCAACAAATAAAGTCAAACTTCGCATTCAAAGGCAGTTCGTGGCGGACTAAAAGAAAGGATAAAAGATCACTTTTAGATATAGCGGCAGCGAGTTTCCGACTATCAAAGATGATTGGCCGCCTTGCCCGCTCTGGGTCAAAGGCGCTTAACCGCTTTTTCCATTCACGGTGAACCCTTGCTCTTCTCTCGGCAGCCGCACTTGTTGAGACCACGATATCGTCCGTCTTGGTGATAATTTTGATCGGTCTTGACGTCCGCGGCGGCGACCTGTAAAGCCACTTGCGCTGAAAGTATTTGGGCGCCGGCTGAAGTTTACCTGACCGCATCAGCTCCGCCGCAATCCTCAGATCCTCAGCAGCTTTGTCCGCCGCGGCCTGCTTCGAGGCTGCCTCGACCACAGCAACATGAGCAACGATTTGCTTCTTTTGCTCCTCTATCTTCTCCTTCAGCCTCTCCCTCTCCTCTTCCTCCGCAGCGGACAAGGAAGGGAGTTCGTCACCCTTATCTCCAGCAGTCACTGCCTCATTCTGCTGCAGCATAACCAGCAAGGAGTCCTGGATTAAGTCAAGTTGATCGACGTCTATAGAATCAAATATCACATCCGTGGAAAGACTCACCGTTGAGAGGGAATTCTCTCCCTGGATTTGGGCCTCCGGAGTAACCAGATCGCCGTCTGGAACTTCTTTGTCGCGCGGCCTGTGTTGTAAGTCCGCTTCCCCAGTCCGCTTGGAGATGTTCTTCTCCTTCATAGCGCGCAGCCTCCTCTCAACCCGCTCAGCGACGGTCTCTCCGTCTCTCTTCCTCTTCTTCCTCTTGGCGGTCTTCTCAGCAGCATCCGCGGCGGACCCCCCTAAATAAGGCTAGTCAGCGCGGACAGGTTCAGGATTCACAGCAGACAATGCCTTTGAGGGCGCGTTGTCCTCTACCTCAGTCCGCCGGTCTTCTTCGTCCAAGTCAATGATTTGCACCGAGGCATTGGGGGAAGATATGTCAGTCTCCATGTGTTCGCCAGTAGTGTCCGCCGAGGTCGCAGTCTTCTGAGAAGGGGCGGAGTCCGACAAGGTTGCCATCTTCTCACTCCTCAATGGTTCGGCGTCGACTACGGCATCCTTGCGAGCAGAAACATCGACGTGGCGGACTGCTTTCTCCGCAGGCTTCTCGTTCTGAGAGTTTTCTCCTGCGAGGCGGACAGGATCTTGTCTTGCCGGCCTCTTTGCAATTTTCTTTGTCTTCACTGGCGTTGACGGCTCCGAGTCGCCTTTGGCAGTGAAGCTAGAGAGGAATGTACCAAGTCTTGCCATGCCGGACTGGAAAGTGGAGACCGCAAGTGGTGAGTATCGCCCCGTGTCGATCAAGATTCTCAGCAGATCCAGACCCTCCAGCGGTATTTATAGCTTTGGCGGCATTTTCGAGGTTTGCGGACTCAGCGGTTAAAGAAACATTTTCGAAGTTTTTCTAGAAACTTAAAAATGTGCGGGGATTATGTTAACCCCTCAGTCCGCAACATACTCCAAGTTCCCAAAACCCCCATTCAGCAAGCGCGGACAAGATTTGTCCGTCCGCCCAGTCCGGCACTGTCGCCAGTCGCGCAAAGGGTGATACTCCAGCAGCGGACGCAAATCCCCGTCCGCTCAGTCCGCCGGCGCGTTGGGCAAGTCTCCAGCGGCGGACGCAGTATCTCGTCCGCCCAGGCCGCCGGTCTCCAGTGGCCACGCCCAGCAGCAGTGGAAGCTCCAGTTCGCGAGCCCAGTCCGCCCCTTCTGTGCGGACTGGCGTGTTCTTTCTTTTTGCTTCCCGTCACCGCTGCCCGGTTCTCCTGTACCCCGGGCAGCCGGTTATTTTAGCCCTGCCCGCTTGGGCAGGCCCCCTATCCTATAAATAGGGGGGAGGTGGTGCACTCAAGGCACGCTGACTCGGACCCAGGAGCCTACTTGTTACAGGCTGCGGACTCGAATCCTGTGCCTTGCGGACTCCCCCTTGCTCTACTTCCCTCAGTCCTTTCCTTTCACTTGTAACCCACTTCTTCTTCAATCAAGGGAAAGCCCGTCGCAAGAGAGGCATTCAGGCCGCGACGGGCGAAGTCTGTTGTTGCCGTGGTTCACGGCCCTGCTCCTCTTTCAGCTCTCATCCGCTTAGTAGATCGCTGCTCGCAGTCTCCCCTTTTTTCCTGTGTTCGAACAGTTAGCTGGTTGTGCCCGACTCCCTGTCTGTTTTCGTGCATCAACAGCAGCAACATTCAGCTAAGTACCAAGGTTGATCCCCCCAGCGGCGGATTCAGTACTCCGTCCGCCTAGGTCGGCATGCCTTAGGAGCTCGATTGATCCTCTCTTCTGCGGACTCAGTGTCCAGTCCGCCCAGGCCACGGTCCTCCAGTAGGATCGCGCCTTGCAGCAGTAGATGGAAGCTTCAGCTCGCGAGCTCAGTCCGCCCCCTTTGCGCAGACTGACATGTTCTTTCTTTTTGCTTCCCATCACCGCTGCCCGGTTCTCCTGTACCCCGGGCATCCGGTTATTTTAGCCCTGCCTGTTTAAACAGGCCCCCGTCCTATAAATAGGGGGAAGTGGTGCACCCAAAGCACGCTGACTCATGCCCTGGAGCCTACTTGTTAAAGGTTGCGGACTCGAATCTCAGGCTTTGCGGACTCCAGCTACATATCAAGTCATATATTTTCTTCGACATTCCAAATCGTACAGCATTCACCATACCATTTAATAATTTCTAAATTATCAACATGACTTGCAAGAAATACATCACATGTTCTTCCAACCAATTTGATTGCCGCAAGCTATAAATACACACTCACGTATTATAATAGGATGCATCTTTACCAGTTTTGAATTAAGGATCCAACGATCATTCATTCGCTCGATGAGTCGACAACCATTTGTTTACTCGAGATCCGACAATCATTTGTTCAGTTAAGATCCAACAACGTTTATCCATTCGAGATCCAATCAAACATTTATCCATTCAAAGTCCAACAACCATCCGTTCATCCTAGTTACCCGAACGTACAACACAACCTAAAACAACCTGCACTTATGATATTGTTGTGCAGCAACATTGTTCGAACATTCCTGGAATATGGCCATACCATACTCAAAAATGGCCTTGAAGTTTGCTGCGCGTAGAAGACAAATTCTGCACGCATCTTGAAGAACACCAGAATGCATCAGTTTGTCTTCCTCCTTTAACCATTTACACAAAATACATCCAGCACTTTTTCCTCCCTTATTCACCCTCATTAGACCATCATTATTCACGGAACTGAGTCCACCATCTTCACATTGAAGAGAAAAAAGGTTGAAGACAACAAAACCTAGGACAAATGTCCTACATAGTCTCTTCATGGGAGATCTTCATTTCTCACCAAGGTCAAGCTCATTTGAGCCGACATCTCACCAATTTCATAACTATAGAACTAGCACCAAGGGAGGGGTTAGGAACCTCACCTTGTTTCCGGCCATCGATCATGTCACTCTCCTTGGCAGCATGCTTAGCTTTTCTCGTCGATATCGTTCCTTACAGACAAAAATGTTCTTCCTTCGAAAATCCGACTCCGACAATTCATTCTCTTCCGTCAGGTTCAGCACAATTTCGGCGAGGAGAACGATGGCTAGGTTTAACACATGTTCCTTTTTTATAAGGAGGATTATGGTTGAGGTTACCTTGACACGTGTCGCTTTATTATTGGACCGCCATCATTACTTAAAATAAGTCTTGTTTGAGAAGGCCGGGTCCAAAGGAGCCATCAACGTTCATTCCGAAAACCCAGTTCTGACCGTATATATGAAGCAGTAAACGCAGCTGGGCTGCAAAATGTTCCCAGTCAAATTTGTCGTGTATCATCGACAATCGTCGAAATTCCTCACATATTGTCGACGATATCAACTCAATCATTTCAAAGTAATTCCAAACATATTTGACAAACTTATTATAAATCTCGTAGCCAATATCGACAAATTTGTCGAGTTCACCCGACGATACTCGACGATCAGAACAAAATCACACCAAATTACTCCAAGTCTTTTTGACGGATTCGTTGGATATCTTCGATGATATCCGACAAATTTTACTTAACCGAATTTGCCTAAGTTTTCCCCAACGAATTATTCCAGGTCTTTCCCGCCGAATTTGCCGAGTATTACTCGTTGAATTATCTGATTATATCCGACGATATTCTACGAATCCCCTTGCCCGAAAGTTCCCAAGTCCAAAAGCGTCGTGTACGTTGAGTATCACTCAACGCTCGTCGAAAGGTGTTGTGACCACTTGACGATACTCAACGAATTCCCCTTAACTGAATTTATCCTAAGTCTAATTCTCTTCAAGCGTCGAGTTTCACTCAGATCCAGCCTACTAATCAATGCACTAAGTTCCTGTTTCTTGCGCACCCTGAGCCTGAGTCACTTTCTTGAGTTGGAACACGTGCGAGGGGAATAGCACAAATCAGGACATTACATCTGGTGTAATCCTGTCCAATAGTGTACCCTGAGCCCAAGTCAGCTCACATGACATGAAAATATGTACAAGGGGTCTAGAACGAATCGGTACGATACAAATACTATAAACAAAATAAAGATTTAATCCCCTAAATCATGCTAAGTCCGTGGGGGAAATTATGTATAAAGAATACAAGATATGCATTTAAGTTTACCTTGGGGAAACAACTCCGGGTAGTGCTCTAGCATCAAGTCCCCAGGCTCCCAAGTATACTCCTCTCTGCCATGATTAAACCATTGGACCTTCACCAAAGGAACACTCTTTCGCCGCAAGCTTCTTATCTCGGTGTCCATTATCCTAACCGGCTCTAGTCGAACATACCTATCAATTGCCACCATTCCATTTGTAGTAATGACATGTTGATCGACCGTAGTAGTGCTCTCCGAAGCGATGAGACATAAAAGACGTTGTGCAAATTTTTTAGTTCTGGTGGTAGCTCCAGCTGATAGGCTAAATGGCCAATCCTCTCCAATAAAACATAAGGCCCCACATACCTCGGGCTGAGCTTCATTCTACCGCACACATATGATACTCCATGCATTGGCCTGAGCTTCTTTCTACCGCACACATATGAAACTGCATGCATTGGCCTGATCTTCAAGAACACCTTATCACCCTATTGGAACTCCACCATCCGGTGCTTCACATTATAGTACCATGCCTGCCAACTCTGCACCTATAGCATGCGGTCTCGTAACAATCTAACCATGACATCAGTGTCAACAATATCTTCCACTCCCAAAGTGTTTGGGTCATCATCCTACACTCATGATAAGGTAGGGCGCCATTCCGATGCTAGCTTGATAACTATTTGTTGGGTCCATTGCCCACAATGTTCCCTAGATAGGATTTGAAGAGGCATCCCCATCAACACTAAGAGCATAGTTGTATTTGATGTTGTTTAAGCTCATCATGTGCAGGATGTTTCAGTGAACAAGTGTAGACAGGTGGTCTGAGTGATGTGACAGGTGGTCACAAAGTAAAGTTGCTGGAAAGGCAAGTAGTAGGCTAAGTGGCCAAGACAGGTAAACTCTTACCTATGTTATGGGTTGACAGAAATCTTTCTAAGTCCACAGGCATTGAGTGATGAAGACACAGTCAGCACCATACAACAAAAGGTGGTGAGTAGAACTCAGTTCAGGAATTCGTCGAACTGAGTTCAGAGTTTGTCGAGCAGAACTCACCATTCGTCGAGCTGAGTTCAGAGTTTGATACTCTGAGTTAGTTGAACTCAGTTAAGAGAAATCATCGAACAGATTTCAGAGATCGTCGAGCTGAGATCACCATTCGTCGAGCTAAGATTACAACAAAAAGGCTGTGAGTTGAACTCAGTCGAAATTCAAAATTTGTTGATCTAAGTTTAGAATTCGTTGAACTCAGTTTAGAGAATTCGTCGATCTACGTTCAAAATTCGTCGAACTTAGTTCAGAGAATTCGTCGAACTGAGTTAAGCATTCGTCGAGCTCAGCTCAACTTTTCTTGGGATAAGTTCGTCGAGCTCAGCTTGAAATTCATCAAGCTCAGTTTGCAGTTCGTTGAGCTCAGCTTACAAATCGTCGAATGCAACTCAATACTTATCGAGCTAACCAGAAAAATAAACTAAGGCAAAAAATGCTGAGACCGCTGAGAAGAAATTGTTGACACAGCTGAGAAGCTCCAGGCAATAGTGCTGAGAGAAATGTTGATCTAAGCTGTTAATAAGAAACCGCTGAGACAGAACCGCTGAGATAGGAGTTGGTCTTAGCAAAACCGCTGAGATAGGAGTTGCTCTTAGCAAAACTGCTGAGATAGGAGTTGGTCTCAGCATAACAGCTGAGACACGTGTTTGTCTCAGCTGAGAACAAGAAAGCGCTGAGACTAGTTAAGCAGAAAAATGGTTAAGGCAAAAAGCGTTGAGTGGAGGTTGCTCACTCAACGCTGTCAACGCCTAATGAAGACAAAATTTGTCTAAGTGGTTTGGCATTGTGTAATGCTCACACACTCAATGCCAAGAAACATATAGCTAGTAAAGCAAGTTGGCATTGATTGAGGCTGATTCGCTCAATGCCTAGAAATAGTTTTATATTGTAAGTGTTTTGGTGTTGAGTGATGCTTAATCACTCAATGCTTGTGCTAATGATGTTTGATTTTTGGCTAAGTCCATAGCTGATAACGTCAGCAAGTCAACAAGTCAACAAGTCAACAAAATTCAAATTAGTGGCGGGATGGCTTCAACACGAGACAAATGTTGTCGTTGACCTACTATACGGTAGTTGGCGTTAAAGCAAGATTGCTGCAGGACATTAATTACGTGGTGCCCACTGCTAAAGAGCCGTTGGGTCAAGAATCAATAAAAGGAAAGAGGCGTACAGAGAAAAAGAGCTCAGACTTCGGACTTCTGAAGATAGAGAAAAAGTCAGTCCTTCTTCTCTGCCATTGTTGTGGAGCTGAAGAACAGGGAAGCTCAAGACTGTTAACCCCTCAGTCCGCAACATCCTATAAGATGCCAAGACCCCCCTTTCAACACTCGCGGACTCAATTAGGCAGTCTGCCCAGTCCGGCAAAGTAACAGCAATCGGCCACCAAGGATGATCCCCCAGCAGCGGACTCAAGGCTCTGTTCGCTCAGTCCGCCGTGTCTTGGGATCTTTGGATTCTCTACGGCGGTGGACTCAGTGTCTCGTCCGCCCAGGCCGCCGTCCTCCAGCAGCATCGTGCCTAGCAGCAGCAGATGGAAGCTCCAGCCCGCGAGCCCAGTCCGCCCCTTTTTGTGCGGACTGGCGTGTTCTTTCTTTTTGCTTCCCGTCTCCGCTTCTCGGTTCTCCTGTACCCTGGGCAGTCGGTTATTTTAGACCTGCTCGTTTGGGCAGGCCCCCCATCCTATAAATAGGGGGGAGGTGGTGCACCCAAGACACGCTGACTCGTGCCCAGGAGCCTACTTGTCAAAGGTTGAGGACTCGAATCTAGTGCCTTGCGGACTCCTGCTTGCTCTGCTCTTGTCTTCCTTTTTCCTTCACTTGTAACCAAAACCTTTCTTCAATCAAGGAAAAGCCCGTCGCAAGAGAGTCATTCAGGCCGCGATGGGCGAAGTCTGTTGTTGTCGTGGCTCACGGCCCTACTGCTTTTTCCTGCTCTCGTCCGCTTGTAGATTGCTACTCGCAGTCTCTCAATTCCCTTCTTTTCCCTTGTGCTCGAACCGTTAGCTGGTTGCTGCTCGATCCCCTTTGCGTTTTCGTGCATCAACAGTTAACACGCGACCTTCAGATTCGAGTGTCATTTCGAATTCAGCGGACAGAAATGTCAGACCATAGAGCCCGCTCTTCAGACTGCTCCAGTTCTTCAGAGGACTCTCTTTGGGATGCAATTGAACAAGCTCGCCTTGAGGCCGAGCAGTCCCGCCGGCAGACTGACCAGCGTCTCGACGTAATCAGCCAAGCCCTGCTCGCGCTAGCCCAGCGGCTTGCTCCTTAGACCGCAACAGAACTAGCGGACTCGCCAGTCCGCCAGACTCCAGCTCGCAGTCACTCAGGTCGATTGCAACTCCTTGGCCCTTTGCAGTTTGGGGGATGGATCTCATTGGTCCTTTTCACATGGCAAGCGGGCAACGCCGTTTCATCATTGTAATGATCGACTACTTCAGCAAGTGGATTGAAGCCAAGGCATTGGCTAAGACAACTACTCAGGTCATCAAAAACTTCATTTGGGGGGAGGTTGTCTGCCGGCATGGGATACCTATGGCTATAATCACTAATAATGAGCCATAATTCAACAACTCCGAGATGATAGATTTTTGCAAGCAGGTCGGAACAGAGCTGCGGTTTGCATCAGTTCATCATCCCAGAAGCAATGGCCAAGTAGAAGCAGCCAACAAGCAGATCCTCAATTTGCTTAAGAAGAAAGTGCAGAATCTCAAGGGCAGCTGGGCTGATCAACTTCCATCAGTCCTCTGGTCCCTTAGGACAACGCTTTCATCCGCAACTGGTGAGACTCCGTTCAAGCTTTCTTATGGCTCAAAGGCACTCATTCCAGTTGAGTTTGAGGTCCCGTCACCTAGAGTTCTGCTTGCAAGAGAAGGCATTGAGGACTGGCTTGAGTTGAATAATGAAGAGATGAGATTCAGCCTGGAACACATCGAGGCAATCAGAGATCAAGCAGCCATAAGGCAAGAGGAGGTTAAAGGGAGGTTGGCCCGTTACTTTGATCAGAACATAAGGATCAAACACTTTCAAGTGGGAGATCTAGTTCTAAAGAAAGCTGATGCTGCTGCAAGAGCTGGCTCAGTTGGAAAACTCAATCCAAATTGGGCCGGCCCTTTCATTATCAAAGAAGCATTAAAGAGCGGCGCTTACCGCTTGCAGACATATGAAGGAGAGGATATGCCGCATACATGGAGCAGGGATGATCTCAAACGGTTCTATTCCTGAACCTCCTCTTCTCTGTTTTGTGTATCCTCTTCAAGAACTATTATGAATGAAAACTGCTTGCTAATGCTTCTTCAAGTGTTTCGTCTATGTAAGCATAACAGATGATATGCTAAGAAAGATTTCAAAAACGGTTCTGCCCTTAAACTTTCATTTCTTTCTTATGCTTGCTTTGCGAATACATTTTATTAATCAAAGAATCCATACTGACACTTTTTCCTAGTGTTCTCTCTCTCTCCCAAACACCATTAACGGTTTCCTGATACCAGGAGACATCGTTGAGTTCAGCAAAACCTCCCTTAGAGCTGTTGTCATTAGCGTAACACCATAAAGACCACGTGTTGCGAGGAGATTTCGCACCGTGTAGTGGGAGCTTGCAGGCTCTAGTGCGGTTGGATTCTGGACTTCGGATCCCGGCAAGTACCTGACCCCACCTCTGCATTATGGAGGGCAGGGTGGGTGTAAAGCCCTACCATGCCGCATTTGGGATATTGTTACAACTTTGATGATCTGGTGAGGAAAGCAATGCCATGCGCACCTGCCCACCGATCATCTTAGCTTGTAACCCTCGAACACTCCATGGTACCCTCAAGCAGTGCCTGCAGGAGACCAACAGCTTAGACTGTACTCTAGGCAAGAGGGCAGGGAACCGTTCCGCCAAGTCGACATCTTACTCTTCGCAGGGAATCTACTTAGCGCGGACTGGTTTTCTATATCCGCGCAGTCCTCCTGTTTTCTCTGGGTTGACCGTATAGCTTGTGGCCTGGTGAGGAAAGCAATGCCATGCGCAACTGCCCACCTGGTCGCAAGCTATAGGTCATTTCTTCTTCTTAGTGCGGACTGGTTTTCTTTATCCGCATAGTCCGCCTGTTTTCTCTTTGGGTTGATCTTATGGTTTGTGACCTGGTGAGGAAAGCAATTCCATGTGCACCTGCCCACCTGGTCGCAAGCTGTAGATCATTTCTTGTTCTGGGCGGACTGGTTTTCTTTATCCGCGTAGTCCACCAGTTTCCTTGGGTTGATTTTATAGCTTGTGACCTGGTGAGGAAAGCAATGCCATGTGTACCTGTCCACCTGGTCGCAAGCTATAGTTCATTTCTATTGGCATATGCGCGAACTGTGAAATTATATCAAACCAGTCCGCCGAATGGCTTCCATATATTATCATTCTGAATTGCGGACTGCTTCTAGAACTAAATGAAGTCCGCCTGATATTGTTATCAGCCGATTATTTTCATTTTCATTTTCAAGGCGGATAATGACTGGATTGATAAATGGAATTCCCTAATCGTCAAGACTCATTATAGATGATCTTTGTATCTCGCGGACTGCAATTGGAACTCGACGGAGTACGCCTGACATTTTCTTCTCATTCTTACGGCGGACAATGGTCGTCTAATCAGCAAGTTAAAAAACTCTCAGTATAATCTATCAGCGTGTCGTGCGGACTGCTAAGTGTCAGATCGAACTTAATTGCATTAAACGCAGAAAAAGAAGAACATTGCAGGAAGCACAGATACAAGAATATCCTTTCTATTTTCATCAAAAAATTTCTTACATCTTTCTATCTATTCGGCGGACTGCGATCTTGCGTCCGCCCCATTTACAAAATCAAAAAAGGCAAAAATACATTAATCTTCTGTAGTCTTTTGTTTCTTTTCAGCTGGAGGTGCGGGGCTTAGGCCCTCGATGTCGACTTCCGGAGAGTAGCCCCCCGAGCCACTTCCACTGCTGTATGATCCTGTGCTTGAGGCGGATTCGCTATGCGAGCTCCTGACAGCAGAGGAGGATGCAGAGGTGCTGGACTCGACGGACTGTTCTCCGCCTCGCTAGTTTGAGCCAGTATCGTCCGCGGTCTCCATGGCGCCTTGCCCTTCTCCTTGCTCTCCGCCTTCTTCTTTCTCTTCTTCTTCTTCTTCTTCTTCTTCTACTTCTTCGCCTTCCTCTTCCTCGATAATGTCTTTGCCCTTTTAGCCCGCTCCATCGGTGTGACCTGCGGTGCTAACTCTGGGAAAAGCTCCAGGAAGGGGACGCCATCCACTCCCTCCTTTGTAAAGCCGCCGCGGATAAGTCGCTCAATGGCGACCTCGACGGTCTCCTTCACGAAAGGGAGCATGGCGGCCTGAAAACTATTGTTCTCTAAGTCGTAGGCGACCTGTGCAAAATAAGAGCTAACATCAGACAGATCGCGGCGGACTGCAAATAAAAGCCGCTGCAAATTCAACTCACCCCGAGCTCTTCTTTTTGCTGAGCAACCTTTTTCCCTAACCACGCGTTCCTTTCCTTTAGCACCTTATTTTGTTGTTGAAGCTGCCCATTTTCCTTTAGCAGGTCTCTGGCCAAGGTGGCTACATAGTGGGTTGTCACCACACTATTCGCGTCAGCCTGAGAGGCTAGCAGGGGGAGGTCGGTAGCGGGCACTTTCTTCAGTTCGCTCAGATTGCGCTTTCTGTAAAGGGCGGAAATCGCAATATGGGCATGACGGGTTATTCGCAGACTCTTCCAGGAAGGGAGCGCAGTGGATAAGTGGACGTGCTTATTCTTGCTGTGCCAGTGGATCATGGGGTTACCCCTAAGGTCCTTCTGGCGGATTCCGAAGCCGCTCATCGAAAAGCTTTCGGAAGAGGAGTAGCCCGCCGCGGGATCCCCCTCCTCTTTTCGCTTCCTTGCAATCTCTTCCTTCCTCTCTTTTTGTGTAGGAACAAAGCCGCTAGGCGTCTGCGGCAAATTGGCGGGTACCGCCAAGGACGATGCAAAAAACAAATAAAGAATTAAACACTAAGGTCGCTGCAGATAACAAGTTTGAGTTCGCAAGCAACTTACTCTCTTCGGGCAGAACGTCCGCTAAGCTCGCCAGTAGCGGAATGTAATGCTCAATGTCAAGCCTGACATTGGCCAAGAACTCGACAATGGCAGACTCCACGTCATCAAGTGGCACACTCTTAAAGGCGGAGTCCGCGCACCTGCGGATAGGTGTGCGCGAACCCTAGGTCGCCTTCAAATATCAAGAACCTAGAGGTCCAGTTGTGGATCTTGTTGGGAAGGCCCACAACCTTCATTCCCCTGCAGTAAAAATATATCACCCCCTTGTAGGGCGGCCTCCAGAAGCGGTTATGGAGCGGACAGAGAACATCTTGCGGAAGACATTCATGGAGAAGGCAATTTTTTCAGACCGCAAGTAGGAAATGAAGCTGCAGATCACAGCGAGTGTGTTGGGCGCGAGCTGGCCCAGCACCATTCCATAGTGCTCGAAGATTTCGGCAAGTTCCCATAGCAACATAAACTTGAATCCGCTGTCAAAATGGTCTACAGGAATTGCGATCTGAGTCGCGGTTGAAAAGTTCAGCCTTTCTTGGTGGGCTGGAAGGCGGACAAGAATATTTGAATTCGCCATCTTTTTCTCAACAAAGGCCTCCAGGTCGGCCTCAGTTAAGGTGCACTTTTGGTGGTCGGGGGAGTGGAAGGCAACAACAGCATCTGTTCTGGCGGACACCATTTTTGCAGGCCGCAGGGTTCTTTTACTTCAACTGTTTTCCTGCATAGAAGAAGCGGCAGGGCCATATTTATAGTTATAGGTACTGACAGCTTTTTGGCCAGGTCGCGCAGCTCGCAATTTAAATCCGCATAGTCCGCAAAAATCATATCATTCACACAGCAAAGTTAACTATAACGCGGACGCAAATATATATTTACATGCCAAGAAAATTCAAAGCAAAAATTATGGCGGGCACAGCTTTTGTCCGCCCAGTTTGCGATGTTTCCTTCCTACAGACAAGTCAAACATGAGATATGAACACAGTTTCAGTCCGTTTAGCTCGCAAAGTTTCCCACATGCTGAAGTTAAATTACGCGAAGCTGATGCAGCATTAGTCCGCACTGTTCGCCACAGATAACAGCAAAAATAAGCAACAACATTTGCGGATATATTATTTAGTTCGCACAGATCGCAACACACTTCAATCTACAACAACATTATTCAAAAAAACGCACACAATTATACAATCAAACAAATTAATAGTTCATGGCATCGCGGACTCAGCAGTCCCTAGTTTCAGTCCGCGCCGACCTTTCCGTCCTGTCTCTGCACAAGTGAGCAACTTGGTCGCTAATTTGAAGAATCTTGTTGTACAGGCGGCAGATATGATGATGGATGACATTTATAGTCTGGTGCATGTGGGCAGCCTCCCGGTCTACCCGGCTAAGGGGCACCATTGGCTCCGCTGCCGGCCTCGGCTCCTCGTCCGCAACCTGTTGACCGCCCGCCGGTGCTGCGACCTCCGGAGCAGTGCGATCTTGCAATCGCGACCTCTGCTCGGCGACCTCAGCAGCCCGCTTCCCTTTCTCTTCCCTCGCTGACGCCAAGTGTTTCCCCTTGTAGAAGCGGACATCGTCCGCGAGCCTCTTCTTCTCCCTATCGGACCTCTCCAGCGCCCTGGAGATGCTGGCGATCTGGTCTTTTAGGGCTTTCTCCCGCTCCGCGGACGCTTTCTCGTGCTCTTCCGCCTTCTTTAACTCTGCTTTGATATTCTGAACTTGAGCTTGAAATTTCTTTTCTAACTCTTTGATGATGTTCAGGTTGGGCAGCTCATCCCTTGCGGATTCCTCATGCGAGACCGCGTCAACACCAGTATTCGGTGTAACCACGATCTCGCCACTCTCAACAGAGCCCGGCGGCGACTTTCTACCTGCAAGAAAGAAGGTCAACTTCATCATTCAAAAACAGTCCGCGGCGGACTCAAAGAAAGGATGAAAGATCACATTTGGATATAGCCGCAGCGATTTGCCAACTATCGAAAAAGACAGGCCGCCTTGCCTGCTCCGGGTCAAAAACGCTTAACCTCTTCTTCCATTCGCGATGGACCTTAGCTCTTTTCTCAGCAGCAGAACTTTTTGAAACCACGATGTCCTCAGTTTCGGTGATGATCTTGATTGGTCTCGACTTCCGCGGCGGCGACCTGTAAAGCCACTGACGCTTAAAATACTTAGGCGCCGGTTGAAGTTTACGTGACCGCAATAGCTCCGCAGCAGTCCACAAATCCTCAGCGCTCTTGTCTGCCGCGACCTACTTTGAGGCCGCCTCCACCATAACTACTTGAGCAGCAATTTGCTTCTTCTGCTCCTCTATCTTCTGCTTCAGTCTCTCCCTCTCTTCTTCCTCCGCAGCGGACAAAGAAGGGAGTTCGCTACCTTTATTCCCAGTGGCTTCCACCTCAGATTGCTGCAGTACACTCAGCAGGGATTCGTTGATTAGATCTACTTCATTGACGTCTATAGAGTCAAGCATCTCATCTGTGGTTAAACTGACCGTGGAGAGGGAATTATCTCCCTGAATTTGTGCCTCCGGTGTAATCAAATTGCTGTCCGGAACTTCTTTGTCGCGTGGTCTGTGCTGTAAGTCCGCTTCTCCAGTCCGCTTGGAGATATTCTTCTCTTTCATCGCGCGCAGTTTCTTCTCAACCCGCTCGGCAACGGTCGACCCGTACCTCTTCCTCTTCTTTCTTTTAGCTCTCTTCTCGGCAGAGTCCGCGGCGGCCTCTCCTAAGTCGGGCTGACTCTCGAGGATAGTCTCAGGGTTCACAGCAATCAATGCCTTTGAATGCGCATCCTTGCCAACCTCTTCTCTAGAAGTCCGCCTATCTTCTTCATCTAGGTTAACAATGGGCACCGGGGCATTGGGGGAAGATATTTCCGCCTCATTATGTTCCCCAACGGTGTCCGCTGAGTTCGCAGTTTTCTGGGAAGGGGCAGAGTCCGACAGAGTCACCATCTTTTCACTTCTCAGTGGTTCAGCATCAAGAACTGCTGCATCCTCACGCACAGATACATCACCGCAGCGGACTGCTTTCTCAGTAGGCTTCTGGCTGTGGGAACCTTCTCCAGTAGAGCGGACAGGATCCTTTCTTGTCGACCTGTTTATTATCTTCTTGGTCTTCATAGGCATTGATAGTGCTGTCTCGGCTTTTGCGGTAAGACTAGAGAAGAAAGCTCCAAGCCTTGCCATGCCGGACTAGAAAGTGGAGACCGCAAGTGGTGAGTAGCGCCCCGTGTCGATCAAAATTTCCTACAGTTCGAGGCCCTCCAGCGATATTTATAGCGCTGGCGGCATTTACGAGGCTTGCGGACTCGGCGGTTAAGAAAACATTTTCGAAGTTTTCTGGAAACTTAAAAATGTGCGGAGATTATGTTAACCCATCAGTCCGCAACATTGTTAGAAAGTAGAGAACAAGAAGCGAAAAGTAGAGAACAAGTGAACAAACTTTTGAATAATTGAAATTTTATTATCCAAAAAAGATATCATTTACAAAGGTATGACCTCCCTTATATAGAATGGAGGAGATAAGAAAGAGAGTATACAAACAATGTGGGACTAAACATTTACAGTACTGAGCGGCTAGAATAATGGAGACCGCATAGGCCGCGCGGTTAGACAGATGGGCTAACCGCTCGGCAACTCCAGCAGGATAGAACAAACCGCAGAGGTAGACCGACAGACCGCCCGGTCTACAAACCGCTGGATCAGACCGCTAAGCCGCTCGGTCAACAAACCGCTGGATCAGACCGCCAAGCCGCCCGGTCTAATACTTCAACACTCCCCCTCAAGCTGGAGCATAGATATCAATCATGCCCAGCTTGTCACAAATGCGGAAGAAGGAAGTAGAAACCGGCTTGGTGAAGATATCTGCCAACTCCTTGTCAGAGGTGACAAAAGGAGTACAAATCTGATTCTTCAAAATCTCCTCCCGAATGAAGTGACAGTCAACCTCTATATGCTTCGTTCTCTCATGGAAGACCGGATTTCTGGATATGTGTATAGCGGCCTTGTTGTCACAGAACATAGGGAGAGGACAATCATATACCTCGCCCAGGTCAAGCATGAGAGCCCGCAACCACTTTAACTCACACGTAGTTGACGCCATACTCCGGTATTCTGCTTCGGCACTGGATCTGGAAACAACAGACTGTTTCATGCTCTTCCAACTCACGAGATTACCTCCAACAAAGGTACAAAAACCTGACGTGGATTTACGATCGCCTTTGTCATCCGCGTAACTTGAGTCTGAGTAGGCCTCAACCCGCAGATGGCCATTTTTCTGGAAGAGTAACCCTCTGCCCGGTGCTGCTTTGATATACTCTAAAATCTTCAGGGCGGACTGAAGATGACACTCCCTGGGAGTTTGCATAAACTGACTGACCTTTCCTACAGCATAGGCGATGTCGGGTCTAGTCACCGTGAGATAGATGAGTTTCCCTACCAAACGTCTGTACCGTGTGACATCAGATAGAGGAGGCGATTCATCCGTCCACGTTTTGTCTTCTCCAACAGCCATGGGAAGATGAGCTGGTTTGGCACCTGTCAAGCCTGCTTCTTGAAGAAGATCAAGGGCATACTTCCGTTGAGAGAGAACCAAGGAGTCAGGTTTCCGAGAGATTTCTATCCCCAAAAAGTATTTTGGGGAGCCCATATCCTTCGTGACCAAGTGCTGACGGAGGTGCTTCTTCGTCAAGTCCACCCCATCTCGGTCATCACCAGTAAGGAGAATATCATCCACATATACGGCCAAAACCACCAGTCCCGAGGCCGTTTTGCGAATGAATAAGGAGTGATCGGCCGAACTCCTTTGAAAGCCGATGGTTGCCACAATACCACTGAATTTTTCGAACCATGCCCGAGGGCTCTGCTTTAGGCCATAAATGGCCTTCTTCAAATGACAGACACGTGTCTCCCCCTGAGCAACATACCCAGGAGGTTGCTCCATATAGACGTCCTCCTGAAGATCGCCATAGAGAAAGGCATTCTTCACATCAAGCTGGGAAATATCCCAAGCCCGGTTAACAGCCACAGAAAAGAGAACCCGGATGGTGCTGAGGCGAGCAACCGGAGAGAAGGTATCAAAGTAATCAACGCCATAAGTCTGAGTAAAGCCCTTGGCCACCAGCCGGGCTTTGTAGCGATCCACAGTGCCGTCGGGGCGAAACTTCACAACAAAGACCCAGCGACAGCCAACCACATCAGTGCCCACGGGAGGAGGAACCAGGGTCCAGGTACCCCGTTCAGTAAGAGTAGCCATCTCCTCATCCATGGCAGACTTCCAATGAGGGAGAGCGAGAGCCTCTTGGTAGGTACGAGGAGTAGAAGTAGCAGAGATAGCCAAGGCAAAACACCTGCGAGAAGGAGAAAGCTGATCATAAGAAACAACAGCCGTGAGCGGGTGTTGAGTACACGCCCGCACCCCTTTGCGAAGGGCAATGGGAACATCCAGATCATCGGGAGCGTCGGCGACGGGAGCGTCAGCGACCGGAGCGTCCGTGGCGGAGAAGGCTGGCCCGGGACTAGAGAGAGACGGCAGCGGAGAGGAGGGTGGAGGGGTGGGTGGGGAGACGGACTGGGAAGGAGTGGGTGGAGGAGGAGACGAAGGTGGGAAAACGTCGAGAGGTGTGGAAGGAACGAAGATATCAGAAGGAAGATAAGGAAGAGAAGAGGAAGGAGAGAAATAGGAAGCATTTTCGAAAAAAGTCACATCTGCGGAGACAAACTGCTTGCGGAGAAGGGGGTCAAAGCAGCAATAGCCTTTTTGAGCGGTAGAGTACCCCAAAAAGACACATTTGGTGGAACGGGGGGAAAGCTTGTCGCGGGTAGCGGAGGGAGCGTGAACAAAGGCCGTACAGCCAAAGACACGGAGAGGAAGAGGAAAAGGTTCCTGGTGGGGGTAGAGAAGAGAGAAGGGAGTCCGGCCGTGGAGGACCGTGGAGGGAATGCGATTGATAAGATAGCAAGCGAGGAGCACAGCGTAGCCCCAGTAGGAGCGAGGGACGTGCATCTGCGCCATGAGAGTACGCGCAACATCAAGCAGGTGACGGTTTTTACGCTCCGCCACCCCATTCTGTTGGGAGGTGTAAACACAAGTCGTTTGATGAATGAGGCCGTGTTGGTGAAAGAACGCGGAGAACTCATGAGACAGATATTCCTTGGCATTATCAGAACGTAAGACTTTAATAGAGATAGCAAATTGAGTCTTAATCATAAAGTAAAAAGATTGCCAAACAGAAAACCGTTCAGAGCGATCCTTTAAGAGATACACCCAGGTACATCGAGTAAAATCATCGATAAAAGTGACAAAATAGGAACTGCCCCGACCAACTGTGAGGGTAGGAGCAGGACCCCATACATCAGAATGAATAAGATCAAAAATGCGAGAGGAGCCACGGCCTTGCTTCGGCGGGAAGGAGGAGCGATGATGTTTGCCAAGCTGACACGCATCACAGTTGAGCGGAGAACTGGTGGGAGGTAAGTGGGGCAGAAGCTGACGAATAAGCCGAGGAGGAGGATGTCCAAGACGAAGATGCCACTGAAGGAGATCGGTGGAGGAGGAGTAGGCAGAAAGAGCGGAAACATCGTCGAGGAAGTAGAGGCCGCCGCTCTCAGTCCCAGTAGCAATCGTCCGCTGGGTCCTCGGATCCTGAAAAGAACAAGTAGTGGGAGTGAATAAAACGGAGCACTGAAGTTGCCGGCATAAAGTAGTAACAGATAACAAGTTGCACGGGAACTTCGGGACATAGAGGGTATCCTCCAAGCAAAGCGATGGAGTGAGTTGAACCATGCCCGTCCCATGAACCGGAGACGGGGAACCATCCGCCACACGAACTGGGGGTAAGCGGTCATGGGTCTCAAGACGGGAGAAGCAATGAGGGTTGCCCGTCATATGATTGGTGGCACCGGAGTCAATCAGCCATTTACCTTGGGTAACGACGTGGGCACTACCTGACGTCGTGGCCACCGAGGCAGACGGCCTAGAAGAGGCGGAGGCCGAAGGAGCATCACCGGAAGGGCGAAGATGAGGATGTTTCTGCCAGCAGCGGTCAACAGTATGACCAGTACGATTACAGTGAGAGCAGAAGAACCGGGAGGAACCCCGTCCGCTAGAGGAGCTTCGGCCACTCGGGCCCCCCCCCGCTGAGCTTGGTGAGCAGAGGAGTCCTGGGAAGGGGGGGAGGCCAACAGAGGCCGCTGGAGGAGCGAAGTAACGGCGGCAATGCGAGCCGCAGTGGCATCCAAAGTAGGAGATTCCGCCTCACCCAAGATCTGCTGGCGGATCATATCATAAGAGTCGGGAAGACGAAGAAGATAACAAACAACCAGGAGTTCCTAGAAGTGTTTGTGCTGGTCGGCCAAGTCCGCGGAGAAGGGGCGATTCTGGAGGATTTCAGCCCCAAGGGCCTGAACCTGCTGATAAGCCGCAGCTGGGGACATGGAAGGGCGGGCGAAGAGGTCCGCATAGAGAGTATAAATGCGGGACGTCTGGCCCCCCTTAGAATAGAGAGCAGCGAGGTGAAGCCATGCGGCCTTGACCGTCTCATCATGGCGAATGACGGGAAGGCACTCATCAGAAAGGCTGTTGGCCAGCCAGGTGCGAACAAGAGCATCACTTGCATCCCAGTCATCAAACTCAGGAGAGGTGCGAGGAGGAGGGTCATCGGTGAGGTGATGACGCTTGCGTTGAGAACAAAGGAGAAAGGTGAAAGAGACGCTCCAATCGGGATAGTTGGAGCCCACAAGCTTGGAAAGGGTGCCAAGGTTGCCCGAAGGAGGAGGAGGAGAAGGAGCTGCAGGAGTAGTGGTGAGACCGGAGGTAGTCATAGAACCCGGAAGCAGAAGAAGCCGCACGAACAGGAGCGGTTAGAAAAACAGAGGAAGCCGCACGAACAGTAGCGGCTAGAAAGAGACACTGCGGGGAAGAGGTCGCGCGGACTGAAAAGGCCGAGCGAACAGAAGAGAGGAGAAGAGCAGGTGACCGCGACCAAGATGCGGGTAAGAAAGAGACAACCCGCACGGTCAGGCAGATCACAGCAGCGGCTAGAAGGTGGTCAAAGGCTCGGCGGGGAAGAAGTCGCACGAACTGAGAAGCCCGAGCGAACAGAAAAGAGGAGAAGAGCTGGCGACCGCGACCAAGATGCGGGTGAGAAAGGAACAACCCGCACGGTCAGGCAGATCACAGCAGCAATCCGCGAGTAGAGAGACAATACACACGCGGACAGGGACATGCCGCAACGACTAGGAAGTCGGAGAGGCAAGAAAGAACAAGGAGCGCGGCGACAACGAAACAGGTCGCTGCGACAACAAGGAGAAGGAGAAGAGAACCAAGAAGGAGCAAGCCGCGCGAACAGATTGGCGGACAGAACCAAGCCGCGCGGATAGAAACAGGCCGCGCGGATAGAAGAGAGGGCAAGCCGCGAATCAAGTCGCAGAGCGCGGAAAAGAAGTCGCGAACAACAGAGGGCGCACAGAATCAAGAGGAAATGACCGTGTCCTCTGATACCATGTTAGAAAGTAGAGAACAAGAAGCGAAAAGTAGAGAACAAGTGAACAAACTTTTGAATAATTGAAATTTTATTATCCAAAAAAGATATCATTTACAAAGGTATGGCCTCCCTTATATAGAATGGAGGAGATAAGAAAGAGAGTATACAAACAATGTGGGACTAAACATTTACAGTACTGAGCAGCTAGAATAATGGAGACCGCATAGGCCGCGCGGTTAGACAGATGGGCTAACCGCTCGGCAACTCCAGCAGGATAGAACAAACCGCAGAGGTAGACTGACAGACCGCCCGGTCTACAAACCGCTGGATCAGACCGCTAAGCCGCTCGGTCAACAAACCGCTGGATCAGACCGCCAAGCCGCCCGGTCTAATACTTCAACAAACATCCTACATGATGCCAAGACCCCCCTTTCAAAACTCGCGGACTAAATTAGGAAGTCCGCCCAGTCCGGCAAAGTAACAGCAATCGACCACCAACGATGATCCCCCAGCAGCGGACTCAAGGCTCTTTTCGCTCAGTCCGCCGTGCCTTGGGATCTTTGGATTCTCTACGGCGGCGAACTCCGTGTCTCGTCCGCCCAGGCCGCCGTCATCCAGCAGGATCACGCCTAGCAGCAACAGTTGGAAGCTCCAGCCCGCGAGCCCAGTCCGCCCCTTTTTGCGCGGACTGGCATGTTCTTTCTTTTTTCTTCCCGTCACCGCTGCCCGGTTCTCCTATACCCTAAGCAGTTGGTTATTTTAGCCCTGTCCGTTTGGGCAGGCCCCCCATCCTATAAATAGTTGGGAGGTGGTGCACCCAAGACACGCTGACTCGTGCCCAGGAGCCTACTTGTCAAAGGCCGCGGACTCGAATCTAGTGCCATGCGGACTCCAGCTTGCTCTGCTCTTGTCTTCCTTTTTCCTTCACTTGTAACACAAACCTTTCTTCAATCAAGGAAAATCCCGTCACAAGAGAGGCATTCAGGCCGTGACAGGCGAAGTCTGTTGTTGCCGTGGCTCACGGCCCTACTGCTTTTTCCTGCTCTCGTCCGCTTAGTAGATTGCTACTCGTAATCTCTCTTTTCCTTTCTTTTCCCTTGTGCTCGAACCGTTAGCTGGTTGCTGCTCGATCCCCTTTGTGTTTTCGTGCATCAACAAAGACTATTGACCGAGAGCAAGTTAGCTGTTTGAATCAAGACCTTCAATAGTAAGATAGCTGGGGCCATTCTCACCTGCACCAGCGAGCAAGTTCAGAGTATTTTCTCTGAGGTAAAAGGTACCAGCCAAGGGCTGACCCTTGCTGCAGGTTATTCATAGCACCAGCAACTCAAGCACCTGAATATCTTAATCTGGAAGCTGTGAAGAGAAGAAAGCTTGAAGAAGCTGAAGAGGACTCAAGGGACTATTGCATAGGAGTAAAAGCTAGGGTTGAATCACCTCAGCCCAGGAAAGGAGCAAGAGGCATTGCTATTCCAGTCTGTAAGGTAGAGCTGTGTTTTTCACATCTCAGGTAGCAGCAGTTAGCTGCAGTTACTTCAATAACCAGAAGGAAAATTCCTGGTGCTGTGAAGAAGTAGTTAGGACTGAGCTTCTACCTCAGTTCAGGAAGTGGCAGAACATTGCTCTGCAAGTCAGTTCCAGCACAAGTAATTACTTGTTGCAATGGAAGTAGTTAGAACTGAGTATATCTTAGTTCAGTGAAGGTGGTCTCAGTAAATAATTTCCTGTAGTCATTATTTAGACTGAGTTTATCTCAGTCAGGAAGCTTGACACTGAGAAACATCTCTTGTGTCAAGCATTACCAACAACCAACCTTCATCCGGTAGGATTCAGTTTATCTGAATCTGAGCTGTAGGGAACTTTGTGCCAGAGTAATAGGTGACTAGTTAGTCACTAAGTTGTAGGTGCCCTGCTGGGGTACTGAGGTAGGATCCAAGAGTGGATTTGAGCTGTAGGGCTTAATTGCCTGAGATAGGAGAGTGCTACTCGCTGAGGTAGGATCCAAGTATGGATATTAGGTAGGGATGTCCTCCCAGCCTGAGTGTAGGGCCTTGTGCCTGAGGTAGGTGACTGAAGAGTCACTGAGCAGTAGGTGACAAGTGTGTCATTGAGTTGTAGGCCTTGGATGAGGCTGAGTTGTAGGTACCTGGAAGGGTACTGAGTGTAGGAGTGTTGCAATAATCTGAGAGTAGGGATGTGTGCCTGAAGCTGTAGGGCTAAAGAGCCGGAGTTGTAGGCCTTATAAATAAGGCTGAGGTAGGTGATCAGTGGATCACCGAGCTGTAGGAGCTCTATAGAGCCCTGAGGTAGGAACCCTTGTGGTTCTGAGTTTGGGTTCAGAAGTGAACCTGTGTGTAAGGCTGAGGGCCTGAGGTGTAAGCTCTGAGGAGCATATTGGGGGAGTTTGTGCCTAGTCCAACAAGTTAGTTGGATAGGTGGGAGGGAAAGTGGATGTACCCAATTGGGAAACCACTATAAATCTCTGTTTGCTTTTCTGTGGTTGTTTTTCTTTCTTATTTATAGGTGCTAAGGATAAGCTCTAGATCACCCTTAGCTCAAAGATAAAAGAAAGCAATAAAGTATATAAAGAAAGCAAAAGATAGTCTCAAAGAGACAAATAACCTATTTATCCCCCTCTAGGTGATTTAACTATCCATGAATTAAAGACTTTCAAGTGGTATCAGAGGCAGGTTACTCAAAAAGGACCTATCAGGTTGAGTTGACCTCCAAGGATAGCTAAAAGGTTGAACTTATGTGTTCAAAGGAGAACCATAAGGAGTGGAGCTCAATGGAGCTTCAAGTCTGCAGCAAGGAGAACTTTGGGTCATCGAAAGAAAGGATCAGGCAGATTATGGAAGCCAGTGATCCTAGAGTCTTGGCTTCAATTCAAGAAGGAACCTTCATTCTCATGAGGGTCTCTATATTAGATGCACGCATCCAGATCCCAAAGAGTTATGCAGAGATGTCTGAAGATGAAATCAACTTGGCATCTATGGACAAGACGACACAACACATCATGGTAAGTGATAACTCTAATTTTATCCATATATTTATATATATTTTATTCAATAATTAATTAGTTTTTGAATATAGTTTATGTTTCTATTATCTAATTCCCTTACTTTTTTATTTTAGGACCAAATCGGGCTGCAAATTTTATTATGGAGTTTACCGGATCAATCAGGAGACAAAGCTGGAAAAAAGCCGAAAAATTGCAAAGTACACGCCTCTGTCACAGGCGTGACCACCAAGTCACGGGCATGACATTCAGGCGTGACACGCGGCGCGTGTTCAAGAGCCCGCTGCCACGTCAATTAAATTTACACGCCCATATGTCACGGGCGTGCTACGTGGACACGGGCGTGTTCTCCAGGCGTGCCACGCCAATGATCCAGAACTCCAAATCCACGCCGGGTTAAAGTTACACGCCCTGCCACGGGCGTGACATATTGGTCACGGGCGTGTGATAGAACCGTGACATCCTGGCATGTCAACTAAATGCTGCAGTTTCAAGCGCTGGGAGTTTCGCAACACACGCCCACGGTCACGGGCGTGGACATGGGCGTGACCCTTCCAACAACGGCCAGAGTTATTCTCGCCGTTTCTGCTTCCCACCGTTTTTCTGCAACCGTCAAGACACGCCCTAGGTTACGGGCGTGACCTAGGGGCGTGACCCGCCAATTAACGACTTTTGGCGGTTTCACGCCAACGTTCAGAAGACTTGAAGACGACAGTTCAGAGACCGTCATGCCCTAGGTCACGGGCGTGACCTAGGGGCGTGACCACCCAGCAACTTCTTTTATAAATTCCAGACAGCTTCAGATGTTGGGGAAGAGATTTTTGGGAGCTTAGTTCTGTTTATTTACTGTTTTTCCTGCATTTTCAACTCATAGTGTAGCTTTTATTTGAAGCACTTTTGATAATCATGTCCTCCTTTATGCTTTCATGTAATTCTTCCATCATGATGAGCAGCTAATTTCCCAATTAGCACTTGATCATGATGAACTTTGGAATAGAATAAATTTCTTATTTTTGTCTTAAATTAGGAAGCATTCTATTTTATGCACTTTGATTTATCTTTGATTTAAATTTCTTCGAATTCATAAGTTGCAAATTATATTTATTCGAGCTTAGATTCGTATCCTAGATTTACCGAGAGATTGTGGATACGAGTAGATCACTCAAGGACAAAGAGAGTTTCTTGCACCCCTCGAAAGAGGAACGCAAAATTCTTCCTCCTTGGAGTCAACTCCATTAGTGAGGTTCACCTCCTAAAGCAAGCTTAGGTCTTTCGACTGGCCGAGAGGTCTTAATCGATCTACCTAAGGTTAGTCGAGTGCGTATTCTCGAGAGAGGCGCTTCGTAGCTTTGGAACCTCCGCGGTCGAAGTTAATAATTTAGATGCTTGTGCTCTTTAATTTCGTGGATTTTATTCTAGCCGAAAGGGATTCCAGATCAAGTGCTAGCCTTTTATTCATCGAATTTCTCCTTTTAGTTTAACGTTTGTTTTCGTTTTCACAAAACCAATTTTCCGATCGATAAAATAATAGCTCTTCCTTGTGAGTACAAATACTCAACGGTCCCCGAGTTTAAATACGATATTTCCTATACTAAATTTCGATAGTTGCACTTGCCTAGTTGAGAGTTTGGTTTGGATATTTTTCAAAACTTTATAAAATCACCATCAAGTTTTTGGCGCCGTTGCCGGGGACGTTTTTTTGTTGATATTTTGAAAGCAAGGATTTATTAATTTTATCATTTTCTTCTTGTTTTAAAAATATCAAAATCAATTTTTTTTTTATTTTGTCTAATTTTGGTGTATGACCCGAGGGAATCTGTCGCCTCTTTTTGATTTGGATCCGGAAATCGAGCGAACTCTTCGGCACCGCTTACGATTTTGAGTTCCGAATTTTCAAGATACGGAATCCTTAGGAGACACTCCTAATCCTTCATTAATCCTCTCTCCGTCACCGCCTTCTTCTTCTCCTTCTTCATTTAGTTCTTCTTCCCATTCTCCTAGATCTCCTTCTTCTTCTTCCAATGTGGGTGAGCCAAATGCAGTCGAACAAAGGACTATGTCCTATCATGCCCGTCCAAACTTGGACGAAGCTCAATCTAGTATTGTTCGCCCCGCTATTGCCCCCAATAATTTTGAGTTGAAGTCAAGCATCATCCAAATGGTACAACAATATGTACAATTTGATGGGCTTCAAGACGAAGATCCAAACGCGCGTATTTCAAATTTCTTAGAAATATGCGATACTTTTAAAATTAATGGTGTATCCGATGATGCCATCTGGCTAAGGTTATTTCCATTTACATTGTGCACTAAAGCCAAGCAGTGGTTGGGTTCTCTACCAAGAGGCTCCATCACAACATGGGCTCAAATGACGGAAAGATTTCTTACGAAATACTTTCCGCCGGCTAAAACGGCTAAATTACGCAATGATATTACTTATTTCTCCCAACTTGATTCGGAAACGTTATATGATACTTGGGAGCATTTCAAGGAATTGCTTCGTCGATGCCCTCATCATGCAATTCCGGATTGGTTACAAATCCAAACCTTCTATAACGGCCTAAATTCTCAAACTAGGCAACATATCGATGCCACCGCCGGTGGAACGCTTAATAACAAAACACTGGCGGCCGCCCAAGAGCTTATAGAAGGTATGGCTTTGAATACCTATCAATGGAGTACACCTCGGTTAAACCACCTAAACCGGCCGGGATGTATGAAATCAATACGGTTTCAAGTTTGTATCTCCAGGTTGAGCAACTGCAAAAATAGATGAACGAGATGTCGGCTTCCTCGTCCAAATCTACCTGTGAGCCCCAATATTGGGAGCCTTCTACTATTGACGAGCATGTGGATTACATGGGTAATCCGAATCGGCCACCTTATAATCCGGGTAATAATTTTGGCAATACCTATCACCCGGGTATAAGGAATCAACCCAACTTCTCTTGGAGTAATCCGGGGAACGCGGCGCGCCCGCCGAACATGATTCCACCCGACTATTTTCAGCCACAAGCTCCCAAAGTTCCCAATCTCGAGGAGTTGTTCACTAAATATACGACTACAAATGATGCCAATATCCGGAATCTCACCGGATCTCTTCGAAGTTTGGAGACACAAATTGGGAAAATCGCTAAAATTCTCTCCGATCGTCAACAAGGAGCGCTACCGGGCAATACAGAGCCCAACCCAAAGGAGCATGCCAAAGTCATCACCCTATGGAGCGGGAAAGAGGTAACCACTTCTCTGAATCCGGTTGATACTTCTCCAATTCCGGTTGATACGGAGGTAATAATTTCTTCATCTTCTCCTTCGCCTAAGCCTTCTACTTTTAATAAACCAAAAGCTTATCAACCACCTCTTCCCTATCAATCTAGAATGCAAAAAGACCGGGTGGATGAACATCACGGTAAATTTTTGGACATGTTTAAACAAATCCAAATAAATCTACCGTTTTGTGAAATAATAGCACAAATACCGAAATACGCCAAGTACCTCAAGGATCTTTTATCTAATAAAAAGAAACTTGAGGATATCTCCACGGTTCAATTGAACGCGGAGTGTTCGACAGTTTTACTTAATAAATTACCCAAGAAATTACCCGATCCGGGTAGTTTCTCTATTCCCTATTTGTTTGGTGATTTATTAGTAAAACGTGTGTTAGCCGATCTAGGCGCCTCAATCAATTTAATGCCTTATTCTTTAGTTAAAAAGTTGGGATTAGGCGAACCTAAACCCACAAGAATGTGCATTCAATTGGCGGATCGGTCTGTCAAGCTCCCTATGAGGATCATAGAGGATGTGCTTGTCAAAGTTGACAAATTTATCTTTCCGGTAGATTTCGTCATCTTTGACATCGAAGAGGACACCGAGGTCCCACTCATTCTCGGTCGCCCTTTTCTTGCCACCTCGCGCGCAGTTATAGACGTTAGTAATGGGAAACTTCTCCTTAGAGTCGGAGATGAAGAAGTTACCTTTACTATTGACACGTCTATGAAAAACTCGCTCTCAAATGACGACTCATGTTATTATTTGGAGGCTTCTCCTGAAGAAGACTCTTTTCTTTTTTCTGAAACATCTTTATCTTCTATTGATCATGATGCTGATTTAGAACATTTAGATTTAATTGCTCATGAAAATAGTGATAATCTCTCGATCAAGCACGCACCTATTTTTGAACTTTTAGAAATTGGCAGTGATCGTTTGAAAACTTCTTATGATGAACCTCCCGCGCTAGAACTAAAACAATTGCCGGATCATTTAGAGTATTTATTTTTAGCGGAGGATTCAAAACTTCCGGTTATTGTGTCGGCCTACTTGACCGATGAAGAAAAAATTAAATTATCTCGTACTTTAAAACTTCATCGCCGCGCAATTGCGTGAAAGATCACGGATTTGAGAGGGATTAATCCCTCCTTTTGCACCCATAAAATTTTTTTAGAAGAACACGCTCACAAAACCATTCAACCTCAATGCCGGTTAAATCCTAACATGAAGGAGGTAGTCAAGGCCGATGTAATAAAATTATTAGATGCGGGTATCATCTATCCAATTTCGGATAGCTCTTGGGTGAGCCCGGTCCAAGTAGTGCCCAAGAAAGGAGGGTTAACGGTAGTGCCTAATGATAGAAACGAGTTAATTCCTACTCGAACCGTTACCGGATGGCGGGTGTGCATCGATTACCGTAAATTAAATGATGCAACCCGTAAGGATCATTTTCCTTTTCCGTTTATTGACCAAATACTGGAACGGCTATCCGGGCACTCATTTTATTATTTTTTTGATGGTCTCTCGGGATATTTTCAAATCCCAATCACGCCCGAGGACCAAGAGAAAACAACCTTCACTTGTCCGTTTGGCACCTTCGCTTATCGAAGGATGCCTTTTGGTTTGTGCAACGCGCAGGCAACCTTCCAAAGGTGTATGCTAGCGATCTTTGACGAATTAGTGGAGGATATCATGGAGGTTTTCATGGACGATTTCTCCGTTTTTGGAGATTCTTTTGATTTATGTTTGGCAAACCTTTCTGGTGTACTCCAAAGATGTGAGGACACGAACCTAGTTTTAAACTGGGAGAAGTGCCATTTTATGGTACGGGATGGTTTGGTCTTAGGCCATAAAATTTCTAGTAAGGGCATAGAGATAGATAAAGCAAAAATTGAAACTATAGAAAAACTACCTCCCCCTTCAAATGTTAAGGCCGTTCGTAATTTTTTGGGGCATGCCGGTTTTTATCGCCGGTTTATTAAAGATTTTTCTAAAATAACTAAGCCCCTTACCCACTTGTTAGAAAAAGACGCGCCGTTCATTTTTGACAAAAATTGTTTGCATGCTTTTTCTCTTATTAAAGAAAAATTGATTAACGCTCCTATCATGATCGCTCCCAATTGGGAGCTTCCATTTGAGATAATGTGCGACGCTAGTAGTTTTGCCGTCGGTGCAGTGTTAGGACAACGCATAAATAAAAACTTTCATACTATCTATTATGCAAGCAAAACATTAACCGCCGTACAGGAAAATTACACGACCACCGAAAAAGAATTATTAGCCGTAATTTTCGCATTTGATAAATTCCGCTCATATCTCACCTTATCCAAAATTATCGTTTTTACTGATCATTCGGCTTTGAGATATTTACTAGCAAAAATAGATGCAAAGCCGCGATTGATTAGGTGGATCTTACTACTCCAAGAATTTGATTTGGAGATTCGCGACAAGAGAGAAGCGGAGAACTTGGCGGATGATCATCTTTCGCGGTTGGAGAACCCCAATTCGGGGGAGCTCATGGAGGAGGACATTGACGACACTTTTCCCGAGGAGCGCCTTCTCGCCATTCATAAGGTAATTACTCTCCCCACTGCTTGTTTCGCCGATTTCGCCAATTACCTTGTTGCGAGATTCCTCCCAAATGGTTTTTCTTATCAAGAAAAGACGAAATTCTTTTCTGATTTGAAAAATTATTTTTGGGAGGATCCCTTCCTTTTTCGTGTTTGCGCGGACCAAGTAGTGCAGAGGTGTGTTTCTCATGAGGAAGGCGCACAAATTCTAAAGCATTGTCATGAGGGACCCGCCGGTGGGCACTATAAAGCTAATCGGACGGCTCAGAAGGTACTTGAAGTAGGCTTCTATTGGCCAAGCATCTTCAAGGATGCTCACGCCCATGTAAGTCGTTGTGAACAATGCCAACGCTCAGGTAATATTTCCCGCCGTGATGAAATGCCATTAAATTCATTTTTAGAAATAGAAGTTTTTTGATTTATGGGGGATCGACTTTATTGGACCGCTACCAACATCCTATGGAAATAAATATATTTTGGTAGCGGTCGACTATGTGTCACGGTGGGCGAAAGCGCAAGCCCTTCCCACTAATGACGCCCGAGTCGTGACCCAATTTCTCAAAAAACTATTTTCACGATTTGGAGCACCGCGGGCAATAGTTAGTGATAGGGGCACCCACTTTTGTAACACACAATTTGCTAAAGTTTTGTCTAAATACGGCGTTACATATAGGTTAGCCACCCCCTATCACTCTCAAACAAGTGGCCAGGTAGAAGTAGTTAACCGTGAAATCAAACGAATTTTAGAGAAAACCGTTTCTACTAGTAGAAAGGATTGGTCGGTCAAGCTTGATGATGCTCTATGGGCTTATCGGACCGCGTACAAAACCGCTATCGGTTGTACGCCATATCGACTAGTCTATGGGAAAGCATGTCATTTACCGGTTGAGCTTGAACATCGCGCCTTTTGGGCGCTTAAATTTTTAAATCTAGATGAAAATTTGTCCTCCGAGCTTCGGAAATTCCAAATTAACGAGCTCGATGAGTTGCACTCCTTCGCCTATGAAAGTAATAAATTTTATAAGGAGCGCACAAAATTTTATCATGATAAAAAAATTAAGCACCCTAAAGATTTTAACCGGGAGACCAAGTTCTCCTCTATAATTCACGCCTCCGACTTTTTCCGGGCAAACTCAAGTCCCGATGGTCCGGCCCTTTTATTGTAAAAGAGGTGTGGCCCTATGGGACAGTGCTTATCTCGCACCCGGAAAACGGCGAATTTAAAGTGAATGTGCACCGGCTGAAGATATTCCTCGCCGGCGATACTACTAATGAGTATCGGGAGGAAATTAACCTCCCGAACCCATAAATGAGCGCATCACTATGGTCGAGCTCAACGACCATAAACAAAGCGCTTGTGGGAGGCACCCCATTCTTATCTTTTATTTTTATTTTTAATTTTATTTAAATTTTTGCAGGTTTGAAGGACATCTTTTCCGGCGTAACATTCGACGGAGTTGAGCGTCAAGTCTACGTGTTTCTTCAAGTCGGTAACTTTTGTTTTATTATCGTTTATTTGAATCTTAAAAAAAAAATAAAAAAAAAAATAAAAAAATAATAATAAAAATTTTTTCTGCTCGTACACGCCTCTGTCACGGGCGTGACCTATGGGTCACGTGCGTGACAGAGACGTGTTTAGTTCATCGAGCGAAACCCGAGAGTGTTTCGTCGAGCGCAGTGTTTCGTTCGTCTTTCGGTAGTGTCACAGGCGTGACCATCAGTGGCCATGGGCGTGTCTAGTGCGGAACTTCGTTCGACGAAGTGAAGCTGGGAAAACTTCTCTTCCTGCCCAGTCATGGCTGTGACAATTAGTGTCACGCCCGTGACGCTGGCAAGTCACGGTCGTGACTCGCCCGGAAAAAAAAAATTAAAAAAAAAAAAAACTCTTTCTTTCTCGTTTTCAGATACATGCCCCAGGGTCACCGGCGTGACCCTGGGCCGTGTTATCGAATCCGAGGCATGACCCAGGGTCAACGCCTCGGATTCCTTTCCCTTTTTTTTAATGAGACACGCCCCAGGCCACAGGAGTGACCTGGGGCGTGGCCTTGGAATCCAATGCCAGCGCATTGGATTCTTGCATCGGATACGCCTTACACGCCTAAAGTCACGGGCATGACTCTGGGGCGTGACCAGCGAATCCGAGGCTGGCAGCCTCGGATTCCTCTTTTTTTGTCCCGTCCCTGTCATGCCCCATGTCACGGGCGTGACATGGGGCGTGACTAGCCCGAAAAAATCCTATAAATAGGATTTCTTTCCTTCTTTTTTCCCCATACCATCCAACCCTTCTCTTCTCCCTTTGCTAACCCGACTCCCTCTCTTTTTCTTCAAACAATGCCTCGCCACCACCCTCGCTCCACGCTTCCTCCTCCGAGCACCCCGCGGATCCCGCCGCAGCGGAATCCATGCTCCTATTTCAAAACCAAACCCAGCAGGAGCGCAGCGAGCGCCTACGCGCCAAACCCCTTGGCGTGTTCCGCATTTTAGATTGGGCGATCCTCGCCATATTTGGAGCGGCGGATTTGGTGCGGGGATTTCTATCCACCCCTGGATGGAGTTCCCTCTTCTCTATTTCCGAACATGCCTTCCTTGAACTCACCGTTGAGTTCTTGGCTTCATTCGAGTTCCGTTGGGTGGCAAATGACGACGACTTCATCGTCTTTCGCATAGGTGGGATGGTGCATCAACTCACCATCAACCAGCTCAATTTCGTCATGGGCTTCTGCTCGGAGGCTTTTTCCCAATCTCCCGCCTATCTCAATTTAATTACTGATTTCCCTTCCGATGTCAACCTTCTCGCCTTTTGGGCGGAAATCAGTAGTGACACCGCCCCTACACCCCAAAGAAATCCAAAGGCAGCCAACTCATTTCTCCCTCCTTACGTATTCTCCACAACCTCCTTACCTTCACTATTTCTGGTCGCGGCGTTAGCCACGGGGTGGTGACTCGGGCAGACTTACTATATTTATATAGTATGTTTTAGCAGGTCCCCCTCAACCTTGGTTATCTGCTCGCAATTTTCTTTCGGCACTAGGCCGAAAATGTGAGGTTGGGAGCGGTGCACGGCGGGAACTTCATCACTTTCCTCGCGAAGCAGCTCGGCCTTTGGGATACTCTTCCACGCCTGAGCTGCGTCCAGACGCCGCAGGTCATCCAGTTCCAGACCCTTCAGGCCCTCGGCCTAGCGCGGCGACGTGATGGAGAGTTTGAGGATATTCCCCCCGCAGTCGGTGGTGGAGATCTTGACCCTGATTTCGGTTCCGGTCCCAGTGGCACTATTCACTCTCCCCACATTCCTCCAACACCGCAGGACCCTTCTTCAGAGCCCGGCCCTCAAAGCTATTGGGATCGTCAGTTTGCGTCTCTTCACACATGCTTAGATACGATGCAGAACGATTTTGAAGCTCGTTTTGTGAGTTTTGACAGTCGATTTACCACGCTAGCGGCAAATCAAGCCTCCTCCATGGCCCGTATTGAGCGTGAGTTTTCAGACCTCCGGACGCACTATCAGGAGCCGAGGCAGCATAGCGATGAGGATTAGCCTGCTTTCTTTTTCTTTGGGATTGTTGTCCGCCCCATTGTATCTTTTCTTTTTATCATTTTATTTTCCTTTGTCATGTATCTTTTCTTTTTCTTAAAATAAAAAATATGTTTTGCTTCAGCTTTGTCTTCCAGGTATATTTTGGTGCTGCATGACCCGCTTCAGGGAAGTCTCCTGTCTTTTATCTTTATTTATTTATTTTTCATTGGGGACAATGTCTTGTTTAAGTATGGCGGGATATTTCTCAAGCAAAACATACAAAAAAATCATACTAATTTTCTAAAAAAAAACAAAAAAAAAAGATTTTATTTCTTTTGTGCAATTTTGTTTTTACTTACTTTACGAAAATACAAAAACAAAAAAACAAAAACCAAAAATTCAAAAAAATTAGGGTAAATGTTTAAATTAGAGAAATATTTATTTCTATATTTATTCACTTGCGAAATCCTTAGTATTCAACTTTTACATAGTATTTAGAATATTTTGATGTTTAAATTCAAATTTGAATTTTGGAGTAAAACTGTTGGCCATGCTGTGTTTCTAGTCAAGTGCACGTGTAAGTAGAATTTTATGTAGATCTAAATATTTAGCATATAATTAGATTTTCATTTTTCTAAATGAGTGGAAATATTTTATTTTACTTTCACTTTGAAAACCGGTAAAATCTATAAAAAACTTTAGGTGAGTAAGTAGAAGTTTACTAGAGAGATATTTCGCAGATCAAGAAAGAGGTATTCTTTCTCGATGTCTAGAACTTGCCCTCTAGCTATTCTCAAGACTTTGCATAGGTTAAACTCATTAGCATGAAAAGGATTTAGGCATTGTTTTGGCTAGTTTGAGCCTTTGCACCCTTACCTAACGTTTTACCCTTGTTAAGCCAATTTGAACCTATACCCTTCCTTTTGTTGTAGCTCCACCAACACTTTACCAAAGCCTAAAAAGCAACCTAATTGCGCACTTAAAACCCAGCTTGCACATAGATATACAAATTCGGTTTGTGAGTGATTTGGAGATTTTTTATTGTTGGTGGCTCTTTTCTTATTTAAACAAACAAAAAAAACAAAAGAGTTGATTTTCATTTCCTCTTCAAAATAAAAAGAAAAAAAAAAGAGAAGAAAAAAATTACTGTAAAAAATGAAGAGGTAGAAGGAAATCTTCGGCTTGATGCGAGAGTTGAAAAAAAAAATAAGAAAAAAAGAAAGATTAGGATTTTGGCTGCATTCTTAAAGCCATAGTAAATTTTTGTGTGCAAGCTTTCTCTAGGTTTTGGTGTGACTAGCCATCGTTTTTATCTTTCATCATCCTCACCAAAAACCTAAGCCTATGTTTCTACCTAATTAAGTCCTTATGATTTATGTTTATAAGTTAAACTAGTGTCGTGGCGAGAGTGTGAAAGGGCAAGCCTATGGCCATCGACATTGATGGATTTCTTTGGAGGGTATCTTGATCTTCATTCGTGCAATGTTATCTTAGTACACACGCTACACTCTCCCTGAATATAATTTTAAGATTTACCGGAATTTCATTTTAAAAGTAAAAATAATAATGGAAACACATTTTAAGAAAAATAAAAACCTAACTTGTATGCTGAGTGAGTTTTTCTACCAAAATAGCTACAAGCATAGGCATAAGACTTTACATTTTACTCCTTAGGTTCAATTTTCTTTTCTAAAATTTAAAATTTTTTCTACTCTCCATGTAAAGTTGTTTGCTCGGGACGAGAAAACGAGTAAGTATGGGGGTATTTGATAACTCTAATTTTATCCATATATTTATATATATTTTATTCAATACTTAATTAGTTTTTGGATATAGTTTATGTTTCTATTATCTAATTCCCTTACTTTTTTATTTTAGGACCAAATCGGGCTGCAAATTTTATTATGGAGTTTACAGGATCAATCAGGAGACAAAGCTGGAAAAAAAGCCGGAAAATTGCAAAGTACACGCCTCTATCACGGGCGTGACCACCAAGTCACGGGCATGACATTCACGCGTGACACGCGGCGCGTGTTCAAGAGCCCGCTGCCACGTCAATTAAATTTACACGCCCATATGTCACGGGCGTGCTACGTGGACACGGGCGTGTTCTCCAGGCCTGCCACACCGATGATCCAGAACTCCAAATCCACGCCGGGTTAAAGTTACACGCCCTACCACGGGCGTGACATATTGGTCACGGGCGTGTGATAGAACCGTGACATCCTGGCGTGTCAACTAAATGCTGCAGTTTGAAGCGCTGGGAATTTCGCAAGACACGCCCACAGTCACGGGCGTGCACATGGGCGTTACCCTTCCAATAACGGCCGGAGTTATTCCCGCCGTTTCTGCTTCCCGCCGTTTTGCTGCAACCGTCAAGACACGCCCTATGTCACGGGCGTGACCCGCCAATTAACGAATTTTGGCGGTTTCGCGCCAACGTTCAGAAAACTTGAAGACGACAGTTCCGAGACCGTCACGCCCTAGGTCACGGGCGTGACCTAGGGGCGTGACCACCCAGCAACTTCTTCTATAAATTCCAGACAGCTTCAGATGTTGGGGAAGAGATTTTTGGGAGCTTAGTTCTGTTTATTTACTGTTTTTCCTGCATTTTCAACTCATAGTGTAGCTTTTATTTGAAGCACTTTTGATAATCATGTCCTCCTTTATGCTTTCATGTAATTCTCCCATCATGATGAGCAGCTAATTTCCCAATTAGCACTTGATCATGATGAACTTTGGAATAGAGTAAATTTTTTATTTTTATCTCAAATTAGGAAGCATTCTATTTTATGCACTTTGATTTAAATTTCTTCGAATTCATAAGTTGCAAATTATGTTTATTCGAGCTTAGATCCGTATCCTAGATTTACCGAGAGGTTGTGGATACGAGTAGATCACTCAAGGATAAAGAGAGTTTCTTGCACCCCTCGAGAGAGGAACGCAAAATTCTTCCGCCTTGGAGTCAACTCCATTAGTGAGGTTCACCTCTTAAAGCAAGCTTAGGTCTTTCGACTGGCCGAGAGGTCTTAATCGATCTACCTAAGGTTAGTCGAGTGCGTATTCTCGAGAGAGGCGCTTCGTAGCTTTGGAACCTCCGCGGTCGAAGTTAATAATTTAGATGCTTGTGCTCTTTAATTTCGTGGATTTTATTCTAGCCCAAAGGGATTCCAGATCAAGTGCTAGCCTTTTATTCATCGAATTTCTCCTTTTAGTTTAACGTTTGTTTTCGTTTTCACAAAACCAATTTTCCGATCGATAAAATAATAGCTCTTCCTTGTGAGTACAAATACTCAACGGTCCCCGAGTTTAAATACGATATTTCCTATACTAAATTCGATAGGTGCACTTGCCTAGTTGAGAGTTTAGTTTGGATATTTTTCAAAACTTTATAAAATCACCATCAGTAAGTGTCATAGATGACTACACCTTCCAAATGCTTGTCCACTGCAAGACAGCCAAAGAGATGTGGGATTCTCTCACTGGCTACATGGAAGGGACAGAGGAAGTCAGTCTTTCTGACATTGATTCAGAGTCTGAAGAAGAAGAAGAAGCCTTCTTTGGGCTAGTTGCTGCTTCTACTGAAGATGAAGTTGTTGCATTAGGAGAAGTCAATCCTTCAAATACCAGGATAGAGATCAGGACCCCTCTATCACACAAAGAAAGTGATTCAGAGGTGGATTATGAATACAAAGATGACTATAGTTGTTATGGGATTATTGCCATGACATAAGGAGAAAAATCCTGCAAGGATCAGCCTGGTCTAGATCAGGTACATTATCAGTCAAGTTCTTCTCATTGCTCAAGTTATGTGACCAATCCAGATTCTAATGCATCCTCACCATGGGATGAAGATGTCTCTAAATCTAAGGTAGATGTCAATCAATTGATTGACAAGAATGGTAAAATTCTGGATACTTTGATAAAAAGCAAGAAGTTGGCCAAGATGCAGGTTGAGGAGATTATCCGTCTTCAGCTAGCTGCTGCCCAGCAATCTGAGATAGCTTCCTTGCTGAATCAGAAAGTGAGGGAAGTCTGCAACTGAAGGCCATCTCAATCATCCAAATTGAGAACATAAGGTAGAAGGACAAGATCATTGTGGATCTTGAAGGGAAACTCCTAAAGGAGAGAAAGGCTGTGGCTGAATTCAGCAAGCATAAAGCTATGTTGCCCTAGATAAATTCCTTCTCCTCCCAAAAGGGTAAAAAGGAGTTAACAGTCAAGGGAAGCACAAGAGTTGTCCTTTCCAAAGGGAAAGGCAAAGCCCCTGTTATGCAAAAGTTAACTTTTCACAAGGTAATCCTTCCTTCTCATAGCTATGACCAGGACTACATGTATGGTCACTATAAGAATGAGAATTCTCCTTGTAAGGATACAAGTGTATCTTACAATGGGAGAAAAAAGGGTAGGGGAATGAATGCCTTTATTGCTCCCCATGAAAAAGTACAGATGGCCCATGCTGGACTATTTAGATTTGGTGCCTCAGCCCTAACTCACAACGGTAAGGCAGTGGATTCCACTCAAGCCCATCTAGCAAGGACTCAGACTGATAAGACCGGAATCCGCGACCTGCCCGCGCAATTTTCCAGACCGGGCGGCCTGCCTACTCAAGCCGCCAAGCCTCCCAAGCCGGGCGGTCTCCATGTCAGGCCGCTGCCAACGCCGACCCTCCTCAGCAACAAGGCCCAAGGACCCAGCCGTCAGCTCGCCAGGAGGAATCCGCCAGGCCGCGCGGCTTCCCTCCTTTCTTGTTTCTTTCTCTTTTGCTTCCCCTCACCTCTGCCCGGTTCTCCTGTACCCCGGGCAGCCGGTATTTTTAGCCCTGCCCGTTTGGGCAGACCCCCGAGCCTATAAATAGGGGGAGGGTGCACTCCCCAAGACACGCTGACTGGGATCCAGGAGCTCGCCTGTTAAGAGCTGCGGTCTCAAGTCTAGTGTATTGCGGTTTGTAGTCCGGCCGGCTTTCTCTTTTACTCGTTGTAACTATTTCTCATTTTTAAGTAAAGGAAAGCCCGCCGCAAGAGTGGCATTTAAGCCGCGGCGGGCGAACTCTGCTGTTGCCGCTGCCAGCGGCCCCCTTTTCCGGTCCTTTAGCCGCGACCGCTAGTAACCGATTGGTCGACAGTCTTCTCCTTTCCTCCCCTATTCCCCGGTGTTCGAACCGTTAGCTGGTGGTGCCCGACTCCCTGTCCGTTTTCGTGCATCAACAGTTAACACGTGACCTTCAGATCTCGACTAATCGATGAAATCAGTGGTCTAGCTAATTAGACCGCTCTATCCTCTAGAGTTCGGCGGCCTGTCGCGCAAGCCGCAACTTCGCCGGCTAAGGTTTTCAGCCCGCCTCCAGTGCTGTAGAACCTGGCTTTCTATCCGCTCTCTTTTCAGCCGGTCTTCTTATCGGTTTGCAGTATCGTCTAGCCGCCAATTAAGCCGCCGCTGTTCTGCAGTCTCTTGAAAAAGTTCGGCTATTCTTTCTTTTCAGGATGAATCCTGCAAAGGGTCAGGATAGATCGAGCCGCATCTCAGTAACTACAGATCTCTCAGAAGTGCAGGATTGCTCGTATTTTAATAGTGAGGTTGTTGACCCTCATAGAGAAATTTTTGCAAACAGTGTTGAGCGTGGCCTAGAATCTGTTGCAAATGAACCTCTTTGTGAGGAAGAAGAAGAGGCCCCTTCTCCATTCATTAATCGAATTCAGTGGGATACTGTCTCCGATGACTTTAGAGTACCGCGTCTCCCGGAGTATTCTGGATGTGATGATCCGTTTTCTCACTTGCAAGCTTTTGAATCAGCTATTTCACTGAGAAAAGTGTCAAATGGAGTAAAATGCAAACTCTTCGTTATATCTTTTGGCAATGTTGCAAGAGAATGATTTTATAGCCTCCCACCTCGATCAGTAACCAGCTTTAAGGATCTTCGAAGTCAATTTATTTCTAGATTCGCTATTTACAGGAAGCGGAAAAGAGACGTTGGAGCTCTCTTCCGAATCAAGCAAGGAATTGACGAGTCTAATCCAGATTTTGTTGATCGGTTTCAAAAGGAGGTCTTAGATATTTGTAGCATCCATCAAGACAATTACTTGCATGCTTTCATAAATGCACTTCAAGAAGGCCCATTGAAATTCAAGCTCACCACAAAATATCCCAAAAGCTACGGAGATCTTATTGATATAGTTAATACATTCATAATGGGCGAAGAGGCAAATAAAGGTTATGTTTCATTTCTGAATCAAATGGCTAAACAATCTCAAGGGACTTCTGGTCAACAACAATCTATTTCCTCACAAGATGTTTTGCAAGTTGAATATTGCAAGTCTCCTTATATTCTCCAAGATAAAATTCCAAAGTATGAAAAAGATTCAGGTAAGTATGTTAAGTTCAAAATTCCTATGGAAGATCTTTTGATAATCATTCAGGGAATGCCTGAGTTCAAGAAGCCTCGGCGTATGAAATCCAAAATCAAGTATCGGCACGAGCAACTTTTTTGCAAGTATCATAAAGATATTGGTCATCTAGCAGAAGATTGCATAGCTCTCAGGGAATTGGCTAATCAACTTGTAAGAGCTGGAAAGCTGCAAGAATATATTATTTAGTAACTCTCTAAGGCAATCTTCCATTTCTTGCTCAATAATTCAAGCAGTGATTCCTCTTTCTTTCTATAAAGAAAACTGCTTATGTTCAGAATAGTACATAACATCTCCTTCACAATCGGTATTATTAATGAGACATGATAAAACTACAGATATATATCCTTTGTCACTTCCTTAACATCATGCAAATGTTACTTTTTCATTTGAAGCTTATTTTTAGCTTTACTCTTTATGCCAATATGCATGCATGTAGGGGCAAGAGCCCCTTTCGAATTCTTAAGCCCTCCACATCCCGCTTGACTTCAGTCACAGACAGGCATTACGTACTTGTCCCGCTTGACCTTCGTCGCAGACATTACGTACTTGTCCTGCTTGACTTCAGTCGCAGATGTGTAGTGGGTTTTCCGCTTGGCCTTCAGTCGCAGACATTGCGTACCCATCACGCATGACTTCAGTCACAGACAGGCATTACGTACTTGTCCCGCTTGACCTTCGTCGTAGACATTGCGTACTTGTCCTGCTTGACTTCAGTCGCAGACGTTGCGTACTTGTCCCGCTTGACATCGGTCATGGATTTTGAGAATTTCGATCCCGCTTATGTGTTCTTTGTGTGGAAAGCAATGCCACACGCACCTGCCCACATTGACACATAAGTGCATGTCTTCACCTATTTTTGCAGGACAACACGCGCCTATCCGCTATCTCGCGGTTTTACTAAGCGGCCTGTGCAAGTTGTATAATTAATTACACAAGCCGCCCGGTTTCATATTCCGGCTTAAGTTTTTTAACTTTCCTGTTCCTACCTGCCGGATTATCATTAATATATTTGGGAACTCGGCCGACTTACGCCCGCCTATCCGCTATTCAATATCTTATTTGGCTCAAATATATCAATTGCCGGTTTGTTATTCATATGGAAAGGAAGTCGCCCGACCTGCGTCTGGCACATAATTCCTGGCTTTGATCTGCCGACTTATGGTATTAATTATATTAGCTAATCAGCGAACTGTCGTCACAAAAATTCCCGGATTCCATATGCCTATATCGGCCTGTATTATCGGAAGCCGAAGCTTGTTTCTCTATTCTTGTTCCTTTAATCAAATGGGCAATTCGTTTCAGAGTTCGCCCTAGCCGAAATCTAATATTTCAATGTTATGGATGTCTGCCAACTGCGACAAGTGGCCGCGCGGCTTAGCGGTCACGGTTTATGTATGAGCAAGCCGCGACAATTCAGCTCTTCCAGCAGATAACGTTGAATAATTCATCAAGGAAAATTGCGGTTTAAGTTATTAGCCGCTCGACTTATCGTCGACGTGCACTCCGGTATAAACCGCAGGAAAATATCTCTCTCTTGCGGATAGCTTCGTTGAAGTCGCAGCGCAAACTCAGCCGGTTTACATACTTATATTTTAAATCGGAAGCTAAACTGAGACCGCGCGGACTTAGTCAAGTAAGAAAAGTGAGATGTAACAAAAAGAAAGGTAAAATTGCCTTCATTTCTATTTCATTAAGTATTACAAAATAGTAATCGCGCGGTTACAAAAACAATACCGCCGATTTCAAAAAAGTTCAAAATACAATAACAAGTTATAGATTTTCTAATCGTCCGGTTTGAGCTTCTTAGTCGCAGGAGAATCCAAATCACTGCCGTCGCCAATGTAGACGGATGATAGAGAGTATCCACTGCTAGTTGCGGAGCTCGCTGAACCGCCAGAAGTTGTCGAGTCTGGCCGCGCGGCCTCCGATTCTTGGCCGCCGGACTCAGGCGATGTGCGTGGACTCCGGCTTCCCTGCCCGACCTCTTCCACGGCATCTCCGACCACCTCGCCGACTTCTTCCCCGACCTTGGCCTTGCCCTTGATCGACCTATAGACGTCGGCCACCTGCTCTTTCAGGGAGGGGTAGATGTCGGCACATGTAAAGTCGGTGAAGCCGGTGGCCAAGCCGCCAAGGTCCCGGAGGCGGTTAAGCGCTCCATCAATCCCTTGGAAGAGTTGGGGGAAGACTTGGTCTTGGAAGATGGGATTGGCCGGGTCATACATTTCCTGCAAAGCAAAAGTAAAGGTAAGGTCGCGCGGTTACATAATGCTAACCGCACGAGTATTGGTAATGACTTACCGCCTCCTTTTCCTTAAGCCGCTTGTTCTCTTCTTGCTGTTCGCCTAACTGTGTCTTCAGGCCGCTGTTCTCCTTCATCAGTTGCTTGTAGGCAAGGCCCATGAAGTGACTTGCCACGAAGCTCCTCGCGCCGACTTGCGCGGCTAGCCGCGACAGGTCGTCTGGAGGAACTCGTCGCATAGCCCTCAAGTTGCGCTTGCCATACAGCGCGCCGTCAACCGCGCTCGCATGGCGGCTTACTTCTTCTGCTCCCCAGTAGGGGAGGGCAGTGGAGATCGTCATCGACTTGCCATCCGGACTCCACCGCAAGGCCGGATCGCCGTGCACATCCTTCAAGCTGCTGCCGGTTCCTTGCAGAATGAACTCTCCAGAGGAGTCCGACTCCTCCTCCTCCGCAGCTCGCGCCGGCTTGGCCCGCTTCGCTCTCTTTTCTCTTTGAGTGAGGGTCAAGCCGCCAGGAGTCTGCGGCTTGTTCAGCGGGACCGCCACAACAGCTGCAAAGATAAAGGCAAAGTTAGTTCCCAGTCCGTGCGGCTAAGATATCAGGTCGGCCGGCTTGGAGCTTACTGTCTTCCGCCTCTACTCCTACTAGAGACGGCAACAGCGGGATGTAGTGGTTTACATCAAGCCGCTCGCCTTTGAAGAAGTTGTATATCTCCTTCTCGACGCCGTCCAAGCCGCTGCTCCCAAAGGCGGCTTCTTCGCGGATCTGGGGGTCGACCGGCAGCAACCCCAGGTTTCCCTCAAAGATGAGAAACCGCTCCGGCCAGTTCGCGATCTTGTTGGCCAAGTTGACTATCTTCAGCCCTCTGCAGCCGAAGTAGAGGTGCCCCCGGAAGATCTTTGTCCCGGAGTCCGGGATAGACCGCACCGAGAAGCACTCTCAGAAGAGCCTCATAGAGAAGCGGACTCTTTCCGACCTGAGGTAGGAGATGAAGCTGTAGATGGCGGCTATCGAGTTTGGGGGTAGTTGTCCGGGCACAACTCCGTAGTGGTCGAAGACCGCTACGGCCTCTAGCAGGACCGGGAAGCTGAAGCCGCAGTCGAAGTGGTCGATGGGGACCGCGATCTAATTTGCATTGGAGGAGTTGATCCGCTCATCCTGTCGGGGAAGCCGCGCGATCAGCGGGCTTCCTTGCATGTGTTTCTCGACGAAGTCATCCAGCTCGGCTTTTGTAAGCCGGCATTCTTTATGGTCAGCTGAGTGAAAAGCGGAGGCCGCGTCTGTCCTAACCGCAGTGGCCTTGTCAGACCGCAACGACTTGGACTTATCCCGCATCCTTCTTGATTTGTGATGAAATCTACGGGATCTGCTCTATTTATAGAAAATCCGTGAAGCTACAGTGCCCAACGTCAAATCGCGGCTAGTCGTCACGCCGCGCGGCCTAAGTCCGCTCGAAGCGCAGATCAGCTTAATGACCAAGCCGCCGTCTAGTCCGTCAGTCCGCACGACTATATTCCTGCACTTAGAAAAATTCTATGGCGAATCATGTGGATATCAAGTATTCAAGCCGGCGTTCTGTTCGCCAGACCGCGCGGCTACTTTCCTAAACTTTAAATTCCTCAGAACAAAGCAGCAGACATGTCGATTATAAATTCAAACCGCATAAGCCGCATTCAGTTCGCATCATAATAGAATACAACAGTTTACAGCAATCAAATTTTCCAACATCCAGATAAAAAATATATATTACAACATAATATTCAAATGTCCGCGCGGCTTGGTTCACTCAAGTCGCTCAAGATCGTTTGTCGTCTTCCGGCCTGTCTCTTCCTATGTGCGCGACCTGCTCACCGGTCTGCACAATCGCAACGTACACCTGGCTAACCAGATTGTGAAGCGCATGTAGAGACCGATGAACTCGCGTAGCGTCGCGCTCTACTCTCGCAAACGGAATCATGGGGATCGCCTGGACTCCCAGACCGCTTGGAACTGCGACCTGGTTAGGCGCAGCGGCCACCGGCGGATGCGAAGTCTCGCCAGAGGCCGGGCGGCTAGTACCCGGCAACTCTGTAGGAGTTGGTAGTGCCCGCCGCTGTTCTCCGCCGGTCTCCGCCGGCAGGTCTTGGTTCTCGCCGCCTTCAGCATGTGGGATCTCTTCTCTGTCTCCTTCCAGCCACGCGGCCATCAGCAAGTACTTCTCCGCCCTCTCCTGCTCCAAGGCGACCTGCATCTCAGCAATCTTCGCCTCAGCGGTTTCCATCTCGGTCTGGAGCCTGGCGGTCTCTTCCTTCATCGCGGTCTGGAGCCTGGCAGTCTCTTGTTCCATCGCAGTCTTCATCCTCGCAGTCTCCTGCTCAAGCGCAGTTTGCAACCTTGCGGTCTCTCGCTCCAGGGTGGTTTGCAGCTCTTGGATCCTTTTTTCCGCGGCCTCCTGGGCAACCCGCTGCTGTTCGTCTTTAATCCGCAGGGTTTCGGTGGCCGCGTCCAAAGCCGCCTGCAGCGTGCCGACGTCCTTCTGGAAGTCGGCCATCTCCTTCTCGCGAACACTTGGAGGCGGAGGCGGTGGCAGCATAGACAAAAACGACGTCAAGTCGCCCGGTTTCATCGCGGTCTCCGGTACACCTGCAGAAGAAAAACCGCAGTCAGGTTCAGCCGGATTGTTGCGACCTTCTAGTAAGGAAATCGGTAGGATAAGACCGCCGGTTTGATGTTTATCTCCTCCAGAGGCCGCGGTATGGATTTTAATCACTGGCCGCCTGAGCCGCTCAGGATCTATCCTCTTCAGCTTTTCTTTCCATAGCCGCTCGGTTTCCTTAGCTCGGCTTTTCAGTTGAGCCGTGGTCAGGAAAAAGCTGGCCGGCGGATTTAATATTATATTCGCCCCCTTCTTCCTTGACCGCGACTTGTAGAATTTAATAATTCGCCTAACGTCCCGGTGTTTACCTTGCAGCAATGGATGTGTGGTCGCCACCGGCTTCTCGGCGATCAGTTTCTTCATCTCCTCCATCTTCTCGCGGAGCTTCAGTTTCTCGGCTCCTTCAGAAGCCGCGGAAGCCGGTTCGCCAGGCTTCTCCCCAATAACCTGGATATCGGGGCGGTCAACCTCCTCAGAGGCCGCTGGTGTCGACAATAGCGCGTCTTGCTCCTGCAGAGTCTCCATGCCCTTCAGGAGCTCGCTCAGCGAATCGCTAACCGCAGGTGTACCCTCCAGTTCGCTCTGTTTGTAATCCGGTGTGTGCGGGTTCTCGGGTACCTCCTTCTCGTGCGGCCTGTGTTGTAGACTGTCCGCGTCGGTCTTTTCAGAAATGTTCCGGTTTCTGGCATGCAGCTTCCTCATCTTCCTCTTCATCCTTTCTTCAAGGGTTTCGCTCCTTTCTTTCCGCAGTTTCAGGGAGCCGAACACCTTTTCAGTCCGCTTGTGCTGTTCAACCAAAGTCCGCTCGGGTTCCTGCGCCTTCTCCGGCTCGTTGTCATCCACAACGATTAAGTCGACCTTGCCCGGCAATTCGGACGGTTTCCCAGATTCAACACTCTTCTCCTCCGTCCCACCGATTTTTAGGAGCGGTTCTCCTGATGGAGAGAAAGTCAGGTCGAAGGATTTGGCAATTCCGGTTTGCAGTGGAGCAGCCTTCGAAACCGCTTTGGGATCTACTGCGGCCTGCGATGGTCCGCCAACGATCTCTGTCGGCCTCTTTTCAGGGCCAGAAGCCGCTGATGTCTCCGGCTTCCCAGTCTTCTTGGCAGTCTGACGGACAGAATCATTCGAGTTCTCGCTCCGGCTCTGCTTCGTTTCTGGCGGTTTCTTGTTGCGGGCTAACATTGATGACATCACATCCATCGCTAGAGAAATCGCGTCGGCTTGCAAAATTTTGACCGCAAGTGGCGAGTAGCGACCCGTGGCTTGGCAGGAATCCTGAAGAATGTCAAGGGTCAGGGGAATTTATAGACGACGATGAGGCAGTCGCGGTCTCCGGCTTAGTTCTACATTTTCGAAGTTTTTTGGAAACTTAAAAATGTGCGGGGATTATGATAAGCCCGGAATCCGCGACCTGCCCGCGTAATTTTCCAGACCGGGCGGCCTGCCTACTCAAGCCGCCAAGCCTCCCAAGCCGGGCGGTCTCCATGTCAGGCCGCTGCCAACGCCGACCCTGCTCAGCAACAAGGCCCAAGGACCCAGCCGTCAGCTCGCCAGGAGGAATCCGCCAGGCCGCGCGGCTTCCCTCCTTTCTTGTTTCTTTCTCTTTTGCTTCCCCTCACCTCTGCCCGGTTCTCCTGTACCCCGGGCAGCCGGTATTTTTAGCCCTGCCCGTTTGGGCAGGCCCCCGAGCCTATAAATAGGGGGAGGGTGCACTCCCCAAGACACGCTGACTGGGATCCAGGAGCTCGCCTGTTAAGAGCTGCGGTCTCAAGTCTAGTGTATTGCGGTTTGTAGTCCGGCCGGCTTTCTCTTTTACTCGTTGTAACTGTTTCTCATTTTTAAGTAAAGGAAAGCCCGCCGCAAGAGTGGCATTTAAGCCGCGGCGGGCGAACTCTGCTGTTGCCGCTGCCAGCGGCCCCCTTTTCCGGTCCTTTAGCCGCGACCGCTAGTAACCGATTGGTCGACAGTCTTCTCCTTTCCTCCCCTATTCCCCGGTGTTCGAACCGTTAGCTGGTGGTGCCCGACTCCCTGTCCGTTTTCGTGCATCAACAGTTAACACGCGACCTTCAGATCTCGACTAATCGATGAAATCAGCGGTCTAGCTAATTAGACCGCTCTATCCTCTAGAGTTCGGCGGCCTGTCGCGCAAGCCGCAACTTCGCCGGCTAAGGTTTTCAGCCCGCCTCCAGTGCTGTAGAACCTGGCTTTCTATCCGCTCTCTTTTCAGCCGGTCTTCTTATCGGTTTGCAGTATCGTCTAGCCGCCAATTAAGCCGCCGCTGTTCTGCGGTCTCTTGAAAAAGTTCAGCTATTCTTTCTTTTCAGGATGAATCCTGCAAAGGGTCAGGATAGATCGAGCCGCATCTCAGTAACTACAGATCTCTCAGAAGTGCAGGATTGCTCGTATTTTAATAGTGAGGTTGTTGACCCTCATAGAGAAATTTTTGCAAACAGTGTTGAGCGTGGCCTAGAATCTGTTGCAAATGAACCTCTTTGTGAGGAAGAAGAAGAGGCCCCTTCTCCATTCATTAATCGAATTCAGTGGGATACTGTCTCCGATGACTTTAGAGTACCGCGTCTCCCGGAGTATTCTGGATGTGATGATCCGTTTTCTCACTTGCAAGCTGAAAGTGCAACTAGATCTGATATACTCTAGAGGGGGGTGAATAGAGTATATGGTGTTTTAGTACTTTTAAAAACTTTTACAACAATTGTTGTAATAAGTGTGAACAGGGAAGCAAATATAAATCTAATCACAGAACTAAACTATGCAAAAACTAAGCACAGACAAATCAAGGCCAGAAACAAAAAGTAAACAAGCAGAGCCAGAGGACACAAGGAAATATAGTGGTTCCCCAAACTTGGGTACATCCACTCTTCTACCACCCTAGGTAGGAATCCACTGCAGGATGAGTTGATCAGGTGTCCTGGGCACCAATGAGCTTTTGATAAGGTGCTCAAAAACCAAAGCAGATTTTTTGATCAGGTGTCTTGCCACCAATGAGCTTTTGACAAGGTGCTCAAAAACCAGATTCAAACTTTTGAAGGGAGTTTGAGAAACCCTTTACAGAGTGGGGGTGAGAGAGTGATGGCAGTCTTCTCTTTCTCAAACAACTGAGAAGACTATGTGGATTGATGTCAAAGCTCCCCCTGAATCCTTGAAATCTTCAGGAAGAAAAGCTTTGCTTGAGGGTGATAGGCCTTCAAAGGTAGAACTCCAGCAATAGATGATTTCAGCAATGGCTGAAATGTTGAGTGTCTGGAGTCTTGAAATGATGTTGGCCTTGAACACTTTGAAAGATGAAGAGATCAGAAGATTTTTGAAAGCTTGATCTCTTGATGAGTGTTCTTCAGAATTCTTTTTGACAGAAGATTTTGAAAGAGTCTCTGTAATCTGTATTGTGTATTCTCTCCTTGTTAATCTCTGTATATCATCTATATTGATTCAAAAACATTCTGTCTTTTATTCTCTGTTTCAGAATAGAATATCATTCTCTGTCAAAAATAGCCGTTGGTCTGCATTGATTGCATCCTTAATTGCAAAAACTCTTCTAGAGGAAAGTCCACAGAATTATTCCTTGGAAGATCCCTTGAAACTTGGTCCAGAAATAAATGAAAACGGCTAGCAAATCTCTGAATTAATTGCAGAATAACTCCTGTCTGATTTGAATTTGAATTCTGGAAGTTAACTGAAATCGTCGAACTGAGCTCTGCTATCGTCGAGCTGAGCTCAGCGAACTGGAAAACTCAAGCAGCAAAATAATCGTCGATCTGAGCTCAAAGATCGTCGAACTGAGCTCAAAGATAAAGATCCAATGCAGAGTCAAAATTGTCGAACTGAGCTCACCGATCGTCGAATGGAGTTCGACGATATTATGAAGTTGAGCTCAGCGATCGTCGAGTGGAGCTCGACGATCTGCCGAAGTTGAGCTCGACGATCGTCGATCTGAGTTCGACGAATCGTCGTGCTGAGCTCGACGATCAGACTTAGTCTCCAGACAGAAAAACTTGGTCTTCAGGGCAGCTCCCAATCCTAGACTTCTAACCCTTAGACTCAATTCTAATTGACCTATTAAGCTATACAGAAGGTCAAACAAAGGTTCCTAGAGACATAATGATCCTGACCCAAATTAGTAATAGGGTGTTCTAACAATCTCCCCCTATTTGGGTTAGGATTAATATTTACAGACTTTGGAAATTCAAATAACAACATATAATCAGAAAAGCATAAAAACAACAGCAGCTAGACATGCAGAAACATCACAGATATATATATATATATATATATATATATATATATATATATATATATATATATATATATATATATATATATATATATATATATATATATATATATATATATATATATATATATATATATATATATATATATATATATATATATATATATATATATATATGCATATGGCATCCAGATAGCAGTCAGAAAATCCAAAGATTGTCACCTTACAAAATCACTTCTTCTCTTTGCCTTTAACCATCTTGATTTCTCTGTTTGGATTTTGGGCTTCCTTGTTGGATCTGGTGTCATCTGCTGCACCCAAGTAAGTTTGCTTTGAAGTCCTGGGAACCACAGCAGCAGGATGCAATTCCATATATCTGTCTGCATCAAAGAATTTGCTGGAAACATATTTCTCTAGTTCCTTCTGTCTCTGCTCTGACATTGTAGAAATATTGGAAGTGTCTAGCCCTTGTTCTTTGGCTTTCTTTATCTGGTCTAATGCAGCCAACTCCTTCATCCTAGCAGTCCAAGCAACTGGATTCTTCTCAGGGTCCTCAAATGGTACAGGTGGCTCATACCTGTTGGAAGAATTATCTTGAGGAGGCCTAGCAGACACTGTCTCTCTTAGCTTGTAGGGGAATGAACCAGAAGTAGTATCAGATGAAACATGTCCTCCCCTGGAGTATGGGTGCTGCCTGGAGTGCCCTTTAGAATAAACCTGAATATCTCTTTGACTACCCCTGTATCCTCCTCTCCTAGAATAAGAACCCCTAGATTGGCTTTCCCTTTGATAGGATCTGGCATGGGGTTGATAGGGAGCCTGGCTTCTAGCTGGGGCTTGACTTGCAGAGCTGCCACCTGCACCTGCATCAGGAGGAGGTGGTGGAGGAGGATGAGGGTGCTGGAACTGGGAGGAGCCCTTCTCATACTTTCTCTTCTTCTTCATTGCTTTCAACTGGTTTTTGGAATACTGCATCCAATGTTCAGTAATTTGGCAGTTATGCAGAATATAATAAGGTATATCATTATTATCCTTGAATTTTGCAGGAGGCACCCTTTTCATTGCCTTGCTCCTAGCTTTCCTTTTCCTTGCAATAGTAGCAGCTGAATCATCAGAGTCTGTTTTGAATTCATCAGACTCAGAACTCTGGTCATCATATATAGCATCTATTTTCTTCATCAATTCTTTCTTCAACTGAACAGCAGCAGATGAGGCAGAGGCAGAAGTAGCAGCAGCAGGGACAACAGCAGATGGGGCAGCAGATGGAGCAACAGATGGAGCAACAGAAGGAGCAACAGAAGGAGCAATAGAAGCTGGAGTAGTGACAGTAGCAGTAATTGTAACAGTCTCACTATCAGCAGAAATTTCAGCAACATCAAAAACTGCAGCAGACTCAAAAACACTGGCCTCTGACATCAGAAAATCCTTGGATGTTGGCTCATCAGGAACAATTGGGATTTCAGCAGCAGTGAGAACATTTTCAGCAGCAGCAAAAACAGTTTCAGAAGCAGATTCAGTCTTTTCTTCAACAGCAGCAGCAGCAATCACTGAGTGTGCAAAAGAAGAAATAATGCTGGGGTCACAGCCAGAGAAAGGCACCAGTGCCTTAGATAGGTCTTCTGAGGGCTGGACAACATTAACTCCTGGGAGATAGCTGAAGAAGGTAGGGTCAAAGGCAGAAAGCAAAGACTGTAGGTCTATTGCCAGAACTGGAGTAGGAGGCACATCAGCAAGAGCAGAAGCAGCAGAAACAGAAATCTCAGCAGCAGTAGCAGTATCATCAACAGCAGGAGCAGAGACAGCAGCAGCAACAGCATGAAGGCTTGCTTCATATGGCATCTCCCCCTGCCTAGATGCAGATACATCTGTATCAAGGCACACTGCTGGAGGTGCTGCCTGAGGAATGAGGGAGGAAAGCCTGGCAGAGAGAGCTGCCACTGACAGTTGTAGAGGAGCCAAAGAGGTCTCTAAGAGCAGAGAGAGCCTGGGGGTAATTAGCTCATACAACTTGTCAGCTAGGGCTAAGAGGTCTACTTGCTCAAGAATAGGAGCAGAGGTAGATGGAGTAGGGATAGCTGAGGATGCTGGAAGTGGAGGGCTGGAGAGTGGAGGGATGGATGACTGAGGTGTGGGGATGGTGGATATGGAGGACAAGGGGATGGATGTGGATGGGGTGAAAGTTGGTTGGTCAATGATATGGTGGAGGAGATCTTGGAATGAGGTTGAGGAGGAGGGTAATTCTGGAGGAGATGAGGGGGAATCATCCATGTAGGAGTCATCCAGAAGGGTGAAGGATGGTATGGATGGGGAAGAAGTGACATCTGGTGGTGGATATGAGAACAATGGGTGGAATTGGTCTACTGGAGGTGATGAAATGGTTGCTGGAGATGGAATTGATGTTGGAGAGGGGCTAGAGATGGTAATGGGGGATGAAGCAGGAATGGTGGATGGAAGAGGTAGGGTTGGAATTGGAGGAGGAGAAGAGGCAGCAACAGCAGCAGCCAGGTCTTCTGCAGGAGCAGAGACCTGTGGGAGAGTGACTCTGTGAGTCCTGGTGCCTGAAGGAGCACTAGAGGAGGGCCTACTTGGCTTGCTTATCTGCCTGTCCCACTTGCCAAAGAGGGCACAGGTAAGTCTCTTGGAGGCATTGATGTGCACTCTAGAGGAGACCAGCAAGGTAGGGCACCTTGTTTGCAGGAAGACTCCAATAATCCTTCCAAAATTAACAAAGCTTTTGTTTATTTTCTTCTTTATTAGGTCAAAGAAGACCTCTCCCCAGTTCAAACGTTTCTTATCTACCAGAGCTCCCATGAGGCAGAGCTGATGTCTGGAGATAGTGTCATGTGCAGAGTGCTTTGCCAACAGCACTTTTCCTACAACATCTGCTAGGAACCTGTACTCAACAGACAAGTTCCTTTTGAATAACTTGCTAGGGTTTCCCTCAGGATGACCCATCCTGGCAAGTATGTCAGAAAACTCCTCTCCAGATAATTCAGCAGTATCATCTCCATTTCTCAGTCCAAAAACCTCTGTTAGAATGGTGGGGGTCAGAGGTACCTGAGTTCCAGCAATGGACCCAACTATTGTGTTGTTGTCTTGGTGGTGAGCAGTGTAAACCCATTCCTTGATTTCATCTGAGGCCAGCTTTATCCTGGTGGTCATGAGGGCAGACAAGTTCTGATCCTTGAATAAGCTCAGAATATCTTGGAAAACTTGGTCAGTAGTGCTGAATGATTCCATATCAATGTCGAAGCTGCATCGAACTTCATGGCGGCTAGAACTGCAATTGATACAGCCATTGTACATGCAAAGATTCAACAAACAAAACGACCAAGCGTAGAACTGTTTGGAGGGAAGAAAGATTCTTGCAGAGAAATTGAAAGCGCAAGAGAGAATGACGGCGAAAAATGAGTTTTATATTAGGGTTCGACGCAGAATTGGAAAGATCGTTGAACTCAGTTCGACGATCGAGGCTTCTAAAGGAATTTGAAGAGACTCCAACATCATCGATCTCCGTTCGACGATCTTGGAAGGCGTCGAGCTCCGTTCGACGATCGTTCAGTGAACATAATCGTCGAGCGCCGTTCGACGATCGTTGACCGGAAGAGATAGTTCATACTATCTGAGAGGCGCTGAACTCAGTTCGACGATTCTGGAAATCGTCGATCTCCGTTCGACGATCTGTGTGGAATCGTCGAGCGCAGTTCAGAGATCAGAAAAATTCTAGACACTAAGAAAAATCAGAATTTTTGCCTAGTCTTGGTCAATTTTTAGCTTTCAAAATCTTGGAGATTATTTAAGACTTCCTCCATCTAACATTCCTAACTGATTTAGGAAGAAGGTGTGTTTCTTTTCATCCAAAGGCTTGGTGAAAATATCTCCCCTTTGTAAATCAGTTGGGATATATTGCAATTCAATTTTATTCTTTTCAACATTGTCCCTTAAGAAATGATGCCTAATCTCTATGTGTTTTGTCCTACTATGGAGGACTGGATTTTGAGCTATGGAAATAACACTTGTATTGTCACAAAAGATTTTTGACTTCTCTAAGTTGTAACCATAGTCTAGGAGTTGGTTTTGAATCCACAATATTTGTGAACAACAACTGCCTGCAGCCATATATTCAGCTTCAGCAGTTGAAGTTGACACAGATGTTTGTTTCTTATAAAACCAAGAGACAAGTCTGTCACCAAGGAACTGACAAGTTCCACTGGTGCTTTTCCTGTCAATTCTGCATCCAACATAATCAGCATCAGAGAATCCAGTTAAATCAAATGCTGAATCTTTTGGATACCAGAGACCTAGATTTGGACAACTTTTAACATACCTGAGAATCCTCCTTACTAATGTTAGGTGTGACTCTCTAGGACTTACTTGGAACCTAGCACATATGCATGTAGCAAACATTATATCTGGTCTACTAGCTGTAAGATACAGTAAAGAGCCAATCATTGCTCTATATGTTGTCTGATCAACAGGTTTCCCATGTTCATCAGCATCCAGTACAGCATTGGTAGGCATGGGTGTTTTCATACAAGATGCCTCAGACATACCAAATTTCTTAACCAGTTCATTAGCATATTTGGTTTGAGAAATAAAGATGCCTTCAGCATGTTGCTTGACTTGTAATCCTAGAAAGAAGGATAGCTCGCCCATGCTACTCATCTCAAATTTAGAATGCATCAGGTTAGAAAACCTTCTGCACAATTTTGAGTCAGTAGAACTAAAAATGATATCGTCTACATAAATTTGTACTAGTAGGGTATGGGACTTATGGGTTCTAATAAAAAGAGTTTGGTCTACTCTACCCCTTATAAAACTATTTTCCAAGAGAAAGCATGCTAAGGTCTCATACCATGCTCTAGGAGCTTGCTTGAGACCATATAATGCTTTATTTAGTCTAAAAACATAATCAGGGTAAGTTGGAGAGATAAAACCTGGAGGTTGTCTGACATAGACTTCCTCTTTGATGTCTCCATTCAAGAAAGCACTTTTGACATCCATCTGATAGACTTTGAAACCTTTGTGAGCTGCATAAGATAAAAATATCCTGATGGCTTCTAATCTTACAACAGGTGCAAAAGTCTGGTCGTAGTCAATTCCTTCTTCTTGAGAATATCCCTGGGCAACTAGCCTTGCCTTATTCCTTATTATTACTCCTTGATCATCCAGTTTATTTCTGAATACTCATTTTGTTCCAACAATGGAATGATCCTTTGGCTTTGGCACTAGTTCCCATACTTTGTTCCTCTCAAATTGATGCAACTCCTCTTGCATTGCAATGATCCAGTGTGGATCTTGCTCTGCATCTTGAATGGACTGAGGTTCAATTTGAGAAAGGAAGCAGGTGTGCAACAGGTTTTGGTTGACCTGATTTCTGGTTTGCACACCAGCTGAGAGTTCTCCAATTATTTGGGTAATTGGATGGTCTCTTGATGTTACTAGATCAACAGGGGGTGTTGATTGTTCACCAACCTGTGTTGTTGTTTCCTCTTGTGGTACAACAACTGGCTCTTCAAGTGGTGGTTCAATATGTTGAGCATTGTTTTCATCTTCACTGCTTTCATCCTCTTGAGCAACCTGTAGCTTGTTCATATCTTCAACTAGAGAGTGTTCCTGCAAAGGTTCTATGGTAGAAGAAATCTTCTCCTTGAACGACATGTTAGTTTCATCAAAAGAAATGTGAACAGATTCCTCAATTTTCAAAGATGATTTATTATAGACCCTATAGGCCTTGCTGATCATGGAGTATCCCAGAAACACTCCTTCATCAGCTTTGGCTTGAAATTTTGCTAAGTATTTCTTGTCATTATTGTGAATATAGCAAATGCAACCAAAAATTCTGAAATAGTCAACTTTAGGTTTCTTCCCTTTGAGTAATTCATAGGGAGTCTTTCCCTTCAGTTTATGTATCAGACTTCTGTTCAGCACATAGTTGGAGGTGTTCACTGCCTCTGCCCAAAAGGATAGAGGTAGATGAGCATCTGACAACAATGTAGTGGCAGATTCAATAAGGGTTCTATTTTTCCTTTCAGCTACCCCATTTTGTTGAGGAGTTCTAGGAGCTGAGAAAGTATGCCTGATCCCTTCACTCTGACAGAACTCTTGCATAAGAAGAGAATCAAACTCTGTCCCATGATCACTTCTGATCAGGGCAATGTGAGTATTGAACTCAATCTGTATACATTTGAGAAACTCTGTCAGACACTTAAAGTTATCAGACTTCTTCCTTAGAAAGAACACCCAAGTGAATCTAGAGAAGTCATCTACAACTACTAAAGTGTAGGATTTCCCTCCTAGGCTTTGTACTGTGATGGGTCCAAAGAGATCCATGTGTAACAGATACAATATCCTAGGTGAATCACTCTTATTAAGTGACTTAAAACTGTTTTTAGTTTGCTTTCCTAATTGACAAGCCTTGCAGAGTCCTTCCTTCTTGTAGGGGCCAGAAGGTAGTCCTCTAACAAGGTTGTCCTTGGATAGCCTAGCAATAGTTCTAAGGTTTAGGTGTCCTAATCTCTTATGCCATAACACATTTGGTCTACAGACTGAGTTAAACAGACAAATATCTATATCAGTTGAAAGAAAATCTACTAAGTAGATGTTACCTTTCCTTATACCTGTCAACACAGTTGTGTTGTCCTCTGACTTGATTTTGCATAAGGTTTTGCTGAAGGTCACCTGGTAGCCTTCATCATATAGCTGACTGATGCTGATCAGGTTGTGCTTCAGTCCTTCCACATATGCTACCTTCTTGAAGGTTACTGATCCAATCTGTACTGCACCATATCCCTTAGTTTGTCCAAAGTTGGAATCACCAAAGATAACTTTGGGTCCAAGCTTGGCTCTGAAGGATGTGAGGTTGTCCTTATTCCCTGTCATGTGCTTAGAGCACCCACTATCCAAATACCATTGCTGGTTAGATGTTGGATATGTCTTCACCTGCACATGAAACAATTCACTTGTTTTTGACCCAGTTTACCTTGGGCCTAGGTTGATAACCTCTAAATTCAGAAATAAAAGACATCTCTGGCTGACTCTTATATCCTTCAGGATGATATCTCCTTGGAGGTAAAATCCATTCAGTATAAGGGTTGAAGGTTTGGGATGAAGAACCCTTAGGATTCAATTTTGATTTGCCTTTGAAAAAGTTTCCAGAGTTCTGACCTCTGTTCGACGATCTTGGAGCTGAGTTCGACGATCTTGGGTCAGATCGTCGAGCTCCGTTCGACGGTCGACTATGGCTGAGGTCAGGTATATGAGATCGTCGACCTGCGTTCGACGACTTTGGCTGAGATCGTCGATCTGCGTTCGACGATTTGTCCTGAGATCGTCGAGCTGCGTTCGGCGATCGTCGATCTTCATTCGGCGATCGTCGATCTCCGTTCGACGATTTTTGCTGGGACTTAGTTTTCTGAGGCAGATCACAATTTTTCCTAGCAACCTCTACAACTCCCTTTCCCTTGCTAGAAATAAACTTGATGGGAGTTGTTAGGACTATAGGTTGGCTGGATGAAGCACCCAAGCCCAGTGTACTGTTGAATCTAGAGTTCACTGTGCTTGTGATGTCCATCAGCTTGATGCTTCTCCCATTAAGGGATTCTTCAAGCTTCTTGGCCTCAGAGAGCTCACTTTTCAGTGTAGCTATCTGTTCCCTACAGTTCTCCAACTCCTGAGAGAGTTTGAGGTTTTCTGACTTTAAACCATTGTGTTCAGATAATTGATTTCTGAGAGAGATAATCTCTTTCTCAGACTTTAGCAGGTCTAGACACAGTATTTTAAATTCAGAATTAAAATCTTCTGAAGTAAAATCAAAAGAACTAATTACCTGATCTTCTTCAGGTTGAGTTTCTGAGTCTGACTCTGACTCTTCATCCTCTGAATTGTGCTGTGAGGCATTAATTGCCATCATGCAGAATTCCTTTTCTTCTGCATCATCCTCATCATCACTGGAGCTGGATGAGGCTTCTGATTCCTCTTCTGTCTCACTCCAGGATTCAACAACAAACCCTTTCCTTGTGTGCTTATTTTTGCTGGAAGAAGGTTTGCTATTGCCATTCCTTTTGGGGTCCTTCTCCTTTCTTCTTTCTTTTCTGTCCCTTCTGTCCTTGTTCTTGTTCTCTGGACAGTCAGGAACTATATGCCCTGGTTTCCTGCAACCAAAGCAGATAATGTCTTTGTTATTGCCAATGGACTTGTCATACCTTGGCTTATCCTGCTCCTTGTATGATCTTCTTCTGAAGTCCTTTCTGGCCATCTTATAGAATCTTTTGGCCAACAAGCTGAGAAGTTCATCATTGCCTGTAGCTTTTTCTTCAGGCAGATCCTCAGTTGCCTTGAAGGCTATGGTTTTCTCTTTCCTTGTGGCTGGTGAAGCAGCCTTCTGTTCTTCCTCTTTATTCTTGATGAGTAGCTCATAAGATTTGAGCTTACCCAACAAGGCTTCAGTGGTGATCTCATTTAGACTTCTGGCATTCTTAATTGGCCAGATTCTTGAGTCCCAAGTGCTGGGGAAGCACATTAGGATCTTGTCATTAAGTTCTGTCAGAGAAATCTCTTTGTCCAATGTCCTTAGCTCACTGACAATTAGACTCAATCTGTTGTACATGTCTCCCACTGACTCAGTCTCTCCCTTCTTGAAGTTCTCATATTGGGAGATGAGATGGGATCTTCTGTCCTTTCTCTCATCAGCTGAGCCTGAGACAATTTCTGAGAGCTTGTCCCAAATCTCCTTGGTTGAGTTGCATTCAGCTACCTTTTGGAATATGTCATCTGACATTGTCTGGGATAGGATGTTCATAGCCTTGGCATCAGCTACTTTCCATTTTTTGATGTCAGCATCTGTTCCTGATGGAGGTGGAACAGCATTTGTGCTTGTGCTCTCTGGGGGTCTTGGACACACTGTCAAAACAGAATTGAAAATATCTTCGTCAATAGAATTCATGTAAAGTCTAATCCTTGCTTTCCAAAGTGCAAACTTGGAAAGATTGCACACTGGAGGTCTGGTGCTAGCATAATCTTTGTTTTGGGCCATGATTTGTGCACACAAAATCTAATAATACAATACAAAAGAAAACAGATCTAGTTTGGGAACTTTGGGTTCAGGTGTTAGCCTGTACAACCAATCAGATATGGTATGTTTAACCAACCTGCCTCTGATACCAATTGAAAGTGCAACTAGATCTGATATACTCTAGAGGGGGGTGAATAGAGTATATGGTGTTTTAGTACTTTTAAAAACTTTTACAACAATTGTTGTATTAAGTGTGAACAGGGAAGCAAATATAAATCTAATCACAGAACTAAACTATGCAAAAACTAAGCACAGACAAATCAAGGCCAGAAACAAAAAGTAAACAAGCAGAGCCAGAGGACACAAGGAAATATAGTGGTTCCCCAAACTTGGGTACATCCACTCTTCTACCACCCTAGGTAGGAATCCACTGCAGGATGAGTTGATCAGGTGTCCTGGGCACCAATGAGCTTTTGATAAGGTGCTCAAAAACCAAAGCAGATTTTTTGATCAGGTGTCTTGCCACCAATGAGCTTTTGACAAGGTGCTCAAAAAACCAGATTCAAACTTTTGAAGGGAGTTTGAGAAACCCTTTATAGAGTGGGGGTGAGAGAGTGATGTCAGTCTTCTCTTTCTCAAACAACTGAGAAGACTATGTGGATTGATGTCAAAGCTCCCCCTGAATCCTTGAAATCTTCAGGAAGAAAAGCTTTGCTTGAGGGTGATAGGCCTTCAAAGGTAGAACTCCAGCAATAGATGATTTCAGCAATGGCTGAAATGTTGAGTGTCTGGAGTCTTGAAATGATGTTGGCCTTGAACAGTTTGAAAGATGAAGAGATCAGAAGATTTTTGAAAGCTTGATCTCTTGATGAGTGTTCTTCAGAATTCTTTTTGACAGAAGATTTTGAAAGAGTCTCTGTAATCTGTATTGTGTATTCTCTCCTTGTTAATCTCTGTATATCATCTATATTGATTCAAAAACATTCTGTCTTTTATTCTCTGTTTCAGAATAGAATATCATTCTCTGTTAAAGATAGTCGTTGGTCTGCATTGATTGCATCCTTAATTGCAAAAACTCTTCTAGAGGAAAGTCCACAGAATTATTCCTTGGAAGATCCCTTGAAACTTAGTCCAGAAATAAATGAAAACGGCTAGCAAATCTCTGAATTAATTGCAGAATAACTCCTGTCTGATTTGTATTTGAATTTTGGAAGTTAACTGAAATCGTCGAACTGAGCTCTGCTATCGTCGAGCTGAGCTCAGCGAACTGGAAAACTCAAGCAGCAAAATAATCGTCGATCTGAGCTCAAAGATCGTCGAACTGAGCTCAGAGATAAAGATCCAATGCAGAGTCAAAATGAGCTCACCGATCGTCGAATGGAGTTCGACGATATTATGAAGTTGAGCTCAGCGATCGTCGAGTGGAGCTCGACGATCTGCCGAAGTTGAGCTCGACGATCGTCGATCTGAGTTCGACGAATCGTCGTGCTGAGCTCGACGATCAGACTTAGTCTCCAGACAGAAAAACTTGGTCTTCAGGGCAGCTCCCAATCCTAGACTTCTAACCCTTAGACTCAATTCTAATTGACCTATTAAGCTATACAGAAGGTCAAACAAAGGTTCCTAGAGACATAATGATCCTGACCCAAATTAGTAATAGGGTGTTCCAACACAAGCTTTTGAATCAGCTATTTCACTGAGAAAAGTGTCAAATGGAGTAAAATGCAAACTCTTCGTTATATCTTTTGGCAATGTTGCAAGAGAATGGTTTTATAGCCTCCCACCTCGATCAGTAACCAGCTTTAAGGATCTTCGAAGTCAATTTATTTCTAGATTCGCTATTTATAGGAAGCGGAAAAGAGACGTTGGAGCTCTCTTCCGAATCAAGCAAGGAATTGACGAGTCTAATCCAGATTTTGTTGATCGGTTTCAAAAGGAGGTCTTAGATATTTGTAGCGTCCATCAAGACTATTACTTGCATGCTTTCATAAATTCACTTCAAGAAGGCCCATTGAAATTCAAGCTCACCACAAAATATCCCAAAAGCTACGGAGATCTTATTGATATAGTTAATACATTCATAATGGGCGAAGAGGCAAATAAAGGTTATGTTTCATTTCTGAATCAAATGGCTAAACAATCTCAAGGGACTTCTGGTCAACAGCAATCTATTTCCTCATAAGATGTTTTGCAAGTTGAATATTGCAAGTCTCCTTATATTCTCCATGATAAAATTCCAAAGTATGAAAAAGATTCAGGTAAGTATGTTAAGTTCAAAATTCCTATGGAAGATCTTTTGATAATCATTCAGGGAATGCCTGAGTTCAAGAAGCCTCGGCGTATGAAATCCAAAATCAAGTATCGGCACGAGCAACTTTTTTGCAAGTATCATAAAGATATTGGTCATCTAGCAGAAGATTGCATAGCTCTCAGGGAATTGGCTAATCAACTTGTAAGAGCTGGAAAGCTGCAAGAATATATTATTTAGTAACTCTCTAAGGCAATCTTCCATTTCTTGCTCAATAATTCAAGCAGTGATTCCTCTTTCTTTCTATAAAGAAAAGTGCTTATGTTCAGAATAGTACATAACATCTCCTTCACAATCGGTATTAATGAGAGATGATAAAACTACAGATATATATCCTTTATCACTTCCTTAACATCATGCAAATGTTACTTTTTCATTTGAAGCTTATTTTTAGCTTTACTCTTTATGCCAATATGCATGCATGTAGGGGCAAGAGCCCCTTTCGAATTCTTAAGCCCTCCACATCCCGCTTGACTTCAGTCACAGACAGGCATTACGTACTTGTCCCGCTTGACCTTCGTCGCAGACATTGCGTACTTGTCCTGCTTGACTTCAGTCGCAGATGTGTAGTGGGTTTTCCGCTTGGCCTTCAGTCGCAGACATTGCGTACCCGTCACGCATGACTTCAGTCACACACAGGCATTACGTACTTGTCCCGCTTGACCTTCATCGCAGACATTGCGTACTTGTCCTGCTTGACTTCAGTCGCAGACATTGCGTACTTGTCCCGCTTGACATCGGTCATGGATTTTGAGAATTTCGATCCCGCTTATGTGTTCTTTGTGTGGAAAGCAATGCCACACGCACCTGCCCACATTGACACATAAGTGCATGTCTTCACCTATTTTTGCAGGACAACACGCGCCTATCCGCTATCTCGCGGTTTTACTAAGCGGCCTGTGCAGGTTGTATAATTAATTACACAAGCCGCCCGGTTTCATATTCCGGCTTAAGTTTTTTAACTTTCCTGTTCCTACCTGCCGGATTATCATTAATATATTTGGGAACTCGGCCGACTTACGTCCGCCTATCCGCTATTCAATATCTTATTTGGCTCAAATATATCAATTGCCGGTTTGTTATTCATATGGAAAGGAAGTCGCCCGACCTGCGTCTGGCACTTAATTCCTGGCTTTGATCTGCCGACTTATGGTATTAATTATATTAGCTAATCAGCGAACTGTCGTCACAACAATTCCCGGCTTCCATGTGCCTATATCGGCCTGTATTATCGGAAGCCGAAGCTTGTTTCTCTATTCTTGTTCCTTTAATCAAATGGGCAATTCGTTTCAGAGTTCGCCCTAGCCGCAATCTAATATTTCAATGTTATGGATGTCTGCCGACTGCGACAAGTGGCCGCGCGGCTTAGCGGTCACGGTTTATGTATGAGCAAGCCGCGGCAGTTCAGCTCTTCCAGCAGATAACGTTGAATAATTCATCAAGGAAAATTGCGGTTTAAGTTATTAGCCGCTCGACTTATCGTCGACGTGCACTCCGGTATAAACCGCAGGAAAATATCTCTCTCTTGCGGATAGCTTCGTTGAAGTCGCAGCGCAAACTCAGCCGGTTTACATACTTATATTTTAAATCGGAAGCTAAACTGAGACCGCGCAGACTTAGTCAAGTAAGAAAAGTGAGATGTAACAAAAAGAAAGGTAAAATTGCCTTCATTTCTATTTCATTAAGTATTACAAAATAGTAATCGCGCGGTTACAAAAACAATACCGCCGATTTCAAAAAAGTTCAAAATACAATAACAAGTTATAGATTTTCTAATCGTCCGGTTTGAGCTTCTTAGTCGCAGGAGAATCCAAATCACTGTCGTCGCCAATGTCGACGGATGATAGAGAGTATCCGCTGCTAGTTGCGGAGCTCGCTGAACCGCCAGAAGTTGTCGAGTCTGGCCGCGCGGTCTCCGATTCTTGGCCGCCGGACTCAGGCGATGTACGTGGACTCCGGCTTCCCTGCCCGACCTCTTCCACGGCATCTCCGACCACCTCGCCGACTTCTTCCCCGACCTTGGCCTTGCCCTTGATCGACCTATAGACGTCGGCCACCTGCTCTTTCAGGGAGGGGTAGATGTCGGCACATGTAAAGTCGGTGAAGCCGGTGGCCAAGCCGCCAAGGTCCCGGAGGCGGTTAAGCGCTCCATCAATCCCTTGGACGAGTTGGGGGAAGACTTTGTCTTGGAAGATGGGATTGGCCGGGTCATACATTTCCTGCAAAGCAAAAGTAAAGGTAAGGTCGCGCGGTTACATAATGCTAACCGCACGAGTATTGGTAATGACTTACCGCCTCCTTTTCCTTAAGCCGCTTGTTCTCTTCTTGCTGTTCGCCTAACTGTGTCTTCAGGCCGCTGTTCTCCTTCATCAGTTGCTTGTAGGCAAGGCCCATGAAGTGACTTGCCACGAAGCTCCTCGCGCCGACTTGCGCGGCTAGCCGCGGCAGGTCGTCTGGAGGAACTCGTCGCATAGCCCTCAAGTTGTGCTTGCCATACAGCGCGCCGCCAACCGCGCTCGCATGGCGGCTTACTTCTTCTGCTCCCCAGTAGGGGAGGGCGGTGGAGATCGTCACCGACTTGCCGTCCGGACTCCACCGCAAGGCCGGATCGTCGTGCACATCCTTCAAGCTGCTGCCGGTTCCTTGCAGAATGAACTCTCCAGAGGAGTCCGACTCCTCCTCCTCCGCAGCTGGCGCCGGCTTGGCCCACTTCGCTCTCTTTTCTCTTTGAGTGAGGGTCAAGCCGCCAGGAGTCTGCGGCTTGTTCAGCAGGACCGCCACAACAGCTGCAAAGATAAAGGCAAAGTTAGTTCCCAGTCCGTGCGGCTAAGATATCAGGTCGGCCGGCTTGGAGCTTACTGTCTTCCGCCTCTACTCCTACTAGAGACGGCAATAGCGGGATGTAGTGGTTTACATCACGCCGCTCGCCTTTGAAGAAGTTGTATATCTCCTTCTCGATGCCGTCCAAGCCGCTGCTCCCAAAGGCGGCTTCTTCGCGGATCTGGGGGTCGACCGGCAGCAACCCCAGGTTTCCCTCGAAGATGAGAAACCGCTCCGGCCAGTTCGCAATCTTGTTGTCCAAGTTGACTATCTTTAGCCCTCTGCAGCCGAAGTAGAGGTGCCCCCGGAAGATCTTTGTCCCGGAGTCCGGGATAGACCGCACCGAGAAGCACTCTCGGAAGAGCCTCATAGAGAAGCAGACTCTTTCCGACCTGAGGTAGGAGATGAAGTTGTAGATGGCGGCTATCGAGTTTGGGGGTAGTTGTCCGGGCACAACTCCGTAGTGGTCGAAGATCGCTACGGCCTCTAGCAGGACCGGGAAGCTGAAGCCGCAGTCGAAGTGGTCGATGGGGACCGCGATCTGATTTGCATTGGAGGAGTTGATCCGCTCATCCTGTTGGGGAAGCCGCGCGATCAGCGGGCTTCCTTGCATGTGTTTCTCGACGAAGTCATCCAGCTCGGCTTTTGTAAGCCGGCATTCTTTATGGTCAGCTGAGTGAAAAGCGGAGGCCGCGTCTGTCCTAACCGCAGTGGCCTTGTCAGACCGCAACGACTTGGACTTAGCCCGCATCCTTCTTGATTTGTGATGAAATCTACGGGATCTGCTCTATTTATAGAAAATCCGTGAAGCTACAGTGCCCAACGTCAAATCGCGGCTAGTCGTCACGCCGCGCGGCCTAAGCCCGCTCGAAGCGCAGATCAGCTTAATGACCAAGCCGTCGTCTAGTCCATCAGTCCGCACGGTTATATTCCTGCACTTAGAAAAATTCTATGGCGAATCATGTGGATATCAAGTATTCAAGCCGGCATTCTGTTCGCCAGACAGCGAGGCTACTTTCCTAAACTTTAAATTCCTCAGAACAAAGCAGCAGACATGTGGATTATAAATTCAAACCGCATAAGCCGCATTCAGTTCGCATCATAATAGAATACAACAGTTTACAGCAATCAAATTGTCCAACATCCAGAGAAAAAATATATATTACAACATAATATTCAAATGTCCGCGCGGCTTGGTTCACTCAAGTCGCTCAAGATCGTTTGTCGTCTTCCGGCCTGTCTCTTCCTATGTGCGCGACCTGCTCACCGGTCTGCACAATTGCAACGTACACCTGGCTAACCAGATTGTGAAGCGCATGCAGAGACCGATGAACTCGCGCAGCGTCGCGCTCTACTCTCGCAAACGGAATCATGGGGATCGCCTGGACTCCCAGACCGCTTGGAACTGCGACCTGGTTAGGCGCAGCGGCCACCGGCGGATGCGAAGTCTCGCCAGAGGCCGGGCGGCTAGTACACGGCAACTCTGCAGGAGTTGGTAGTGCCCGCCGCTGTTCTCCGCCGGTCTCCGCCGGCAGGTCTTGGTTCTCGCCGCCTTCAGCATATGGGATCTCTTCTCTGTCTCCTTCCAGCCGCGCGGCCATCAGCATGTACTTCTCCGCCCTCTCCTGCTCCAAGGCGACCTGCATCTCAGCAATCTTCGCCTCAGCGGTTTCCATCTCGGTATGGAGCCTGGCGGTCTCTTCCTTCATCGCGGTCTGGAGCCTGGCAGTCTCTTGTTCCATCACAGTCTTCATCCTCGCGGTCTCCTGCTCAAGCGCAGTTTGCAACCTTGCGGTCTCTCGCTCCAGGGTGGTTTGCAGCTCTTGGATCCTTTTTTCCGCGGCCTCCTGGGCAACCCGCTGCTGTTCGTCTTTAATCCGCAGGGTTTCGGTGGCCGCGTCCAAAGCCGCCTACAGCGTGCCGACGTCCTTCTGGAAGTCGGCCATCTCCTTCTCGCGAACACTTGGAGGCGGAGGCGGTGGCAGCATAGACAAAAATGATGTCAAGTCGCCCGGTTTCATCGCGGTCTCCGGTACACCTGCAGAAGAAAAACCGCAGTTAGGTTTAGCCGGATTGTTGCGACCTTCTAGTAAGGAAATCGGTAGGATAAGACAGCTGGTTTGATGTTCATCTCCTCCAGAGGCCGCGGTATGGATTTTAATCACTGGCCGCCTGAGCCGCTCAGGATCTATCCTCTTCAGCTTTTCTTTCCATAGCCGCTCGGTTTCCTTAGCTCGGCTTTTCAGTTGAGTCGTGGTCAGGAAAAAGCTGGCCGGCGGATTTAATATTATATTCGCCCCCTTCTTCCTTGACCGCGACTTGTAGAATTTAATAATTTGCCTAACGTCCCGGTGTTTACCTTGCAGCAATGGATGTGTGGTCGCCACCGGCTTCTCGGCGATCAGTTTCTTCATCTCCTCCATCTTCTCGCGGAGCTTCAGTTTCTCGGCTCCTTCAGAAGCCGCGGAAGCCGGTTCGCCAGGCTTCTCCCCAATAACCTGGATATCGGGGCAGTCAACCTCCTCAGAGGCCGCTGGTGTCGACAATAGCGCGTCTTGCTGCTGCAGAGTCTCCATGCCCTTCAGGAGCTCGCTCAGCGAATCGCTAACCGCAGGTGTACCCTCCAGTTCGCTCGGTTTGTAATCCGGTGTGTGCGGGTTCTCGGGTACCTCCTTCTCGTGCGGCCTGTGTTGCAGACTGTCCGCGCCGGTCTTTTCGGAAATGTTCCGGTTTCTGGCATGCAGCTTCCTCATCTTCCTCTTCATCCTTTCTTCAAGGGTTTCGCTCCTTTCTTTCCGCCGTTTCAGGGAGCCGAACACCTTTTCAGTCCGCTTGTGCTGTTCAACCAAAGTCCGCTCGGGTTCCTGCGCCTTCTCCGGCTCGTTGTCATCCACAACGATTAAGTCGACCTTGCCCGGCAATTCGGACGGTTTCCCAGATTCAACACTCTTCTCCTCCGTCCCACCGATTTTTAGGAGCGGTTCTCCTGATGGAGAGAAAGTCAGGTCGAAGGATTTGGCAATTCCGGTTTGCAGTGGAGCAGCCTTCGAAACCGCTTTGGGATCTACTGCGGCCTGCGATGGTCCGCCAACGATCTCCGTCGGCCTCTTTTCAGGGCCAGAAGCCGCTGATGTCTCCGGCTTCCCAGTCTTCTTGGCAGTCTGACGGACAGAATCATTCGAGTTCTCGCTCCGGCTCTGCTTCATTTCTGGCGGTTTCTTGTTGCGGGCTAACATTGATGACATCACATCCATCGCTAGAGAAATCGCGTCGGCTTGCAAAATTCTGACCGCAAGTGGCGAGTAGCGACCCGTGGCTTGGCAGGAATCCTGAAGAATGTCAAGGGTCAGGGGATTTTATAGACGACGATGAGGCAGTCGCGGTCTCCGGCTTAGTTCTACATTTTCAAAGTTTTTTGGAAACTTAAAAATGTGCGGGGATTATGATAAGCCCGGAATCCGCGACCTGCCCGCGCAATTTTCCAGACCGGGCGGCCTGCCTACTCAAGCCGCCAAGCCTCCCAAGCCGGGTGGTCTCCATGTCAGGCCGCTGCCAACGCCGACCCTGCTCAGCAACAAGGCCCAAGGACCCAGCCGTCAGCTCGCCAGGAGGAATCCGCCAGGCCGCGCGGCTTCCCTCCTTTCTTGTTTCTTTCTCTTTTGCTTCCCCTCACCTCTGCCCGGTTCTCCTGTACCCCGGGCAGCCGGTATTTTTAGCCCTGCCCGTTTGGGCAGGCCCCCGAGCCTATAAATAGGGGGAGGGTGCACTCCCCAAGACACGCTGACTGGGATCCAGGAGCTCGCCTGTTAAGAGCTGCGGTCTCAAGTCTAGTGTATTGCGGTTTGTAGTCCGGCCGGCTTTCTCTTTTACTCGTTGTAACTGTTTCTCATTTTTAAGTAAAGGAAAGCCCGCCGCAAGAGTGACATTTAAGCCGCGGCGGGCGAACTCTGCTGTTGCCGCTGCCAGCGGCCCCCTTTTCCGGTCCTTTAGCCGCGACCGCTAGTAACCGATTGGTCGACAGTCTTCTCCTTTCCTCCCCTATTCCCCGGTGTTCGAACCGTTAGCTGGTGGTGCCCGACTCCCTGTCCGTTTTCGTGCATCAACACAGACCAAGGGTCAGTCTACTAGTAAGCCTAACTTGGCTAGCTCTGATGATATAAACAACATGTCATCTGCAAAGAAGATTGCTGTAAATACCACTCAGGGCAAGCTAAGGAAGCCTGCTGGAAGAAGGACCTTCAGTCAGATTCTTGCTGAAAGGAACCTGAAGAAAGTTGTTGCTCATCTTCCTTCTATTCAGTCAGCAGATAACCACACTGCAAGACCTGCTCAGAAAAGAAGATATAATATTCATGAGTGTTGGTGTTGTGGTAAGGTGGGACATTTTGCCCTAGATTGCTGACACAATCCTTCTATGTCTAGAGCAAGATTTAGACTGCCTGCTAGAAATTCTGCAGGTAGGCAAGTCAGATTTCAGGCTAACATGAACCTAGGACCCAATCCCTATTGGGGTCCTAAAGTAAGATAATTCTGTTTTGTAGGTTAGTCTTAGTACCCATCCCCCATGTGGCACCTAGACAGAAGATGTTCCAGAACTTGGACTGGAACAAGGAAGTTATCCTATGGTTCATACACCAAGGATAGGGAAGCTATGTATATTCCAAAAGAGAGGTACACGTGGTATCAAGAATGTTGAAGCTAAAGGCAAGTCAGATGCTAAAGAAGGGAATAAGTTCTGTCTCAACAAAAAAGAAACTGTGCAAGATGCTAGGGAGTTGCTAAGCATCAACATGGATGGAGCTCGACGAAATCAGAAGATTTCATCGAACGGAGCTCGACGAAAGTTGAAGCTTTCGTCGAATGGAGCTCGACAAAAGCTAAATAATTCGTTGAACTCAAGATTGCCACATAGAAATTTTATGGCATCAGAACCACAGCCTCCAGATAAGTATAATTTCTTGTGTATTGATATTCTACTAAGTTTAATCTAAGTTGCTAGGAATCCTAACTTTCATAACAGGACTATGCACATGTAGATTAAGTTTCAATAAGTTAGGGAACATAAAGAAGAACTCAATTCTGAGTTTCTCCTGACTGACAAGTGGTTGACATATTTATCATGCCACTAGATGAAGTCAAGATTCAACACCATCTAGATTAAGATTGGGTATATTGAACTTGGTATAGCTTCAGTTGCTCCATGTCATACTTGTGTTGCAGGATTCACTTTTCTTGCAGGTAGATGAGTCCTTGTTGACACATCAAGACTATAAATACCATTAAGTGTTATTATGACTTGGATGGACTTAAGTGTCCAGCAGAGGGAATGACAAGGATGCTCATGTTGAGGGGGGCAAGCTCAACATCCTATAAAGGGGGAGCATGACCAGCAATTGCTGAAACATGATCAACCTCCTATTGGGAAGGAGCAAGCAGCTGCTGCAGTAGATCAGCTGTCACAACAGCTGATTAGTTTATCTTAAGAACAAGCCACAGACCAAGGGGGAGATTATAAGAAGAGGAACAGCTAGAGGCTAGCTCAAGTGGACGACTGGGTCACTCAAGTGCAAAGGGGGCTGCAGTGATGTGGTGTATAAATGATATCACCACAGGTGGATGCTGATTCTGTAGAAACATCATCAACAAGTGGAACCATGTGTGCAACAATCTTAAATACTGCAGTATTGTGTTGTATCAATGTATCAACACAAAAGGTATGTCTCCTAATCAAGTAGACTAATCTCTAGGATAATTTCCTTAAAGTAATCAACATAGGAATTTGCCTAGGATCAAGAGATTATCTCTCCCATATTATTTTCTACTCCCTCAATAGATATGCCTATTGAAGAAGACAGAAAGGAGGAGATATGTGTGGTAATACATATGAGGGATACATAGAAGGTCATGATGAGTAGGTTCATGTTACGGGAAAAGATTCTAGTAGTATGAGAAATGTAATGACTGACCACATGTTGAGTCATGTTGGTGTCAGTGCATACATTGAGGCAAATGCTTCTAGTAGTACACCATATTTAACTATTAAGTGGTATAAAGGAGCATAATTTTAAGTTGTATAAAGGAGAGTTCATATTACTTGAGCAATTGCTCAAGTAGTATGAGGATGCACATTGAATGAATGTTGTATAAGCTAGCAGGTGTAGCAGATCAAAATCTTCAGCTGCATGATATTATTCTGACCTATTTTGGTAATGCCTCTTAGTATTGTTGGGTATTCTTCCTTCTTCAAGTAGGGGGAGATTGTTGGGTCCATTGCCCACAATGTTCCCTAGATTGGATTTGAAGAGGCATCCCTATCAACACTAAGAGCATAGTTATATTTGATGTTTTTTAAGCTCATCAAGTGCAGGATGTTCCAATAAACAAGTCTAGACAGGTGGTCTGAGTGATGTGATAGGTGGTCACAAAGTGAAGTTGCTAGAAAGGCAAGTAGTAGGCTAAGTGGCCAAGACAGGTAAACTCTTACCTATGTTGTGTGCTGACAGAAATCTGTCTAAGTTCACAGTCGTTGAGTGATGAAGACACACTCAACACCATACAACAAAAGGCGGTGAGTAGAACTCAGTTTAGGAATTCGTCGAACTGAGTTCAGTATTCGTCGAGCAGAACTCACCATTTGTCGAGCTGAGTTCAGAGTTTGAGACTGTCGAACTCAGTTCAGAGAAATCATCAAGCAGAGTTCAAAGATCGTCGAGCTGAGCTCACCATTCATCGAGCTAAGATCACAGCAAAAAGACTGTGAGTTGAACTCAGTCAAAATTCAAAATTCGTCGATCTAAGTTTAGAATTCGTCAAACTCAGTTTAGAGAATTCGTCGAACTCAGTTTAGAGAATATGTCGAACTGAGTTAAGCATTCGTCGAGCTCAGCTCAAGTTTCCTTGGGATAAGTTCGTCGAGCTCAGCTTGAAATTCATCGAGCTCAGTTTGCAGTTTGTCGAGCTCAGCTTACAAATCATCGAACGTAACCCAACAATTATCGAGCTAACCATAAAAATGAAGTATGGCAAAGACTGCTAAGACCGCAGAGAATAAAGCATTGAGACAACTGAGATAGCTAAGAAGCTCAAGGCAAAAGCACTGAGAGAAATGTTGGTCAAAGCTGTTAATAAGAAACCGCTAAGACCACTGAGACAGAACCGCTGAGACAGAAGTTGGTCTCAGCAAAACTGCTGAGACAGGAGTTGGTCTCAGCAAAATCGCTGAGACAGGAGTTGGTCTCAGCATAACCACTGAGACAAGTGTTTGTCTCAGCTGATAACAAGAAAGCACTGAGACTAGTTAAGCAAAAAGATGGTTAAGGCAAAAAGCGTTGAGTGGAGGTTGCTCACTCAACGCTGTCAACGCCTAGTGAAGATAGAATTTGTCTAAGTGGTTTGGAATTGAGTGATGCTCACACACTCAACGCCAAGTAGCAGATAGCTAGTAAAGCAAGTTGGCATTGAGTGAGGCTGATTCACTCAATGCCTAGAAATAGTTTTATATTCTAAGTATTTTGGCGTTGAGTGATGCTTACTCACTCAACACATGTGCTAATGATGTTTGATTTTTGTTTAAGTCCATAGCTGATAACATCAACAAGTCAACAAAATTCAAATTAGTGGTGGGATGGCTACAACACGAGACAAATGTTACCGCAGACCAAGTGTACGACATTTGACATTAAAGCAAGATTGTTGTAGGCCATTAATTACATGGGGCCCACTGCTAAAGAGCCATTGGGTCAAGAATCAACAAAAGGAAATAGGCGTACAGAGAAAAAGAGCTCAGAATTCGGACTTCTGAAGAAAGAGAAAAAGTCAGTTCTTCTTCTCCACCATTGTTGTGGAGCTGAAGAACAGGGAAGCTCAAGTTTACTGACCGAGAGCAAGTTAGCTATTGGAATCAAGACCTTCAACAACAAGATAGCTGGTGCCATTCTCACCTGAGACAGCAAGCAAGTTCAGAGTATTTTCTCTGGGGGAAAAGATAACAGCGAAGGGCCGACCCTTGCTGAAGGTTCTTCACAGCTCCAGCAACTCAAGCACTTGAATATCTTAATCTGGAAGCTGTGAAGAGAAGAAAGCTTGAAGAAGTTGAAGAAGACTCAAGAAACTATTGCTCAGGAGTCAAAGCTAGGGCTGAATCACCCCAGCCCAGGAAAGGAGCAAGAGGCAGAGCTATTCCAGTCTACAAGGTAGAGCTATGTTTTTCACAGCTCAGGTAGCAGCAGTTAGTTGCAGTTACTTCCCTAACCAGAAGGAAAATTCCTGGTGCTGTGAAGAAGTAGTTAGGACTGAGCATCTGTCTCAGTTCAAGAAGTGGCAGAACATTGCTCTACAAGTCAATTCTAGCAGAAGTAATTACTTGTTGCAGTGGAAGTAGTTAGGACTAAGTATATCTTAGTTCAGAGAAGGTTGACTCGGGAAATAATTTCCTACAATCATTAGTTAGACTGAGTTTACCTCAGTCAGGAAGCTTGACACTGACAAACATCTCTTGTATCAAGCATTACAAACAACCCACCTTCATCCTATAGGATTCAGTTTATCAGAATCTGAGCTGTAGCGCACTTTGTGCCTGAGTGGTAGGTGACTAGTTAGTCACTGAGATGTAGGTGAGGCCCTGTTGGGGTACTGACGTAGGATCCAAGAGTGGATCTAAGCTGTAGAGCTTAATTGCCCTAGGTAAGAGAGTACTACTCTCTGAGGTAGGATCCAATTATGGATCTGAGGTAGGGCTGCCTCCCAGCCTGAGTGTAGGGCATTGTGCCTGAGGTAGGTGACTGAAGAGTCACTAAGCAGTAGGTGACAAGTGTGCCACTGAGTTGTAGGCCTTGGAGGAGGATGAGCTGTAGGTATCTGGAAGGGTACTGAGTGTAAGAGTGTTGCAACACTCTGAGAGTAGGGATGTGTGCCTAAAGTTATAAGGCTGAAGAGCCAAAGTTGTAGGCCTTAGAAATAAGGCTGAAGTAGGTGATCAATGGGTCATTGAGCTGTAGGAGCTCTACATAGCTCTGAGGTAGGAACCCTTGTGGTTCTCAGTTTGGGTTCAGAAGTGAACATGTGTGTAAGGCTGAGGGTCTGAGGTGTAAGCTCTGAGGAGCATATTGGAGGAGTTTGTGCCTAGTTCAACAAGTTAGTTGGATAGGTGGGAGGGAAAGTGGATGTACCCAATTGGGGAACCACTATAAATATCTATGTGTTTTTCTGTGGTTGTTTTTCTTTCTTATTTATAGGTGCTATGGAAAAGCTCTAGATCACCCTAAGCTCAAAGATAAAAAAAACAACAAAGCATATAAAGAAAGCAAAAGATAGTCTCAAAGAGACAAATAACCTATTCACCCCCCTCTAGGTGATTTAGCTATCCTTGAATTAAAGACTTTCACTATTATTGTATGAAAACTCCACTAGCGGCAAGAGCCATTCCCATGAATCTCCTCTATCCAACATGCATAAACTAAACAAATCTTTCATGGTTCTCTCAGATTGGCCGTCTGTCTAAGGATGAAAAGCCATACTGAAGGTATAGCATGAGCCAATATATGCTTGAACCGCCGCCCATTACTTGGAAGTGAAGCGAGCATCATAATTAGAGACAATTGTCTTGGGCACCCCATGGTACCGCACAAACTGCACCACAAGAGGCGCACCAAAACATCAGCAAGTGACTCCTTGCTCATTGGAATGTACCTCACAGCCTTCGTCAAGTGATCCACAATCACCCAAACTGAATCGTTTCCAGGGCACGACTGAGGCAACCCTTGGAAAAAATCCATGGAGATATCCTCGAACTTCCACTCAGGGATGGGTAATGACTATAATAATCCTTCTGGGCTCTTACACTCCATCTTCACACTTTGACAAGCCTCATAGTGCGTAACATAGTACTTATCATCTCCCTTCATTCCTGTCTAGAATATGGTCTTCCACAAGTCATTATACATCTTGGCAATCCCGGGATGCTCTGAAAACGTGGTACAATGAGCCTCTCTCAAAATGTCTTCCCGGATTCCACCACCCTCGGGAATATAGAGCCTGCCATGGAAATGAATGAGGCCTTCCTTCAGAGTATACACTTCAGTAGATCCACTCTCAATTGCCTTAAACACATGGGCCAGAGTAGTATCCTTCCCTTGCTCTGCCCGAATCCGCTCATGGATGTCACATACTATACTCAAGGAAGCTAAGTATTACGTATAAATCTCAGATTGATCCTTACGCACACGCGTAATCTCCATCTCCTCGAGCCACGAGCCAATTCCATTGCCATCATACGACATCAACGTTGGTACCTTTATGCTTAGTGCATCTGCTACAGAGTTCTCTTTCCCGGGGTGGCAATTCAACATATGTAACGCCCCGAAACTCAAAGGAGCAGAGGGGAATAATTTGGGCCAGTTTGAGTTCTGGCTGCAGGCACACGGCCTGGGACACGGGCGTGTCCCAGGGCGTGTCAAGCCTGTGTCGACACTAAGGCGTGAAGTCGACACTTTGGTCTCGACATTGTGTCGAGACTGGGCACACGGCCTGCGACACGGGCGTGTCGCAGGGCGTGTCGACCCGTGTCGACACTTAGCCGTGAAGTCGACACAGTGCTTCGACGTTGTGTCGAGACACGGCACACGGCCTGCGACACGGGCGTGTCGCAGGGCGTGTCAACCCGTGTCGACACTCGTCCCGCGAAATCGACACTTTGGTGTCGACAGTGTGTCGAGACATGGCACACGGCCTGCGACACGGGCGTGTCGCAGGGCGTGTCGACCCGTGTCGACACTTAGCCGCGAAGTGCCGAGACCTTGTACACGGCCTGGAGCCCAGGCGTGTCAAGGTGACACGGGCAAGGACACGGGCGTGTCCTAGAACCCGTGCAGTGCTCGGGTTGAAAACGGGAGAAAATCATGGGGTACACGGCCAGCTACACGGCCGTGGCAGGTGGAACACGGGCGTGTCAGCTCGAACACGGGCGTGTTCGATACCCGTGTGAGGTTCCAGGTGATTCGATTTTGACGGCGAATGAGGCACACGGCCCTGGACACGGGCGTGTGCCAGGCCGTGTTCGGCCCAGATTGGGCATTTCAGTCCCGAATCGAAGCCGTTCATTTCTTTGACTGAAGATCCAACGGCTGGGGGTTGTTCCTGAAGGGATATACCCGGGTTTTGACTTAGAAAACCCTCACTTTTTCCACTTGTTCTCTCTCCAAACCCTTGGAGAAAGAAAAGCTAAGGCAAGAAGAAGAGGAGCTAGATCCGCCATTGGAGGAGCTTCGGAGCTCCGAATCGCAAGCCGACTCCGGATCCACGGAGGCAACGCTAGTGCGGTCAATTCCATCCGATTACTTTTCGATGGCGCCGAAGAGGAACGCAAGGGTAACGATCCTCACTTTTGAGCATGATAGCTCTCTTTCTTAGCATAGGAAGCCCTCTCTCGCGAGTTGGCGAAGAGTTGGAGGCGTTCCTTCGGGTAGATATGTAAAGTCCCCGTTGTTTAGCGTCCGTATGCGAGAACGGACATAGACATTTTGGTTGAAGCCTACCCGGACATGTAGTTCGGATCGGTGATGTTGCATTGCATAAGGCCGGAGAAGACTCCGTGCTATTTGGTGTTTTTCGGGTTTTCTACGCGGTAGATTGCAGCAGGGAGCCTTGGGGACTAACCCAAAGGTGCACCCGGAAAACTGGGCGGACACGAGGTCTTGCCAACTTGGTGGCCTGAGAGCCAACTTGAACATAACGGGGTTATGTGACTTGTGATAGAATGGGACTCGGTGAAAGTTTGACCCGCGCATATGGCTTAAATTGCCGTTGCGATGTGAGCACGGGTTAGATGGAGCCGTACCCGCTTTATGTCGTTCGGGTTAGAGAGACCTAAAGGTACATGGCACTCGCCGTTGGCATAGATGGGGGTCTTCGGTGGTCAATGGCTTAAATTGACGTGACCAATACCATGAAGACAAATTGCTCATAGGAATGGCCGTCTAAGTGGCGGTGGTGAGTCCGGAATGTTAATGGCTTCAATTGACGTAACATCGACCGGTTCACCGAGAATGTGCCCTGAGTGCACGGGACGTGTGGCCGTACGAGCCAACGTCTGTGATGAAATGGCTATGGTTATATGCATTGCTCGCTTGTGCTAATGAAATGCAGGGAAGGAGCATCGCCGCCCCGAGTTGGGGGCGGGATCGTTATAATTTGGTCAGCATTGCTGACCGTTGCTTTGTTTGCCACCGTGCGGTGGTTTGTTTGCTTGCAGGTGCAGCTGGACCAAGCGGTCAATAGCGGGCTAAAGCCCTTTTTGCGAAGCTGGCCCTCGAAGGCCCAAGTGGAAATGGTTTATGTTTTATTCATGTATGGCCGGCCTGCGAGCCGAGGTTTGTAAATCATGTAAAAGACAAGTGAACCATTTTGTAAGGCCTTAAGGCCGACTTTTGAGTATTTTGTAATAACATTCCTGTTATCATGTTAGTGGACATTCATGCTCTTATGCTGGGTTCTTGTTTACAACTTATACAAACTGCTTCCGCTAGAATGCTCTGTGTAGGACGTTGAGATTGGTTGGATGGTTTCCATACGTAACCACCCGGTCTGTCTGTGGTATATGGCGTCGGGCCCCGGCCGGACCTACTGCTATATGCTATGCACGGATAGGGGGTGTTACAATTTGGTATCAGACTACTGGTTTTGGTCGGGCTTAAAGTGAATTCGTGGGCGAATTCTTTTTAAGGGGTGGTGAGCACATTGTGTGCGTCATCGTTATAACAGTAAAAAGAACCCATGAATGTCCACTTAGGAATGAAAATACTCGTGTTTGAGGAACCTGCGTGTTCCTATAATTGCTGTTTGCAATGTTATTTGGTCGCTTAACGGTGTTTTGTACCACTATAGGTGACCCGAAGTGGTGTTGGGCCGTCAGAACGCCGAGGTTCTGAGGCTAGTAGTGCACCAGAAGTTGCTCCCGCAACACCTTTGTCGGCTGAAAATATAAGATTGGTGGCTGAAGCGGTGTAGGCCGTGATAAATGCGCAGCCTGGGAGGCAAGCGCAGCAGCCAGCTCCTGTGTTGGAGCAAGTACCTCTTCAAGAGGCTGAGCCGAGGAGGATGGAGCAAGTGGTTGTAGAACCAATAGTGCCAAGGAGGGCGACTGAGAGGCAGTTGAAGCATGTAATGAGCTTTAACCCTCCGTTATTCTCGGGGTTGGGAACCCCATCTCAGGCTGAAGACTGGCTCTCTAGGGTGAAGAGAGTCATGACAGCGACGGAGACGGAGGAGTGGCAGATGACCACCATTGCTACGTTCCTGCTGGACGGTGAAGCAAGGATGTGGTGGGAAGGTTTGGAGCTGCATCATCTGCGAGGTAGACAACTGATAGACGTTCCGATGGAAGAGTTCTCGGGATTGTTCTTGGCAAGATACCTCCCTTCTACTCAGAGGATCTCGATGGAGAATGAATTCCTGAAGTTGGTGCAGGGTGAGAGGAACGTGGATGAATATCTCCACGAGTTTACGCGGTTGAGTCGTTATGCTAGCTCCACCATCATGGATGAGGAGCGCAAGACTAATCGTTTTTATGAAGGCTTGAGGGATGAGCTGCGATTGTTACTGTCGGGGCCGATGACGCAGGGTTTCTTAACCTTGGTCAATACTGCCCGGTCCTTGGAGAAGGACATGAAGAACGTGCAGGCGAAGAAAGGCTTGGTTGATAGAAAATCTGAGTTTAAAGTGCCGACTACCTCAAAGTCCGGCTATCGGAAGTCTTTCAAGAAGCCTAGGACTTCGGGTCCAGCTCCTTCTGGCGCTTCTGGGGCGACTACGGGTCGGACCCCGGGTGCGTGCTTTACTTGTGGCAAGACGGGGCATTTCGCCCGTGATTGTTGGAGCGGACGTCCTAAGTCCGAGAGGAGGCCGGGAGCCACTTATGAAGAGAAGGGAAAGGCGGTGGAGTCGACCGCATCCCACTATGCTCCGGCCCAACCCAGGGTTTACAATCTTGGCCAACAGGAGGCCATTAAACAAGCTGACGTGGTGACAGGTACGGTTTAATTTATAGCAAGTCAATTCCTTTATATGCTTGTTATGTATATGTTACCTTACCACTGCTTGTTAGGATTTGTGTTGATTTGTGAAAACCCGGCACGAGCACTCTTTGATACGGGAGCTTCACACTCCTTCTTGTCCGAAGGATTTATATCACGCATCGGAGTCCCTTCTTCGATGGCGAAGGATAAGTTGGATGTGTTGTTGCCCAATGGGTGTTCGATGCGAGCGGTTAGGATCTGCGACGTTAAAGTTCGTATTGGGAGCAGGAGTTCGACCTGCAGGCGTCTTTACTTCCGTTGGCGGAGTTCGACGTCATATTTGGCATGGACTGGCTCTCGGAGCAGCAGGCCCATATAGATTGCGGTAGCAAGGAAGTAAAGCTGGGAGCAAGTCGTGAGACGATGTTTACGGGCTTAAAGGGGTCGAGCAAGACGTTGATGTCTGCTCTTCAGGTGGTGAAGGCGGTTCGTGCTGGAGCAGAACTGTTCTTTACACTAGTGGAGGTTGCAAAGCCGAAGCCCGCGATGGATTGTATTTCAGTGGTATCGGAATACCCTGATGTGTTCCCCGCAGATCTTCCTGGAGCCCCGCCTCAGCGGGAGATAGATTTTACGATCGAGCTAGTGCCAGGTGCAAAGCCTGTGTCACGATCTCCGTATCGGCTAGCGCCTAAGGAAATGGCGGAGCTGAAAGTTCAACTACAAGAGTTGTTGGAGCAAGGGTATGTGCGCCCGAGTTCTTCGCCTTGGAGCGCACCGGTCCTCTTTGTTAAGAAGAAGGACGGAAGCTTGAGATTATGTATTGATTATCGGGAGCTAAACAAGCTGACTGAGAAGAACAAGTACCCGATCCCCCGGATTGATGATCTCTTCGATCAGTTAGTCGGGTCGACGGTGTACTCGAAGTTGGATCTCAAGGCTGGGTACTATCAGCTGCGGATAAGGGAGAGTGATATCCCGAAGACAGCGTTTAGTACGAGATACGGGCATTATGAGTTTACGGTCATGCCGTTTGGGCTGACTAATGCGCCGTCAGTATTTATGGATTTGATGAACAGGACGTTCAGGGAGTACTTGGACCATTTTGTGATCGTCTTCATCGACGATATTTTGGTGTACTCGCAAAGTGAGGAGGATCACTTCAAGCATCTCCATTTGGTGTTGGAGACACTCAGGAGAAACCAGTTGTATGCCAAGTTCTCGAAGTGCGAGTTTTGGCTATCCTCAGTGGCGTTCCTTGGGCATATAGTGAGTGGAGAGGGTATTGCGGTGGATCCGGCGAAGATTGTTGCGATACGGGAGTGGCCTGAGCTTGCTACGGTAGCAGAAGTCCGGAGCTTTTTGGGGCTTGCCGGTTATTATAGGCGCTTCGTAGAGAACTTCTCGCGGATAGCGCTACCTCTCACTACTTTGACGAGGAAGGAGCATAAGTTCGTTTGGACGCCGGAGTGCGCGCGAGCTTTTGAGGAATTGAAGTGTCGGTTGACCACGGCGCCTGTGCTGAGTTCGCCGGTTGGAACCGAAGGCTATGAGATATATAGCGATGCTTCGGGCAGCGGTTTGGGTTGCGTGCTATTGCAGCACGGCAGCGTGATAGCTTATGGCTCGAGACAGCTAAAAGTGCACGAGAGGAATTATCCGGTCCACGACTTGGAGTTAGCGGCCGTGATTTTTGCCTTGAAGCTGTGGAGACACTATTTGTACGGTGTGAAGATTGATATCTACACCGATCACAAGAGCCTAAAGTATTTGATTGATCAGAAAGATCTGAATATGCGGCAGCGTAGGTGGATGGAGTTCCTGGGGGACTATACTTTCAAGATCCACTACGTGCCTGGCAAAGGGAATGCGGTTGCGGACGCGTTGAGTCGCCGAGCCCCAGCTCAAGCGAATTGGCTATCAGTGCATGATGAGCGGTTGGTGCAGGAGCTGGAGGCGTTGGAGATTGTTTGTGTGGATAGACAATCTAGTGCTGAAGCAGTGCTGAATTGGACTGAAGTCCAATATGACCTGGCTGATCGGATTCGGCAGGCTTTGGATATGGATGCTCATATGAAGCAGTTCATGATAGAGGCTCTGGATGGGTCAAATTCCCAATTCGTTGTGGAGGACGGATTGTTGTGGAAAGACGGTCGTTTGTGCGTCCCAAGTGTGGGCAGTTTACGGGCGGAGTTGTTGTACGAGGCGCACCATACCAAGTACTCGATTCACCCGGGGAGCACGAAGATGTACCGTGATGTAAAGAAGCTATTTTGGTGGCCGGGCTTGAAAAAGGATGTGGCGCTATATGTAGCGAAGTGCCAAACCTGCGCCTTGGTAAAGGCGGAGTGCCAAAAGCAGGGAGGATTTCTTAAGTCCTTGCCTATTCCGGAGTGGAAATTCGACGACATCTCTATGGACTTTGTGCATGGTTTGCCAAGGTCGCAGAAGGGGAACGACGCCATTTGGGTGGTGGTCGATCGATTAACAAAGGTGTCGCATTTTATTCCGCATAGGAAGGATGATCCGGTGGAGAAGCTGGCGAAGCTTTATGTGGATAATATAGTACGGCTTCATGGTGTGCCCCACAGCATCGTGAGTGACCGTGATGGGCGGTTCACGTCCAATGATTGGAGGCTGGTGCAGCAAATGTTGGGAACAAAGCTGAAGTTTAGCACAGCCTTCCATCCGCAAACGGATGGGCAGACCGAGAGGGTCAATAGAACCATGGAAGACATGCTTCGCATGTGTGTCTTGGACTTTGGAAAGCAATGGGAGGACCACCTTTATTTGGTGGAGTTCGCATACAACAACAGCTACCAAGCAAGTATTCAGATGGCGCCTTTCGAGGCCCTTTATGGTAGACGATGTCGCACGCCGTTGTCTTGGTTAGAAACGGGCGAGTCGAAGTTGTATAAGCGATCGGAAGTGGAGGATGCTACTTCGTTGGTGAGAACCATTCGGGAGAGGTTGCTTATCGCTCAGGACCGACAAGCAAAGTACTATAATGCCAAGCACAGGAACGTGGAGTTCGTTGTGGGCGATTATGTATACTTGAAGATCAAGCCGTTCAAGGGTGTCTCGCGGGTGCGGCGATTGAAAAAGCTAAGCTCGAGGTACCTTGGACCGTTCGAGGTTCTGGAGCGAGTAGGAGAAGCGGCCTATCGGCTGAAGCTTTCAGTGGAGCTAAGTGGATTACATGATGTATTCCATATTTCGGTGCTTCGGAAGGCGGTGCAAGAGCCTACGCAAGTGATCGCGGCCAATCAAGTGCCGGTGGATAGTGGGCTAACGACAAAAGTCAAACCCGTGCGGATTGAGGACTCGGAGGTCAAGCGGCTACGCAATAAAGAGATCAGGATGGTCAAAGTCCGGTGGGACAATTGCGGTCGTGAGGAGCTCTCTTGGGAGCGAGAGCAGACGATGCTTGACGAATATCCGGAGTTGTTCCGCTCAGGTACAAATTTAAGTTTGTACATGTTTTTCCCTTTATGTAATTTCGTGGGCGAAATTCTTTTAAGAGGGGTAGAGTTGTAACGCCCCGAAACTCAAAGGAGCAGAGGGGAATAATTTGGGCCAGTTTGAGTTCTGGCTGCAGGCACACGGCCTGGGACACGGGCGTGTCCCAGGGCGTGTCAAGCCTGTGTCGACACTAAGGCGTGAAGTCGACACTTTGGTCTCGACATTGTGTCGAGACTGGGCACACGGCCTGCGACACGGGCGTGTCGCAGGGCGTGTCGACCCGTGTCGACACTTAGCCGTGAAGTCGACACAGTGCTTCGACGTTGTGTCGAGACACGGCACACGGCCTGCGACACGGGCGTGTCGCAGGGTGTGTCAACCCGTGTCGACACTCGTCCCGCGAAGTCGACACTTTGGTGTCGACAGTGTGTCGAGACATGGCACACGGCCTGCGACACGGGCGTGTCGCAGGGCGTGTCGATCCGTGTCGACACTTAGCCGCGAAGTGCCGAGACCTTGTACACGGCCTGGAGCCCAGGCGTGTCAAGGTGACACGGGCAAGGACACGGGCGTGTCCTAGAACCCGTGCAGTGCTCGGGTTGAAAACGGGAGAAAATCATGGGGTACACGGCCAGCTACACGGCCGTGGCAGGTGGAACACGGGCGTGTCAGCTCGAACACGGGCGTGTTCGATACCCGTGTGAGGTTCCAGGTGATTCGATTTTGACGGCGAATGAGGCACACGGCCCTGGACACGGGCGTGTGCCAGGCCGTGTTCGGCCCAGATTGGGCATTTCAGTCCCGAATCGAAGCCGTTCATTTCTTTGACTGAAGATCCAACGGCTGGGGGTTGTTCCTGAAGGGATATACCCGGGTTTTGACTTAGAAAACCCTCACTTTTTCCACTTGTTCTCTCTCCAAACCCTTGGAGAAAGAAAAGCTAAGGCAAGAAGAAGAGGAGCTAGATCCGCCATTGGAGGAGCTTCGGAGCTCCGAATCGCAAGCCGACTCCGGATCCACGGAGGCAACGCTAGTGCGGTCAATTCCATCCGATTACTTTTCGATGGCGCCGAAGAGGAACGCAAGGGTAACGATCCTCACTTTTGAGCATGATAGCTCTCTTTCTTAGCATAGGAAGCCCTCTCTCGCGAGTTGGCGAAGAGTTGGAGGCGTTCCTTCGGGTAGATATGTAAAGTCCCCGTTGTTTAGCGTCCGTATGCGAGAACGGACATAGGCATTTTGGTTGAAGCCTACCCGGACATGTAGTTCGGATCGGTGATGTTGCATTGCATAAGGCCGGAGAAGACTCCGTGCTATTTGGTGTTTTTCGGGTTTTCTACGCGGTAGATTGCAGCAGGGAGCCTTGGGGACTAACCCAAAGGTGCACCCGGAAAACTGGGCGGACACGAGGTCTTGCCAACTTGGTGGCCTGAGAGCCAACTTGAACATAACGGGGTTATGTGACTTGTGATAGAATGAGACTCGGTGAAAGTTTGACCCGCGCATATGGCTTAAATTGCCGTTGCGATGTGAGCACGGGTTAGATGGAGCCGTACCCGCTTTATGTCGTTCGGGTTAGAGAGACCTAAAGGTACATGGCACTCGCCGTTGGCATAGATGGGGGTCTTCGGTGGTCAATGGCTTAAATTGACGTGACCAATACCATGAAGACAAATTGCTCATAGGAATGGCCGTCTAAGTGGCGGTGGTGAGTCCGGAATGTTAATGGCTTCAATTGACGTAACATCGACCGGTTCACCGAGAATGTGCCCTGAGTGCACGGGACGTGTGGCCGTACGAGCCAACGTCTGTGATGAAATGGCTATGGTTATATGCATTGCTCGCTTGTGCTAATGAAATGCAGGGAAGGAGCATCGCCGCCCCGAGTTGGGGGCGGGATCGTTATAATTTGGTCAGCATTGCTGACCGTTGCTTTGTTTGCCACCGTGCGGTGGTTTGTTTGCTTGCAGGTGCAGCTGGACCAAGCGGTCAATAGCGGGCTAAAGCCCTTTTTGCGAAGCTGGCCCTCGAAGGCCCAAGTGGAAATGGTTTATGTTTTATTCATGTATGGCCGGCCTGCGAGCCGAGGTTTGTAAATCATGTAAAAGACAAGTGAACCATTTTGTAAGGCCTTAAGGCCGACTTTTGAGTATTTTGTAATAACATTCCTGTTATCATGTTAGTGGACATTCATGCTCTTATGCTGGGTTCTTGTTTACAACTTATACAAACTGCTTCCGCTAGAATGCTCTGTGTAGGACGTTGAGATTGGTTGGATGGTTTCCATACGTAACCACCCGGTCTGTCTGTGGTATATGGCGTCGGGCCCCGGCCGGACCTACTGCTATATGCTCTGCGACGGATAGGGGGTGTTACAACATAACTCATAATCACACTAGAACTCCAACCACCACCGCTGCCTCAAATTCAACTCCTTTTGAGTATGAACATATTTCAAATTCTTATGGTCTGAAAAGATCTCGCAGTGGATGCCGTATAAACAGTGTCTCCAAATCTTTAAGGTGAATACAACTGCTCCCAACTCCAAATCATGTACCGGATAATTCACCTCTTGCTTCTTCTGCTATCTTGAACCGTAGGCAATCACATGCCAATACTGCATCAACACTGCTCCCATACCATGATAGGATGCATTAGTGTAAACCTGAAATCCTTCCTTCCAAGATGGAAGGGCTAGGATTGGTACGAAAGTTAGTCGATCATTCATCTCTTAGAATACAGTCTCACATTATGGTTTCCACTCATATGGCACACCTTTCTTTGTAGGGGCAGTGAGAGGGAGGGCAATCTTCGAAAATCCCTCCACAAACTTGCGATAATACCCTGCGAGTCCAAGAAAACTACGCACGTTGGCCGCCGACCTCAAGGGCGGCCATTCCTTAACAACACCCACCTTGGCCAGGTTTACTGCTAATCCAACACCACTAATAACATGACACAAGAAGGCAACTTCTCAGAGCCAGAACTCGCACTTGCTGAACTTAGCAAACAAGGAGTGCTCTCTCAGTTTCTTCAAAACTAAGGCCAAGTGTCCAGCATACTCATCTTTTGTGTTTGAGTAGAACAAAATGTCATCGATGAAGATGATGACAAAGACATCCAAATACGGCTCAAACACCCTGTTCATCACACTCATGAAGGCATAAGGGGAATTTGTGAGCCCGAATGGCATCACCATGAACTCGTATATGCCATATCTCAAGCTAAACATTCTTTTCAGAATATCTTCCACTTTTTCTCAACTAATAATACCCCGAGCAGAAATCCAGTTTGGAAAACTAATGCGCTTGATGAGAGAATATTCACAAAGATAATAAAAACCGAACTAGTAATCCAACGAGGCAAGTATACCAATCGAAATGTAGCTAGGGGACACAAGTGTCGTATTAAAATCTGGGAACTGTTGAGTAATCTTACTCACACAAAAACTATTATCTTATCGAGAGATTGTTTTAGGGTTTAAGAGAAAGCTAAATGCGATTTAGAAAAGAAATATTAGGCTAAAGAGAGAAATGCTTGCAGTTAAATAGAGAGCTACTAAAAGCAATTACAACGAGGGGCTGAACTATGATAAAGAAAAGCACTCGACCGAGAATCACTTCGGCTAAAGTTGATTAAAAAATGCGATAATAAACCCTAAATTAATAAGGTAAAAAAACTTGACCGTGGAGATTCCATAAGCCACTTGAGTTTAGGAAGGTCCGACCGAACTCTCGTCCAAATCGGAGACCTAAAGCTCTCTTTATGCGGTGAACCCCACTATTGGATTTCACTCCAATCCGGGAGATTTAACGTCTGCCTCTCTCGAGGGGTGCATGCAACTCTCTTTACTCTTGAGTGTTTACTTCAAACTACGAGCCTCTCGGCTAGCTAAGAATGAAAACAAATATGGAAATTATATATCGATGATATAACTCCAAACAAGATTAATCAAGAGTAAATAAAGGTCTAAACCCTAAAAAGAAAAAGTAAAATTAAAGCATCATAACTTAATCAACTCGAACCTCGGATCATCAAGATCGAGTACAAGGAGGATTAGTTAATCATGGAGAAATGGAGGAAGAGAGATGAGTAGGAGTGCATTGAAACAAAATAGAAACAAGTAAGAGTAAACAAACTTTTTTTTAATTCAAACAAGGAGCTTACAACTTGAAATAAAAGATATTACACTTGTAGGAAATGAAAACTAAGCTAGCATTAACATTAAGCTACTAAAGCATTTACAAAAAACTAATAGAAAAAGAGTAAACTAAGTTATGATTAAAAAGCTTAAAATGTGGAGGGAGAGGAGAAACATGAAAAAATACAAGAAAACAAAAAGGCAACACCTCCCCTCTCGCTCCAAAACTGCCGCTGGAAACAACGGGCGGGGGGGGGGGGGGGGGGGTCTGAATATATAGAGTTTGCGGGTTGGTCACGCTCCCCTGTCACGCCCGGGTAGGGCATGTCAGGGGGCATGTCATGTACGGGGAAGACATCGGGAGCTGAATTCTGATGAAAATCATGATTTCATGTGTATGTCGGTGGACACGCCCAAGGACATGCCTGTGTATGGTGGGCGTGTAAGGCACGTCAAGCTTCAATCATTAGTTAGAAATCCGTCAAATGCCGGAAATTGCGGAACATGCCTTGGGACACGCCAGTGTAGGGGGGGGGGGCGTGTTAGTACTATTGACGTGCAGCGACGGGAAATCTTCAAAAGTGGCAGTAGCCTTCGGGAAGAGGGTGACATGCCCAGTGACACACCCATGGAGGGCGTGTACGGTGGGCGTGTCAGGGGGTTTTGCTCAGGATTTGGGCTCAGGCAGCAAACTTCCTCAGGAACGGGTTACACGCCCGCTGACACTCCCAGGGAGGGTGTGTAAGGGGGGCTTGTTAGGTCATTTTGGCCGAAAGTTGAGGAAACATGCAAAAATAAGAGAAACCAATAGTAGTATTAAAATATATACAAAACGAGGACAAAATAAAACTATACAAACATGATTTATATATTAAAAACTAGTAATTATCCTAGTAGTTTAGACTACAAAATGTACTATCAAATTACCCCAAGCTTAAGCTTGGCTTGTCCCTAAGCAAAGATATAAAACTAGCTAACATAAAAGTGAATAATCAGGAAATTTCTAATTATGCTAACATAAGTACCATGTGAAATTCTAAGTAGGGAGAAGGTGAAACGTAAACCTAAAACAATTATTTAAACATGATTTAACAATTTATAAACTTTACTAACGAAAATAGATCATCCAAAATTTTAACGAAAATTTTAAAATAAATTTAAGCAAAGCAACAAAATGAAAAAACTCATTGAGTTGTTACTAGTTCAAAGGGACACATTATAACTATATCAATCAAAAATCAAAAATCTAAATTTAAATCCAAAACTACAATGTTTTGAAAACCGAACCGGCAGAGGGAAAGGTTAAAGGTTGAACCGGTCCAACCGGTTTAACCGGGGTCGAACCATTATTTTTAAAAAAATAAATAATATATATAATTATATATAACAATAGTAAAAACAATAGCATATATATTTTTTATTTCTTGTCATTATATTTTTGTACAAATAAAAATAATATATCAAAACTTACGTATGTTTTTTAAATACAATTTGAAAGATATATAATTACAAATAATTAATATAATATAATTTTTTTGATATAATTCAATATAAGTAAATGGAATACGAAAAAAACTAAACATTATTTCATAAACATACAAATTAAAAATAATTAAAATTAAAATTAAATATAATACTTAGTCGACAATGTATATAAGATAAAAAAAAGGACTTAGGCTATTAAAGTATAATATTAATAAAGATGAACATCAACTTTTTCTAATTAAAATATTTTATGTTATTTAGTAATAAATATAACTACATATATTATATATATAATTTGTTTCCGTTATTTTCAATAAAGACATGTTGGCATAGTGGAGGAGGGATTTGGAATTATATTACCTGATTCAGGTTCGAATCCTAGCAACAACATTTTAACGCCAACTTTTAAATCTCAAATCCTTATTGGACCCGCCCGGTTATGGGGAACCGGTCACGGTTCCCGGGTTTTCGGTCGACCCACCCGGTTATTCGGTTTTCGGGCGGTCCATGGGTATGCCGGTTTTGGAACCTGGACCGGACCGGGTATGTTACCGGTTGGCGGTCAGACCGAGCCGACCGGCCGGTCCGGTCCGGTTTTCAAAACCTAGCAAAACTATACTATTTTACTTTTCTTCTTACTTAGCTAATAAATAAAAATCAAAAGCATGAATCAAAAGGACTTATTAGGACTGAAACGTTTGGTTTAGGCATATAATTAGAAATGGAATTCAAAGATAAACTTGAAGGCTTAAAATCACACTAAACCAAAATAAAAAGTTTCAAAAATTTTCATCATAAATAAACTATTTTTCTTTCTTTTTCTTTTTCATTTTGTTTTGCTTTTTTTCTTTTTCTTTCTTACTTCTTTTTTTTTTTCAAAACAAAATAAAGGCCAAAAATAATTTTCTTTTTTTTAGAAATTGGCCAAACAAGAGTAAATACTTATTTTGAGCATACTTTTTTCAAAACAATTCTCCAAATATAAATCACAAAACAACCCTATCATAATCATGAAATTTTTTTAATGAAACTCAAAAGGCTAGTGTGATTAGATAGAATGGAATATTTTAGCTTTGGCGAAAATGAAATGATAAGTAGAGCTGTTAAATGGAATAAGAAAAATGCTCTAAAGTGGCTAACTTAGGAAAAACTTTTAGGTTGACAAGAAGGCTCAAATGAAAACAAAAACGACCTAAATTATTTTCATGCTTATAAAATTTATCTAAAACATAGTTTTGAAAAATTTCAAAAAGCAAGTCCTAGATAATAAAAGAAGACTAATGAAATTATCTTGAAAATAAAAATAATAGGCATCTTGGATCGTTCAGATCTACTACGCCAATCAAAAGTTGGCATTACAAAAATTATCCAAAAATGAAAAGGAAAATAGTAGATGAAATATTTTCGAGAAAGTAAAGAAATAAAAAAACGAAAACCATAATAAAAATGTGAGTTTTAGAAAAACATTTCACGTTAACATGCTACCGTGAATTAGAAACATAACAAAGCCAACATTTTACTTGTGAAACATAATTAGAAAGATTGATTAGAAATATTATAATTAGCTAAGTCGTTATATGGAATATTGAGCAAAACAATACAAAAAGCAAGGGGTACTATTGAAATACGAAATAGTATATAAATAGATTTTTTTATTTTGAAATATTTTCTATTTTTTTGTATTATAAAGACATTCTCTTTTTTTGTATTTTTAAGATAAATAATTTTTTTGATTTTGATTTTTAAAGGAAATAAAAATAAAGACAAGAGAAGGAGGAAATCCTCCCCCAAGCTTAAAATAGACATTGTCCTCAATGGAGAAAAGAGGGGTATGAGAGAGAGAAATTAAATAGAAATGAAAGTACAGAATTGAAAAACAGGTGCTTCCTCTAATTTATGCGCCGCGAATGTTGATTGATGTCGCTCCCCCATGCTTGGGTTCTGGATCTTTATTAAATGTCTTCTTTGGACTCGTGATGGATTCAGCAGCATTGGAGCAGGCGATCGCAGAAACTTCAGCTTGTCAGAGCTGTCCGGGGCAAAAAGTGTAAAATAAAGGAAACAAAAAAATAACTTAGGTTGCCTCCTAAGAGCGCCCTTTGTTTAAAACGTCGTTTGAGCTCGACGCAACAAAATAATATTGTCCAAGAGATTATTGTTCAAAATAATAATTAAAGTTATTAACAAAAATAAAAAGTCTTAAGTTAGTTTAAAGTTCGGATCATGCAGAATAAAATTAATACAGTTTGTACTGATATCACCACAGAAATAAAGTTTAAGATGCTGTCCATTCACTTTGAACCCTTATCAGGATGTGAAATTAAAAAGTGTCATATGGAAAAAATTCTTTAATAGTAAACGGCCCATACCATCGTGATTTTAACTTCCCCGGAAATAAATGTAAACATGAGTTATATAAAAGAACTTGGTCTCCCTGTTTGAAGGTTTTTGGGTGCCTTAAGTGTTTGTCATGAAAACGTTTCATCCGCTCTTTATAAAATTTGTTATTTTCGTAAGCGTAAGAGCTCCACTCGTCGAGTTCGTTAAGTTGAAATTTTCTAAGGTCGCCGATAGAGTGAGGATCAAAATTTAAGAACCTTAAGGCCCAAAAAGGATGGTGTTCTAATTATACGGGTAAATGGCATGATTTTCCATAGACCAACCGATATGGCATACAACCGATGGCGATTTTGTATGCTATACGGTAGGTTCATAGAGCATCGTCTAATTTGGTTGACCGGTCTTTTCTAGAGTTGGATACAGTCTTTTCTAAAATTCTTTTAAGCTCTCTATTCAGTACTTCGACTTGTCCGTTAGTTTGGGGGTGGTAGGCAGTTGAAAGATTATGTGTAATGCCGTATTTAATAAGAATTTTTGAAAACTGCGCGTTACAAAAATGTGAACCCCTATCGCTAATGATGGCTCGTGGTGTACGAATCGAGAAAATAATTTTTTCAAAAACGTAATTACGACTCGGCCGTCTTTAGTAGGAAGAGCTTGGGCTCCACCCCATCGTGAAACATAATCTACAACAACTTAAATATATTTATTCCCGAAGCTAGAAGGAAGGGGGCCAATAAAATTAATTCCCCAGAGGTTGAAAACTTCGCACTCAAGGAAATAATTTTGCAGCATTTCATTTTTATTGGAAATATTTCCCTACCAATAGCAAATATCACACCTACTCACAATGGCTTGCACGTCTTTAAATAGGCTAGGACAGTAAAAACCCACGCAAAATACTTTGTGGGCTGTGCGAGCAGCTTGATAGTGACCACCAGTCGGTCCTTCATGCAAATGTTTTAAAATATCTAAGCCTTCTACAAAAGAGATACATCTCCTTATCACTTGGTCCGCACAGACTCGGAAAAGATGCGGGTCCTCCCAAAAATAGTTCTTCAACTCAGAAAAGAATTTCTTCTTTTGCTGAGAGGAGAACTCTTTTGAGTGCATACGAGCCACTAAATAGTTGGCTATGTGTGCAAACCAAGGAGAAGGGGATTTGTTAATTAAAAGCAGCTTCTCATCGGGGAAGAAATCATTAAAAGATTTTTCATCAAATTTTTCTGTATAAGGATTATCTAATCATGAGAGATGGTCGGCGGCTAAATTCTCGGCACCTCGCTTATCACAGATTTTTAAGTCAAACTCCTGGAGGAGTTAGACCCAGCGAATCAGGCGCGGCTTGGCATCCGTCTTAGTAAGAAGATACTTGAGGGCTGAGTGGTCTGTAAAAATGATAATTTTGGAAAGCATGATATATGAACGGAATTTATCAAAAGCGAAAACGACAGCTAAAAGCTCTTTCTCGGTTGTGGTATAATTCTCTTGTCCCGATGTAAGTGTTTTACTTGCATAATAGATGGGGTGGAAGTTTTTAGCTATTCGTTGTCCTAGTACGGCTCCCACCGCGAAACTACTTGCATCGCACATAATTTCAAATGGAAGGTCCCACACCAGAGCTATCATAATAGGGGCGTTAATTAACTTTTCTTTTATTAATTCAAAGACATAGATAATGGTTATCGAAAATAAAACGGGCGTCTTTTTCCAAAAGATGAGTAAGGGGTTTGGTGATTTTAAAGAAGTCTTTTATGAAGCGGCGGTAGAAGACATCGTGTCCTAGAAAACTTCTTTTAGCTTTGACGTTCGTAGGCAGCAGTAGCTTCTCGATAACTTCTATCTTAGCTATGTCTACTTCAATTCCTCTCGCAGAAATCTTATGACCCAAAACTAACCCTTCCCTCACCATAAAATGACATTTTTCCCAATTTAGGGCAAGGTTAGTTTCTTCGCATTTTTCTAAGACTTTCAAGATTTTCTAAACAACTATCAAAGGCATCGCCGAAGACGGAGAAATCATCCATAAATATCTCCATAATGCTTTCTATGTACTTGTCGAAGATAGCGAGCATACATCGCTGGAATATAGCCGGCATATTGTATAATCCAAACGACATTATTCGGTAAGCGAAGGTGCCGAAGGGACAAGTAAACGTAGTTTTCTCCTTATCCTCGGGAGAGATGGGGATTTGAATGTACCCTGAGAGACCATCGAGAAAACAATAAAAGCTCTCGCCGAATAATCGTTCTAAAATTTGATCGATGAACGGCAAGGGGAAGTGGTCCTTGCAGGCGGCGTCATTTAACTTACGATAGTCAATACACATTGGCCACCCTTTCACCGTCTGTGTCGGGATAAAGTCATTATTATCATTACTAACTATATTTTTCCCTCCCTTTTTCGGCACTATCTGGACAGGGCTAACCCACTTACTATCAGATATATGATAGATAATTCCTGCGTCTAAGAGTTTCATAACCTCGCCCTTTACGACCTCTTTCATATTTGGATTTATATGGTGCTGAGGTTGGATTGAATTATGCGAATCATCTTCCATTAGGATTTTGTGGGTGCAGAAAGATGGGCTTATGCCCTTGATATCAGCTATCTGCCAGGCAATAGCTCGGCGATGTTTACATAATACTAGTAGGAGCTTATCATTTTGCACTTCGGTTAGGTAGGACGAAACTATTACTGGTAGCTTGGAGTCTTTTTCAAAGAAGGCATACCTAAGATGTTTGGGTAATTCCTTTAATTCCAGGGTGGGGGGTCCTTCATACGATGTTTTGGAAATTCTTTCTTTTTCAAAAACAATGTCTTTGTAGATCTTTACTTTATATGTAAAATTGAAAGGAGTGGAGCTAATGGCCTTGGCCGCTTCTTGCAGAGATTCATTTGGAAGAGTAGAGGAAGAACAAAAAATCAGAAAATTTATTTTCACTTTCAAAAATGTAGTAGGAAGATTCTTCACCTAAGGCATCTAAGAAAAAATAGGAGTCGTCATTCTCTAGGGTATTCTTCATTGAGGGTGTTATAGAGAAGTTTACTTCATCGTCGCCTACTTGTAGGAAGAGTTTGCCATTGCTTACGTCAATGATAGCTCGAGAGGTGGCAAGGAAGGGTTGGCCAAGGATCAAGGGAACCTCGACATATTCTTCGATGTCCAATATGACGAAATCCACCGGGAAGATGAATTTGTCGACTTTAACTAAGACATCCTCCACGATTCCTAACGGGTATTTAACGGATCTATCAGCGAGCTGGATACTCATGTGTGTGGGGTTGAGGCTTCCAAATCCTAACTTCTTGTATAATGAGAGGGGCATCATGTTGATACTCCCACATAAGTCGGCCAATGCGTGCTTGACAAAAAGATTACTAAAGACACGGAATAGAAAACTACCCCGATCATTGATCTTCTTTGGTAAACCATATGTCAAGACCGTAGAGTACTCGGCATTTAGTGTGCCATGCGTTAAGTTTTATAACTTCTTTTTATTAGTCAGGCGATCCTTAAGATACTTAGCATACTTCAGCATTTGGGAGATTGCTTCATGAAATGGTAGATTTATGTGGATTTGCTTAAACATTTCTAAGAAGCGAGAGTATTGATCGTCCTGACGTTGCTTGTTAAATTCGGAAGGGTATGGTGGAGTTAGATTATTTTTAAAAATGGGTGGTGGAGTGAGATCGTTTTCTTCAACAGGGAGAGGGGTGATAACTTCTTCAGTAGAGGGTGAAATGATAAAATTTTTCTCGATGGAGGGTTGATCTTTTAGAATGGGGTGGAGCTTTGATTTTTTTAAAATGGAGGCGTAGCTTACCTCGGGCTCTTCGTTAACCATACCAGAAACTTGCTTCCCACTCCGAAGAGTTATAACTTTTGCTTGCTCTCTCGGGTTGTGCACGGTGTTGGCAGGAAGAGACCAGGCAGGTCGCTCAGAAATAAGTTTTGCGAGTTGTCCTACTTGGTTCTCTAAACTTTTAACGGTCCCGATTAGGGTTCTTATAGTATCGTCATTACCAATCATAAATTTTGAAAACATCTCCTCCAAACATGGAGGTTTTGGAAAATTTTGAGGAGGTGGTGGTGGTACAGAAAAATCATTTTGTGGTGGCGGGCGCATTGCGTTCAAGGGATTACTCCACGAAAAGTTCGGGTGGCTCCGTAAAGCGGGATTATAACTACTCGAAAAAGCAAAACCCGGAGCAGGAAAATTAGCAGTAGAAAAATTATGAAAAGCATTTCTAGGCATATTGTTAACATAATGTAATTGTTCGGGAGCAGGAGTTGCAGATTCCCATACCTAAGGGGCGGAGGCAGCACTCATCTCCGTTATCTTTTTATTTAAAATTTCCACTTGCCGAGCTAGCTGGGAGACGTTGTCCACTTCAAATGTATATGCAAGTTTGTTTGTGCGGGACCTAGGCACATTCCACTGATATGTGTTCATGGCCATGTCCTCGAAAAGCTCAAGAGCTGCTTCTGGAGTCTTGTGGTTTAAGGTACCACCGGAAGCTGCGTCTATCATTTGCTTTGTGCTTTGATTTAGCCTGTTATAAAACGTCTTCACCTGCAACCATACAGGCAGCGCGTGATGGGGGCATCGTCTTAAGAGTTCATTAAATCTTTCCCAGGTTTCATACAATATTTCAGAATCTATTCGTCCAAAGGCAGAAATATCGTTCCTAAGTTTTGCGATTTTAGCTGGCGGAAAATACTTCACCCGAATTTTTTCATTTAGTTGATCTCAGGTGGTGATGCTGTTTTTTGGTATAGTGTTCAGCCATTGCTTAGCCTTAGTTCTAAGGGAGAAAGTGAAAAGTCTTAGCCTAACATCATCTTTTGTAACACCATTGATTTTAAAGGTGTCACAAATATCAAAAAATCTTGTTATATGCGCGTTCAGATCTTTATCTTGAAGTCCGTCATATGGGACATACTGCTGCACCATTTGAATTATGCAAGGCTTAAGTTCAAAATTATTATTAGCTATAGCAGGGCGAACTATGCTTGATTATGTTCCCTCTATATTCGGTCGTGCATAATAAGACATAGGCATATGCATGACTTCCTCTACGTGGGGTTCTTCCATTCTTAAGATAGAAAATGACTCGGAATCCTCAATCGGTATTTGAAGAGTAGGGCCTTGAAATCACGATCTTCTCCAAAGTGTACGCTCAATTCGTGGTCCAAGTACAAAATAACCGACAGATTCCCGCTGGTCATGCACTAGAAGAAGAGAAGATGAAGAAAGAGAGATAAATAAACTACAACAAGAGTTAATAATTTTTTTTTTGAAATAGATGTTTTTTAAGTTTTAACTCCCGAACTTCCCAAGGGATACCCGATGAATGGTTCACAAGGTACTAGACAACATAGTGGCATTTATAGCCACATTTCCCTTTTCGAGAGAGTTAGGTGGTGTAGAAAAATTGTGATGTGGGTTTCTATTAAGAGCGGTAATATTTTTTTGACTTTTTAATTTTTTTTGAGAAAGAGGGTGAGAAAGAGAAGTGATAAAAGTAATAGGTTCGTGCTTTCAAATTATCAACAAAAGTTGCACCCCGACAACGGTGCCAAAAACTTGGTGAGAGAATATTCACAAAGAGAATAAAAACCGAACTAGCAATCCAACGAGGCAAGTATACCTATCGAAATGTAGATAGGGGACACAAGTGTCGTATTAAAATTCGGGAACTGTTGAGTTATCTTACTCACACGAAAACTATTATCTTATCGAGAGATTGTTTTAGGATTTAAGAGAAAGCTAAATACGATTAAGAAAAGAAATATTACGCTAAAGAGAGAAATGCTTGCGGTTAAATAGAGAGCTACTAAAAGAGATTACAACGAGGGGTTGAACTATGATAAAGAAAAGCACTCGATCGAGAATCACCTCGGCTAAAGTTGATTAAAAAATGCGATAATAAACCCTAACTTAATAAGGTAAATGACCTTGACCGTGTAGGTTCCATAAGCATGAACACGCTTCTCTCGAAGTCGTGCCCACCTGATTTTAGGAAGGTCCGACCGAACTCTCGTCCAAATCGGAGACCTAAAGCTCGCTTTACGCTGTGAACCACACTATTGGATTTCACTCCAATCCGAGAGATTTAACGTCTACCTCTATGAGGGGTGCGTGTAACTCCCTTTACTCTTGAGTGTTTACTTCAAACTACAAGCCTCTCGGCTAGCTAAGAATGAAAACAAATATAAAAATTATATATCGATGATATAACTCCAAACAAGATTAATCAAGAGTAAATAAAGGTCTAAACCCTAAAAAGTAAAAGTAAAATTAAAGCATCGTAACTTAATCAACTCGAACCTCAGATCATCAAGATCGAGTACAAGGAGGATTAGTTAATCATGGAGAAATGGAGGAGGTGAGATGAGTAGGAGTGCATTGAAACAAAATAGAAACAAACAAGAGTAAACAAACTTTTTATTAAATCAAACAAGGAGCTTACAACTTGAAATAAAAGATATTACACTTGCAGGAAATGAAAACTAAGCTAGCATTAACATTAAGCTACTAAAGCATTTACAAAAACTAATACAAAAAGAGTAAACTAAGCTAGGATTAAAAAGTTAAAATGTGGAGGGAGAGGAGAAGCATAAAAAACTACAAGAAAACAAAAGGCCAGCACCTCCCCTCTCACTCCAAAACTGCCTCTAGACAGAGGGGGGCATCTGAATTTATAGAAAATTTGCGGGTCGGTCAAGCCCCCCTATCTCGCCCGGGTAGGGCGTGTCAGGGGGCGTGTCATGTACGGGGAAGACATCAGGAGCTGAATTCTGACAGAAATCATGATTTCATTTGTACATCGGTGGACACGCCCAAGGACACGCCCAAGGACACGCCCAAGGACACGCCCAAGGACACGCCCGTGTAGGGTGGGCGTGTAAGGCACGTCAAGCTTCAATCATTGGTCGAAAATCCATCAAATGCCAAAAATTGCGGAACACGCCCTGGGATACGCCCGTGTAGGGGGCGTGTCAGTATTGTTGACGTGCAACAATAGAAAATCTTTAAATGCAGCAGCAAGCTTCAGGAAGAGGGTGGCACGCCTAGTGACACGCCCATGGAGGCCGTTTCCGGGGGGGGGGGGGGGGGTGTCAGGTGGTTTTGCTTGGGATTTGGGCTCAAGCAGCAAACTTCCTTGGGAACGAGTTACACATCCGCTGACACGCCCAGGGAGGGCGTGTAAGGGGCGCGTGTCAGGTAATTTTAGTCGAAAGCTGAGGAAACCTACAAAAATAAGAGAAACCAATAGTGGTATTAAAATATATACAAAATGAGATCAAAATAAGAAATGGATTCAAAGATGCTCCTAAAGAGGTACAATATGTTCTTCATCTTCTTCGAACATCTGACCTAGAATTCATCCTATTGTAACCATGTTTACTATGGAAGCGGGAGGTTTTGGAATTATTCTCCTATGTCAGGGGAGATTCTACAGCTGAGAAAATAAAGACTACTATAAGTGGAACAAGAGTCAAGATAACACCAAGAAGGCTGGTCAAAACCCTAAAGCTGACAAAGTTCTCCGCAACTAATGACGAAGACGAACTATCGTAGGATGATGTAAAGACTGACATGAAATGGTGTGGGTTGTCCAGGCACTCCACTGGATCAATCCTAAGGAAGGAACTACACATGACAGGCAAGTTCCTGGTAGATGTCATCGGGAAGGCTCTGTTATATAAAACAGGCTCCCACGACAAGATATCGAAAAATATGTTCGACCTGATGAGCAGGGTCATATTGACCAGGAGAACTGACTGGGGAAGAATTGTATTTAAAAGGATTACTGAATGTATGAGTATACCGAATTTAGGGAGAATTCTGTCCCTGTTTCTGCAACAAACTGTCTCAGAGATTCTAAACTTGAAGCTTGGAGAAAGAATACACCATATGAGAAGAATGGACTACAAGATGCTAGAAAGGTGGGACAGGGTACTTCAACCCCATGGACCATCAGCTGTAGAAAAGAAAGGAAAGAAGATAGCTTCTTCTAAACCCAGCTACTCTAGAAGCTCATCTGAGGAGGAAGAGCCTCATAATCCAGAACTATCATACTCAGCTGAAGAGTCCAGGAAGGACAAGAACACTAAGGTATCAGCCTCTTCAAAACTTACCCCACTAAGTCTTATAAGCAGACCTTAATCAGTTACTATCCCTGAGGATGATGTGCCTACTGCTGAGATGGCTGAAGCAGTGGTAAAGGAAGCTGTTGATAAGATTTCTACAGGGATGGAGGAATATGCTTCCAGACTTGATGATACAGATGGGAATTTGCCTATATCTGATGATGCTGATGTTCCCAGGCCTCAAAATGAGGGGGAGATCAATGTAGATTCTAATAGGGAGGTTGCAATATCTGAAGATGAGCATCTACTGGAAAAAGTAATGGAAATTGCATTTAGTGAGGATAGGACAACACTAGCTGTGGGGGAGCAGCTTATAGAAGAGATAATACAAGAAGCATTAATTATAGGGGAGCAGCTATTAGTCCCTCCAAAAGTGGTTCAGACTGCTGTAAGTGATAAAGATGTTGTTGTTGCCGCTGTTGCTGACCTGCATGCAAATGAAGGCATGGCAGAGGTTGAGGGGGAGATTCAATCTAAACTCCCTGCTCATGAAGTACATGATCTAGTCTCCTCTGAATCAGAGAAAGATGAATCTAGTCATGAGAAAAGACACTCCTCAGCACATCTAGAGAATGGCCAGTTCAAGAGTGACTCTGCTCAAGGAATAGGAAACAAGCCAGTACAGGAAGCTCTAGATGAAGGCACATCTGCCAGAATAGATTAGCTACCACCAACATTCATAGCCCAGTTAAATGGGTTGTTGAATGAACAAAGGAGAGCTTTACAAAATTATGTGGAGGAAGCCCTGAAAGATTTCAGGAATGATCTGGCAACAGAGATCAAATCTGAAAGGAGAAACTATCAAATTCTTTACAAGAGCTACTCCGGCTGTAGACTATACCACGGAGAAGATGTATGTGTTAAGACAGAATATAGCCATTATTATAAAAAATCAACGGATTCAGGCTAAGAACTCTGTGAACATTCATGAAAATGATAAAGTTCTGAGGAGTGAATAGAACTCAGCTATCTTTGCCAAAGTAGAAGCATGCACTAAGTTACTTTATAACCATATACTGGAAGTAAAGAATCATGTTACCGCAGGAATCAATTATCTAGAAACAGAAAGAGGCAAGGCTTGCACCTCCCAGACCATGAACTTAATTAAAGAAGTCAAAAAGGGGAACAGTGAGGCTATAAGAACTAACACAAAAAATATGGTTTGGGCAACAAATGTGGTGAGAGGCTCATTGGGAATAGAGCTAGTGCAATATAATAATATCCTAATGATGCCTGCTCATGTGCTAGAGGTTTTGAACAAATAGCCTGCTCAGTAAGAACATTGAAGTTATCAGTACATAAAAGAATATGATAGTGTTGGTGATCAGTGGGGAGGGCAGTCCACTATTGCTGAGATTCCTTCCTTTAGCCCCACTATAGACTAGGCATTACAGACCAATGAACTGACTACAACTGTTGAAACTGAAGAAGAAATTAGGATGAGGAAGAGGAAATACAGAGAAGAAATGGAGAAAAGACCTGATTTCGAGCAGTGGAGCCCTGAATCTAGATCCATCATTCTGCTTGCTTGGGATCAGGTCAAAAATAAAAGATCTGATAGAGGAAAATGGTACAATAAGATGGAATGGGACAAGATGGATAAGAGGGACAAAGAAAGAAGAATTTACTGGAGGAACAAAAATGCCAACCTTCTAGCTCCTGATGATGTTGAACCTCTAAGTACTTTCCCAAGCCTCATAACTACTTTCAGAGGCAGAAAGACAACGCTGAAGCAGAAGATGAAAAGGAAAAATAAACAAAGGTAAAGGCAGCTGATAAAGCAGACAAGAAGGGAAAGAAAATAGCTGGACCAGAGGACAAACTTGCAAAGAAATCCAAGGGCAGTGGGACTGTGATAAGGGAACCTGAAACTTGAAAAGTTTTAGGTTCTGCTTATAGGGCAAAGGGATGTGGCATTTGTTTCATGCACAAACATTATAATTCCTTATATGTTAAATGAAATATCATTTGCTATGATTATGATTTTTTTGATTTATGTTGTGATAATATCTTTTGTATATGTATCATAAGTATGTTAGTATATATATTATCATAGGTTTTGAATTCTTCAAATAGGGGGAGATTATTGGGTTCATTGATCCTAATGTCATGGATTTAAAGAATGCCTACCAAACAATGTATACACATGTGGTGATCTAACTTGTGCTCAAGTTTAATGATTGCAGGATGTCTTAGAAACATTGATGGAACAGATAGCATAATTGGCTAGGTCAGGTAAACATTGACCTATGGTGTGGATAGATAGAAAAATTTCTCTGTATATAGGCATTGAGTGAAAATCATTCACTCCATGCCCGATGACTTATAGCGCTGAGGGGAGCCTATACAATCAAAGCCAAAGGTGTGGCATGCTGAGAAAGTGGATAAGTCCATAGGCATTGAGTGAAGTCAACTCACTCAATGCCATGCAACAAAAGATCGTGAGTAAGGCTCATGCTATAAGAGCCTAAAGAAAAATGGGCAGAAAAGTGGCTAAGTCCAAAGACATTAAGTGAAGATCACTCACTCAATGTCATAGCTCCATAATCGTTGAGTATAGCTCAGTCAGTCAACGCCACTGAAAATTGTTAATATTTACTAAGTCCACATACATTGAGTGAAGCAAGCTCACTCAACGCCATGTAATAACGTGTTGACTAATTCTCAAAGTCAGTGTTGTTTTTGGACACAGAAATTTGGCTAAGTCCAAATGTGTTGAGTGTAGCTCATTCACTCAACACAAGATAATATATGAAAATATGTTAAATAGTTTTGCGTTGAGTGGAGCTCACTCACTTAATGCCAAGGTGTAGAAAAATCTAGCTAAGGCAGAAAGCGTTGAGTGAGGCGTGCTTACTCAACGCTCTCAACTCCATGACTTAAAAAATCTAGCTAAAGTAAAAAAGCATTGAGTGAGGCATGCACACTCAACGCTCTCAATGCTTAAGATGATTAAGAAGCAGAAAATTAGCTAAGACAGAAAGCGTTGAGTGAGGCATGCTCACTCAACGCTCTCAATGCCTAAATTATAGAAAGCATAGCTAAGGCATAAGGCGTTGAGTGAGGTGTGCTCACTCAACTCTCCCAACACCAGGAATGCATAAAAGGCTGCAGAAAAGGCTAAGTTAAATAACATTGAGTGAGGGTTGCTCACTCAACACTATCAATGCCTAAAAAAACAGAATTCTATCTAAATACTTTGGGGTTAAGTGAAGCTCATTGACTCAACTCCGATTCTACTGATGCTTGATTTTTGACTAAGTCCACAGGTGCTGACGTCAGTAAGTCAACAAGTCAACCTTATTCAAATTATTAGCGACAAAGCTACAGTACATAACAAAAGACATCGCAGACCTACTGTACGACTGTTAGACGTTAAAGTAAGGATGCAGCTGACATTAAATGTGTGGGGCACACTGCCAAAAGAGCCATTGAGTTGCATTCAATAAAAGGAGAAGCCTTTTACGGAATAGCCAATTGTTGAGATAGTTCTTCATCGTCATTGTTGTTGTGAAGAGAAGAACAGAGAGCAAAAAGACTGGAGGTCTAAAGGCTCAACAAGTTAGTTGTTTGTCTTCATCATCTACTACAACAGGATCAGAGTAGATCTCTGAAGAGGAGACAAAAAGTTAGCTGGTGGTATTTTCCATCTGCACCAGCAGGTTCTTTACAGATACAGCAGTATAACACTGAAGACCATTTACTAGAGGTTGTGAAAAAGAAGTTAGGGCTGAATCTCCTCTGTAACGCCCCCGTTTTTTCTGCGATTATTTAATTCTCGTTTGGCGTTACGTTGACGCGTTTCCGGCAGGTGCCGTTTATTAGAGCGTGGTTTAGCACTTTAGGTTCCTTGTGTGGATTGTTGGTAGCCTTATTGGCAAAATCCCCTAGCAAGCCGGGTCTGTTTTGGTGAGCGGTGAGGCCTCTCGGGGGATGTTTGTGTTTTGGCTTCGAGTAGTGATAACTCGAGTTTTGTTCGTCGAAAGATGATTTCGACTACGCCGTTGCGTTCGTAGCGTGGGTATTTAGCTATGGTGTGAATTTTGTTGGATTCCGAGGTGGTTCGGTTTTCACGTCGTTTTGATGTGTTAATAATAATGGATGTAATGATTAATTAATCTATAAAGTTTGAAATGAATGGCTTTTAGGTGGCAATTTAGTCTTAATAGGCGTGTCCCTGCATAAATATATATAGTCTCAAGACAAAAAACGAGTCTTCTCATCGTCTCCTTCCCGTAAGAGTAACCGCTGCCTGTCCGAGAGGAAGAAAACTACCACCCCTGCTACCATTCAGATGCCGATTCTGGGAGCGTTAGTGGACATAATTCGATTTCGAAAGTGGATTTGGAGTGCTCTCGCCTAGACTTTCATTCCTACGGTAAGAAATTCAATTTTCGTGGTGTTTCTAGGGGACTCAGAATTTTTAGTTTGATCCTTTTCCGCCATTAAAACCGTAGATCCGGTTTAGGTGCTGTTGTGGCTGGAGCCGAGAGAGAGAGGAAGGGCTATGCAAGATAGATCGCTGGTATTTGAGGCAAGTGGTGCTCCTACCCTTGCCAAGTTTTCTTCTCCTTTTCATGGTCATATTTGCTATAATTTTCCCTGTTTCCTGAGATTGATATTTTACTCTATTTTTTCGACAAAAAGCATGTGAATCTTAAACCATAATGCCCCTTTATGTTTCTGTTTGCATTCTCTCAAGTTCTGAAACTCAAACCTTCGGCTGGAGTGATGTAGTCTTTTTTGTTTTATCAAATTGTTCCCTGTTAATCATTCAAATTGTTCCATGTTAATCTCGGTTTGGGTAGAAATTAGCCTATCAGCCCTAGATCTAGTAGCAGTGGGTTTTCCTACTTAAATTACGAGTAATAGGATTGATTAGGCTAAGAAGTTTGGACGGAAACGAAGTTGGAGGTACAGGAATGCTGTACACTCAATGCAGCCAGATCGACAAAGATCGTCGATCTGGGTTCAACGATAATCGTCGAACTGAGATCAACGATCTCTGGTTGCTTGAGATCGACGAAGATCATCGACCTGAGTTCGACGATAATCGTCGAACTGAGATCGACGATCTCTGTTTGCCTGAGTTCGACGAGGATCGTCGAACTGAGTTCGACAATTATCGGTGGCCTGCGTTTAACGGAAAATCGTCGAACGGCGTTCGACGATTTTTCCCGTGACCTTTGTTCGACGAAAGGAAAATCGTCGAACGGCGTTCGACGACTTTTCCCATGATTTGTGATCGACGAAAGGTAAATAGTCGAGCGGATTTTGACGATTTCCCGTGCCCTGTGATTCGACAAAAATCGTTGAGCTGCGTTCGACGATTTTCCTGAGTTCGATGATTTTCCCGCGCTCGACGAAAATCGTCGAGCTGCGTTCGACGATTCCTGTAACAGTGATCGTTTTTTTTCCTATAGGCTGAGATTTATTTCTTCTCAGTTTCTTTCTTCTTCCCGAGTGAATACCTCCTAGGGGGGGATGTCTTATCGGCCTTTCATTCTTCCTTTGTTTTGAGGGCCAAATCGTGGGTTATGGAAGGTAGTGGTATTTTGACGCTCTAAAGGAGCGGGATGTTTTGTGTGCGAGCCGAGTCCGCCACTTTTTAGTCGCAGGTACGGGCTGGGTATTGTTGTGGCCGTCACCATTTTAATCACAGGTACGAGCTGGGTTTGAGGTGGTTTTGTGCTGACACACTGAAATTTTATTTTACTTGGAACTGTTTTGTTTGGGGGACTGTTTTTGGTCACCAACTCCGGTCCTGTTATTTACTACTGCCATTAACTCACAAATTAGGATTGTTAGGTGTTTCTTCCTGGTTAAATGCAACATATTGTGGCAGGTTTTTCTTATCTTTTTCCTTGTAGCCTCTACAGGATTTGAGCAGGGCTTGGTGTTGTTACTTAGTACTTGGTGTACTCTTGTTTACTTTGGACAGTGTTTGCTTTTACTGTCTTGTTTACTTACACTCCTGTTCCATTTTGATTTAATGCCCTAATTCAGATTTTCTTGTTTTACTTGCTGAGGTGTTCTTTTCTTTTCTGAATGCCTCAGGTTCTGATTAGTAGCCGGGTAGACGGCTAGTTTTGTTGTGGTGTTGCTGGTGATCCCTTGATTTGTAGGGATCTTTCTCTTGCTGTTGTGAGGTAGTTTTTCTATTTTTCTTACAGACATACATGCTTGTCAGTGGGTTCGTGTCGGTTTTTTGGCGCCCACTGGTAGTTTTACCTTATGATACTAGATATGTTTCTTTTACTGCTACCTTTTTTGGAGATAGTCTACTTGCTCTTGTGAAGATTTATGCTAGGTTGCTAGTTACTTTCAAACCTAAAAACACTATAATAAGTAAATCTCATGATCAGCATGTTTTATAAAACTCATACACTACTTTTCAAGTAACGTAAAAAGATCATTTTCCTACTTATAATATAATATAAATCTAGAGTCTTGCATAGTATAAGTTGACCTCGGGGGTCACTTATGCACCCTCATAGGATGTCAAATATAAATAAAGTATTTTCGCCGCGTATAAGTATAGTTTTAAAACTGTGGACTAGGTGATCCACCGAGCCATGGGATACGACCCTTAAAATTATATCTAATTTTCTAATCATTAAACTTATGAGATTTTCATAGTCTAGTTAGATGGTGTTCGCCTGAGCGTCGATAGTTATCCCCTGCTCGACGTGGCATCACGACGCGTGTTTTCTCATACTCTGATACTTCTTAAATTTGGAGAAAATGCGGGTTGTGACAGTTGGTATCAGAGGGAGGTTGCTTGAAAATTTGTCGGGCAACCTTTCCTTATAGGTATTCGATGTTTAGCGTCATATCATACACACACCGATGTGTCATCAGCACGTCTTGGCTGAAGCACGAACACTACACTAATAGCATAACATGAAGTATACGAGGCATATTATGTAGTATGGGATGCATAATATGTGTCTGTATATGGATCCACCATATGGGCAACATGTGAGGGTTATGTAGTATGGGATGCATAACCTCACCACAAGAATGCGACTATCACGTTTCTTTTTCGTTTCATGGGAATGTTATGTAGTATGGGATGCATAACATTTTCATGCGTACGCTGCTCATGACATGCATTAGGGCCTTTTTAGAATGCATAGCACAATCATGCATTGCATAACATTGCATAAGCACAACATGCCAAGTTAAAGATTTGCAGGATGACATATGTATACACATGGTTTTTAAATCAGAAAAAGAATATAAATTCATGCATTCCCGATCTAGGCATAAGAGTTAGGTGATGGTGGTTAACCATCCTAGGTTAGGCATAACATCATTTTTGTTCAAATAAACTCCCAGAGCAAGTTTAGCAGTTTTAAGATCATATTTATATATGTATTGTCTGTACTTGTAGTTAGTTCCAACTATTGTACCTGAATTTGACTAATGTTGATATGACCATAGGATGGAAAGGCATCCTTCGACCAGGTCGACTCCCCTGTCTGAGGGTGAGACTTCTGGAGTGCAAAGTGATGCGGTGATCGAGAGCTTGCAGTTGAGCAATGATTCCTTTACCAGGAAGTTGGTGAAGATGTAGGTCCAGATCCAGTCTCTGGAGGCAGTTGTGGCAGGACAGACTCAGGGAGTGCAAGACCCTGTAGGGGGGTTAGTTGCCCCTCCCCCTCCTGCTCCCCTGATACCTCCAGTGGTGGTGTCAGCAGAGATGGTCTTTATTTCTCAGTTTCAGAGACTTAGCCCTCCTACATATGATGGGAAGGCAGATTTCATGGTCATAGACGATTGGCTGATCTCCATGGAGGAGATGTTCTCGTACTCCGGTATTGCAGATGATCAGAGAGTTATGATAGCCGCCTATCAGCTAAAGGGTTTGTCAAAGAGCTGGTGGCTTAGGGAAAAGGAGAGTTTGGTGGCTGGTTGCACTTGGGGATTGTTAAAGGAGATGCTGTTGAGGAAGTTCCTGCCTTCGGTCGAGCGTGACCGAATTATGAACAACTTCCTTCACCTGAAGTAGAGGCAACTCACGGTCAGTTAGTACAAGATAGAGTTCAGTAAGTTGAGCCGGTTTGCCCCTGGGTTGGTGAGTGTTGAAGCTGATCGAGTCAAGCGGTTCCTTGGTGGCTTGAGGAGCGAGGTTCAGCAGTTAGCCAGTGCTTATGGATCATTGACTTATGCAGGGGTAGTGGAGGCTGCTCTGAAAGTGGAGGCAATTGAGATCGCAAAGAACAGAGGCCAGAAAATGAGGAAGGATAAGAGGAAGTCTGCTGAAGAGAAGAACCCCCAGGTACTCGATGCTACTTCGGGAAATAAGAGCAAGGTGGTGTGTAGCTTCTGTGGCCGGTCAGGCCACCCTGTTGAGAGGTGTTTCAAGAAGGCGGGAGCTCAGAAGAAGGAGCAGGTTCATGCTATTCAAGGTGCTCCTAGGAAGGATGTTTCCTGTTCTGTTTGCAAGCGACCCGGGCATGATGCTGCCCAGTGCTGGTCTAAGGATAAAGTCTGCTTTCAGTGTGGCCAGAAGGGCCATATCAAGACAAGGTGTCCTCAGGTCCAGCCTATTCTTCAGGCAGTTCCACTTCAGGCTTTACCTCCGCCTCAGCGTGTGGACAAGGCCAAAGGGAAGCTGAACGTGATCTCTTCCGAGGAGGCTCAGACCTCGACTCAGGTCATCGCAGGTTAGTTATTTTCCTAGCTTGAAAGTTTTATTTGCTAGAATGGTTATAATTTTGTTTTGGTAGTGCCTTAGTTGCTTATATACTCCTATAGGGAAATTTAAGGTGAAGAACCGTTGTGCGCGAGTTCTATTCGACTCCGGCGCTACCCACTCGTTTGTGGCTAGAACTTTTGTAGAGCGTTATCGATTGGTTCTAGATCAAGTTCGTGATACCTTCCGCGTCAAATTCCCTTCTGGTGAATCTGTGTTGTCAGATTTGGGCATTCTGTATTGCCCTATTTTGTTGGGGGACTTTCTTGCGAAGGCAGACTTGAAGATGATTGATCTAGAGGACTTCGATGTTATTCTGGGCATGGACTAGTTGTCTAAGTATGATGCAGTTATTCAGTACAAAGGGAAGCGCTTGGACTTCATCAAGGACAACGGTCAGCCTGGAAGTGTGTATGCTGATCCGTGCCAGGATTGTCCTATCATTTCTGAGGTATGTGCTCAGAAGCTGTTTCATTCTGATTGTTTTGCTTGTTTAGTCTCGGTGGGTGGGACTGCTGTTAGTGTACCGCGCTTGGAGGAGATTCCTGTGGTTCGTGGTTTCTCTGATGTTTTTCCTGATGACCTTCCTGGTCTTCCCCCCGAGCGGGATGTTGAATTTGTGATTGATTTGGAAGCGGGTACGCGTCGTCCTGTAACACCCCCATCCGTCGCATAGCATATAGCAGTAGGTCCGGCCGGGGCCCGACGCCGTATGCCACAGACAGACCGGGTGGTTACTCATGGAAACCATCCAACCAATCATAACGTCCTACATAGAGCATTCTAGCGGAAGCAGTTTATATAAGTTGCAATAAAGAACCCAGCACTAAAGCATGAATGTCCACTAATACAAAATAGGAATGTTGTACATACACCAGTACAAGCCTTAAGGCCTTACAAAACGGTTCACTTCATATTACATGTTTTACAAACTACGGCACGCAGGCCGGTCATACATGAATAAAAACAGTAAACACTCCAATTAGGCCTTCGAGGGTCGGCTTCGCATTTTGGGCTTTAGCCCGCTATTGACCACTTAGTCCACTAGCACCTGCAAGCAACAAAACCACCGCACGGTGGCAAACAAGGCAACGGTCAGCAATGCTGACCAAATTATAACGATCCCGCCCCCAGCTCGGGGCGATGATGCTCCTTCCCTGCATTTCATTAGCATAAGCGAGCATTATAATAATATTCATTTCATCACAGGCGTAGGCTCACACGGTCACACACCCCGTGCACTCAGGGCACATTCTCGGTGAACCGGTCGATGTCACGTCAGTTAAAGCCATAGACATTCTGGACCCACCACCGCCACTTTGACGGCCAAACACATGAGCAATTTATCTTCCCGGCATGGGTCACGTCAATTTAAGCCATGGACCTCCGAAGACTCTCATCTATGCCAACGGCAAGTGCCATGTAACTTTAGGTCTCTTTAACCCGAACGACATAGAAGTGGGTACGGTTCCATCTAACCCGTGCTCACATCGCAACGACAATTTAAACCATTTGCGCAGGTCAAAATTCTCCCGAGTCCCATTTTCGTCACACAATTTCACATAACTCGGTTATGTTCAAGTTGGCTCTCAGTCCTCCATGTTGGCAAGATCACGCATTAGCCCAGTTTTCCGGTTGCACCTTAGGGTTAGTCCCCAAGGCTCCCTGTTGCAATCTACCGTGTAGAAAACCCGAAAAACAACCAATCGCACGGAGTCTTCTCCGGCATTTATGCAATGCAACATCACTGATCCAGAACAACATGTCCGGGTAGGTTTCACACATCATGCCTATGTCCGTTCTCGCTTACGGATTCTAAACAATGGGGACTTCACATATCTACCCGAAGGAACGCCTCCAACTCACCGCAAACTCGCGAGAGCGGGCTTCCTATGTAAAGAAGGAGAGCTACTCATGCTCAAGAAGAGAATCGTTACCCTAGCGTTCTTCTTTGGCGCCATGGAAAAGTAAGCGGATGAAAAGCACCGCACTAGCTTTGCCTCCGTGGATCCAGAGTCGGCTCGCGATTTGGAGCTGCGAAGCTCCTCCAATGGCCGGATCTAGCTTCTTCTTCCTTCCTTGGCTCTCCTCTCTCTCTAAGCTTTAGTAAGATAACAACTCATGAAAAGTGAGGGTTTCTAAGGCCCAATCCCCGGTATATCCCATCAGGAACAACCCCCAACGGTTGGATCATCACTTAAAGAAACGAACGGCTTTGATTCGGGACTGAAATGTCCAATCTGGACCGCACACGGCCTGGCACACGCCCGTGTCCAGGGCCGTGTGCCTCATTCGCCGTCAAAATTGACTCGCCTGGAACAACACATGGGCATCAAACACGCCCGTGTTTGACCTGACACGCCCGTGTTCCTCCTGACACGGCCGTGTGGCCGGCCGTGTACCCCCATCGATTTCTCCCGAAAACAACTCGAGAACTGCACGGGTTCTAGGACACGCCCGTGTCCTTTCCCGTGTCTACCTCAACACGCCTGGGCTCCAGGCCGTGTACACGGTCTCGACACTCGACACTTCGTCGAGCGAAGATCGTCGACCTGATGACACGGCCTTGGACATGCCCGTGTCCTAGGCCGTATGCCTTCACTCGACACATCGTCGAGCAAATTCGTTGACTCCCCGGGACGAGTGTCGACACGGGTCGCGCGCCCGTGTCGCAGGCCGTGTGCCATGTCTCGACACTTCGTCGAGCGTAGTGTCGACTTCACGGGCTGAGTGTCGACACGGGTCGACACGCCCTGGGACACGCCCGTGTCCCAGGCCGTGTGCCTCCATCCAGAACCCAAAACTGGCCCAAGACGTCCCCCGTCGCTCTTTTGAGTTTCGAGGCATTACAACTCTCCCCCTCTTAAAAGAATTTCGTCCACGAAATTATATAAAGGAAAGACATGTACAAAACCAAAATTTGTACCTAGGCGGAACAACTTGGGATACTCGTCAAGCATAGTCTGCTCTCGCTCCCAAGAGATCTCCTCACGACCGCAATTGTCCCACCGGACCTTGACCATCCTGATCTCTTTATTGCGTAGCCGCTTGACCTCTGAGTCCTCAATCCGCACGGGCTTTACTTTCGTCGTCAATCCACTATCAACCGACGCTTGATCGACCGCGATCACTCGCGTAGGCTAGCACCGAAATATGGAATACATCATGTAAACCACTAATCTCCACTAAAAGCTTCAATTGATAGGCATGCTTCACCAACCCGCTCCAGAATCTCAAACGGCCCAAGGTACCTCGTGCTTAGCTTTTTCAATCACCGCACCCGCGAAACACCCTTGAATGGCTTGATCTTTTAAAAGTACACCCAGTCGCCCACAGCGAACTCCACGTTCCTGTGCTTGGCCTTATTGTACTTCACTTGCCGACCCTGAGTGATAAGCAACCTCTCCCGAATGCTTCGCACCAACAAAGTAGCATCCTCCACTTCGAATCGCTTATACAACTTGACTCACCCGTTTCCAGCCAGGACAACGGTGTGCGACATCTTCTACCATAAAAAGATGGTCTTCCCATTGCTTTCCAAAGTCCAAGACACACATGCAGAGCACGCTTTCCATAGTTCTATTGACCCTCTCGGTCTGCCCATCCGTTTGCAGATGAAGGGCTGTGCTGAATTTTAACTTTGTCCCCAACATTTACTGCACAAGCCTTCAATTATTGGATGTGAACCGCACATCTCGGTCACTCACGATGCTGCGGGGCACACCGTAAAGCCGTACTATATTAACCACATATAGTTTTTGCCAACTTCTCCACCGGAACATCCTTTCTATGCGGAATGAAATGCGACACCTTCATTAACTGATCTACGACCACCCAAATGGCATCGTTCTCCTTTTGCGACCTTGGCAAACCATGCACAAAGTCCATAGAGATGTCGTCGAATTTCCACTCCGGAATAGGCAAGGACTTAAGAAATCCTCCCGGCTTTTGGCACTCCGTCTTCACCAAGACGCAAGTTTGGCACTTCGCTAGGTAGAGCACCACATCTTTCTTCAAACCAGGCCACCAAAACAGTTTCTTCACATCGCGGTACATCTTTGTGCTCCCCGGGTGAATCGAGTACTTGGTATGGTGTGCCGCGTACAACAATTCCACCCGCAAATTGCCCACACTTGTGACGCACAGACGACCGTCTTTCCAAAGTAATCCGTCCTCCACGATGAATTGGGAATTTGACCCATCCAGAGCCTCTACCATGAACTGCTTCATATGAGCAACCATATCCAAAGCCTGCCGAATACGATCAGCCAGGTCATATTGGACTTCAGTCCAATTTAGAACTGCTTCAGCACTTGATTGCCTATCCACACAAACAATCTCCAACGCCTCCAACTCCCGCACCAACCGCTCATCATGCACCGATAGCCAATTGGCTTGAGCTGGGGCTGGCGACTCAACGCGTTCGCAACCGCATTCCCTTTGCCAGGCACGTAGTGGATCTTGAATGTATAGTCTCCCAAGAACTCCATCCATCTACGCTGCCACATATTCAGATACTTCTGATCAATCAGATACTTCATGCTCTTGTCACCGGCGTAGATATCCATCTTCACACAGTACAAAATTACGCCTCCATGGCTTCAAGGCAAAATTTACGGCCGCTAACAACAAGTCATGGACCGGATAGTTCCTCTCGTGCACTTTTGGCTGTCTCGCGCTACGCTTCCGTGTTACAGCAACACGCAACCCAAACCGCTACCCGACGCATCGCTATTAAATCTCATAGCCTTCGGTCCCACTCGGCAAAGTCAGCACAGGCGCCGTGGTCAACCGACATCTCAACTTCTCAAAAGCTCGCGCGCACTCCGGCGTCCAAAAGAACTTCTGCTCCTTCCTCGTCAAAGTAGTGAGGGGTAACACTATCCGCGAGAAGTTCTCTACGAAGCGCCTGTAATAGCCGGCAAGCCCCAGAAAGCTCCGGACTCCCGCTACCGTAGAAAGCTAAGGCCACTTCCGCATCGTAACAATCTTCGCCGGATACACTGTAATACCCTCCCCACTCACTATATGACCGAGGAACGTCACTGAGGATAACCAAAACTCGCACTTCGAGAACTTGGCATACAACTGACTCTTCCTTAGCGTCTCTAAAACCAAAAGAAGATGCTCGAAGTGATCTTCCTTACTCTTCGAGTACACCAAAATATCGTCGATGAAGACGATCACAAAATGGTACAAGTACTCCCGGAAGGTCCTGTTCATCAAATCCATGAATACTAACGGCGCATTAGTCAACCCAAACGGCATGACCGTAAACTCGTAACGCCCGTATCCTGTACTGAACGTTATCTTAGGGATATCACTCTCCCTTATCTAGTTTAGAGTATACTGTTGACCCGACCAACTGATCACATAGATCATCGATCCTTGGGATTGGGTACTTGTTCTTTTTCGTTAACTTGTTGAGCTCCCGATAATCCATACATAGCCTCAAGCTTCCGTCCTTCTTCTTAATAAAGAGGGTCGGTGCGCTACAAGGCGAAGGACTTGGACGCACATACCCTTGCTCCAACAACTTTTAGCAGTTGCACCTTCAGCTCCGCCATTTCCTTAGGCGCTAGCCGATATGGAGAGCGTGACACAGGCTTTGCACCTGGTACTAGCTCAATCATGAAATCTATCTCCCGTTGAGGCGGGGCTCCTGGAAGATCTCTAGGAAACACATCAGGATACTCCGATACCACTGAAATATTAACCAATGCGGGCTTCGGCTTTGCAACCGCCACTAGTATACAAAACAGCTCTGCACCAGCACGAACTGCCTTCACCACCTGAAGAGCAGACACCAACATCTTGCTCGACCTCTTCGAGCCCGTAAAGGTCGTCTCACGACTTGCTCCCAGCTTGACTTCCTTGCTACCGCAATCTATATAGGCTTGCTGCTTCGAGAGCCAGTCCATGCCAAATATAACGTCGAACTCCACCAACAGAGGTAACGACGCTTGCAGATCGAACACCTGATTCCCAATCCAAAACTAAGCGCAACAAATTCTACCCGCGCACAATGAGCACCATTGGACTATAACGCATCCAATTTGTCTCTTGCCATCGAAGGAGGTACTCCGACGCACAATTAAATTCCTAATAAAGGAATGCGAAGCTCCCTAAACGAACGGTGCTCTCGCAGATAAAGTAAAGTCATAACAAAGCTTAGCACCAGTAGTTCTAAGCTAACATGCACAAGGGCGACAAGTATTTAAGGCAAAACTATATTTAAACCATACCTGCCCTCATAACGGCGTGCTTCCTCCAGGGCTTTAGGAACTCACGGGCATAATGCCCCGGCTCCCCACAGTTGAAACATGTGCCCGGGGTCTGACCCGTAGTCGCCCCAGAAGCAGCAGAAGGAGCTGGACCCGAAGTCCTATGCTTCTTATACCATTTTCGATATACAGACTTTGAGGTGCTCGGCACTTTGAATGCCGTCTCCTTTGCACTAGAGTCCTTGACTGCTCTTGACATAGCTTTCTTGGCCTTCTTAGCACCTTTCCAACAGTCTCGGGCAAAGTGCCCTTTCTTTCCACAAGTAAAATATGTGTAAGTAGCTTTGCTAGTCGATGTCATAGCCCCTTTTTCCAGCATTCCAACAGATGCAACTCTTATGGGGCTTGCATAGTTCGATACCATGGTCGCTAGCATCAGGAGGGTCTTCCTCAAATCTGCCTCCAATGCTCCAGCTGATTCCACCAAGGCTCGAAATCCCAATAACTTTGGTCCTAGCAGTAGAACTCGTAACTCGGCGTGCAGGCCATTATAAAATCTATCGACTGTAGCTTGCTCATTATCCAACTCAAAGCATGGGTAGCGGCTTATCATAAGAAATTCTTGCAAATATTCCTCAACTATGTGCGCTCCCTGCACTAAATGCAGATTCAGCTGCTGCCCCGATGGTCTACCAAAGGTCATCTGCTGCATCACGCCAACCGGCGTTGAAGCCACAACAGGGGCGCAGGGTTGTACATTTCCTCCAAGCTGTGCACCCGTCACAGCGAACACTGCTTCTACGATCCTTCTAACAGTTTCATACGAAGGAGGAGTCTCAAACACCTCACCGGGTGCACTATGCTCCTCAGAAACCGGACATTCTGGCGGTCCAGCACCGCTTCCGGTCACCTATAGTGGTTCAAAACACCGTTAAGCGACCAAATAAAATTGCAAACAGCAATTATAGGAACGCGCAGGTTCCTCAAACACGTGTATTTTCATTCCTAAGTGGACATTCACGTGTTCTTTTGTTATTATAACGATGACGCACACACATGTGCTCACCACCCCTTAAAAAGAATTCGCCCACGAATTCAACTTAAGCCCGACCAAAACCAGTAGTCTGATACCAAATTGTAACACCCCCATGCGTCGCATAGCATATAGCAGTAGGTCCGGCCGGGGCCCGACGCCGTATGCCACAGACAGACCGGGTGGTTACTCATGGAAACCATCCAACCAATCATAACGTCCTACACAGAGCATTCTAGCGGAAGCAGTTTATATAAGTTGCAATAAAGAACCTAGCACTAAAGCATGAATGTCCACTAATACAAAATAGGAATGTTGTACATACACCAGTACAAGCCTTAAGGACTTACAAAACGGTTCACTTCATATTACATGTTTTACAAACCACGGCACGCAGACCGGTCATACATGAATAAAAACAGTAAACACTCCAATTAAGCCTTCGAGGGCCGGCTTCGCATTTTGGGCTTTAGCCCGCTATTGACCGCTTGGTCCAGCAGCACCTACAAGCAACAAAACCACCGCACGGTGGCAAACAAGGCAACGGTCAACAATGCTGACCAAATTATAACGATCCCGCCCCCAGCTCGGGGCGGCAATGCTCCTTCCCTGCATTTCATTAGCATAAGCGAGCATTATAATAATATTCATTTCATCACAGGCGTAGGCTCACACGGCCACACACCCCGTGCACTCAGGGCACATTCTCGGTGAACCGGTCGATGTCACGTCAGTTAAAGCCATAGACATTCCGGACCCACCACCGCCACTTTGACGGCCAAACACATGAGCAATTTGTCTTCCCGGCATGGGTCACGTCAATTTAAGCCATAGACCGCCGAAGACTCTCATCTATGCCAACGGAAAGTGCCACGTAACTTTAGGTCTCTTTAACCCGAACGACATAGAAGTGGGTACGGTTCCATCTAACCTGTGCTCACGTCGCAACGACAATTTAAGCCATTTGCGCAGGTCAAAATTCTCCCGAGTCCCATTTTCGTCACACAATTTCACATTACTCGGTTATGTTCAAGTTGGCTCTCAGGCCTCTATGTTGGCAAGATCACGCATCAGCCTAGTTTTTCGGGTTCACCTTAGGGTTAGTCCCCAAGGCTCCCTGTTGCAATCTACCGTGTAGAAAACCCGAAAAACAACCAATCGCACGGAGTCTTCTCCGGCATTTATGCAATGCAACATCACCGATCCAGACCAACATGTCTGGGTAGGCTTCACGCATCATGCATATGTCCGTTCTCGCTTACGGACTCTAAACAACGGGGACTTCACATATCTACCCGAAGGAACGCCTCCAACTCACCGCAAACTCACGAGCGCGGGCTTCCTATGCAAAGAAGGATAGCTACTCATGCTCAAGAAGAGAATCGTTACCCTAGCGTTCTTCTTTGACGCCATGGAAAAGTAAGCGGATGAAAAGCACCGCACTAGCTTTGCCTCCGTGGATCCGGATTCGGCTCGCGATTTGGAGCTTCAAAGCTCCTCCAATGCCCGGATCTAGCTTCTTCTTCCTTCCTTGGCTCTCCTCTCTCTCTAAGCTTTAGTAAGATAACAACTCATGAAAAGTGAGGGTTTCTAAGGCCCAATCCCGGGTATATCCCATCAGGAACAACCCCCAGCCGTTGGATCATCAGTTAAAGAAACGAACGGCTTTGATTCGGGACTGAAATGTCCAATCTGGACCGCACACGGCCTGGCACACGCCCGTGTCCAGGGCCGTGTGCCTCATTCGCCGTCAAAATCGACTCGCCTAGAACAACACACGGGCATCGAACACGCCCGTGTTCGACCTGACACGCCTGTGTTCCTCCTGACACGGCCGTGTGGCCTGCCGTGTACCCCCATCGATTTCTCCCGAAAACAACCCGAGAACTGCACGGGTTCTAGGACACGCCCGTGTCCTTGCCCATGTCTACCTAAACATGCCTGGGCTCCAGGCCGTGTACATGGTCTCGACACTCGACACATCGTCGAGCGAAGATCGTCGACCTGATGACACGACCTTGGACACGCCCGTGTCCTAGGCCGTGTGCCTTCACTCGACGCATCGTCGAGCAAAATTCGTTGACTCCCCGGGATAAGTGTCGACACGGGTCGACACGCCCTGCGACACGCCTGTGTCGTAGGCCGTGTGCCATGTCTCGACACTTCGTCGAGCGTAGTGTCGACTTCACGGGCTGAGTATCGACACGGGTCGACACGCCCTGGGACACGCCCGTGTCCCAGGCCGTGTGCCTCCAGCCAGAACCCAAAACTGGCCCAAGATGTCCCCCGTCGTTCTTTTGAGTTTCGGGGCGTTACACATCCTATTGCTAAGGCGCCGTATCGGATGGCCCCTTGTAAGTTGGAGGAGTTGCGAGTCCAGTTGGACGAGTTGTTGGCTAAAGATTTTATCAGGCCGAGTTCGTCACCTTGGGGTCCTCCTGTTCTATTTGTGAAGAAGAAGGATCGGTCGATGAGGCTGTGCATCGACTATAGGGAGCTGAACAAAGTTACCATTAAGAACTGGTACCCTCTACCGACGATCGATGACTTATTTGATCAGTTGCGTGGTAGCACGGTGTTCTCCAAGATTGATTTTCATTCTGGCTATCACCAGCTCAGGATCCGTGAGGTAGATATTCCACAGACTGCTTTCAGATCGAGGCATGGACATTTTGAATTCCTGGTTATGTCGTTTGGTTTGACCAACGCGCCATCAGCATTCATGGACATGATGAACCGGGTGTTCAAGGACTTCCTAGATAAGTTCGTTGTGGTATTCATTGATGATGTGTTGATCTACTCTCGCAATGCTGAGGAGCATGAGCAGCATCTGCGATTGGTTCTGTCTGCTTTGAGAGACCATCAGTTATTCGCCAAGCTGAGTAAATGTGAATTCTAGTTGTCCCAGGTTTCCTTCCTGGGTCATATGGTGAACAAGGACGACATCTCGGTTGACCCGGAAAAGATTTCTGCAGTGATGGATTGGCATAGGCCGAGCACACTCAAGGAGATTAGGAGCTTCTTGGGGTTGGCCAGCTATTATAGAAGATTCGTGGAGGGCTTTTCTACCTTGGCAGCCCCCTTGACTAAGCTGACTTAGAAGAATGCGGCGTTCATTTGGAGCGAGAAATGCGAGGAGGATTTTCTTGAGCTGAAGAGCAGGTTGTGTTCTGCCCCTGTTTTAACATTGCCTATTGAGGTCAAGGACTATGATATATATGTGGATTCCTCGCATGTTGGGCTCGGAGGGGTGTTGACGCAAGAAGGGAAGGTGATTGCATATGGGTCGAGGCAATTGAAGACTCATGAGAGGGAACTACCCTACGCATGATCTTGAGTTCGCAGTAGTGATCTTTGCCCTGAAGCTGTGGAGACATTTACTTTATGGTGCTCAGTGCAAGATCTACACCGATCATAAAAGCCTAAAGTACGTGTTCACATAGAAGGAGTTGAATCTGCACCAGCGGTGGTGGCTAGAGTATGTGGCTGATTATGATGTGGACATACAGTATCATCCGGGCAAGGCCAATGTGGTGGCCGACGCCCTGAGCTGGAAGACAGGGAAGATCTTTAATCTCATCGCCGATCGTTTAGTGGAAGAGTTCCTCCTGATGGATATTTCCGTGGGACGCTGTGACATGCAGAGCAGTTTGGCAGTGGCAGAGCCGTCTTGGATTGCACTCACCCGGTTACAGCAGAAGGATGATCCGGATCTTCTGCACTTGTACCTCAGGATTGAGAGGGGGGAGTTGCCGGATTTTTTTATTGATGGTGCGGGTACTTTGAAGTACTGCGGCAGGTTTTGCATCCCCGCTGTTGGAGACATCAGGGCTATGATTTGCAGAGAGGCTCATGGTTCCAGTGTTGCCTACCATCCAGGATCTACAAAGATGTATCATGAATTGAAGCAGATTGCCTGGTGGTATGGGATGAAGGGAGATATAGCCCGATTTGTTGCTGAGTTCCACACTTGCAAGCGTGTGAAGGCCGATCATGGAAGGCCTGGTGGCAAGTTGACTCCGTTGGAGATCCCTACTTGTAAGTGGGAAAGTATTTCCATGGACTTCATTACGGGGTTGCCGAGATCTCCTAGAGGTTTTGATTATGTTGGGGTTATAGTGGACAGACTGACGAAGTGTGCTCACTTTGTGCCGTACAAGATTGATTATCCGATGGAAAAGATAAAAGAACTGTATCTGAATGAAGTCATCAGGTTCCACGGTGTGCCAGTTAGCATCATTTCAGATCGAGACTCCCGTTTTACATCTCGCTTCTGGAGGAGTCTGCAAGAGGGTTTGGGTACAGATTTGAGGTATTTTACAGCTTACCACCCGCAGACCAATGGTCAGACTGAGCGGGTGAACCAGATAGTTGAGGATATGATCAGGTGCTATATCTTGGACCACGATGGAGCGTGGGATGAGCGTTTGCGGCTTATGGAATTTGCATACAATAACAGTTACCAGGAGAGCTTGCAAATGGCTCCGTTTGAGGCTTTGTATGGGAGGCGCTGCAGAACTCCCTTATTTTGGACCGAGGTCGATGAGAGGCCTGTGTTGGGTCCGGATGCACTCGAGGAGATGTAAACTGTTGTAAAGCTTATTCGGGAAAAGCTTCGTATAGCTCAGGAGAGATATGAGAAGAACGCCAACCGGCGTAGGTCTGACTTGGAGTTTTCTGTAGGGGACCTTGTGTTTCTTAAGGTTTCCCCGATGGTTGCTGTTAAGAGGTTCGGTAAGAACCGAAAATTGGACTCGAGGTATGTGGGCCCGTTTAAGATCGTTGAGCGGAGTGACATGTCAGCATATAGGTTGGTTTTGCCAGCAAACTTCCCAGGTATTCATAATGTATTTCATGTAAGCCAATTAAGGAAGTGTGTGCGAAGCAGTGGGCAGGTCTTGGATGCTGTGCCCCAGTTGGAGCCTAATCTTTCATATGTTGAGGTGCCAGTCCGCATCTTGGATACTCAAGATCGGGTGCTGCGGACAAAGTCTATCTCGATGGTGAAAGTTCTATGGAAGAATCAGGATTTGAAAAGCGCGACTTGGGAGCTAGAGTTGGCTATGAGGGAAGATCAACCTCATTTGTTCCCTTGATTTGATTGGTACATTTCATTTCTAGTGCTCTTGTTTGTTACCTTCCTTCTATAGTAGAAGTAGTGCATGTAAAGTTTCGGGACGAAACTTTCTTTTAGGGGGAGTGACTGTAACGCCCCCGTTTTTTCTGCGATTATTTAATTCTCGTTTGGCGTTACATTGACGCGTTCCCGGCAGATGCCGTTTGTTAGAGCATGGTCTTAGCTCTTTAGGTTCCTTATGGGGATTGTTGGTAGCCTTATTGGCAAGATCCCCTTGCAAGCCGGGTCTGTTTTGGTGACCGGTGAGGCCTCTCGGGGGATGCTTGTGTTTTGGCTTCGGGTAGTGATAACCTGAGTTTTGTTCGTCGAACGATGATTTCGACTTCGCCGTTGCGTTCGCAGCGTGGGTATTTAGCTACGGTGCGAATTTCGTCGGATTCCGAGGTGGTTCGGTTTTCGGGTCGTTTTGATGTGTTAATAATAATGGATGTAATGATTAATTAATCTATAAAGTTTGAAATGAATGGCTTTTAGGTGGCAGTTTAGGCTGAATAGGCGTGTCCCTGCATAAATATATATAGTCTCAAGACAAAAAATGAGTCTTTTCATCGTCTCCTTCCCGTAAGAGTAACCGCTGCCTGTCCAAGAGGAAGAAAACCGCCACCCCTGCTACCCTTCAAACGCCGATTCTGGGAGCGTTAGTGGACAGAATTCGATTCCGAGAGCGGATTTGGAGTGCTCTTGCCTAGACCTTCATTCCTACGGTAAGAAATTCAATTTCCGTGGTGTTTCTAGGGGACTCAGAATTTTTAGTTTAATCCATTTCCGCCATTAAAACCTTAAATCCTGTTTAGATGCTGTTGCGACTAGAGCCGAGAGAGAGAGGAGGGCTGTGCAAGATAGATCGCTGGTATTTGAGGAAAGTGGTGCTCCTACCCTTGCCAAGTTTTCTTCTCATTTTCATGGTCATATTTGCTATAATTTCCCCTGTTTCCTGAGATTGATATTTTACTCTGTTTTTCCGACATAAAGCATGTGAATCTTAAACCATAATGCCCCATTATGTTTCTGTTTGCATTCTCTCAAGTTCTGAAACTCAAACCTTCGGCTGGAGTGTTATAGTCTTCTTTGTTTTTATCAAATTGTTCCCTGTTAATCATTCAAATTGTTCCCTGTTAATCTCGGTTTGGGTAGAAATTAGCCTATCAGCCCTAGATCTAGTAGCAGTGGGTTTTCCTACTTAAATTGCGAGTAATAGGATTGATTAGGCTAAGAAGTTTGGACGAAAACGAAGTTGGAGGTACAGGAATGTTATACACTCAATACAGCCAGATCGAGAAAGATCGCCGATCTAGGTTTGACGATTATCGTCGAACTGAGATCGACGATCTCTGGTTGCTTGAGATCGATGAAGATCGTCGACCTGAGTTCGACGATAATCGTCGAACTGAGATCGACGATCTCTATTTGCCTGATTTCAACGAGGATCGTCGAACTGAGTTCGACAATTATCGGTGGCCTGCGTTTATCGGAAAATCGTCAAACGACGTTCGACGAGTTTTCCCGTGACCTTTGTTCGACAAAAGGAAAATCGTCGAACGGCGTTCGATGACTTTTCCTGTGACCTGTGATCGACTAAAGGCAAATCGTCGAGCGGAGTTTGACGATTTCTCGTGCCCTGTGATTCGACGAAAATCGTCGAGCTGCGTTCGACGATTTTCCTGAATTCGACGATTTTCCCGCGCTCGACGAAAATCGTCGAGCTGCGTTCGACGATTCCTGTAACAGTGATCATTTTTTCCTGTAGGCTGAGATTTATTTATTCTCAGTTTCTTTCTTCTTCCCGAGTGAATACCTCCTAGGTGGGATGTCTTGTCGGCCTTTCGTTCTTCTTTTGTTTTGAGGGCCGAATCATGGGTTATGGCAGGTAGTGGTATTTTGACGCTCTAAAGGAGCAGGATGTTTTGTGTGTGAGCCGAGGCCGCCACTTTTTAGTCCCACGTACGGGCTGGGTATTGCTGTGGCCGTCACCCTTTTAATCCCAGGTACGGGCTGGGTTTGAGGTGGTTTTGTGCTGAAACAGTGAAATTTTATTTTACTTGGAACTGTTTTGTTTGGGGGACTGTTTTTGGCCGCCAACTCCGGTCCATGTTATTTACTACTGCCATTAACTCATAAATTAGGTTTGTTAGGTGTTTCTTCCTGGTTAAATGCAACATATTGTGGCAGGTTTTTCTTGTCTTTTGCCTTGTAGCCTTTACAGGATTTGAGCAGGGCTTGGTGTTGTTACTTGGTACTTGGTGTACTCTTGTTTACTTTGGACAGTGTTTGCTTTTACTGTCTTGTTTACTTACACTCCTGTTCCATTTTGATTTAATGCCCTAATTCAGATTTTCTTGTTTTACTTGCTGAGGTGTTCTTTTCTTTTCTGAATGCCTCATGTTCTGATTAGTAGCCGGGTAGACGGCTAGTTTTGCTGTAGTGTTGCTGGTGATCCCTTGATTTGTAGGGATCTTTATCTTGCTGTTGTGAGGTAGTTTTTCTGTTTTTCTTACAGACATATATGCTTGCCAGTGGGTTCGTGTCAGTTTGTTGGCGCCCACTGGTATTTTTACCTTATGATACTAGATATGTTTCTTTTACTGCTACCTTTTTTGGAGATAGTCTACTTGCTCTTGGGAAGATTAATGCTAGATTGCTAGTTACTTTCAAACCTAAAAACACTATAATAAGTAAATCTCATGATCAGCATGTTTTATAAAACTCATACACTACTTTTCAAGTAACGTAAAAAGATCGTTTTCCTACTTATAATATAATATAAATCTAGAGTCTTGCATAGTATAAGTTGACCTCGGGGGTCACTTATGCACCCTCATAGGATGTCAAATATAAATAAAGTATTTTCCACGGCATTTAAGTATAGTTTTAAAACTATGGACTAGGTGATCCACTGAGCCTAGGGATACGACCCTTAAAATTATATCTGATTTTCTAATCATTAAACTTATGAGATTTTCATAGTCTAGTTAGATGGTGTTCGCATGAGCGTCGACAGTTATCTCCTGCTCGACGTGGCATCACGACGCGTGTTTTCTCATACTCTGATACTTCTTAAATTCGGAGAAAATGCGAGTTGTGACATCATCAGCCTAGGAAAGAAAGAAGAAGCAGAACTATTTTTTGCTAGTTACTTTCAGCACAAGCTAAAATAAGTTATGTGTCCTTGTTGCTGCGAAGAAGTTAATCTGAGAAATATTCATCTCAAGTAGCAGCAAGCTTTGCTGTAGTCACTTCACAGATCTAGCAGGAAAAATCCATAGTGCTATGAAGAAGTAGTTAGGACTTAGTGTATCTCAGTTCATGTAAAGGTAGACTCTAGAAATATATTCCTGGTGCCAAAGTTGGGCTGAACCTATCTCAGTGAAGGTAGATTGGCACAGAGAAATTTCTCTTGTGTCTAGTCAAGAACTACACCAACTCTCTTCCATCCCGTGGGATCCTTTTGGATCTGAGTAGTAGGAGCAAGTTTGCTCTGAGGTAGGATTCTGGTTAGAATCTAAGCTATATGACCTTTGGGTCTGAGGTAGGATCCCTAGGGGATCTGAGGTATTGTTGTCCTACCAGCCTGAGTGTAGGGTCTTTGGCCTGATCTAGGTGATCAGCTGGTTACTGAGTTGTGAGCCCTTGTGGCTGAGTTGTAGATCTTGGAGGAGACTGAGAGATCTTGAGGGATCTGAGGTGTAAGCTCCTTGGAGTTGTAGTTTTGGAGAACTGCCTAGTCCAACATGATAGTTGGATAGGTGAGAAGGAAAGTGGATGTACCCTTGTTACGGGAACCACTATAAATCTTGTGTGCTTTGTGTGTTTTCATTGTGTTGGCTTTATTGCAGGTTGTATGTCTTGAAAGAAAAATATAATCAACTAATAAAGCATCCAACTCAAAGAAAATAAAAGATAGTCACTAAGGACTAAGAAACCTATTCACCCCCCTCTAGGTGATTTAGCTATCCTTGAAATCAAAAACTTTCACTAAGAATCCCGTCTCACACAGCAGGACTAAGCATATAGAAATTAGATATCATTTTATTAGGGAGAATGTAGAAAAGGAAGACATCAGTCTAGAGTTTGACCCCATAGACAAGCAAGTGGCTGATATCTTTACTAAGCCAATAGATGAAGCAAAGTTCAACACCTTCAAGTTTGAGTTGGGTATGTTGAACTTAGCATAGCTTCAGTTACTTCCTAGGGTATTTTTGGTGCAGGATTTGCTCTTCTTGCAGATGATGAGGACCTTAAGTGGCAAGGGAGACAAAAAGTGTCTATCATTAACATGATGATAGAAGATGCTCCTATTGAGGGGGTGCAAGTCCAGCAGTTGTAGGAGTAAATCCAGCCTCATGTAGAGAGGAATCTGGCAGCTGCACCAGTTATATCATCTGCAATCAGCTAGGAGGAGAAGACAATCAAGACAGACTAGCTTCTCCCAGACTATTCAGAAGTCAAAAGGGGGAGAGAAGAGATTGATCAAGTAGCATCAGAGGTTGATCAAGTAATCAAGTGCATCAAAGGGAAAAGAAGATGATCAGTTTCATACAGTAAATGAAGGGGGAGAAAAATATGTCCCCATACAGGTAATGAGGTGAAGGTAATCAAGGTCTTCAAGTGGTATCACATACCTTGTAGCAATTCAGGGGGCGTATGTGATGCTCACCATACAGGCAGGGAATATGGTAATCTTCCTAGATATGTTCTATCATTATAGTATATTTTGTCGCTGCATATGTTGTGCATGTCATGGACCAAGAAAGTTGATAGTGGGTTTTGACTTCTTTAAATAGGGGGATATTATTGGGTCCATTGATCCCAATGTCCCAGATTTGTAAGAAGTCAAACAAGTCAATGACATACACATAGTTGTATTTGATGTGTGTTTAAGTTCATGCATGCAAGATAGTCCTTGTCACATTGATCGGACATGTGGAGACAAAGAAGGATGCTGAAAAGGCAGGAAATTGCCTAAGTGCACAGGTGTTGAGTAAATCCAATTCACTCAATGCCAGAGGTAAAGGAGAATGCTAGCAAAGAGCAAGATTCTGGTTAAGTCCAGAAGCATTGAGTGAGGACATCACGCTCAATGCCAGATTAGCTAAATCACTGATTCAAGTGTGGATAGTCAATGCCAAGCTTCAACAAGCAGAAAGATTGACTAAGTCCACTTGCATTGAGTGATGTCAATTCACTCAACGTCATGCTGCATCTTCGTTGGGTAAAACTCAGTATGTCAAATCCACAGAGTTTCTGGCAAAGGAAATGATTCTAAGTCCAGAAGTGTTGAGTGGAGCCAGTTCACTCAACACCGTGTTGTTTTTGTCAAAGCCAAAGAAGATAGACAAAAACATCTGTCCAAGTCCAGAAGCATTGAGTGAAACTAATTCAGTCAATGCCATATGACAGAAGAGTTGAGACAAGCTCAAGCAATCAAAGACAGATGGAGTTACAGGACTTGACTAAGTACAGAAGCATTGAGTGAAGCCAGTTCACTCAACGCCTAGTCAAAAGATGAGGCTGAGGCAGGAAGCGTTGAGTGAAGTCAACACACTCAACACCTCCATTCAAAAGAAAAGTTTTTAAGTACAGAAGCATTGAGTGAAGCTAGTTCACTCAATGCCTCAGTAGTTGGCAGAGTTCAGAAGGAGCTAAGACAAATGACGTTGAGTGAAGGCTAACCACTCAACACTCTCAACGCCATGGATGCAGAAAGAGGTGAAGAATAAGCTAAGTCCAGAATCGTTGAGTGAAGACCTTTCACTCAACACCGCTCAAAGCCTGAGTTGATTTTGAGAAATTTTCTAAGTCAAGAATGGGTGATGTCAGCAAAAGTCAATAAAGTCAACACGGTTCAATTTTTTTGCGTGAAAGCTGCAGTATGCCTTTAATGGCGCCGATGGATAGCTGTTGTCATTTTCTGGAAATGAAAGGTGGTAACTCGTCCTTTTTAGGTTGGGCCCATAGTACAAAGAGTCATTGATCAGCTGGCTTCAAAAAGATAATATTTGCTGAAATGAAAGAAGCATTTAGGGTTTTCTGATTACGCATTGCGGCCGAACATCATTGTCTTTCTCACCATTATTGATGAGCTTGAAGATTTTGTTCTGATCAATGAAGCAGAAAGTGACAAGAGTTAGCTATTGCAATCTTCACTAGCGACAGCAGTTCAGAAAAAATTTCTGATAGAGAAGAGTAGCAGAGCGGCTAAATTCTGCAAGTCCAATTGCTGATTGAAGAAGAAAAGTACTGTTAAATCTAAAGTCTTCAACAGCAGTTACTTCCAGCATAAGCTGCAATTTTTCTGAAGATCTTTTCAACTTATTGTTGTGAAAAAGATAGAGCTGAAATATGCTCAGCCCAGGAAGATGGACACAGAAAGTTCTCTGGTGTCTAACTGTTTCACAATATTTCTATTTTCTGTAGGACCAGTCTTGGATCTGAGTGTAGGATTCCTGTGAGAATCTGAGTTGTAAGCCTGTCTTATAGACGCTGAGGTAGGATCCATTTTAGATCTGAGTGTAGGACTATCCTCCCAGCCTGAGTTGTAGGGTCGTTGACCTGAGGTAGGTGATTGTTTAATCATTGAGTTGTAGGGCCAAGTGCCTGAGCTGTAAGTATTGGAGGAGACTGAGTGGTCATGCGGGATCGAGTTGCAAGCTCTTAAGGAGCCGAATTTTGGGGAAGATCCTTGTCTAACACACTGTTAGAAAGTCAGAGAGGGATAGTGGACGTACCCATAATCTAGAGAACCACTATAAAACAACTGTGTCGTTTGTGATTAATCTTGAAAGCTAAAATAATCTAATCACTAAGTACAGCACAATCGGGGAAGGTCTAAAAGACACAAAGAAAGATAAAAACTTAATCACCCCTCCCCTCCCTAGGTGTTTAACTGACCTTGAAAACAAAGATTTCAAACACAATCGACCCTGTGGCTCCTCTTGAACCATGATAACCCAAACCCCTCTCATTTGAGAGATCTGGTGCTTAAATGCTTGAAAAAAGCAAGATTAAAAATGGTTGCCATGCACAAATCCTAAAGACTGAAAGGAGAAGTATCATTACTGTAGCATCCCTCGGACTTCTAGACCCCTAGTATGGTTTTGTCATGACTGGGTCATGAAACAACCCGGGGAAGTACCAAAAGGTTGGGGTTAACTTGGTAACTTGTGTGTGAACCATCTTGGTCTACAAATAGTAGAATTCTAATTACTATCTTAGGGATGACCATAGGGCTTGACAATGACCTCACCGCAACATCACTAAACTATTAGAGGGTCCAGTAAAGCGATAAGGACCCACTAGGGTCAACTAAAAAGGTCAAGTTGACCAAAGTCAACCCAAGCCCTGGTTAGGTCAAACTAAGCTCACACATGGCCAACTGACATCCCCTTAGACAAATGGACCCTCCTAGACCTTCCCATGCCCTAAGGGAGGCCAATAGGTCACTAAGAACCCATTGGGCTCAACCAAAGAGGCTGAGTTGACCCAAGTCAACCCTAGCCCTAAAAAGGTTAAAGTGCCCTAACTATGGGTCAAGTGACCCACAAGATGCCAAAACAACCCTACCCAAGCCTTCCTAGACCTTAGGGGAGGCAAATGGGTCACCAAGGACCCATTGGGTGCAACCCAAAAGGCCAATTTAACTAAGGTCAACTCCACACTAGTATTTAGTCAAATTAGCCCAAATGGGCTAACCCAAGCTCAAGCCCTATCCACTTGGGCTAACTTTATTTTATTTAATATTATGAGCTAATGGGCTGCCATTAGGCTGGGTTAGTCATCAAATTCAACCATGATGACTAGGAGAGAGAAAAGCATTCTTCCCCTTTAATGGAGGAGAGAGAGAGAGAGAGAAAGAGGGAGAAAATGGTCATTCATGGTGATTGAATGGCATTGACTCCTCTTTTCCTCTCCCAATTGATCGATATTCACTCCCTATATCAGTTTTCAGAATGGCGTTACTCATAAGCTTTCCACTGCCTACCACCCCCAAACTAACGGACAAGTCGAAGTAGTCAATAGAGAAATAAAAAGAATTTTAGAAAAGACTGTTTCAACATCTAGAAAAGACTGGTCAGCCAAATTAGACGATGCTCTATGGGCCTACCGAACAGCGTACAAAACCGCCCTCGGCTGTACGCCATATCAGTTGGTTTATGGAAAATCGTGTCATTTACCTGTAGAGTTAGAGCACCGCACCTTTTGGGCCTTACGATTTTTAAACTTCGATCCCCACTCTGTCGGCGATTTTAGAAAATTTCAACTTAACGAACTCGACGAGTGACGCTCTTACGCATATGAAAATAACAGACTTTATAAAAAGCGGACGAAGCGTTTACACGATCGACATCTTAGGCACCCAAAAATCTTTAAGCCGGGCGACCAAGTGCTTCTTTATAATTCTCATTTACGTTTATTCCCGGGTAAATTAAAATCACGTTGGTCGGGGCCTTTTACTATTTTAGAAGTCTTTTCTTATGGTACTGTTTTAATTTCCCACCCTGATAAGGGTACTTTCAAAGTGAATGGTCAGCGTCTTAAACTGTATTTCTGTGATGATGTCAGTCTCAACCCAGTTAACTCTATCTTTCCGGTCCTGACATTTGATTAATCTGAACTTTATTTTTCTCATAAACTTTGAACTTTATTCGAACTTTATTGTTAAACAATATTTGGGACATTATTATTTTGATGCGTCGAGCTCAAATGACGCTTTAAACAAAGGGCGCTCTTGGGAGGCAACCCAAGTTATCTTTTTATGTTTTCTTTATTTTACAATTTTTGCCCCGAATGGCTCCGGCAAGCTGAAACTTCTGCGATCGCCTGCTCCAACGGTTCTGATTCCATGACAAAGTCCACCAGACGACGTTTCCTGAAGATCCACAGCACACGCTTGGAGGAACGGCATCACTCAGCTTTCCCTGCACCATAAAACCGGGGAAGTGCCTGTTTTTCAATTCTGTCTTTCATTTCTGTACTTTACTTTTCTCTCGTTCTCCGACCTCCCTCTCCATTGAGGACAATGTAGATTTTAAGCTTGGGGGATGAGTTCCTCCTTTTTGCTTTTTATAAATATCCAAAAAATCCAAAAAATCCAAAAAATTCAAAAAAACATATGTATATATATAGCTGCATTTTGGTATTTCAATAAGTACCCCATGTTTATGTTTTGTTTTTCTCAAACTTCTTTATAAACAACGTAGTTAATTATAATTTTTCTAATCATTTTTTTAATCATATTTCACAAGTAAAATGTTGGTCATGCTGTGTTTCTAATTCACGGTAGCATGTTAAGGTAAAATATTTCTCTAAAACGTGCATTTCTATTATGGTTTTCCGTTCTTTATTTTCTTTACTTTCTCTAAAAATTTATCATCCACTATTTTCCTTTTCGTCTTTAGATAATTTTTGTAAGAACAAATTTTGAATAACGTAGTAGATATGAACGATCCAAGTCACATATTATTTTTATTTTCAAGATAATTTCATCAATCTTCTTTTATTATCTCGAACTTACTTTTTGAAATTTATCGACTCTATGTTTTAAATAAATTTTAAAAAAAAGCGTGAAAATGATTTAGGCCATTTTTGTTTATGTTTGAGCTTTCCTGCCAACCTAAAATCTTTTACCACTAGTTAGCCGCTTTTGAGCCTTTTTTCCAAATTCATTTGATAACTCCACACAGTATTTCATTTTCACCAAAGCCCAAATTCCTACCTATCTAATCACGCTAATTTTTTTGATAGGAAAGTTTGTGTTATCTTTCGAGAAATTGTTGAAAAAAGTATACTCAAAAGCAATGTATTGAAAAAAAAGAGAGAAAAAAATGAATGAAAATAATACCAAAAAAAAGAGATAAATAATCATAAAGAAAAAAATAAATTTATTTATACATATTTTGTTTAAAATAAATTTATTTTTTTTGAAACTCGTTGTTTTGGTTTAGTGTGATTTTTAAGCTTTCATGTTTATATTTGAATTCCACTCCTATTCATATTCCTAAACCAAACGTTTCGGTCCTATTAAGTCCTTTTGATTCACGCCCTTTTTTAATTTTATTTAACAACTAAGAAAAGAAGAAAAGTAAATCAGTTTTAGTTTTGAATTTAAACTTAGATTTTTGTTATTTAATTGATATAATTATAATGTGTTGCTTGCATCTAGTAATAACTCAATACGTTCTTTTCATTTTCATTGCCTTGCTTAAATCTATTTAAAGAATTTCGTCAAAATTCTGGATGATTTATTTTTATTAAGTAAAGTTTATAAAAGTTAAACCATACCAAAATAATTGTTTTAGATTTACGTTTTACATTCTCCCTACCTAGAATTTCGCATAGTACTTGTGTAAGTATGATTAAAAGTTTTTTTGAATTAGTCACTTTTATGATTAGCTAGTCTTTATATCTTTGCTTGGGGACAAGCAAAACTTAAGCTTGGGGGAATTTGATAATACAGTTTGCAGTTAATTTTATTAGGATATTTTCGGGGTTCTAAAGCAAATCATGTCTTGTAAAGTACTTATTTTGATTCCCCTTTGTATATATTTTTGTCGCTAATGCATTTTTTCTGCTTTTTGCAGGTTTTCACGGCTTTCAGCCGAATTTTGCTGTGACACGCCCCAAGGTCACGCCCTACCCGGGCGTGTACCTAGGGCGTGTAACCCAGAGGAATGAAGCAATTGGTCCGAAACTGCATTCCGTGGAAACTTAGTGTACACGCCCTCGGTCACGCCCGTGTCACATCCGACACGGGCATGTTCTAGAGGCGTGTCCCCAGGTTCCGAGGAATCGCCGCAGCGCGCTCGTTTTTCCCGCTCCACCGTCGCACCGAAAGTGTCACGCCCCAGGGTCACGCCTGACCCGGGCGTGACATATGGGCGTGTACTTCAGCAATTCCGCCCGTCACCTCCAGCATTTAATTTCAGCTCAACAAAGTCACACCGCAAAGAACACGCCCTAGGTACACGCCCTACCAGGGCGTGACTTGTGGGCGTGTACCTCAACTACTTCGTCAGAATTAAATTCCAGCCCGAAAAAGTCGCGACGAATGTGTCACGCCCCAGGGTCATGCCCGACCAGGGCGTGATAGGGGGGCGTGACCCGACCCGAAAAATTCTATAAATAGAGCCCAACTCTAAGGGTTCAGACACCTTTTGCTTTGAGAGGGGAGGTTCTGTCCTTTGTAATTTTGAACTTTTTAAGCATGTCTTTTCATTTTTAGTTCGTAGCTCTAGCTTTATGCTTTCCCTGGATTAGTTCCTAGCTTCGTTCTGTAGTATAATGATAATGATAGTGTAGTTTACCTTTCCATGCACTTGTAATCTCTTGCTTTCAAGTTGTAAGATCCCTGTTTCCATTAATAAAAAGTGTTGTTTTCTCTTTCGTTTCTGCTCTGTTTTCACTATTTTCTTCTACTCATCCCCCCTCTTCCACCTCACCATGATTAACTAATCCTCTATGTACTCGATCATGATGATCCGAGGTTCGAGTGATTAGGTTATGATGCTTTGATTTTTACCTTTTCTTTTTAGGGTTTTAGCCTTGAATTACTCTTGATTTATCACGGGTTAGAGGTATATCATCGATATATACTCTCCACCTTTGCTTTCATTCTGGGCTAGCCGAGAGGCCGAAAGTTTGAAATGAGCTCTCAAGAGTAAAGGGAGTTGTTCGCACCCCTCGAGAGAGGCAGACGTTCAAATCTCCCGGATTGGAGCAAAATCCAATAGCGGGGTTCACCGCGTAAAGCGAGTTTTAGGCCTCCGATTTAGGAGAGAGTCGGTCGGACCTTCCTAAACTCAGTTAGGCTGGCCTTCGAGAGAACCGTGTCAATATTCATGGAACCTCCACGGTCAAGGACCTTTTACCCTAATTAGCTTAGGTTTATTTGTCGTATTTTTCTAACCACTCTTGCCGAGGTGATTTCTGATCGAGTGCATTTTTTCCCTCATCGTTATTAAGATTAAGTTTAATCGCTCTTTTAGCTCTCTTTATATTTTCATGCAAGTAGCTCTCTTTTATTGCAAGTAGTTCTCTTCCTTTAGTACGTTTAGCTTTCTTCTAAAACACTTAATTTTTCCGTCGATAAAATAATAGATTTCGTGTGAGTAAGCTTACTCAACTGTTCCCGGATTTCAATACGACACTTGTGTCCCCTAGCTGCATTTCGATAGGTATACTTGCCTTGTTGAATTGTTAGTTTGGTTATTTTCTCCTTGCAGATATCTAAGAGACAATCAGCCGTCGTTAGTGCATTTTCTCATCTATTCAATCGAGTTGGCCAAATTCGTGAATCCTTACCGAAAATGGAAAATTTCATATTGGAAAATTAAATTAATTAAATTTTGACATGCTCGTCAAGTTTCGTCGTGATCTGAGCGATATTCGAGGCTCGACGAATTTTCAAAGTTTTGTAGAATTTATGCTCGCTATAGACTTTGAAAATTTATATCTCAAGAACGGCTTGTCGGATTTTGGTTTAGACTTCGCCACTGTGTTCGTAGCGTCAGTGTTCGTCTACGGTGTGAGTTTCGTTCAATTAGGCGCGCGTTTGGGCCTCTGTTTTAAACTCGTGTTTCCTTATTCAAAAATATAAATATGAATATTTTAATATTATAGTACTATTCAAAATGTCATTTACTATTCATCTCTATAGTTTGATTTTTTTGGATATATTTGTAAAAAGTTATTGTTCATGTAAATTAATTGTGTAATACTCGAGTCCTGCTTTTAATCACTCGAGTCCTGCTCTTAATCACTCGAGTCCCGCTTCTTGATCACTCGAGTCCTGCTCTTAATCACTCGAGTCCTGCTTCTTGACCACTCGAGTCCTGCTTCTTGACTACTCGAGTCCTGCTTCTTGACTACTCGAGTCCTGCTTCTTGACTACTGGAGTCTTGCTTCTTGACTACTCGAGTCCTGCTTCTTGACTACTCGAGTCCTGCTTCGGAACTACTCGAGTGCTGCTCTTAACTACTCGAGTGCTGCCTTCCAACCTCTCGAATTCTGCATGTTGTTCTCGAGTACTAAATTTTGGTACTCAAGTAGCCTTTTTCTACCTCTCGAGTACCTGTAACCTTGTTCCCGAGTGCTGTATATTCATCCTGAGTATTCCATTATAGTTTCCGTTCGTGTGACTTTTTGAGGGTCAAAACGGTGTGCAACTCCTCCAGCTCACGAGGGGCAATACGGTACGATGCCTTAGCAATAGGACGAGTACCCGACTCCAAATCTTTCACAAACTCTACACCTCTCTCAGACAGAAGACCTGGAAGATTATTGGGAAATACATCAAAAAACTCACGCACCATAAGGATCTAATCTAAATACGGCAAAACAACCTTGGTTTCCAAAATTGAAACCAAACAAGCAAAATAGCTAGAATCTAAAAGCTTTCGAGCACATACCGCGAAAATAATCGGAGAACTCTAGCACGGATAACCATAAACACTTCTGCGTTGACTATGTAATGCCCCAAAATTCGAAAGAGTGACATACATCATTGGGGGCCAAGTTTGGGTCTTGGTAAGGGACACACGACATAGGATACGGGCGTGTCCAAGGCCATGTCGTGCTCGGGTTTGACGAGAGCCCGAGAACTCGACGAATTGCGCTCGACGAAGTGTCGAGACAGTGAACATGGCCTAGGACACGGGCGTGTCCAAGGCCGTGTCGTGGTCGAGGTCGACAAATTTTCCGCGAAGTCGACAAAAAGGCAGTCGACGATCGTTGAGAGGACGAACATGGCCTGAGACATGGGCGTGTCCCGGGCCATGTCCTGCTCGGGTTGTTAGTCGGGCTGTGTGAGTGGATAAGCACGGCCAGGAGCCAAGTCGTGTTCGGGTTCGACACGGACGTGTTAAATGTGACATGGGCGTGTCGAGTACCTGTGTTCTCCTCAGGTTGTGTTTGGTCCTGTATCGATGTAGGAACACCTCCAATCACACGGGCGTGTACTGAGTGACACGGGCATGTCTAGTGCCCATATCCTTTTCTGGGTACGACGGTTTCGACGTCGATTGAGGCACACAACCTTGGATACGGGCGTGTCACAAGCCGTATGCGGCCCAGGAATTTGGTTTTGAGTGCGAATCGTGGCCGTTCATTTCCTTCTTTTGGGATCTGCTGGTCCGGTGTTGTCCTTGCTGAGATATGTCCGGGAATAGGGTTTGAAACCCTCATTCTTCTTCAATTATTTCTCTTTCTAAAGTTCTATAGAGAAGGGAGAGCAAGGAAGAAGGTGGAGGAGAGATCCGGCTGCTGGAGAAGCTTCGGGGCCCAAAATCACGAGCCGAGTCCAGATCCGCGGAGAGAAAGTCGTTGAGGTAGTTTCCATCCGGCTAGGTTCCCATGGATAGGAAGACGGGCCGTAAGGTAACGACACTTCTCCTCTTGGTTTTTAGGATGCGTGCTTAGCATCTTTTACTTTCAAGCTTTTGGGCACCAAACTCTCAAATGAGAGGGGTTTAGGTCGCCATGGTTCAAGAGGAACTTCTGGGTCGATTGAGCTCGTCCCCGACATGATTTTGCATTAGAGATCCACTCTGTTAGTGGATTAGGCATGGTGGGTGAAGCCGTGGTCGTGACCGTTAGTCCGACTCAATGATGTTGTATAACGAGATTTAAGGATTTTGGAGAAATCCGTTGCGACAAGATGTCGTTTGTGATGTTAGTGTTTTCTCCCTTTTCTCGAGTGAGTACGTATAGCCGGAACCGGACAAGGTTAGCTCCGCACTAGCAGTAGATGGTTTCCTCGGTGTACAAGGTTAGATACGCATTGGTGGTATATGGTTTCCTTGGTGCGCGGGGACGTTGCAGTACAAATGATGGATTAGGGTGGGAATGTCTATGGATTTTGATTTGCTAAGGCGCGGCTTTGTCTCCATGGTCGGCTGGCTATCCCGTGACGTGCAAGTCATGTGGGGAGAGTGTCCCGGCGAGACTAGTCCCCTTCTGTGAGACTGACGAGAATGCCAAGCGTGGGGAAAGCCCGGGCAATGAGGTTATGAGCAGGTGGGGTCCAGCAAAGGTTCTTACAATCGGTCAGTGTGTGAGACGGAATCCTGACGTGAAAAGTCAGAGTTGCAGGCAAGCTCGGGTCTAAGACCATGAGCGGGTGCAGCCTTGGCAAGAGTTCCGTGTGGCGGCTTGTATGCCGTTAGGGGAATTGCAGTGCCCCTTTTTGTTTATGGCTTAATTCCAATGGGCAAATTGGAAGTACCCAGATATTATGATGATGTGCTAGATGCATACGCAATAGGGTACCTTGGGTGAAGCCCGGGTTTTGCATAGATGCTGCATAGTAGGCCCCTTTTTATTAAATGCTCAACATAGAAAACGTGTTTGCTGTTTGAGACATCCAAATCTGTTCTTTTAGAGCTTTACTTGTTTATGTATATGGTATACGAAGTGCTGACTTGTAGGTTGGAGGGGTACCTGGGGTCCGTTAGGGGCGGCCAGGAGGAGATGTGTTTGTTATACAGTTTGAGGTCAGCCTTTGCTGACCCATGTTACCACAAAATTTTTACAGGGCAAGAATCTCATGCAGGACCAGCTCGCCGGCCAAAAAGGCCTAAGCCTCGTGAAGTGTTAGAAGTTTTGTACTATCTCTAGTTTGTAGCATTGTATGGTTGATGCTTTTGTTTTCCGGCTTGCTTGCCGAGGTAGTTTAGGAGTGTTTATGCACTTTGTTGACGATGTTATCTTTTGAGTTTTAGACTCTATAATGTTGTATGGCCTTAAGGCCGTTATGATACTCTTATATGTGGATAGCTTCTGGTCTTGTTTGCTATTTCCGCTATTGTTCTATTCTGAGTTATGAGATTGGGTAGTTAATATCATCTTTTAACGCTAAAGCTATGGCGTCTATATGTTGTGGGGCCCCGGTCGGACCCATATCATACATGCATTACGGGGGAGGTGTTACAATTTGGTATCAGAGGGAGGTTGCGTCCAAAGTCAGTGCGTATAGAAGTTATCCACATAGGAGTAATGCGGGACCATGAGTGTCCTTTTGTTTGAGTCTTGCGATTAGAGACTGATTCCTTATTATCTTGCTTTTATTAAGAGTGCAAGCAACAAGCCGGGTATGTAGAGACCAAGAGAAGAGCTTTCAATGAGCAGCATATAATACCCTAAATCCTAGAATGGGAAAAATTGGGTGACACGGCCTAGGACACGGGCGTGTCCCAGGACGTGTCATTCTCGGGTGAGCAGTCGGTGTGTGTTTGATGAATTTCTGTTTTGCGAACGAATGAGGGCACACGCCCTCTGACACGGGTGTGTCAGGAGCCGTGTCCTTTGCGGGTCGACGAAGTTCGTTCGACGAAGTTGAGCTGCGGGGCATGTCTGCTGCCGTGTATGGGCACACGACCTGGGACACAGGCGTGTCACAGGCCTTGTCCATTGTGGTATGTGCCCAGGGCATTTGAGGCCTAGTGAACACGGGCATGACATGGGTGTGTCTTAGGGTACACGGCCTGTGACACGGGCATGTCACTGACAGTGTCCCGATCGGGTTGATCTCGATTTTATGCAGCCTGAAGTACACGACCACAAACACGGGAGTGTCTGAAGGCATGTCAGGTGACACAACCCGTGACACGGGCGTGTTACATGGGCATGTACTGGTTTGGATAAGTTGGTTGTGTACCGCTTAAGGTACATGACCTGTGACACGGGTGTGTCACAGGCCGTGTGAGGCAAAATATCGCCCTTTTGTAGCAAAATCGTGGTCGTCCATTTCTTCAGCTGGGATCCAATGGTTGAGGTTCCTCCCTGCTTCCTTAAGGCAGAGAATTGAGAAAGGAATTCTCATTTGTGTTCGGCCTTCATCTTTCTAAAAACCTAGAGAGAGAAAGAGAGGAAGAAGGAGGAGGACGAGGAGCTGGCCACCGGTGGAGCTACAGATTTTCGGTTAGAGATTCGAGGCTAGCGTTGCGAAGGCAAAGCCGTTGCGGTACTTTCGAGCCAGCTAGGAATCCATGGCTCTGAAGCGGTCTTCAATGGTAACGACGTTTCTTACTAGCCATGTGAAGGCTTCCTTTTTGGCATGTGTATAAGATTCCCCCCCATCATAGGGTGGTTTGTTGTGGAAGTCCTTTGGGTTGATTCATGGAATCCCCAATCATTTGGCATATAGATCAGGAAATGGAGTACAAAATAGGCAAGATGTGTGAAGCCCATCTAGACAGGTTGGTATAGATTGGTGTTGTTGCATATACGCACCAGAGAAGACTCTGTGATAAACGTGTAGTTTAGGAGTCGATGGGTTGTACCTGTGAAGGGAAGTAGCAGGAAGTATTGGAGTGGTAGTTCAGGAAAATACACTTATGATGCTTGTGCTGTTGGGTTCTACTTGTGAAGGGCAGTAGCAGGAAGTACTGGAGTGGAAGTACAGGAAATACCATTATGATACTTGATGTTCATGGGTAGTACCTGTGAAGGGGAGTAGCAGGAAGTACTGGCGTGGTGAGCAAGGAAAATACACTTGATGCTTGGAATGCTTAATGGGTTGTGCCTGTGAAGGGGAGTAAAAGGAAGTACTAGCTTGGCAGTCCAGGAAAATACCCTCAAGTGAATGTTGTGAATGCACGGTTAAGCCTAGGGATGGAAATTGAGTTCTGTCGCTAACGCGAGGCATGGCTCCTGGGTAACCGATGAATTGGAAAGCCAGTCCTGCGAGGATGTGATGGCTATGTGTGAGCTGATGAGCTCATCGAATGGAAAAAGGTAAGGTGAAACCGACCCGCGCTTTTATTTAGCCGCGAGTACACTGTACTCGGTGATGACAAGGCGATTTGAGCAATGGGGGGTGGATGATCCGACCTGCGCTATGTCCGTCCGACGTGAGACCTGAAAGTGCGGTCTGTTGGAGCGCATAGCAAGAGTCTTAGGCCTGCATGCCAAGACACAATGGGGGGCTACAGGCCAATCCCGGGTCATTAAGACTAAAATCTCCGGCAGCACGCCATGGAGTAAAATGCTCAATTGTTACCATTGGGTTGCGACCCTGATACGGTGGTGGGACCCTGGTTCGCCGGTACACAAACAATGTGCCCTGAGTGCACGGACAGTCGGGCCACGTGGCTGGCGGTTGTGATGTAATGGATGTGCGTGAGAGCACATTGTATGAATATTATAGCTGCTTATGAAATGCTATGCCTGCAGGTAAGGAATAGCACTGCCCCGGGAAAGGGGTAGGGTCGTTCTAAAATTGGTCAATTGAATGCTGACTGTTGACTTGTTTGCCACCGTTGGGTGGGCTGTCCCTGTGCAGGTGCTGGAGAGCCAAGCGGGACACACAAAGGCTTAAGTCCCTGCTGCTACTGTTGCTGCTGCCTCCGCTAGCCTTTGAAGGCTCAACATAAAATGCTATGTTTGGTTATACGTGGCCGGCCTGCGCGCCAATGTTTGAGGCCACTGTTGTGTAAAGCCTTGTAAGTCCATAAGGCCAACAGACTTTGTATTTGGACATTCCTGTTTTATATAAATGTGGAGCTTTTATATGGTGGGCATTCGTGTGTGTGAGTTCAGCTTAGTGTTATAGACTTCCGGTAGAATGGAATGAGTTAGGATGCGCAACTCTGGTATCATTCTGTGACTTCCCTGCCTGATTTATGGTATATGTTGTGGCGCCCTGGCCGGACCTTCTAGTATATACCTGTGAACGGATGGAGTCGTTACATTTTTGGTATTAAAGGTCTCGGTCTTTCCCTTTCGAATTCGTGGTCGAATTCTTTTGTGGTGTGGCGAGCACGTGTCTATGTGAACCATGTTAACTCAATGAACTTGTGAATGTCCAATTTAGGAATGCAAATACATGTGTTTGAGGAACCTGCGCATTCATATTTTGTTGTTTTGCTTGTGTGCGGTCGCTAATTTGTGTGTCTTGCTCACTTATATGTGACCCAGAGTGGTGCTGGGCAATCGGCTCCCCAGCGTTCTGATGAAAGTACGGTACCAGCTGAGGTGCCTACACCTCCGCCTTCTGTGGAAACTGTGCATTTAGTTGCTGAGGCCTTGTTTGCCATGATGCAAGCACAGCCGATTGTGCAGGCGCAGCCGACATTGAGGCCAGAATAGGTTGCGGCGAGCCTAGAACCTGTAGCGGCTGTGGGTACTTGAGCAGCTGAGAAGCAGTTGAAGCAATTTATGAGTTTTAACCCGCCTACGTTTTCGGGAATGAGATCTCCTACGTAGGCTGAGGATTGGTTGTCATGCGTCAAGCGGATAATGACGGCGATTCGGATGGAGGATGATCAGAAGGTCACCTTAGCTACCTTCTTACTGGAAGGTGAAGCTCGGCTGTGGTGGGACGAGATGGAGTTGCATCATTTAGGGGGAAGACCGTTAACACATGTGACGATGGAGGAATTCTCCCGACTCTTCCTGGAAAAACACCTTCCGGCGGCGCAACACATTGCCATGGAGAACGAGTTCCAAAGGCTGACGCAAGGTGAAGGCAGTGTTGAAGCTTACCTGCATGAGTTCACAAGGTTAGGACGATATGCGGGTTCGATCTTTGCTGATGAGAAGAGGAAGACTAGCTAATAGGTTCTACGAAGGACTGCGGGATGAGCTGCGATTCTTGTTCTGTAGTTCCGTGAACCAAGGCTTCCAGACGTTAGTCGACACTGCGTGCATGCTGGAGAAGGATATGAAGAGGGTGCAAGCAAAGCGGGCCTTGGCTTTGACAAAGCCGGAGTTCAAGGTGCCCCGACATGGGAAAGCGTATTATAAGAAGAGATGGGGCAAGAGGTCCAAGTCGGCTGGACAAGCTCCTTCTTCGGTTGCATCGGGAGCAACGTCGGGGAGCACTTCAAGGCCGGAGACTCGTACATGCTTTACGTGTGGACGGGTGGGGCATATAGCCCGTAATTGTCGGGTGGTACCGCCAAAGAGTGAAAAGAACGCGGGAGCATCATATACGGAGAAAGGAAAGGTAGTCGTGGATTCCTCTGCCTCTCAGGTGCAGCACCGAGTCTATAATATTGGTCTACAAGAGGCCATTAAGCATAGTGACGTCGTCACAGGTACGAGTTAAGTTATTGCATTGTTTTGCTTATCGCATGCTTTGGTTATTACATGTTTGTATATGGCTTGTGTGTGTGACATGATTGTCACAGGCTTTGTGATGATTCAGAACACGCTGGTGCGAGCACTATTTGATACGGGTGCTTCGCATTATTTTCTGTCTAAAGAGTTCATAGCTCGACTTGGGATACCTAGTCGTGTGAAGACAGATAGCGTCAGGGTGGTGTTGCCGAATGGTTATTTGATGCTCGCGGATCGAGCTTGCGATGTGGCGGTCCAAATAGGAAGTCAGGACTTCTGTTTGATTGCATCTGTGTTGTCGATATCGGAATTCGACTTGATATTTGGTATGGATTGGCTCGCGGAGCAGCATGCCTTGATTGATTGTAATGCCAAAGAAATCACATTGGGCCAGAATACCGAGCAGGAGACTAAGTTTGCGGGGATGCGAGGAGTGGGCGGGATGTTGATGTCTGCACTCCAAGTAGTTAAGGCTGTTCGGAAGGACGTGGAGTTCTACTTCACACTTATTCAGGCTGTTGAGCCCAAGGCCAGTGTGAGCGATGTTCCGATTGTATCGAAAATTGCAGATGTGTTTCCCAAGGATCTCCCCAGGCTACCAGCCCAGCGAGAGATTTACTTCACGATCGAGTTGGTGCCAGGTGCGAAACCTGTGGCCCGCTCGCCATATTGCGTCGCGCCAAAGGAAATGGCGCAGTTGAAATTCCAACTGCAAGAGTTGCTAGAGCAGGGTTATATCCGCCCAAGCATGTCACCTTGGAGCGCGCCTGTTTTGTTTGTGAAAAATAAATACGGTGGGTTGCGGTTATGTATTGACCACCATGAATTGAACAAGCTGACCGCGAAGAATTAGTATCTGATTCCCCGGATTGATGAGTTGTTCGATCAGCTGGTGGGATCAACTGTCTACTCCAAGTTGGATTTGAAGTCTGGTTATTACCAGTTGAGGATACGGGAAGACGATATTCCCAAGACCGCATTTGGAACACGTTACGTGCATTATGAGTTCACAGTAATGTCGTTTGGGTTGTGCAATGCGCCATCGGTGTTTATGTACTTGTTGTACCGAACATTCCGAGAGTACCTGGATTTGTTCGTGATTGTGTTCATTGATGTTATCCTGGTGTACGCGCAGTCGGAAGCCGATCACGAAAACCACTTGCGGTTGGTGTTGCAGACGTTGAGAAAGAATAAGATCTATGCCAAGTTCTCGAAGTGCGAGTTTTGGCTATCGTCGGTGGCTTTTCTAGGTCATGTGGTAAGCGGAGAGGGCATCGCAGTGGATCCGGCAAAGAGAAGGGCCATACAGGAGTGGCCAGTGTTGTCTTCAGTGGCCGAAGTCAGGAGGTTCCTTGGACTGGCAGACTACTATAGAAGATTTGTGACAAACTTCTCGTCGATCACTTTGCCTCTAACCACACTGATGAGAAAAGAACAGAAGTTCATTTGGACGCCGGAGTGTGCGCGAGCTTCTGAAGAGATGACGTTTCGATTAACCACGACGCCTGTATTGACGTCGCCATGTGGTACTAATGGATTTGAAATCTACAGTGATGCTTCAGGGAGCTGCTTAGGCTACGTTCTTCTGCAAAATGGGAAAGTGATTGCTTATGGCTCTCGCCAGTTGAAGGTGCATGAGAGAAATTATCCCATCTACGACCTAGAGTTGGTGGCAGTGATCTTTGCACTAAAGTTATGGAGGAATTATCTGTATGGCGTGAAAGTGGAAATCTATACAGACCACAAGATCTTAAAAAAATTGTTGGAGCAGAAGGACCTGAATATGCGACAACGAAGGTGGTTGGAGTTCCTTGGGGACTACACCTTTGAGATCCATTATACTCCCGGGAAGGGAAATGTAGTTGCTGATGCCTTGATTCGGAGAGCGCCGACAAGGGCAAGTTGGTTGCAGAGGCATGATGAACGTTTAATCAAGGAACTGGAAGCGTTAGAGATTTCTTGTGTTGACAAGAATTCTATAGCAATGCATGTTTGAACTGGACGGAAGTGCAATGTGACCTGGCGGACAGGGTTCGACCAGCAATGGAGCTGGATGAGAATCTCCAACACTATGCCAAGGATGGGCCTGAGGGAAAATTATCCTGGGATGACGGACTTTTGTGGAAAGAGAGCCGTTTGTGTGTCCCGAGTTTGGGTAAGTTGACGGAAGAGTTGATGTATAAGGAACACTATACGAAGTACTCAATTCACCCTGGGAGCACAAAGATGTTCAGGTACATGAAGAAGCTATTTTGGTGGCCAGGACTGAAGAAAGATGTTGCTCATTATGTGGTCAAATGCCAAACTTGCGCTTTAGTGAAGGCGAAATGCCAGAAGCCTAGTAGCTTCTTGAAGTCGTTACCGATTCCGGAATGGAATTTCGATGATATTTCTATGGATTTTGTGCACGGGTTGCTGAGATCTCAGCGTGGGAATGATTCAGTCTGGGTGATTGTAGACCGGCTGACAAAGGTGGCACATTTCCTTCCAAATAAACTGGACAATTCTGTGGAAAGTTTGGCAAAGCTTTATGTGGAACAAATTTTACGGCTACACGGTGTTCCGAATAGCATCGTAAGTGATCGTGATGGGCGGTTCACATCGAGTGACTGGAGGCTAATCCATCAACGTTTGGGCACAAAATTGGCATTCAGTACGACCTTTCATCCCCAAACTGATGGACAGACTGAGAGAACCAACAGGACCATGGAAGATATGCTCAGAATGTGCGCCCTGGACTTTGGGAAGAGATGGGAAGATCATCTCTATTTGGTGGAGTTTGCCCACAACAACAGCTACCAAGCGAGCATCGGTATGACACTGTTTGAAGCTCTGTATGGTCGGAAGTGTCGTACACCGTTGGCTTGGGCAGAAGCAGGTGAATCCAAAGTGTACAAGCGTAACGAAGTCGAGGAAGCAAACTTGACGATAAGCACTATTCGAGAGAGGGTACTGATAGTCCAAGATCGTCAAGTGAAATAATACAACGCCAAGCACCGGAATGTGGAGTTCGCGGTGGGTGATTGGGCATACTTGAAAATCAAACCCTTCAAAGGCGTGTCTAGGATTCGACGTTTGAAAAAGTTGAGTCTATGGTACCTTGGCCCATTTGAAGTGGTGGAGCGAATCGTGCAAGTTGCATATCGGCTAGCACTTTCGGCAGACTTGGGTGGATTACATGATTTGTTTCACATCTCGTTACTTCGGAAGGCCGTTAAAGATCCAGCTCAAGTGATCGAGACTGATCTTATGCCGGTGGAGTATGGGCTAATGATGAAGGTTCAGCCCATTCAGATCGAGGATCGTGCCGATAAATAGTTGCGGAACAAGATGATTGGGATGGTCAAAGTCTGGTGGGACAATTGCGGTCGTGAGGAGCTAACATGGGAGCGAGAGCAGACCATGCGAGCTGAATTTCCCGAGCTCTTTGTGTAACTGTTATGCACTACGTGTCTATTGTATGAACAATTATGGAATAAATCATTCTGTTTAAGTTACTTTGTGCAAATTTCGGGGACAAAATATTTGTAAGGAGGGGAGGGTTGTAACACCCTAAATCACAGAATGGGAAAAATTGGGTGACATGGCCTGGGACACGGGCATGTCCCAGGGCGTGTCCTGCTCGGGTGAGCAGTCTGCAAGTGTTCGAAGAATTTCCATTTTGCGAACGAATGAGAGCACACGCCCTCTGACATGAGCGTGTCAGGGGCCGTGTCCTCTGTGGGTCGACAAACTTCGTTCGATAAAGTTGAGCTGCGAGGCGTGTCTACTGCCGTGTATGGGCACACGGCCAGGGACACGGGCGTGTCACAGGCCGTGTCTTTTGCGGGATATGCCCAGGGCAATTGAGGCCTGGTGAACACGGGCATGACACGAGTGTATCTTAGGGTACACGGCCTATGACATAGGCGTGTCACTGGCCGCGTCCCGATCGGGTTGATCTCGATTTTATGCAGCCTGAAGTATATGGCCACAGACATGGGCGTGTTTGAAGTCGTGTTAGGTGACACGGCCCGTGATACGGGCATGTCACATGGACGTTTACTGGTCTGGATAAGTCATTTGTGTACCGCTAAGGTACACGGCTAGTAACACGGGCGTGCCACAGGCCGTGTCAGGAAAAATATAGCCCTTTTGTGGCAAAATCATGGTCGTCCATTTCTTCAACGGGTATCCAATGACTGAGGTTCCTCCCTGCTTCCTTAATGCCGAGAATTGAGAAAGGAATTCTCATTTGTGTTGGGCCTTCATCTTTCTAAAACCTAGAGAGATAAAGAGAGGAAGAAGGAGGAGGAGGAAGATAAGCTGGCCATCGGTGGAGCTGCGGAGTTCCGGTTAGAGATTCGAGGCTAGCATTGCGAAGGCAAAGCCGTTACGGTACTTTCGAGCCGGCTAGGAATCCATCGCTCCGAAGCGGTCTTCAAGGGTAACAACGTTTCTTCCTAGCCATGTGAAGGCTTCCTTTTTGGCATGTACATAAGATTCCCCCACCAGAGGGTGGTTTGTTGTGGGAGCCCTTTGGGTTGATTCATGGAATCCACAATCATTTGGCATATAGATCTGGAAATGGAGTACAGAATAGGCATGATGTGTGAAGCCCATCTGAACAGGTTGGTCTGGATTGGTGATATTGCATATACGCACCGGAGAAGACTCTGTGACAAACGTGTAGTTTAGGAATCGATGGGTTGTACCTGTGAAGGGAAGTAGCAGGAAGAACTGGAGTGCTAGTCCAGAAAAATACCCTTATGATGCTTGTCCTGATGGGTTCTACATGTGAAGGGAAGTAGCAGGAAGTACTGGAGTGGAAGTCCAGGAAATACCCTTGTGATGCTTGATGTGCATGGGTAGTACGTGTGAAGGGGAGTAGCTGGAAGTACTGGTGTGGTGAGCCAGGAAAATACCCTTGATGCTTGGAATGCTTGATGGGTTGTGCCTGTGATGGAGAGTAACAGGAAGTACTGGCTTGGCAGTCCAGTAAAATACCCTCAAGTGAATGCTGTGAATGCACGGTTAAGCGTAGGGATGGAAATTGAGTTCTGTCGCTAACGCGAGGCATGACTCCTGGGTAACCGATGAATTGGAAAGCCAGTCCTGTGAGGATGTGATGGCTATGTGTGAGCTGATAAGGACATCGAATGGAGATAGGTAAGGTGAAACCAACCCGCGCCTTTATTTAGCCGCGAGTACGTTGTACTCGGTGATGACAAGGCGATTTGAGCAACTGGGGGTGGATGATCCGACCTGCGCTATGTCCATCCGACAAGAGACCTGAAAGTGCGGTCTGTTAGAGCACATAACAAGAGTATTAAGCATGCGCGCCATGACACAATGGGGGGCTACGGGCCAATCCCGGGTCATTAAGATTGAAATCTCCGGCTGCACGCCATGGCGTAAAATGCTCAATTGTTACCGTTGGTTTGCGACCCAGATACGGTGGTGGGACCCTGGTTCGCCGGTACACTAAGAATGTGCCCTGAGTGCACAGACCGTCATGCCACGTCGCTGACGGTTGTGATGGAATGGATGTGCGTGAGAGCGCATTGTATGAATATTGTAGTTTCTTGTGAAATGCTATGTCTGCAGGGAAGGAATACCACTGCCCCGGGAAAGGGGTAGGGTCGTTATAAAATTGGTCAGCTAAATGCTGACCGTTGCCTTATTTGCCACCGTTGGGTGGGATGTCCCTATGCAGGTGCTGGAGAGCCAAGCAGGACACACGAAGACTGAAGTCCCTACTGCTGTTGTTGCTGCTGCTGCCTCTAGCCTTTGAAGGCTAAACTGAAAATGCTATGTTTGGTTATACGTGGCCGGCCTGCGCGCCAATGTTTGAGGCCACTGTTGTGTAAAGCCTTGTAAGGCCATAAGGCCAACTGACTTTATATTTGGACATTCCTGTTTTATATAAATGTGGAGATTTTATATGGTGGACATTCGTGTGTGTGAGTTCAGCTTAGTGTTATAGGCTTCCGCTAGAATGCAATGAGTTAGGATGCGCAACTCCAGTATCACTCCATGACTTCCCCGCCTGTTTTATGGTATATGATGTGGGGCCCCGGCCGGACCTTCTAGTATATACCTGTGAATGGATGGAGTCGTTACACAGCGCTACTGCTCAGGGTCCTTTGGGCATGGGTCTAAACCCGACCGACTTCTGTCGCATGCTTGCAGAAGCAATGGTGGCAGCCCAAGCTACAACGACAACTCAAGTAGCAACCCCTGTTGCTCAGGTAGCAACTCCTGCTACATCGGATACGGCGACGGCCGTGCCGGGCCAAGAAGCCATGCGAGCAGAGCCATTGGCCGAAAGAGTGGTGGTCGAGCATGGAGACCGGTAGATGAAGTATTTTTTGAGCTTCCATACTCCCACATTCAAGGGAGTTGGTACGCAGAATGATGCAGACGATTGGTGGGCATGGATGCAATAACTTCTAAGGGCGGGAGGGATGCTAGAGGTGATGAAATCTAAGTTTGCGGCCTTCATGCTGGAGGGAGATGCAAAGTTATGGTGGGTGAGCCATAGCGGGCGCCAGTTTCCTGGACGCACCCCGTCCATGGAAGAGTTTGGGAATGCTTTCCTAAAAATGTACATTCCTATTACGACAATGTTGGCCCTCCAGAGACAGTTTCTGCACTTGGTACAGCGGGACAAGACGGTGGACGAGTATGTTCAGGATTTCACTCGGTTGGGTCGTTATGCAGGAACGACAATGGCAGACGATGAGGAGAGGGATAACCTCTTCTACCAGGGGCTGAGGGAGAATCTAAGACAATCCCTCATCGCCATGAAGAGAGTTGCTTTCAATGAGTTGGTTGAGGCTGCTAGAATGTTGGAGAGTGATATGGAGCGAAGCCAACGTCGTAATGGTTTTGCGCCCAAGCAAGGGGAAGGGAAGCTTTCTCAATCCCAAGGAAAGTCTGAAGGGAATAGGTGGAGGAAAAAGCCTCACCCATTCAAGTCTGGTGAGAAAAGGAAATGGACGTCTGGATGGTCTCAATCTAAAGGACCACCGACGTGCTTCAATTATGGTAAGGTGGGGTGAAAGAAAACTATTGTCGACCTAAATCACCTAGAGGGGGGTGAATAGGTGGTTTGTGCATCTTTTGCGGAATAAACATTAATTAGAGCGCAGCACAGAAATATCTACCAATATCACAGACGACACAAGATGTATAGTGGTTCCCCAACCTTGGGTACATCCACTTTCCCTCACCGATCTAGCAATCAACTAGACTCGGCTACTCCACTATCTCGGATCAAAAATCGATCCTACCCTCGGAACAAAGTTCCTACAAACTCGATCCAAACAAAACGGATCTACACCTCGGAAGATAGCACTTCCTACAAACTCGGAGTGAAAAACTCCTACACTCGGAGAAGATTTCTCCTACAAAATTAATAAAGAGTTTACAAGAGTACAAACAGTAAATCACTCAGATCTGAAAGAAATGACCAGGATCTTCTTCTTTTCAACTTTGCAGCTTTTTCAGAAATCGGTGAAGAAGGTCTCGGCCTCGATCTGAATCTACTTCCTTTTACAGAAATCGAGAGAGGATGTGATCAGTGAAGTCGATCTCGATCTGTAAATTTTCTTCAAATTAATCCTCTGAAAGTGGAAGCTTTGGCCGGAGAAGAAGGCGGCGGCGGCGGCTTCCGTTTCGCGAAAGTCGGAGAGAGGCGGCTGAAGAATATTTCTCGAAAAAGAGATTACAAGAAAGCTTTGAGAAAAACTTAGGGTTTGTTATTTTTTGATAAGACCTTATATAGGAGAGACTAACGGTCATAATCGGTCTTAATGATGTACACGTGCACCAATCATGTCGCGTGATTTGAAAAATCTCGCCAGAAAAATGACTTAGAAAATTTTCGGAAATATATGGCCAACTACACGAGTAAGTCAATAACTACTCGAGTAGTTTAATAGCTACTCGAGTATATGATGGGAAACATACTCGGGTAAGTATAAATAGACTACTCGAGTATATAGAGATCAACTACTCGAGTATATAGACAGAACTACTCGAGTATACTAAGAGACCTACTCGAGTATATAGAGGATCTACTCGAGTACTGGAAGAGCTACTCGAGTATATTACATAACCTACTCGAGTACATGAAGTACTACTCGAGTGGAATACTTAGAAAAATTCTGAAGAGGTCTGCTGACAACTACTCGAGTATTTTAATTAAACTACTCGAGAGGAAGTAACCTACTCGAGTAGGTGAAGGTTCTACTCGAGTAAAAGACTTAGAAAAATTCTGGAGTAGGGAAATAGCAGGGTACACGGGTAACACAAGAACTACTCGAGTAGGTAAAGTGAACTACTCGAGTATGTTTCTATCTACTTGAGTATGTGAGTAAACTTACTCGAGTATATGACTTAGTCTACTCGAGTAGATGACTTAGCTACTCGAGTATATGACTATGTCTACTCGAGTACAAGATTCCTTTACTCAAGTAACTTATACCCAGACTACTCGAGTAGGTGAAAGCACTACTCGAGCAAAACACTTAGAATTTTTCTGATGTGGGAAAAATTGATTCTTCTAGAGTAGCCAACTTCCAATATCTTTCCCATAGTCCAATAGCTTGAATATGAAGTGTATCCCAATAGAGAGACCACACATGAGTCAACACCTTGGAATATGCAATGAGGGATTACATTGCACAGTTCCTGTGTTTGGTGACCCACTGTGGGCTGACATTGGTCTACACTTCCCAGTGAAACTCCTGCAAACATATAGCTCAAACCAAGCATCAAATACAACTTAATTCATCTTAGTTTCAGGGTGACTTCATCAAATCTGGGTTCATGTGGATGATATACCCAACAATCTCCCCCTATTTGTTGAAGTCAGAACCCTTTACACTAAGGTGAATTATGGACATAAAAGAAACTAAGTAGAAAAATATGAGCAGGTAAGCAAAGGATAATGAAAAAGATAATTAGACAGAATGAAGAATTATATATATATATATAAGTTTCCAAAAACATCAAGTCTACAGTTGTCATTTCAATTTCTCATCATCTTTTTAGGTTTGGGCTTGGGATTGCTGCTTATCCATCTTCTCTTGTTGTCTCCTTGGGTAACTGAATGGCTTTGGGAAGTACTTAGGAGGCCTTGGAGGAGCAGCAGGGTTATTTCTCCCAAATTCTCTATCATGGATCTTCCTTTTCAGCATAGATTTCTCATATAACTCCCATTCTTGGGAACTGTAGTGCATGTTCCTGTTCTCATTGTGATCCATGACCAACCTGAGTGTGTCCAAGATGAGAGACTTTGAAGTTGGAGACCAGGCTTCAGCATGTTCAGGGGCTTTAGGAGGAGCTGTCCTGCTGGCAGAGGGGCCTTCACCATATTTCCTTTTCTTCTTGGTTCTGATCTCTGGAGGAGCTTGAAGGAATATATCAGCAGGATCGTCTTCCCAGCCTGGAACATAAGTATCTGGTGGAGCAACTGAGTCTCCAGGCCTGGGAGAGAAGGTGGGTTGTGGAGGAACAGTTGGAGCAGTAACATCTGTGGCCAGAGGGTTGAGATGATGGGGAATGATGTTTGGGTCAACTGCAAGATCTGGCAGGATCTGGTTGTGCATCCAGAAAGCAGTGTCATAGGTGTGAAATTTAACACTCTATATCTGGGCAAGCACATCATCATGAATGGTTTTTATATGAGCTTCCCATTCAACTGTCTTCTGAGCAGTAGATTTTTCTACCTGTGCTTTGAGTTCTTTTATCAAACCCTCCCCCTTTCTGATTTCAACAGATACTGTCTCTATGGTGTCATCTTTGAAGATTCCAACCTCTTCACACATTTTCATCTTGTTGGCTTCAGTCCTCTTATCTAGCTCAATCTGATTGTTTGCCAAGGTTACACCTTGTTCCATGACATTGCCAATACTAGTGATAGTATGGTCAAGAGCTTTACCACCAAGTTGGAACATGTACTTTAGCTTGTCAGTGTTATGCTGAATTTCAGCAAAACCTCTGCTCATCTCGGTCTCAAGAGCAGTGACCTTATCAGTGACCACCTTGAGAGAGGTGTCAAAATGATGTCTTTGTTCTTGAAGAAGAATGTCAATACTTTGAAGCAAATTTGAGGAGGATACTGTAGCAGCAGCAGTAGAGGGAGCAGCAGTAGGGATAGGAGGAGTTACCCAGAGAGCTATTTCTTCAACAATTACTAAGCTGAGAGCTCTGGTGGTAGGAATGATAGCATCCAATTCTTCTGTACCATGGGGAATGGAGAAATCAAGGTTTCTGAGAGGGGCCTCAGCTGGCTCAGGAGAAGGCTCATCAGAAATGAAGATGGTGTCTGGCTCATCTGCTGGAGGAGGAGGAGAAGGTGTTGGAGTTTTGGCTGGAGAATGGGCAGGAGACTGTGCTGGAGACAAGTCTTTGTGATGTTCAGTGGTTGGAGCTGGAGGAGATAGAGGAGGAGGTGGAAGCACATCTTCAGTGAGCTCTGCAATCATGGCATCTATGACAGCAGCTGTGGACAGAAGAGTGTCTTGAGGGACTTGATCTGAGGAAGTGGTTGGACTCTTTGGAGTATGAGGTAGGGATGGAATCTCTGACTGAGGAGAGGGTTGCCTGACTGGACTAGAAGGAGCAGGCTCCCCCTCACTTGGTGCACCAGAGGAGCTGGCCACATGATGAGGAGAGGGAGATGGAGTCCTGCCCTCTGCAGCTGGAACTTCTGAAATTTCTGAAACCTTTGCAGCTTGGGCAGAGTTCTTGAGCTTGAGATCCCATCTCTGAATTGAAGAGATGGAGACCTTCTTCATGCGGTGAAGAGGAGTCCCTTTTGAGAAGTTGAAAACTTCAGGATTGGTTTTATGAAGGAGTAGAGATATCATTCTTGCGTAGTTGGGGGATTTTATGCTATCCTTTATCTTGTCCAGAATCAACATACCAAATTGGTACTTCTTGCGGCATACAATGGCTTGCATTATATCGAAGAAGTATGAGGGAATTTCTCTGATGGAGTGAGTCTTGCACAGTAAGATTTTTCCAATGACATCAACCAAGAATTTGCCTTCTGCATTCATATCTGACCATTTGAAATATTGAGCATCATTGGAAAAGCCACAGAAAAGCGCTGTCCTGTCGGAATCCTCAGCAACGAGGTGATCCTCTTCATCAACAATCGGTAAACGGAGAAGTTGAGAGACAGAGGTCTTGGTGAACTTTAGTTTCAAACCCTTTACTGTAGATTTTAGGACTTTGCCATTCCGTCGAACCTTGAGATTTGTGAAGAATTCAGCAACTGCGGGGAAGAGAACGCGACAGGGTTCTTGGAGTATGAAGGAGAGGCCGGCGGTGTCGAGGAGGATGAGGAGGTTGTGGAAATCGTCGGAAAGTTCTGCAATACCGTCGGTGACGAGTTCGGAGCCCACGCCAATCTTGTGAGAAGTCGCCATGGATGCAACTGTCTGGAGGAAATTAGAGAGAGAGATAGCTCTGCAACTTCGGCGGAGGCAAGTCGGCAGGGTAGGCGAAGAGACAGGGAGGGTACTCGAGAGATAGAAATGAAGTCGAGTAGGTTTGATGTTTCAGAATTTCATATATATATATATAACTCTTAATTTCTGCTAATTAAGTTTAAGAAAGAGGCGGCATATAGCCTTGGTTGGAGAATAGAACAAATTTTGAAAAAACTGGAAATCAGGACTCGAGAGACAGGCTACTCGAGTAGATAAAGGAGCTACTCGAGTAGGTTGACTGGAGCTACTCGAGTATGTAAGAAAAACTACCCGAGTAGAAAGGGACTTACTCGAGTATGTGAGAGACTTACTCGAGTAGGTATTGACTTACTCGAGTAGGTCAGAAACTTACTCGAGTAGATCTTGACTTACTCGAGTAGGTCAGAAACGCACTCGAGTAGATCTTTAGTACTCGAGTAGGTCAGTACACATACTCGAGTAGATTCTTTCATATACTCGAGTAGGTCTTTAGTTACTCGAGTATGTCTCATACTTCTCGAGTGGAATTTTGAAAAAGTTGAGAGAGAGTGGATTTTGTGACTAACCCTTTTACAAATACTTGCTTCTTAGTCATTCAGCCTTCTTTAGTCCTACTTGTTGAGCATCCCAAGCTCTGTCTTAAAGAACGAGAACTTGGTCTCGTCCAGCTGCTTGGTGAAGATATCTGCAACTTGCTTCTTTGTAGGCACATATTGGAGATCTATGTCTCCATGCTCCACATATTCCCGGATGAAGTGGTACCTTAGCTCAATGTGCTTTGTCCGGCTGTGTGAGACTGGATTGTTGTCTATTGCAATTGCGCTGGAGGAATCACAGTACAAGGGTATATCCTTGAACTGCAGGTTGTAGTACTCGAACTGATTCTTTATCCATAGAAACTGTGCGCAACAACTGCCTGCAGAGATGTACTCTGACTCGGCCGTTGAGATTGCAACACAGTTCTGCTTCTTGCTACTCCAGGAAATTAGCCTTCTTCCGAAGAATTGGCAAGTCCCTGAGGTGCTTTTCCGGTCATCTTTGCTACCTGCAAAATCTGCATCTGAAAATCCAATTAGTTCGCTGTCATTACTTCTTGGGTACCATAAGCCAAGATTTGGTGTGCCTTTAAGATATCTCAGGATCCGCTTTGCAGCAGCGTAATGAGATTCCTTAGAGTTCACCTGAAATCTAGCACAGACACATATTGAGAACATTATGTCAGGCCTACTGGCAGTAAGGTAGAGCAAGGATCCAATTATGCTTCTGTACTTGGTTTCATCAAAAGGTTTCCCTTTCTCATCCTTGTCCAGAGACATAGTTGAACCCATTGGAGTGCTCATAGAGGTTGCGTTCTCCATTCCGAATTTCTTAATTAGCTCTTTGGTGAATTTGGTCTGTGAGATGAAAATTCTATCTTCAGATTGTTTCACTTGAAGCCCTAAGAAATACTTCAGCTCGCCCATACTACTCATTTCAAACTTCCCTTGCATAAGTTTTGAGAACTTTTTGCAGAGGTTGTTGTCTGTAGAGCCAAAGATAATGTCGTCGACATAGATTTGCACCAGCAAAATCTTGCCTTGTATTTCCCTAAGAAATAATGACTTGTCTATCTTTCCCCTTGTGAACTTGTTCTCAAGTAGAAAGGTAAACAGCGTTTCATACCAAGCTCGAGGAGCTTGTTTCAGACCATATAGGGCCTTGTGCAGAAAATAGACATGATCGGGAAAGTTAGGATCAACGAAACCTGGAGGTTGTTCCACATACACTTCCTCCTTTAAGTTACCATCCAGGAAGGCCGACTTCACGTCCATCTGATAGACGGTGAAGCCTTTGAAGGCAGCATATGCTAGGAACAACCTTATTGCCTCCAGCCTGGCCACTAGAGCATAGGTCTGGTCGAAGTCGATTCCTTCTTCTTGACGATATCCTTTAGCGACGAGTCTGGCCTTGTTCTTTATGATAGTCCCGTCTTCATCCATCTTGTTCCTGAAGACCCATTTTGTTCCAATGATGTTCTTTCCCTTGGGTCTTGGAACCAGTATCCACACATTACAACGCTTGAACTGATTTAGTTCTTCCTCCATTGCCATTATCCATGATGCGTCTGAGTTTGCTTCCTCAAATTTCTTTGGTTCAACCTGTGAGAGAAAACTCAAATGAAGATTCTCATTAGTTGTACCTCTCCGAGTTCTGACACCATCCCGGGGATCTCCTATGATCTGGTCCATGGGGTGATCCTTCAGATGTCTGAGCTCTAGAGTCCTTGCATCTGGATTATCTTCAAGCGCCGGAGTGATTTCTTCGTCCTGGATGACTTCTTCATTTTGATCATCAGCCTCTCCAATAGGAGTGGGAGTGGTGATCTTAATGAACTTCTCGCCTTCTTCTTCGGACGGATCATCCAAGCTAGTTTCTTTCAGCTTTTCACCTGCATCTTCAATGAGCACACTAGACGGATTGCTTTGCAGCAAGCTCGTCTCATCAAATACAACATGTATCGATTCTTCCACCACCAGGGTTTTCCTATTAAAAATCCTATATGCCTTACTATGGCTACTATATCCTACAAAAGTACCTTCAAATCTCTTCTCGCTGAACTTGGTGGTATGATACTTGTCATTGTTAAGTACGAAGCATTTGCAGCCAAAGATTCTAAAGTAAGCGACTGTTGGTTTTCTGCCTTTCAGAAGTTCGTAAGGAGTCTTATTGTGGTCTTTGTTTATGAGTGCTCCATTTTGCACGTGACATGCAGTGTTGACGGCCTCAGCCCAAAAGTACTCCGGTAGTGAAGCATCACTCAACATGGTCCTGCAGGCCTCTATGAGTGTTCTGTTCCTTCTCTCAGCCACTCCATTTTGTTGTGGAGTACGAGGAGAGGAAAACTCATGAAAGATACCTAAGCTTTCACAGAATTCTGTCATGACCCCAGATTTGAACTCTGTTCCGTTGTCACTTCTGATTTTGACTATGGAGCAGTTGTATTCATTCTGGACTTGCCTGACAAAATTGGTAAAGATATCGAAGGTATCTGACTTGTGTTTAAGAAAGAACACCCACGCAAAGCGCGAGTAGTCATCAACAATTACCAATGTATATTCCTTGCCTCCCAACCTTCTAATCTGCAGTGGACCAAACAAGTCCATGTGCAATAGATGGAGACATCTGTTAGAGTCTTTGCCAATAATGCTTTTAAAGGTAGCCCTTGTTTGCTTGCCTTTTACGCATGCATGACAAGGTCTGTCTTTGACGCATTTGACATTTGGGGCATCACGTACCAAGTTCATCGAAAATAGTTTATTAATTGTCTTGAAATTAATATGTGCTAGTCTCTTGTGCCATTGGTCACCAAGAGACGCACTATCTTTTGCCAAAAGACACACTGGTGTGGAGGAATCTAGACAGATGAAATTTAAACAGAAAATATTCCTGCTTCGAGTGCCGGATAGAATCGTTTCCATATTGTCAACGGATTTTATCAAGCACTTATCAGCATGGAAATCAACTATGTATCCTTTGTCGCAGAGTTGGCTTATGCTAATGAGATTGTGTTCCAATCCTTCAACATAGGCCACATCCGAGAAGGATACATTGCCGTTAGTAATCATACCATAGCCTCTAGTAATTCCACGGTCTGAACCTCCAAAGATGACCTTTGGTCCGTTCACGACTGGAGTAAAGTTCTGAATGAGGCTTCTCGTCTCGGTCATATGCCGAGAGCATCCGCTGTCCAAGTACCAGATAGGCATTTTGTTGGCCTTTGGACATCCCTGCAATTACAATCAATTCGCCTTAGGAACCCAAACACGTTTGGGTCCTTGGTCTCGGGTTAGAGTGCTTCCCCTACGAGTGTTGGCATTATGAGCAGTCTTTCTCATATTGCTGACATGAGGGGTTGCAGTGTTTCTGGAATTGAACCAGCAATCTATGGCGAAGTGACCAACCTTGCCACAGCACCAACAGTCAAATCTGTTGTACCTTTGCCTCAAGATCTCCCGCTTGACCTTCTGGAGCTTTGGTCTAGCAGGGGCAGCATTTTTGGAGGAAGATGCCTCATGATGATGGCAATCACATGGCTTCTTCTCCTTTGTGGGCTTCTCTACAACAGACTTTGTTTTTGGTGCGTTCTTGAAGTTATGCCCATGATTGAAAGGGCCGTAGCTCTGAAGAACAACTTCTTCATAAGGTGCCTTAAAGACACTTTCGCCAAAGTTTCGGGGTCGAGCCCATCCTTGATAGCGGGACTTGGGCTCTACATGAGTAGGCCTAGCAAAGTGCCCATATGATGAGTCAAAATCAAACTAATTTGTTGGAAAGATGACCTTTCTGAATGTGGTTTGATTTTGATGGGCTTTTCCCTTTTCTTCGGCTGTGGCCTTTTTGGCGGCCTTATTTTTCCGTTGATTCTTGTTTCTCCTAGAGGATTTACTAGAAGCTTCTTCATGGCCTAGTCTAGCTCCCTTGGCCTTTGCTGAGAATTCAGCAACGAATGGAAGAACCGTCTTAGGCTTAGAGAAACTCTCAACAAGTTTCCTTTCAGCCGCAAGTTCGGCTTCCAAACCTTTGATGATCTTCTCCTTCAGGTCAAGGTGCTCGAGAGCCTTGATGTATTCTTCAATAGCATTATTGAAGTTTTCTTCGAGGGAGTCAGTCTTTGCGACTTTCTCTCTCAAGTTGCTCTCTTCGGCTTATAGAGATTTGATCTCTTTAGCCTGAGTCTTCACGACTCGACGACATTTGTCGTAAGCCATGATTAACTCCTTATACTGGGCCATCAATTCTGACTCATCGTCAGAGGAGCTACTCTCGCAATCATGTTCAGAGACTTCAGACTCTGAGATAGGGGTGTGAGAGTTTACCTTCCCAGTGGACTGGGGCTCTTGTTCATCATCTGTTTGAGCCATTAGTCCAAAGTAAGCTTCTTCTTCTTCGCTTGACTCTGAGGAGTCGGAGTCGCTAAGAGTCTTGCTCCTTTTGGCTATTAGGCTCTTCTCTTTCCTCTTTCTGTTGTGTGAAGATTTCTTATCTTCCCTTCTGCCACCCTCCTTCTTCTTGTTGGGGCAGTCAGCAATGATGTGACCTGGCTTATTGCAACAGTAGCAAATGATGTCAGTGGAAACGTATTTGTTCTGTTTAGTGTTATACCTGTCGTGGCTGCTTGAGCCTTTTCTTTGTCGATCGTCATCGCGCCACGATCTTCTGTGTGAGCATCCTTGCCTTTCCATTGTTTCTTTTTATTAAGAAACTTCTTGAATTGCCTTGAGAGCAAGGAGAACTCTCCTTCAGATAGTTCAGAGCCTGAGGTGCTGGGCTCTGATGTTTCTTCTTCTTCATCAACTTCTGGAGCTGGAGCGGGGGAGGCAGCCTTAGTCTTTCTGGAGGTGTCTGCCTTCAGAGCGACAGATTTCTCCTTTAGAGCAGACCTGCCCTTCTCTTCTTCAGCTTTTCTTGTCTTGATTTGGCGTTCATAGGACATAAGCTTTCCAAAGAGATTTTGCGGGTCCGTTTCAGCTAACCTCCCGAACTCCCTGATGGCACATACCTTGTTATCCCATTCCTTGGTTAGGGATCTCAAAAATTTGTCGTTCAGTTCTCCGTTTGTGAAGACACGGCCATACACCCTTAGGCCATTTACAATCTTGAAGAAGTTCTCAAAGGTGTCGGCAATTGTTTCCTTGTTCCCTTGTCGGAACGCTTCATATTTTTGATTGAGGAGGGATCTCCGATCATCCCTTACTTCTTCAGTCCCTTCCATCAAAGTGACTAAGGAGTGCCACATCTCCTTAGCTGATTGACAGTGAATCAAATTCTGCAACATCGAGTCATCAACTGCACTTGCTATTATGTTTTTAGCTTTCTTGTCGAGAGAGACAAGTGCAATCTCATCTTTGTCGAGATCCATTAGCTTCTTGGGAACTCTCTTGGTAGGGTCGATAGTGGACATAGTCATGGGAACGTAAGGACCTTCTTCAACGATCATGAAGATCCTTGGATCCACAGCTTCCATGAAAAATTTTATCCTTTCTTTCCACATGGGAAAGTTGTTTTTGTTGCACAGAGGAAGCTTGGCGAAATCTTTGCCCTTGTCCATTTTATGGTAGAATTTTTCAGACAACAGATCTGGATCTGATCAAGGTGTTAGCCTTATAACGATCAACCTAGCTCTGATACCAATTGAAAGAAAACTGTTGTCGACCTAAATCACCTAGAGGGGGTGAATAGGTGGTTTGTGCGTCTTTTGCGGAATAAAAATTAATTAGAGCACAGCACAGAAATATCTACCAATATCACAGACGACACAAGATGTATAGTGGTTCCCCAACCTTGGGTACATCCACTTTCCCTCACCGATCTAGCAATCAACTAGACTCGGCTACTCCACTATCTCGGATCAAAAATCGATCCTACCCTCGGAACAAAGTTCCTACAAACTCGATCCAAATAAAACGGATCTACACCTCGGAAGATAGCACTTCCTACAAACTCGGAGTGAAAAACTCCTACACTCGGAGAAGATTTCTCCTACAAAATTAATAAAGAGTTTACAAGAGTACAAACAGTAAATCACTCAGATCTGAAAGAAATGACCAGGATCTTCTTCTTTTCAACTTTGCAGCTTTTTCAGAAATCGGTGAAGAAGGTCTCGGCCTCGATCTGAATCTACTTCCTTTTACAGAAATCGAGAGAGGATGTGATCAGTGAAGTCGATCTCGATCTGTAAATTTTCTTCAAATTAATCCTCTGAAAGTGGAAGCTTTGGCCGGAGAAGAAGGCGGCGGCGGCGGCTTCCGTTTCGCGAAAGTCGGAGAGAGGCGGCTGAAGAATGTTTCTCGAAAAAGAGATTACAAGAAAGCTTTGAGAAAAACTTAGGGTTTGTTATTTTCTGATAAGACCTTATATAGGAGAGACTAACGGTCATAATCGGTCTTAATGATGTACACGTGCACCAATCATGTCGCGTGATTTGAAAAATCTCGCCAGAAAAATGACTTAGAAAATTTTCGGAAATATATGGCAAACTACACGAGTAAGTCAATAACTACTCGAGTAGTTTAATAGCTACTCGAGTATATGATGGGAAACATACTCGGGTAAGTATATATAGACTACTCGAGTATATAGAGATCAACTACTCGAGTATATAGACAGAACTACTCGAGTATACTAAGAGACCTACTCGAGTATATAGAGGATCTACTCGAGTACTGGAAGAGCTACTCGAGTATATTACATAACCTACTCGAGTACATGAAGTACTACTCGAGTGGAATACTTAGAAAAATTCTGAAGAGGTCTGCTGACAACTACTCGAGTATTTTAATTAAACTACTCGAGAGGAAGTAACCTACTTGAGTAGGTGAAGGTTCTACTCGAGTAAAAGACTTAGAAAAATTCTGGAGTAGGGAAATAGCAGGGTACACGGGTAACATAAGAACTACTCGAGTAGGTAAAGTGAACTACTCGAGTATGTTTCTATCTACTTGAGTATGTGAGTAAACTTACTCGAGTATATGACTTAGTCTACTCGAGTAGATGACTTAGCTACTCGAGTATATGACTATGTCTAATCGAGTACAAGATTCCTTTACTCAAGTAACTTATACCCAGACTACTCGAGTAGGTGAAAGCACTACTCGAGTAAAACACTTAGAATTTTTCTGATGTGGGAAAAATTGATTCTTCTAGAGTAGCCAACTTCCAATGTCTTTCCCATAGTCCAATAGCTTGAATATGAAGTGTATCCCAATAGAGAGACCACACATGAGTCAACACCTTGGAATATGCAATGAGGGATTACATTGCACAGTTCCTGTGTTTGGTGACCCACTGTGGGCTGACATTGGTCTACAATTCCCAGTGAAACTCCTGCAAACATATAGCTCAAACCAAGCATCAAATACAACTTAATTCATCTTAGTTCCAGGGTGACTTCATCAAATCTGGGTTCATGTGGATGATATACCCAACATGGGGCACATTGCTCATTTTTGTAACCAAGGAGGTGCAGAGCAGGAGGCAAGGTAGGAGTAGACTGTGCGCTCTGGCCCCAGTACTGCAGAGAAAGGGAAGATGGCGAAGTCTAGCGCTTCTAGGTTCCAACCGGTGCAACCAAGGGCCTACAACCTTGCGTAGCAGGAAGCGATCCGACAACCCGATGTGGTGACAGGTATGGGGAAGTTTATGTTTAACCTTGTGCTTCATACTTTTAGACCGTTATATTTGATTTCTAGGTTTTAGGCTTTGTGTTAGTTTCCGGATATGCCGCTAGGGTAATGTTTGATACGGGAGCGTCGCACACCTTTCTTGTGGAAAGATTCATTCAGAGAATTGGAGTTGAGTCATTCTCGACGGACGCAGAGCTGAAGGTGCGCATGCCTAATGGGTCATCCATGACCACTGGGGCAAAAGACCGCATTTGTTGGAAGCTAGGCAGAGTTGACTTCGTGTTGATAGCAGCGGTCCTACCGTTGGTTGAGTTTGATGTGATATTGGCAATGGACTGGCTAGCGGAGCAGCGTTCCAGTATTGATTGCCTATCCAAGGTGGTGACCCTAAGAAGCGAGGGGCAGACAGAAGTCAAGTATGAGGGCCTTAGTGGAGTGGTCTGTTCCCTGATTTTGGCCATGCAGTTGGTGCAGGCAGTTAGCCAGGGGGAGTAGCTTTTGTAGCATTATTGGAGGCTCGTCTTTCCATGTTCTCACTTGGGGAAGTTCCCGTAGTGGCAGAGTTCAAGGATGTGTTTCCGGATGAACTTCCTGGAGCGCCTCCTCGATGGGAGATTGATTTCTCGATTGAGTTAGTGCTAGAGGCTATGCCGGTGTCACGTCCTCCGTTTAGGATTACACCAAAGGAGTTTTTAGAACTCAAGGTTCAGTTGCAGGAACTGTTGGAGCATGGGTATATCAGACCTAGTTCTTCACCGTGGAGCGCGCCTGTGTTGTTCGTGAAGAATAAGGATGGTAGTTTTCGGCTGTGCATAGACTACCGAGAGTTAAATAAATTGACTATCAAGAATAAGTATCTGATTCCTCGGATAGACGACCTGTTTGACTAGTTGGTGGGGTCGGTGGTGTATTCAAAGTTGGACATAAAGTCAGTATACTATCAGTTGCGAATTCGAGACGAGGACATACCCAAGACAGCGTTTGGTACGAGGTATGGTCACTTTGAGTTCTCGGTGATGCCGTTCGGGTTGACAAATGCACCATCCATATTCATAGATTTGATGAATCGAGTATTTCAGAAATACTTGAACTCTTTTGTAGTTGTCTTTATTAATGATATTCTAGTGTACTCCAAATCGGAGGTGGAGCATGAGACTCACTTTAGAGTAGTCTTGCAAGTGTTAAGAGAGAACCAGCTTTATGCAAAGTTCTCGAAGTGCAAGTTCTGGCTAGAGAAGGTGGCATTTTTGGACCACGTGATTAGTGGGGATGGGGTGGCGGTAGATCCAACAAAAGTGGAAGCCATCAGAGATTGGACGATTTTGAGAAACGTGGCGGAAGTCCGAAGTTTTCTTGGACTAGCCAGGTATTATAGAAGATTCGTGGAAAACTTTTCGCGGATAGCTCTACCCCTCACCTCACTAACTCGTAAGGATTAGAAGCTTGTGTGGGCTCAGGAGTGCAATTAAGTGTTTGAGACACTGAAGGAAAGGCTGATGACAGCTCCAATCATAAGTCTACCGAAAGGGACTGAAGGATTTCAAATTTTCAGTGACGCATCGGGATGTCGTTTGGGTTGCGTTTTGGTTCAACATGGCAGTGTAATAGCCTTTGGGTCTAGTCAGCTGAATCCTCATGAGAGGAATTAGCCCGTCCATGACTTGGAATTGGCGGCGGTAATCTTTGCGTTGAAATTATGGCGGCACTATGTTTATGGTGCGAGGGTGGAGAACTTTACGGATCACAAAAGCCTGAAGTATCTCCTAGATCAGAAGGACCTGAATATGCGGCAACGCAAATGGGTCGAGTTCCTTGGAGACTACGAGGTGGTGATTAAGTATACGCCAAGTAAAGCCAATGTGGTGGCAGATGGCTTGAGTAGAAAATACTAGGGGCAAGGGAATTAGATTGAAGCTCATGATGAGCAGTTGGTGCTGGACTGGGAGTCCCTTGGCATGTAGTGTGTACCAAGAGGCGAGTCGAGCGTGGTTTGGTTGAACTGGATTGAGACGCAGAACGACTTGTCTGATCGTATTCGGGAGGCGACTCGTTTGGATGTGGAGTTTCAGCCATTTGTGGTGGAAGCTCGAAAGGGCTAGAGCAGCGCATAGGAGTTGATTGATGGGATTATTAGGAAGGACGGAACGATTTGTGTACCGCAGTTTGGCAAGCTCCGTGAGGAGTTGATGGTTGAGGCTCATTTCACAAAGTACTCCATTCATCCGTGCAGTACAAAGATGTACTTGGACATGAATAATTCCTTTTGGTGGCATGGACTGAAGCGCGATGTAGCTTTCTACGTGAATCAATGCCAAACTTGGGCCTTGGTGAAGGCCGAGTGTCAGAAGTCGGGCTAGTTCCTGAAGCCTCTTCCTATCCCCGAGTGGAAATTTGATGATATCTCCATGGATTTTGTGCATGGATGACCTCGATCGCAGCAGTGTAACGACGTGATTTGGGTGATTGTGGATCGCTTAACCAAAGTTGCTCACTTCATCCCAGACCGAAAGGAGGACAGCGTGGAGAAGCTGGTAGAGTTGTATGTTCGCAACATTGTGCGACTACATGGGATTCCTATGAGTATCGTTAGTGATCGTCATGGACGTTTCACGTCCAAGGACTGGAGGTTGGTTCAGAAAAGTCTGGGAACGAAGCTAAAGTTCAGTGTGGCTTTCCATCCTCAAACTGACGGGCAAATCGAAAGAACGAACCGCGCTATGGAGAATATGATGAGAATGTGCATTCTCGACTTCGGAAAGAAGTGGGAGGATCACCTTTTCATGGTAGAGTTCGCTTATAACAATAGTATCCAAGCATGTATCAAAATGGCGCCATACGAAGCTTTGTGTGAGAGGCGGTGTCGAACACCGATGTCTTGGACAGAGGCGGGAGACCCCAAACTTTTGGGAAAAGAAGTGGTTGTTGATGCATGTGAGTTGGTGCGAACCATTTAAGTGCGCATGAAGGTGGCTCAAGATCGGCAAGCAAAATATTTTAATGCTCGCCACCAGAAGCTGGAGTTCGCGGTAGACGACTGGGTCTATCTAAAGATCAAGCTATTCAAAGGCATTTCGGTAATTCGGCGACTTAAGAAGCTGAGTCCAAGGTTTTTGGGACCTTTCAAAGTTATAAAACGGGTGGGAGAAGCGGCGTACCGGTTGGCGTTGTCCGCAGAGCTGAGTGGATTACACGACTTCTTCCATGTCTCCGTCCTGAGGAAAGCCCTGGTAGAGGCTAGTGTGGTGATCGAATCAGCATCATTGCCGATAGAAGAGGACTTGAGGACGCGAGTTCGTCCAGTTGCTATAGAGGATTCAGAAATTCGGCAGTTGCGGAACAAAGAGGTCAAACTCGTAAAATTTAGATGGGACAACTGCGGTCGTGAGGAGCTCTCTTGGGAGCGAGAACAGACAATGTTGGAGGAGTATCCAGAGTTTTTCCGTTCAGGTATCATTTACGTTTTGTGTACCTTTTACTTTCTGTAATTTCGGGATGAAATTATTTTAAGGGGGAGAGAGTTATAACGCCCAAAAATTCGAAAGAGTGACAGACATCGTCGGGGGCCAAGTTTGGGTCTTGGTAAGGGACACACAGCCTGGGACACGGGCGTGTCCAAGGTCGTGTCGTGCTCGGGTTTGACGAGAGCCCGGGAAGTCGACGAATTGCGCACGACCAAGTATCGAGACAGTGAACACGGCCTGGGACACGGGCGTTTCCAAAGCCGTGTCGTGCTCGAGGTTGACGAATTTTCCGCAAAGTCGACAAAGAGGCAGTCGACGATCGTCGAGAGGGCGAATACGGCCTGAGACACGGCGTGTCCTGGGCTGTGTCCTGCTCGGGTTGTTAGCCGGGCCTTATGAGGGGATAAGCATGGTATGGAGCCCAGTCGTGTTCGGGTTCGACACGGGTGTGTCAAATGTGACACGGGCGTGTCGAGTACCCGTGTTCTCCTCGAGTTGTGTTTTGTCCTGTGTCGATGGAGGAATACGCCATTCATAAGGACGTGTACTGAGTGACACGGGCCTATCAAGGTTGACACGGGCGTGTCTAGAGCCCGTGTCCTTTTCTGGGTGCGACGGTTTCGATGTCTATTGAGGCACACGGCCTTGGACACGGGCGTGTCACAAGCCGTGTTCGGCCCGAGAATTTGGTTTTGAGTGCGAATCGTGGCCATTCGTTTCATTCTTTTGGGATCTGATGGTCCGGTGTTGTCCTTGCTGAGATATGTCCGAGAATAGGGATTGAAACCCTCATTCTTCTTCAAGTATTTCTCTTTATAAAGTTCTAGAGAGAAGGGAGAGCAAGGAAGAAGGTGGAGGAGAGATCCGGCTGCCGGAGAAGCTTCATAGACCCAAATCGCGAGACGAGTCCAGATCCGCGGAGAGAAAGCCGTTGCGGTAGTTTCCATCCGGCTAAGTTCACATGGCTAGGAAGAGGGGTCGTAAGGTAACGACACTTCTCCTCTTGGTTTTTGAGATGCGTTCTTAGCTTCTTTTACTTTTAAGATTTTGGGCACCAAACTCTCAAATGAGAGGGGATTATGTCGCAATGGTTCAAGAGGAACCTCCGAGTCGATTGAGCCCGTCCCCAGCATGATTTTGCATTAGAGATCCGCTCCGTTAGTATATTAGGCATGGTGGGTGAAGCCATGGCCGCAACCGTTAGTCCGACTCGGTGATGTTGCATAACGAGCTTTAAGGATTTCGTAGAAACCCGTTGCAGCAAGATGTCGTTTGTGATGTTCGTGTTTTCCCCCTTTTCTCGAGTGAGTACGTGTAGCCGGAATCAGACAAGGTTAGCTCCGCAATGGCGGTAGATGGTTTTCTTGATGGACAAGGTTAGCTCCGCATTGGCGGTAGATGGTTTCCTTGGTGCGCGGGGACGTTGCAGTAAAAATGATGGATTAGGGTGGGAATGTCTATGGATTGTGATGTTCTAAGGCGCGGATTTGTCTCCGTGGTTGGCTGGCCATCCCGTGACGTGCAAGTCATGTCGGGAGAGTGTCCCGACGAGACTAGTCCCCTTCTGTGAGACTGACGAGAACGCTAATTGTGGGGCAAGCCCGGGCAATGAGGCCATGAGCGGGTGGTGTCCAGCAAGGGTTCTTAGAAACGGTCAGTGTATGAGATGGAATCCTGACGCGAAAAGTCAGAGCTTGCAGGCAAGCCCGGTTCTAAGACCATGAGCGGGTGGGGCCTTGGCAAGAGTTCCGTGTGGCGGCTTGTATGTCGTTAGGGGAATTGCAGTGCACCTTTTTGTTTGTGGCCTAACGCCAATGGGGAAATTGGAAGTACCCAGATGTTATGATGATGTGCTAGATGCATACGCAATAGGGTGCATTGGATGAAGCCCGTGTTTTGCATACATTCTGCACAGTAGGCCCCTTTTTATTAAATGCTTAACATAGAAAATGTGTTTGCTGTTTGAGACATCTAAACCTGTTCTTTTAGAGCTTTACTTGTTTATGTATATGGTATACGAAGTGGTGTCTTGCAGGTTGGAGGGGTACCCCGGGGTCTGTCAGGGGTGGCCGGAAGGAGAAGTATTTGTTACACAGTTTGAGGTCAGCCTTTGCTAACCCACGTTACCACCAAAGTTTTATAGGGCAAGGATCTCAAGTAGGACCCAGCTTGCCGACCAAAAAGTCCTAAGCATCGTGAAGTGTTACAAGTGTTGTACTAGCTCTAGTTTGTAGCATTGTATGGTTGATGTTTTTGTTTTCCACCTTGTATGCCGAGGTAGTTTAAGAGTGTTTATGCACTTTGTTGATGATGTTATCTTTTGAGTTTTGGACTCTCTAATTTTGTAAGGCCTTAAGGCCGTTTTGATACTCTTATTTGTGGATAGCTTCTGGTCTTGTTTGTTATTTCCACTGTTGTTCTATTCTGAGTTATGAGATTGGGTAGTTAATATCATCTTTTAACTCTAAAGCTGTGGCATCTTTATATTGTGGGGACCCGGCCGGACCCATATCATACGGGCATTACAGGGGAGGTGTTACAGACCGTTGTCCATCCTAAAGTCTAAGCCTTTATCCTTGCACTGGATAAAAGCATCATATTTGGACAACCAGTCCATACCCAAGATCACATCAAAATCCTCCAGGTCGATTACCTTCAAATCAGCAAACGCTAGGAAGTTGCCTAGCAAAATCGAAAAACTCGGGATACCATGGTCCGACACCACCGAATCACCAGAGGGAAACTTGACTTGAAACACATTGCCGACTTGATCGAGAGTCAAACGATGACGCTCAATAAAGGCTCATGCCACAAACGAGTGGGTAGCACCGGAATCAAAGAGAACACATGCACAATGGTTCTTTACTTTAAATTTCCATATAAAACACTCACATAACTAATCGAACTACATTGAAACTACAACTACGAGCTAAACAAAAACAAACCTGAAATCACTTGGGTAGATGTTTGGGCTTCCTCCAGAGACACCACGTTCAACTTTCCCTTTCTCTTGTCCAATCGCTGCAGCAGCGGCAAGGCTTGTAGTGGAACTGGATGCAGCGTGGGTTGAAGCTGATGGCAATTTGGCTTCAGGTGACCTTTCTATACACACTAGTAGAACAGTATATCCTTGCACCGACAATGGGCAGCATTGTGCCCCTTTCTCTTGCACAGGGTACACACCAGATCTCCTCTGGGAGTGCCCTGAATAGCATGAACATACTACATAAGTACTTGTTCAGGTTGCTAACTTGCTCTGGGAATTTTATAAATGATGAAATGCTTAAACTTAAGATGGTATACCATCATTCTAATGACTCATGTGGATAAACCATGAATGCACGGATTTGTATTCTTTTGACTCAAACCATGTGTGTACATATGTCATCATATAAATCTTTAGCTTGGCACGTGTGCTGATGTTATGTTATGCTATGCATGTTGTGTGATGCATTCTATAAAAGGCCTTAGTGCATGTTATGAGCACACAAGATATTTTATGCAACCCGTACTACATAACATCGCATGCAACGAAAAAAAAGAAAACGTGCTAATGGGCACCCATGTGATGGTGGTTATGCATCTCATACTACATAACAGTTACATGTTGTCACCTATAGTGGATCCATATACAAACACATATTATGTATCTCATACTACATAATATACCCTGTATACTTCATATCATGCTATGAGTGTAGTTTTCATGCTTCAGCCAAGATGTACTGATGACACATCGGTGTGTGTATGAAGTGTAACTAGACGACTAACAATAGCTAAAGACGGCTGCTCGACCAATTTGAAAGATATGGTACCTAAACACCTAGAGGGGGGGTGAATAGGTGACATAATCCTTCTCTAACTTTTGTTTGGCAGTCAACAGTTTATAACACAGATTTCTGAATAAGTTATCACAGCACACAGCAATTCTCAACACAGTACAATCACAGCACAGAATACACAAGATTTTATAGTGGTTCCCCAATCTTTGGGTACATCCACTTTCCCCCTTCGCCTATCTAGCAGTGTACTAGATTCGGCCAAACTTCTCCACTAGCTCAGAACCCAACAAGGTTCCTACCTCAGGCCCAAAGCCTTACACTCAGCCAAAAGGCCTACACTCAGCCAATTAAAGGCCTACACTCAGAGTTCTTCAACTCCTACACTCAGGCACCAAGCCCTACCCTCAGCCTTTATAAAATAGGCTTACAATCACTCAGATCCAATGGATCTTACAAGTTTAAACTAGAAATTACAAATGCTAACTCTACAACTCAGAAAGGATGAGAGGAGTTGAGAGTTCCTTGAAGAGTTCTTGGAAGAACTCAGCTTGATCCAAACTGACTTAGCTTTCTTCAAAGCTTCTTGAGTAGAACTGAATTAGTCTGAATCTTCTGCAGTTAATCCTTGATCTCTGCTTCTTGAAATCCAGATGACTCTGAATTCTTCTTCACAGCCTTAGTTCCAAAGACTGAATCCTTGGTTGGAGCTCTCTCTCTCCAACTACTTAGATCTGCAGTTGGACTGCCTGATCTTCTTGTGTTGATCCTCTGTGTATCACTTCTTGATTTAGTCTGATCAACTACTTCAATTATTCTCACAACAAGTAATGATTGTGAACAACTTAACCACTTCACTAAATCATTCTGTAAACTGTGGGTGCCTATTTATAGGCTTCCTTCATGGTAACAGGCTGATCCGGTTTATAACAGACTTTTGACTTCACTGACAGTTGCTGTAGACCGGCTGGATTGGCAGCTGTCATGTCAACCAGTCACTTCTTGAAATCTCACTAACTGTCAGATAGTGTCGAGACTTTCTGTTCTTAAGTGTCGACACTTATAGACCAAGTGTCGACACATGTTGTGTAAGTGTCGACACAAGTCTACAAGGTGTCGACACAATTCCTTGTATGTCTCGACACAGTTTCTTCTGCATGTGTCGACACTGAAATTGAGTGTCGACACAAGTACTTATACTTCATTCTTTATCTGTATTCTTCTAAGTGTCGACACATCACCTTTGTGTCGACACATCTTCATGTGTTGAAACTGTCAAGTGTCGACACTGATTCTTGGTGTCGACACAAGTCTTCATTCTTGATTCTTCAGCTGAGTGTCGACACATTCCCTTAGTGTCGACACTTATACTTAGAATATTTTACAACTTTTCTGTTCTTTGCTAAGTGTCGAGTCTTCTGGTTATGTGTCGACACATTGTGCTGAGTGTCGACACATTCTTCAAGTGTTGACTTCTTTGAGTGTGTGTCGACACATTGTGCTGAGTGTCGACACATTCTTCAAGTGTTGACTTCTTTGAGTGTGTGTCGACACATTGTGCTGAGTGTCGACACATTATTCATATGTTGACTCTGCTGATTGAGTGTCGACACATTGTGTTGAGTGTCGACACTTGTACTTAGTCTCTGCAGAATTTTGCTGGGTGTCGACACAACTCCAAGTGTCGACACTTTCTGATGTTGACTCAGCTCTTCTAGGTGTCGACACTTCTGCTAAGTGTCGTCACAGCTTTTCTGCATCCTTCTACACTGAGTGTCGACACAGCTCCAAGTGTCGACACTTTCTGACTGGTGTCGACACTTCTTCCCAGGTGTCGACACAAGCTTTCTCAAGTGTCGACACTTTGCCTCTGGGTGTCGACACATGGACTTAGAAATTTTCAGCTTCAGTCCAGTGTATATCTAACCTGCACAAGTAACTCAAACAAACATCAAATACATTCTGATGTATATCATTGAGTTAGGTGAGGCTTCTTCAAATCAGGTACATTTGACCAATGTACCCAACAATCTCCCCCTATTTGGAGAAGTCATAACCCTTAGTCAATGATATACACCACTCATAATTAACAATTACAAAATGATGTAAAACATATAAATGACAACAGGGTAAACTTGAACATGTAATAAAGCACACATGTATACTTATTAAACATTGCAGAACAATTAAGAAACACACATATTTCAGAACATTCATACTATATTTATCATATACTGTCCCAATAATGTTCCTTATACATTTTCAATGAAGTATTACAATGTTTATCACTTAACAGATTACAACAAGCATCAAGTTAATTCCTAATCTAGTGCTGATCAGGTTCTTTAATAACAATGCCTTTTCCAGCTTTAACTTGAGCTTTCACAGCAGCAGCAGCAGCAGGCTCAGCTTCAGCAGTCTTCTTCCCTTTAGAGTCCTTCTTCTTCTGTTCTTCAGCCTTGATCTTTTGTCTTTCAAAATAATGATAGGGCTTAGGAAAGTACTTGCTAGGCTCCACAGCTGTTGGAGGTAGCTTTCCTAACTTAGCCTTCCTTCTAAATTGGACAATTGCTTCCTGCCTACTCTCATGCTTTCTCCATTCAGCCTCTGAGAACCACTTGTTCCTCTCATGGGCATTGTCCTTGGCAGCTTTCCAGGCTGTGAGAATTATGTTTCAAGAAGTAGGGCTCCATTGTTCAAAATCTGGCTTTTGCTCAGCAATTTCCCTAAACTTCTTCTTTGACAGCCTAGTTTCTTCTTCCTTGTCCAAAGCCTCTTGCATTGCAGCTGTGATAGGTTGAACAACCTTTTCCAGAATAATATTAGGCTTGCCAGCAGGTGGACTATACATTGTGCTTATATCTGCATGAATCATTTCAAAATCTGGAGGGGGATAGATTACATCAGCCACTGCCTGTTGCTCACCTCCAAGATATGTTCCTTGAATACCAGATTCAGCTACTTCATTGTCATCACACAGGGGAGGATATCCAAGTGTAGCCCTGATAGAATTGGAAATCCATTTTGCATGCTCAGAACTGGCCTTGACTAACACTCTCTCCCCCTTTATGACTTCTTGGGCCACATGATCTCTCACATCATCTTTCTGGAATCGGATTTGGCTATCCAAATACCTTATGCCCTCTTTAAAGAAAGGTCTAAGCTTTGTAAGCTGTTCTGAAATGACCTTCTGTGAGTCTTTTATTGCAGTCTGTACAGCAGCAATCTCTGCTTGAAATATCTTATCAAAATCAGCCTTGGCAGCAGCAGTGGAGGTTGATGGTTCATCAGACTTTTTCTTGAGTTCAGTGACTATGGCATTGTGAGATGCAGTCAAATTATCATTCATCCTGAGTTGATTCTCCAGCACATAACCTTGTTTTAGTGCTATATCATCAACTTGAGTCTTTATTTTCTCTTGATGGTTTGCCAAATAGACTACTGCATGAGCACCCTTTGTAAAACAATCAGTCATCTCTGTTTTATTAAGGTTCATTTCAAACCTTATTGACTTGATTTCCTGGCCCAGATCTGATTGTAGTGCTTTGTGCCCTTCATCAACATAAGTTTCTAAAGCTTTCCTTTGTTCATCCATCTTGATTTGCATGGCAAGCAATAGAGCACTGTAATCAGTGGATGGAGCTTGTTGAACTAAGGAATGTTGAGCAACTGTTTGGAGAGCCTTCTTATAGCTCTGGCTTCTTCTTTTGAAAACAAAGAACTTCTTTTTCTGAGCTTGCTCAGCTTCATCATCTTCAGAGTCTGATGTACTGGCTATATCCACCCTATCCTTAGGGCTGGATTGTTTTTCAGTATGCACATCTTGTGCCTGCTCAGTATCTAGCCTTATAGGCTCTTCCACAACTTCAATGTTCTCCCCCTCAGCAGCTGCATTCTTTACTGTATCAGCATCATTCTTTTCCATATCAAAATCTTCTTGATCTAAGTTCAAAAAGAGATCTTCCATTGTATATTCTGCTGGAGACTGTGCAGGAGATGTTCTGGTTTCATCAGCCATAACAGATGTGTCTTGGTGAACAACATCTGGTTCTTGAGTTGCTGGCTGATTTTGCTGATGGTCATCAGACAAATCAGAATTTATTATAGAGAAATCTAATGTATTAAGGTCAGTAAGTACCTCTTGAATGAGGAGGGTGGCTTGTTCACTCTCCAGTGTAGATGGTTCTGCTACACCTGGAAGCTCCCCCTGGATGTCAGCTGCCTCCTGAGGAGCAGGTGTCTTCTCTGCAGGCACATCAACTGGACTTTCAGGAGTGAAGACCACATGTTCTTCACTGCCTGAGCTGCTGGAGGACTCTTGAGGCACAGCAGCAGTCTTCCTCTTTTTCCTGGGAGGAGAGTCTCTCTTAGAAGCTTGTTTCTCAGGGGTGGTCAATTCCTTTGACACCAGCACCCTTTCCCATCTAGAGAATATCCTGGAGTCCATTCTCCTCATATGATTGATCTTAGATCCTGCAGCAGTGCTCATTACCTCTGGAATTGATCCAGCCAGGTAGAGACTTAGTATCCTGCCCAGATTGGGCTTCTTCAGGCTTTCTTTTACTTTCTCATAAACCACCATTGACCAATCTGTCTTCAGAGTGAAGATGATTCTGATCATGACTTCAAACATGGAGGCAGACACCCTGTCATGTCCTCCTGGCTTGCTCAGTATTACCTTGCCCACTACTTCAGACAAGAACTTGCCTTGAATATTCATACCTTTCCTGTTAAAGACTGATCCCACCTTCATCTTTGGATCCAGTCCACACCAAGTAAGAGCTTCCCTGGTCTTAGAAGCAGTTACGTCCTCTTCATCTTGTACTTTAGGTAGCTGAAGTATCTTTCTTAAAGACTTGGGTGAAATTTTGACTTTGGTGCCATGCACCCTGGACTTAATCCTGAAGCCTGAGTCATCTATAGACGCGCCAGAAAGGAATTCAATGACTTCCTTCTTCCATATTTTCGTTGGTTCTGAAACCAAGAATTCCAAGCCTGAATTGGCAATTAGGGTTATCACTGATTTGATTTCTTGTTCGCAGTCATCGAATGCGCCACGCACCAGTTCATATCCCTCGTTAACGTTCTCTTCCAGCTTGGGAGCCATTAGGGTTTGAAGATTTAGTCTTGAGATGAGAGAAATGCTGACACAAGAGTTTAGGTCTCGAAACTTTGAAAGCGTGTCGACAATCAAAGACAGAACCCTATTTATACCTTTCTTGTTTGAAGACGAACAGGCGGGATGAATTTCTAATGATGTGTCGACACTGTCAATAAGTGTCGACACTGACTTATAATGTCTCGACACTCATGTGTCGACATAAATTTAGTCAACAGATTTTATGTGTCGACACTTGGTTAAGTGTCGACACCACTATACTCGACATGTGTCGAGACTTTACTTAGAAAAATTCTGAGTAAAACTTAAGTGTCGACACTTTATTGGATGTGTCGACACCTACTCGACATGTGTCGACAATAACATTCTGAAGTGTCGACACTAACTTCCTAGATGTGTCGACACCATTTTCCTGAAGTGTCGACACTTACTATTCTGTTTCGACATAGACTTGTCTATGTGTCGACACCTTTTTACTTAGCCAATTTTTGTTCTGTATACTTAGTCTAAATTTATCATACCTAGTTCAATTTTGAACCTATTAAACTTAGCTTCTTCTAAGGGCTTAGTAAACATATCAGCTATCTGATTATCTGTTTTAACATATTCAAGTGCAATATCATTTCTTTCTACATGCTCCCTAAGAAAATGATATTTTATCTCAATATGTTTAGTTCTACTATGTGATACAGGGTTATTAGCTATAGAAATAGCACTTGTAGAATCACAATAAAGTGGAGTTCTACTTACCTGACATCCATAGTCTTTTAGCTGATGTTGAATCCACAGAAGTTGAGCACAGCAACTTCCTGCAGCTACATATTCTGACTCAGCTGTGGAGATGGCCACACTGGTTTGCTTCTTACTACTCCATGAAATGAGTCTTCCACCTAGGAATTGACAGGATCCAGTTGTGCTTTTTCTATCTTCTTTGCATCCTGCAAAGTCTGCATCTGAATAGCCTGTTAGATCAAAATCTCCATTCCTAGGGTACCAGAGGCCTAGATAAGGTGTGCCCTTTAGATATCTCAAGATTCTCTTGACTGCAGTTAAGTGAGATTCTTTGGGGCAGGCTTGATACCTGGCACAAACACATGTAGCATACATAATGTCAGGCCTACTTGCAGTCAAGTATAGTAGGGAGCCAACTATCCCTCTATACAAGGTTTCATCCACAGGTTTCCCTGCATCATCCTTGCTTAGAGACATACTTGACCCCATAGGAGTCTTCATGGTACTGGAGGAATCCATACCATATTTCCTTATGAGTTCTAGGGTGAACTTTGACTGACATATGGACAAGCCACTTTCAGTCTGTTTAACTTGGAGACCCAAGAAAAACTTCAGCTCTCCCATACTACTCATCTCAAATTGACTTTGCATAAGCTTTGCAAACTTTTTGCAAAGGCTACTTTCAGTAGACCCAAATATAATGTCATCTACATATATTTGGACAAGTATTACTTTGCCTCTAGATTCCCTAAGGAATAGAGTCTTATCTATTTTCCCCCTTGTGAACTTGTTCTCAATGAGGAAACTAGATAGGGTTTCATACCAAGCTCTAGGAGCTTGCTTTAACCCATACAATGCTTTCCTAAGTCTATAGACATAATGTGGAAGAGTAGGATCAACAAAACCTGAAGGCTGCTCCACATATACTTCTTCTTTTAAATTACCATTAAGGAATGCTGACTTCACATCCATTTGGTATACTTTGAATCCTTGGTAGGTTGCATAGGCCAAGAACATCCTGATGGCTTCCAGTCTGGCTACTGGAGCAAAGGTTTGATCAAAATCAATACCTTATTCTTGCCTATATCCTTTTGCAACCAGTCTTGCCTTATTCTTAATGATGACTCCTTGTTCATCTAACTTGTTTCTGTAGATCCACTTTGTTCCTATCACATTGTGATCTTTAGGCTTAGGAACTAAGTCCCAAACCTTGCACCTCTTGAACTGGTTTAGCTCTTCCTGCATAGCTTCAGTCCACTGTGGATCTTGTATTGCTTCTTCAAATTTCTTTGATTCTATTTGAGACAGAAAACTTGAATATACTGCAGCATTCTGATTTCTGCTCCTTGTCTGAACACCTTGTCTTGGATCTCCAATGATCAGCTCCACTGGATGATCTCTTAGATGCCTGTTGGCTGGAGGCATCCTTACTTCTGGTTGTACTTCTTCAGCATCTTCATCATGCTGAGTTCCTTGAACTTCTTCAGCTCCTGGTACATGTAGTTCTCCCCCTGGACATAAGCCATCTTCTTCTACTTGCTGTCTTGCAGCAGGTACATCTTCCATGGTTAGCTTGTCCATCTTTTTAGAAAGACCTGAGGGGCTGCACACACTACTAGACAACTCATTGTTAATTAGTTGTGACTCATCAAAAACTACATGCACAGATTCCTCTACAACTTGTGTAGTCAAGTTGTAGACTCTATAAGACTTACTATTACTGCTATACCCAACAAACACTCCCTCTTGGGATTTGGCAGCAAACTTAGTTAAGTAAGTCTTCCCATTGTTAAGTATGAAGCATTTACAACCAAAAATCCTGAAATAGGATAGGTTTGGTTTCCTGCCTTTCACTACTTCATAGGGGGTCTTGTTTAACCTTTTAGTGATGGTAGCCCTATTAATCACATGGCATGCAGTGTTTACTGCTTCAGCCCAGAAATATTCTGGCAGTGATGAATCACTTAATAGGGTCCTACCAGCTTCTATCAAGGTCCTATTTTTCCTTTCAGCAATGCCATTTTGCTGAGGTGTTCTAGGTGAAGAGAATTCTTGAAATATCCCATAGTCTTCACATAGTTTTGTCATACTTTCAGATTGAAACTCTGTACCATGGTCACTTCTAATTTTGACCACTGTACAGTTCAATTCATTCTGAATTTGCCTAACAAAACTGTGGAAGACACTAGGTGTTTCAGATTTCTGCTTTAAGAAGAACACCCAGGAAAACCTTGAGTAGTCATCAACAACTACAAAGGTGTAGACCTTCCTACCTAAGCTGTGAACTGGCATTGGACCAAATAGATCCATATGCAAGAGGTATAAACACCTCACAGCATCCTTGTTGTCAATGCTTCTAAAGGTGGATTTAGTCTGCTTGCCCTTTTGACAAGCTGAGCAAATGCCATCTTTGACACACTTAACTTGAGGATCATTCCTCACTAACTCTTTACCAAAGAGTTTGCCAATAGTCTTGTAATTAAGATGAGCAAGCCTCTTGTGCCACTTGACACATTGAGAGACTGTCTCATCAGCTACAAGACAAACTGGAGAACTATTGTTCTCAACCATAATGTCTAAACAATAGACATTTCTCTTCCTATAACCTGTCAAAATGATCTTTTGATCACTTGACCTCTTGATATGACAACCATTTTTAACAAATGAGATGTCATACCCTACATCACTTAATTGACTTATACTAATGAGGTTATGTTTCAAACCTTTAACATAAGCCACTTGAGTAATGGTAACAAGGTTAGAAGAAATGTTACCAAACCCTTTGATGATTCCTTTTTCAGAACCACCAAAGGTCACCTTTGGACCATTTTTGATTGGGATGTAGTCCTTCAGTAGTCCCCTAGTTCCAGTCATGTGTCTGGAACATCCACTATCCAAGTACCATGTAGGGGTATGGCCACTTGGATTTACCTGCAAAACAAATTAATGAATCTTAGAACCCAAAGTAAACTTGGGTCCTTGGTGATTGTTAGTTTGCAATTTGACATAGCTACCTGCTGTCTTTCCAACAGGTAACTTGCTACACAACTTGACACTGGCATTGTGCCAACAATCCAAAGCAAAGTGGCCAACCTTGCCACAACACCAACATTCAAATTTGTTGTACCTTTGCTTAGGTTCTGACTTAGCTGTCTTAACTACAGCAGTCTTGTTGAATGTTGGGGCTTTGCCCTTGGACTTGGACTGATCCTGAATAGTCCTAGCTGGATTAACAAAACCCAGTCCAGTCTTTCCTTTATGATGAACAAAATCATCAATCAAGGGTAGCACTGATTTAGGTTTTGAAAACCTAGCTGCTAGCTCTTTCTCCTTCTGAAGATTAATCTCCAGTTTCTTAATTTGATCATTCTTAAATGTAATGGTACCCATCTGAAACACAGTAATGTGTTTCAGCCTGGCCACTTCATTCAGTTTTTGATCATAATTCTTCTCATAATCTATTGCAGCTGCCTTGAGATCAGCAATTTCCTTGGCCAAATTTTTGGCTAGGGTCTTGCTTTTCTTATAGGCTTGCAATAGTACTTGATATTCATCTAGGAGTTGATGAATATCTCCCTCAGACTCAGATATATTCTCATCACTTGATGAAGAATAATCTGACTCTGAACTAGAACTGGAATCAGAACTTTGAGTTAAACCTTGTACCTGACTGGGTCCTGGCTGCTCCAGGTTTTTGGTACTTTCAGTCAAAGCCATCAGTCCTTGGCTGTGACAGTCTTCTTGCTCATAGATAGATTCCATGATCTGCATAAACTCTTCTTCTTCTTCAGCAAATAGCCCAATATAGGCTTCAGCATCTGTCTCAGTGTCTGAAGAAGACATATCTGAAAGAGTCTTCTCATTCTTTGCAACAAAGGACTTCTCCTTCTTTCCTTTGAAGTGTGTTTTCTTTTTGTCACTGGATTCTTTCCTTCTTTCAGGGCAGTCTGCAATAACATGGCCCTGTCTATTGCAGCAGTAACAAATTATCTTGGATCCAGTTGCCTTACTAGTCTTGGTCCTTTTCTTGTCCTTCTTTGAAGGCTTCTTTTCCTGATACTGAACCTCTTTCCCTTTGGAAGATGAAGGTCTAGACCTCCACTGTTTCTTCTTAAGGAACTTCTGAAAATGTCTGGTGAATGCAGCAAAGTCTTCATCACTTTCACTGCTTGTAGATTTTGTACTTTCTGACTCTTCAGATTCTGATTCAACTACCTCAGGAGGAGGAGTTGATGACTTGGTCCTGCTCTTTCTGGGTACATCTGACTTAAAAGCAACAGTCTTTTCTCTGTATTCAGTCCTTGTTGACTTTTCTTCTTCTTTTCTCACTGACAATTGCATCTCATAAGATAACAACTTGCCAAAAAGTGTGGGAGGAGGAATTTCTCCCAATTTTGCCATTTCTCTGATGGCACAGATCTTGGTGTCCCAGTCTTTGGTAAGGGACCTTAAGAATTTATCATTCAACTCATAGTTTGTGAACTCTCTTCCATATGACATGAGTTCATTTACAATTCTATAAAATTTCTTGTAGCATTCAGTGATGCTATCTCCTCTTCCTTGCCTAAAGCTCTCATATTCTTGATTAAGCAAGGACTTCCTATCTTGCCTTACTTCTTCAGAACCTTCCATATAGACAATGAGGGTGTCCCACATTTCTTTTGCAGTTTTACAGTGAATAAGGTTCTGAAAGGTGGCATCATCAATTGCACTAACTATTATATTCTGTGCTCTTTTGTCCATGGTTGCTAGGACAATCTCATCCTTGGTCATTTCAGAGAAATCCTTTGGAGTCCTCTGATTTGCATCCAATACTGAAATCTTCATGGGCACATATGGCCCTTCTTTGACTGTGATGTATATCCTAGGGTCAGAGGCTTCCATAAAAAGCCTAACCCTCTCTTTCCAGATCCCAAAGATCTCTTTTCTGCATATAGGTAGTTTCATTGAACCCAACTCCTTATGATTCTCTGAAGAACCCATGTTCTTGATTTTCTTGAAACTGTTTCCTGTTTTCTGACTTATACTGAATCTGCCAAACTGGATCTCCTCAGACAGTTAGTCCTGATTTTGAGGAACCTCCCTCTGATACCACTTGAAAGATATGGTACCTAAACACCTAGAGGGGGGGGGGTGAATAGGTGACCTAATCCTTCTCTAACTTTTGTTTGGCAGTCAACAGTTTATAACACAGATTTCTGAATAAGTTATCACAGCACACAGCAATTCTCAACACAGTACAATCACAGCACAGAATACACAAGATTTTATAGTGGTTCCCCAATCTTTGGGTACATCCACTTTCCCCCTTCGCCTATCTAGCAGTGTACTAGATTCGGCCAAACTTCTCCACTAGCTCAGAACCCAACAAGGTTCCTACCTCAGGCCCAAAGCCTTACACTCAGCCAAAAGGCCTACACTCAGCCACCCAGGCCTACACTCAGCCAATTAAAGGCCTACACTCAGAGTTCTTCAACTCCTACACTCAGGCACCAAGCCCTACCCTCAGCCTTTATAAAATAGGCTTACAATCACTCAGATCCAATGGATCTTACAAGTTTAAACTAGAAATTACAAATGCTAACTCTACAACTCAGAAAGGATGAGAGGAGTTGAGAGTTCCTTGAAGAGTTCTTGGAAGAACTCAGCTTGATCCAAACTGACTTAGCTTTCTTCAAAGCTTCTTGAGTAGAACTGAATTAGTCTGAATCTTCTGCAGTTAATCCTTGATCTCTGCTTCTTGAAATCCAGATGACTCTGAATTCTTCTTCACAGCCTTAGTTCCAAAGACTGAATCCTTGGTTGGAGCTCTCTCTCTCCAACTACTTAGATCTGCAGTTGGACTGCCTGATCTTCTTGTGTTGATCCTCTGTGTATCACTTCTTGATTTAGTCTGATCAACTACTTCAATTATTCTCACAACAAGTAATGATTGTGAACAACTTAACCACTTCACTAAATCATTCTGTAAACTGTGGGTGCCTATTTATAGGCTTCCTTCATGGTAACAGGCTGATCCGGTTTATAACAGACTTTTGACTTCACTGACAGTTGCTGTAGACCGGCTGGATTGGCAGCTGTCATGTCAACCAGTCACTTCTTGAAATCTCACTAACTGTCAGATAGTGTCGAGACTTTCTGTTCTTAAGTGTCGACACTTATAGACCAAGTGTCGACACATGTTGTGTAAGTGTCGACACAAGTCTACAAGGTGTCGACACAATTCCTTGTATGTCTCGACACAGTTTCTTCTGCATGTGTCGACACTGAAATTGAGTGTCGACACAAGTACTTATACTTCATTCTTTATCTGTATTCTTCTAAGTGTCGACACATCACCTTTGTGTCGACACATCTTCATGTGTTGAAACTGTCAAGTGTCGACACTGATTCTTGGTGTCGACACAAGTCTTCATTCTTGATTCTTCAGCTGAGTGTCGACACATTCCCTTAGTGTCGACACTTATACTTAGAATATTTTACAACTTTTCTGTTCTTTGCTAAGTGTCGAGTCTTCTGGTTATGTGTCGACACATTGTGCTGAGTGTCGACACATTCTTCAAGTGTTGACTTCTTTGAGTGTGTGTCGACACATTGTGCTGAGTGTCGACACATTCTTCAAGTGTTGACTTCTTTGAGTGTGTGTCGACACATTGTGCTGAGTGTCGACACATTCTTCATATGTTGACTCTGCTGATTGAGTGTCGACACATTGTGTTGAGTGTCGACACTTGTACTTAGTCTCTGCAGAATTTTGCTGGGTGTCGACACAACTCCAAGTGTCGACACTTTCTGATGTTGACTCAGCTCTTCTAGGTGTCGACACTTCTGCTAAGTGTCGTCACAGCTTTTCTGCATCCTTCTACACTGAGTGTCGACACAGCTCCAAGTGTCGACACTTTCTGACTGGTGTCGACACTTCTTCCCAGGTGTCGACACAAGCTTTCTCAAGTGTCGACACTTTGCCTCTGGGTGTCGACACATGGACTTAGAAATTTTCAGCTTCAGTCCAGTGTATATCTAACCTGCACAAGTAACTCAAACAAACATCAAATACATTCTGATGTATATCATTGAGTTAGGTGAGGCTTCTTCAAATCAGGTACATTTGACCAATGTACCCAACACAATTGTTTAACAACCTATCCCTCTGATACCAACTGTCACAACCCGCATTTTCTCAACATTTAAGTTATATAAGAGTGAGAGAAAATACGCATCGTGATGTCACGCCATGCAGGGGATATAGGTGAGAGCTATCCGGATCTACCGTACAACAATGATATCGAGCACCTAAGCTCCAGAAATCGGCGGTCGAAAGCTTAGGAGCATCTGCCGCTCTCCCTCTTTCGCAACAGGCTGGTGGTTTTAGGCAGAAGACAATGAATGGGGTATGTCTATTCACAAGGCTATTTATATTTAGAAAAATAAGTATTATAATTATAGTTTATTATTAAATAATCGTCCAAACGACCCAAAATTCACACAAATATGGATTTATACAAAAATCACGCCGTAGCTAAATATTGATGCTACGAACCCAACGACGTAGTCGAATTTATGATTCGACAAACCAAACCCGGGCAAATACCTCCTAAAGCCAAAATACAAACATTCCCAAAGTGGCTCCACTGAGTCACCAAAATAGACCCAGCTAGCTAGGGAATGTTGCAAAGAGGCTAAACCCAACCACCCACAGAAAAACTAAGAGCTAAAGCCACACTCTAACAACGACATAAGCCGAAAATGTGTCAACATAACGCCCTGATGTCATAAACACGCTAGATAATGAATTAAACCAAATATCAAAAAATCAGGGGCGTTACAATTATGCTAGATCTTGGTGATTCCCTTTAACTTGGTCGAAGCCATGGGATAGAGTCTTAGGCTATGGGACAAAAAGACTAGTAATTCACATATGTATTGTTTGGAGAATAGTGGTGGGGTTTGAATCTCAACACACAGATAATGTGCTCCGAGTTCACGAGGCATGTGGTCGGGCGTGCCAACGTCTGTGATGAATGGTGCTTAAATTGCACGTTCTATTACCATATCTTGTACATGTTGTTTACTTGCAGGGAAGGAGCACCGCTTCCCCGAGTTTAGGGCTGGTTCATTATAATTTGGTCAGCTAATGCTGACTATTGCCTTATTTTCCACATCTTTGTGGATTGTCCCTATGCAGGTGTTGGGGAGCCAAGTAGAGAGTAGCGAGCTTAAGCCCTTTGTGTTAAGCCAGCCCTCGAAGGCCAAGTCAAGCTTCTTTTCTACTTTCATGTGTTGCCGGCATGTGTGTCGATGTATGAAAAACACATTAATTAATTGGAAATAAATTGTAAGGCCTTAAGGACAGACTATTCATTTATTTTGGTAATCATTCCTACTTTTTCTTAGTGGACATTCCTGTAGTTGGGTCCTTAATACCCTTATTACTTTTAATGCTTCCGCTAGAATGCACTCTGAGTTAGGATGCACATTTGGTTTGGTTTCAATATGTAACTCTGCTAACTGTCTGTGGATTATGGCGTGGGGACCCAGCCGGACCTTCTGTTACATTTTACGTAACGGATGGGGGTGTTACAAGCCTCTGGGCCTTTATATGTTTATACTTCCTTTGTTAGGTTTGTCTTGTATGATGTTGCTACCACGTAAGGGCTTTGTATTTATCTTTTGCATTTGTACTTGTATCTTGTATCGTCCTTTGATGATATATATATGCTACTTGGGAGCCCTCCTTTGTATTGCCTTTGTAAATTTTCCTTCAACGTTGAGCTTAGCTTGTGTGATGATTTCAGACGTATTAACGTCATTGACCGGTTGTCTTTTGAAAGATGAGGCCCGGTGACATCTTAACCCGCTGACTATGTGAAGATTAAGATATCTGGACCGGGGGGGGGGGGGGTGTCGCTGATTATAGTGACCTATGTGGGGGAGAAGGGAGCACCTTAGATCCGAGCAATGTGAGATCAATTAATGAAGGCAACATGTAGAACTTACAGGCTATTTGTTAATTATGATGGTGAATTACCAACATTTGAACTGAGGTGGAGTGCGAGTTCTTCTATCCAACTTACAAGAAGTCGTGGGAGCAAAGCACACTACTAGGAGGTAGGTGTTATGTGCACACTACTTAGAGGCCGGTGTTGTTAGTGAGTGCGTTGTACAAGTGTAACGCCCCGAAAATCGTATGTGACATGATCGTGTCCAAAAGAAATTTTGGTGCCTGTATAGGTGTACACGGCCTAGGACACGGGCGTGTCCAAGGCCGTATCTTGCTTGGTGTTTTGGCCGTCTGTGTCCAGAGAAGGACACGGCAGGAAACACGACAGCGTGACATGGGCGTGTCGCATGACACGGGCGTGTGCCTACCCGTGTCACTACCCGTGTTCCCAAGAGACGTGATAATTGGCGTGAGGGTTATACGTGACATGCCTCTGGTCACGGGTGTGTTGAGGACCCGACACGGGCGTGTCAGGTTTAGACACGGGCATGTCTTTGCCGTTGAGGTTTTTCTGCATTCGACGATCGTGCCTGGATCGAGGCACATGGCCTGCGACACGTCCGTGTGTGAAGCCGTGTTCGGCCCAGTTTTGGGGATTTCTGTATAGATCTGAGCCATTCATTTTCTTTAAGTAAGATTTGACGGCCCAGGCGTGTTACTGCTCTGTTAAAGTCGGGAATGGTGGTTTAACTCCTCATTTCTCCCTTAAGCTTTCTCTTTCCAAGGAGTTAGAACAAGGAGGAAGGAGGAGGAGGATTTCGGCCGCCGGCGGAGAATCAGAGCACCGTTTAGAGAACCGAGAGCAGATCCGTGGAGGAAATCCCGTTGCGAAGACTTCTATCCGGATAGTTTTCCATGACGCAAAACCGTACTATAAGGGTAACGATTCTCTACTTGAGCATATTAAGATCTCTTCTTTTTTGCATAGGAAAACCCGCTCCCACGAGTGTGCGGCGAGTGCGCGGTGTTCCCTGGGGTTGACGGGAATAGTCCCCCTTGTGTTGCATATAGAGTCCGGAATCGAAGTACGGACATAGGCATTGTGTGTGAAGCCTACCCAGACATGTCGGTCTGGATCAGTGATGTTGCATTTGTTATGGTTTGTCGGAGAAGACTTCGTGCTTTGGATTTTCGGGTTTCTACGCGGTAGATTGCAGCAAGGATCCTTGGGGATTAACTCCAAGGCGCACCCGAAAAACTGAGCGGAATCATTGTTCTGCTAACTTGGCGGTCTGGTAACCGGCCTTGAACATAACTGGGTTATGTGATTGTTTGGAAATGTTAGGATCTGAGAGAAGCTTGGCCCGCGCGTAGGCCTTAAGGTGACTAGGCGGTGTGAGCAACGGGCAAGTGGAATCGGACCTGGGCTATGTGGTTCGGTGCGAGAGACCCATTGATGGGGACTGGCCGTTGTCATAGTCGGGAGCCTTATATAGTGGTCAGAAAGGCTAAAATGCTCTTGTTATTGCCATCCCGGGGATGGTGGTGAAGCCACGGAATTGACCGGATTCACTGTTATTGTGCCCTGAGTGCACAGGGTGTTTTGGCTGTGCCAGCCTACACCTGTGGCGAAATATATTTATACTTAATCGTTTAGTTGGGCTAATGACTTGTAGGGAAGGAGCACCGTCATCCCGAGTTAGTGGTGGGGTCGTTATAATTTGGTCGGCTTTGGCTGACCGTTACATTGTTTGCCACCGTGCGGTGGAATGTTGCTTGTAGGTGCTGCGGAGCCGAGTACCAAATAGCGGGCTGGAGCCCATGTTGCTGTGCTGGCCCTAGAAAGCCAAAGCGAATAGTTGTTCTTTATTTTGTCATGTATGGCCGGCCTGCGAGCCGATGTATGGAAAACATTAATTTATTAAGTGAACTCCTATAAGGCCATAAGGCTGTGTACCTTTCAGTGTATTTGTTTTTCATTCCAGTTATAGTGGTTGTGGACATTCTTGATTATTGGATTACCGTTATGGGTTCTTTCAACTGTTTAAAAGCTTCCGCTAGAATGCTCTGTGTTAGGACGAGTAGTCTTAATTGGATAGTTTAGTTATTCATACGTAACCCTTCCGAATGTCCGTGGTATATGGTGTCGGGTTCCAGCTGGACCTTCTACTATATGTCATTCGATGGATGGTGGAGTTACAATTTGGTATCAGACTTCTGGTTACGGTCAGACTTAAATGAATTCGTGGGTGAATTCTTTTAAGGGGTGGTGAGCACATGTGTGCGTCATCGTTATAACATCAAAAGAACCATGAATGTCCACTTAGGAATGAAAAATACACTTGTTTTGTGGAACCTGAGTGTTCTAATGATTGCTTTTAGCAATTTGTGTGTCGTGTAATCTAGGTTCTTTGTTATCATAGGCATCTAGGAGCGGTTCTGGTCAGTCGGAGCGTCCGCAATCAGCGGAAAGTAGTGCACCGAGGGATGTGCCTACAACACCTCCTACAGCGGAAACCATCAGGTTGGGGGATGAAGCAGTTTTTGCCATGATTAATGCCCAACCTGCAGGGCAGATACATCATGCACCTCCTGTGAATGAGCAAGAACCGGTTAGGGCGGCAGAGCTGAGAGTGGTGGAGCGCTTGGCAGTGGATCAGGTAGAGCCGAGGAGGGCTACGGAGAGATAGCTCAAGCATGTAATGGGCTTTAATCCTCCGGTGTTTGATGGGATTGGAACGCTAGCTCAAGTTGAGGATTGGCTCTCTACGATAAAGAGGATCTTGACGGCCACGTTAACTGAAGAATGGCAGAAGACCACCATAGCGACCTTCCTTTTGGCTGGTGAGGCGTGGCTGTGGTGGGAGGAGCTGGAGTTTCATCTCCTACTGGGAAGGCAACTTGCTGAATTCGCAAGACTGTTCTTGGCCAGTTATCTACCCTCTGCTCAGAAGCTTGAGATGGAAAACCAGTATCTTGGGTTAACTCAGGGAGCCAGAAGCGTGGACGAGTATCTCCAAGAGTTTACACGGTTGGGTCGATATGCTGGTGCCATGTTTACGGAAGAAGAGAGGAAGACCAACCGATTTTATGAGGGTGTACGTGGCGACCTACAGTTACTCCTTGCTGGGCCTAAGGCACAAGGCTTGCTAGCCTTGGTCAATTCAGCCCGGTCATTGGAAAAGGTTGTGAAGAAAGTCCAAGAGAAGAAGGACCTAGGGGAAAAGAAGGCAGAGTTCAAAGTGCCAAATGCAAAATCAGGATTCTGCAGATGGAACAAGAAGCAGAGGACTTCGAACTCAGCCCCTTCGTCTGGTGCGTCGGGGGCAACTACAAGTCGAGTCCCTAGAGCTTGCTACAACTGTTGGAAGACGGGGCACTTTTCTCGTGAGTGTTGGAGCGGACGTGCAATGTCCGAGAGGAAGCCTGGAGTGTCCTATGAAGAGAAAGGGAAGGCGGTGGAGTCAACCGCGTCTCATCATGCTCCAGCCCATCCTAGAGTTTATAATCTTGGTCTGCAAGAGACCATCAAACAAGCTGACGTGGTGACAGGCTTTGTGTTGATTTTCGATTATCCGGCGAGAGCCCTGTTTGATACGGGGGCTTCACATTCCTTCTTGTCCGAAAGATTCATATCGCACATCGGGGTCCCTTCCTCGATGGCAAAAGACAAGTTGGATGTGTTGTTGCCCAATGGGTGCTCAATGCACGCGGATACGTTCTGTGTGGTAAAGATTCAGATTGTGGACCAGGAGTTTTATTTGCGAGCGTTGGTTCTACCGTTAGTGTAGTTCGACGTAATCTTTGGTATGGAATAGCTCTCAGAGCAGCAAGCTTACATCGATTGCAATCTAAAAGAGGTTAAGTTGGGACTACATACTGAGCGGGAGACTACGTTTGCGGGCATGAAGGGGTCGGGTAAAGTTTTGATGTCGGCCCTTCAAGTGATTAAGGCAGTTCGGTCTGATGCAGAGCTATTTGTCACCTTAGTGCAGGCTTCAATGCCTAGACCAAGTCTGGATAGTATCCCACTTGTGTCCGAGTATCCTGATGTGTTCCCAGATGATCTCCAGGATCCCCTCCTCAGCGGGAGATTGATTTTACCATTGGGCTGGTACCGGGAGCCAAACTGGTGTCACGCTCTCCGTATCGGATAACATCGCGAGAGATGGCGAGGTTGAAGGTGTATCTGCACGAGTTGCTGGAGCAAGGGTATGTGCGTCCAAGTTCGTTGCCTTGGAGCGCACCGGTTCTTTTCGTTAAGAAGAAGGATGGGAGCTTGCGACTCTGTATTGACTATCGGGAGTTGAACAAGCTTACGGAGAAGAACAAATATCTGATCCCTAGGATTGACGATCTATTTGACTAGTTGGTTGGGTCAACAGTATATTCGAAGTTAGATCTGAAGTCCGGCTACTACCAATTGAGGATAAGGGAAAGCGATATCCCAAAGATAGCATTCAGTACGTAGTTTGGGCATTACGAGTTCACGGTCATGTCGTTTGGGTTGACTAATGCGCCATCCGTGTTTATGGATCTGACGAACAGGACGTTCAGAGAATACCTGGATCATTTCATGATAGTATTTATCGATGATATCTTGGTATACTCGCAGTGTGAGGAGGACCATTACAAGCATCTACACATGATGTTGGAGACGATGAGGAGGAATCAGTTGTATGCTAAGTTCTCTAAGTGTGAGTTCTGGTTATCCTCAGTAGCGTTCCTTGGTCATGTTGTTAGTGGAGAATGGATAGCGGTGGATCCGACAAAGATAACAGCGATACGGGAGTGTCCTGTATTGTCTACAGTGGCGGAAGTTCGGAGCTTTCTGGGGCTTGCCGGCTACTACAGACACTTCGTAGAGAACTTCTCGCAGATACCGTTACCACTCACGACGTTGACAAGGAAAGACCAAAAGTTCGTGTGGTCGCTGAAGTGTGAGCAAGCTTTTGAAGAGTTGAAGAGGCGGTTGACCACGGCGCCTATTTTATGTTCGCCGAGTGGAACCGAAGGGTTTGAGATTTATAGTGACGCTTCGGGCAGTGGTTTGGGCTGTGTTCTTCTACAGCATGGAGGAGTGATAGCCTATAGTTCACGACAGTTGAAGGTTCACGGGAGAAATTATCCGGTCCATGACTTAGAGTTAGCGGCCGTGATATTTGCTCTAAAGCTGTGGAGGCACCATCTGTACGGGGTAAAGGTCGATATATACAATGACCATAAGAGCCTGAAGTACATGCTAGATCAGAAGGATCTGAACATGAGACAGCGGAGGTGGATGGAGTTCTTGGGGGACTATACCTTCAAGAAATATTATGTACCTGGGAAAGGAAACGTGGTGGCAGATGCGTTGAGCCACAGGGCTACTGTGCAAGCCAGTTGGTTGTCGGCACATGATGAGAGATGGGTCTGTGATTTGGAGGCCTTGTATGGGAGGAAATGTCGTACACCGTTGTCTTGGTTGGAGACAGGCGAGTCAAAGTTGTATAAACGTCAGGCAGTGGAAGACGCCACTTCAATGGTGCATACAATTCAGGAAAGGATGAAGATCACTCAGGACAGACAAGCAAAGTACTATAACGCCAAGCATAGGAATATGCAGTTCGATGTTGGTGAATGGGTGTATTTAAAAATCAAGCCGTTCAAGGGTGTTTCGCGGGTTCGACGCTTGAAGAAGTTGAGTTCGAGAAACCTTGGACCATTTGAAATCCTGGAGTGTGTTGGCGATGCAGCTTAAAGATTGAAGCTGTCGTTGGAGTTGAGTGGGCTACACGATGTGTTCCACGTATCGGTGTTACGTAAGGCAGTGCAAGAGCCTTCGCAGATAGTTGCGGTCGATCAAGTGTCGGTTGATTACGAGTTGATGACAATGGTCAAGCCTATACGTATAGAAGACGTTGAAGTCAAACGACTCCGCAACAAGGAAATCCGAATGGTTAAGGTCCGTTGGGATAACTACGGACGTGAGGAGCTTTCTTGGGAGTGAGAGTAAACTATGTTGGAAGAATACCCCGAGTTATTCCACTCAGGTAACATATAATTTTGTATACCTTTACTTAATTTCGGGATGAAATTCTTTAAGTGGGGGAGATTTGTAACGCACCAAAAATCGTATGTGAGCTGATCACGCCCAAAAGAAATTTTTGTGCCTGTATAAGGGTACACAGCCTAGGACACGGGCGTGTCCAAGGCCGTGTCTTGCTTGGTGTTTTGCCCTGCTATGTCCGGAGAAGGATGAAAGTGCAGCTAGATCTGATATACTCTAGAGGGGGTGAATATAGTATATGGTACTTGAAAACTTTTTACAACAATTGTTGTAATCTGAGTGAGCAGGGAAGCAATTAATAAATTTAATCACAGAACTAAACTAATCATAAGCTAATCACAGAACAATCACAGCCAGAAACAAAAATAAAGACAAGCAAAACCAGATGACACAAGGAAATATAGTGGTTCCCCTAAACTTGGGTACATCCACTCTTCTACCACCCTAGGTAGGAATCCACTGCAGGATGAGTTGATCAGGTGTCCTGAGCACCAATGAGCTTTTGATAAGGTGCTCAAAAACCAAATCAGATTTTTTGATCAGGTGTCTTGCCACCAATGAGCTTTTGACAAGGTGCTCAAAAACCAAGTTCAAACTTTTGAAGGGAGTTTGAGAAACCCTTTACAGAGATGGGGGTGAGAGAGTGATGAAAGTTTTCTCTTTCTCAAACAACTGAGAAGACTATGTGGATTTGATGGTGTCAAAGCTCCCCCTGAGTCCTTGAGATCTTCAGGAAAAGAAGCTTTGCTGTAGGGTAATAGGCCTTCAAAAGTTGATCTCCAGCAATAGATGATTTCAGCAACAACTGAAATGTTGGATGTCTGGAGTCTTGAAAGATGTTGGCCTTGAACACTTGAGACAAGAGAGATCTGAGGATTTCAGAAACTTTGATCTCCTTGGATGTGTGTTCTTGAGAATTCTTTTAGACTGAGAATATATTTTTCTTGTTCTAAAGATTACTGATGTCTATCTCTCTATCTGTCTGTCTGTGTGTGAGATTCAAAAATTCTTGGCTTTTATTCTCTGGTACTGAATAGAAAACATCCTCTGTCAAGAATAGCCGTTGGCCTGCATTAATTGCATCCTTAATTGCAAAATGTCTTCTGGAGGAAAGTCCATAGAATATTCCTTGAAAATCCCTTGAAACTTGGTCCAGAAATAAATGAAAACGGCTAGAAAATCTTCTGAATTAATTGCAGAATAACTTCTTAACTGATCTGAATTTGAATCTTGAAACATCCTTGAAGTTATCTGAAAACGTCGAACTGAGCTCTGCTATCGTTGAACTGAGCTCAGCGATATGGACTTATACTGCAACAAAATATCGTCGATCTGAGCTCAAAGATCGTCGAACTGAGCTCAGAGATAGAGATCCAATACTGAGTCAAAGATCGTCGAACTGAGCTCATCGATCGTCCAATGGAGTTCGACGATACATGGAAGTTGAGCTCAGCGATCGTTGAATGGAGTTCGACGATCTGTCGAAGTTGAGCTAGACGATCGTCGATCGGAGTTCGACGAATCGTCGTGCTGAGCTCGACGATATGACTTAGTCTCAAACTGAAAAAGTCTTGGTCTAGAGGGCAGCTTCCAAACTTAGACTTCTAACCCTTAGACTCAAATCTAATTGACCTTTAGAGCTATACAGGAGGTCAAACATTGGTTTCCTAGAGACATAGTGATCCTGACCCAAATTAGTAATAGGCTGTTCCAACAATCTCCCCCTATTTGGGTTAGGATTACTATTTACAGAGTTTGGAAAAATTAAATAACAACATTCAAGCAACAATATAGAAAAACAAAAAAGCTGGACATTGCAGAACTACAGATATATATATATCATCCCAGATAATAACCAGAAGTTAAGTTGATTGTTACATTACATTGTCATTTCTTTTCCTTGCCCTTAATGAGTTTGATTTCTCTATTGGGGTTGAGGGCTTCTTTCTTTGATCTTGTATCATCTGCTGCACCTAAAGTGGTTTGATGTTTGGGCCTGGGAACTACTGCTTCAGGATGCAGTTCCATGTACCTGTCAGAATCAAAAAATTTACTTGATGCATATTTTTCCAACTCTTTCTTTCTTTGCTCAGACATTGTAGAGATGTTGGATGAGTCTCTTCCTTGCTCTTTAGCTTTCTTGATCTGATCCAGTGCAGCAAGCTCTTTCATCCTTGCAGTCCAAGCAGCTGGATTGTTCTCAGGGTCTTCAAAAGGTACTAGTGGCTCATATCTATTAGAAGGGTTATCTTGAGGAGGCCTGGATGAAACAGTTTCCTTCAATTTATAGGGAAAAGGACCAGATGTGGTGTCAGATGAGATTTGTCCTTCCCTGGAGTATGGATGTTGCCTTGAGTATCCTTTAGAGTAAACCTGGACTTCTCTTTGATTGCCTCTATATCCTCCTCTTCTGGATTGAGAACCCCTGGACTGACTTCCCCTATGGTAGGATCTAGCATGTGGCTGATAGGGGGTTTGACTTCTAGCAGGGGGTTGAGCAGCAGAACTTCCACCTGCACCTGCATTAGGAGGAGGTGGTGGAGGAGGATGAGGATGTTGGAATTGAGAAGAGCCCTTTTCATATTTCCTTTTCTTCTTCATTGCTTTGAGTTGATTCTTTGAGTACTGCATCCAGTGCTCAGTGATGGGGCAATCATGAAGAATATAGTATTTTATATCATTGTTATCCTTGACCTTGGCAGGAGGTACTCTCTTCATGGATTTGCTCCTTGCCTTTCTCTTCCTAGCAATGGTAGCAGAAGAATCATCAGAATCTGTTCTGAACTCATCACTTTCAGAACTTTGATCATCATAAAGGGTATCAATCTTCTTCATCAAATCTTTCTTGAGCTGTATAGAAGCAGATGAGGCAGCAGAGGGTGTAGTAGCAAAAGTTGAAGCAGTAGTAGTAGTGACAACAACAGATACAGAAGGTGTTGCAGCAGAAATTGAGGCAGAAGAAGTAACAACAACATATACTGAAGGTTCTGGAGAAGTAACAACAACAACAGCAACAGTTTCACTAACATCAATATCAGTAGTAGAAATATTAGCAGAAAATACAGAAGGCTCAAACTCATGTGCCTCTGTCATAAGGATCTCCTTAGAAATTGGCTCATCAGCAGTAACATCAATAGTATCAACAGAATTTTCAGCAGCAGGAGGGGCAGCAACATCAGAAACAACAGCAATGCTTTCAGCAGAAGTAGCAGCAGCATAAACTGAGTGGACAAATGAGGTGATGATGCTGGGGTCACAGCAAGAGAATGGCACAAGGGCCTTGGACAGATCCTCTAGGGGCTGGATAGCAACTGTCTCTGGCAGACATCTGAAATATATAGAATCAAATTCTGAGAGCAAAGACCTGAGGTCTATTGCAAAGACTGCAGCAGGAGGAACTGGATCTTGAGACACAGCAGCAGGAGCAGCAGTAACAGGAGCTGAAGAAACAGCAATAGCAGCAGCAGCAGGCAGGCTCACTGAAACAGCAATAGCAGCAGCAGGCAGACTCACTTCATAGGGCATCTCCACCTGCCTAGATTCAGACATGACTGGATCAAGGCACACTGCTGAAGGGGTTTCCTGAGGGAAGAGAGAGGAGAGCCTGGCAGAAAGGGCTGCCACTAACAGGAGTAATGGAGCCAAGGAGGTCTCCAAAAGAAGAGATAGCCTGGGGGCTAGCAGTTCATAAAGCCTGTCAGCAAGGGCTGGAATATCTACTTGCTCAGTAGTGACTGGAGCAGAGGTAGAGGATGGAGGTGTAGCTGTTGAGGATGGTAGTGGAGAGCTGGTGAGTGGGGGAAGAGATGGTTGAGGTGTGGGTAAGGTGGATATGGAGGACAGTGGGATGTAGATAGATGGGGTGAAGGTGGGTTGATCAATGATGTCTTGCAGAAGAGCTTGATAGGATGTTGAGGATGAGGGTAGCTCAGGAGGAGAGGATGGTGAATCATCCATGAAGGAATCATTAATGAGGTTGAAGGATGGAATGGAGGGTGATGAAGTGGCATCTGGTTGAGGGTAGGAGTATAAAGGATAGAATTGGTCTTCTGGGGTTGGAAGAGTAGGGATTGGAGATGGTGTAGATGTTGGAGAGGGGCTGGAGAGGATTATGGTGGATGGAGGTTGAATGGTAGATGGAATGGGAAGAGATGGAATAGGAGGAGAAGGAGGAGAGGCAGCAGCAGACAGGTCATCTGCAGGGGCAGAGACCTGAGGGGAAGTGACTCTGACAGTCCTGGTGCCTGAAGGAGTGCTGGAAGAGGGCCTGCTGGGCTTGATGATCTGTCTGTCCCACTTACCAAACAGGGCACAAGACAGTCTCTTGGATGCATTTATGTGTATCCCAGAGGATATCAGCAAAGTAGGGCACCTATTCTGCAGAAAAATTCCTAAGATCCTTCCAAAGTTTACAAAACTCTTGTTAATTTTCTTCTTAATGAGGTCAAAGAAGACCTCTCCCCAATTCAGGTTCTTCCTGTCTACTAGAGCTCCCATTAGGCAGAGCTGATACCTGGAAATTGTATCATGAGCAGAGTGCTTAGCCAGTAGGACTTTCCCAACTACATCAGCCAGGAATCTGTATTCCACAGAAAGATTCTTTTTCAATAGCTTGCTAGGGTTAGCCTCAGAATGACCCATTCTGGCAAGCAAGTCATCATATTCTTCTCCAGACAAATCAGAAGAATCTCCACCAGTTCTTAAATCAAAAACCTCTGTCAGAATCGATGGGGTCAAGGGTACCTGAGTGCCAGAGATTGATCCAACAATGGTGTTGTTGTCCTAATTGTGTGCAGTGTAAACCCATTCTTTAATCTCATCAGAAGCAAGCTTAATCCTTGTAGTCATGATTGAAGTAAGGTTCTGCTCTTTGAAGTAAGCTTCTGCTCTAAAATATCCTGAAAGACCTGGTCTGATGTGCTGAAGGATTCCATGTCTATGTCGAAGCCAACATCAAATTTCATGGCAGCGAGAACAGCAATAGAAACATCCATAGTTACCTGCAAAGATTCAACAAACAAAACGACCAAGTGCAGAAATGTTTGGAGGGAAAGAAAGTTCTTGCAGAGAAATCGAAAGCGCAAAGGAGAACGACGGCGAAAAATGAATTTTATATTAGGGTTCGACGCAGAAATGGAAAGATCGTTGAACTCAGTTCGACGATCGAGGCTTCTAAAGGAATCTGAAGAGTCTTCAACATCGTCGATCTCCGTTCGAAGATATTGGAGAGCGTCGAGCTCTGTTCGACGATCGTTCAGAGAACAAAATCGTCGAGCGCCGTTCGACGATCGTTGACCAAAGAGATAGTTCATACTATCTGAGAAGCGCTGAACTCAGGTCGACGATTTCAGAAATCGTCGATCTCCGTTCGACGATCTGGGGGAAAATCGTCGAGCGCAGTTCAGAGATCAGAAAAACTCTAGACACTAAGAAAAATCAAGATGTTTGCCTAGTCTTGGTCAATTTTTAAGCTTTTAAAATCTGTGATATTATTTAAGACTTCCTCCATCTAACATTCCTAACTGATTTAGGAAGAATGTGTGTTTCTTTTCATCCAAGGGCTTGGTGAAAATATATCCCCTTTGTAAATCAGTTGAGATATATTGTAGTTCAATTTTATTCTTTTCAACATTATCCCTTAAGAAATGATGCCTAATCTCTATGTGTTTTGTCCTACTATGGAGGACTGGATTTTGAGCTATAGAAATAGCACTGGTGTTATCACAAAAGATTTTAGACTTCTCTAAGTTGTAGCCATAGTCTAGGAGTTGGTTTTGAATCCACAAGATTTGTGAACAACAACTGCCTGCAGCCATATATTCAGCTTCAGCAGTTGAAGTTGACACAGAAGTTTGTTTCTTACAAAACCAGGACACAAGTCTGTCACCAAGGAACTGACAAGTTCCACTGGTGCTTTTCCTGTCAATTCTGCATCCACCATAATCAGCATCATAAAATCCAGTTAAATCAAATGCTGAATCTTTTGGATACCAGAGACCTAGATTTGGACAACTTTTAACATACCTGAGAATCCTCTTTACTAGTGTTAGGTGTGACTCTCTAGGGCTTACTTGGAACCTAGCACATATACATGTAGCAAACATTATATCTGGTCTAATAGCTGTAAGGTACAGTAAAAAGCCAATCATTGCTCTATATGTTGTATGATCAACAGGTTTTCCATGTTCATCAGCATCCAATACAACATTGGTAGGCATAGGTGTTTTCATACAAGATGCTTCAAACATGTCAAATTTCTTAACCAATTCATTTGCATACTTGGTTTGAGAAATGAAGATGCCTTCAGCATGCTGTTTGACTTGCAATCCTAGGAATAAGGATAACTCACCCATGATACTCATTTCAAATTTAGAATGCATTAGGTTGGAAAACCTTCTGCACAATTTTGAGTCAGTAGAACCAAAAATAATATCATCTAAATAAATCTGCACTAGTAGGGTATGAGACTTATGGGTTCTAATGAAAAGAGTTTGGTCTACTCTACCCCTCAAAAATCCATTTTCCAAAAGAAAGCATGCTAGGGTCTCATACCATGCTCTAGGAGCTTGCTTGAGACCATATAATGCTTTGTTCAATCTAAAAACATAATCAGGATAAGTTGGAGAGATAAAACCTGGAGGTTGTCTGACATATACTTCTTCTTTGATGTCTCCATTTAGGAATGCACTTTTGACATCCATCTGATATACTTTGAATCCTTTATGTGCTGCATAAGCTAAAAATATTCTGATGGCTTCCAATCTTGCAACTGGTGCAAAAGTCTGGTCGTAGTCTATTCCTTCTTCTTGAGAATATCCCTGAGCAACTAGCCTTGCCTTGTTCCTTACAATTACTCCTTGATCATCCAGTTTGTTTCTGAATACCCACTTTGTTCCAACAATGGAGTGATCCTTAGGCTTTGGCACTAGTTCCCATACTTTGTTCCTTTCAAATTGATGCAACTCTTCTTGCATTGCAATGATCCAGTGTGGATCTTGCTCTGCATCTTGAATGGAATGAGGTTCAATTTGAGATAGAAAGCAGGTGTGCAACAGGTTTTGGTTGACCTAATTTCTAGTTTGCACACCAGCTGAGATGTCTCCAATTATTTGAGAAATTGGATGGTCTCTTGATGTTACTAAATCAACAGGAGGTGTTGATTGTTCACCAACCTGTGTTGTTGTCTCCTTTTGTGGTACAACAACTGGCTCTTCAAGTTGTTCTTCAATATGTTGAACACTTTCTTCATCTTCACTGCATTCATCCCTTTGGGTAACCTGTAACTTGTTCAAGTTTTCAACAAGAGAATGTTCCTGCAAAGGTTCTATGGTAGAAGGGATCTTCTCCTTGAAAGACATGTTAGATTCATCAAATGATATATGAACAGATTCCTCAATTTTTAGAGATGATTTATTATAGACCCTATAAGTCTTGCTGATCATGGAGTATCCCAGAAACACTCCTTCATCAGCTTTAGCTTGAAATTTTGCTAAATATTTCTTGTCATTATTATGTATGTAGCAACTACAACCAAAAACTCTAAAATAATCAACTTTAGGTTTCTTCTCTTTGAGTAATTCATAGGGAGTCTTTCCATTTAGTTTATGTATCAAACTTCTATTCAGCACATAGTTGGAGGTGTTCACTGCCTCTGCCCAAAAGGATAGAGGAAGGTGAGCATCTGAGAACAATGTAGTGGCAGATTCAATAAGGGTTCTATTTTTCCTTTCAGCTACCCCATTTTGTTGAGAAGTTCTAGGAGCTGAGAAAGTATTCCTGATCCCTTCACTCTGACAGAACTCTTGCATAAGAAGAGAATCAAACTCTGTCCCATGATCACTTCTGATCAGGGCAATATGAGTATTGAACTCAATCTGTATACATTTGAGAAACTCTGTCAGACACTTAAAGTTATCAGACTTCTTCCTTAGAAAGAACACCCAAGTGAATCTAGAGAAGTCATCTACAACTACTAAAGTGTAAGATTTCCCTCCTAGGCTTTGTACTGTGATGGGTCCAAAAAGATCCATGTGTAACAGATACAATATCCTAGGTGAATCACTCTTATTAAGTGAATTAAAGCAGTTTTTAGTTTGCTTGCCTAATTGACAAGCCCTGCAGAGTCCTTCCTTCTTGTAGGGGCCAGAAGGTAGTCCTCTAACAAGGTTGTTCTTGGATAGCCTAGCAATAGTTCTAAGGTTTAGGTGTCCTAGTCTCTTATGCCATAAAATATTTGGTCTACAAACAGAATTGAACAGGCAAATATCTACATCTGTTGAAAGAAAATCTACTAGATAGATGTTACCTTTCCTTTTACCTGTCAACACAGTTGTGTTGTCCTCTGACTTGATTTTGCATAATGCTTTGCTGAAGATCACCTGGTAGCCTTCATCACACAGCTGACTGATGCTTATTAAGTTATGCTTCAGTCCTTCCACATAAGCTACCTTCTTGAATGTTACTGATCCAATCTAGACTGCACCATAGCCTTTAGTCTGTCCAAAGTTTGAATCACCAAAGATAACTTTGGGTCCAAGCTTGGCTCTAAAGGATGTGAGGTTGTCCTTGTTCCCTGTCATGTGCTTAGAGCACCAACTATACAAGTACCATTGCTGGTTAGATGTTGGATAGGTCTTCACCTGCACATAAAATAATTCATTTGTTTTTGACCCAATTTACCTTGGGACTAGGTTGATAACCTTTAAACTCTGAAATAAAAGACATCCCAGGTTGACTCTTATATCCTTCAGGATGATATCTCCTTGGAGGTATAATCCATTCAGTATAAGGGTTAAAGATTTGGGATGAAGGACCCTTAGGATTGGATTTTGATTTGCCCTTGAAAAAATTTCCAGAGCTCTGACCTCTATTCGACGATCTTGGAGCTGCGTTCGACGATCTTGGGTCAGATCGTCGAGCTCCGTTCGACGGTCGACTATAACAGAGTTCAGGAACTTGAGATCGTCGACCTGAGTTCGACGATTTTGTCTGAGATCGTCGATCTGCGTTCGGCGGTCATCGATCTGCATTCGGAGATCGTCGATCTCCATTCGACGATTTCTGCTAGAACTTAGTTTTCTTGGGCAGATCAGAATTTTTCCTAGCTACCTCTACAACTCCCTTTCCTTTATCAGAAATGAATTTGATTGGAGTTGTTAGAACTATGGGTTGGCTGGATGAGGCACCCAAGCCCAGTGTACTATTAAATCTGGAGTTCACTGTGCTTGTGATGTCCATCAGCTTGATGCTTCTCCCATTAAGGGATTCTTCAAGCTTCTTGGCCTCAGATAGATCACTTTTTAGTGAAGCTATCTTCTCCCTACAGCACTCCAACTCCTGAGAGAGTTTGAGGTTTTCTGACTTTAAAGTATTATGTTCAGATAAATGATTTCTGAAAGAGATAATTTCTTTCTCAGATTTTAGCAGGTCTAAACATAATGCTTTAAATTTAGATTTAAAGTCCTCTGAATTAAAATCAAATGAACTAATTACCTAATCTTCTTCAAGCTGAGTCTCTGAGTCTGACTCTGACTCTTCTTCATCTGAGTTATGTTGTGAGGCATTGATTGCCATCATGCAGAACTCTTTTTCTTCTGCATCATCTTCATCATCACTGGAGCTGGAAGAGGCTTCTGACTCCTCTTCAGTCTCACTCCAGGATTCAGCAACAAACCCATTTCTTGTGTTTTTGTTTTTGCTTGATGAGGGTTTGCCATTACCATTCCTTTTGGAGTCTTTCTCCTTTCTTCTTTCTTTCTTGTCCCTTCTGTACTTGTTTTTGTTTTCTGGACAGTCAGGAACTATGTGCCCTGGTTTCCTACAACCAAAGCAAACAATTTCTTTATTATTAATGGACTTGTCATACCTTGGCTTATCATGCTCCTTGTATGATCTCCTTCTGAAGTCCTTTCTGGCCATCTTGTAGAATATTTTGGCCAACAGACTGAGCAGTTCATCATTGTCTGTGACTTTGTCTTCAGGCTGATCTTCAGTTGCTTGAAGGCTATTGTTTTCTCTTTTCTTCTGGCTGGTGAGGCAGCCTTCTGTTCTTCTTCTCTATTCTTGATGAGTAGCTCATAAGATTTGAGCTTACCCAATAGAGCTTCAGTGGTGATCTCATTCAAACTTCTGGCATCCTTGATTGGCCAGATTCTTGAATCCCAAGTGCTAGGGAAGCACATTAGAATTTTGTCATTGAGTTCAGTTAGTGAGATCTCTTTATCCAATGTCCTGAGTTCACTAACTATTAGACTGAGCCTGTTGTACATATCTCCCACTGACTCAGTTTCTCCCTTCTTGAAATTCTCATATTGAGATATGAGGTGGGATCTCCTATCCTTTCTCTCATCAGCTGAGCCTGAGACTATTTCAGAGAGTTTGTCCCAGATTTCCTTTGCTGAATTGCATTCAACCACCTTTTGAAAGATGTCATCAGACATTGTCTGGGCTAAGATGTTCATAGCCTTGGCATCAGCTACCTTCCATTTCTTGATGTCAGCATCTGTTTCTGATGGAGGTGGAACAACATTTGTACTTGAGTTCTCTGGAGGTCTTGGACACACTGTCAAAACAGAGTTAAAAATATCCTCGTCAATAGAATTCATGTATAATCTTATCCTTGCTTTCCAAAGTGCAAACTTGTATAGATTGCACATTGGAGGTCTGGTGCTAGCATAATCTTTGTTTTGGGCCATGATTTGTGAAAACAAAACCTAATAATAAACTCAAAAGAAAACAGATCTAATTAGGGATCTTTGGGTTCAGGTGTTAGCCTGTGCAACCACCAAGGTGTGGTATGTTTAACCAACCTGGCTTTGATACCAATTGAAAGTGCAGCTAGATCTGATATACTCTAGAGGGGGGTGAATAGAGTATATGGTGCTTGAAAACGTTTTACAACAATTGTTGTAATCTGAGTGAGCAGGGAAGCAATTAATAAATTTAATCACAGAACTAAACTAATCATAAGCTAATCACAGAACAATCACAGCCAGAAACAAAAATAAAGACAAGCAAAACCAGATGACACAAGGAAATATAGTGGTTCCCCTAAACTTGGGTACATCCACTCTTCTACCACCCTAGGTAGGAATCCACTGCAGGATGAGTTGATCAGGTGTCCTGGGCACCAATGAGCTTTTGATAAGGTGCTCAAAAACCAAATCAGATTTTTTGATCAGGTGTCTTGCCACCAATGAGCTTTTGACAAGGTGCTCAAAAACCAAGTCAAACTTTTGAAGGGAGTTTGAGAAACCCTTTACAGAGATGGGGGTGAGAGAGTGATGGAAGTCTTCTCTTTCTCAAACAACTGAGAAGACTATGTGGATTTGATGGTATCAAAGCTCCCCCTGAGTCCTTGAGATCTTCAGGAAAAGAAGCTTTGCTGTAGGGTGATAGGCATTCAAAAGTTGATCTCCAGCAATAGATGATTTCAGCAACAACTGAAATGTTGGATGTCTGGAGTCTTGAAAGATGTTGGCCTTGAAAACTTGAGATAAGAGAGATCTGAGGATTTCAGGAAATTTGATCTCCTTGGATGTGTGTTCTTGAGAATTCTTTTAGACTGAGAATATATTTTTCTTGTTATGAAGATTACTGATGTCTGTCTCTCTGTCTGTCTGTCTGTGTGTGAGATTCAAAAATTCTTGGCTTTTATTCTCTGGTACTGAATAGAAAAACATCCTTTGTCAAGAATATCCGTTGGCCTGCATTAATTGCATCCTTAATTGCAAAATGTCTTTTGGAGGAAAGTCCATAAAAATATTCCTTGAAAATCCCTTGAAACTTGGTCCAGAAATAAATGAAAATGGCTAGAAAATCTTCTGAATTAATTGCAGAATAACTCTTTAACTGATCTGAATTTGAATCTTGAAACATCCTTGAAGTTATCTGAAAATGTCGAACTGAGCTCAGCGATATGGACTTATACTGCAACAAAATATCGTCGATCTGAGCTCAAAGATCGTCGAACTGAGCTCAGAGATTGAGATCCAATACTGAGTCAAAGATCGTCGAACTGAGCTCATCGATCGTCGAATGGAGTTCGACGATATGTGGAAGTTGAGCTCAGCGATCGTCGAATGGAGTTCGACGATCTGTCGAAGTGGAGCTAGACGATCGTCGATCGGGGTTCGACGAATCGTCGTGCTAAGCTCGACGATATGACTTAGTCTCAAACTGAGAAAGTCTTGGTCTTGAGGGCAGCTTCCAAACTTAGACTTCTAACCCTTAGACTCAAATCTAATTGACCTTTAGAGCTATACATGAGGTCAAACATTGGTTTCCTAGAGACATAGTGATCCTGACCCAAATTAGTAATAGGGTGTTCCAACAAAGGACACGGCTAGAAACACGACAGCGTGATACGGGCATGTCGCATGACACGGGCATGGGCCTACCTGTGTCACTACCCGTGTTCCCAAGAGACGTGACGGTTGGCGTGACGGTTATACGTGACATGCCTCCAGTCACGGGCGTGTCAAGGACCCGACACGAGCGTGTCGGGTTTTGACACGGGCGTGTCTTTGCCCGTGTGGTTTTTCTGCATTCGACGATCGTTCCTGGATCGAGGCACACGGCCTGGGACACGGCCGTGTGCGAGGCCGTGTTCGGCCCAGTTTTGGAGATTTCTATACAGATCTGAGCCGTTCGTTTTCTTTAAGTAAGATCTGACGGCACAGGCGTGTTCCAGCTCTGTTAAGGCCGGGAATGGTGGTTTAACTCCTCATTTCTCCCTTAAGCTTTCTCTTTCCAAGGAGTTAGAGCAAGGAGGAAGAAGGAGGAGGATTCCGGCCGCCGGCGGAGCATCGGAGCACCGTTTAGAGAACCGAGAGTGGATCCGTGGAGGAAATCCCATTGCGAAGACTTCTATCCGGTTAGTTTTCCATGGCGTAAAAGCGTACTATAAGGGTAACGATTCTCTACTTGAGCATGTGAAGCTCTCTTCCTTTTTGCATAAAGAAACCCACTCCCGCGAGTGTGCGGCGAGTGTGCGGTGTTCCCTGGGGTTGACGGGAATAGTTCCCCTTATGTTGCATATAGAGTCCGCAATCGAAGTACGGACATAGGCATTGTGTGTGAAGCCTACCCGGACATGTTGGTCTGGATCAATGATGTTGCATTTGTTATGGTTTGCCGGAGAAGACTCCGTGCTTTGGGTTTTCGGTTTCTATGAGGTAGATTGCAGCAGGGATCCTTGGGGATTAACTCCAAGGAGCACCCGGAAAACTGAGCGGAATTATTGTTCTACTAACTTGGCGGTCTGGGAATCGGCCTTGAATATAACTGGGCTATGTGATTGTTTGGAAATGTTAGGATCCGAGAGAAGCTTGGCCCGCGCGTAGATCTTAAGGTGACTAGGTGGTGTGAGCAACGTGCAAGTGGAATCAAACCTGGGCTATGTGGTTCGGTGCGAGAGACCCATTGATGGGACTGGCCATTGGCATAGTCGGGAGCCTTAGATAGAGGTCTGAAAGGCTAAAATGCTCATGTTATTGCCATCCCGGGGATGGTGGTGAAGCCACGGAATTGACCGGATTCACCGTTAGTGTGCCCTGAGTGCAAGGGGGGTTTTGGCTGTGGGAGCCTACACCTGTGGCGAAATATATTTATACTTAATTGTTTAGCTGGGCTAATGACTTGGAGGGAAGGAGCACCGCCGTCCCGAGTTAGGGGCGGGATCGTTATAATTTGGTCGACTTTGGCTGACCGTTGCTTTATTTGCCATCGTGCGGTGGAATGTTGCTTGCAGGTGCTGCGGAGCTGAGTACCAAATAGCTGGCTGGAGCCCATATTGCTGTCCTGGCCCTAGAAGGCCAAAGCGAATAGTTGTTCTTTATTTTGTCATCTGTCTCCGGCCTGCGAGTCGATGTATGGAAAACATTAATTTATTAAGTGAACTCATGTAAGGCCATAAGGACGTGTACCTTTCAGTGTATTTGTTTTTCATTCCAATTGTAGTGGTTGTGGACATTCATGATTATTGGATTACCGTTATGGGTTCTTTCAACTGTTTAAAAACTTCCGCTAGAATGCACTGTGTAAGGACGAGTAGTATTAATTGGATAGTTTGGTTATTCAAACATAACCCTTCCGACTGTTCGTGGTATATGATGTCGGGTTCCAGCTGGACCTTCTACTATATGCCATTCGACGGATGGGGGTGTTACAATGAGGGTAGGTGATGCAAGCATGCTGCCCAAAGGCAGGTTCTGTTAATGAGCTCATTGAATGAGAGTAGGTGTTGTGAGCACGCTGCCCGAAGATAAGTGTTGATTTTGAGCACGCTGCAGGAGGGTAGGTGATGTGAGCGCACTGCCCGAAGGCAGGTGATGTTAATGAGCATGTTACATGAGGATAGGTACTGTGACCATGCAGCCCAAAGGAAGGTGCTCTTAATAAGCACACTGCACGAGGGCAGGTGTTGTGAGCGCGTTGCCCGAAGGAAAGTGGTGTTAATGAGCACATTGCACTAGGGTAGGTGTTGTTAATGAGCACGCAGCACAATGGCATCTGTTGTTAATGAGCGTGTTGTATGAGGGCAGTTGCTGTTAATGAGCGTGTTGCCCGAAGGCATGTGCTGTAAATGTAAGAGCGTTTTCTTCCTTTGGTCAAGATGTGTACGTAGTCTTGATCACGCGGATGATGTTAGCCATTTATTAGCCTGCAATGCACAAACTTTAAAATCACTAGTGTCGCAGTTATAAGTTTGTTTACGCGGTAATTTACATGAAACCTTCATAGAAAAATAAAGTTGGTAAAGCATTATAGTGGCACAAGTGGAGCTTTGCTGATTGATAGGGTGTAACACCTCCATCCATCACATAAAATATAATAGAAGGTCCGACCGGGGCCCCGCGCCATATTCCACAGACAATCAAAAGAGTTACGCATTGAAACCATAACATTTTCACATCCTAACTCAAAGTGCATTCTAGCGGAAGTAAATAAATTAATTTAGAACCCAAACTTCATACTGTCCACTAACAACACTATAAGAATGTTATTCAAAATACACAAAATCTTTTGCCCTTAATGCCTTACAACTGTTCTCTTCAACAATGTATATTATATACATCGGCACACAGACCGAACACACAGCATAGGGGACATCAGCCTGCTACTTTCCACTTGGCAACAAAAAATGCAATTAAGCAACATTCGCCAAGGCCGTAGGCACGTACGACCACATGCCATGTGCATTCAGGGCACATTATCGGTATAATGGATTACCCAGGTCCCACCACCATCCACCGTCACAGACTTGATGGTCCAACATTGAGCATTTTAGGTCACACATAAAGTGAACGACCCTCTCGTATGCCCCTGACCGCACCATTTACTTTAGGCCATCTAGTCAAGCATCATAGAACGAGTACAGATCCTTTCTTGTTGCTCAAATCGACATTTTCACAGAGTGGTCGACAAGATGAGGGTCAGCTTCTCCTTTCATGTATAAAATATACATAACAAAGTTATCTCCAAGGATGGCACTCACGGCCAGCACAGCTGGGCACCTCAGTCTCTCAGCTTACATGCTACCCACCTTATATCGTGGACACAGGCTTCACAACCATAATCAGGCTGGCTCTCATGGCCACCATAGTTGGGATCTTCAAGCTCTCAGCTCAATCATTTGGCCCCCAAGTCTCGAAGAGACATGACCACAATTATAGCTCTCTTGGATATACCGCCAGTGGTATCTCTACTGTCGTACGGTAGGGACAAAATCTCATTTCTTCCCCCCAATTTGGCTGTTTTCCTAGAGAAAATCTCAAGTACTATCACTGCAGCATCCTGCACACCCATAACTCCGTAAACTATGTGTTGAACCATAGAGTCTTCTTTGACACACAAATCAATCATCACTAATCTAGACCGACCTATCTGGATGGGCTTCACACAATATTACTATTCCATACTTTGATTCTGGATTCTATATGCAAGTTTTATAACGGAGATATCAACGATCAACCCGTTGGAAATCTCTCGTTCTTCTCCAATTTATGGGGATTTCCATGTATATGACAAATAATGACTTCACTTGTCCAAGGAGAAATGTCGTTACCCATGTCGATCTCTTAAGAGCCATGATCTTGCACTTGATCTGGATGGAAATGATCATCACACCTTCCTCTCCATGGATCTAGCTTTGACTCATAGATCTGACCACGAGAATGCCTCCACATCAGCTCTCCTTCAGGGCTGGATTCAACCTTGTCCTTGATATTCTATCTTTCTCGTTCTTCTACCTCAGGATCCAAGAGAGAGAGAAAGAGAAAAAATGAGAAAATAATCTCATCTCAACCACCACTGTGTGGTACCTTGCTACTGTCCCACGGTATCGTAAGCGGTAACCGCTTGGCACAAGTGGAATCGTACTGTTGCTCAAAGACCGCCTCAAACATATCTGACATATGACATACTACTACCAGCATTACCGCTACCGCCTGGAGGTACCGTATAGAGACGAAGGTTGATTTATTTCATTGTCTACCGCCGTGTGATATCATGCTACCGCTGCGTGATACCTATCAGGGATGTTGGTCCATTAAAATCAGTTGGCTACCACCAGTGCTAGCTTTATCATCTGGCGGTAACTTCCAAGGACCAACTACCTATTATTTTCAGGAACTTTGGGGCATTACAATTCTCCCCTCCATTAAGATATTTCGTCCCAAAATCCGCACTTAATAGGAAACAACACAGAAGTACAAAACATATTAAATGTACCTCAATGGAACAGTTCCGGGAACTTTTATCACATGGTCTGTTCACGCACCCATGACAACTCCTCATGGCCATAGTTGTCCCAATGGATTTTACCATTCCACTATTTTTTCCCGTTGTCACTGAACTTCGCATACTCGATTTGAATGGGCTTGACTCTTGTCATCAACTCACTATCGACTGGAACTTGATCCTGTATGCTCTTAAACAGCCTTTCACAACACTGATATGTGAAACATATCGTGCAAACCACTGAGTTCAGCTAAATAATTCAGTCGATAAGCAACTTATCTAATCTGCTCTATGATTTCAAACGGCCCAAGGTATCTCGGACTTAGCTTTTTCAAGTGTCGGATCCTTCATATGCCCTTGAACGGTTTTATCTTGAGATAAACTCAATCTCCAACTGCAAACTTTGTGTTTTCGCATTGTATTATTTTACCTGCCTATCTTGCGCAATCAAAACTTGTTTGCAAATCAAATGTATCAATGAAGACGCATCTTCGACGTCTTTACGTTTATAAAGCTTTGATTCACCTGTTTCTACCCAAGCCAACGAAGTACGACACTTCCTACAATATAAGGCCTCAAAAGGTGTCATTTGAATACTTGTTTGGTATATTATTGTAGGTGAATTCAATCATAAAGGGATGGTCCTCCAATCTCTTCCTGAAATCTAGGGCACACATGCGAAGCATATCTTCCATCGTTCTATTTACCCTCTCTGTCTGACTATCTGTCTGAGGATGAAAGGTCGTGCTGAATTTCAGCTTCATACCTAATAGTTGATGAATAATCTTCCAATCATTCGACGTGAAATGCCCATATCGATCACTAACGATGCTACGTGGCACACCGTACAATCATATGATCTGTTCAACATAAAGTTTGGCTAATGTTTCTACTGAATCGTCCCTTCGATTCGGAATGAAGTGTGCTACTTTTGTCAACCGGTCCACGATCACCCAAATGGAATCGTACCCGCATTGCGATCTCGACAAACTGTGCATGAAATCCATTGATATATCATCGTACTTCCATTCCGATATTGGTAACGATTTCAGAAAACACAGGGTTTTTGATATTCATCCTTTACGAGGATGCATGTTTGACATTTTGCCACATAAAGTGTTATGTCCTTCTTCAACTCTGGCCACCAAAACAACTTCATATCTTTAAATATTTTGTGTTCCCTGGGTGGATTGAGTACTTAGTAAAATGTGCCTCGTACATCAACTCCTCCCGCAATTTTCCAACATTCGGGATGCACAGCCGACTGTCCTTCCACAAAATATTGTCGTTCAACGAGAATTTGGAATTTGACCCATCCACTACCTCCTCCATATAGCGCTTCTTGTTCTCATCAAGCTCAAATGCTTATCAAATCCTGCGAGATCATATTTCACCTCCGTCCAGTTCAAGTATGCATCTGCGCCCATCCTCCCTTCAATACAGGAGATGTCCAAAGCCTCCTACTCACAAATCATACGCTCATCATGCATATGTAACAAATTTGCTCGTGTTTGAGCCTTGCGACTCAACACATCCATTACCACATTTCCCTTCTCGGGAGTGTAATGAATCTTAAAGGCGTTGTCCCCAAGGAACTCCATCCACCTCCGTTCTCGCATATTCAGATCCTTTTGATGTAACAAGTATTTGAGGCTCTTATGGTCCGTAAAGATGTCAACCTTAACGCCATACAAATTGTTTCACCATAACTTCAGAGCGAATATCACGGCGGCTAATTCCAATCATGAAATGGATAATTCCTCTCATACACTTTCAGTTGGCGAGAGCCATAAGCAATAACATGTCCAAATTACAGTAGCACACATCCTAAGCCGCTCCCTAAGGCATCACTATAAATTTCAAAGCCTTCTATTCCACATGGTGAACACAATACACACGTTGTAGTCAGACTACTCTTTAACTCATCAAAAGCTCGCGCGCACTCTGACGTCTAAATAAACTTCTGATTCTTTCTTGTCAATGTAGTGAGAGGTAAAGAAATACTCGAAAAGTTCTCTATGAAGCGCCTATAATAGCCGACAAGTCTAAGGAAACTCCTGACTTCCGCTATAGAAGTAAGTACATGACACTCTCGTATCGCAACTATCTTTGCAGGATCCACAACAATATCTTCGCCACTTACTACATGCCCAAGAAAAGCCACTGATGATAGACAAAAAACACACTTAGAGATTGAAAGTGCGAGTTAGATCTGATATACTCTAGAGGGGGGGGGGGTGAATAGAGTATGGTGCTTAAAAACTTTTTTCAACAGTTGTTGTAATCTGAGTGAACAGGGAAGCAAATATTAAATCTAATCACAGAACCTATCTACTCACAATTTACAAGAGAAACTAATCACAGATCCTAACTAATCACAGATCACAAACCAATCACAGCCAGAAACAAGAATAAAGACAAGCAAGCCAGAAGACACAAGGAGCTATAGTAGTTCCCCTAAACTTGGGTACATCCACTCTTCTACGACCCTAGGTAGGAATCCACTGCAGGATGAGTTGATCAGGTGTCCTAGGCACCAATGAGCTTTTGATAAGGTGCTCAAAAACCAAATCAGATTTTTTGATCAGGTGTCTTGCCACCAATGAGCTTTTGATAAGGTGCACAAAAACCACACACAAACCTTTGAAGGGAGTTTGAAAAACCCTTTACAGATATGGGGATGAGAGAGTGATGGAAGTATTCTCTTTCTCAGAGCAGCTGAGAAGACTATGTGGATATGTTGTTGTCAAAGCTCCCCCTGAGTTCTTGAGATGTTCAGGAAATGAAGCTTTGCTGTAGGGTGATAGGCCTTTAGAAGTTGATCTCCAGCAAATGATGATTTCAGCAACAGCTGAAATGTTAGGTGTCTGGAGTCTTGAATGATGATGGCCTTGAACACTTGAATCAAAAGAGATCTGAAGATTTCAGATGGTTGATCTCCTTTTGGTTGTGTGTTCTTGTATGAATTCTTTTAGACAGAGAATGTCTACAGCTCTTTCTCTTGAGAGATTGTTGTTGAGAAAGATGTTGTTCCAGAGAAGAGTTGTAGCAGAGAATATTTTTTTCTTGTTCTTCTAGTTCTTGTCAGGAATTCAAAAATCTCATCTTTTATTCCTTAGAAATGATCCTCTGTCCAGAATAGTCGTTGGCCTGCCATTAATTGACTCCTTAATTGCAATTGTCTTATGGGGGAAAGTCCAAAAAAACATTCCTTGATAATCCCTTGAAACTTGGTCCAGAATAAGTGAAAACGACTACAAGATCTTCTGAATTAATTGCTGACAATAACTCCTTAACTGTTCTGAATTTGAATCTTGAAAATCATTTAACTCTTCAGAAAACGTCGAACTGAGCTCCACTATCGTCGATCTGAGCTCAGCGATTTGGACTTATACAGCAACAGATATCGTTGATCTGAGCTCAACTATCGTCGAACTGAGCTCAGAGATAGAGAACCAATACTGGAGTCAAGATCGTCGAACTGAGCTCGAAGATCGTCGAATGGAGTTTGACGATTTGTTGAAGTTGAGCTCAGCGATCGTCGAATGGAGTTCGACGATCCGTCGAAGTGAGCTCAACGATCGTCGATTGGAGTTCGAGGATTCGTCGTACTGAGCTCGACGAAATGACTTAGTCTCCAAATTGAAAAACCTTGGTCTTGAGTGCAGCTTCCAAACCTAACTACTAACCCTTAGACTCAATCCTAATTGACCTATACATTTATACAATGAGGTCAAAAACAGGTTTCCTAGAGACATAGTGATCCTGACCCAAATTAGTAATAGGGTGTTCCAACAATCTCCCCCTATTTGGGTTAGGATTACTATTTACAGAAATTGGAGAAATTTAAAACATCATACAAAGCAACAATAAAACAAACAACAACATAGTAGAATCATAGATATAATATCTCAGACAGAAATCAGAAATCAGAATGATTGTCACCTTACAGAATTATTCCTTCTCCTTACTCTTTATAAGTTTAATTTCTCTATTAGGATTAAGAGCTTCTTTCTTTGACCTTCTGTCATCTGCTGCACCTAAGAAAGTTTGTTGTTTAGGCCATGGTACCACAGCTTCAGGGTGCAGCTCCATATATCTTTCAGAATCAAATAATTTGCTGGAGGCATATCTTTCCAGTTCCTTCTTTATTTGTTCTGACAATGTAGTAATGCTTGAGGTGTCCTTGCCTTGCTCTCTGGCTTTCTTGATTTGATCCAAGGCAGCTAATTCTTTCATTCTGGCAGTCCAAGCAGTAGGATTATTTTCTGGATCCTCAAAGGGCACTGGAGGCTCATATCTGTTGGAAGGATTGTCTTGAGGAGCTCTGGATGAGACTACTTCTTTCAACTTGTAGGGAAAAGGACCTGAAGTTGTATCTGATGAAGTAGCAGATGAGATAGCAGTTGTAGCAGCAGCTGATACAGTAGTTGAGACAGCAGTTGATACACATGAAACAGTAGTTGTAGCAGCAGCTGATACAGCAGATATAGTACTGGCAGATGTTGTAGCAGCAGCAGTAGTAACAACAGATATAGAACTTTCTGGGCAATTCTTGCAGAAGATATAACAGCAGTAGTGACAGTAGTGACTGGGGCAACAACAGTTTCAGATAAAACTGTTTCAGAAACACTACTTTCAGAGATAATATTTTCAGCATCAGCAATAGCAGCAGTAACTGGAGCAGTAACAGATTCAGAGAAAATCTTTCAGATACAAGAACCACAGCATCAGTAATAACAGCAGGAATAACAGTAGGCTTAAAATCATATGCCTCTGTCTGCATATCCTCAGGAACTGAAACATCAGCAGCATCAAAACAAACAGAAGGCTCAGCAGCATATATAGAGGATATATAGGAGCTAACTAAGCTGGAATCACAGCTGGAGAAGGGCACAATGGCCTTGGAGAGATCCTCGGAGGGCTGGACTGCATTACTCACTGGAAGACAGCTGAAATAAGTTGAATCAAAAATTGATAATAAGGACCTGAGGTCCACTGAGAAGACAGCAACTTGAGGAGTTGAAACTGGAGCTTGAGTAACAACAGCAGCAGCAGCATGAACTGAAGAAACAACAGCAGCACCAACAACATACAAACTCACATCTTCATGAGGCATCTCCCCCTGCCTGGATTCAGAGAGAGCTGGATCAAGGCACCCAAATGAAGGGATTGCCTGAGGAAAGAGAGAAAATAGCCTGGCAGAGAGGGCTGCAACTGACTGAAGAAGTGGAGCCAAGGAGGTCTCCAATAGAAGTGAAAGCCTGGAGCTATCAGTTCATACAGTTGGTCAGCTAGGGCTGGAATGTCTACATGCTCAGCAGGGACTGGAGCATAGGTAGAGAGGGATGGTGGAGCAACTGGTGATGTTGGAGGAGAGCTGGTGGATGGTAGAAGTGAAGGTTGAGGTGTGGGGATTGTGGAAATGGAAGAAAGTGGTATGGAGATAGAGTGTGTGAATGAGGGTTGATCAATGATATCTTGTAGAAGTTGTTGATATGATATGGATGAGGAGGGTAGATCAGGAGGGGATGAGGGTGAATCATCCATAAAGGAATCATCTAGAAGGTTGAATGATGGAATGGTGGATGGTACTGGTGGAGATGGAATAGGAGTTGGAGGAGGAGAAGAAGCAGCAGGCAAGTCTTCTGCAGGGGCAGAGACTTGAGGGGAAGAGACTATTACAGTCCTTGTGCCTGAAATTGTGCTTGCAGAAGGCCTGCTGAGCTTTGTTATCTGCCTGTCCCATTTGCCAAAGAGGGCACAGGACAGCATCTTTGAGGCATTGATATGCATCCCAGAAGATACAAGTAGGGCAGGGCATCTGTGTTGGAGAAACAGCCCTAGAATCCTTCCATAATTAACAAAATTCTTGTTTATTTTCTTTTTGATTAGATCAAAGAATATCTCTCCCCAGTTCAACTGTTTCTTGTCCACTAAGGCTCCCATCAAGCACAGCTGATACCTGGAGATGGTATCATGTGCTGAATGCTTGGCCAACAGAACCTTTCCCACTACATCAGCTAAGAACCTGTATTCAACAGCTAGGTTTTTTTTTCAGCAGCTTGCTAGGGTTAGCATCAGAATGACCCATTCTTGCAAGTAAATCAGAAAATTCTTCTCCAGATAACTCAGCAGAATCTCTTCCAGAACTTAATTCAAAAACCTCTGTCAGAATAGCAGGAGTCAAAGGTACCTGGGTTCCAGAAATTGAACCAACCACTGTGTTTTGGTCCTGGTTGTGGGCAGTATAGACCCACTCCTTGATCTCATCTGCAGCCAATTTGATTTTGGTGGTCATAATGGTAACAAGCTTCTGCTCCTTGAATAGTTCCAGAATGTCCTGAAAAACCTGATCACTAGTGCTGAAGGACTCCATGTCTATATCAAATCCGGCATCGAATTTCATTGCGGCTAGAACAGCAACAGAGACGGCAATGGTTACCTGCAAAAATCAACAAATAAAACGACCAAGTGTAGAGGTGTTTGGAGGGAAAGAGAGATTTTTGCAGAGAGATTGAAAGCGCAAAAGGAGAACGACAGCGAAAAATGAATTTTATATTACGGTTCGACGCAGAAAAGGAAAGATCGTTGAACTCAGTTCGACGATCGGGGCTACTAAAGGAATCTGAAAGGTCTTCAATATCGTCGATCTCTGTTCGATGATATTGGAGAGCATCGAGCTCCGTTCGACGATAGTTCAGAAAACAACATCGTCGAGCGCCATTCGACGATTGTTGACCTGAAAGATAGTTGAGCACTATCTGAGAAGCGCTGAACTCAGGTCGACGATTTCAGAAAGCGTCGATCTTCGTTCGATAATCTGGGGGAAAATCGTCGAGCGCAGTTCAGAGACCAGAAATACACTCTAGACACTTAGAAAAATCAAGATGTTTGTCTAGTCTTGGTCAATTTTAAAGTTTTAAAATCTTGGAACTTATTTTAGACTACCTCCATCTAGCATTCCTAACTGATTTAGGAAGAAGGTGTGTTTCTTTTCATCCAAGGGTTTGGTGAAAATATCTCCCCTTTGCAAATCAGTTGGGATATATTGAAGTTCAATTTTGTTCTTTTCAACATTATCCCTAAAAAATTGATGCCTAATTTCTATGTGTTTTGTCATACTATGGAGGACTGGATTTTGAGCTATAGAAATAGCACTGGTGTTATCACAAAATATTTTAGACTTCTCTAAGTTGTAGGCATAGTCTAGGAGTTGGTTTTGAATCCACAAGATTTGTCAACAACAACTACCTGCAGCCATATATTCAGCTTCAGCAGTTAAAGTTGACACAGAAGTTTGTTTCTTACAAAACCAAGAGACAAGTCTGGCACCAAGAAACTGACAAGTTCCACTGGTGCTTTTCCTGTCAATTCTGCATCCAGCATAATCAGCATCAGAAAATCCAGTTAATTCAAATGCTGAATCTTTTGGATACCAGAGACTTAGATTTGGACAACTTTTAACATACCTGAGAATCCTTTTTATTAATGTTAGGTGTGACTCTCTAGGGCTTACTTGGAATCTAGCACATATGCATGTAGCAAACATTATATCTGGTCTACTAGCTGTAAGGTACAGTAAAGAGCCAATCATTGCTCTATATGTTGTCTGATCAACAGGTTTCCCATGTTCATCAGCATCCAATACAGCATTAGTAGGCATAGGTGTTTTCATACAAGGTGCTTCAGACATACCAAATTTCTTAACCAATTCATTTGCATACTTGGTTTGAGAAATAAAGATGCCTTCAGCATGTTGTTTGACTTGCAATCCTAGGAAGAAGGATAGCTCACCCATGCTACTCATTCAAAATTAGAATGCATTAGGTTGGAGAACCTTCTGCACAATTTTGAATCAGTAGAGCCAAAAATAATATCATCTACATAAATCTGTACTAGTAGGGTATGAGACTTATGGGTTTTAATAAAAAGAGTTTGGTCTACTCTACCCCTTATAAATTCATTTTCTAGAAGAAAGCATGCTAGGGTCTCATACCATGCTCTAGGAGCTTGCTTGAGACCATATAATGCTTTGTTCAACTTAAAAATATAATCAGGATGAGTTGGAGAGATAAAACTTGGAGGTTGTCTGACATAGACTTCTTCTTTGATGTCTTCATTTAGAAATACACTCTTTACATCCATCTGATATACCTTGAAGCATTTGTATGCTGCATAAGCTAAGAAGATTCTGATGGCTTCCAATCTTGCAACTGGTTCAAAAGTCTGGTCATAGTCTATGCTTTCTTCTTGTCAGTATCCTTGAGCAACTAGCCTTGCCTTGTTCCTTACAATTACTCCTTGATCATCCAATTTGTTTTTGAACACCCACTTTGTTCCAACAATGGAGTGATCCTTAGGCTTTGACACTAGTTCCCAAACTTTGTTCCTTTCAAATTGATGCAACTCTTCTTGCATTGCAATGATCCAGTGTGGATCTTGCTCTTCATCTTGAATGGATTGAGGTTCAATTTTTGATAGGAATCAAGTGTGCAACAGGTTTTGGTTGACCTGATTTCTGGTTTGCACACCAGCTGAGATGTCTCCAATTACTTTGGAAATTGGATGGTCTCTTGATGTTACTAAATCAACAGGGCGTGTTGATTGTTCACCAACCTGTGTTGTTGTTTCCTCTTGTGGTATAACAACTGGCTCTTCAAGTTGTTTCTCTTCAATATGTTGAATGCTTTCTTCATCTTCACTGCTTTCCTCTTTTTGAGTAACCTGTAACCTGTTCAAATCTTCAGCAAGAGAATGTACCTGCAAAGGTCCTATGGTAGAAGTGTTCTTCTCCTTGAAAGACATCTCAGATTCATCAAATGATATGTGAACAGATTTCTCAATTTTAAAAGATGATTTATTGTAAACCCTATAAGCCTTACTGATCATGGAGTATCCCAGAAACACTCCTTCATCAGCTTTAGCTTGAAATTTTGCTAAATATCTTTTGTCATTATTGTGTATATAACAAATACAACCAAAAATTTTAAAATAATCAACTTTAGGTTTCTTCCCTTTGCGTAATTCATAGAGAGTCTTGCCCTTTAGTTTATGTATTTAACTTCTGTTCAACACATAGTTGGAGGTGTTCACTGCCTCTGCCCAAAAGGATAGAGGAAGGTGAGCATCTGACAACAATGTAGTGGCAGATTCAATAAGGGTTCTATTTTACTTTCAGCTACCCCATTTTGTTGAGGAGTTCTAGGAGCTGAGAAAGTGAGTCTGATCCCTTCACTCTGACAGAACTCTTGTATAAGAAGAGAATCAAACTCTGTCCCATGATCACTTCTAATCAGGGCAATGTGAGTATTGAACTCAATCTGTATATATTTGAGAAACTCGGTCAAACACTTAAAGTTATCAGACTTCTTCCTCAGAAAGAACACCCATGTGAATCTAGAGAAGTCATCTAGAACTACTAAATTGTAAGATTTCCCTCCTAGGCTTTGTACTCTAATGGGTCCAAAAAGATCCATGTGTAACAGATACAAGATCCTAGGTGAATCACTCTTATTAAGTGACTTGAAACTATTTTTATTTTGCTTGCCTAATTGACAAGCCCTGCAGAGTCCTTCCTTCTTGTAGGGGCCAGAAGGTAGTCCTCTAACAAGATTGTCCTTGGATAGCCTAGCAATGGTTCTAAGGTTTAAATGTCCTAATCTCTTATGCCATAAAACATTAGGTCTACACACAGAATTAAACAGGCAAATATCTACATCTGTTGAAAGAAAATCTACTAGATAGATGTTACCTTTCCTTTTACATGTCAATACAGTTGTGTTGTCCTCTGACTTGATCTTGCATAAAGCTTTGCTGAAAGTCACCTGTTAGCCTTTTTCACATAGTTGACTGATGCTGATCAAAGTGTGCTTCAGTCCTTCCACATAAGCTACCTTCTTGAATGTTACTGTCCCAATCCGGACTGCACTATATCCTTTAGTTTGTCCAAAGTTTGAATCACCAAATATGACTTTGGGTCCAAGTTTGGCTTTAAATGATGTGAGGTTGTCCTTGTTTCCTGTCATGTGCTTTGAGCACCCACTATCCAAGTACCATTGCTGGTTTGATGTTGGATAGGTCTTCACCTGCACATAAAATAATTCATTTGTTTTTGACCCAGTTTACCTTGGGCCTAGGTTGATAACCTTTAAACTCAGAAATAAAAGATATCCCAGGTTGACTCTTATAACCTTCAGGATGATATCTCCTTGGAGGTATTATCCATTCAGTATAATGGTTAAAGCTTTGAGATGAAGGACCCCTAGGATTGGATTTTGATTTGCCCTTGAAAGAATTTCCAGAGCTCTGATCTCTGTTCGACGATCGTGGAGCTGCGTTCGACGATCTTGGGTCAGATCGTCGAGCTCCGTTCGACGGTCGACTGTGGCAGAGTTCAGGAATTAGAGATCGTTGACCTGAGTTCGACGATTTTGCCTGAGATCGTCGATCTGCGTTCGGCGATCGTCGAGCTCCGTTCGACGATTTCTGCTGGAACATGGTTTTCTTGGGCAGATCAGAATTTTTCCTAGCTACCTCTACAACTCCCTTCCCTTTATCAAAAATAAACTTGATTGAGGTTGTTAGAACTATAGGTTGGCTGGATGAAATACCCAAGCCCAGTGTACTATTGAATCTGGAGTTCACTGTGCTTGTGATGTCCATCAGCTTGATACTTCTCCCATTAAGGGATTCTTCAAGCTTCTTGGCCTCTGATAGCTCACCTTTCAGTGAAGCTATCTCCTCCCTACAACACTCCAACTCCTCAGAGAGTTTGAGGTTTTCTGACTTTAAGGTACTATGTTCAGATAAATGATTTCTGAGAGAGATAATTTCCTTCTCATATTTTAGTAAGTCTAAACATAATGCTTTAAACTCAGATTTAAAGTCCTCTGAATTGAAATCAAAAGAACTAATTACCTGGTCCTCTTCAAGTTGAGTCTCTAAGTCTGACTCTGACTCTTCTGCATCTGAATTATGTTGAGAGGAATTGATTGCCATCATGCAGAACTCCTTCTCTTCAGCATCATCTTCATCATCACTGGAGCTAGATGAAGCTTCTGATTCCTCTTCAGTCTCACTCCAGGATTCAACAACAAATCCCTTCCTTGTGTGTTTGTTCTTGCTTGAGGAGGGTTTGCCATTGCCATTCTTCTTGAAGTCTTTGTCCTTTCTTATTTCTTTCTTATCCTTTCTGTCCTTGTTTTTATTTTCTGGACAGTCAGGTACAATGTGCCTTGGTTTCCTGCAAGCAAAGCAAACAATTTCTTTATTATTTGACTTATCATATCTTGACTTATCATGCTCCTTGTATGATCTCTTTCTGAAGTCCTTTCTGGCCATTTTGTAGAATCTTTTAGCCAATAGACTAAGCAGCTCATCATTTCCTGTAACTTTGTCTTCAGGCTGATCTTCAGTTGCTTTGAAGGTCGTTGTCTTTTCTTTTCTTGTGGCTGTTGAGGCAGCTTTCTGCTCTTCTTCTCTATTTTTGATGAGCAGCTCATAAGATTTGAGCTTGCTCAAGAAAGCTTCTGTGGTGATATCATTCAGACTTCTGGCATCTTTGATTGGCCAGATCCTTGAATCCCAGGTGCTTGGGAAGCACATTAGGATTTTGTCATTAAGTTCAGTCTGTGAGATCTCTTTATCCAAAGTCTTGAGTTCATTGACTATCAAACTGAGTCTATTATACATATCTCCAACTGACTCAGCTTCTCCCTTCTTGAAATTCTCATATTGGGATATGAGGTGGGATCTCCGTTCCTTTCTTTCATCAGCTGATCCTGAGACTATTCAGACAGCTTATCCCAGATTTCCTTTGCTGAATTGCGTTCAGCCACCTTTTGGAAGATGTCATCAGACATAGTTTGGGCTAAGATGTTCATAGCCTTTGCATCTGCTACCTTCCACTTCTTGATATCAGCATCTGTTCCTGACGGAGGTGGAACAACATTTGTACTTGTGTTCTCTGTAGGTCTTGTACAAACTGTCAAAACAGAATTAAAAATATCCTCGTCAATAGAATTCATGTATAGTATAATTCTTGCTTTCCAAAGTGCAAACTTAGACAGATTGCACACTGGAGGTCTGGTGCTAGCATAATCTTTGTTTTGAGCCATGATTTGTGAAGAAATAATCTAATAATAAAATCTACAGCAAGCAGATCTAACTAGGAATATTTGGGTTCAGGTGTTAGCCTGTGAAACCACCAAGGTGTGCTATGTTTAACCAACCTCGCTCTGATACTAATTGAAAGTGCGAGTTAGATCTGATATACTCTAGAGGGGGTGTGAATAGAGTATGATGCTTAAAAACTTTTTACAACAGTTGTTGTAATCTGAGTGAACATGGAAGCAAATATTAAATCTAATCACATAACCTATCTACTCACAAGCTACAAGAGAAACTAATCACAAATCCTAACTAATCACAGATCGCAAACCAATCACAGCCAGAAACAAAAATAAAGAAAGCAAGCCAGAAGACACAAGGAGGTATAGTGGTTCCCCTAAACTTGGGTACATCCACTCTTCTACCACCCTAGGTAGGAATCCACTGCAGGATGAGTTGATCAGGTGTCCTGGGAACCAATGAGCTTTTGATAAGGTGCTTAAAAACCAAATCAGATTTTTTGATCAGGTGTCTTACCACCAATGAGTTTTTGATAAGGTGCTCAAAAACCACACACAAACTTTTGAAGGGAGTTTGAAAAACACTTTACAGAGATGGGGATGAGAGAGTGATGGAAGTCTTCTCTTTCTCAGAGCAGCTGAGAAGACTATGTGGATATGATGTTGTAAAAGCTCCCCCTGAGTTCTTGAGATGTTCAGGAAATGAAGCTTTGTTGTAGGGTGATAGGCCTTCAGAAGTTGATCTCCAGCAAATGATGATTTCAGCAACAGCTGAAATGTTAGGTGTCTGGAGTCTTGAATGATGATGGCCTTGAACACTTGAATCAAAAGAGATCTGAAGATTTCAGATGGTTGATCTCCTTTTGGTTGTGTGTTCTTGTAAGAATTCTTTTAGACAGAGAATGTCTACATCTCTTTCTCTTGAGAGATTGTTGTTGAGAAAGATGTTGTTCCAGAGAAGAGTTGTAGCAGAGAATATTTTTTTCTTGTTCTTCTAGTTCTTGTCAGGAATTCAAAAATCTCATCTTTTATTCCTTAGAAATGATCCTCTGTCCAGAATAGTCGTTGGCCTGTCATTAATTGACTCCTTAATTGCAATTGTCTTCTGGGGGAAAGTCCAAAGAAACATTCCTTGATAATCCCTTGAAACTTGGTCCAGAATAAGTTAAAACGGCTACAAGATCTTCTGAATTAATTGCTGACAATAACTCCTTAACTGTTCTGAATTTGAATCTTGAAAATCATTTAACTCTTCAGAAAAACGTCGAACTGAGCTCCACTATCGTCGATCTGAGCTCAGTGATTTGGACTTATACAGCAACAGAGATCGTCGATCTGAGCTCAACTATCGTCGAACTGAGCTCAGAGATAGAGAACCAATACTGGAGTCAAGATCGTCGAACTGAGCTCGAAGATCGTCGAATGGAGTTCGACGATTTGTTGAAGTTGAGCTCAGCGATCGTCGAATGGAGTTCGACGATCCGTCGAAGTGAGCTCAACGATCGTCGATTGGAGTTCGACGATTCGTCGTACTGAGCTCGACGAAATGACTTAGTCTCCAAACAAAAAAAACCTTGGTCTTGAGGGCAGCTTCCAAACCTAACTACTAACCCTTAGACTCAATCCTAATTGACCTTTAGATCTATACAATAAGGTCAAAACAGGTTTCTTAGAGACATAGTGATCCTGACCCAAATTAGTAATAGGGTGTTCCAACAGAGATCTTAGCAAATAGTCGATTCCACCTCATGGTAAGCAGAACTAATCTTAAATGATTCGCATGATCCTCTTCTAATTGAAAATATACTAGTATGTCGTCAATAATGACAATCACAAATAGCTCCAAATACTCTGGAAAGGTCCTGTGCATCAAGTCCATAAACATTGATGGCACATTAGTGAGCCCAAAAGACATCACAGTAATTACATAATGCCCATTGCGTGTGCCAAATGTTTTATTGGGAATATCACTTACCTGAATTCTCAACTGCAAATAGCCAGACTTAAAATCCAACTTCGAATAGACAGTCTATCCAACTAGTTGATCAAACAAATAATCAATTCGCGAAATCGGATACTTGTTCTTCTTTGTCAGCTTGTTCAGTTCACGATAATCAATGCATAGACGCAAGCCTCCGTCCTTCTTCTTCAGAAAGAGAACTGGTGCACTCCAAGGTGACATACTTGAACGTATATAGCCTTGCTCTTGTAATTCTTGCAACTGAACCTTCAGTTCTGCCATCTTCTTTGGCGCTACATGGTACGGTGAGTGTGACACTAGTTTCGCACCTGGTACTAGCTCAATAGCAAAGTCGATCTCTCGCTGAGGTGGAATCCTGGGGAGATCCTTAGGAAAAACATTCGCAAACTCCGACACAACAGGAATGCCACTCAAACTGGGCTTTGACTCTATAACTTATAACAGTGTGAAAAATAATTTCTCGCCCTTCCGAACCGTATTAACTATTTAGAGAGCAGACATCAATATCCTGCTCGTTCCTTGCATAACCATGAACTTAGTCTCGCGTTCGGTGTTTTTTGTCATAGTATGACTTCCTTAGAGTTGCAACCAATACAGAGACGCTGCTCCGAGATCCATTCTATGCCAAAGGTCACATCAAACTCAGATATCGGTAACATAGATGCTTCAAAGCCAAAATCATTACTTCCTATCTACGCCTTAAAATAACACGCTCTATCCGGGCGCATTAAGCACCTGTTAGGTAGCAACATAGTCACTCTATCTATTAATAGAAAAGAAGACACTCTAATATGCATCGTGAAGTCCTCAGACATAAAGGAATGAGAGGCTCCTACATTGACAAGTGCTCTCGCCACACAATACAAAATCAGGACAAAGCCTGATTCACACAAGTTAAACAATGTACAAGGTAACAAGTATAAAAAGCAATAAAAATTGTATCTTAACGCATACTTATTACCACATTGCTTTACTTAGTGGTCTCTTGTTGGCCAAGATTATATACTTAGGGCTGCGCTTGTGATGTAGTTAACTCCACTGTCTTTCCCTTTAAAACATACAACGCACCTGTCTTTTTCTCACCCGTTGGATGACCATGCCAACAATCTCGAGCCAGATATCCCACCTTGCTACATGTAACGCCCCGAAACTCAAAGGAGCGACGGGGGACGTTTTGGGACAGTTTTGGGTTCTGGTAGCAGGCACACGGCCTGGGATACGGGCGTGTCCCAGGGCGTGTCAAGCCTGTGTCGACACTAAGCCGGGAAGTCGACACTTTGGTCTCGACATTGTGTCGAGACTGGGCACACGGCCTGCGACACGGGCGTGTCGTAGGACATGTCGACCCGTGTCGACACTTAACCTCGAAGTTGACACTCTGCGTTCGACGAAGTGTCGAGACATGGCACACGTCCTGCGACACGGGCGTGTCGCAGGGCGTGTCAACCCATGTCAACACTCATCCCGGGAGGTCGACACTTTGGTCTCGACATTGTGTCGAGACAAGGCACACGGCCTAGGACACGGGCGTGTCCAAGGCCGTGTCATCAGGCCGACGATCTTCGCTCGACGAAGTGTCGAGTGTCGAGACCGTGTACACGGCCTGGGGTCCAGGCATGTTGAGGTGACACGGGTAAGGAAACGGGCGTGTCCTAGAACCCGTGCAGTGCTCGGGTTGATTTCGGGGAAAAATGATAGGGGTACACGGCCGACCACACGGCCGTGTCACATGGTACACGGGCGTGTCAGCTCGAACACGGGCGTGTTCGATACCCGTGTGAGGTTCCAGGCGAGCCGATTTTGACGGCGAATGAGGCACACGGCCCTGGACACGGGCGTGTGCCAGGCCGTGTTCGGTCCAGATTGGGCATTTCAGTCCCGAATCAAAGCCGTTCGTTTCCTTATTTTGAGATCCAATGGCTGGGGGTTGTTCCTGAAGGGATATACCCGACATTGGACTTGGAAACCCTCATTTTCTTAAGTGTTATCTTTCTAAAACCTTAGAGAGAGAGGAGAGCCAAGGAAGGAAGAAGGAGCTAGATCCGGCCATTGGAGGAGCTTCGAAGCTCCGAATCGCGAGCCGACTCCGGATCCACGGAGGCAAAGCTAGTGTGGTGCTTTTCATCCGATTACTTTTCAATGGCGCCAAAGAGGAACACTAGGGTAACGATCCTCATCTTGAGCATGAGTACCTCTCTTTCTTTGCATAGGAAGCCCGCTCTCGCGAGTTTGCGGAGAGTTGGAGGCGTTCCTTCGGGTAGATATGTGAAGTCCCCGTTGTTTAGAGTCCGTAAGCGAGAACGGACATAGGCATGATGTGTGAAGCCTACCCGGACATGTTGGTCTGGATCGGTGATGTTGCATTGCATAATGCCGGAGAAGACTCCGTGCTATTGGTTGTTTTTCGGGTTTTCTACGCGGTAGATTGCAGCAGGGAGCCTTGGGGACTAACCCAAAGGTGCACCCGGAAAACTAGGCGGATACGAGATCTTGCTAACTTGGTGGCCTGAGAGCCAACTTGAACATAACCGGGTTATGTGAATTGTGATGGATATGGGACTCGGTGGAAGTTTGACCCGCGCATATGACTTAAATTGTCGTTGCGATGTGAGCACGGGTTAGATGGAACCGTACCCGTTCTATGTCGTTCGGTTAAAGAGACCTAAAGGCACGTGACACTTACCATTGGCATAGATTAGGGTCTTCGGCGGTCAATGACTTAAATTGTCGTGACCCAGGCCAGAAAGACAAATTGCTCATAGGTTTGGCCGTCCAAGTGGCGGTGGTGAGTCCGGAATGTCTATGGCTTCAATTGACGTGACATCGACCGGTTCACCGAGAATGTGCCCTGAGAGTACGGGGCGTGTGGCCGTGTGAGCCAATGTCTGTGATGAAATGACTATATATATATTGCTCGCTTATGCTAATGAAATGCAGGGAAGGAGCATCTCCGCCCCGAGTTGGGGGCGGGATCGTTATAATTTGGTCAACATTGCTGACCGTTGCCTTGTTTTGCCACCTTGCGGTGGTTTGTTGCTTGCAGATGCTGCAGGACCAAGCGGTCAATAGCGGGCTAAAGCCCTTTTTGCGAAGCCGGCCCTCGAAGGCCCAAATGGATGTGTTTACTGTTTTATTCATGTATGACCGGCCTGCGTGCCGTGGTTTGTAAATCATGTAATATCAAGTGAAACATTTTGTAAGGCCTTAAGGCTTGTGTTGGTATTTTGTATACATTCCTATTTTGGTTAGTGGATATTCATGCTTTAATGCTGGGTTCTTTGTAACAACTTTTATAAACTGCTTCCGCTAGAATGCTCTGTGTAGGACGTTGAGATTGGTTGGATGGTTTCCATAAGTAACCACCCGGTCTGTCTGTAGTATATGGCGTCGGGCCCCGGCCGGACCTACTGCTATATGCTATGCGACGGATAGGGGGTTTTACACTACACATGTAATAAGTGAGAGGACTTCGCCCGATCATCACTTCATAAATAGTAGAAGAAACTAGTCACACAGACTTAGCCTTCGTTCTTCACCTTCTCTGTCCAAACTTTATTGAACTCGGTACTTTAAACTCGGGCTTCTTTACCGCCAAGTCATTCTTACGTTGCATGTGCTTAATATGTTGTTGTAGAGATCAGGCTATATTATCCAATGTTAGAAAACCCTGTGTCATTGGACCCAAGAGAAGTAACCTCAGATCATCCCGCAGTCCTTCATAAAACCAATTGGTCTTTTGTTCCTCGTCTACAAACGTATAGCCTGCATACCGCCCCAACCTTGTAAAATCATTCAAGTAGGCATCCACCAAACTCTTGCCCTGAGTTAACCCATGGAATTGATTTTTCATTGCAATTTGTTGTGCAGATGGAAGATATCTTGCCAAAAAGAGCCTCAAGAACTCCTCTATTGAGATCTCAATCAAAGGTCTACCAACAAACTGGGGTATCTGCAACTCATCCCACCATAACCTCGTCTCTCCATCAAATAGGAAGGTAGGTATAGCGACTTTCTGCCACTCCTCCATTTTTGTTGCCATCATAGTTCTCTTTATTCTCAAGAGCCATTCTTTGGCTTGTGTTGGGTTTCTAGTACCTACAAACATCGGAGGTTTGAAACTCATCACGTGTTTCAATTGCTTTTCTGTCGCTCGCCTTACGGCCACTGGCTCCACAACCACTTGTCTCGCTGTTACATGCTCAACTACGCCAACCAGCTCTTGGGCCACCCCAATGGTAGGAGTTTGTACTTTCCCTCCCGGTTGTGCATTGATTAATGTGAATATGGCTTCAACAACCAACCATTTTGTTTTAGTAGAAGGAGGAGGTGTAGGCACCTCAGTTGGTGCATTACTCTTCACACACCATGCCTATGTCCGTACTTCGTTTACGGACTCTACATGCAAAATAAGGGGGATTATTCATATCACCCGAAGGAACACCTCACACTCACCGCATACTCTCGAGAGCTGGCTTCCTATGCAAAAAGGAAAGAGGGCTTCACATGTCCAAGAAGAGAATCGGTACCCTTGGGTGTCTATTTCGTGCCATGAAGATCTAGACGGACGAAAATCACCGCAATGGCCTTGCCTCCATAGATCTGGACACGGCTTGCGATTTGGGTCTCCGAAACTCTCCGACGGTCGGATATCTCCTTCTCCTTCTTCCTTGCTCTCCCCTCTCTCTAAAGCTTTAGAAAGAGAAAGCTTGATGAGGAATGAGGGTTTCAAACCCTATTACCAGATTTATTTCAGCAAGGACCGTTGTGGACCATTAGATCCCAATAGAAGGAGACGAACGGCCACGATTCGCACTTAAAATCAGTTTCCTGGGCCGAACACGGCTTGTGGCATGCCCGTGTCCAAGGCTGTGTGCCTCAATCGATGTCGAAACTGTCGCATCCCGACCAGGACATGGGCTTAAAAACGCCCGTGTAGACCTTGACACGTCCGTGTCAATAAGTAAACACCCATGTTGCGAGGCATGTTACTCAATCGACAAAGGACCAAAAACATCCCGAAGAGGACACACGTTCTCGACACGGCCGTGTCAAATTTGACACGCCCGTGTCAACCAGAACATGCTTGTGATCTAAACTGTGTTACTCCCCCGACACAGCCCGACTAACAACCCGAGCAGGACACAGCCCTGGACACGCCCGTGTCTCTTGCCATGTTCGCTGTCTCGGCAATCGTCGAGTGCATTTCGTCGACCGCTCGGAAAGTTCGTCGAACCCAAGCATGACACGACCCTGGGACATGCCCGTGTCCTACACCGTGTGGCCCCTACCATGCCCCAAACTTGGCTCTAAACGCTGCCCGTCCCTCTTTTGAGTTTCGAGGTGTTACATTTTATCTGCTCCTTCAGAGGCTTTCACTGCTTGAGCTTCTGTCAATGCTTATGCTATTCTGGTGTTGAGTGAGTGAGTTTACTCAATGGTTCTGGACTTGGTGTATTTTATATTGAGTAAGCGTTGAGTAAACTGCCTTCACTCAATGCTTCTGGACTTAGTGGATTTTCTACCTATCCAATAACCGGTCTAATTGATTGAGGCATTGAGTGAACTACCTTCACTCAACGGTTCTTTCCTTAGCCAAATATCTTGTTGAGTTGGTAATGAGTGAACTACCTTTACTCAACGCTTCTGAACTTAGCTAGATTTCTAGTCATCAACATTGTTGCTTTTTCTGTATGTAGTTCTCTCAACACTTTTGCTCTTCTGGAGTCGAGTGAACTGTCTTCACTCGACACTTCTGGACTTAACCAGATTTCTGATTTGACAACAACTTGTCTTGAATCCAACTAGTATTATGACCCTGACATCCTATCTAATCATGATATAATTGACAACCTGTATACAGTGAACTTGAACACATATCAAATATAATTATGCACTTAGCATTGATGGTGATGCCTCTACAAATTTAGGGAACATTGAAGGTCAATATTCCCAACAATCTCCCTCTATTTGAAGAAGACAGAACACACAACAATACTAAGGTGCACTAATACATAAAACATATCAATTAAGCAAATATAATTTTGTTCAAAGTTCCCCAGTTTAATGCAGTGAATTCACATGTTAAGTCATTGCTCTCCTCATACAACTTGTTCAAAGTTGACTTCCCCTTTTTGGCTCAACATGTCAAGTGAATGCAGTGACTTGACATGTCAGGTCATTGCTCTCATTGCTCTCAATTGCTCTCCTCCTCCATTGCTCTCAATTTCTCTCCCATTACTCTCCTACCCCTTTCTGGCTTCTTCAATAGGCATTCATCTATTGAGGGTGGATAAAAGATCATAGGTGAACTTTTCACATGGTCCTTTTAACCATCATGCTCAGGAAGAGTTTATTCCTCAGCCAACTGTGTAGATGGAATGATCTCATCCTAAGTGGGAACATGGAAATGCTCGCCCTCAACTACATCATTATTTATGGAGGAACATCATTCTTGTCCAATACTGTATCTTACTCAGCTGATCTCACAAAAGTTTAACTTAACAAGTTAAAGTGATTAGGTGCTATCTATCCACCTAACCTTGTTAAAGATATACTTTAACAATGAGGCAGAAGGACTACATTAAGAATTGAAAATAAGAATATAGACATAGATCTATAACTGAAATACTTAATGTACATTGGTCATCCAAAGTTAAGCATTCCTAACTCAATTCTGAAAGAATTGAACTTAGCCTCATCCAATGACTTAGTGAAGTTATCAGCAACTTGATTGTTAGTGGGGACAAATTCAAGACAGATGACTTCACTTTCTACATATTCTTTAATAAAAGTCTTTAATACCACTTTAAAGTCTTTAATAAAATGATACCACTTGAAAGTTTTTAATAAAATGATATCTAATTTCTATAAGCTTAGTCCTGTTATGTGACACCTGATTCTTAGTAATAGAAATTACACTGGATGAGTCATACTATAAGGGTGAATGTGTTGGGTATTGCATCCACAATAGCCTAGATTTGTATGAAGTAACCCTTGAACTAAGATGAAATAAGTTTCTATTTGATGCTCTGTTTTGTTGAGTGTTTGCAGGACTTAATTGCCAAGTGTAGACCAATGTCAGTCTACAATGAGTCTCTAAACACATGACCATACAATGTAATCCCTCATTGTGTGATCCATGGTGTTGACTCATGTGTAGCCTCTCTATTGGGACACACTTCTTTTTCAAGCACTAAGGATAGGGGAGAAAAGTTGGTTGTTCATTTTATTGAAGAATTTATGATTTCAGGTTTTCAAAGAAATTGTCTAAGTCTTTTTCTCGAGTACTATGTTTTGTACTCGAGAAGGACTAAAGTTAATTCTCGAGTTAGACTTGTCAAAATTTCGAGTTGCAAAAGTAGTTATCTAGAAAGCATAATGTTGTTCTTGAGAAAGCCTTATGTACTCGAGTACTTCATGACATTTCTTCTTGGGATATTCTCTTTTCCAGACTGAAATTTTTCTAAGTCTTTTTCTCGAGAAGACCATGTTTAGTTCTCGAGAAGGATATATTTAATTCTTGAGTAGCTAGTCTTAAGGCGTTGAAAGCGCTCAGAAGTTAACTCTAGTTCTCGGGAAAGGCTTGTTGTACTCGAGTAGAAGTCGTCTTTTGTTCTCGAGTACAGTCTGTCTAAAATCATTGAGAGCGAGACTTATCTCAACGCATTCTAGAAATGTTCTCGGGTAGTCTAAGTCAAAAAGCGTTGAGAGCGAGACTTGACTCAGCTCCATCTGGAAATTTTCTCGAGACAGTCTTTTGTTCTCGAGTACAAAGTACTTCTTCTCGAGAATAATAACTTATTTTTCTCGAGTACTTTCCTTCATTCCCGAGAATGCTGAATTCCACCTCCACGTTTTTTTCTAAGTCTTTTTCTCGAGATCTTCATTGTTGTTCTTGAGAACTAGTAAGCTTTTTTCTCAAGTACAATTCCTCTTCTCGAGAACTGCTGTACTGTTTTCAGAAATTTTCTTCTAAGTCCAAACAGATGTAATTTCAAATATCATTAGCACGTTATTGGTCCACATGGCTATCAGTAATTATGATTATGACCATTAGGCAAGTCCTATAAAAGGTCTTGTCATTTTCGACCAACCCAAGTAAAATATTCTAAGAATTTTGAATACCTAATTTTCTTTCCATAACCGGAAGCGCTGCCGCTCATCGCCCTCATCGCGAAAAGCGCTTTCGATCCAGATCAATTCATAGCAAGTGATTCAGAGATCAAGACATTCTACAATCTATAGATACAATACTTGATCTTGCTGAGTCCAGAATTTCAGATCCAGAGTTCTTGCCGAGTCTTTTTCAAACATTTCTGATGGAGCTGCAAAGTTCAAGGAAGAAGAAAGGCAGAAGCTGTAAGATCTGAGAGATAAAACATTGTTTGTATTTGTTATATTTCAATTTATTCTTGTAGGAGATCCTTCTCCGAGTGTAGGAGCTTTGTTCGTCGAGTTGTTTTTGTAGGAAGTTTTATCTTTCAAGTGTAGATCCAGTTTTCGGGATCGAGTTGTAGGAATATTGTTCCGAGTTGTAGGATTGTTTTCAATATGAGATTAGTGGAAACGTTGAGTCTAGTGCTTTGCTAGATCGATGAGTGTAAAGTGGATGTACCCAAGATTGGGGAACCACTATAACTCTTAGTGTCGTCTATGAATGCTTGGTTAATTTTATGTGCATGACTTGTTAAATTTTTATTCTGCAAAAAGACGCACAACTCACCTATTCACCTCCCTCTAGGTGATTTTGGTAAGACAACTTAAACATTTTTATAATGACTTACCTTGAGATTGTAGTCCTCTAGCTGATGTTGTATCCCCAAAAGTTGTGCACAGTAGCTCCCGCTGTCTCCTGGTTCACATACATCTTCATTTTTGTCCCTTGCAGGTACTCTTTCTTCTAAGTCAGCGATCATATACTCTGATGAATTTTTATCAGCATGTACATCAACAACATCTTGGCCTTTGTTAGACTCAGAGGATTCAATGTTCTACATTGTATCTTGAGCAGGGAGTTCAGAGTGAATCTCCTCCTCAACCTCAGCATTGTCCTTAGAGACAATCTGTTCTTCTGCAGAAATGTTCAGAACCTTTTCTGTCACTGTTGCAGGAGCTTGTTCATCCTCGACTAGAGTATTGAGAACTTTCCATAGAGGCACATTAGGAATCTGATCTAATCTTTGCTAGAGAATCTCTAGATAATATGCTGGATCACTAGTTAGATTTGGGCTAGGTTTACTAAACTAGGATATTTGACCCAACATGTATAGCCAAGGTCATGTCCGTGTCCTAGAGTTTAGGCCATGTCCTTAGAATCAACATTGCATGGACCAGCTAACAACAGACTGCAGAAGACTCCATACTTAGAGAAAAATCAGTTTCAGGAAAGTGAGTTCGACGTTCGTCGAACTCAGCTCGACGAAAGTCATGCCCAGCTCGATGAACTCAGAGTAAATTCTCTAAGTTGAGCTCGATGAACTTGGTTCTCAGGTCGACGATTTCTGGATGTTCTACTTCAACATTCTAAGTCCAGAATCATTTCACTGAACTCCAATCCACGAAGTTAGATTATCAGCTCGACGATCTTAAAGAACGGAATTGACAAGTTTCTTCAGAAAGCAGTTAGCTGTTCTCAGGTCGATGATCTTATATCTCAGGTCGACGAACAATAATTATCTGGTCAACGAACATGATTTCTTAGCTCGACGAAATCTGAACCCAGGTTGACGAAATCTATTCTTTGCTCGACGATTTCTGCGCAGATCCAGACTTGATTTTTGTTCCTTCTTTTGTCCTTATTCCGTGATAGTAATTCCTGAATAATCAATGCTCAACATTCTCTGAATATAACCGTTAGAAGCAATATTGATTAAGGTATTCATCAGGATTATTACTTGCCATTTTTCAATGGGACAGTTGGGGAAATCCAATTAATGCAGATATATGATGCTTAAGATCACGGCAGTGAACCGGTCGCACAAGTACTATAAAATGGGCGAATTTTCCCAAGTATTGATCTCTCAAGGAACACAGTAAGGTAGAGTTAATTTCGAGGAGGACTTGAGATTGAAGTCCTTAGGTCGGAGTTAACTAAGGGTGGGGGGTTGTATTTGCGAAAAAAGAAAATAAAAGGCTAACAACTACTCCTATGCAATGCCACTATGCGATGCTTCGCTAGGCGAGATGGAAGACTAGTCGCGCCGCTATGCACTGAATCACTAGGCGTATGGGCGAGTAGTCTTGCGGATGAGGTGTTAGAACGGTAGAATGAGGGTCGTGAGCACCTCTTCACTACACACGCCACTAGCAATTGCTAGTGCGGCAAGGGTGGATGGTGGTGGATGAAATATGACGCACCTCAAGCAACTAAAGCATAAAACAATACAGAATCACATAGACATGAATCTACTAAAGTTTACATCTAAAGTGCAACAACATCAATATAAATGAAGTTTTAACACACATATACAATAATAAAGGAAGAACAAGTCAAGAGATCGACCGAATCCGAAGTCTTGCTGAGGATTCACGGTTGGAATCGTCGGGTTGTCAATCCGCGTCCAAGCTCGGTCCTCAACTGCGTCTGGGGTAGAGAAGGGCTGTCACCACCTTCCAATAGCCCGTATTCTTCGTGTCACGATAGCAGACGAAAGTTGCAAGCTTCCCTTTACTTGATGGCTATGGCGTTGAAGCTTGAAATGAACCTAAGAGATGATGGAGGAGGCCGAGAAGAAGCTCCGGCTTGGATTTGGCGGTGAAAGCTTGCCCGGAGCACCTCCCTAGGGTGGAAGATGATGAAAAACAGCGGAGAAGGCGGAAAATGGCGGAGAAAATGTCGAGCTCCGAAGATTCCGAATTAGGGCGAGATCAGCAATATTTATAGAAAGCAGAATTGAACAATGCGCATGATCACGGGCACACGACCAGTGGTCGTGCGCACTATGTCCAGTGATCGTGCGCACTGGCATGGCAGATGATGAAGAATAATTGGGATAACGCGCACGAGTAGTGGCGCACGACCAGTGGTCGTGCACACTAAGTTCAATGGTCGTGCGATTACCCAAGACAGGACTCTAGGAAAAGAGGAATCAATGCACACGATCAGAGGCGCACGACTGGTGGTCATGCGCACTATGTCCAGTGGTCGTGCGATTACCCCAGACAAATTTTTGAAATCAGGGTACATTGCGCACAATCATCGGCGCACGACCAGTGGTCGTGCGCACTATATCTGATGATCGTGCGCAGTATTCCTGCTTCTAAACGTCCCCGGAACACGCACACGACCCCTTAACCCAACACTGATATGTGCAGACATTCCAGACGAGCACAAAAAGGGAGTACAAATATTAAAAGTACAAAAATACACAACCACGGGCCTAAGTGTGCACTTCCTATGGAAATAAAGATAAGATGAAATATATACGATAACGAACTAAAAGTGAAGCGCAAGCGAAGGAAAATAAGCCCAGATGATTCCGAAAATAGGTAAAAAAAATGGACTCATCACACCCCCAGACTTAACTGTTTGTGCTTGCCGGGCAAACAAAATCTAAGCAGATAGGGAAAATTACTAGCTAACAAAAAATTGAAAAACAAAGTACAATGCGAAGTCGCTTGCTCGCGTGTGTAAAAATACAATAGAGAAAATTTCTAAGTATGCAGAATAGTTTATATTTTTCACAATGCGTATCAAAATTTTATTACTACTCAAAAATAGAATCATGGTGAATCAACCGGTCATGCATAGGAAGAAAGTTGGCAGGCCACTAAGGTGAGCTTTGCCAAAGATCAGGGCTCAGGATCACCTCCAAAGGAATCCACCAATGTCGGGGACGATACGCTTGCCCGTTCACACTCTCTCCACGACACTAGTTAGACAAAAGAGCAAATCCGTAGGACTTTAGGATAATCACGGGGCTTGGGTTACGGTGAGGTAAACAATGATAAAACGAAAGTATATGCACCTAACCCAAATGAGCTAGCCTAAAAAGAATCCAACCGCTAACCACAATACACCACACCTCCAAACTTAACTTTTAACAAATGGGTGTGTGCACCGCCTACTCCAAATATAATCACATTTCAAAAAAGATTTTCAATTTAAACTTTTTCTTTTCACTTTTTTTTCTTTACAAATATTTTATATTTTATTTTATTTTCACAATTTAGCAGATATAAACTTGTGAGCACTTCCACATTTTCACAAATAATAACACCACATCACATCCCAACATGAAAATATAAACCACTAAACTCGACTTGGGTGTGCGACTAGGATAGGCTATGGGGCTTTGGTGAATGAAGGAGGAGCTGAATCAAAAGAAGGGTAAGCACAACGGGGCTAGAGAGGATATGACGTTAGAAATGGTACAAAGCTCAACCGGGCCAAAATGATGGCCTACATCACGCTTACACTAGACTAACCAAGTACCCATGCTTCGAGAGTAGCTTGGGGCAAGTTCTTAGCCCACCGAGAAAGATGATCCTTCCTCCCGACTCGAGTAAAACGAGTCTACGGACGGCTACACACATTCCTATACTACCGTTTGATTTACACCGGATTCACCAACTTTTGAGTAGAATAAAAAGGTCTTTACGCAAATAGAAAAGTATAAAACCATAAGCACACAGAAAAATTAAATCTACTCGAATTTCTACACGAGACGAGAGCAGTTGACTAGAAACACAACAAGGTCAACATTTTACTCTGTCTCACAATCCTAAGCCAGCACAATAATTTTCCCAAATCTAACGAAGAAATGAGTTTAACTCGCAGCACACTAACAGTTAAGCACGTGATTAAGTGGGTACAGTGGTGTGTAGTGCATTGAACTAATCATAATAAATCTATAAAAGCTTCTAGTATGCACATGAAATGTGTGTGTGCAAAAGGTAACAAAACTGGCTCTCCCCCGGACTTAAACTAAACTACACAGCATATGATAGAGAAATTAAAATCAAAAAGAGCTAAGGGAAGAGGTTACCCAATGCTCAGTCAATGAGCATACCAGAAGATGCATGGAAACCTAAAGCAGGCCCGCCATACGAAGAATCACAACCCCGCCAATGTGATTTGCCATGAATACCTGTAGGGGTGAGCTCCGCAAAAACAAAACAAAAATATACAAACTACAAAGAAATACTACAACTAAATAGACATTAAAAATTAAAATACAGGAAATGAAAGATAAGTACTGGGGTTATTGTCATCCGAGCACGACTTATTCAATTCTATACAGTTCTACCTAATGGGTCTATGAAAAGAAAAATGCACAGGTAACTGTCCCAATATCCGTTTCGGTGATGGGTACCGATACAGCGATAGAACAGTTACCCCTCTACCTAAATAATAATACTTGCCCAACACAGGTAGAGGAAATAGGAAGTAAGAAGAGAAGGAGCGCTGGTCCTCGCTCTTCTCACCACAAAATGAATCCTTGCCCAGCAAGGTATCGTCTATTACATGGAGAAGGCAGGAGGAGAAAGCAATCAATGGAGCTTTCTCAACAGAGGCGGAATCAACCTCCTTGCGAGAGAGGATGCTACCATCGATGACTCGAGCTGAAAGCTCCATGTTCTCCTGAAGCTCCTGCGGAGACTCAACCCGCCCAGGCTCAGATAAAGAAGGGGGATAAAGAAATAAAGGAGAAGAAGGAACTAAAATAATCAGAAATAGGGGGAGAGGTCCCGGTCTCACTCCCAGCAGGATCCCGACATAGATCATCGACGACGTCATATGAGTCATGGCGAGGGGAATCCGCGAGCTTGAGTTCCTCGGTGGTGGTTTGGACCTCCTCATCCATCAGGGAAGTGGAAACTTCCTCAACAAAGAGGATCTCATCATCAACACACCTCGGTGCGTCCACATGTTCCAAGATGTAATACTTTCCATTAATGAAAATAATATCCTCATCAAACTTGTGATTCGACTCAGAATCACATTCTGGCTGAACATCATCAACCGACTCACTAAAAATAGGTATAGATAATTCTTGCAAAGAAGGCGGAGGAACAACAGCATCAGAGAAAATATGTGTGGGTTCCTCCGGGGGTGAATCAACAAGAGGGGAAGAGTGCATGTGGAGAGAAGGCACCACAATTTCTTCACACCAATCAGCAAAAAGTCTGATGGCATATCTGCAGCAGTCCCCCATAGACAAGGTGGTGCTGCGAATATATCATCAGAATCAGAAGGGGCGGCCATTTGAGAGGGTGATAAAGTCAATCGGATACCCGGTTCATCATCATCCTCCAACTGGCGCTGAAATTCTGCGTAATCTTTCAACACGTGGTCGGTGCTACGACAACAAAAACACTGTTTTCCATTCCTCTCCAGTCCAGGTGGGACCGGAGAGGAATAAGGAACAGATGAAGTTCCATAGCAAGATGGTGCTCCATACACAGAACCACGAGAGTTATGCTCACAATCATCAGTGGGGTGTTAAAATTCAACAAACCGCAGATGCCCCCTTGGATACCCTGTTGAAAACTCAACAAATCGGAGGAGGATACGCCCACTTATAATGTTGAAAGTTTTCCCGGATCGTGGAGTTAGCAGGGGTTATCTCAACAAAGAAGTAACAACCAGCAACACATGCAGCACAAGCTTCTTTATTGATCAAGAGCAAACTTCTTTACAAGGCGAGACATACATGGCGAGACATGCTTCACCAAAACCCAACACCGGGAGCACAGAGACAGTTACAAAGACAAGAACAAAAACAAGCCGCGCGGACTCAACCACCAAGCCGCTGGTCTACTGCTGTGGAGTCCGCTCAGTCCGCCAGGTCGCCAGACCGTAACCCAAGCCGCGCGGACTACCCCTTATTCCAATGCTTAGCTCTTCACCGCCAATATGCAGGCCGCCTGACCGCGAGGTCGCCTAGCCGCCAGACCGCACAAGCTGCGTCACCGAATGGAACAGTCCGCCTGAACAGGCGACTTCCCGAACCCCGAACCAAGTTGCCAAAGAGAAGACCGCCTGGTCGCTATCCGCGACCTGATGTTTACCGCCTGTTGCTTAACCGCAGAGTCCGCACTGTCCCTGACCGCAATCAGAGCCAAGTCCTGGCTTTCCAGCGCTATCCGCACAACCTGAACAGCACAACCGGGTCAACTCTCTATCCGCGCGGACACCAAAGTCCAGACCGCAGCAACTTACGCGAGCTCAAATACTGTTCACTTACTTCGGTTCAGGTTCAATTACTCCTGATGTGACATGAGTCCTATTTATAGGCACGATGATGAGTATGGTCACCGCCCTACCCGATAGGATCACCGTCACATCCCGCAGTAAGAACAAGTGTGTCCGCCAGCCCGCGGACACACATTCTAGTTCGCCGCTCCTGTGCAGATAGCCAGTCCGCCCCAGCTTCTCCAAGGCCGGACTCTAATATCCAGCCCGCCTTGCCCACAGAGGCCAAGCCAGGACCACCACAGCCGGACTCCACAATAGCTGTGTCCGCCAATCTGCGGACAAGGCATCAGCCCGCAAACCCCGAGCCCGCAGCCACGCCATCAAGGCACCTGCCGGACTCAGCGGACACCCGGCTTCCATCCGCATATCCCAAGTCCATTGCCTCATCGCCAAGGCACCTCCGGACTTAGCGGACACGCCAATCCAGTCTGCTAACAGCAGACTCCAGTCCGTATGCACTGCAGACTTCTCCAGTCCGCATCCCTGCTGACTGTCTTAGTCCGCATCCCTGAGTCCATAACCTCATCACAAGGCTAAACCGGACTTAGCGGACTCTGGCTCCAGTCCGCACGCTCCTGCACAAGCAATTCTCCAGTCCGCATTTCCCAAGCTAGCAAACAAGGCAACATCACTTCTACTACGCTTGGCGGACTGGGAAACCAGCCCGCGCTCCACTGCGCGATCTCCCTGGACTGAGCCAACCTGGACTTGGTCCAAAACTCACCAAGTCCAGTCCACTGGCTACAAGGGCCAATCCGCACTTACTGGCGGACACTGGATCTAGCCCGCCATACCGGGCGACCTCGAGAACCTGTCCGCACTGACTGGCGATCTCCGCGGCTTCCACTTGCCGCTTCACTAGAGCAAGACCAAGGCAACTGCCAAACCGGTCTGCCGAGCTCCAGTTCTACAGTCCGCTTTATGCCGGACTCTGCGGATAGGATTTCTATCTGCCCGGTTACTTCCTGGGAACCAACTGCCTGCTGAGTAATCCCCGACCTGACAGACCGCCGCTGCTGTCCGCGTAGTCCGCGCGAACAGACCGCCCAGGCCGCCACAGAGCAAACCGCCTGCAACATCCGTGCCGACTTAGCAGTCCGCAAACCCTGTCCGCGTAGTCCGCGCGGATAGGTTGCCCAAGCCTTCCATTCACCCACTTTCACTTCACAAGTTTCAACACTCCCCCTTGAAGTGAGAAGTGGTGAATAACTCCAGCAGCTCCCGTAACCTTGCACGTGGTCCTTCCGATAGCATCTACGAAGAGATGTCCAAGATATAGTTCTCGCCCCGCATATCATGGACCATGAGGGAGCCCTCCAGCATCTCCAGAAAGGAGCCATGCTTCCCTCTGCATTCTTCAGCTTCAACCTCCACTCATACATCACAGGAGTATCACCAACTTCCTTGGGCACAAATGCCCAAGCCTTGTTATCTCTGAGAGAAGTCACCTCTTCAGCCTTGGTGTCAACCACCTCCTTGATTCTAGTGGGGTCATCACAGCCAGAAGAACCTTGCTCGACCTGAGGGCTAACAAGGAAACACGAAACCAAGTCCGCCGTGTTCCCTTCACTATATCGAGCTGGTGGCTTACTGATCCTCTTCGATCTCCGAAGAATCTGATCATGGCTAACCACCTCCGCTGCTACTGAACCAGCTCCGTTCTCGGACAAACCCGGAACAATGCTCCCTTTGCTCCCTGAACAAGACGCCTCCTTACTGGAACCAAGAGCACCTGGAGCAATGCTCCCCCTGCTACCTGAACCAGAAGACTCCCCTCTTGAACAAGAACTTCCTGGAACATCGCTCCCCCTGCTTCCTGAACCGGAAGCCTCCGCCTTCGAGCCAGAAGATCCTGGAGCATCGCTCCCCCTTCTTCTCGACTCTGACACCTTTGCCCCGGAGCTAGAACAACCTGGAGCACCTGGTGACTCAGGTAACTCCACTTCCTTAGCAGCAGCCTCCTTCAGCCCACCATCTGACCTGCTTATCTCTAGCTCCACATAAGAGCTACCCCAATACGGCGTCAACTCATCAAAAACAATGTCACTTGACACTATGAGTTTCTTCGTCGCAGGATCCATACACCTCCATCTTCTTCTCTGCTCATCATACCCAACAAAGACTAGCTTTGTCTTGAGAGCACCGGGAGAGTGTATATAGCAGGTAGATCCAAACACCCGAAGGTGCTTCACTGAGGGCTTCACTCCGAACATCAGCTCATAAGGAGTCTTTACTATGATCGGACTAAGAGGCATCTGATTGATGACATGAGCAGCACAGACAATTCCTTCCGCCCAAAGAGCCTTCGGAACGCCTTTACTCTGAAGCCAACACTTACAGGTCTCCGTTAACCAACGGATCATCCGAGCTGTAATACTACCCTGTTGTGAAGTATGTCCACAAGAAAGCTCCATCCGGATCCCTTGCTTCCTGCAAAAGCGTGAGAACTCGGTTGAGCCAAACTCACCACCGATACTTGTCCTCAACACCTTGATCCTCCGGCCAAGTTGGCCTTCCACAAGCTTCTTGAACTCCACAAACAAGCGTACCATGTTGTACTTCTTCTTCATGAAGTATACCCACGTATACCTAGAATAGTCATCAACCAATATCAGCATGAACCTGCTGCCTCCAAGACTGGCCGTGACGGTTGGTCCCACCAGAGCACAATGGACAACCGCCAATGGTGCTTTACATCTGGATTGTGCTTTGTCAACCATGAAGCGATAGGCTCCACTTTCCTGACATCCCGCACACCCCCGACCATCGCCATAGGATGACAATCTAGGCAAGACTCTTACGAGTCTTCTTTCCGCCATTGCTTTCAGCTTGTCCATCCCTACATGCCCCAGTCTTTCATGCCAGATAGCTGCACTATCATTGGCATTCATCCGATCAGCTCCAGAACTTGTTGATAACCCAACAAGGTTCTTCTCCTTCCTCCCTACCTGAGCAACGTTCGTCGAGAGCAAGACAACCTTGCACTCCTTCCGAAGATGACCATGCTGCTTGCATTTATAGCACCTTGGTCCTTCCTTCCTCTTCCTATCACGCCTAGGAGAAACACTCCTTTCTTCCTGATACGAAGTAGAGGGACCAACTTCAGCAGCAACCTTCACCTTCTTCCTGAATAACCCATCAAGAGAAGTCCAAACCTCCGCAGCTGACCGACATCCACTGATGTGGTCCAAGAGCTCCGACGAGATCACCTGCTTGAGAATAGACTCCGCTTTCGCATTTGTCTCCTTCCAAGCTCTCATCGCCTCAGCATTGCCAACAGTATCCTCTTGTCTTCCTGCTCCGCATACAACCTCCCAAAGGTCCTCGCCAAGAAGAAAGCTCTTCATACAGGACTTCCACCGTTTACAGTTCGTCTCTGTAAGGAGATCAATTCCAAGACAACTTGCATCCTCCACTGCCATGGTTCTACCACTGGTTTCCTCTTCAGCAGAGCAACTACTTCCATTGAGCACTGCTTGACCACTCCAACAACCTCGCTCTGATACCATGTTAAAATTCAACAAACCGTAGACGCCCCCTTGGATACCCTGTTGAAAACTCAACAAACT